>CM029516.1:28929640-30222418 GCA_017140615.1 Eucalyptus cladocalyx
GGCCTTGGATCACACGGTCGGGGTGTGCGAAAGCCCATTGAAGCTCATAAAAACTCGAAGAGGAGAGGCCTAGGATATGTTGAGGGGCGAGAAGGTCGTAGCGAGCAAGGTCGTCATGGCAACCGAGGGGGCCGTGGAAGGCGAGAGGCCGGAATGCCCGAGGAGGCCGAGGTGGGTATAGAGATTGGAGTGAACGTATTGCCCAAACCGAGGAGGGTGAGGGCGATCAAGGCCCGTTTCATCCGTTGTTGGAAGAAACATTTCCAGGACCTCCAAGGATGTTATTCGAGGAAGAGGGGGACATCTATGGTGTGACTGAGCTATTCGAGGAAGACGTCATATGTGCCATCGGCATGCGAGGAGGCTGAGTCCTCTGAAGTCATGGTTGTCCCTTCAAAGTAGGGCGGTTCTCGTCTAGCCTAGTCTTTTCTTTTATGTCTTCTCCCCTGCGTGGGATCTCGTAATTTTTCTTTCTTTATTTCCCGTTTATGTCATTTGTAATGTGAACTATGGTCAACCCCGATCTTGAGCCGTTGGTCGTGGGTGGTGTGTGTTAAAATACGGCCTTATCTTTCCTCATTCAATAAAATGGACACATGTTTTATTAAGGACATGTGGAGGCACATCAAACTAGTCCTATGATGGTCACTGAGGCCTAGGTCTCCGCATGCTCCCTTATTTGACTGCCTTGCAAGGACGAGGAAATCCGAGGATATGAGGATGAGTTCTTGAAACTTTTACAAAGATACTTCAAAAAAAAATTTCGAAAAAAAAGACATGCATTATTTTTATTGTCGACATTGCTCTAACTCATTTTATTGCATCTCAGGCATTACATTATGCATAATCATAATAAGGACGCATATGACTCGGACGTGCATGAAGAAAGTCTCCCAGGTTCCGATGACACGCGATGACGATCGAAGGGGATTGAACGCGAATGGAATCGATATGAAGGATCGAAGCCGTTGACCGAAGAGCGAACAATCACCATAAATTTAGGTGATGCAGAGAATGTCAGGGAAGTAAGGATCGGGGCATGTCTCTCAGAGTCAGAAGCGGAAAAGACGACTAATCTTTTGAAAGAATATCAAGATGTGTTTGCCTGGACATATGCCGACATGCCGGGATTGGACCCCGAAATTGTGGAACATGCTCTACCAACAGATCCTGATATGCCACCCAAGAAGCAAAGACTCAGGAGAACTAAACCCGAATTGTCCAAGAAGATCGAAGAAGAAGTAATGAAGCTGCTGAAAGTAGATTTTATCGAAGTGACACGTTATCACGATTGGGTAGCAAATATCGTGCCTCGTAATGAAGAAAGATGGGCGAGTCGGGGTATGTGTTGACTATCGTGATCTAAATCGAGCAAGCCCCAAAGACGATTTTCCACTCCCACATATCGATGTCTTGGTTGACAAGCACGGCGGGATTTGAGTTATTCTCCTTCATGGACGGTTTTTGGATATAATCAAATCCGTATGAAGAATGAGGATAGGAGCAAAACATCATTCATAACTCCTTGGGGAACTTTTTGCTACAAAGTGATGCCTTTTGGTCTAAAGAATCTTTGGGGCAACGTATCAAAGGGCCATGGTCACGTTGTTTCATGACATGATGCACAAGGAGATCGAGGTATACGTGGATGATATGATTGCAAAGTCAAGACAGGGTGAGGACCATGTTGGAGTCTTGCAAAAGCTGTTCAAACGTCTTCGGAAATTCAAGTTACGTCTCAATCCCACAAAATGCATTTTTGGGACAAGATCGGGAAGTTTGTTAGGGTTCATGGTTAGTAACAAGGGCATCGAGATTGATCCGTCAAAGGTTAAGGCTATCTGTGATTTACGATCCCCGACCACCACCAGGGAAGTTCGCAGCTTGATGGGGCGGCTCAATTATGTGGCGAGGTTCATCTGTCAGTTGTCTGAAACAGCGAGACCATTCTTCAAGCTCTTGAAAAAGAACGCGAAGATTGAGTGGGATATCGAGTGCCAGGGTGCCTTCGAGAAGATAAAACACTATCTCACTCACGCCCCAGTCTTAGTACCCCCTCTCCTTAAAATTCCCCTAATTTTGTACTTGACCATACATGATGAATCGTTGGGAGCCATGTTAGCACAGAAAAGACCAAATGACGGGAGAGAATGTGCGATATACTACTTGAGCAAGAAGTTTACTATTTCCGAGATGAACTACGAAGTTGAGAGAACTTGCGTGGCCTTGATTTGGGTTTTGCATAGGTGCGGCAATACACACTTCATCACCGAATCCTGTTGGTGACTGAAAATGATCCCATCAGGTACCTCCTGGAGAAACCAGCATTAGTTGGCAAGTTGGCCAAGTGGCAAATCTTAATTTCAGAGTTTGACGTTCAAAGCTTGGGGCAGAAGTCCGTTAAAGGTCGCGCCATAGCAGACTTGTTGGTAGAAAGTCCCGAGAGGTCCAGGACGTCTGACGAGGATAGTGATGCAGAGGAGCAAATTTTACTTGTATCAAGTGACAAATGGACGATGTACTTCGATGGTGTAGTTAATTTAGGCGGGTCGGGTGCGGGGCGGTTCTTATCTCCTAAACGGTCGGCATTACCTTGTTGCCGCTAAATTGACGTTCCCTTGCACGAATAATATTGCGGAATATGAAGCATGCATTCTCGGCCTTCAAGCTGCTATTGACATGAAGATCCGAAAGATGCAAGTTTATGGTGATTCTGCCCTTATCATCTTACAGACTAAAGGCGAATGGCAAACACATGATTCTAAATTGATTCCGTATCATGAGTTCCTGGGGAAGTTAACGGAAGAATTTCAAGAAATAGCATTTGAATACTTGTCAAGGTCTCAAAATCAGTTTGCTGATGCCCTAGCTACCTTGTCTTCAATGTTACAAGTAGCTGGAGGCTTAGATATTGAACCATTAAGAATTGAAATCTTTAGGCACCCAGCTTATTGCATGACGATTGAAGAAGAACCGGACGGACAGCCTTGGTATCACGACATCTTGAAGTATCTGCAGAATGGTGAATTTCCCGAAGGAAGTGAAGCAGCAGATAGAAAGCATTTAATAAAGTTAGCATCGAAATTCTTTGCCAGTGGAGATGTCATCTACAAAAGGTCCTTCGACTCGACATTGCTAAGGTGTGTCGACGCTAAAGAAGCCGACCGTTTGATGAAGGAGATACATGAAGGGGAATGTGGCCCCCATATGAATGGACACTTCTTGGTAAGAAAAATCATGCGACTCGGTTATTATTGGCTGACCATGGAGTCCGGCGCATTCGGCATGTACGACGGTGTCACCGGTGCGGATTTATGGAGATAGGATAAATGCCCCTCCAAATGAACTTCACCAAATGTCTCAACCTTGGCCCTTTTCAATGTGGGGAATTGACGTGATTGGGCCCATTAACCCCAAAGCTTCAAATGGGCATCGATTTATCCTGGTGGCGATAGACTATTTTACCAAGTGGATCGAGGCCAATTCGTATGCTAATGTTACTGCCAAGAATGTGGCGAAGTTCATTCGTCGCGACATTATCGCTCGTTACGGGGTGCCAGAGGCGATCATTACCGACAATGGCACTAATTTGAACAACAAAGTCGTGGATGGATTGTTTAGTGAGTTTCGAATTAAGCATTTGAACTCGTCACCGTATCGTCCTCAGATGAATGGAGCAGTGGAGGCGGCGAACAAGAACATAAAGAAAATCCTATCGAAGACTACCGAAAATTATCGTGATTGGCACGATAGACTCCCTTACGCGCTAATGGCATATCGAACTTCTATCCGTACCTCCACAGGGGCAACTCCTTTTTCACTCGTGTATGGGATTGAGGCAGTCTTACCTGTTGAAGTTGAGGTCCCTTCTCTAAGAGTCCTTTCCCAATCTATGCTCGATGAGATTGAGTGGATGCAACAGAGGCATGAGCAGTTAAACTTGATTGATGAGAAGAGATTGCAAGCTGTGTGTCATGGCCAATGTTATCAGAAACGAGTTGCAAAAGCCTTCAATTGAAGGGTGCGTCCTAGATACTTTGAAGTCAATGACCTAGTGCTGAGGAAAGTGCTTCCGATTATACCAGACCCTCATGGCAAATTCACCCCGAACTATGAAGGGCTGTATGTCATTAAAAAGATTCTGCCTGGTGGTGCTATGATTTTAGTTGAAATGGATGGCAGTGAATTGCCTAGACCTGTAAACTCAGATGCAGTCAAGAAATACTTTCCATGATTGAAATCAAGGTCGAAGAACCACTTCATGCGCAATCTCGAGTCACATGGCATCATGCATAGCATCATAGATATCATACATATATCACATACATGCATATCTATTTGTGTTTCAGGCACCTTACCGTTCGATGAAGAAAATGGCGAAGGGAAAAGTCGATTCAAAAGACCCATTAAGTCTCCGCACAAATGGTTGGATATCTCTTTTTCTTAAATGAAAAAAAAAAAAAAAAAAAAAAGGCCGGGGGGCATGGCGTCATTCGTACCACCTATTTTTTGGTGCCACTATACGTGATTCATGTCGGTAATTCTTGAAGGGGGGAGCTCGTAAGAACGATTTTATTCGGATAAAAAGTTGAAACATTAATCATGCCAAACAAGGAATGCTTAGGATGAAGAAAGGTAAGTCATTTCCAAACACATCCTTCGAACACTTTCAAGAGTTGAGTGAAAAACAACCTTCTCTTAGGACGGAGGATCCATTCGCATTGAGCGTGAAGATCGAAATGATAAAGGCATTTCCTTCATCAAACCCAAACGCCAAGCTGATATATTGCTAGCCCTTCGGGCCAAATAGAGATGATCCTCCAAAATACCCCTGTCGAGGACAACCTGAAATTGGGGCAGCATAGGAGGTTACAGTCGTGTTGTAAAGCAAAGGATTGGGAAAGATCCTATTACTCTCACTTGCATCAATCTTCTGGTGATAGCTTCAAAGGAATTCTCATTAGATCTTGACTCATCCCAAAGTGAAGAAGAGCATTTCCTTCTCTACCCAAACACATATCCATTGCTTTAACCAATTTGGGCCTGATTATTCATTTCTAAACCCCGAGCGGTGATCATCTCCCTTCACTGGGGCAAGGCATGAGAATTGACCGAATACAATTGAGAGTCACGAGAAAATGTGAAAAGCATCTCGAAAGTCATAAGAGCTCTAAGAGTTCAAAGAGCAAAGAGTTCTACAAACTAGGGGCATGAAAAAGCAGTGTGCCTGGTAAAAGCAAGGCCAATGCCCAAAATAAATAAATAAATAAAAAATCACCGCAAGTGCAAAGGAAATTAGAGAAAGAAGCAAAGCTCCCATGCAGATATGATTAATCAAGGGACTTTCGAGATGCATTGTATTTCAAAAGCCAAATGATTTAGAAAGATCCAGTGACCTGGTCATGATGCCATGATGATCACCGACTCTTAAAGACCCTATTGAAAGTTTTAAGCCTTTCGAGCCTTTCCCGAGCCAACGTTATAACCCTTTTCCGAAGCCTCTTCTGATTGGGATAATTTGAGTGAAATTGAGAATACCACAAAGAAGCTCTTTTGCTTGAAGGAGTGGAAGTAATTCTATCTTGTCTTATCTTCCAAGCTCTCGACTTGTAAACCCAATGAAGGCAATGAAAAATGTTCATTTATTGGTCTCAAAGCAACAATTCATTTGTGTGAGCCCTAACCAAGCCCGTATTGCGGTCCCATCAAAAGTCCTTTTTGATCGATAAGATTGTGCTCATTGCGAATGTTTCTGGAAGCTTTCGACGTAGGTTATGTGAGATACCTTCAGTAACCAATTATCTCCCACACGAATAGATGGGATCAAGTAGCCATTTTATTAAGAGTGCGTGAGAAACCCTTTCTGACTAAGAAGCTCTAGTTTGGCATGCTTAATGAACCTTTTTCTCGAGTCGTAGCCGTTCTAATGAGAACTTGCCTCCTAGAAAATTTGATGATTAATGATATATCCACGAGCAAGATGACAGTTTTGTGCCACATGATGCTAATGGACATCGAATGTTTTTCTAAAGCAATCGGACTTAGCTTGATTATTTTGTTCAATTAATGTTACAATATTGCCAATACGTCTCTTGATGGCGTCTCTAATGACATTTGCTCAAGTTGAGTTTGACAGGATTCATCAGTGAAGCCATGCAGTTTTCTAAGGGGTTAGTGGGTGCTTCCCTAAAAAACCCAAGATTCATGGTCAGCCTTAAACCATGTCATCTCCAAAGGTTTATGGTTAACCTTAAACCATGTCATTTCCAAGATTGGTGGGTTCATTTGTAAACCACGCTGGTCCGCCTCCCAATCGAAACCTGTTCGTACATAGGTGAGACTATCACGCCCGGTCAAAACTCTTTTTACACGATGAGACCTCAGTCATATCATTTCTTATGACTCGGAGAGCTTTGTATCCTGGAGTCTTTCACCCTTCTTATGACCTGGAGAGCCTTGTATCCTGGAGTCTTCCTCACTTCTTATGACCCGGAGAGCTTTGTATCCTGGAGTCTTTCCTTACCTCTTATGACCCGGAGAGCCTTGTACCATGGAGTCTTCCTCACTTCTTATGACCTGGAGAGCCTTGTATCCTGGAGTCTTCCACCCTTCTTATGACTTGGAGAGTCTTGTATCTTGGAGTCTTCCTCACTTCTCATGACCTGGAGAGCCTTGTATCCTAGAGTCTTCCACCCTTCTTATGACCCGGAGAGCCTTGTATCCTGGAGTTTTCCTCACTTCTTATGACCCGGAGAGCTTTGTATCCTGGAGTTTTCCACCCTTCTTATGACCCAGAGAGCTTTGTATCCTGGAGTCTTTCCTTACCTCTTATGACCCGGAGAGCCTTGTATCCTGGAGTCTTCCTCACTTCTTACGACCCGGAGAGCTTTGTATCCTGGAGTCTTTCCTTACCTCTCATGACCTGGAGAGCCTTGTATCCTGGAGTCTTCCACCCTTCTTATGACCCGGAGAGCCTTGTATCCTGGAGTTTTCCTCACTTCTTATGACCCGGAGAGCTTTGTATCCTGGAGTTTTCCACCATTCTTATGACCCAGAGAGCTTTGTATCCTGGAGTCTTTCCTTACCTCTTATGACCCGGAGAGCCTTGTATCCTGGAGTCTTCCTCACTTCTTATGACCCGGAGAGCTTTGTATCCTGGAGTCTTTCCTTACCTCTTATGACCCGGAGAGCCTTGTATCCTGGAGTCTTCTTCACTTCTTATGACCTGAAGAGCTTTGTATCCTGGAGTCTTTCCTCACTTTTATGACTCGGTGGGCCTCTGTAGCCCGAAGTCTTTCTTCATCTTACTGACAAGACGCATTCCCATAGTTATGAGTCCTTTTCGTCAACCTAATGCATGCATATGCACCTAGGGTCTTTCTATCACCAAAATAATTTATGTGTCTTCTATCTTTGATTGCAACCTCTTCAAGGCTACATTCAAAGAGGGGCAGCTGTTGACACATAATTTTTATCTTTCTTAAAATATATATATATATATATATATATATATATATATATATAACAAAAAGAAATCAATCAAAATCAAAATAAAAAATTTTAATTATTAATTTTTCTTTAAAAAAAAAAAAAAAAAAGAAGAGTCGTGCGGGTCCGGGTCGGGTCGGATTCGGCCTTGGCCCGACCCGGCCCTTTTCCCTTTTATTTCCCCTCCACATGAGCCTGGGCCCAATCCCTCTCCTCTCCTTTTTTTTTTTTTTTTTCTCCCTCACGCGGCCCAGCCCTCTTTTTCCTCCGGCCCGGCCCGCCCCGTTGTCTTCTCCCTCAGCCGCTTGCTGCATGGGGAACCAGCGAAGCAGAAAGCAGCCGTCCGCTTGGGGAAATGGCGAAGCCGAAAGCAGGGGCGAAGGGCAGAGGAGACAGCATGATCTCGCGGGCAGGTCGGCGGGTTGGGGGAAGCCGAGGGCACGCGCACGCGAGCCAAATAGGAGAAAATGGGAGGTTTGGGCGCAGGGGGAGGGGGATTTCGGAACCAGAACAGAGAGAAACCGCGAGCAGGGGCGAGAGAGAAGGAGAGGAAGTCGGAGAAGACTTGCCGCCTTTGCTTGCTGCCGCTGCTGCCGCCCGACCAATTGCGCCCACCTTCGCCCGCGACAACTCGACGCCGTCCGAGCCACTGCGCCTCCGCCCTGTCCAACTCCAGACGCTCGCCTCCACCAAATCCCTCGCCAATCGACGCCGCGACCGGACGACCCGCGATTCGCGCTCCGGCTCGCGTCGCCGTCCCTGCCGCTGCCTCGCTACTCCGTCCTCCAAGTCGCCATCGCCGCAGACGCGTCTCCAAACTACCATCCCCGTCGGAACTCAGGTAGGCCTTTCATCGAACTTCTGGTGTGCGTTTCTGGGAATGAGTTGGCCGGAGCTCATCCCGACTAGTTCGGGCGAGCTCCGGCCGCCTTCCTGTCCCTGTTACCCCGCTTGATGTTCTGCCATGTCGCCTCGAAGTCTGGATAAGTGCTCGGGCTGCGACCGAGCAAAGTCTGTTAGTTTTTGTTAGTGTATACAACCTGTTTGTGGAATTGTCCGAGCGAACTCCGTCCCCCAATTGCTTCGCGTAGGGCCCCCTAGGACTGCTGGTGGCCGGAGGGACGACGCCGCGGCTGGAGAGCTTGAGCCGTGACCCCCGTGTGCCCGAGACGTCGCCGCCGCAGGCATTTGCCGTTCCGGCATCCTTGGTCGCGACTGAGCAGTCGCGACCAGGGATTGCAGGCCGAGTTGGGCCAGATCTGTGGTCTGGCCCGCTCGGCCTTTGTCCCTCACTTGGGCCCGTCGTTTGGGCCCAAGTCAGGCTGAGCAAAGGCCCGATCAAAAGTGATCGGGCCTAGCCGGAGCCGGACGGAACGGGTCGGTCGGAGACCGGACCCGACCTCCTCGAGCCGGGCCGAACCGGGTCGGTCGACTAGACCCGACCGGTCCGGCCCCGAATTTTATTTTAGTTTATTTTATTATTTAGTTTTTTTTATTTATTAAAAAAAACAATTTCAAAAAATCAAAAAAAAATGTTTAAAAATTAGAATTTAGTTAGTTTTTCTTTTAAAAAAATTAATTAAAAATTAAAAATTAAACATTTTCAAAAAATCCAAAAGAATGTTTAAAAATTAGAAATTAGTTATTTTTCTTTAAAAATTTAAAAATTAAACAATTTCGAAAATCCAAAAAATATTTAAAAATTAGAAATTAGTTTTTTCTTTCTTTCTTTCTTTTTTTTTTTTTAAAAAAATTAATTAAAAATTAAAAAATTAAAAAAAAATTTCTAAAATCCAAAAATAATGGGGTTTGTTTAGGATTTGCCATATATTGCTGCTTTAGTGTAATTGAGCATTTACTTTCTTGCATATTGTTTTTATCGCATGTTTAATTGGCGTATTTTGTGTTTAATTTGCATATATTCAATTTTAGGGCAAATAGAATCCTGGTAGTTATAATTATTACTTTATTGATTGCGCACCCGCATGCTTATCTCCTATGTTAGTGGACATGTATGAAATCAATCCAAACTGCCTGATGAAAATCACTTTGTTAAAATGAACAAGATTAGGTACCGAAAGGACACTAATTTGTTAATTAGTGTAATCAAGTCCCCGAACTTAGATTCTCTGGTTACGTAGGAAGTGAGGCACGCTCCCATGCCTCACTTGGTTTCTAGCCGACCCCAATAGGCTAGTGGCGACTCCTTTTGTGCAAAATTGTTAAGAATATCCCAACGTCACGCGGGGTATGGGCTTGGGAGAGCTTGCGTCTAATCATGGGCTTTAGGCCCGTCTTTTAGGCAATACCCCTAAACCCGCTCCCTCCCCCCGAGGGTAGGTCGCGACAGCCTGCAACGCTTGTGAGTCCATTTATGCGAGCCTTGAGCTAGCCTTGGCAATTGAATGTGTTCCATAGCCTAGTTATTCCTTAATCCAAAATATTTTCAAATTTTTTCTCAAATCCTGATTTGATAATTGTGAACGTCATGGTTTGGATTGTATTCAAAATGCTTGCGATGCTTGTGAGTGTATTTATGCGAGCCCCAAGCTAGCCTTGGCAAGTGAATGTTTTTCATAACTGAGACATTATTTTGTCTCAAAACTTTTTGTGAACGATTTCAAAAGATGTCTTTGAAACATCACATGTACCCTCATGCATATAATCACGTCATTAATAAGAAACGTCTATGTTTGTGATTGACACATACTCCTGACAATAAGTGACTCGTTGACGGTTCACTTTCTTGCTTGACTAGCTGAGAAATAAGGTCCAAATGACCTGCATGCATGTTTAATTCTTGCAATGCATGTGACTTTTAGATGTATGGTAGGGTTGATGCATGAACCTTGGGATCACATAGATTGCTTGGTTAAGAAACTTATAACACAATTAATCAATAATGACTATAGGTCATAAAATGAATTGGGTATGTGTCTTACAAGGACCTGCGCATGAATTTCAAAGGCCAATCTTGAGACCCAAATCTTCTTTTTGCATTGAATTTCTTTTGAAAGATTGATTTTGGCACGATGTTGTGTTTTTTTATTGTTTTGATGTGTATGTTTGTTTCTTTCCATTGTATGTACTTAGTTATATAATTTTCTCTTCTAGGTTTAGATTAGGATCCTAAACATGGAGAAGACATGAAAATGGTGGATGTCGATGTCCATTTCGACCATAATCATGTACTATTCATTTCCTTGACATATGTCTTGGATTCTCATCATCTGTATAAAGCCTAACAAGGTACGGGTCCTCTATTCTTCTTATCTTTTTCAATTGTGTTTCTCTTTTGTATTTTCTAGGATTGCATGGTAGATTTACTACTTTCTTTAATTGTTTACGTACTGTCTTGTAATTTCAATTCCATTGATTGCTTTCTTTTCTTATTTTCTAGAAATAGAATAGTATGAAAAATGACCAACTGCACATGATCGTTTAATAATTAACGATCTTGAAAATGTAAGAAGAAATGCATGAACATGTTAGGTAAACACAACCTACTGTTTAGGTACCGAAAGTGCGCTAATAGAAATATTGGTGTAACTCAAGTCCTTGGACCTAGATATCTGTTTGCGTAGGAATCGAGGGAATACTCCCGACTCTTGATTGGGTTTCTAACCGACCCCTAAAAATGATATACTAGTGGCGACTTCAACTCCCGTCTTATTTTTAGGTTGTCCTAAACAACTAGACCGTATAAATGAACCCGTGATGTAGACAGGGCTCAACATGGTTCAGCAATACCCACATGTGGAAACAGATCAGCCCCCCTCCAAATGTCCGAATGTGAAATTAAGTTACAATCATTGGAGTTTTAGAGAGCCCATACGGAATGTGAGCAATACGTTGCAAGAAGGTCATACGCGCTAAATTACCCCAAGTTTGGGTTGAAGTTGCAACTCTTCTAATTGGATGAAATTATAAATTCCATGATAGCTGTATGTCACTATCATTAACTAGGCATGTCTAAACTAAACCGAAATTTCGTACATTTTCGGTTCGGTTTAATTTTCGATTCGAATAATGGAAAAATTACTATTTGTTTTTCTGATTTGAGTTATTTCGATTCAATTCGGTTAACCGAGCCAAAACGAAATTCTCAACAATTAACATCCAACTTAAATATATCTTTTTTCTTATCCCTTATTCAATTCGGTTCTAGTGAGCAAGGCAAAAGGAAAAGGAAAATCATATCGGGTTTTTTTTTTTTTTTTCCAATTCATGTAGTATTCAGTTCCGATCGTGATTGGTTTTTTGCCAGAAAAACAGATCAGGCCCCCTCCAAATGTCCGAACACTCTCCTTAATCTTCTGTTGAGGCACCCCCCACTTGAGCTAGCAATCTTTTTGGTTATGCATCCCCTTCCACCACGCTAGCTCAGCGATTCTAGAGGGTGCGTGGATCCGCTTTGGTCACTCGTCTGTCTATCCTTCACGTTAGGCAATGCTCACGCATGCCTTCTTCGTCGATTCTTTTATCACGTCACGGTCTTACAGGTGTTCACCTCACGGCTATGCACGTGTAAGGGAAGAAGAAATGATGGACTGGGTTTTCTCCTTTCATCCACTTTATTGGGCCAAAAGGCAATGAAATAGGGCCTAAAAAGGTTGAGCCTAAAAAGGCATGGTAGCGTAGGCTTAAAGAGAATTAAAGAAAATTGGGCTTAAAAGAGACAGCAAAAGATGGGCCAAGGGAATTAAAACAAACAGGCTGGACTAATAAAGGCTTAGAGGGCCGAAAATTTGTTTAAAGGATTGAGTTAAAAATGTTGGCCCGCTCATTCTCACCATTTTTTATTTCATTTTTGTTTGGTCCAATTTATTCATTTTTTTCAACTTTTTTTTTGCTTTTTATCTTTTATAATTTTTAAATATTTTTTTTGCAAAATAAATTGATATTTTGGAAAGATTTATTTTGCAAAGAAAACATCAACAAAAATTCGAGTGTCAACAAACATGAGACCGGTGATGAGGGTTGCAAGGGCTTCACCGGTGAACAACAACAGATTAGCTAGTTCTATTGGAGGCTCGGCTAGCAAGATCAAGAACTCACTGAACTAGTTCGTGGTCTCCTTAATTATGAGCCAGAGACCCGAAACGTTATGTGAAGCATGCAATGCTCAAAGTCACACGCAAAATGGAGAGTCTTGAGCGGGCGAACATTAATTGAAGAAGTATGCAAATCTTGATGTTTACTTCATTCATTAATGCATGCGCCCATGGAGTGGGACATCCAATTTTGCCCTCATTTAATGCACACACATGGCTATGTGCATGCATGCCCATAGAAATTGGTGGGGGCCCTTGCTCTTTTGAGGCTTGTCTTGAAGGCGACAATGTTCTCTCCTATTTTATCATCTTTCGTGGGTTAAGTTTGTCTTTTATTAATGATTAGAGGAAAGGAAGAAGTCGAACTTATGCTAATTTTTCTTATGTCGGTGAGAGTTTTTCTAATATGAGCTACATTAATTATGTGACATCCTGATTTTCAACCCTACTTTCGACTAAATGAAATGGGCCTTTCATCGACGCGCCTATAGTCTTTTTCTCTGAGTTGGCTAGTCACAAGATAACTAATCTATCAGGTGAAGCCGTTAAGGAATACAAACGCGACTGACTTGAGAATTCGACTAGAAATCAATTGCTCGATCGTGCTAATCTACAGGGGTCAATACAGCACCCGTCAAAAATCGATTAGAGACCGGAGATAGGTCGATTCAACAGAGGCATGTAATTAAGGTGTGGGTGATTCCACCTGATTGCAAAATTCTTATCGAATGGCACTAAACCAATTTTTTTGTCATTTCTGTACCCTATGTCTGTATTTGAAACCTCAAGATTTTCACAATAACCGAGAGTCACCTATGAGTTGAAGATGCATGATGTGGATCGAAAATAATTAATCACGAGTCAATTGGGCTAAAAATTTATAAAAGCTACCAGATAGGTTAGGTCACGCTAAAATCGTATCCGGTTGAAATTAACCTCGAAATTGAACCCGATTTATTTTAGGAACGTCGACTCATCCTCTAAAGAATTTTCGACACGTTTGAATTTTTGGCGAAAAATCAAACTTAAGGATTTTGGACTAGGAAATTCATAGGACCGTTTGTGTGAATTTTTGGCATTTAAGATGAATCAATTAGTGAGGAAAATCATGGATGTGATGTGGATACCTTGGCTGGAATTTTTGGACACCAATTGAGATTGAATTGGAAGTGAATTGAGTTGAATTAGAAGGGAATTGTATGAAATTCGTAGCCATGAGGGGATGCAACATTTCAGCATCCTCTTGGCTTGTTGAGGAAGATTTGAGGGAGGAAAATGAGCTGTGGATGAGGCTGAAGATGGTGGGGTAGCCACTTGAGTTCCAAGATATTTTCCATTGACTTATGGGGCTTATTGTCCCCTTTCAACCAGCAGACCTTCATCTTCTTTTTCTTCTTCAGCATTAGTCTCCATTGTTGTTGAAAGCAGAAGAAGAGAGCTAGAGAAAGCCGAGCTAACCCTTGCCGCTGTCGACCGCTCGTCCAAGCCACTGCTGTCACCAATCCGCATGCCCGCGAGCACCTGAGCTCAGGTGTCCAAGCCGCTGGTTCCGCCTCTTGCTTAAGTTCATCTGCCCACGTCCCGCGCTTGTCATCTGCGCCCTAGCCGACGTCACCAGCTCACCTCTGCTGCTCCAGCCACTGATCTAAGACGCCGTCGTGTCCCTGAGCCACAAGCAGCTTCGCCTGGTGCTGCCTTGCTGTTCCCGCACCAACCAAGCTGCTCGACCAGCTCCTTTAGCCCAAATTAGAACCGAACTCTCAACCTAAGGCTGAGAGCTTTGTGGACCGTTTTTGGGCCCTCCCAAGCCTCGTTGGGTGTCACCATAAGCTTGAGTCTCACTCACCTCCGCGTCGCCATCACCATGCATTATTTTTCTAAATCTAATTAGGTGATTAGATTAGTGTTTAAAGCTTAATTAGTGATTCATTGAATTATTTTGCATTTATTTACTTAATTTTGCAATTTATTTAATTATTTATTGTTTTATGGAAATTATATCGGGATAGTCGGTCATCAGAATTTCGTGTTGATTGTCATGGTGCAATTAGTTTATGTAATTGAGTGATGATTGTTACTTTTGAGTTATTATTTCAAAAATATGAAATTTTAGGTATTTAATAAAAAAATACCGGATGTTAGTTTTTGATGCCAAAAATGTTTTTAAATACTATATCAAATTGTCGGATTTTTATAAAGGGAAGACATCACTTTTTATGGTTCGATCTAACCATGTACCCACACACGATTATTTTACTGGGTGTTTTTAATACGAAAAAAAATAGGCCAAGTTCATTATCTTAATTGAGGCATTTGAGTGCAAAGCACAATGTCCTTGGCCAGGATTGGATGGTCATGTGATGGTTATGAGAACTCGTCCCCGATGTGCGTCGGGTAGACGATGCTCTTATATGGAATGTCCCACATCAACGGATGTCGAATCTCAGTAGAGGCCGCACCGAAGCTCCTTCATGAATGCCATCTAAAGGTAGACATTGACGTGCTCAAGGGATGAGACAATGCCCGGTTACGTCGGAAGACTGCTGAATGTCGAGTAGGCCCTGCCCGTAGGGCAATAATCAATTGGAATGCATGAATAAGTGTTTTAACCGCGCCTGATTATGAGACAAAATTGTGTGGCACGGAAAGAGTCATGTCGTAATAATTTGGCCTTATAATCGGGACTCTTGTGATTGATTGGTTTGAAAGTGAGATGTTCCAATTGATGAGTGCATTTACTATATGCATCTGCTATATGAACTGTACTGACGTGTAGGAAGGTACTGAGGCGAGGTGAGTCTTCTGTAATGTGTGATTAGACTACCTCTAGGTGTATTACCCTCCTAATCGTGGTTTAGGGCATGAACTCGCTGAGACATCGTCTCACCTCGTCGTGGGTTTCATTCTTTACAGGTCCGTAGATGGAGGCACGTCAAGTGCGTTATGGAGTCCTGAGGGAGGTAGACTTCCAGCGTTCCCATTTCTCAGTTCTCGGGACCAATCTAACCCGTGAGCTTGTTGAGTCCACCATTAGGGTTGATGAGGGCTTACCCCACTTGGTATGTGACATCCTAAATATTCAGTTATGTTTTCAATTGAATGAATCGGGCTTTTAATCGATGTGCCTATAGTGTTATTCTCTGAGCTGATTACTCATGAGATAACTAAACTATCTAAGGAAACCATTAAGAGATTTTAACACAATAGACTTGAAAATTTGACTAGGAATCGATTGCTTGATCGTGCTGATCTGTAAGGGTCATTTCAACACAGTCGAAAATCTTTCAGAGATTAGAGATAGGTCAATTTGACTGAGGTGTGTGATTAGAGTGCAGGAAATTCCACCAGATTGCAAAATTCTCGTTGATCGGCACTATACCGATTTTTCTATCATTGTGGTACCCTGTGTCTGTGACTGAAACCTCAAGATTTTCACGACCACCAAAATTCGCCAATGTGTCGAAAAGGTACATTGTGGCTCGAAGAAAATCGACCACGAGTCAATTACACTAAAAATTCCTGAAAGCTACCTGGTAGGTTAGGTCACGCTAAAATCGCGTCAGATTGAAATTAACCGCGAATTTGAACTCAATTTCAAAAATTGAAATCCTGTCATGTTACAATTTATTTTAGGAACGTCAACTCTTCCTTCGAAGAATTTTCGGTGAGTTTAGGATTTTACGGAAAATCGATTCGGACAATTCGGAAAAGAACGGAAATTCGGATGGGCCAAATTGAAGGGATTTTTGACTCCCAAACCAAGCTAATTGGTGAAAGGGAATTGTAGAAATTGTGTGGGTGTCTTCTTCATCAAAATTGGACATCAATTGGGGAAATTTGTGAAGAAATTGAAGTCCAAATTGTGAAATTCGGACCTAGCATGAGGGCTGCATTTTTTGGGTTCAATTTGGATTAATTGTGGGATTTTATATGCTAGAAAGTATTAGAGGATATAGAGGATATGCATGTGGACTTTGTGGACCTAAAACAATCATGAATTTGGGATACTTTGCTTGGCTCTTCCTCACCCTTCACCAAACTTCCCATGTACGCTGCCTTCCCCCCTTCTTCGTGCAAGCCTCGCCGACTCCATCTCTACGGCGTCCCTTTCTTTTTTATTCTTTCTATTCTGCTTTGCTTTTGTTTACATTTCTTCGAAGCCAATGCCTCACCTCGATCTAGCCACCCTACCAAACGAAGCATCCACCGTCAGCAGCTCTAATTCCCCTCCATCTCCCCGCTGCCACACGTCCGTGTAGGACTCCCACCAGTCAACTCTCCTCTCCAGCAAAACTGAAGTTGATTGCGGGCTTTAGGCCAGCGAATTCTTGCCCACGCCAATTGCTTCTTCATCCACGCGCCCGTGGCATCTCCATCGAAGGCCACCCCTCCACTTCGTCAGCCCACGAACAGCCCATCTTCGCTTCAATTTCTCCACTGATAGCACGTCCGCAACCGTTGTAAAGCAAGCCGAAGCCGAGCCCAACAGCCGCTAATTTCCAGCCAGCTTTGTGGTTGATTTTGGCCTGAGCCGGTCTCTGTTTGGTGTCATCGCTTTGGAATTTATCGCCCGTCTCCACGTTGCCATTGCCGTGGACTCACCGGCTTGCAAATCCAGTGAGTTTACCCACTAAACTCTGCTTAGGGAGTTAATTAGTTTAAGGTAATTAAGGTTTATGTGGTTAGTTAAATTAGATTAGTAATTTAATTATCCAATTTTGCATGTTAGGTTGTTAGATTAGATTAATTAGAGACTAGACAGGTTGTATTAATTATCTAAATTGGTTCAAAAATTTTCCGGGCCCATTTCGGTATTTAATTAGGCTTTTTCGGCCTAAGCTTACAATTATGGCATTTATTGGTATTTAATTAATTAATTTTGGTAATTATTTAATTATTTATTATTTTCCAAAAATTAGATCGGGATAGCTCGTGACCAGAATTTCATGCCGATTGCAATGGTGTGGTTGATTTATTTAATTGAATGCTATATTGTGCAATTTGAGTGAAAGTTCTAATTTTCGGTAATTATCCCAAAAATTGAATAATTTCAGTAATTAATCAGAAATTACCGGGGCGTCGGTTTACAATGCCAAAAATGTTTTCAGACACTGTATAAATAGTGATATTTTCTAAAATAAAGATATTATATTTTTGGCTCAGGCCGACCGTGTACCCACATATGATTATTTTTATCGGGTACATTTTAAGACGATGAAATTAGGTCAAGTTGGGTATTTATTTGAGGAATTGTTGTGCAAAGCACAAGATCCTTGGCCAAGAGTAAATTATTGTAGTTTAGTTTAGGTGAGCAATATAGATCTATAAAAGCTTTGGGGAGCATTAACACCAATATAGATCTATAGTAGCTTCGGTGAGCAATAATACATTAGCAGCTTCGGTGAGCACTATAAATATCAACTTCGGTGAGCGATAATTGATATAGCAGCTTTGGTGAGTAATATAGACAACAGCTTTGGTGAGCTAGACCAACAAATTTAGCTTAGGTGAGCAGTGTTCGAATTGATGGAGTTTATGGATGGCATCGATAATGTGGAGTCGAATGAGTCGACTGATTGATGGTTGAATTGGATTGAAATATTTGGATGATTATATGAATTGCAACGACTTGCAGGAAGCATTTGAGGCAAAAGTAAGTCCTCTGACTAGCGCTTGTGCTTAGGTAGCCCTTAGGGCGTATTTTCTTCCTAGTCGGAGTTTAAGGGGTGAACTTGCTAAGACATTATCTCACCCCGTCGTGGGCTCAATATTTTCAAGTCTTAAATGGCGGTCATGGAGGAACTGAAGCCTCGGAGTCTAGGGAGGTGGAGACCAAAGGATCAGCGAACGAGTCTAACTAGTTGGTCATAGAACAGTTTCCTTTTTGTTGAGCCGGTCTTTTGTAAATAGCCCAACGTTGTATATAAACCTTATGTGTTTATAAAAGACTTGTTTTGTATGTGATTGGTTTCTTGCTTTCCTATCTCAAGCTTTTGGTTGTCAGGGGATTTGTTTCGCTTTTGCATGCGTATTATAATGAATGGGTCGGAGAATCCTGGGACGTCACATATTTATCAACCATTGAGAGATGGGCACGTGCTCTGGGGTTGGGGCATGACATGGTACCTCATCGTTTTAAGGCGTGGTACCTCCACAAGCCCAATAAGAGTCGGGAGGGTCCTTTGGGTGGTTTTGATGGGCCTCCCGTTGGGACTGGGGAGTGGGAGATAAGGCACCCCTTGGATATAGACACTCTTGATGGTGCCATGGAAGACCCGAAGCCAAAGACCGGAGAGTCTAGAGTTTAGGTGGCTCCGTAGCCCTTTTGATCTAGACTTCTGTACATGAACCCTAGAGTTGGCCTATGTATATAAACTCGTTGTGTTTATAAAGTGTGGCTTTTGTGAATTGGTTGTCCTACTTTTCTATCCCATGTTGATTATTGTCTGGGGATTGTTTATTTCGCTTTCGCATGTGCATGAATCATTTTGGGTCGGCAATGCGTCCTGGGAACGTCGCAATTTAGTCGACCCCAGAGGGATGTGCGAGCGCTAGAGATTCGAGGCGTGACATCCCCACCCAAAGTGGCATCAGAGCTGGTTAGTGTTTAGAGTGATAAGGTGCGATGGGTCTTGGGATAGTTAGTAGGAAAGACCTTTTTATTATGCTCATGCATGTGATTGATAGCTGACTGGTAGCTTATTTTGTCTAGGGAGCACTCAGTTTCTAATTCTGTATGGAATCGGAAAGCAGGTTCTGTAGAGAGTCTGCAAGATGAGTGATTGGGAGCAAAGGACTTCTAGGAAGAGGACGGTTACGTCCATCGCTCGGGGTAGGACGCCAACTAAGGTCGGTACCCGAGGCAAAGCGTAAGCTCAGGCCAGCACTAGTGAGAGAGTACCACTGCAGGTCGATATTGAGAGTATAGCAGCACCAAGCGATCCTAGGTTCGACGGGATCGTTTAGGCACTAGAGATGTTGGGAAGCATATTGGGCTAGCAAGCTCAAGATCAAGCCGCCGCAACTGTCGCTGTCACTGCCGCCGCCAATGCCGTAGCCGCTGTTGCTACCACACCTACTAAGGTCCAACATGGAAATGTGATCTAAGAGTGAGCCGTTGCGTCTGGGTCGCGATTCGGATCTAGTAGAGATGGTAATCAGTTCGGGAAGAGGTCAATATCAGAAGAAAGGTATCTCATTACACCCAATCGGAAGGGTGGGAGTGGAAAGTCAACGCCCAACCAAAAGGGCATGTGTCATGTCTATATGAAAAGACATGGGTCTGCCTCGTATTTAAAAAGACAAGGGCTTGTTATGGGTGTGGTGGATATGGCCACCTGATCAAAGACTGTCCTAGAAGGCCAATGGGATCGCAGCTGCCATTGTCGCTGTTGATGGGACAGACTAGAGGGAATGCGCCACAAAATACTCAACGGGGTATTTTTATCAGGCTTCCAATGTAAGGAAGGGTGCGTGTTGTCACCCAACGGGAGGCAGAGGACTCACTAGATGTGTGCCGAGTTTGTAGAAGGAAACATGGACCAACCCAGTGTCCTGGTATAATGGGAGCGTGCTATGAATGTGGCCAGCACGACCATCAGGTGAGGAACTGTCCACGTAGGTCCAGGGAGCACAGGCAGCACTACCACAGATAGGGCGCTACTAGGATAGCGAAGGGGACAAGAATGAGTCGAGCCATGCATTGATCAGGAGAAGAATATTCATATGAAGATTTTTATTCGAGAGTGGCGCAACAGAATTTTGGTTAAGTGTGTAGAATTCAACTTGTTGTAATGAAGTCGTAGAAAGGAGAATTACTGGCTAGAGTTGTACTTAACTATTTTGCTTATGTATAACTTTGATGTCATATATGAAAAGAGTTGCCTTAAGGAGCCTCTTGCTGTAATGAATTACTTTCGTGAAGTAATCCAGTTTAAACCGTTAACGGGTGAAAGTTTCGAGTTTATTGAAAGTCAATGAGGACCCTCGATTGCCTTAATCTTGTTGCTTGAGGCAACTCATTAGTTAGACGAGGGTTGTCAAGGTTACTTGGCGACTGTCGTGAATACGATAGTTGAGGAGCCGAAAATGAGAGACATTGCAGCTATACAAGAGTTTTCATATGTGTTTCCAAAGGAATTACTTGGTCTACCCCCGGAGAGGGAGATTGAGTTCACAATTAAGTTGGGCCCCGGGACGGAGCCAATCTCTAAGGCTCCTTACCGTATGGCGTTGTCAGAGTTGAAAGAACTGAAGGTGCATATGCAAGAGTTATTGGATACGAGATTCATACATCCTAGTGCATCACCTTGGGGAGCACCAGTTTGGTTCGTGAAGAAGAAAGATGGTTCGTTGCGTCTTTGTGATGTAGAACAACATGCAAATGCCTTTATGGAAACATTGGAGCGTCATAAGAGTAGACGGTCCCACAAATCAAAGAGGATTGCGTGATCTTCGAGATTACAAATGGGTTACAATATTTGATTCACATGTTTCCCTTAATTTGTTATTATATTTTAGATTTTCTAGTTATATTTTTATAACTTTCCCTTTTATCAATATCTTTTCCTTTATTTTGTTATTCGATTTCAGTAATTTGGTTATTTTCTAGATGGCGGCCTCCTTATAAAAGGTGCTTAAGATATTGTAATTTGCACTTCTTTATTCAAAATAAACACCATATTTTGGAATTCTTTCCAAGCATAGCTTTCTCTGCGTCATTTGGTATCAGAGCGGGTTTCTCCTATGACGATGGCTAATAACATTAATGACAATCTCCCCATAGCTGAAGGTCGTAGAAATGAGCCTATTACATGGGATGAGTTCAACCAATTTGCAGAACAAACTGAACGGAAGTTTCAAGAATTACTTGTTGCCATCCGACGTTTGTCTACCAACCCCATACCTAGTAATCTTCTGGCTGAACATGCTTAGGTAGCTCGAGACCCAGAAGCAACTATGGAATGTAGGGGTAAATCCTTGACAGAGACGACAAGCCTATGTTGAGGACTCTAAAGGAGAAGAAGAGTTCTTGGATCGGCCTGTTCGTGGAGGCCACTAGAACAGGGGATATTGACAAGACCCCAAGCAATATCAACTTAAGGTTGACCTTCCGATCATTAATGGTAATTTGAATATTGAAAACTTTTTGGATTGGCTTTGGGAAGTTGAGAAATTCTTCGATGCCATGGAGATTGAAGATGATCGCCAATTAAAATTGGTAGCATTCAAATTGAAGGGCGGCACCTCAGCATGGTGGGAACAGACACAACTGACCCGACGTTGACAAGGAAGAACTCCCATTCGAACATGGAATCGGATGAAGGAAATGTCGAAGGTTCGGTTCCTCCCAACCGATTATGAACGATTATTATTTCAACAATTTCATAATTGTAAGTAGTTAAGCCGATCATTCCAAGCTTACACAAAGGAGTTTCTCTGACTTTTCGCTTGTAACAACCTGGCTGAGTTGGAGGCACAACAGATCACCAGGTAAATTAATGGTTTTTGACTTAATATTCAAGACCGTGTTTCACTACATCGTTTTGTTCTCTGTTGAGGATGCTCAAGAGATGGCCCGAAAGGTTGAGATGCAATTAGAGAGAACTAGCCCCATTAATCGGGCTAACATTTATTCCACTCGAGGATCATCTAGAAAGGGGAGACAATTAAATGTTCCAGAATCCTCCAACCAGCAAACCAACATTATGAATCAAATTCCAAGAAGTATTACTAGGGTGTGCAAGGAACTAGTCATTGCAAACAACTATAATGCCAATTAGAATGCCCAGAACCTGTACGCTAAGCCACCACCAATCAAATGCTATAAGTGTAACGAATTGGGACATCGTTCAAGTGATTGCCCACGGCGGAAGATGGCCAATTTTGTCGAGCATGACGATGACATATACAAAGATGATTGGATTGATGAGGAAGAAGTGGAGGATGAGGGGGGCAAGCATGTCAATTGCGTTGTTAGGAGATTATTGCTCGCTCCACGAAGAGAAGATGCACAATGGAATAGTCTTTTGCGTACCCATTGTACTGTCAATGGCAAAGTTTGCGATATCATCATCAACAGTGGAAGTTGTGAGAACATAGTGTCTAAGGCTTTGGTGGACCATCTACAGCTAAAGACAGAGTTACATCCCTCCCTTTATACAATTGGGTGGATTCGTAAAGGGGCCGAACCTAAGGTGACACAGGTATGTCATTTATCTATTTCAATTGGAAAGTCCTATATGAACACCATAATTTGTGATGTAGTGGAGATGGATGCATGCCATGTCCTACTGGGATGACCGTGGCAATATGATGTTGATATCACTCATAGGGCTCGAGATAACATCTATTCTTTTGTGTGGAAAAAGACGAAGATAATTTTGAAGTCGATGAGTAACACTTCTCAAGCCCCAAAGAAGCCGATGAGTAACACTTCACGATTATGCTAAACATCTATAAACGTGAGGGCATGTATATGATTGTGGACAAAGGCAATCAAGAAGCCATTATTCCCATTCCGGTGGCTCTTTAGCCCTTTTGAGGGCATTCAACGATGTTATTCCGGAGGATCTACCTATTGGATTACCACCCTTGAGGGATATCCAACATGAGATTGATTTTCTTCCAGGAGCAAGCCTCCTTAATTTGCCGCACTACCGAATGAATCCGAAGGAGAACCATATTTTGCAAGACCAAGTAGGAGAACTTCTTCGAAAAGGCTTCTTGTGCAAAAGCATGAGCCCTTGTGGAGTACCTGCACTCCTCACTCCGAAGAAAGACGAAAGCATGCGTATGTGCATTGATAGCCGGGCAATTAATCGGATTACTGTCAAATACTGATTCCCAATCCCTTGCCTGGATGACATGCTTGATCGGCTTGCGGGATCAAAGGTCTTTACACAGATTGATTTACGTAGTGGATATCACCAAGTACGCATCCGCCTTGGTGATGAATGGAAAACAGCCTTTAAAACAAGTGAAGATTTGTACGAATGGCTTGTCATGCCATTTGGCCTCATGAACGTGCCTAGCACCTTTATGCGTTTGGCCTCACGAATGTGCCTAGCACCTTTATGCGTTTGATGACTCAAGTTTGTGGTGGTCTACTTCGATGACATTCTCATATATAGTCAGGATGACCAACAGCATATGGAGCATCTAAGGGACGTCTTATTCGCCTTGCAGATGAACCAATTGTACGTTAATTTGAAGAAGTGTAGCTTCATGGCTGATTGACTCCACTTCTTAGGGTATATTGTCGGAGTAGAAGGCCTTCAAGTTGATGCAAAAAGGGTAGTTGCCATCCGCGACTGGCCGACTCCCCAGACCATTGGGGAGGCGCGTAGCTTCCATGGGCTTGCGACATTCTACCGATGCTTTATTCAAAATTTCAGTTCTATTATGGCTCTAGTCACTGAGTGCTTGAAGAAAGAAAATTTTCATTGGTGTGACGAAGCAAAAGCCAGCTTTGCTCTCATCAAAGAAAAACTTTCCACGGCACCAATACTGATGCTCCTGAAATTTGAAAAGGTATTTAAACTAGACTGTGATGCTTCTAGTATATGAATCGGTGTTGTTCTCTCCCAGGAAGGTAAGCCTATTGCTTATTTTAGCAAGAAACTTAATGATGTTTGCAAGCGATGGTCTACCTATGAGTAGGAGTACTTTGCTGTAGTACAAGCCATCAAGCATTGGCAGCCCTATCTTTATCAACATGAGTTTGTCCTTAACAATGACCATCAGTCACTCAAGTATATCAAGAGCCAAAGACATCTCAATCGAATGCATGGACGTTGGGTCTCCTTTTTGGAGCAATTCAATTTTGTGCTTCGACACAAGGCGGGCCACTTGAACAAAGTCGCTGATGCACTTAGCCGTCGTGCTGTAACACTCATCGCCATGCGCGCTTATGTTGTGTGCTTTGACTACCTCTATGCTCTTTATGCTGATGATGAAGATTTTCAGGAAATTTGGGAGAAAAGTTCTACAACAGGTTCTCATGGCGACATGATTATTTAGGACAAATTTTTATTCTTTGGCAATAGGTTGTGCATTCCTCGAAGCTCTTTGCAGGAACAACTTATTCGAGAGCTACATCATGGCTCCCTTGGAGGACATTGTGGGCGAGATATAACCATTGCCTTAGTTGAGGAGCGGTATTATTGGCCTCAATTGAAACGGGACATTAGATGATTTGTGACAAAGTGCTACATTTGTCAGACTACGAAAGGCCATTGTCAAAGCACTAGACTTTACACCCCTCTACCTATTCTTTCTGGACCTTAGATCAACATTTCAATGGATTCCGTGTTGGGGCTTCCCCAAACCTAAAGAGGTATGGATTCTGTTTTTGTGGTAGTGGATAAGTTTACAAAGATGGCACACTTTATCCCTTGCAAGAAGACTTCTAATGCTTCCTATGTAGCAAGTTTATTTTTTCAAGAAGTCGTTCGTTTGCATGGTTTTCCGAAAACTATCACCTCCGATCATGACACCAAATTTCCTAGTCATTTTTGGAGGACCCTATGGCGTTTATTTGGGATGGATTTGCAGTACATCAGCTCCTTTCATCGTCAGACTGATGGTCATACTGAAGTTGTCAATCGTACTATGGCAGATATTATTCGGTGTCTTTGTAGTGACATGCCAAAGCAATGGGACCGGTATCTTGCTCTCGCTGAGTTCGCTTTTAACAACACTATCAACCGTTCCATGGGCAAGTCTCCATTTGAGGTCATCTATGGGCGAACGTCACAACATACACTAGATCTCGTGCCTTTGCCCAAAGTCCCAAGATATAGTGTCATGGTCGAAAACTTAGCAACAAAATTACAAGAGATACAAGAGGGTGTGAAGCAACATCTAGAAGCTTCCGCTACTGTTTATAAAGTTGTTGCAGATAAACATCATTGCCTTAAAGTATTTATTAAGGGTGACGAAGTGATGGTCTACCTCTGCAAGGAACACTTTCCTATTGGTACATATAACAAGCTAAAGCAAAAGAAAGTTGGTCCCTGTCCAATCGTGAAGAAAATCAATGACAATGCCTATGTTGTTGATCTTCCTAGTGACCTCAACATCTCCCCGACATTCAATTTAGTGGACCTATTTGAGTATCATCCTTCAGATACTCATCTTTATCTTAATCATAACTCGGGGTCAAGTTCTTCTGAAGTGGAGGAGACCGATGTAGAACAACATGCAAATGCCTTTATAGAAACATTGGAGCATCATAAGAGCAGGCGGTCCCATAAATCAAAGAGGATTATGTGATCTTTAAGATTACAAATGGGTTACAATATTTGATTCACGCGTTTCCCTTAATTTGTTATTAAATTCCAAATTTTCTAGTTGTGTTTTGATAACTTTCCATTTTATCAATCTTTTTTCCTTTATTTTGTTATTAGATTTCAGTAATTTGGTTATTTTTATAGATGGCGACCTCCTTATAAAAGGCGCCTAAGATATTGTAATATGAACCTCTTTATTCAAAATAAACACCATATTTTGGAATTCTTTCCAAGCATAGCTTTCTCTGCGTCACTTTGCATCGACTATCGTCAACTTAACTAGGTGACGATCAAGAATAAGTACCCACTACCGAGGATCGATGACTTGTTTGACCAATTGCAGGGATCGTCGATATTTTTGAAGATCGACTTGAGGACGGGGTATCATCATCTGAGGATCAGAAAGAAAGACATACCGAAGACGAAGTTTCATACACAATACGGCCATTATGAGTTTACTGTAATGCCGTTTGGTTTGACTAATGCCCCATCTACTTTCTTGGATATGATGAATCGTGTATTCAAGGAGTATCTATTTCAGTTTGTGATCATGTTCATTGATGATATCCTGGTGTACACGAGAAGTCTAGAGGAGCAGAAAAGGCATTTAAGGATGGTGCTTCAGACTTTGTGAAGTCATGAACTATATGCTAAGTTCAATAAGTGCAAGTTTTGGTTGACTCGTGTGGCTTTCCTAGGTCACGTGATTTCAGGCGATGGAATCTCCGTGGACCCAACCAAGATTGAAGCAGTGATCAATTGGCCAAGACTGACGACTGTGATAGAGATCAGAAGTTTCTTGGGTTTGGCAGGTTATTAGAGACGGTTTGTGGAAGGATTCTCAACAATAACCATGCCGATGACTAGACTGTTGAAGAATGAAGAGAAGTTTGTATGAACAGATAAGTGCGAGCGTAGTTTCCAAGGGTTTAAGCAGAAGCTGACTACCACACTAGTGCTGACAATTCCATCTAGCCTTGGAGGGTACGAGATCTATAGTGATGCGTCGTTTAGAGGACTGGGTTGCGTGTTAATGTAGCATGGTAGAGTCGTTGCATACGAGTTCCGTCAATTGAGATCTCATGAGCTAAACTACCCGACGCATGACTTAGAACTCGTAACAATTATCTTCGCTCTGAAGATTTGGAGACATTATTTGTGTAGAGAAAGGTTCTAGATCTTTACAGATCATCAAAGTCTCAAGTATTTATTCTCTCAGAAGGGGTTGAATATGAGATAGCATCGTTGGACGGAACTTCTCAAGGACTATGATTGCGACATCCTGTATTATCCTGGAAAAGCTAACAAGGTCGCAGATATGTTGAGTCGGAAGTCTTCAATTACGCAAATGGTGATTTGAGAGTAGATTTTACTCGAAGGAGCTCGAGATTCGGTTTTCAAATTTGAGGTAGGCCACTTGTCAAATCTTATGGCCACCCTCAGAATTGAACCGGAAGTAGGATGAGAATCAAGACGTTGTAGTTGATAGACCCAGAGATCCAGAATATCCTGCAAGAAGATATTGAAAAGAGAAAAGCTGACTTTTAGGTTTCTAAAGACGGAACATTGAAATTTTGTGGACAATTGTGTGTAATGAACGATGCAAAGTTTAAGGAGGAGATTTTGTCAAAAGCTCATCATAACAGTTATAGCATTCATCCAGGTAGTACAAAGATGTATCAGAATATGTATCAACACTATTGGTGGACCGGTGTGAAGGCGGATATCGTCAAGTATGTCACCAAGTGTTTGATGTGTCAACAAGTGAAGGCACAACATTATAAGTCAAGAGGACTTCTGCAATCTCTCAAGATTCCTGAGTGGAAATGAGAGCACATCATAATGGATTTTTGGGATGGGCTTACCAAGGAGTCAGAGAGGTAATGATTCCATTTGAGTTGTGGTTGACAGATTGACACAGTCTGCTCACTTCATTGCCGTACGAAAGGATTATGCACTTGACAAATATGCTGAGTTATACGTGCATCGGATAGTTTGTCTACATGGAGTGCCGGTGATGATTACTTCTGATCGAGATCTGAAGTTTACAGCAGCCTTCTGGAAAAGTTTATTGACTGCAATACAATACAGCTTATCATTCGCAGACGGATGGCTAGTCTAAGAGGACGATTAAACTCTCGAGGACATGCTGCGAGCATGTGTGTCAGACTTCAAAGGAAGCTAGGAGGAATAACTTCATCTTGTCGAGTTTGCCTACAACAATAGTTATCAGCAGGGTATTCAGATGGCACCGTTTGAAGCATTGTATGGCAGAGCGTGCAGTACGCCAATTTGTTGGGATGAAGTTAAAGAACGGAAGATCACAAGCCCAGAGTTAGTTCAACAATCAGTGGATGCAGTTACAGTTATCAAAGATAGATTAAAGACCGCTCAGAGTTGCCAAAAAAATTATGCTAATAAGCGTCGAAGACCATTGAAATTCCAAGTTTGTGAACACGTCTTTCTGAAAGGTGTCACCAATTAGGGGTACTTCATGCTTTGACAAGAAAGGAAAGCTGAGTCCGAGGTACGTCAGTCCCTTTGAGATTCTGGATATAATAGAGACTTTAGTGTATTGTCTTGTACTATCGCCAAGACTGGCATAGGTGTATGACGTCTTCCACGTGTCGATGTTGAGAAAGTATGAACCTGACCCGATCCACATGCTGAATTCTAAAGAGTTAGACGTGGATGGCAGAGTGTCGTACTTGGAGAGACTAGTTTAGATTGTGGATCACAAGGATCAAGTTCTGCATACCAAAACGATCTCATTGGTTAAAGTAGTCTGACAACACCACGGAACAGAAGGAGCAACCTGGGAAAGTGAAGACTCAATGAGATGACAATGCCCCCACCTTTTTGTTTAAGATTTGTAATGGTTAAATTTCAAAGACGAAATTTTTATAAGAAGGGAAGTGTTGTGACATCTTGATTTTCAACCCTGCTTTTGACTAAATGAAATGGGTTTTTCATCGACACGCTTATAGTCTTTTTCTCTGAGTTGACCACTCACAAGATAACTAATCTATCAGGTGAAGCCGTTAAGGAATATAAACACGATTGACTTGAGAATTCGATCAGATATTGACTACTCAACCGTGCTAATCTGCAAAGGTCAATACATTACCGTCAAAAATCGATTAGAGACTAAAGATAGGTCGATTCAACAGAGGCATGTAATTAAAGTGTGGGTGATTCCACTTGATTGCAAAATTCTTGTCGAATAGTACTAAACCAATTTTTCTGTCATTTCTGTATCATGTGCCCATATTTGAAATCTCAAGATTTTCACAACAACCGAGAGTCGCCTATGAGTCGAAGATGCACAATGTGGATCGAAAATAATTGACCATGAGTCAATTGCGCTAAAAATTCCTAAAAGCTACCATGTAGGTTAGGTCACCCTAAAATTGCGTTCGGTTGAAATTAACCACAAAATTGAACCCGATTTTAGAAATTGAAAATTTTGTCATGTCACGATCTAATTTAGGAACATCGAATCATCCTCTTAAGAATTTTTGACATGTCCGATTTTTGGCGAAAAATCAAAGTTAGGCGATTTTGGACTAGGAAATTTAGAGGACCGTTTTTGTGTGAATTTCTGGTGTTTAAGATGGATCAATTGGTGAGGAAAATCATGGATGTGATGTGGATACCTTGGCTCGAAATTTTGGGCACCAATTGACATTGAATTGAAAGTGAATTGAGTTGAATTGGAGGGGAATTGTATGAAATTCGTAGCCATGGGGGGGGGGGTTGCAACATTTTAGCATCCTCTTGGCTTGTTGAGGAAGATTTCAGGGAAGAAAATGAGCTGTGGATGAGGTTGAAGATGGTGAGTCAGTCACTTGAGTTCCAAGATATTTTCCATTGACTTATGGGGTTTGTTGTCCCCCTTCAACCAACATACCTTCATCTTCTTCTTCTTCAGCATTAGTCTCCATTGTTGCTATAAGTAGAAGAAGAGAGCCAGAGAAAGCCGAGCCAGCCCTTGCAGTCGTCGACCGCCCATCCGAGCTACTGTTGTCGCTAATCTGCATGCCTGCAAGCACCCAAGCCTATGCGTCTAGGCCGCTAGTTCCGCCTCCTACTCACGTTCATCCGCCCAGGTCCTATGCCCTAACTAAGGTCACCAGCTCACCTCCGTCGCTCCAGCCACCCATCCAAGCCACCGTCACGCCCCCAAGCGGCCAATAGCTTTGCCTGGTGCCGCCTTATTGTTCTCTTGCCAACCGAGCCACTCGACTGGCTCCTTTAGCCCAAAACAAAACCGAACTCTCAGCCTTGGGTGAAGGGCTTCGTGAACTATTTTCGGGCCCTTCCAAACCTCGTCGGGTGTCGTTGTAGGCTTGAGTCTCACTCGCCTCCGCATCGTCGTCGCCGTGAACTCATTGACTCGCAAATCCGGTGAATTTACTTTCTAAACTCTACTTAGGGAGTTAATTATGCTTAGGTTAGGATTAAATTAGGCTAAGCTTGGTTTAGGTTGTTAGATTAGTTTAATTAGTGGTTTAGTTAGTTAATTAGGCTAATTAGGTGGTTAGATTAGATTAGTTAAGGGTTAATTAGATTACATGATTTAATTAGCATAGTGCATTATTTTTCTAAGTCTAATTAGGTGGTTAGATTAGTGTTTAAAGCTTAATTAGTGATTTGTTGAATTATTTTGCGTTTATTTACTTAATTTTGTAATTTATTTAATTATTTATTATTTTCTGAAAATTATACCGAGATAGTTGGTCGTTAGAATTTCGTGCTAATTGCCATGGTGCAATTAGTTTACGTAATTGAGTGTTAATTTGTGCAATTGAGTGATGATTGTTAATTTTGAGTTATTATTTCAAAATTATGAAATTTATGTATTTAATTAGAAAATACCGGGTGTCGGTTTTTTACGCCAAAAATGTTTTTAAGAACTATATCAAATAATGTGATTTTTAAAAAAGAAATATATCATTTTTTATGATTCGATCTAATCATGTACCCACACATGATTATTTTACTAGGTGTTTTTAATATGAAGAAAATATGCCAAGTTCATTATCTTAATTGAGGCATTTGAGTGCAAAGCACAATATCCTTAATCGGGATTGGATGGTCGTGTGATGGTTATGAGAACCCGTCCCTGATGTGCGTAAAGGCCAGACCAAAGCTCCTTCAGGAATGCCGTCTAGAAGTAGATATTGCCATGCTCAAGGGATGAGATGATGCCTGGTTACGTCGGAAGACCGCCGAACATCGAGTAGTAATCAATTGGAATGCATGAATGATTGTTTTAACCGCGCTTGATTATAGGACAAAATTGTATGGCACATAATAGGACGTGTCATAATGATTTGACCTTATAATCGAAACCCTTGTGATTGATTGGTTTGAAAGTGAGATGTTCCAATTGATGAGTGCATTTACTATATGCATCTGCTATATGAACTGTACTAAAGTGCAGGAAGATGCTAAGGCAATGTGAGTCTTTTGTGATGTGTGATTGGACTGCCTCTAGGTGTATTACCCTCCTAATCGGGGTTTAGGGCATGAACTCGCTGAGACATCATCTCACCCCATTGTGGGTTTCATTCTTTACAGGTCTGTAGATGGAGGCACGTCACGTGCGTTATGGGGTCCCGAGGGAGGTAGACTTCTAGCGTTCCCATTTCCCAGTTCCCAGGACTAGTCTGACCTATGAGCTTGTTGAGTCCACTGTTAGGGTTGATGAGGGCCTACCCCACTTAATACCTCATCGTTTCCAGGCGTGGTACCTCTACAAGCCTGATGGGAGTCGAGAGGGTCCTTTGGGTGGTTTCAACGGGCCTCCCGTTGGGACCAAGGAGTGGGAGATAGGGCACCCTTTGGATATAGACACTCTTGATGGTGCCGTGGAAGACCTAGAGCCAGAGACCAAAGAGTCCAGAGTTTAAGGTGGCTCCATAGCCCTTTTGATCTAGATTTGTGCATGAACCCTAGAGTTGGCCTCTGTATAAAAACTTGTTGTGTTTATAAAGTGTGGCTTTTATGAATTGGTTGTCTTGCTTTTCTATTCCATGTTGATTGTTGTATGGGGATTGTTTATTTCGCTTTCGCATGTGCATGAATCGGTTTGGGTTGGCGTCGCGTTCTGGGAACGTTGCAATTTAGTCAACCACCAAGGGATGTGCATGTGCTCGAGGTTCGGGGCATGACAAATTAATAATGTGATTTACCGTTTTACGATATTGAGCTAATAAGGCGAGATATAATAATTTTTAATTAATCTAATATGGGACTAACTAGTATAGGTTGGGTAGAACTTGGCCTGTGATAAATAAATAAAAAACTTTATAAATAGTGTTAAAATCTCTTTTATAACCTTGATACATAATTATCCTTACATAAGGAGGTTTGTTAAATTGAGGTGGGAAGCAATCTCATTGAACTAGTAATAAAATGGCAATAGTGAAAAAGTATTTGAGCTTTGGATCGTCGCTATTCTACATATCTCTTTTGCTCGATAATAGGTGTTATTTATTCTAGCTATAAAAATGACTTCAAAATCAAGTGTGCAAATCTCTTTTACTGAATTACATGTGTTCTTGATTCTGGTTATGGAGATTAATTTCAAATCAAGTACACAAATCTCATTTACTCAATTATATGTGCTATTGATTCTAGTTATGGAGATCTTTGGTGTTGTTTTTACAACTTAAAATGTCATCATTAATTGGCTTCTGAAGAAGGGTGCCATTTGTCTTGTGTCTACATCAATTCTTCGACAAAAGGATGACTGCAGAGGACATAGATAATAGAGTAGAAAAGAGAGCTCAAGTGATGAGAAGTGAGGCTCGGAAGGTTTGTGCATAGGGTAAGTCCATTGAGTTGAGTTGTTAAATACAATGGGTATATTAAAACTAGGAAACATTCAAGTGTGTGAGCATTTGTAATTCTATAATTCTTCTATTTCTTAGCAGAATATTTGCCGACTTTCCTCATGGATGCAAGTTTCGATATTCAAATTGAATCACGTAAAGGTCATGTGTCCTATTATTTTCGTTTTATATGTTTGTTGATTTCCATAGCTTCTAATATAATTGCAAAGTTACGACGTCCTTCTGTCACGTCACAATTTCTCTTACCTCCATTTCCCCCGTGTGATGGTGTTGTCTTATAGTGAATGGAGGGTCGCCTTGGGCGAATAAAGAATTTCAATGAAGTTGTCGAGGGAGGTGATAGCGAATGGGACCTGTTTTTCACATTTTCGCTAGCAGTGGAAGAATATGTTCCTTTATGTAGTCCAAGGAAATTTTCATAAATTGTGGCGAACGAATCATGACATCGTGGAGCAAATCAAGGAACGTTTTTTTTTTTCTTTTGAAAATCATCCCTTCTTTGTCAAACTTTTATCGTTTCTTCCCTATTTGTTTTTTGGCTCTTCCAATGCACTAGAATCTCGTTGTCTCCTAAATCCATATTGGCCGAAAATATGTTTTCTAGCTTTCCAAATTTTCTCATGTGCATTGCATATGGGAATTTTGGCCACAATTATGACATCCCAAAATTTTCAATTCTGTTTTCCATTGAATAAATCAGGCCTTTCATCGACACGCCTATAGGGCTGTTCTCAAAGCTAATCACTCTCGAGATAACTAGACTATCAGGGAAAGCCATTAAAGAATTTCATTGCAATAGATTGGAGAATTCGACCAAGAATTGACTACTCGACCGTGCTCATCTGCAGAGATCATTGCGGCACATATATAAGTCGATTGGAAATCAAAAATAGGTCGGTTCGACTGAGATGTGTGGCTAAATGTGGGTTACTCCACTAAATTGGAAAATTCTTATCGGCCGGCACTAGACTAATTTTTCTATTGTTTTGGTACCCTGTGTTCGTAATTGAATCCTCAAGATTTTCATGACAACCGAGAGTAGCCAATGTGTTGAGTGGGTTCATTGTGGCTTGAAGAAAATCGACCACGGGTCATTTGCATTAAAAATTTCTGAAAGCTACCCGGTAGCCTAGATCACGCTAAAAACGTGCTAGAGTGAAATTAATTGTGAATTTGAATCCGATTTCAGAAATTGAAAGTTTTGTCATGTCACAAATAATTTTAGGAATGCCGACTCAATCTTAGAAAATTTTTCTACAAACCGAGACATTTTGGGAAAAAATCGTCTTTTGTTCAGAAATTGTCAGGGACCATTTTTGATCGCATAATTGGGATGCAAGTGGGATCAATTTATGAGGAAAAATACCAATTGGATCAATGGGGTGTTGGTTGATTTTATAGAAGCCAATTTGTGTTGATTTAAGAGGCATTTGATGTCCAATTGAAGAGAAGCCAAGCCAAATTCGTAACCCCCCACCACCTATGGCTTTTGGACCATTTCAAGAGTGCAAAGAGGAGCCTTGGTGGCTGAATTTGGTCCATGGAAGGCAGCTGGTGGTGGAGGTTGGTCAAGGGGAACAATTTGTGAGAAAATAAGCCAAGTGGCCCCCTCTTGTCTCCTCTCTTCTTCCACTCCCACAAACTAGTGGATAGACCCCTTTCTTCTTCTCTATTTTGCCGTTTGAAGTCCAAAATTTTCTAGAGAAGCCATCAGAGTAGCCAATCCAGTCGCCGGACCGCCTTCGCCCATCGCACACCACAACTAGAGTCACCACGGCTGCACACTATTGTCTCTCCTCGCTTGCGACTGTCCTCACCATTTCTGTTCACCGTTCGGCCTAGTCGGTGTCCCTTAGGTCTAGTGGAGCTCTACCGGTCTTGTCTCACCTCAGCCAGCACCAGTCTAGCCACTTCCTCAGCCAAGATCAGAACCAGAACCGGTGGGTTTCTAGCAGCGCTTAAGGCCCGTTTTAGCCCACTTCCCGACCCTGAAAGCTAGGCTTGCTTTGGAGATAGTTGAGCCTCGTCACGCCCCCGTAGTTTCGAACTGAGTGATTCGTTAATCAAGTGAGTTTAAATCACTAATCCTCACTTAGTAGGTTAATGACATTTAAGGGTTGATTATTTTAGACTAAGATTGATTTAGTGGATAATTAGAACGGTTTAGTGAATTAGTTAATTGTCAATGCATGTTAGGTGGTTAGTTTTATGTAATTAGCAAGTAGATAGGCTCTAATATTTATTTAACAAGTCTCAGAATTTTTCTGGGCCCATTCCATCACATAATTAGGCTTTACGGGCCTAATTATTTAATTATTTATTTATTTTTCAAAAATTAGATCGGAATAGCTAGTGATCGGAATTTTATGCTGATTGGAGTTGTGTCATCTGTCTATTTAATTGAGCTCAAATTTGTACTGATTTGGTGTGAATTGTGATTTTAGGATATATTCCTAAATGTATTTATTTTTAGTATTTAATTGGGAAATAACCGAGTGCCGGTTTACAACGCCAAAAATATTTTGGTGGATCATATGAAATGGTGAGATTTATGGAAATGAAATTATTATATTTTGGCTAAGACCGACCGTGTACCCACACACGACTATTTTTATCGGGAATGATAAAAAGATTGAATTGGTTGTATGATTGGGATGGTATACTATATCAATTTACGGGCGATATGTCAGTTTAGTAGAGAGCAGTATACCTTATCAGCTTAGATTGAGCAATGTCGATATACTAGATCAACCTACAGGCGATATGTCAGCTTAGGAGAGAGCAGTATATCTTATCAGCTTAGATTGAGCAATGTTGATATACTATATCAGCCTACGGGCAATATGGCAGCTTAGATAGAGAGCAGTATAGCCGATCATCTAAAAAACGAGCTATACTATCTATTTGCCAGCTTAGCAATGAGCAGTCCGGATATGAGTAGACTTTATAGATAGTATGAGATGAGCCGACCTAGAAAGAGGTCGTGATGACATGTAATCGACTAAGTCAATTGATCAATGAATCGATTTGAACTAATTGAATGTTATGATTGCGAGTTTATGAATTAAGCTGACTTGTAGGAAGGAACATAGGCAAAGGTAAGACCTCCAACTCGTGTTTGTGCTTAGGTAGCCCTTAGGTCGTAATTTCTTCCTAATTAGAGTCTTAGGGGGTAGAACTCGCTAAGACATTGTCTCACTGGTTATTGTATAACCATTTTCAAGTCCTTAGATGGTGTCGGTGAAGGACTGAAAGCCCTGGAGTTTAAGAGGTGAAGCCCGAAGAATTGGCGATCTTGTTTGGCTAGCTAATCATAGGACAATTCTCTTTTGTTGGGAGCCGATCCCTTTTGTAAACCTTTGTGCATAGACACGTGTGTTTATAAAAAGGTATTTTGTGAAAAATTAGCCCTACTTTCCTATCCCATTGTTTTATTGTCTATGAATTATTTATATACTTCCACATGCATATTAAAATGAATGGGTTGGCGATGCGTCCTGAGACGTTGCTATTTAATCGACCAAGGAGGGATGGGCATGTGCTCGAAGGATCAGGGTGTGATATCCCCGTTTAAATGGTATCAGAGTGAAATTTTATGTTTGGAGTGATAAGGTGCGATAAGTTCTTGGGATAGTTTGTAGGAATTACCTTTGTTTCATGTTGGTGCATGTCTGTGATAGCTGTTTGGTAGCCTATTTGTGTGGGTCACTCAAATTCTAATATGGTACTAGAATTAGAAAACAGGTTTCTATAAGGATCCTATAGCATGAGTGATTAAGAGCTAAGAACTCCTAGTAAGAGGACGGTAGCCTCTATGACTCGAGGTGGAACGCCAACAAGGATTGGTGCTCGAGGTAGTCATAGCCTACCGTAGGCTCAAGCCAGCGCGAGTGTAAGAGTATCGCTGCAGGTCAGTACTAGTGTAGCAGCACCGAGCGATCCTTGGTTCGATGGGATCGTTCAGACACTAGTGAACCTTGGAATTTGCTGGGTCAGTAAGCTCCGGACCGAGTCACCGTTGTTACAGCTATTACTACTGCCGTCACCGCTGTTGTTGCCACACCTACTAAGGTCCAGCATGGAAAGGTGATCTAGGAATGAGCCGTTGCGTCTGAGTCAAAGTGTAGATCCAGTAGAGATGGAAACTGATTGGGAAGAAGCCTACGATGGAGAAAAGTGTTCTATTCTACCCAACAGGAAGGGTGGGATAGACAAGTTAGCACCGAATCAGAATAAAATATGTCATTCTTGTGAGAGATGACATGGATCGGTCTCGTGTTTTCCTAGGACAAGAATTTGTTATGGGTGTCGCCATCATGGCCACTTGGTCAAGGATTGTCCACATAGGCCGATGGGATCACAAGTGCCATCATCGCCGATAGGATAGATCAAAAGGAATGCGCTGCAGAACACACTACAAGGGTATTTGGAACATGCCCCAAGTGCAAGAATGAGTGCTTGCTGTCACTTGACAAGAGATAGAGGACTCACCAAATGTGAGTCGAGTTTGTAGGAGAAAGCATGGATCAATCCAATATCCTAGTATAACGGGAGCGTGCTATGGATGTAGCCAACATGACCATCAGGTGAAGGACTATTAGTATGAGTCTAAGGAAGCTCAGACACTACTACTGCAAATAGGACGCCACTAGGATGGCAAAAAGGAAAAAGATTGAATAGGACCATGCACTGATATGAGGAAGAATGTTTTTAGGGTGATTTTATCAGAGTAGCGCAACATAATTTTGGATTGAGTTTGTGGAAATTCAGTTCGTGGTGTTAAGGTTGTAGGAGAATTGCTGACTGGAGTTGTACTTGGCTGGTTGGCTGATGTGTAATTGTGATGTCATGTATAAAAAGGTTTGGCTCAAAGAACATCTTGTAGTAATGAGTTAATGTCGTGAAATAACCCAGTTTATTTTGTTAGCATGTGGAAGTGTCGAGTTTATTAAGAGTCGAGGAGGACCCTCGATTTCCTTAATCTTGTCGCTTGAAGTCAACCAATTTGTTAGACGGGAATTGCTAAGGTTACTTAACAATTGTCATAGATAAGACAAATTGAAGAACTAAAGATTGAGGACTTCTCGGTAGTCCAAGAATTTCTAGATGTGTTTCTACAAGAATTGTCAAGCTTGTCGTCAAAGAAAGAGATAGAATTTGTGATTGAGTTAGTACCCAAGATAGAGTCAATTTCTAAGACTTCTTACCAGATGTCATTGTTTGAGTTGAAAGAACTGACGGTGTAGATGTAAGAATTACTGGATAAGAAATTTATACATACCAGTGCATCACCTTGGGAAGCACCAATTCTATTTGCGAAAAAGAAGAAGATGGTTTGATGCGTCTATGCATTGACTATCGTCAACTCAATTAGGTGACGATCAAGAACAGGTGTTCATTGTCGAAGATCAACGAATTGTGTGACCAGTTACAAAGAGTGTCGATACTTTCAAAGATCGACTTGAGGACAAGGTATTATCAGTTGAGAATTAGAAAGGAGGTTCTACCAAAGATAGCGTTTCGTACTCGATATGGCCTTTATGAGAGTACTGTAATGCCATTTGGATTAGCGAACACTCCAGCTGCTGTCATGGATTTGACAAATCGAGTGTTCAAGGAATATCTGGATCAGTTTGTGATTGTGTTCATCAATGATATTATAGTCTATTCAAGAAGTGATGAAGAGCATGAGAGTCATTTGAGATTAGTGCTGCAAATGCTGAGAGTCCATCAGTTGTATGTCAAGTTCAGCAAGTGCAAGTTTTGGTTGACTCGTGTTGCTTTCTTAGGTCACGTGATTTCAAGCAAAGGAATCTCCATAGACCCGTCCAAGATTGAAGCAGTGATCAACTGGCCGAGACCGACTACCGTGACAAAGATCAGAAGTTTTCTGGGTTTGGCAAGTTATTACAGAAGGTTTGTGGAAGGGTTTTCCGCATTAGAGTCACCTTTGAAAAGACACCTAAAGAAAAAAAGAGAAATTCGTGTGGACAGACAAGTACAAATGTAGTTTCCAAGAGCTGAAGCAAAAGCTGACTACCGCACCTGTGCTAACGATTCCATCTGGTGATGGAGGGTACAAGATCTATAGTGATGCGTCATTTAGAGGATTGGGTTATGTATTGATGTAACATGGCCGAGTGGTTGCATATGCCTCCCGTCAGTTGAGGTCTCATGAACAGAATTACCCAACGCATGACTTAGAACTCGCGGCATATCTTTGCGTTGAAGATTTGGAGACACTATTTGTGCAAAGAAAGGTTCTAGATTTTCACGGACCATTAAAATCTCAAGTACCTATTCTCTCAGAAGGAGTTAAATATGAGATAGCGCTGATGGATGGAATTGATGAAGGACTACGACTATGATATCCTATATCACCTGGGAAAGGCGAATAAAGGCGCCAACACTTTGAGTCGGAAGTCTGTAGTTGCTCATTTATTAGTGAAGAAATGGATTTAATCGAGAGAGCTTGAGATTATGTGTTCAAGTTTGAGGTAAGCCACTTTTTGAATCTTATAGCCACCCTCGAAATTGAACTGGATGTGCAAATCAAGATCAAGCTACTTCAGCCAACAAACCCAGACGTTCATAAGATTCTACAAGAGGACAAAGATAAGAGGAAAGCTGACTTTCAAGTTTTTGATGATGGAACAATGAGGTTCTGAGAACGATTGGTTGTACCTGACGATGTGGAGCTTAGAGAGGATATCTTATCAGAAGCCCATCGTAGCAGTTACAGTATTCATCATAGTAGTACTAAGATGTATCAGAATCTGCGTCAATACTATTAGTGGTTAGGTATGAAGGCGGACATCGCCAAGCATGTTGCCAAGTGTCTGTATGTCAGCAGGTCAAAGCTTAGCATTGCAAGCCGGGAGGACTTCTGCAACCTCTCGAGATCCCAGAGTGGAAATGGAAGCATATCACGATGGATTTCGTGATCAGCCTACCGAGGAGTTAGAGAGGTAATGATTTGATTTGGATAGTAGTCGATAAATTGACCAAGTCGGCCCACTTCATTGCAATACGAAAGGACCTTAGTTTGGATAGACACGTAGATCTATACGTGCACCAAATAGTTTGACTGCAAGGAGTTTCGGTTATGATAACTTCAGATCGAGATTCGAGATTCACAACTGCTTTTTGGAAGAGCTTGCAGAGTGCCTTAGGTATGAAGCTGCAGTACAATACGACATATCATCCTTAGACGAATGGCCAATCTAAGAGGACGATTCAGACCCTTGAAGATATGCTGCGAGCTTGTGTACTGGATTTTAAAGGAAGTTGGAAAGAACAACTTTATCTCATGGAATTTGCCTAAAGCAACAGTTATCAGCAAAGCATCCGGATGGCTCCCTTTGAAGCGTTGTATGGTAGAGCGTGCAGAACGTTAGTGTGTTGGGATGAAGTTAGGGAAACAAAAATCATAGGCCCAGAGTTGGTTCAGCAGTTAGTGGATGCAGTTGGAGTGATCAGAGGTAGATTAAAGACCGCTCAGAGCAGACAGAAGAGTTACGCAGATAAGCACCAAAGATCATTGGAATTCCAAGTTGGTGATCACGTTTTTCTAAAGGTGTCGCCAATGAGGGGAACTTCGCGCTTTGGCAAGAAAGGGAAACTCAATCCGAGGTACGTAGGACCGTTTGAGATTCTTAAGAGAATCGGGACCCTGGCGTATCGTCTGGCATTGCCGCTAAGGTTGGTGCAAGTGCACGATGTCTTTCACGTGTCAATGTTGAAGAAGTATGACCCCAACCCCACCCACGTGCTTAATTTCGAGGAATTGGATGTGGACGACCGAGTGTCGTACATTGAAAGCCCAATTCAAATCGTGGACAAAAAAGAGAAAATTCTATGTACAAAGACCATCTCGTTGGTCAAAGTGGTCTGACAACACCACGGCACTAAAGGAGCAACATAAGAGACTGAAGAGTTGATGAGACATTTGTACCCCACCTTTTTGCTTAAGTATTGTAATGATTTAAATTTCGAGGACAAAATTTTTTATAAGATGGGAAAAGTTGTGACATCCCAAAATTTTCAATTATGTTTTCCATTGAATAAATTGGGCCTTTCATCGACGCGCCTATAGGGCTGTTCTTAGAGCTGATCACTTTCGAGATAACTAGACTTTCAGGGAAAGCCATTAAGGAATTTCAATGCAATAGACTGGAGAATTCGACCAAGAATCGACTACTCGACCGTGCTCATATGCAGAGATCATTACGACAAAGATATAAGTCGATTGGAAATCAGAAATAGGTCGGTTCGAATGAGATGTGTGGCTAAACGTGGGTGACTTTACTAAATTAGAAAATTCTTGTTGACCGGCACTAGACTGATTTTTCTATCGTTTTGGTACCCTGTGTTCATAATTGAATCCTCGAGATTTTCACAACAACTGAGAGTCGCCAATGTGTCAAGTGGGTTTATTGTGGCTTGAAGAAAATTGAACACAGATCATTTACACTAAAAATTTCTGAAAGCTACCTGATAGCCTAGGTCACAATAAAAACGCGTCAGAGTGAAATTAACCGTGAATTTGAATTCGATTTCAAAAATTGAAAGTTCTGTCATGTCACAAATCATTTTAAGAACATCGACACAATCTCAGAATATTTTTCTGCAAACCGATACTTTTTGAGGAAAAAGTTGTCATAGGGCCGTTTTTGTTCAGAAATTGTTAGGGACCGTTTTTTATCATGCAATTGGGATTCAAGTGGGATCAATGGTGAGAAAAAAATACTAATTTGATCAATTGGGTGTTGTTTGATTTTATAAAGGCCAATTTGTGTTGATTTAAGAGGCATTTAATGTCCAATTGAAGAGAAGCCAAGCCAAATTCGTAACCCCCCATCACCTATGGCTTTTGGACCATTTCAAGAGTGCAAAGAGGAGCCTTGGTGGCCAAATTTGGTCCATGGAAGGCAGCTGGTGGTGGAGGTTGGTCAAGGGGGACAATTAATGAGAAAATGAGCCAAGTGGCCCCCTCTTGTCTTCTCTCTTCTCCCCCTCCCCCAAACCGATCGACAACCCCCTTTCTTCTTCGTCTCTATTGAGCCATTTGAAGTCCAAAATTTTCCATAGAAGCCATTGAAGCAACCAAGCTTGTCGCTAGACTGCCTTCGCCCGTCGCACGCCACAGCCGGAGTCACCACTGCTGCACGCCGTCATCTCTCCCCGCTCGTGACCTTCCTCACCATTTCCATTTGCCATTCGGCCTACTCAATGTCCCTTAGGTCTAGTCGAGCTTAGCTAGGGCCCGTGCACCACTGTTTCGCCGCCGATTAGCCCCACTTAGGCTGCTGCAACTCCGCCGGTCTTGTCTCGCCTCAGCCAGCACCAGTCTAGCCTCTTCCTCAGCCAAGATCAGAACTTGACCTAGTAGGTTTCCAGTAGCACTTGAGGCCCGTTTTGGCCTGCTTTGTAACCCTAAAAGCTAGGTCCACTTTGGAGATAGTTGAGCCTTGTCGTGCCCCCGTCATTTCGAACCGAGCGATTTGTTAATCAAGTGAGTTTGACTCACTAATCCTTATTTAGTACGTTAATGACATTTAAAGGTTGATTAGTTTAGACTAAGGTTGGTTTAGTGGATAATTAGAACGATTTAGTGAATTAGTTAATTACCAATGCATGTTAAGTGATTAGTTTTATGTAATTAGCAAGTAGATAAGCTCTAATATTTATTTAACGAGTCCCAAAAAAATTTTGGGCCCATTCTGGCATAGAATTAGGCTTTACGGGCCTAAGTATGTGTTTTTGGTATTTATTGGCATTATTTAATTAATTTCCGTAATTATTTAATTATTTATTTTTTTTTTCCGAAAATTAGACTATGATAGTCGGTTACCGGAATTTTATGCTGATTGTAGTGGTGCGATCTGTTTATTTAATTAAGCTCGAATTTGTACTGATTTGGCGTGAATTATGATTTTAGGATATATTCCTAAATTTATTTATTTTCAGTATTTAATTGGGAATTAACCGAGCGTCGGTTTACAATGCCAAAAATATTTTGGTGGACCATATGAAATGGTTGAATTTATGGAAATGAAATTATTATATTTTGGCTAAAATCGACCGTGTACCCATATACGGCTATTTTTATCGAGAATGATAAAAATGTTGAGTTGGTTGTGTGATTGGGATAGTATAATATATCAGCCTACGGGTGATATGTCAACTTAACAGATAGCAGTATACCTTATCAGCTTAGATTGAGCAATGTCGGTATACTATATCAGTCTGCGGGCGATATGGCAGCTTAGATAGAGAGCAGTATACCCAATCATCTCAGAAGCGAGCTATACTATTTATTTAATAGCTTAGCAGTGAGCAGTCCTGATATGAGCGGACTTTATAGATAGCATGAGATGAGCCGACCTAGAAATGGGTTGTGATGACATTTAATCGATTGAGTCGATTGATCGATAAATCAATCTGAATTGATTGAATGTTATGATTGCGAGTTTATGAATTAAACTGGCTTGCAGGAAGGAATAGAGGCAAAGGTAAGATCTCCGACTCGTGTTTGCGCTTAGGTAGCCCTTAGGTCGTATTTTCTTCCTAATTTGAGTCTTAAGGGGTAGAACTCGTTGAGACATTTTCTCACTGGTTATTGTATAACTATTTTCAGGTCCTTAGATGGTGTTGGTGAAGAATTGAAAGCCCCGGAGTTTAAGAGCTGAAGCCCAAGGAACAACAATCTTGTCCGGCTATCTAGTCGTAGGACAATTCTCTTTTGTTGGGAGCCGATCCCTTTTGTAAACCTTTGTGCATAGGCCTGTGTGTTTATAAAAATGTATTTTGTGAAAAATTGGCCCTACTTTCCTATCACATTATTTTATTGTCTATGGATTATTTATATATTTCTGCATGCGTATTAAAATGAATGGGTTGGCGATGCGTTCTGAGACTTCGCTATTTAATTGACCAAAGTGGGATGGACATGTGCTCGAAGGATCATGGCGTGACAACAGTAGGGTGGACGATGGGCTTGGCCGAATTTTTTTTGTTTTTTAACAGGCTTAATCCAAATTATTTAGCTCGAAACCAATCTGTACAAGTCCACTAACTCGGGTCCAATTCAATTATATGAGTTTAATATTGCATAAAAATGCAATTAACATGTAGATGCATTTATTAATTTTCTGTTAGAGATCAGTGCCGGTTTCTCTTTCTTTTTTTTTTTTTTTTTTGCAACGAATAATCAGACAAAGTTACCAAATTTTGGTGCTAGCAGTTAGCCGTCGAAGTTTTGTGCGCATTCTCAAGGGAAGCCGGTATTTAACAAATGTGTGAAGCGAAGCAAAGGGAATTAAGGCCAGTTCTTCCACATTCAGTAAAAACATTCTCCTTCACGGTAAAAATCATTTCATTAGGAGAGGGAAATAAAAGGTTTGAGTAAAAATATGCCACCGACTGAGGATCAAATGATTCGTTCAGATAACAAAGTTTGGTCAGTTTCATATCATCATAATATTTTTGAGATAAACAGCCTATGGTTTTCAAAATAATCGAAATCAACTATCCTGCGAAGTATGACTCCTCTAGCCAGTCGTAAATCATAGAATTCACTGTGTTTCGACGACAGAAAGAAGCGAGATTTGAGAGATTGTACTTTGCAAACATCGATGGAGGATGAAAGTTGTCGTCCTTTCATCGTCTTTCTTACCCTCCAGACGACTTTCCGATTCTGGTTCCACTAGTTCTTGTGGAACATTTGATGGTTCTTCAGCAATCTTTTCTTTGCCCTTTTGAGAGGTATATGCCCTCTCTGGTTGACTCTGCACAGGATCTTAGTTCAGGAGCAGGGTTTGAGTAATTTTCAATTTCGCTCATAAGAAACTGAGCAGATGTCGTTGACTAGACTCAAAATATCCTCCGTTATAGCATCTTTCTCCTTGAGTGCATTCAGCATGTCCTTACTACGCTGGCATTGTCAAACCTTGGTGAGTGAATAGTTGGAGGTGTTTCTGAAGCAGGTACAGAAACCGGTCCAGAAGATGGTCCTGGAATTGGAGTTTTGGGTGAAGAAGTAGGGAGGTTTTTTTGGCTTAAAGGGGGAGTGTTACTCGAATTTCTAACGAGAGGCGTCTCTTCACTCTTGTATTCTAGTGATATCGATGCTTCCTCGTCCCCTTGGAGCAGAAGAGATCACTGACGTTCTTCTCTGTGATCTTCTCAGCCCAATATATCTCTTAGAAACAGTGTTTGCAACGTTGGATGCCATTAGAGAGGATGATTATTCGCAAACAGAGTGAGGTTGAAGAAGATTTGTGGGATATATTAGAAGGATCGTGAACGAGGGTTTTGTGAACGAAAATTTGGCAACGCTTCAAGTGTAGAAATAAGTGATTTTGACAGTTCCGAAAAAGGTTTGAATTCTGAAAAAAGTATGTCGAATCTCTAACAGGCTACTATAGATGGAAGCGAGAAGAGGGGATAGAATCTCACTTTGTCATTTGTAGATGTAATTTCACTAAATTGACAACAATGGTAGTTCTAGATCCGTCCCATTAAGATTGCAACTTAAGTATAGGGCCCCTTTGTTAAGCGTCAATTGAAACTCATTCATAGGCAACGGCTATGCATATTTATTATGATTGCTCGGTCTTAATGTACAACAACCGTCATACGGTCATGTCAAAAGCCAATTTTCAATTTGTAGGCGTTGGAGGACAACCGTAAATGGATAGCGAGTTTGGTGCGGTCTAGTGAGACCTGTCCCTATAAATCCAAGCCACCCTAACCAAACTTATATTGATTTTGCATTAGCGACGCCCTGTCAATTAGGGGCGGCTGAATTTGGGGGGAATTATTTTTTCCATATTTAGGGGGTGTGTCTTCCTCTACACAGGATTTTGTGATATTTGCGATTGATAGCAAGATTTATAGCAAACGGCTTGTCGCTTTTATTGAGGTTCCATTAGTGAGTACTGTTAAAAATCTGCCTATATGGATGATAAAAGACAAATAATCATCTAATAATTTGACATTGACATGGCTTTAAGTGAAATAGTAATGATACATTTTGTCTAGAAAATCATCTAATAGAACCTTGCCAAAAAAGTAAATGTGGCATGCGGGTGTAAATTAAGGGTTTTGATGTCACAAGAAAAAGTTTAGTGTAAATATGTTATGGTTTGGGATTTTTTTATGTCACAAAGAAAAATTCAGTCTAAATATGTCATTGTGGATATATTTTGGGATTTCTTGTGACTTTTTTCAATTTAAAATTAATAGTTATTATATATAAATATATATATCTCATAGTAAAAATTGCTAAATAAGCATTTAGGTGTATACCACGAAAACTCCAAACTAATATATTTATGATAAATTTACCCAATACTAATTCTTTTAGTACAAAAAAAAATCTCAAATTAGCACACCCATGACAAAGTTACCCTAAGCTAATTATTTGATCATAAAAAATCCCAAACTGGTACATTTATGACAAATTTACCCTCTGTTAGTTTCCATTTAATTGAATTAATATCATAAAAAATCATAAATCAATACATTTATGACAATGAAAGATAAAACTCTAAACTGGTATACTTGTCAACTGTCACATGTCATCTAACGTAGCAATTTGTGGATAAAATTTAACAAAAATTAACGGAGAGTAAATTTATCACATATGTATCGGTTTTAGGTTTTCCGTGGCATTAACCCAAAGCATTTTGATGGCAGACATAACGATATGCCAACTAACGAACAAAATTTATAACATGAAATGAATCAATTTAATAGTCTTCACAAAATTGTGCTACAATACTAGAAGCAAATTTTGAGTGATAATTGTTCATAAGTTCTAAACCTATTTAATGGCCAATATTGCTTTAAACTTTTAGTTTTTTCAATGTAATCTATATGGCTAATTTTTGCTAGCAATAGTTAATGTGACCCTCAAGTTAGTCTAGCCATCTTACATTGTAGCACTAACGTGGAGGATTTTTACAATTTTCTTTTTAATTTTTTTTTCTATTCTTTTCTTTTCTTTGCTTTTCCATTATCCATCTTCCTGAAAGGGCTAGTGGAGGCCGATGGGGCCTTGAAGATGGCCTGCGTAAAATTGAAAAAATAAAATAAAAAGATCATATATTTAAAAAAAATTACAAACATAGGACAATTAACATCCACCTTAGCAATTTCCAACCCATATCGACCCGGAGGATTATATTAAAAAAAGTCATCAAAGGTTTATAACTAAATTAGTCAAACTGAAAAATTTAATATTGAAATAGCATTGTACAATAGGTTCAGGACTCTTTAGATAATTTTGCCTTATTTTTCAATAGATAAAAAGGGGATAAATGCATTAGAAGTTCTTAAATTTATCATGAAAGTGCGATTAAGTCTTAAAACTTTCAAAAAGTACAATTAAGTCATAAAACTTGTCACCAAAGTGTAATTAAGTCCTAAAACTTATTACGAAAGTACAATCATGTCCTAAAACTTTCAAAAGGTGTCAATGGAAGGACTTGATTGAAATAATTAGACAAGTTTTAGGACTTAATTGTACTTCTGAATTGAGGACTCAATTGGACTTTTGTGACAAATTTCAGGACTTGATTGCACTTTTTAAAAGTTTTAGAACTCAATTATACTTTTGTGACAAGTTTTAGAAATTTCAATACACTTATCCAGATGAAAAAGTAAAAACTTACAGATTTTTTATGATATTTGGCCATCAAACTATTTCTCTTTTGTCTACTAATGCTGATTTCCTTTTATTAGGAGACGATAGGTTTTATCGACTCATTTTAGAAAAAAAAAAGAAGATTTAGTCGAAAGATGCAAAAAGATTTCTAATCACGATGATATTTGAATACATGCGTGGGATCCTTCGAGAAATTTTGAGTAGATCCTAAGCACGAGATTCTTATTTATGCAAATCAATAATCGCATTTCCAAGGCTATAAACTTTTTTCTATGACCGGTGCTCAACAACAACACCATCTATATAAAGCGGGGTTAGCATACTGAGAGATTCACTACAACTTTCGCAGTGGCTCTTCCTGCTTTGTCCACAACCTTCGTCTCCTCCTCAATCAGCCATAACCAACCCTCTCTCTTGTCCTTTAGACACCCTCGCTGCTCCTCCTCCTTCTTCTCCTCAGGCGCTAAATCGGTGACATGCGCTGTGACGATCGAGAATCCAGAGATCGTGAGACGTTCGGCAAATTGGAAACCTAATGTGTGGGACTACGAGTTTCTCCAGTCACTCAAAGTTGATTACAGGGTAATGATCCTTTTTGGTTCGGCACAATACCCAGCCTGGCTATGTTCTATGGAAAATGTTCACGTATCGGTCCTGAACTTTGTATTCTTTTTTTTCCAATCTTGTCCTTGAACTTGTGGGAATTCCCTATCGAATTTCTTGGTCTATGGTTCTGGAAAATTGAAGCTCATGCGCGTGTCAATGCTAGCGGAAAGTATGATGTAGAAAACTCGGTACAAGTTTTAAGTTCAATGATTATATTGAGAAGGGGAAAAAAGAAACAACATAAGTTGAGGATCGTATGGGTGCTTTTCCCTACTTTCGTTTTACTTTGATGAGATAGAGTCCACAACACCCAAAATGGCATAGAAACAAAAAGGAAACTGTATTCTGAATTAGATATAAGGATGTATACTACTTGAGTACTTTTGTATACGACCAACCACTGCCACTCTATCAAATACGACCGACACAACAATATTCCATAGGAGATACTAATAAACTTGATCAAAATGGCATATTCTCAACAATGCTTACTCTGCTTATGGATTACTTTTGATTAAGATCTCATTTTTCTGAATTTTTCGCGTGCCTAGGAGGATAAATATGCCGGGCAAGTCCAAAGGTTGAAGGAAGAAATCAGGGGTCTACTCAACGGGGAGATGAACCAGGTGGCCAAGCTCGAGTTCATTGACGCGGTTCAAAGACTCGGACTAGGATACCATTTTGAGACGGAGATAAAAAATGCTCTTAGTTCCATCTATGACAACACCAGATATGCTCAGCTTTTGAACGATCTCCATGCAGTTTCCCTTGGATTCCGGTTACTCAGACAACAAGGATACAACATACCGCAAGGTATTCGCCGTATGATTACCCTTTTGTAAATCATGTTGATGTATCAAAAGTTACCTTATCGTTCCTTTTTTTTGGACATATAGATGTGTTTCAACAATTTATGAACAAGACGGGCACATTCAATGAATCACTCAGTAAGGATGTGAGGGGGCTTGTTGGTCTTTATGAAGCTTCTTTTCATGGATTGGAAGGTGAAACCATACTTGATGAAGCAAGGAACTTTGCTTCTAAGCATCTAAAGGATCTAAACCTCGACAAAGTTCCCGCTATGTTAACGAGCTACGTGAGTCATACATTAGATATGCCGATCCATTGGAGGCCAAATAGGTTGGAGGCTCGGTGGTTCATGGACATGTATGAGAAACAGCAAGACATGATCCCTTCCTTGCTGCGATTGGCTAAATTAGACTTCAATCTAGTGCAATCAGTCCACAAGAAGGAAGTTAGCAATATGGCAAGGTATGCGCAAGCACTTTATATATATTTTCATGCAAACACCAAACCTGTAGGAGCGCATTTAGATCGACTTAGTTGTTGCATGGTAAATTTCTCAGGTGGTGGGTTGAACTTGGCGCGAACAAGATGACCTTCTTCAGAGACAGGTTGGTGGAACACTATTTTTGGTGCTGCGCCATGGTTTTCGAACCCCAATATACAGCTTACAGGGAAATGACGACAAAGCTCGCTTGTATGGTGACACTTATTGATGACGTTTATGATGTATACGGAACATTGGAAGAACTCGAGCTCTTAACAGATTTTCTTGTTAGGTTAGTGTTATATGATTACCATCATCATTTTCCCTCGTAACTATTGTTGCCAAGAGAAACGACAAGAAATTAAATAGTCTCTAAATGACACAAGGGATACAACAAATTTTGATAGTTATATGATATAAATTCTTCCATGTATTTTTCCTCTGTATAATTGACTGGTATGGGCAATTAAAGTAGTAGTAAGTACTAACCTTCATTGTTATTACTAAAAGTATATCGGGTGCTGGTAAAAGTTACAAAATGTTGAAATGGTGATATCTTATCCAGTTGGGACATCACAGAAATCGATAAGCTTCCTCCAACAATAAGGGATAGTTACATGGCCTTGTACAACACGACCAACGAAATTGGGTATTGGACGATGAGAGAGCTAGGAATCAACACCATTCCTTACATGCGAAAAGTGGTAATCTTGCTGAATCTTTCACCTAATAATTTCTAGCCCGTGCAAGGCAACTCACTTTTCTACTTCTGACTTTCGTAATGAAACTTCTATTAAAACATCTGAGAATTCGAAAAATGTACGAGAGAAGAATGTCCCTTGGCTTCGTCATTGACACACTTCTTTCGAATTTCAATCCTCTAGTGGGCGGATGAATGCAAGGCGTACATAAAGGAGGCCCGTTGGTATAACAAGGGCATCAAACCGACACTGAAGGAGTACATGGACAATGCGGTGGATTCAATCGGAGGGCTGATTATGCTATTGGGCAGCTACTTCCTAACCACGGACAAATTGACGGAAGAGGGGCTTGATTACGTGTCGAAAATCCCGAGTGTCATGCATTGCTCTGCCAAGATCCTTCGACTCAACAATGATCTCAGTACCTCATCGGTAAATTACTTTGACGTTTATCTTTCTCCTTTTGTATAGTCGCTTACGAAGAGAAAGCACATCATTGATGGATTCAAAAATACGTGCTATTCGTTTAATATATTCGATGAGGATCCTGAGACTTATGTTTGTGAAACATCAATGTATTTCATGGTCAGTATGAATTGGCACGAGGAGACAACTTCAAGGCGCTAGAATGCTACATGAATGAAACCGGCGCCTCAGAAGAGGCCGCACGAGAGCATGTCAAGCAAATGGTGCACGAGACCTGGAAGAGGATGAACAAAGACGTGTTTGAGGACTACCCATATTCAGGGCTCGGGCCTTTTCTCGACGCTTGTCTGAACTTTGCACGAGCTTCTCAGTGCTTTTACCAGTACGGAGACGGACACGGCCTTCCCGACAACGAAACAAACGACCACCTTGTGAGGGCACTATTCGACCCTGTGCCCCTCGATTAGGGATGCATATTACCGACAGAGGTGTCGCTGTTGGAGAGAGCCTATCGACTTACGTGTTATTATTAGCTTTTGGGGTGGATGGCTCTGGAAGCTCTAAGACTTTGAAACTGTCGTACTTTTTTTTTTGGTCGGTAACTGTCGTAATTGAAGCCTATACAATATATGAGCGTTGTACGAGCTCCATAAAATTCGCCGGAGAAGCTCATACTATTTGGCTGTTATACGTAACTGATAATAAAATTTGTGGTTATTTTCTTCACTATTGTGCTAATTATGTCGAATAGTTTATATTGGAGAAAAAATTGAGAAGAAAATGAATATATAGCGATAAAGAAGGACCGGTCAGCTTTGACCAACGACGAGACAATGCGATTGGAAACGGTGGCCTTTGCTTTAAATTCATGATCGAAAAGCACTTTGGAATAAACTGTCGTGTTTTAATGTGATTTTCTCCCTCTATCTCTTTCAATTTCATGTAAGTTGTGAATTTGTAGCCTTTATTGGCATCTTGTTCTTCTCATAGGTCGTTTGGTTATGTTAATAGAGACTTTTTTTTCTATATATTAAAATATTGTTTTTATTAAATTAATGTCTCGAGTTTGAATTTAGATAACGATTTGTTAAACCGAATTTATCAATAAAATTTTCCCAAGTAGATTTCAACTCAGATGAAGAAAGAAGAAATAATTTCCTTTCTTGGACAATACTTTGGGATGTGCAAAACAATACAAAAGAGGAAATAAAAGATAAAAAGAAAAAAAGGAAGGCTTTCCTCACCTTTATGTGCAGCGTCCCACCGCACATTGAAGTTCTCTGCATGTGAAGAATCGAAAGTGGTGGGGCCCAAGGTCAAACTTTTGACCTTGGGCACACACACACAAAAGGCGTAAGTTTTCTTTTCTTTTCTTTACATAAGTGACTGCTGCACGTACAAGCTGCAGAAGGGAGCCGAAAAAGAAAAAAGAAAAAAACCTAGAGAAGCCGTGCGAAGCCTTTGAAGAGATACGCGAAGCTGTACATACACGGACCAAATACGAACGCTGGAGTTCCTGATTTTGGTGTACGTAGAGCGTTTTGTTTAAAGCTTGAACGTGTGATAATTTTGTGCCGTGAGTTTATATCCAAGTGAGTTGTTTATTTATAAACAATTTGGGTTTGGAGAGGTATGGGAAACACTCGAATGTGTGAGTGATTGTAAACTTTAATTCTCCAATTATAGTTGATTATTTACTGCTGGTTCTCCACGTGGACGTAGGTACCGATATTCGAACTGAATCACGTAAATTTCTGGTGTCCTTATTATTTATTGTTCATTTCTCTGGTGATTTCGCATTGATGTAAATTGCAAGATTTTGTTGTTTCCGCATATTATATTACTACAATTGGTATCAGAGCTTGGGATCAAATTTCTTGATTGTGATTTAGAGCTTTTGCTTGTCTAATTATTATCTGGAAATTCTGTTACTGCAATTATGTCTGCGAGGAAATCTGAAATTGAGAAGTTTAACGGGAGCAACAACTTTGTGTTATGGAGTATCAAGATGCGGGCATTATTAATAACCCAAGGTTTGGCCAAGGCACTGGATGGTAAAGATGAGTTGCATATTATAATGAAAGCCTCTGAGAGGGTAGAGCTAATGGAAAGAGCAAAGAGCACAATCCTATTAAATTTGTCGAATGAGGTTTTAATAAAGGTTGCTGAGGAGAAGAATGTCGCAACATTATGGGTAAAACTTCAAGCACTCTATGTGAAGAAAGGTTTGAACAATCGCTTGTACATGTTAAATAAGATGTTTCAATTTAGATATACTGAAGGTACATCTATCAGAACCCACCTAGATGAATTTAATAAACTCATTATGGATCTGAAGAACGTCGGTAAGATACTTGATGATGAAGAACAAGGCATGATGGTGTTAGCCTCTTTACCAAAGTCATGGGAGCACTTTATTGATTCACTGTTGTAGGGGCGTACTACAATTACCTCAGAAGAAGTAAAGTCTGCCTTATTCTTTAAGGAGTGGCAGAGAAAGTTGCGAGATGATGGTCTAACGCAAGGAGTAGCGCAAGCACTAATGATTTGAGGTAGAGAACAACATCGAGGGCCTAGTAGCAACAGAGGTAAAAGCATATTGAAATCACGTCATAGAAAGTCCAAGGGACGCGTGAAGTGCTTTGAGTGTCACAATGAGGGGCACATTAGGAGAGATTGTCCAAAATGGAGAAATAAAGCTGATAGGCAGCATGCCACAAGTAGTGTGGCAAACGTTGTCGAGGGGAGCACTAGTGATGCATAAGTTGTTTTATATGTGGCTACTCTTCGTCAAGAGACAAATAGGTGCTAGATTCGGCGTGTTTTTATCATATGACACCTCATAAGAACTAATTTACTACTTACCAGACTACAGATGGTGGTAAAGTTCTTTTGGAGAATAATGTAATCTATAAGGCTGTGGGGATAGGGACAATTCCGATTCTGATGCACGATGGGGTAGTGCGCACATTGACAGATGTGAGGCATGTACTAGAGCTCAATAAAAATCTTATTTCTTTAGGGACACTCGATGACATCAGGTGTAGGTACCCCACTAAAGGTGGAATACTGAAGATCTCTCGAGGTGCCATGACAGTGATGAAGGGAAAGAAAGCGAATACTTTCTATCATCTATTGGGAGAGACCGTGACCAAAACCGCTGCAGTTTCATCAGGTGAGTTAGACTCTAATTTGACTCAATTATGGCATATGTATTTAGGACACATGAGCGAGGTAGGTATGATGATGCTGAGTGAAATGGGGTTATTAAAGGGTCAAAAGACAAGGAAGCTAAACTTATGTGAGCACTGCATCTTTGGGAAGCAACACCGAGTTAAGTTTAATACAGCTATTCATTCGACAAAACGACCAGTTGCGTATATTCATTTAGACGTTTGGGGCCCGTCTTCGGTTCCTTCGAAAGGAGGTGCCCAATATATGCTGACATTTATTGACGATTATTCGAGGAATGTATGGGTATACTTTTTGAAGCATAAATATGATGTGTTTGATTGGTTCAAGAAATTTAAGGCATTCATTAAGAAGCAGTCAGATAAACATATCAAGTGACTGAGAACCGATAATGGCATGGAGTTCTATGGTAAAGATTTTACTGAGTTCTGCGAGAAAGAAGGTATTGTAAGACACCGCACAGTACTTGGGACACCACAGTAGAATGGCGTGGCAGAATGGAAGAACAGAACTTTGCTTAAGTGAGCTTGATGCATGCTTTCGCATGCAGGACTTGGCAAGGAATTTTAGGCCGAAGCGGTAAACATGGCATGTTACCTGGTTAATTGATCTCCATCATATGCTATCGAGTGGAAGACTCATGAGGAGGTATGGTTGAGAAAACCTGTTGATTATTCTGAATTATGTATATTCGGATGTCTTGCGTATGCTCATGCAAGTGATGGTAAGCTTGAGCCGAGGGCGAAAAAGTGCATATTTCTAGGTTATGCACACGGGGTGAAAGGCTACCGGCTATGGTGCATTGATCCCAGATCACCCGATTTTCTAATCAGCAAAGATGTGATCTTCGACGAGATTGCAATGCTTCAAAAAATGAGTTCTGAGATACAACCAGCAGAGAAGACAGATCATAGTGTCATTAGTGAGGTGGAGACTCAAGAATCCTCAAAGGTAACTGAAGTTAAGACTGCAGATGAGGCCGTAGTTCCTGAAGTTGGTGATAGTGGATAATCAGCACAACCACAGTACATTATAGCCACAGATAGACAGAGAAGACAAATTAAATCACTGGTACGTTATGGTTATACAGATATTGCTTATACATTGACTATAGGTGATAAGGTGGAGATAGATAAGCCTTCTTCTTACTCTGAGGCGATGGCTAGTTCGAAGTCGTCGCAGTGATTAAAGGCTATGAGTAAAGAGATGGAATCACGCCATCGAAATCAGACATAGGAGCTGGTCAAAGTATCCAAGAGCCAAAAGATTGTCGGAAGTAAATGAGTCTTTAAACGAAAAGAGAGCATTTCTAATGTCGAGGCAATGAGGTATAAGATGAGACTTGTGGTGAAGGGATATACACGGTGTGAGGGCATTGACTACAATGAGGTGTTCTCTCATGTGGTAAGATATACTTCTATTCATGTTTTACTTGCCTTAGTTGTTTCATAGGATCTTGAGTTAGAGCAACTAGATGTGAAAACTGTGTTTCTTCACGGTGAGTGGGAGGAGCAAATTTAAATGAGGCAACCAGAGGGATTTACTATTCTGAGTAAGGAAGATCATGTTTGCTTGTTGAAGAAATCTTTGTATGGGCTAAAATAGTCTCATAGGCAGTGGTATAAACGTTTTGATGCTTTCATAACTAGTCAAAACTATTCAAAAAGTAAAATGGATAGCTATGTCTACTTTAAGAGATTGGAGAATGGTTCTTTGATTTATTTACTCTTATATGTTGATGATATGCTGATAGCAGCTTAGAATATGTCTGATAGTGATGTGCTAAAGAGGCAGTTAAATGCTAAATTTGAGATGAAAGATTTAGGCTGCGTTTGTTTTGATTTCTTTTTTCTGTTTTTAAATATTTTTTTTGTTTTTTTTGTTCCTTTGAACAAAAAAGGAATAGAAACGCATTTGTTTGCGTTTTTGTTCCAAAATTATATTTTTGTTCCCAGAAACACATCTGGAACAGAAACAAGAAACAAAAAAAAAGTTGTTATTTGGAACAAAATTTAGGAACATTTTTTCTCTCTCTTCCATTTTCTTCTCTCTTTTTTCTCCTTCTTTTTTCTTTCTTTTTTCTTTGGCCGGTCGCCGGCCTCGACCATGCCCAGTCGCTGGCCTCGACCATGGATGGCAACCGGCCAAAGAGGGCCGGCGACCTCGCCGGAGTGTCGACGGCCCCCGGCGAGGCCGAGCATTGCCGACCGCCGGGCGAGCTCGGCCTCGCGGGGGGCCGGCGAGCCTCACCATGGCTGGGTGAGGCCGCCAACCCTCGTCGCCGGCCGGTCGCCAGCCATGGCCGAGGCCGGCGACCGGCCAAAAGAAGAAAAAAGAAAAAAATAAGAAAAAAAGGAAAAATAAATAAGAAAAATAAGAAAGAAAATAGAAAAATTAAAATTAAAAATTAAAAAATTAAAAGAAATAAAAATATAATATAAATTTACCAAACGTGTTTCTATTCTTTTTATATTTCTGGAACAGATTTACCATATGCGTTTTTTTGTTCAAAAATTATTCCCTGGAACAAAAACACTTTTTTCTATTTCTGTTTCCTGGAACAATTTTTAAACAGAAACGTTACCAAACGCACCCTTAGGTGCTATAAAGAAAATTTTGCGTTTGGAGATTTTGCATGACATGGTTGTAAGAGCTTTACATCTATCTCAAAGAAATATATTGAGAAGATCGTGGAATGTCTTAATATGCAGTCGGCAAAATCTGTAAGTACACCTCTAACGAAGCACTTTAAACTTTTAGATAAATTATCACCGCAGACTGAAAAGGAGGAGGAGCATATGTCTCGTGTTTCTTATTCTAGTGCCGTGGGTAGTATTATGTATGTTATGGTGTGCACTAGGCCTAATATTTCACAAGCTATGAGCGTGATTAGTCGCTACATGAAACGTCCTGGTAAAGCTCATTGGAAAGTTGTGAAGTGAATCCTCAGATATTTAAAGGGGACAACAGACGTGGGCATAGTGTATCAAAGGGATAGCAATGATAGTGAGATCATTGGTTTTGTGGATTTAGATCACACTGGTGACTTGGATGATCATAGGTCTTTAGTAGGGTACGTGTTTACGCTAGCGGGTGGTGCAATTAGTTGGAAAACGTCCTTACAGGATCACATTGCCTTGTCTTCGACTAAGGCAAAATACATGACACTAACCTTTGTAGCGAATGAGGTGATATGGTTACAAAGTTTGCTCTCAGACTTTGGGTTAGAACAAAAAAGTGTGGACATACATTATGATAACCAAGGTGCAATATATTTGGCATATAATCCAGTTTATCACGAACAAATGAAGCATATCAACATCAAGTACCACTTCATTCGAAATGTCTTAACTAAGGTAATGTTATTGTCAAAAAGATTGCTACAATAAATAACCCGGCAAACATGATGACTAAGTCTGTTCCTTTGGCGAAGCTCAAGCAAAGCTTGAGCTATACTGGCGCTTGTGGAGAGTGAGCGCCCGTCGGGACGTTGGGAGAGCAGCATGGATGATGTGTCACGCCCCGATTCTCAAGCGTGTGCTCATCCCTCGATGGTCGATTAAATTGCGACGTCCTAGAACGCGTCACCAACCTAATTCATTTTAATGCACATGCAGAAGCGAATAAATAAATCCCCAGACAACACAAAGATGGGATAGAAAAGCAAGGCCACAAATTCACAAACCACAACACACCTTTATACAAGCCAACTAGTTTATTTACAATACTAGTATATGCACAAAGGTCTACGAAAGATCGATCCTCAAAACAAAGTTGTCCTATGACCAGCTAGTCGGACTCGTTTGCCAATCCTTCGATCTCCACCGACTCCGGATGAGACATCGGGTCCTCCACCAAACCATCCGGAGGGTCAATTGCACTCTCCCTTAAAGTGGCATCGATTATCTTAGTGGGGATTTCAAAACACCTGAGAGGACCCACCTGGAATGCATTGGGTCTGTAGCAAAACCATGTCCTGAATTGATGAGGTACCCTATAAGGTAGGTTTTATTTGACCCAAACTGTTGTCACTACTAGCTCATAGACCCAGTGGCTTCCAGGATTGGGGTACTTATAAACCCACTCAGTGACCCTCATCGGCCGACCAAAATGCTTGGGAGGAGCAACCATCTATGAACCTAAAAATGTTGAGTCCACGATGGGGTGAGATAATGTCTCAGCAAATCCACCATATAAACTACAACTAGGAACGAAATACGCCTAAATACTATCTATACACACATAAGACAAATGACTTACCTTGCCTCAATTCTTTCCTACATGTTAGTATAAATCATATACTCAATTAATACAAATCAAACCATTGATCAATCGAATCACTCAATTCGATACATACAATACCATCTATAAATTCAATCGATTCGAACACTGCTCACCAAAGCTGATAGATATACCTATATTACTGCTCACCAAAGCTAATATCTATATTGCTCACCGAAGTTGTTATGCAATAATACTCACCGAAGCTGTCATAAAATCTTGCTCACCGAAGTTGCTATGCAATAATACTCACCGAAGCTGTCATAAAATCTTGCTCACTGAAGCTGCTATAAAATCTTGCTCACCAAAGTCGAACTACGATAAATTAATCCTGACCAAGGATCTTGTGCTTTGCACACCAAATCCTCAATTAAATAATAACTTGGCCTAATTTCATCGTGTTAAAATACACTCGATAAAATAGTCACATGTGGGTCCACGATTAGCCAGAGCCAAAAATATAATATATTTATTTTAGAAAATCCCACTATTTATACAGTGTCTGAAAACATTTTTCGCATTGTAAATTGACGCCTCAGTAATTTCTAATCAATTCACTCAAATTGCACAATATAGCATTCAATTAAATAAACCGAGCATACCATTACAATTAGCACGAAATTCCGATCACCGGCTATCCCAGTCTAATTTCTAGAAAATAATAATAATTAAATAAATGCCAAAAATCATTAAATAAATGCCAAAAATAATTAATTAAATACAATTAAATACCAAAAATAGAAACTTATGCCAGAAATGCCTAATTAAATACCGAAACGGGTCCGGAAAATTTTCGAACCAATCTAGATAAATACTACAGCTTATCTAGTCTTTAATTACACTACTCTAACCACTTAACATACATAAATGAATAATTAAATTGCTAATCCGTTCTAGCTAACCACCTAATCCCTAATTAGCCTAAACTAATCCACCATTAAGCATCATTAACTCCATAAGCGGATATTAATGAGTAAACCCACCGGTTTTCAAATCCGATGAGTTCACGGCGACAGCAACACGGAGACGGGCAACAAACTCCTAAGTGACAACACCTTACAAGGCTCGGAAGTGATCCGAAATGGGCCTTAAAGCCCACGGACGCTTGCTAGCTTCCGATTATGTTTGATGGGCCGAAAGGGCTGGAATGGAGGCTGGTTAGGCTAAAACGGTGAAGACAGGCTAGCAAAGCTGCTATGGATGACAGCGGATGACGATGGCGGCTAGAACAGCGTCTAGGGGCTTCGATGGGTTGGACGGTGGCTTGAAGCAGTCCGGGGACGGCGAGACAAAGGCGAACGACGAACAAGGAGGAGGGACGACGCATGATGGGCACGCGACGATGAGTGAGCGGCTCCAGTGGCCTTGGCGGGCTGCTTGATGGCAAGGCGGGAAAGCTGTAGTTTTCTTTGGTTCTTTGGAGCTTCAAAGGCTTTTAGAATGGAGAAAGCAACTCTGAAGAAGAAGAAAATGGACATCAAAGGCTTTGAAGGTCCCTCAAGCCTCCATTCTATCTCTTTGTCCCTTGAAGAGGTTCCACCATGCTTGGTTGTCTTCCTCAGCCATTTACAGACCAACAAGCTTCCCTTAGAAGCTAAGGAAGTGGTCCAAAGGTTGAGAACCAAGGGGACCTACGAATTTGCAACATTTTTCCCCCAAATTGGACCAAATCCTCTCAAATTGGATCCAATTCGGCCCCCATAAATTCAACCAATGTGTCCTTGACCAAATTGACATGTTTCCTTTGCCAATAGAACCAACTTGCATCCTAAAAACGCAATAAAAAACGGTCCCTTGAATTTCCCGGTCAAAAACGCCCTTACTTTGAATTTTCGCTAAAATTTTCGGTTTGCAGAAAAATCTTCGGAGGATGAGTTGACATTCCTAAAATGACTCATGACATGACAAAACTTTCAATTTCTAAAATCGAATTCAAATTCATGGTTAATTTCAATCTGGCGCGATTTTAGCGTGACCTAGCCTACTATGTAGCTTTTAGAAATTTTTAGTGTATTTAATTAGTGGTTGATTATTTTCAAGCCACAACGTACATCTTTGACACATTGGCGACTCTCAGTTGTCATGAAAATCTCAAGATTTTAAATATGGACACAGGGTACAGAAATGACAGAAAAATTGGTCTAGTGTCGATCGATAGAAATTTTTCAATTAGGTGGAATCACCCACACACTAATTACATACCTCTGTTGAATCAACCCATCTCTAGTCTCTAATCAATTTTGACAGTGCCGTAATGACCCTTGCAGATTGGCACGGTCGAGCAATCGGTTCCTAATCGAATTCTCAAGTCACTGTATTAAAATCCCTTAACAACTTCATCTGATAAACTAGTTACACCGTGAGTGATCAGTTCAGGGAAAAGAATTATAGACGTGTCGATGAAAAGCCCAACTTATCTAATCGAATACAGAACCTGAAATTCAAGATATCACATGATGAGCATTATAAGTTGACTTCAAACATCGAGCCAAAGTAGAGAATTGTTAAATTAATGTCTCGAGTTTGAATTCGGATAGCGATTTATTAAACCGAATTTGTCGATAAAGTTTTCCCAAGTAGATTTCAACTCGGATGAAGAAAGAATAAACGATTTCCTTTCTTATACAATACTTTCGGATGTGCAAAACAAGACAAAAGAGGAAATAAAAGAAAAAAAGAAAAATGAAGGCTTTCCTCACCTTTATGTGCAGCATCCCACTGCACATTGGGTTCCTCCAGATGCTTGGAAGGTGTAACGTAGTTCCCCTAGAGGTCCTTACACTACCGGATGGGTGCGAGATGCCGAGGAGTAATGAGGTTCCCTAGATGATGATGGTAGCATGAATTTATATTAAATATAACTTTAGTACTTCTGAATTGAGCTACTGATTATCTATGCGGAAAAGTTATTACTCGTATTGATTTGTCATGTATTTTGAAAAGGTTCTCAAGTAAGTTGATGTGCAAGTGATTTACTAAACTTTCTATTAAGGCTTTCTTTGTCAATAATAATTTATTTGTGTAGTATAGACCATTGGACTTTCTACTTACTGGTTGTTGACTTTATTTTTTCACATTAATAGAATGTCGATCCTACCTGCCTCCCCTATGGTCTTTTATGGAGTACTTATTGACTTCACATGGCAAGAGGATGAATTCATTGACCCCGATTTTGTGGATATATTTTATTTGAATCAAGTCACGTATGGTCGTTGATATAGGGCCTCCGACATGGTAGATCACTCTTGGGTTTGTTGGGATGTACGCCCACATCAATGGGCACATGGTGGGTCCACTCCCACTATTTTTCAATGGGTCAGGAAATGGAGGTAGCCTTGCCGCATAGACGGGAGGTAGGAGGGAAGTTGGATTTTTGAGAGTTTAGAAGATTTTTGATAAAGTCAGAAGCTAGGGGGCAACCATGTGTGCAGCTGGGTGGGGATGGGATGACCAACGTACAAGGCGGTGTAGTCAATAGTATGGACCTTTTGAATTCCTTAGTATACCCCACTTGTCGTTAATGTACATATATAAATAAATAAGAAATGAAGTTACCCTGTTGTTGCAACTTACCTCTCGGGGGGAGGGAATAAGTTTAGGAGTATTGCCTAAAGGATGGACCTAAGGCCCATGATTAGACGCGGGCTCTCCTAAGCCCATACCCCACGTGACATTGGGATAACTTTAGGAATTTTGTAAAAAGGAGTCGCCACTAGTCTATTGGAGTCGATTATAAACCAAACGAGGCACGGGAGTATGCCCTGCTTCCTACACAACCAGAGAATCTAAGATCGGGGACTTGATTATACTAATTGACCAATTAATGCCATTTCAGTACTTAATCTTATTCATTTTAGAAAAACATGATTTTTGTCAGGCAGTTTGGATTGATTTTATACCTATCCACTAACAAGTGAGATGATCTTGCGGACGCACAATTATTATAATAACAATCATAGCTACCAAGATCTTAATTGCAGTAAAATTGAGCATATGCAATTAAACATCCACAAACGTAATTAAATATGCAAATTAAGCATGCTATAAATCAATGTGCAAGAAAATAAATGCCTAATTACGCTAAAAAGGCAAGACATGGCAATTCCTAACCAAATTCCACATTTTTTAATTTTTGAAATTTTTAATTAAATTTTGAAATTTTTAAACTATATTTGTTATTAATTTCTATTTTTTTAATTTTTATAAAAAAAGTAATTTTAATTTTTTTAATTTTTTTATATATATATATATATATATATATATATATTTTTTTTTTTTTTAAAAAAAAAGGCAAACCGAGTCCGGTCCGTTCTGACCCAACTCAAGTTCGACCCGCTCGATTTGTAAGGGCCAGGCCTGACCAACAGGCCCAATCGAAAAACCCTGGCCCTCTAAAATTAAACAGGGCCCAAGAAAGAAATCTAAACTAATCCTAACGCCTAAACCCCAATTCGGCCAAGAGATAAATCGGCCCAAGCACGCAGGCCCTGATATAGCTAGTATAAATACCTAGAGGGGGGGTGAATAGGTATATAAATGATTTTTCTCGATAATTGCACAATACTAGACAGGTGATAGATTTGAGAGAAACAATAATCAAAGTAAGACTGAGAGAAAGGAAGAGAAAATTGAACACGCGGTTTATAGTGGTTCGGCTTATTTCAAGCCTACTTCCACTCTTCTGCACTGACAGCCTATTGGCTGGATTCCACTATGAACAAAGAGATATTACAGCGTTGTTCTTCCTTGATTTCTCGTTGTAAATGATCTACCACACTCGCTCAAGGTATCACTAAGTATAGACACTCTTTGTGTATACAATTTCGCTCAAAATGTATCGACTAATAATCAAGGTGCTTCAGATTCTGGAATTTCTCTATCGATCATGCACTAAAGCAACTAGAACATCTTCCTTTTATATTCTTTTATGCCATCATACCCGTTGGCACTTACCAAAAGAATTCCTCTAATCTATCCGTTGGACAGAATCAATCAAGAAGATCATTCGAGCTATTAAAGGAACCTGACGATAGCCCATCAATCCTGTTCGCCCATATAACTAGGATCTTGGTTTCCAAGAATAGAACATTCCAAGAATATTTCATCGACCATCGGATCTTCAAACGATCTTTGATTACGAATAAAAGAATCAGTTATATTTATCCAGCCAAGAGATCTTCTCCAGAGGATAGGACTAAATCCTCAACCAAATACTTCGGCTCTGGATTGCCTTCGTCACTGGATTAGAAAAACTGTCAATGAGAATAGTCTTGAGTCTTGAGTCTTGAGTCTTGAGTCTGGTGATCTGAAAGTCTTCAGACTCTAAATATAAGATCTGCAATTATCCAGACTAGACTGATAGAAACATTTTGTCAGTTTCAAAATATTCTGAAAAGATTTCTCCAACAATCTCCCCCTTTTTGATGGTGACAAAACTTTCCTGTAGATTTGAACAACTTTAACCTGCAAAACATTGCTCAAGCAATATGGCTATCTCATAAAGATTAATAAATCAACCAGACTCTATATCCACAGAAAATCAGTTAGTCTTTCATGAGTAAGACCATACAACAACACTTGATATAAATGCAAACAGTCAAGCATCAAAATCCATACCCAAGTCAGTCAAATTCAAGTTTCACACCCAAGTCATACTCAAAAGTAAACATTCAAACACACAAAAGAAATTTAAAGTCAAAGTTTAAAGAGTTCAAGATTAAAGAGTTCAAATTGCAATTCTCCCCCTTTTTGTCATCATTAAAAAGGTGAGAAAAGAGTCAAGTCTACTTAGGAATGCGCACAATCTGGAAATCTCCCATTGACTGTACGATGTCTTCCAGCCTCTTCAAGTCTTCCCATAGATGAGCCACCTCTTCTCCTTTGGCATTGGCTTGAATTTGAAGAGCGAGGTCTTTCATTTGATCCGCTAGGGTAATAGAAGATGCTTGTCCAGCATTCTTCAGGACTTGAAGTTCACAGTCCAGAGCATAGATTTGACCCTACATTTCCAGAAGAACATCAAGGATATGACGAAAATCTGCTGTATTGTCTGTCTGTGTGCTCGCATTTGCTCTCTCGGATGGAGTGAAGGCAGACGATGGAATTTCGGTGGAATCGAGCAGATTTGGTGTTGATGTATCATGTCCTTCCTTAGGCATTTGAGAAGCCTGAAAATCTTCTGGATTTGCTGGTGAGTGACTCACACCTTCACTATTGACAGCATGTGGTGTAGTCCTTTCTTGCTCGTCATCTCCCCCTTGTCTCTAGGACCTCAATTGGGGAAGAGTGATGGTCATGCTCTTCAGCGTCTTGATTCCCTTTCTCTCCGGCTTCATCTGCAGATTTTTCTTTCACTGCTTCTCTTTGTTCTTCAGCTTCTTTCTCTTCGTCTTTTTTCTCTTTCTCTTGTTGCTCCTCTGCTTCTCTATTCTTTGCTTGTCCCTCTTCTTCTCTCTGTTCTTTTTCCTTTGCTTCTTTTCTTTTCTCTTGTCGTTCTGTTGATTCAGGTACCAAACGTCTGGTTCTTTTCAATACAGAGATAGTGAGATCTTCCTCTTCATCTTCATCCTCCAAGATAAGAGTTCTTTTCTTTTTGGATGGGGCACCCATGGGCTCCTTCCCTTTTCTCTTTGATGCAGAAGATACCGGAGTCTTCACTTTAAACTTCTCCATTGCCTTATGAAGCTCTTTCAGACGCATTTTTGTCAGCATTTTCAAACCCACCACCATTCTATCGCATGGTCGAACATGAAGAGTATGTGGAGGTTCAATGTTTAAGTGTCTGAAGATCTTGGTCACAAGACCTGGGTAAGGCAATTGGCCATTGTCCTTCACCATTGCTCTGTACATGTGAAAGAGAATGGTGTGAAGGAGAGAGAACTTCTTCCCTGAATTGATCGCGTACATCAATTTCGCCTCGGAGTTAGACACGTCGTCTTGGATGTAGACTTTGGCCTGATACAGTTGATCACAATTTTGTGAAGCAAGATGTTGATGGCACGCATTCTTCTGTAGGTAATTCTTCCCTCTGTAGCCCTGTCTTTGATAAGCTCCAGTGTGGTACGGGCAATCGAAACTTTGATCGGTTGATAGTGTCCTCTTTCAACTCCAATTATATCTGCCAACATGTCCACATCTACCACATAGTCTTGGTCTCAAACACTGAAGGATATTATATTCGCATCTAAAAAGCTAAGATTCGAATAGAAGTATGCTGTCAATTGTGCATACCCGTCTGTGGTATCGGAGCAAAATTGCTCAAGTTGAAGCAAATTGAACTTCTCCCTTAAGTTCACATTAATGGCATCCAAGAAATCGAAATCAACACTCCTAGGGTTTATTACCCCTCGTTTCAACAGTCTGAAGAACAGATTCTCTTGTTCCTTCGATTTAAACAAATCCATCCTTTTTCCCTTCACCTTCGCAGCAACACCCATTCTAGGTTGAAATTCAAGGAACATTTTATCATCATCGTTCCCGTCAGTCGGATTCAGTCTCGATACACGAGGGTCACTTGGAATGTTCGCAAGTGCTTCCTCAGCCTTTCCTTTGGGAGCAATTCCCAAATCCTCCATTCTTCGCAAAAAGATATACTCATTCCCATAATTCTTATCTTTAAGGAAATCATCTACGTAGTTCAGCGGAGTCCCAGTGCTCTTCAACGCACAATAGAGCTTGTAAATAAAATAGGGTTTTTGGACTCTTACAGGGTCTACGTCCTCGATTATTTCTTCCTCCGGATGTTGACCCGCACTTTGTGGGGTAGATGGTGAAGAGTGACTTGGAGGAGAGTGAATCGGGCTATGTTGCTGACTCGGTAAATCTTCCTCTTCGGTGAGATCGAAATGGGTAGGCCCCTCCCTCATTCTTTGTGGTCCTCTGTTCGCGATTCTTGAAGACTTTCTCGGAGAAGACATCATTCCTTTTCGTTGAAAGATTCCTTTACTCGCTTTCCCAAGAAAAGATGACAACTTTCTCGAAAATGAACACGAAGTAGAGACAGGATTGGGAGGAGAATGCCTTTTTAGGGTTTTGAAGTTTGAGCGAGGAAAACTGTATATAACTTAGTTTAAAAAGGAAAAACCAATCGGCATAAAGGAAAGTGAACAGTCATCTTTTTTAAAATCGATAATTGCCAAATAGAAGTTAATCCTTTTTGAAAAGACAAGATTCTGTTTTTCACGGAAATTATAAATTAACTGAACTAATGATCGTACCTTTCTGAGATTGAATATAATAACAACTTACAGTCTATAGCCATGAATGTCTGAGTCTGAGGGTTGGAGAGTTTCTAGACTTTAACTTCCTCAAGTTTCAAAATGTTGAGTCTGGAATGGATAAAATCGAATTAATTCTTCTCCAAAGGCTTTGTGAATATATCCGCTAGTTGATTTTTTGAATCAACAAATTGAATCGAGATTTCTCCATTTTGAACATGATCTCTAATGAAATGATATCGAATCTCTATATGCTTTGCTCTTGAATGAAGGATTGGATTTTTAGTGAGATTGATTGATTATTTGGTGTTGTCACATCTAATCTCGTGCATGAGTCTTCAGTTCCAAAGTCTTGTAGCTGTTGTTTTATCCATAGAATTTACGAACAGCAACTTCCAAGAGCTACATACTCTGCTTCTGTTATTGAGAGAGCCACAGTGCTTTGTTTCCTTGAAAACGAAGACACTGTCCTACTTTCAAGCAACTGGCAAGTTCCCGAAGTGCTCTTTCTATCAACTTTGCAACCGGCCAGATCTGCGTCTGAATATCCCAGAAGATTAAAGTCTCCTTTCTTAGGATACCAAAGACCGATGCTTGAAGATGAAGCAACGTATTTAATACGTTTCGCAGCACTGAGATGGGATTCTCTAGGATCTAATTGAAACCTAGCACAGATGCAAACACTCAACAAAATGTCAGGTCTAGAAGCAGTAAGATAAAGAAGTGAACCAATGATGCTCCCGTGAGCTTTTGATCAACTTTCTTCCCTTCTTCATCTTTGTCTATCTTCAAAGAACTTGACATCGGTATGTCGATCTTTTTACACTTTTCCAGTCCAAACCTTTTGACAAGATCATTAGCATATTTTTCTTGATAAATAAAAGCTCCTTCCTTCAATTGTTTTACTTGAAGACCAAGAAAGAATGTTAACTCTCCCATCATACTCATTTCAAACTCATCCCGCATAGACTTAGAAAATTTCTTGCACAGACTTTCATTAGAGGATCCAAAAATAATATCATCCACATATATTTGAACAAGTAAAAAGCTTTTGTTTTCTTTTTTGATAAATAAAGTAGTATCTACTTTACCTTTGTCAAAACCATTCTGTATTAAGAACTTACTTAGTCTGTCGTACCAAGCTCGAGGTGCTTGCTTTAAACCATACAAGGCCTTTTTCAGTCTGAAAACTAAGTCTGGCTTCTTTGGGTCTTCAAATCCTGGTGGTTGTTCCACATAAACTTCTTCATGGATAAATCCATTTAGGAAGGCACTTTTGACGTCCATTTGGAATAACCTGAAATTTTTATAACAAGCAAACGCAAGTAATAGTCGAATAGCTTCTAACCTTGCTACTGGTGCGTAAGTCTCATCGTAGTCTATTCCTTCTTCTTGCGTATATCCCTTAGCCACGAGTCTTGCTTTGTTTCGTATGACTTTTCCTTTCTCATTCATCTTATTCCTAAACACCCATTTAGCTCCAATAACAGTTTTACCTTTTGGTTTAGATGTCAATTCCCAGACATCATTAATGTTGAACTGTTTGAGCTCTTCTTGTATAGCTTCAAATCAGCTTTCATCAGATAAAGCTTCTTCTATGCTCTTTTGTTCAATTTCAGAAATGAGAGCCACAGCACTAGACTCTTCACGCCTTTTGGATCTGGTGCGAATTCCTTCATTAATTTCGCCGATAATGAGATCTTTGGGATGACTGGAATTATGCTTCTAGTTACTGGTTAATTTGTCTGGTTGATGATCTCTTTCTTTATTTGAATCTTCACGAACAGCTTGATGCCGATCTTCCAGTCGAGATGCTTCTTGAGTTGAAAGCTTTGGAGGGTGCGGAGCGGGTTCGGACTCTTCATGATGAGTCCGATGGATTCATCTTGCGTAGAGTCTTGAAATTTGACATTCATTGACTCCTCCATAGACTGGCTCTTCTTGTTATAGACTCTGTAGGCTTTGCTTGATATAGAATATCCAAGGAAGATGCCTTCATCTAATCTTTCTTCAAACTTACCAACTCGATCTTTTGCATTTTTCAATATAAAGCACTTGCAACCGAACACATTAAAGTATGAAACAATAGGCTTCTTACCTTTGAATAACTCATAAGGGGTTTTCTCTAGAATAGGTCTTAAGAAGACTCTATTAATGATATAGCACGCTGTTGAAAAATTTTTCAAACTTCAGCCCAAAATCGTGAAGAAATCTTGCTTTCAATTAAAAGAGTTCTAGCCATTTCTTAAAGAGATCTATTCTTTCTTTCCACAACTCCATTTTGCTGAGGAGTATATGGAGAGGAGAACACATGCTTAAAGCTAGATTCATCACAAAATTTTGTAAAATCTTAATTTTCAAATTCACCTCCATGATCTGTTCTTATACTTGAGATAACACATCCTTTTTCATTTTGAACATTTTTAGCAAATTTTTCAAAATACGAGAAGGTTTCGGTCTTACTTGCAAGGAAATATACCCAAGTAAAGCGGGAGTAATCATCCACAATTACTAGGCAATATTTCTTACCTCAAATGCTCTGGGTTCTGGTTGGTCCGAAGAGATCCATATGCAGCAATTGTAGTACATGATAAGTAGAGACATGATTTATTGGCTTAAATGAATTTCTTACCTGCTTTCCCAAAATACATGGAGTGCATGGATCAGATTTTTGGTAAGGTAATTTGGGTAGACCTCAAACAAGCTGCTTTGATGAGATTCTGGCTAATTGCTTCATGTTGACATGACCAAGCTTTCTGTGCCATAAGCTTGCTTCGTCTTGTATTGAGATTAGGCATTGCGATTCATTTGGTTTCACATCCAAAAGATAGATATTTCCATATCTTCGACCCATGAAAGACTGAGTTGAGTCTTTACTAGTTCCAGAACATGTTCCTTCTTGAAAGAAGATCTTAAAACCAGTGTCACACAATTAGCTAATGCTGAGAAGATTGTAATTGAGTCCTTCCACTAGGGAAACATTACTTATTGTGAGATTTCCAATTTTCACAGTTCCAAATCCCACAATACTCCTTTGCTGTTTCCTCCAAATGAAACTTTTCATCCATTTACTTGAACAAGCTTTATGAAGCAATTTGAGTCTCCTGTCATGTGTCTTGAGCATCCACTGTCAAGATACCACTTTACCTTCTTCTTGACGGAGACCTGCATTTAAAAGAGAGTCTCAAGCTTTCTTTGGTACCCAAATTTTCTTAGGTCCTTTAGTGTTAGTAAGATAAACAGTATTAGCCCATACTTTCTTAACAGGTTTCCAAACCATAGGACACTCTTTTTCAAAGTGATCCGGACTGTTGCACTTTGAACATCTGAGGGCATTTCGACCTACAGACTTTTCAAAAACTTTCTTGAAATGATTTTTGTAAGCCTCTCTTGAGGGTCTTTCCTTAATTCTTTCTTTTACTTTAGGAAAATCAATCAAGGGAATTGTTTCTGTTGTCATACCTAGACCGGACTTGTTGAAGTAAGGTCTTTGAGCTGAAAGAATTTTTTTCAAGTTTTTCGGACCCTATTGAAAATTTCTTTGAAATATTTGATAAGTCAATTTTTAGAAAGACATTTTCTTTCAAAAGATTATCTTCATTTTCTTTAAGAGTGGAAACATTCAAGTCTAAACTTTTAACTCTTTCTTCAAAAACATTTTCCTTTTGTTTTAGAGCTGAGTTTTCCTTTTTAAGTTCGGAAATTCTTTTGAGAGAAGTCTTAAGACTAAAACACAGTTCATCAATGTATTTAGAAACTTTGACAGGAATTTTAAAATTACTTGCCTTAAATTCACTGTCTGAGTCTGATTGTGCCATCAGACATAGGTTGGCATATTCATTGTCACTTTCTTCACACCCTATATCACTCCAGGTTTCGGTTTTGAGAGCTTTTTGAAACTTTTCAGCTTTTCCTCTCTTCTTCTTCAAAAGAGGACAGTTGGGTCTGATGTGTCCCTTTTTCTTACATTCAAAGCAAACTACATCTTTGTTTAATTCCTTATCATCAACAGACTTGGTCTGCTGTCTTTGAAAACTTTGTTTCTTTGAGTTGAACCTTCTTCCTTTTCTATTCAGTTTTCTGAATCTTCTTATCATGAAAGCAAGCTCCTCATCGTCCATATCATCTTTAGAATCTGCATCATCAGAATCATCATTTGATTTTAATGCAATGGATTTCTTACCTTTTGGATCTTCGTCTTCATTAATTCGTTCCACTTCATAAGATTGAAGAGTTCCAATCAGCTCATCGACAGATAGTGGCATAATTTTTTGCGTCTCTCTTATTGAAGTCTTTATGTGATTCCAATCCTTGGAGAGTCCACGCAGTAGCTTGTTTACCTTCATGGGATCAGAAATTTTTTGTCCTTGATTCTCAAGACCATTGACAATATCTGTAAAATGGCTAAACATGTCGGTTATAGATTCTCCTGGTTTCATTTTGAAGGCTTCATATTGACCGAGGAGAATGTTAATTCTGGTTTCCTTCACTCGATCTGTTCCTTCATAGGTGATATGTAATCTGTCCCAAACTTTTTTTGTAACACAAGAAGATATTCTGTTATATTCAGTTGGTGACAAAACACAATATAAAGAGTAAATTGCTTTTGCATCGAGTGCTTGTCTCTTGATTATCTCTTCCTGAGTTATTCCGCTGGTCTCAACAGTTTCTTTCCCTCTTTCAAAGACTGATGCAATTGTGGGAGTAATTCCTTTTTCTACAACGTCCCATTCCAGAGGATCCTTTGATCGTAGGAAAGCTTTCATCTTGTTCTTCCAGATGTTGTAATCATTTCCATCAAAGTAGGGTGGTCTGGTATTGCTTTTCCATTCCATCAGCCCTGGTGCTAGCACACCGGCCATGGATCTTTTACTCCGAAGTAAAATGCTTCAAATAAAGTGAGTACACGAGCTCTTATACCAATTGATATAGCTAGTATAAATACCTAGAGGGGGGTGAATAGGTATATAAATGATTTTTCTCGATAATTGCACAATACTAGACAGGTGATAGATTTGAGAGAAACAATAATCAAAGTAAGACTGAGAGAAAGGAAGAGAAAATTGAACACGCGGTTTATAGTGGTTCGGCTTATTTCAAGCCTACTTCCACTCTTCTGCACTGACAGCCTATTGGCTGGATTCCACTATGAACAAAGAGATGTTACAGCGTTGTTCTTCCTTGATTTCTCGTTGTAAATGATCTACCACACTCGCTCAAGGTATCACTAAGTATAGACACTCTTTGTGTATACAATTTCGCTCAAAATGTATCGACTAATAATCAAGGTGCTTCAGACTCTGGAATTTCTCTATCGATCATGCACTAAAGCAACTAGAACATCTTCCTTTTATATTCTTTTATGCCATCATACCCGTTGGCACTTACCAAAGGAATTCCTCTAATCTATCCGTTGGACAGAATCAATCAAGAAGATCATTCGAGCTATTAAAGGAACCTGCCGATAGCCCATCAATCCTGTTCGCCCATATAACTAGGATCTTGGTTTCCAAGAATAGAACCTTCCAAGAATATTTCGTCGACCATCGGATCTTCAAACGATCTTTGATTACGAATAAAAGAATCAGTTATATTTATCCAGCCAAGAGATCTTCTCCAGAGGATAGGACTAAATCCTCAACCAAATACTTCGGCTCTGGATTGCCTTCGTCACTGGATTAGAAAAAATGTCAATGAGAATAGTCTTGAGTCTTGAGTATTGAGTGCTGAGTCTGGTGATCTGAAAGTCTTCAAACTCTAAACAGAAGGTCTGCAATTATCCAGACTAGACTGATGAAAACGTTTTGTCAGTTTCAAAATATTCTGAAAAAATTTCTCCAACAGGCCCAACCCCGACGGATCAAAACCCTACCTGGTTCGATGGCCACGACTTGACTCGTACCTCCTCTGCTTAAGGTTTCTTGGCAACGCTGACGGCAGTGGCAAAGGGCTTGACTACGGCGGCAAGGCAGCGGGCGAAGGCGGCATGGGCGGCAACGGTGCAGTGTTAGTGCTGCGATAGGGCCGATATAGTGTTGCGACGGCGGCAGAGGGGTCGAGCTGCTAGCGTGACGGTGTAGTGGGTTTGGAGGCGGGTACTGTAGGTCAACGCTTGGAGGGCAGCGGCGGCATCGAAGCTTCAAGCTACAGGCATCGCAGGGGTAGCGGTGGTGCGGCGAAGGCTGCTACGGTGACGGTGTACGAAGCTAGAAGACGACGGCTCGGATGATGTAGGGTTGAGGTAGTGAGCTTGAGACAATAGAGCTCGCTGTTGCGGTGGTTCCTGCAGCGTCGACAACAAAAGATGGAGGTGGCTACAGGTTGCAGGCAAAGTCGAAGTAACGGCGGAAGGTAGAGGCACCGATGGTCAAAACTCTAGTGGCGACAGCAACCGAGGTAGAAGTGGGGGCGATAAACCCTGTCACTCTCTCCCTCGAGCTCTCGAGCTCTCCCTTTGTCCTCCTCTGTTTCTCCTCCCCCTCTCCCCTTCTTTTTCTTCTTTTTTTTTTCTCACTCACTTGTCCCCTCACGTCTATCTCTAAGCTCCCTCCCTCCAGCTCTCTCTTTCTCTAGGTTCCTCATTTTTTTTCTGCCCCCTCCTCTCTTTTCTTTTTGTAATCAAATTCCCACGCATGCCCTGCTCTTTACTGTCTCTCCGTCGGTTCCCCACGCCTGCCCTTTTGCTGCTTTTGCTTTCTACAAGTTTCGCGTGCCCCAGGATGCCAAGGTGGAAGGAGGAGGGAGAAGGCTAAGGCGGAGCCACGCAAGGAAGGAAAGAAAATGGTGGGCCAGGCGAAGACCGTATCTAACCCGACCCACCCCTTCCACTTTTTTTTTTCTTTTTTTCTTTTTTAAATTAATTAATTTGTTAAAATTCTAATTATTTCTTTTCAAAATTTTAATTTTTTTAATTAATTTTTTCTTTTTATATATTTGTAAACACAAATTAGGTGTCAATAGCTACCCTTCTTTGAATGTAGCCTCGAAGAGGTTGCATTCAAAGATAGAAGACACCTAAATTATTCTGATGGTAGAGAGACCCTAGGTGCATAGGCACGTATCAGGTTGAAAGAAATGACTCATAATTATGTAAGCATGTTTTTTCAATAAGAAGAAGAAATACCTCGAGCTACAGAAGCACGCCATATCATAAAATTAAAAAAAAAAAGGACTCCGAGCTACAGAAGCTCGGCGTGTCATAAGAAGAAAGAGAAGGATTTTGGGCTACAAAAGCTCGCTGTGTCATAAGAAGAAGGAGGAGGACTCCGGGCTACAAAAGCTCGCCGTGTCGTAAGAAGAAGCAAGAGGACTCCAAGCTACAGAAACTCGCCGTGTCATAAGAAGAAGGAAGAGGACTCTGGGCTACAGAAGCTCGCCGTGTCATAAGAAGAAGAAAGAGGACTCCGGGCTACAAAAGCTCACCGTGTCATAAAAAGGAGAAGGACTCCAGGCTATAAAAGCTCGTCGTGTCATAAGAAGAATGAAGAGGACTACGGGCTACAGAAGCTCGCTGTGTCATAAGAAGAAGGAGGAGGACTTCGGGCTACAAAAGCTCGCCGTGTCATAAGAAAGAGAAAAAAGACTCCAGGCTACAGAAGCTCGCTGTGTCATAAGAAGAATGAGGAGGACTCCAGGCTACAGAAGCTCGTTGTGTCATAAGAAGAATGAGGAGGACTCCAGGCTACCGAAGCTCGTTGTGTCATAAGAATAATGAGGAGGACTCCAGGCTACAGAAGCTCGTTGTGTCATAAGAAGAAGGAGAAGGACTCCGGGCTACAGAAGCTCGCTGTGTCATAAGAGGAAGGAGAATGACTCTGGGCTACAGAAGCTTGTCGTGTCATAAGAAGAAAAATGAGGACTTCGAGCTACAAGAACTCGTCTTGTCATAAGAAGAAAGAGGAGTCATGTTCTTATCAGAACGGTTATGACTTGTGAAAAAAGCTCACTAAGCATGCCAAACTAGAGCTTCTTAGTTAGAAATGGTTTCTTACACATTCTCAATAAAATGGTTGTTTGATCATATCCATTCGTGTGGGAAGTAACTGATTGCTGAGGGTATCTCAGATAACTCATGTCAAAGGCTTTTAGAAACATTCGCAATGAGTACAATCTAAGCGATCAAAAAATTCTTTTGAAAGGACCGCAATATAGGTTTGGTCATGGGCTTACACAAATGGATTATTGCTTCGAGGTCAATAAAGAAACATTTGTCGCTATCTTCATCAGGTTTACAAGTCGAGAACTTGGAAGACGAGACAAGATAGAATTATTTCCACTCCTTTAGGCAATAGCTTCTTTGTGGTATTCTCATTTTCACTCAAACCATCCCAATCAGAAGAGACATCGGAAGAGGGTTGTAATGTTGGCTCGGGAGAGGCTCGAAAGACTTAAAATTTTCAAGGGGGTTTTTAAGAGTCGGTGATTATCATGGCATCGTGACCAGGTCACTCGACCTTTCAAAAGCATTATGACACATCTCGAAAGTCCCTTGACTAATCATTTTTGCATAGGAGCTATGCTCCTCTCTAAAATTTCCTTTGCTCTTGCAATAGTTTTTTTTTTTTTTTTTTTTTACGCAAGCGCTTGGACTTTGATAAATTTTCTTTCACATAAGATGCAGCCTTTTTGCTCTTTTTCTTGATGGGCATTGGCCTTACTTTTACCAAGTACACTGCTTTTTCATGCCCCCTAATTTTGTCAAACTTTTTATTCTTTGAACTTTTTGAGCTCTTATGACTTTCGAGATGCTTTTCACGTTTTCTCATAAATGTCAATTGCATGTGGTTAATCTTTATGCCTTGCCCCAATGAAGGGAGATGATCACCGCTTGGGGTTTAGAAATGAATAACTATGCCCAAATTGGTTAAAGCAATGGGTATCAGTGTTTGGGTAGAGAATGAAATGCTCTTCTTCACTTTAGGATGAGTCAAGCTCTAATGAGAATTCCTATGAAGCTACCACCAAAAAAGTAATAGAATCTTTCTCAATCTTTCGCTCTACAACAAGATCATAACCTACTATGCTGCACCAATGGAGGGTCATTCTCGACAGGAGTACTTTGAAGGATCATCTTTGTTCGGCCCAAAAGGGTAGCAAGAGATTATTGCAATGCTTGGGGATTGATGAAGGAAACACCTTTATCATTTCGATCTCTGCGCTCAATGCGAATGAATCCTTCATCCTAAGAAAATGTTGCTTTTAACTCAACTCTCAAAAGTGTTTGAAAGATGTGTTTCAAAATAGGCTTGCCTTTCTTCATCCTAAGCACTTCTTGTTTGGCATGGTTAACGTCTCCATTTCACTTTGTTGAGATCATCTGAATAGATCAATCTCCATAGGGAAATTTGATTCAAAGTGAATAACCCACAAAACGAGAAAACAATTTTGAGATAAAAATGATGTTCAAAAAGTTTGTAGAAAGTTTCCTCTTTTTCCCCTCAATTATTCATTTTTGTGCTTGTTTCTAGGAAAGTGCCAAAGGTTCTTTTTGTAATGGAAATTTTTCGCTTTTTTTTTTTTGAGAAAAGGGGTACTTACTTGCGGCATGGTGTTTCGGTAACCCTATAAAGAATGTAAAAGAATATGTTAGTGCAAAAATATTTAGGGATTAAAATGTTGGAAATGATACATTATTACCCTTCACTTGCTTTTATCTTTTGAGTGCTAACATTTATTGGATTCACCCTCTTGGATATTTGGTAACTCAATATTACCCTTCACTTGCATTTGCCTTTAAGTATCTAATGTCCTATCAAAGGAAAAAAGTATCATGTCAGAGACGCTATCAAAATAAGCAATTGGAACCGACACAAATTACCCTTCACGTGTTTTCGTTCTTCAGGTATGAACTTTCCCTGAAATGGCTAGGATTAATTGAAAAATGACTATGTGGCCCTGATTTATCCATGAAAAGCACTTCTTTATTGTATACAACAATTTACAAAGTTCAATTCCTGCTTTTTCAAATGCTCGTTTTGAAGAGACGTTTAGCTAACAAGGAGCTTAAAAATTTTATATATGGATCATGAGATGTGTTTTTCAAGATCTTGCTTTGAAAGGAGAGTGGGTGCTCCCTAATTCCACACTTGGGGACATTGTTCTTTAGATGCTTTGCCCCATTTATTGCTTGCAAAGAAAAGATTGGACATGTTATTTCCACACTCAATTGGAAATCATTTAGGAACTATATACATCCTTTTACCCCAAATGGATGGTCAAGTCTCAGCATGCTTTCTTGTTAGAAGGCGATACTTCTACAATCAGTTTGCACCTTTTCCCCCATTCATCATCAGCAAGGAAGAAGAAATGCGATATGTTATTCCCGTACTCAACACAATTCATTTAGGAACGAAATACTTCCTTTTGTGATAAATTGGATGTCTTGTCATGTCTTATTGGAGAGAAATATTGCCGTTATAAGAATACTCATTCGCTTTTGTTGGAATGGTATATAACTCGGCGCCCATGATGTAACCTTGGCAATGGAAAAGGAAATCATGTCAAAAACGGTATCAAAAATGGATAATTGGAATCGATACAGTTTACTCTTCCTTCAAATTCGTCTTTTGGATGCTTGGCAACCTCCTTCATTTGTCTCATCATGTAGAGTGAACGAGATTGATGGGCTATTTTGGCACCTAAGGCATTTGCGTCACGAATCTCTAATGTTGATTGCAGAAAGTTCTTACAGTCAAATGTTCAAATGCTTTAATTGCCAAAATGTGCAAGAGCCCTAGTGCTAGCCTATTAGTAACATATGATGCGGCTCTTGATAAAACTCATAAAAAAAAACAATGGTGATGGCGATGCCCAATTTCCAAATAAAGAAACTTCCTAGAATGGAATTTAGCTTCATTCCGCCTCTATTGGAAGATTGGTGCCGACGATGCCTCGATGCATGTTTACTCCTCAAGTTCCATGAGCCTACACTTTTATCTTTTAAAATGGGCAGATGTCGATCTCAAATAAACTCCTCATCCTATCAGAGAAAGCAATTCCGTGAAGAGAGGGTCTTAAGCAAAGCTTTATTGAAATTCATTTTGGAAGGTAAACGTAAATGTTCACTTGGAACACTTCTGATTTTTTTTTAAATGATGATTTTCATGAAACTGAATTCCATCGTTAAAAAGAGTGAGTCACATGATTTACAAAAGCACAATTGGATTCACAATTAAAACCTAAAATGGAAAACATAATTCTTAACAAGAATAAGAATAATGATAAAATACAAGAAACTCTTGTATAGATAAGAGTAAAAATCAACTCTTGTCCTAACTCCATAATTCATTTATTTATGTGGTCAAACACAAGAATGTCAAGGAGCATCACGCATAACCTACAAAAAAAATGACAATGTTAGTATGTGAATGAGAAAATGATCTCTCAATTAGGTCGCTTCTTAAAACAAAATCGAGGCGACGGTACATGCCCCATAGTCCTTACTACAGGATTTTTTGTATTTCGCCAAGATTTTATCATAAGATAAGACATCATTTTAAAAAAATCAATCCGCAGCCATCAATCGAACGTCCACTCTATTTCAAATTTTTCATGCAAAAGTAGCATTGATTTTTGAAAGATTGATTTGTGATTTCACTCCTGCAAAAATGAAGTGACTTTTGTTTTGAGAAATCTATATACAAAATGGAGAGAATTTGATTTAAAATGCAATTTCAATTGTTGTGCCCCGATGTATAATTGCAATTTGAATTTTTTTTTCAAAATGCGAATTTGAGCCCATAACTAGAAATTTAAACAAAACTATGTGTTCAACAAGGCCAAATCAAAGTATTTAGAATTTGCATTCAATGTTCACTTATCAAGAGTGATTGCCAATTTTTTAATCATAAGCCTACAACACTGAGGGCATTTGATCAATTTCCGCGAATTTCAAGATGAAAATTCAATTAAAAAAAGGGCAAACAAAAAGAAGAATGATACTTATAGTTGGGGACAACTTTTCTCTCTCTCTTTTTTTTTTTTTAATTGCATAGACATACACATGGGATGTGGTTTGATTTCTAATCTATACGGCTCAAAATGGAGCCATAGGATCACCGAACCGAGCCAGCAAGATTGTGGCTAGGTCGTGTTACCCATGACTCCGGCTTCGTCAAAGAACCAACCCGTGTCACGTGGTTGCAGACTGGGGTGGGGACCTTTGACATCAAGAAAGAAATTTCAGGGTTGAGATGAGCGACTCGTACTACATGGTTGTAGTCAGAGTAGCATCCCCCTCAACACCATCCTAGGTGATCCTATGCCGCCCATGTCCGGCAGTAGGTAGTGTGTGCCATGGTGTAGTGCAATGTAGGAAACGTAGGCATCACAATTTATAGGCAAGCAACACTTCATAAATTCAAAACAATTCACGACTCCACACTTGCAAGGTAAGGGGTTAACAATCACTCCTCCCCCTATAACTCCCAATTGCAAAAACATTTAACATCCATGTTAAGGACGTATCTGATATCCTCGCTATCAAACAAAACTTATTTTTGAACAAGATAAATTTAGGCCTAAGTCCTCTAAAGTCTAAAACCAATTCCCTAGCAATTCCCTAGTGGAGTCACCAAGCTGTCACGATCTACCCCTCCGGGGTAGGGAATAATTTTAGGGGTATTGCCTAAAGGACGGACCAAAGGCCCACTAATTAGGCGCGAGCTCTCCCAACCCATACCCCACGTGACATTGGGATACATTTAGGAATTTTGCAAAAAGGAGTCGCCACTAGCCTATTGGGGTTAGTTAGAAACCAAACGAGGCATGGGAGTATGACATGCTTCCTACGAAACCAGAGAATCTAGGATAGGGGACTTGATTACACTAATTGACCAATTAGTGCTCTTTCGGTACATAATCTTGTTCATTTTAGAAAAAATGTTTTTTGTCAGGCAGTTTGAATTGATTTTATACATATCCACTAACATGTGAGGTGATCTTGTGGACACGCAATTATTATAATAATAATCATAACTACCAAGATCCTAATTGCAGTAAAATTGAGCACATGCAATTAAACATCCACAAATGTAATTAAATATGCAAATTAAGCATGCTATATAATTAATGTCCAAGAAAATAAATGCCTAATTACGCTAAAAAGACAAGATGTGGCAATTCCTAACCAAACCCCACATTTTTAGAGCACATGCAATTAAACATCCACAAACATAATTAAATATGCAAATTAAGCATACTGCAACGGCGACGACGTACGGAGCTTAAGGGCGATGGCTCGGACGACGTGGGGTTGAAGCGATGAGCTCGGGACAGCAAAGTTCGCTGCTGCTAGCTACAGGAGCAACAATGCTTAGGCGAGCTACTGCGGCGGTTCCTACGGCATTGGCGACAGAAGATGGAGGCGGGTGCGGGTTGCAGGCGAAGTTGAAGTAGCAGCGATAGGCGGAGGTGCCGGTGGTTGAAACTCTGGCGGCAACGGTGACCGGGGCAACAGCAGGGGTGATGAACCCTATCACTCTCTCCCCCAAGCTCTCGAGCTCTCCTTCTGTCCTCCTCTATTTCTCCTCCCCTGTTTCTCCTCCCCCTCTCCCCTTCTTTTTCTTATTTTTTTTCTCACTCACCTGTCCCCTCACATCTCTCTCTCGAGCTCCCTCCCTCCAGCTCTGTCTCTCTCTCTCTGTCTCTCTGTCTCTCTCTCTCTCTCTCTCTCTCTAGGTTCCCCATTTTTTTTTCTACCCCCTCCTCTCTTTTCTTTTTGCATGCAGATTCCCACGCATGCCCTGCTCTCTATTGTCTCTCCGCTAGTTCCCCACGCTTGCCTTGCTACTACTTTTGCTTTCTGCAAGTTTCGTATGTCTCGAGATGCCAAGGTGGAAGGAGGGAGAAGGCTGGGGGCTGGGCCGCGCGAGGAAGGAAAGAAAAAGGCGGGCTAGGCCAAGGCCGAATCGGCCCAACCCAACCCTTTCCACTTTTTTTTTTCTTTTTCTTTTTTAAAAATTAATTAATTAGTTAATTTTTTAATTAATTTTGTTTCTTTTTATATATTTGAAAACACAAATTAGGTGTCAACACCTGTTTACAGAAGTCCACATATACCTCAGGATTAATTTAGTCCCTTACACTTCCTCATGCTTAAAAAAAGTGAAACGAGAAAGATAATGGCACTAGTAGTTCTACATTAGTTGTGATGTGCTAGGGACATCACAAATTCATTCGTAAAAGAATAGTGGAAACTCCAAATTAAATTGATTTGTGTGTTTAATTAATTAAATCGTGACCCCAAAGTTAAGATCAATATGGGTTTGGGAGATTTCAAGCTAAGTATTTATTTAGTAATCTATTAATATTTCCTTGATAATTCACCTAGGAAAGTCACTACAAGCTTCCTACGAAATTGCAAAAGCTCATCTATTCGTGCCCCCCTTGTTTTAATTCTTTATTTTGGACCCAACCATCACAACGTTCATGATTGTTATATTACTTTTTTTTCCTTTTTTATACTCCAATATTCCATTTTGCTTATTTAATCAAACATCTCAACAAGAAATTGCACACCAGTCCATGTCACAATATGAAATCTAAAAATTAATATAGTTCCATTTAAGTATTATTTAACTTATGGTTTCTACAATAATAAAATTATAACTTCATTTAAAGTTACAAATTCATTTTCCTTCTATTCTAATTAAGTGTTTTCATAAGTTTTTGAAATTGAGAACCGACATGATTCTCTCCTCCCAAGAATCAGCCTATAACTAGATTAATTGATATTTGACTGGACCTCACAAAATTATTAGTAACTTGTCCAATTAGGGACTGTGACATCCTAAAATTTTCAATTCTGCTTTCAATTAAATAAATTGGGTTTTTCATCTACATGCCTATAGTGCTATTCTCTAAGCTGATCACTCTTGAAATAACTAGACTATCTAGAGAAGTCATTAAGGGATTTTAATGCAATAGACTTGAGAATTCAATTAGGAATCTACTACTCGACCGTGCTCATCTACAGAGATCATTACGGCACAATTAGAAATCGATTAGAGATCAGAGATAGGTCGATTCGACTGAGATGTGTTGCTAAACATGAGTAATTCCACAAAATTACAAAATTCTCGTTGATTGATACTAGACTGATTTTTCTATCGTTTTGGTACCCTGTGTCCGTATTTGAAATCTTAGGATTTTCACAACCACTGAGAGTCGCCAATGTGTTGAAGAGGTGCATTGTGGCTCGAAAAAAAATTGACCACAGGTTAATTGCACTAGAAATTTCTAAAAGCTACCTAATAGCCTAAGTCGCACTAAAATCGCGCCAGATTGAAATTAATCGCGAATTTGAATCCGATTTAAAAAATTGAAACTTTTGTCATGTCATGAGTCATTTTAGGAACATCGACTCACCCTCCGAAGATTTTTTCTACAAACCAAGATTTTCAGCGAAAAGTCAAGATAGAGCCGTTTTTGTCCGGAAAATTCAGGGGACCATTTTTTATCGTGTATTTGGGATGCAAATAGGTTCTTTTGACAAGGAAAAATGGCAATTTAATCGAGGACTCAATGATGAAATTTATTAGGGCCGAATTGAATTAATTCAAGAGGGGATTGAAAAGGAATTGGAGGAGATTGTTGCGAAATTCATAGCCCCCCATGCCTCAACCCTTTGGACCTCTTCAATAGCTTCCTAAGGAAGCTTTGGCTACTACAAGTTACTGAGGAAGCCAGCTCATACTTGGTGGGGCCTCTTCCTTCAAGGAGACAAGAGGTTAAAAGGATGGCATGGAGGGACCCTCAAGGCTATTAGCCGTCCCCTTCTCCTCCCTTCCGTCGACTTCCCCATTTCCAAAGTAGAGGAAACTCCAAAAATTGCAGAGAAGGAAGCCAGCAACCTCTCCTTGTCACGCCCCGATTCTCAAGCGCGTGTCCATCCCTCACTGGTCGATTAAATAGTGGCGTCCCAAGACGCATCGCCGACCCATTTAATTTAATACGCATGCGGAAGCATATAATTAATCCACAGACAATAAAACAATGGGATAAAAAAGTAGGGCCACGGATTTTGAAATATGAACAACTACGCCTATATACATTGCAAACCATAATGTATATTATACAATACGAACTAGATAAGTCAGGTCCTACTCAAACCAGTCAAAAAACAAAGTCTACAGACAGGAGTGGGGGTTCCCTATCTACTCCAAGTCATCATCATCCTCGATCTCTCCTTCTTCCACACTCCAATTGGAGCCTTCAGCAGACTGCACTGAGGACTCTGGTGCTGCAAGAGCCGGGTCTACTGCATCTATTATTGAACCTTGAGAAGGATTAGCTGTCCCCTTTCCAAAAGCGACCTCCATGATGTACAGAGGAATCTCAGATTCCGGAATAAGACCCTATCTCTGACCATCTTAAGTATGACGATACCACGATCTGTATCGATGGGGTACCTTGTGGGTGAGACTCACATTAACCCAAATCGTGGATCTCACTAGCTCATAGGTCCAGCCCCTAGGGCTCCCATGCAACAGAAAATAAGATCTCTGCTCTATAACACTCTTAGGTCATCCAAAAAACTGAGGAGCAGTCATTTGAGGACCTGAAATGTTATCCCACAACGGGGTGAGACTATGTCTCAACGAGTTCTACCCCCTAAGACTCGATTAAGAAGAAAATACACCCTAAGGGCTGCCTAAACACAATCACAAGGTATATGACTTACTTGGGCCTCCACTTCTTCCTACAAATCAGTTTAATTCATAAACTCGCAATCATAACATCCAATCAATTCGGATTGACTCATCGATCAATCAACTCAGTCAATTACATGTCATCACGACCTTTTTCTTGGTTGGCTCATCTCATATTATCTATAAGTCTGATTATATCAGGACTGCTCACTGCTAAGCTGATAAATAGATAGTATAGCTCGCATATGAGATGATCGGGTATACTGCTCTCTATCTAAGCTTCCATAACGCCTGTAGGCTGATATAGTATACTGACATTGCTCAATCTAAGCCGATAAGGTATACTGCCCTCTGCTAAGCTGACATATCGCCCGTAGGCTAATATAGTATACCGGTATACTGCTCTCTATCTAAGCTAACATATCGCCCGTAGGCTGATATAGTATATCATCCCAACCATACGACCAATTCAACGTTTTATCATTCTCGATAAAACAGCCATGTGTGGGTACACGGTTAGCCTTAATCAAAATATAATAATTTCACTTTTGAATCCCTTACCAGTTTCGGTAGTCCAAAAATAGATTTTTGATGTTGTAGACTAATGCTCGGTAATTTTCCAATCAATTACCAAAATTAAACAAATTTAGGAATAAATTCTTAATTTCTCAATTCACTCACAATCAACACAAATTAGAGCTCAATTAAATAAACAAAAAGTACTACTGACATAAGCACGAAATTCCGGTTACTAGCTATCCCGGTCTAATTTTCAGAAAATAAATAAATAAATACGAAAATTAATTAAATAAATGTAACAAATAGACTTAGGCTCGGAAAAGCCTAATTGGAAGCCGAGATGGACCCAAAAAATTACCAAACCACTCTAGTTAAATACTAGAGCTTGTATAGGCTCTAATTGCACTAACTATCCACCTAACATGCATCGATAATTAATTAAATTCACTAATCTAATCTAACTAATCACATAATTCATGCTTAACCTAAACTAATCAATCATTAAGCGTCATTAATCTACTAAGCGAGGATTAGTGAGTTAAACTCACTTATTTAACGAACCTCTCGGTTCAAATTGACGGGGATGCAACGAGGCTCCATCTTCTCCAAAGTAGCGATAGCCTTCGAGCACGGATCAAGCTCGAAAATTGGCCCGCAAAGCCTCACGAGGTTGCTGGATTTGATGTTGCACGACTGAACTTTGTTGGTCGAGTTGTTGGTGGCACAGCCAAGGAGGGTTGATGGGAACGGTTGCTGCAATCAGCCAACAAAAATTCAATGGAGGGAACACCAGCTTGGAGGATCCGTGGGCAAAAAAGGGCAGGTTGGTGGCGTGAGCAAAGTTGCAAGGTTCTTCCACAGAATCAAAACAAACGAAAGGGAAATTGCAGTGGAACGGGCGAGAGAAAAAAAAAACGGAAAAAGGGATGGGGGCATGTCGCTCAAGCAAGGAAAGGGATGAAAGGATAAGATAGAATCAAGAAAAGTCAAATAAGAGGGAGGAGAAGTGAGACACGGCAGAGAAAAGAACGGAACGTCAATGGGGGGAGGGATTCACACGAGGGAGAGAGAGAGAGAGAGAGAGAGAGAGAGAGAGAGAGAGAGGGGGAAAGAGAGAAAGGAAAGCGAATGTGCGGCCAAGTGGGCCACTGAAAAGGAAATAAAAAGGAAATCCTAAAACTCAAAAATCTTGGTCCCACTTTCTCTTGTTTAGTCCAATTTGGTCCCCAAAAATCCCCATGCTAAAGTACTTGATCCCCACTTGCTTTCCTGCACCAAATTTCCCCCAAACAACAAGTCTCGGGCAACAAAAATGGCAATTTCCTTCAATTCCGAATTCTAATTCATTTTTTCAAAATCCAATTTTCTAAACAAACTTCTCTGATTGAGGGCCAATTTGGATGAAGAAAAAGCCCACACAACTTTCTTTCGTCAAGTAACTCACGCCGAAGGCCAAAAATCTCTTCCAATTGGCCAATCCGAATTTACATTCGTTTTCCAAATCGTTCGAATTGATTTTCCGTAAAAATCCCAAACTCGTCGAAAAAAGTCCTCGAAAGATGAGTCGACGTTCCTAAAATGACCTATGACATGATAGAACTTTCAATTTTTGAAATCGGATTCAAATTCATGGTTAATTTCACTCTGGCGCATTTTTAGCATGACTTGGGCTACCGGGGTAAGTTTTAGAAATTTTTAGTGCAAATGACTCATGGTCGATTTTCTTCGTGCCACAATGAACCTATTTGACTCATTAGCAACTCTATGGACACAAGATATCAAAACGACAGAAAAATTAGTCTAGTGCCAATCGACGAGAATTTCTCAATTTGGTGGAATCACCTACGTTTAACCACACATCTCAGTGGAACCGACCTATTTATGATCTCTAAGCGATTTTTAACTGTGCCATAATGATCTCTGTAGATGAGCATGGTCGAGTAGTCGGGTTCTAGTTGATTCCTCAAGTCTATTACATTAAAATTCCTTAATGGCTTCCCTAGATAGTCTAGTTATCTCGAGAGTGATCAGCTATAAGAATAGCTCTATTATCGCGTCAATGAAATGTTCAATTAATTTAATTAAAAGCATAAGTGAAACATCCAAGATGTCACACCCCTAGTCGTCGAACAACCCGCCGAACTGCCATAGCCCCACTGTGTAGCCGTCACACCCCGCACGCCAGCCCGCGCATTCTACGCTTATTCCGTTGTCCAAGCAGCATCATTCACTCTTGTTTGCTATCCAACAGGTTGCCCGAGTCGGTGTGGAGGTCATCGGAGCCGCTTAGACCCGCAACAACTCTACCGCCCGTCCCTACGTGTTTCAGCCCCAACTAGCCACTTAGCCTCCTCCTCAATCCACCGTCCAGAACCGAAACCCTTGGGTCTGTTGAGCATTGTTTGGCCTGTTTCCGAGCCCTTCTAGACCTTGCTTGGTGCCCCCGCTTTGGAGTTTATGGCCCATCTCCATGTACCTATTGAAGTGAACTAACCAGAACACTAATCTAGTGAGTTTACTCACTAATCTCCGTTTATATAGTTAATTATGCTTAAGGATTGATTAGTTTATGTTAAGTATGGATTATGTGGTTAGTTAGAATGGATTAGTGATTTAATTGTTCGATATTGCATGTTAGGTGGTTAAAGTAGCACAATTAGCAAGTAGATAGGTCATAGTATTTATCTAGATAGGTTCGGAAAAATTCCGAGCCCGTCTCGACTTTTAATTAGGCTTTTCTGGCCTAAGTTACATTTATTGGTATTTCTTAATTAATTTTGGTAATTAATTAATTAATTAATTAATTATTCGGAAATTAGACCGCAATAGCCGGTGATCAAAATTTCGTGTTGATTGCAATGGTATGATTGATTTTTTTTTTATGAGTGCTAGATTGTGCAATTTGTGTGTGAATTGAAATTTTGGGAAATTATCCCAAAATCTATTAATTTCGGTATTTAATTAGAAAATACCAGGCATCGGTTTACAATGCCAAAAATGTGTTTATGGATCATGAAAATTAGTGGGATTTTCAAAATGGAAAATATTGTATTTTCGTTAAGGTGACCGTGTACCCACGCATGATTATTTTTATCGGGAATGATAAAAATGGTGAAATTGTTAGATGATCAGAATTGTATACTATATCAGCCTGCAGGCTTTGATATATCAGCTTAGTGTGAGTATTATACCGGTATACTATATCAGCCTGAGGGCTTTGATATATTTTCTTAGAGCAAGCTGTATACCTTAGTAGCTTCTGGTGAGCATTGTCAATATACTATATAAGCCTGAGGACCTTGATATGTCAGCTTAGAGTGAGATATATTATCTATCTTCAGCTTAGGGTGAGCAGTCCTTGATGTGATTGGACTTTATAGATAGTATTAAATGAATTGACCGAGAGATGGTCTTGATAACATGGAATCGATTAAATCGATTGATCAATGGCTTGATCTGATTTAATGATTTGAATTGTTGAAATGATTGGTTGAATATGCAAATTGTACTGACTTGCAGGAAGAAACGAAGGCAAAAGTAAGTCTTCTAACTTATTCTTGTGCTTAGGCAGCCTTTAAGGTGTATTTTCTTCATACTCGGGACTTTGGGGGTGAACTTGCTGAGACGTCGTCTCACCCCGTTGTGGGATAACATTTTCTGATCCTTAGATGGCAGCTCCTCCCGAGCATTTTGGCCAACCGAAGAAGGTCACCGAGCAAAGGTGTTATATTCCGCTTCATGGGAACCCAAGGGGATGGGTCTATGAACTCGTAAGGTCCATGGTTTGGGTTGATGCGGGTCTACCCCCATAATGTACCCCATCAATACAGATCATGGTATCGTCATGAGCAGAATGGACAAAATGAGGGTCCCATACCAAAGTCTGAGGTCCCTATGTTGGTGTTGGAGGTTGCTTTTGGAAAAGGCACGACAGATCCTCGTGGTGGTTCAATGGTAGACCCGGATCTTTCGGATCCAGGGACCTCAGAGTACTTAGTCGAAGAATTGACTGATTAGAGGATCTGTAGCCTCTACCCCCCCCCTTTTTTTGTAGACCTTGTATATATCGGCTATCATTGTATGTGACTTTGTTTGTTATGTATAAAGGTGTGGTTTGGTTTTCAAAAAATTGTGGTCCTACTTTCCTAGCCCATCTTGTTGTTGTCTAGGGATTTATTATTCACTTCCGCATGTGCATTAAAATGAATGGGTCAGCGACGCGTCTTAGGATGTTGCAAATTAATCGACCGCTAAGGGATGGGCACGTGCTCAAAGGATCGGGGCGTGACATCCCCATTTAGTAGTATCAAAGCAAGGTTAGTGGTTGGAGTGATAAGGTGTGATAGTTTATGGGATAGTTGGTAGGATTACCCTTTATTTCATGCTGATGCCTGTCTGTGATAGTTGACTTGGTAGAATTGTTTGTTTGTGTGAATCGCTCAACTTCTAATTCTGTGTGGAATTGGAAGACAGGTTTCTATAGAAAACTTGCAAGATGAGTGATCAGAAGCAAAGGACTCCTAGAAAGCGTACTATAGGGCTTGTTACTCAGGATAGGACGCTGACGAGGGTTGGTATCCAAGGAGGCCGTGGTAGAGCACCAGCTCAGGCTAGCATTAATGGAATAACACCGCCACCTGTTGGTGCTAGGGTAGCAGCCCCTGGTGATCCTAGGTTCAAAGGGATCATGTAGGCACTTGAAGCAATGAGAGATCTGATGGGGCAACTGGCCCAGAATCAAGCTACCACCACTGTCGCCGCCGCTCAAGCTGCTACTACTACTGCCGTTGCCACCATTGATGCACTTATCGAAGTTCCAGCTAGAAACATAGTTGTGGAGAGGGAGAGACCGATCCATAAGTTAGTAGAGCAATTCTTGAAGCTAAACCTACCGAGGTTCACTGGTATTGGAGATCCCGAGACTGCCTTGTTGTGGATTCAGGACCTGGAAAAGGCTTTTGCACTTCTGAGGTGTAATGAGAAGGAAATAGTTGTCCTGGCAATATATCAACTGCAAGGTAACACAAATACCTGGTAGAGAGCCACCAGTGGTACAATATTTCCGAAAGCCGTGGTCCTTGTGTGGAACACTTTCCTTAGAGTCTTCAATGACAAGTACTTTTCGGGTAGCGCCTAAGAACAGATGATGGAGGAATTTCAACACCTCCACCAAGGAATGATGATTGTTGAACAATATGAGGTCAAGTTCGCGAAGCTTTCTCAGCATGCTCCGAGGTTGATAGAGGCTCCCGAAGACAAGGCTTGAAGGTTTAGGAATGGCCTTTGACTAGAGCTAAAAAACCCATTGGTGCTGTTTCATCTGAAGGACTATCGTGAGGTGTACAACCGAGCCCAATTGATAGAAAAAAGTTTGAACAAACAAGCCACCTCATCTGGATCGAGGTTTAATTCGAAAAGAGATGGGAACTGACATGAGAAGAGGCCCATGACCGGAGGAAGGTTCCATGTTCCACCCAACAGGAAGGGTGGTGTGGCATCCGAGAATTTCAACAACCCTTGGATGCACGGCGGTTCATGATTAAGTGACGAAAGTATCGTCAGATTATGCCGTTGGTGCTATACACGATCATTGGCTCATATTATTGTTGGACCAATGCATTTCTTTTAGCGATGGTCTAATTGCCGAGTAAGCCATAGTCTTGTCAGAAAACTTTCATAGGTATGAGTGAGACCAACCTCATTCGTATACTTTTGTCGACATCAGAAAAATAACGACACATTGTGGATTGATGAATTTATTTTCAGACTTCATCGTCGGCACTGATGTTAGACCCCGTCGATTTATGTACACATTTTCTCTCGATGACACGACCCAACTAGACCACCTAAGTGAATATGGAATAAGAGAAGAATTTGGATTTTTACCAATTGAATTTTTGAGGATCGAGAGGACAGAATTCAGCCGTGCGCGAGAACACGCAAGCCCGCGTGGAGGGAAGGAGTCGGCCAAACATTATCGGCCCAAGCTACCGAGTTTCCTCTCCATTTAGTCAGCAAGTGAGTCAACTAAGTTAAGTAGTGTTGACTGAAGCTTTGCTGATGATGGCCACGTGGTTTTGGTGTGGGGCTGCCAACAGAACTCAGGCAATCTTCAGCTGAAGACACGCCACTTCCACCTGCCCCTTGTTGCTGCAACCACCGAATGCTTGCATGCAAGTTTACTAAATTGTCAACAAAGTGAGGAACAAAAGAGATAAAAGGTTCGGATGGGTGGAGAGGAGAGAGAAGAGTCGAAAACCAGAGAGTGAGCGGGTGAGCGAGTGAGAGAGAATCCGTGAGAGAGAGCAAGCGAGCGAGTGAGCAAGAGAGAGGGAGTAGGACCAGCCCTCTGCCGTTGCTGATCGTCTGACCTTTGCTGCTGCCGTTCACTTTAACCGCGTCTCACCTCACGCCGTCGAGCCGCATCACCGAACCAATCCTATTTTGCTTGAAATTGAGCTAGAGAGCTTGAGGCAAGTAGAAATTCATTAATCTATGTTATGCACGCTATGATTATCTAGCGAAGTGCTGGTAGATGTGAGAAAATGCTGAAATGGAAACTACATGTTGGATTTTTGGATGATTGAGATGAAGATAGAGCACTGTTCTGTGGAGGGTTAAATGTATTGTTGTCGTGCTGTGTTGGATTGAACTTGATGAGTACTAGATTGAGTTAGACATCTAGATATAGCCACATGAATGTAAAAACATGAAGATAGGAGTAAATCTATTGAAATCAGTACACTGTTTTGTAGAGAACAGCTTGACCTTCGGTGACTCCTTCAATTTTCTGTAATTATTAGCCGGAATTAGACTTCGAACCCTTGATGAAAGTTGTAGGCCATATGTTTAGGAATAACATATAAAAATTGAGAATAAATAAACAATTTTTGGTCAGTAAAACGATTTTCCTTATAAATGTTAAATCTGGAGGCTATTACAGAATGTCAATAAAGAATATAGCGATTACTGCTCTTGATATACAATGAATCTGACTTAGTGTTCTTCATGAAAAAATTTCCTTTAGGTCTTTTTTATAACATATCCAAAATTTAGAATTTTATGAGTTCATTTAGGGGTTATTCCGAAATTTTCATTGAAACTGCACATTTTGGTTTTTAAGTTGTTTTACTCCGACTTTGCTCAACTGATTTCAAAAGCGAATGCATCTTGGGTTGTTATGTGATATGATGATACTGGCATTGGCATATCATGCAATATTGAGATGTGATGAGACTCAAAAGACATTTTGTCATTGCATTGAAAAGTGTTTTTGGAAATTAAAATGTTAATTGATACCATTGGACCCTTGGGTCAACGATGCACTGGGAGTCGTGATGCCCAAAGGTTCGAATGAGTCAATGCCCTTTGGATGCTTGGTTGTATTATGAATACATGCCTAGAGTTTTTCCCCGGGAGTGTCGAGATGCTCGGTTGTATTATGATACATGCCCAGAGGGTGAGGGGTTGTATTATGATGCATGCCTGGAGGGTAGGGGTAACCATTTTCATGGCGAGCCCCAGAGATTCCTCATGATGCCAAGTGGGATGCGAGATTCCTAGAGGTGTAACGAAACACGCTCTAGATGCCTGGTTGTATTATGAATACATGCACAAAGGCTTTCGCAACGCCAGGTTGGGTGCGAAATCCCATAAGGACGCAAACATTGGTCCTTTGGGGGGATAAAACTATTTGAATGATTAAAACGGATGATTATATTAAGTGTGAGTGTGGTCTGGTTATGGGACTAAATTGTATGGCATGGAATGGGACGTGTTATTACAGTTTGGCCCTATGATCGGGACTGGTGTAACTAGACATGATGCATTTTGATTCTTTTGAAATCACATTTGGCCATTGCATTAAATGATTTCATTATTTTGATGCATGCTTATCCTTTGACTACCTGTTTTTGTCTATCCTGCATGAGTCTAGATATTGATGCTACTACTTGATATAGCTTGATGAATCTTTTACTGCTAAGTGGTTGTACTCACCCCTTTTGGGGACTAACATTTCAGATTATACAAGATATCTCTGCTGCCATCGCCACCAACAGATAGATATGATCACGAGAAGGAGGATAGCAGAGGAAGGAACTTTTGGACGCCGACACTGATCGATGGACTTTAAGTATACAACTATTGGAAAAGATGTCGGTCATCTTTTGAAGTATAGCCAAGTATAGAAGACTACGGCATTTTGATGTACCAACGAATGATGTCCATCTGGCCTATGTAAATAAAAGTGTTCAGCTTTTACCTATAAATGTGTTTAGTTGGTGTGCATCTTTTCTGAATATAGGGAAGGGAGTTGTTGGATACGTTTCTACCATATAAATTGCACAAGGACCGATCTAAAAGATATAAACCCTCAAAATTGATAGACCTTCAAGTCAAGTAAGAGAAAGGTAAGCGAACTGTGGCGACCCAATAGATTGGGGGCCGTTCGGGGGTGCCACGGGTGGAATTGGAAAGCCAGCGCCAAATCAGAATGGCATATGTCGCTTCTGTGGAAGACATGGTATGACCTCGTTCCCTCGGAGAACGGGCGCTTGTTTTGAATGTGGCCAACAGGGTCACATGGTTAGAGATTGTCCTAAAACACCGAGGGGACAACAGCAGTTACCGTCGTCACCACCGATGGGTCAAATAAGGGTTGTTGCACCGCAGTTTACACCACAAGGTGGGTAGAATAAACCTCCAGCTCAAGAGACAGTGTATGCCATCACTAGAGGTCAAGCAAAGGACGCACCTAATGTAATTACAGGTACATTTTCACTAAACAACCATACTGCTTATGCTTTATTCGACCCTCGCGCAACTCATTCTTTTATTGTTGAGCAATATGTTAAGCTAATAGGATTAAGTCCTGAGTTGCTGGAGTCAATGGTTAGCATATCAACACCGTTAAAAGATAAGGTGTTATCTGCATTGGGTTGTTCTGGTTGCAAGTTAACAATTAGTGAGCGAGAGGGAATGATAGAATTATTAGTCCTAGCCATGTATGACTTTGACTTGATAATTGGCATGGACTGACTCACCAAACAACGGGAGATGAACTGCTATCGTAAAGCGATTCAGGTTAACCCGTTAGAGGGTGAAAGTTTCGAGTTTGTCGGGAGTCGAGGAGGACCCTTGATTACTTTAATCTTGTCGCTTGAGGCAACTCGTTTGTTAGACAAGGGTTGTCAAAGTTACCTGGCAATTGTCATGGATACGATAGTTGAGGAGCTGAAGATTGAGGATATCTCGGTGGTGCAAGAATTTCCAGATGTATTCCCAAAAGAATTGCCAAGCTTACCGCTAAGAGAGAGAGATTGATTTCGTGATCGAGTTAGCACCTGGAATAGAGCCAATCTCAAAGGCTCCTTATCATATGGCGTTATCCGAGTTGAAAGAACTGAAGGTGCAGATACAAGAATTGTTTGATAAGAGATTCATATATCCTAGTGCATCACCTTGGGGAGCACCAATTCTATTCGTGAAGAAGAAAGATGATCCGTTACGTCTGTGCATCGACTATCATCAACTCAATCAGGTGACGATCAAGAACAAGTATCCACTCCCGAGGATCAATAGCCTATTTGATCAACTGCAAGGAGTGTCGATATTTTCGAAGACAAGGTATCATCAGTTGAGGATTAGGAAGGAGGGCATTCCAAAGTCGGCATTTCGTACTTGATACGGCCATTATGAGTTCACTGTAATGCCGTTTGGATTGACGAACGCTCTAGTTGCTTTTATGAATTTGATGGATCAAGTGTTTAAAGAATATCTTAATCAGTTTGTGATCGTGTTCATCGATGATATTCGGGTGTATTCAAGAAGTGCTGAGGAGCATGAAAGTCATCTGAGATTGATACTTCAAACCCTAAGGAATCATCAATTGTACGCTAAGTTCAATAAGTGCGAGTTTTGATTGACTAAAGTAGCGTTTTTAGGTCACGTGATTTCAAGCGAAGGAATCTCTGTGGACCCGTCTAAGATTGAAGTAGTGATCAATTGGTTAAGACCAACTACAGTGATAGAGATCAGAAGTTTTTTGGGTTTGGCAAGTTACTACAGAAGATTTGTGGAAGGATTTTCAGCCTTAGCATCACCATTGACCCGACTTCTGAAGAAGGAAGAGAAATTTGTATGAACAGACAAGTGCGAGTGTAGCTTCCAAGAGCTTAAGCAGAAGCTGACTATCACACTTGTGCTAACCATTCCATTTGGTCCTAGAGGATACGAGATCTATAGTAAGCGTCATTCAAAGGACTAGGTTGCGTGCTAATGCAACATGGTAGGGTTGTTGCATACGCCTCCCATCAGTTGAAACCTCATGAATAGAATTACTCAACACATGACTTGAAACTCGCAGCGATCATTTTCGCTTTGAAGATTTGGAAACATTACTTGTGCGGAGAAAGATTCCATATTTTCACTGACCATCACAATCTCAAGTATCTATTCTCTCAGAAAGAGTTGAATATGAGACAGTGTCGCTGGATGGAACTCCTGAAGGATTACGATTGTGATAATTTGTATCACCCGAGAAAAGCAAATAGGGTCGCCGACACTTTGAGTTGAAAGTCTTTAGTCACACATATGCTGGTTAAAGAGTGAAATTTACTCGAGAGAGCTCGAGATTCAGTATTCAAATTTGAGGTAGGCTACCTTTCGAATCTTATGGCCACCCTTATAATTAAGCCAAATGTTCAGATTAGAATAAAGGCACTTCAGTCGACAGACCCAGATGTTTAGAAGATTCTGCAAAAGGATACCGATAAGAGAAATGCTGATTTTCAAATTTCTGAGAATGGAACACTGAAGTTTCGAGGACAATTGTGTGTACCTGACGTGTAAAGCTTAGAGAGAAGATCTTATCAAAAGCTCATCGTAATAGTTACAACATTCATCCTAGTAGTACGAAGATGTATTAGAATCTACGTCAACAATATTGGTGGTATAGTATGAAGGCCGACATCGCCAAGCATGTTACCAACTATCTGACGTATCAGCAAGTGAAGGCATAGCATTGTAAGCCAGAAGGACTCCTGCAACCTCTCAAGATCCTAGATTGGAAATGGGAGCACATCACGATGGATTTTGTGACAGATTTACCAAGGAGTCAGAGGAGTAATGATTCTATTTGGGTAGTGGTCAACAGATTGACAAAGTCAGCTCACTTCATCGCAGTACGGAAGGACCTTGATTTGGATAGGCACACAGAGTTGTACGTGCGTCAAATTGTCCGTTTGCATGGAGTGCTGATGACGATAACTTTAGACCGAGACCCGATATTCACAGCTGTATTTTGGAAGAGCTTGCAGGCTGCTTAGGAATGAAGCTGTAGTATAGTACGACATATCATCTTCAGATGGATGGCCAGTCTGAGAGGACGACTCAAACCCTCGAAGACATGTTGCGAGCTTGTGTGGTGGATTTCAAGGGAAGCTGGGAGGAATAACTGCATCTTGTCGAATTCGCCTACTACAATAGCTACCAGCAAAGCATCCAGATTTCTCCTTTTGAAGGGTTATATGGCATAGCATGCAGAACGCCAGTGTGTTGGGATGAAGTCAGGGAAAGAAATATCACAGGCCCAAAGTTGGTTTAGCAGTCAGTGGTTGCAGTTGCAGTCATCAGAGGCAGATTAAAGACTGCTTAGAGCCCGCTAGAAAAGCTACGCGGATAAGTGCCGGAGACCATTGGAGTTCCAAGTTAGCGATCACATTTTTCTAAAGGTGTCACCAATGAGGGGTACTTCACGCTTTGACAAGAAAGCAAAACTAAATCCCAGGTATGTAAGTTCATTTGAGATTCTTGAAAGAATCAGGGTCCTAGCGTATCGTCTTGCATTACCACTAAGACTAGCGCAAGTGCACGATGTCGTTCACGTGTTAATGTTGAGGAAGTATGAGCCTAACCCAACTCACATGCTTAATTTTGAGGAATTGGATGTGGACGACAGAGTGTTGTATGTGGAAAGCTCGGTTCAGATTGTGGATTGGAAGGAACAGATTCTACATACCAAGACCATCAGGTTGGTTAAAGTGGTCTAGCAACACCACGGCACTGAAGGAGCAACCTAGGAGAGTGAAGAGTCGATGAGACGACTGTACCCCCACATTTTTGTTTAAAGTATTGTAATGGTTTAAATTTCTAGAACGAAATTTTTATCAGATGGAAAGAGTTATGACATCCTAAAATTTTCAATTATACTTTTTATTAAATAAATTGGGCCTTTCATCGACACGCCTATAATGTTATTCTCTAAGCTAATCACTCCTGAGATAACTAAACTATCTGGGGAAGTCATTAAGAGATTTTGATGCAATAGACTTGAGAATTCGACTAGGAATCGACTAATCGACCATGCTCATCTACAGAGATCATTACAGCATAGTTAAAATAAATTAGAGATCAGAGTTAGGTCGGTTTGACTGGGATATATGGCTAAACATGGATGATTCCAACAAATTGCAAAATTCTCGTCAATCGGTACTAGACTGATTTTTCTGTCGTTTTGGTACCCTATGTCCATATTTGAAACCTTGGGATTTTCACGACCATCAAGAGTCACCAATGTGTTGAAGAGGTGCATTGTGGCTTAAAGAAAATCAACAACGGGTCAATTGCACTAAAAGTTTCTAAAAACTACCCAATAGCTTAGGTCACACTAAAATTGCACCAGATTGAAATTAACAACAAATTTAAATCCAATTTCAAAAATTGAAACTTCTATCATGTCGCAAGTCATTTTAAGAATTTCAACTCACCCTCCAAAGATTTTTCTACAAACCAAGATTTTCAGCGAAAAGTCAAGATAGGGCCGTTTTTGCCGGAAAATTCAGGGGACCGTTTTTTATCACGTATTTGGGATGCAAGTAGGTTCTTTTGAAGAAGAAAAAATGTCAATTTAATCGAGGACTCGATGATGGAATTTTTTAGGACCAAATTGAATTAATTCAAGAGGGGATTAAAGAGGAATTGAAGGAGATTTGTGCAAAATTCGTAGCCCCCCATGCCTCAACCCTTTGAACCTCTTCAATAGCTTCCTAAGGAAGCTTTAGCTATTGCAAGTTGCTGAGGAAGCTAGCCCATACTTGGTGGGGCCTCTTCAAGGAGACAAGAGGATAGAATGATGGCATAAAGGGACCCTCAAGGCTATTAGTTGTCCCCTTCTCCTCCCTTCCGTCAACTTCCCCATTTCCAGAGCAGAGGAAACTCCAAAAATTGTAAAGAAGGAAGCTAGTAACCTCCCCTAGCCGTCGAGCAACCCGCCGAATCATCGAAGCCCCGCCGTGTAACCGTCACGCCTTGCATGCCAGCTCGCACATTCTGCGCCTGTTCCGCCATCCAAGTTGCGTCATTCGCTCCTACTCGCCGTCCAACTGTGAAAGCCTAAATTTTCAGAATTTGTTTTCGATTAAATAAATCGAGCATTTCATCGACACGCTGATATTGCTATTATCTAAACTGATCACTCATGAGATAAATAGGTTATTTAGGGAAACCATTAAGGGATTTTAATGCAATAGATTTGAAAATTCGATTAGGATTTGACTACTCAATCGTGTTGATCTACAAGAGTCATTACGGCACCATCAAAAATCGATCGGAGATCGAAGATAGATCGATTCGATTGCAAAATTCTCATCGAACGGCACTAGACCAATTGTTCTGTCATTTCTGTATCAGGTGTCCGTATTTGAGACCTTAAGATTTTCACGACAACCGAAAGTCGCCAATGTGTCAGAGATATACATTGTGACTCGAGATAAATTGATCACGGATCAATTGTACGAAAAATTCCTAAAAGTTACCCAGTAGACTAGGTCACGCTAAAATCGCATTGGATTGAAATTAACCGCGAATTTGAACCTAATTTCAGAAACTGAAAGTTCTGTCGTGTCATGATCTATTTTAGGAATGTCAACTCATCCTTCGAAGAATTTTCGGAAATTTCAAGATTTTTACAGATAATCAATTCATACGTTGCGGAAAAATAACGGAATTTCGGATGGGCTAAGTTGAAGGAAATTTGGACTTCTAAGCCAAGCCTTTGGGCATTGTACACTTACAAAAAATTGTAAGGGATTTTTCTTCATCAAAAAAATTTGGACATCAAATTGAAAAATTTTGGTGGAAATTGAAGCTTTATTGAGGAAATTCGGAACTAGAAGAGGGCAGCAATTTTGGGCTTCAAAATTGGATTATTTGGTGGATATCTATTGCAAGAAAGAAATAAGAGACCAAGTAGGATAAGATGAAGACTTTAGGGGGGACATACAATTAATTAAAATGATGGATCCTTGACTTTTTGCCCCCTTTTCTTCTTAGCTTGCCGTGCACACCTCACTGGCCTTCTCCTCCTTCATGCATCCATCTTCTTTTCTTTTGGACGAACCAGTTGCTTTGGTCTTCTGCTTTGCTTTTAAAATTTTCTTTCCTCATCCCTCACGCCTGCAACTTTGTTTTCTTTCAATTATCCTACAAAAACCGAAGCTACCGCCAGTCCACGAATTCTTCATGCCATTAATTCCTTTCGGCCTCAATTGCAAGACCACCAGAATTTCAGTCAATTGGCAGCCATTTGTTGACCCATTTTTCCCAGTGTTGCGGCCCAGTTTCCTCCGCCTACGAAGACTGAAGCCCACGCAACTCTCCCGCGCAGCTTCAATCCACCAAGCTACTGTCTGTGCCACCACTAAATCCCCACCGCCAACTCGCGTTCAAGTCTTCGATGTCTTCAGTCAACGAAAGAAGCTCCCACCGATTCACTCAGCCACCGAATCAATGCCCGTCTGCTCCATCTTCGACCGCACGCCAGCAGCTACTCGATATATCTCCAGCGAGTCTTCATCCTGCGGCCCACATGAATGTCATCTTCAAGCCCAACCATTTGAAGCCCATGTTCAGCCTTGGTTCAACCCGGTTTAGAAGCCCAGTGAAGCAATTTTTCAATCCACCAGCCCAGCTCGGATCCAGCCCAAAACTTCAGCAGCTCCTTTGGGCTTTCTTGTTTAGCCCACACAAACTTGACCGGCCCATTTTCAGCAACCCAAGCCAGAATTAGCCTAGTCTTGAGGCCCACGAAATTTCTAGCCCAACTCAATAACAAATCTCAATTTGGGCTGAGAATTGTTGGGCCAATTTTAGGCCTGGTCCAAGCCTGTTGACGCCGTCGCAAACCCGAGTTTCGGCCGCCGTCGCGGTGATCCAATCTTCGCATTAAACCAAGGAGTTTAACTCACTAATCCTCGCTTAGTATGTTAATTATGTTTAAGGGTTGATTAATTTAGGCTAAGATGGATTAAGTGGTTAGATTAAATTAAATTTGTGAATTTAATTTTTTACCTTAGAACCTAGACAAGCTCTAGTATTTAACTAGAGTGGTTCAGTAATTTTTCGGGCCTGTCTCAACTTCCAATTAGGCTTTTCCGAGCCTAAGTCTATTTATTGGTATTTATTTATTAATTTTCGTAATTATTTATTTATTTTCCGAAAATTCAACCGAGATGATCGGTGACTGGAATTTCGTGTTGATTGCAGTGGTGCTTTCTATTTATTTAATTAAGCACTGGTTTGTGAAAATTGAGTGAATTGATGATTATGGGGAAATTATCCCAAAATTGGAGAATGTCAGTATTTGAGTGGGAAATAACTATGAAAGGTTGTGAGTGGACCTAGAACACCGCCGAAGTATGGCCATGCCAGTTGAGCCGAGATTCGCCACCGAATTGGAATCGGTCGTGCCCAATCGGGCCGTGATTTGCCACCTAATAAAGGTTATGCCCATTGGGCCGTAATTACCACCTAAGTTAGTTTGTGTCCTTAGGACCGCGAATTATAGCTGAGAATTTTATAGACTCTGCTCATTTAGCCATGATTGAGAATTGAGATGGAATAGTTAAAATGACTGGGGAGTGCTCCTGTTGACTTTTAATCGACTGAGTCGATTGATCATTAAGTCGGTCTAATTGATTGGATAATATGATTATCAGTATCTGTTATTTGAACTGACTTACAGGAAGGAATTGAGGCTAAGGTAAGTCATCTGACTCATGGTTGTGCTTAAGCAGCCCTTAGGGCATATTTTCTTCCTAATCGAGTCTTAAAGAGTATAACTTGCCAAGACATCATCTCACCCTATTGTGGGATAACATTTTCAAGTCCCTAGATGGCAGTCGTGGAGAACTTGAAGTCACGGAGTTTGGGGAAGTGAAGGAAACAGAATCGGCAAACCTGTTTGACTCGCTAGTCATAAGACAGTCCCTTTTTTATTAAGTCAATATTTTTGTAAACGACCTGATGTTGTAAATAAACCTGTGTATTTATAAAAGGTTGGTTTTGGTTTGAAAAATTTATGGCCCTATTTTCCTATCCCATTGTTTTATTTTCTGGAGATTATTTATATGCTTCCGCATGCGTACTAAAATGAATGGGTTGGCGATGCGTCCTAGGACATCGCTATTATATCGACCCAATAGGGATGGGCAACGTGTTCGGAGGGTTGGGACGTGACACCAGCAAGTTGCCTAAGCCAATGTGGAGGTCACCGGAGCTTAGATCATTGCCGTCCAGTAGCCACCTAGACTCGCAACAACTCCACCGCCTGTCCTTACCTATTTCGGCCCCAACTAGCCACTCAGCCTTCTCCTCAGCCCACCATCCAGAACCGAAGCCCCTAGGTCTACTGAGCACTGTTTGGCCCATTTTCAAGCCCTTCTAAACCTTGCTTGGTGCCCCCCGCTTTGGAGTTTGTGGCCCGTCTCTGCATCCCCGTCGAAGTGAACTCATTGGAACGCTAATCCAATGAGTTTACTCACTAATCTCCGCTTATGGAGTTAATTATGCTTAAAGATTGATTAGTTTATGTTAAGTATGGATTAGGTGGTAGTTAGAATAGATTAGTGATTTAATTGTCCGATATTGCATGTTAGGTGGTTAGAGTAGTGCAATTAGCAAATAGATAAGTCGTAGTATTTATCTAGATAGGTTTAGAATTTTTCCGGGCCCATCTCGGCTTTTAATTAGGTTTTTCCGACCTAAGTTGCATTTGTTGGTATTTATTAATTAATTTTGGTAATTATTTGATTAATTATTATTTTTTGGAAATTAGACCGGGATAGCCGGTGACCGGAATTTCGTGCCGATTGCAATAGTATGATTGGTTTATTTAATTGAGTGCTGGATTGTGCAATTTGGGTGTGAATTGAAATTTTGGGAAATTATCTCAAAATCTATTAATTTCGATATTTAATTAGAAAATACCGGACATCGATTTACAACGCCAAAAATGTGTTTATGGATCATGGAAATTAGTGGGATTTTCAAAAGGGAAAATATTGTGTTTTGGCTAAGACTAATCGTGTACCCACACATGATTATTTTTATCGGAAATGATAAAAATTGTGAAATTGTTAGATGATCGTGATGGTATACTATATCAGCCTGTGGGCTTTGATATGTCAGCTTAGTGCGAGTATTATACCGATATACTATATCAACAAGGGCTTTGATATGTCAGCTTAGAGCGATCAGCATACCTTAGTAGCTTCTGATGACCATTGTCAGTATACTATATTAGCTTGAAGGCCTTGATATATCAGCTTCGAGTAAGCAGTATACTTTATTAGCTTAGAGTAAGCTATACTATCTATCTTTAGCTTAGGGTGAGCAGTCATTGATGTGATCAGACTTTATAGATAGTATTGAATGGATTGACCGAGAGATGGTCTCGATGATATGAAATCAACTAGATCGATTAATTGATGGCTCGATCTGATTTGATGATTTGAATTGTTGAAATGATTGGTTGAATATGCAAATTGTACTGACTTGCAGGAAAGAATTGAGGCAAAGGTAAGTCCTCTGACTTATGCTTGTGCTTAGGCATCCCTTGGGGTGTATTTTCTTCCTAGTCAGGACTTAGGGGGTGAACTTATTGAGACGACGTCTCACCTCGTTGTGAGATAACATTTTCAGGTCTTTAGATGGCAGCTCCTCCCGAGCATTTTGGCCAACCAAAGAAGGTCACCAAGTAGAGGTGTTATATTCCGCTTCATGGGAACCCGAGGGGATGGGTCTATGAACTCGTGAGGTCCGTGGTCTGGGTTGATGTGGATCTACCCCATAAGGTACCCCATCAATACATATCATGGTATTGTCGTGAGTGGAATGGACAAAATGAGAGTCTCATACCGGAGTCTGAGATCCTTATGTCGATGCTGGAGGTTGCTTTTGGAAAAGACACGGCAGATCCTCCTGGTGGTTCAGTGGTAGACCCGAATCTTTCAGATCCAAGGACCCTAGAGTATTCAGTCGAAGACTTGACTGATTAGAGGATATGTAGCCTCTACCCCCCTCTTTTTTGCAGACCTTGTATATATCAACTATCATTGTATGTGACTTTGTTTGTTATGTATAAAGGTGTCATTTGGTTTTCAAAAAATTGTGGTCCTACTTTTCTATCCCATCTTATTGTTGTCTGGGGATTTATTATTCGCTTCCGCGTGCGCATTAAAATGAATGGGTCGGCGACGTGTCCTGGGATGTCGCAAATTAATCAACCACTAAGAGATGGGCACGTGCTCGGATGATCGGGGCGTGACAGGGACTAATTGTATGGGCCGATAAGCACCGAGACTTTGTTCTTCATGACCAATGACCATTCACTCCTGCATTTTTCATTCAAAAAAAAAAAAATCTGAAATTCTCATTTACAACTCCATTTACAAGGCCAGTACATTATTATCTCGGGCGGAATTCGCATGAAAAGGATGGACTGACCAGCCCATAATGACATCGACTTCTTCAGCCGTAAACGCCTTTTTTAGCCTATTTCAAACCATGAGAATTCATTATGGGAACGAAACGTACGACATTTTTTTTATCATAATTAAAAACAAATTTCCTAACAAAATAAATCTAAAAATAGCAACAAAACAAAATGAAATAAAGAAAATAAAATAGAAAGAGAGAGTATGGCTCATAGCTCTTATCCCAAAAGACTAGATATATTACGGTATCAAAAAACAATCGGTGTTCGATCAGCAAAACCGTCAATGATAAGCACACGTTGAGATCTTTCTGCGAAAAAGCTACAGCTAGCAATGTGCACATAGAATCGGCATCCTCAATACCATCTTCAATAACATCTGTCATATGGAGAGAATAATTTACTACAAATTAAACACTTCTAAAAAAACTCCTAAATCTAGATTTAGGTTGAGAGAGAAAAACTTCCAAATTTAGATCTATATCTAAATCGGGAGGAGAGCTTCTACCGAATTTTGGAGTAGTTATAGCAAATATTTCTTTTCTGTTTGGTCGGGGCATAGCAAATATTCCACATTCCCCCAAAAGAAAAGGAGGGATAAAATTACATAGGAATTTACATTGCCCATGGGAGTATCGGACGTGAGATTCTGAAGCGTCTCTTTTGGGGACGATGAATTTAACTGCATGTGAAATCCCTCATTTTCGATAGAAGCGTCAAGTTTGATAGAAGCATAATAATAGATATGAGTCGTGAGTTGATATATACGAGAGTAGGTGATATCAATTAGTATAATGCGCTTCTATTAGACAATATTAGATAGAAGCACAGACATAGAGAACGATGCATTTAGAGCTCTATAGTGGTTCAATTTGGTGTAAGCTTATATTCACTCACCTAGACAAATAGCCTACTAGCTTGATTTTACTAGGCATCTTTGTGTAGTTATAGTAATATGTGCCACTTATACTCAAGCACTTCATCTCGAAGCTAATGCAGCTTATAACAATGTGGATAGATCTCACTATCTCACAACTAAGTACAAACTATAACATTGATACACTTCTCCAGAGATTACACTTTTAGTTCACTCAAAAGACAATATAAGGATGTAAACTTTCTCTATTAATGGATTGTTTGTCACTTCCGACCTCATTGCATTTGCGACCTTTGTTGATCTCTTTTTATACTCTTCAATAACCAATCTTCTCATTGGACAATCTTTAACAGACCAAGCTCTCTATTGGACAATTGTTGACAAGATAAATCTTGCTGATGAAGTCAATGAATCAGAGATTTAGGAGGTTTGCTAACCTGTACAATAGAATCTTCCAATTTCCAAAATTAAAGTAACTCAAACTATGAAAAGTAATCAGTTTTTAGAATATTTGTTTATCAATCAAAATATCATGCATAATTGGTGTTGGTGCGGAAACGATAGGATCTTGCAATTTATGTCAATGCGCAAATTCAAGAAAAATAAACGAGAAATAATAAGGAAATTTAAGTGGTTCGATCCGAGTATCGGTACCTACATCCACGGGGAGAGCTAGCAGCAAATAATCCACTATAATTGGAGAATCAAAGTTTACAATTACTCAAACGCTCAAATGTTTCTCACACTTGAATTTAAGCCCAAATCCAAAGTGTTTATAAATAAACAACTCACTTGGATATAAATTCACTGCATAAAATTACCACGCATTCAAACTCAAAACAAAACGCTCTACATACGCCAAAATCAAGAACTCCAGCATTCATCTTTGGTCCGCGTACGTACGTCTCCACATTCCTTTTCAAGGCTTCACGTGGCTTCAAAAGTTGTAGCTCCTCTGTCAAGCGGATCATGGACATGCAAAGGGCTTCACATTCCTTTTAGCTTTTATATTGTGTGGCCAAAGTCAAGACTATGTGTGGCACCCCTCGACGGCCCCCGATCCGTTAAGGTCGCCACAGTTCAATTTCCATTCACTTTCCTTAATAACATGTCACTCTGATACCATTTCAATTGCAGCAGGTCCATACAACCGGGGGGGTTTATATCTTTTAGATCGGTCCATTGCGCAGTTTATATAACGGAAGCATATCCAACAACTCCCTTCCCTATATTCATAAAACGATGCACACCAACTAGACATTTATAGGTAAAAGCCGTACACTTTTATTTACTTAAACCAGATGGACATTATTCATTGATACATCAAAATGTCGTAGTCTTCTATACTCGGCTATACTTCAAAAGATGACCGACATCTCCTCCAACAGTCGTACACTTAAAGTCCATCGATCAGTGTCGGCGTCCAAAAGTTCCTTCCTTTGCTATCCTCCTCCTCGCGGTCATATCCAATCACTTGATCCATCTACTGATAGCAGTGGTGGCAGAGGTATCTTATCTAGTCTGAAATGTTATTCCCCAAAAGGGGCGAGTACAGCCACTCGGCAGGTAAAGGACTCAATAAACCACTCAATGCATCACACAATACAATCATAACAATCATAGAATAAGACATATCATTCAAGCATCCATGCATAATTTACCTTGGAGCCATGCATATGTTATCATACCACATATACACATATCCTCATGTAAACATCACCATCACATCATACATGTACCATCATGCCATAAGTGCACATACATCCATGCACTTACCATCATCATGTCACACATACCATCATGCCATAGGTGCACATACATCCATGCACTTATCATCATCATGTCACATATACCATCATGCCATAGGTGCACATACATCCATGCACTTACCATCATGCATCCATGCATATATCACCATGCCATATGTGCACATACTACCATGATTCATATCATCCATGCTATCAAGCATACATCACCATGAGATCCATTCATGCCTTCATGATCACATTTCCAATATCAAATAGCATCAATTTATTTTCATAAGCCGATTATGCATTATGCCATATGCATACACCCATGCACATGATTCATTTTCAATTCTTATCTTTCACAAGGATCTCATCAGTTTTTATTTCCAATGACCAATGTTTGCATCCCACAATTTATCGCTCGCACCCAACCTGGCATCGCGAGGAACCTCCAGGCATGTATTCAAAATACAACCGGGCATCCGGCCCCCCACATTCCGGACATCTTGCATCCCAACTAGCATCACGAGGCATCCCCCTGGGCACAAACCTCCAGGGCTTCCGGCACCCCCACTCTCCGGGCATCTCGAAACTCCCGAGGACCCTCCAGAATTACGCCACTAGGCCACCGGGCATCCGGCATTTACACTCCCTGGCCGGGCATCTCGTACCCCAACTGGCATCACGAGGTATCCCCTCGGCACACACCTCCGAGGCTTCCGGGATTACGTACCAACATACCACCGGGCCTCCCCTGGAATTACGTACCATATACCACCGGGCATCCTGACACTCCCGGGGCATCGTCGACTCACACCTCCGACGGTATCATCATCATCATAATTTAAGTTCACATTTGTGTCTCAATATCAACATGGCACATGATATGATGGCAACAAAGTCATTTTCAGCATTTTGATTCTTATATGTAGTGCCAAATATCATCACATATGCAGCAAGATTCAATCACTTAAGACAACATAATCCATGGGGTTCATACAACTTAGAATAATCCATATATCATGGCTTTTTGAAATCTCTCAAAATCCAGCTTGCACAATTTCGGAAAACATATAAATTAAATATCCATATGATCTTCAAAAATCATAAAATCAGAGTATGTAATAGACAAGACATAAAGGTAGCAATTTCATGAAGAACACATGCCCAAAAGAGCTTCACACAAGAAGATATAGTTCACACAATACAGCATGCAAAATTCGGATAAAATCAGATTGCGCAGTTCTTGAAATATTTCAATTAAAATACCCTAATGACCTCCAAAAATTATGAAATTTACCAGGTGATATTCAAGACCCTAAGGTATATTTTTCATGAAGACATCTAGGCCATATTCGTCCTAGATAATTAACTATGGACGGTCGAAGCTCCTGTTCCTAGTACCGAACAGTGCAGTTTAGCTGTCTCCGAAAAATCAAGGTTTCACCTACTTATCTTCCATCATTTCCTCTGAAATTTTGATATGTTTGCCTCAAGAGGTCCCCTACAACTTTAATAAAGGGATCTAGGTGATATTCTCAAAGGATAGTCACCATATAGTCCACGAAGTCTCGGGAGTCCAGTACCATACTTCCAGATCTGCCGTCTTCAAAAGAAAATCATTTCACTAGGCTACACTTGCTCGTTTTACCTCAAATATGAGTATGTTAATCTTCAGGATTTTCTCTACAACTTTTGTGAAGAAGTCGAAGTGATATTCTCGGTAAAAAGGTGACATGCAACCCACAAAACCACCAAGAGGTCAACAAAATAGTTTCAGATCTAGCGTTTTCGTAGAAGAAGGGTTTCACCCCTTAAAACTCAACCATTTTGTCTCAAATTTTAGTATGATATACTTTGAGATGTTTTCTACAACTTTCGTGAAGAAGTAAAAGTCGAAATCCAACTCAAAACCCACATGCAAGCCTCTACAACATTCTGGGTCAGGCGGCACACTCGAAAACAGAACACATTTTCAAGAACAACACACTCAAGCTTCGGTTTCTCACACCCTAAACATCCGAGATTCACCACCATTCAAACACACAAGCAAGACACAACATGCAAGAGTAGAATATAGATCCCAACTTGCCTCTAGACCAAGCAAACACGAGCACACGGACGGCGACAAGCGACGGACGCACGGCGGACTTCTTCCTCACGCGGCCTCCTCCTCCTCTCTCGGTTTCCCTCTCTCACTCGACAACTCTCTCTCTGTCTCACTCTCTCACTCTCTCATAACCGGCCACTCCCTCTCTCTCTTTCTTTTTGGTTGTTTATATACTCGCATGCATCCTCATTTTGCATGGGGGACACTTGTCCCCAAGGAGGAGACAAGTGTCTCCCTTGCCGAAGACACTTGGATAACCCTTCATGCAAGTTGATGGGCCTCCTTGGGCCGGGCCTCTTGGCCCACTTTAGGCCCATCTCACTTGGGCCAAAAGTCCAAGCTTAAATGGCCCAAAATTTTCTTAAATAAGTCCATTTTTACTTTTAATAATTTACCTTAAATCCTCACTTATATAAATACTAAATTACAATTTCATATGGCCATAAAAATTGAAATCATAAATCCATAAATTCCAATTTATAAAACACATGACCAATGATAGGATTTTCTTTCCTATCAAATAATTATCCATTAAAAGCTTGGCCATATATCTTATTGCAAATTATGGATTAAATGGCTATAAAATAACTTAATGGTACTTCCATCACCTATTCATAGACTTTAATGTAACTAGAGGTCGTCATGAATTTTGGGATGACACACTATGACTTTGGGCCTCACGTTTCTTTCTTTCTTTAAAAGGGAAGTGGGACACAGCAGGTAAAGGGAAGAAAACCTTCCTTTTTCTTCCTTTTTCTTTTATCTCCCTTAAATATAAATAGATAATAAAATATATAGTGTGCCCCTTTTTTTATGTCTTCTAGTGACAAAACATATCCTCCTTGTTTCGTTGCTTATTTTAATCCTCAACAAAATTTGGTTTAACAGATCATTATCCGAATTTAAACTCGAAACTTAATTTAACAATTGGTATACTCCATTTACATATTTCTTGAGATTGACAATCATTCAATTTTTAGCAATTTCTCCCTTAATTTTGCGACCAATTTTTTTGGGTGTGAACCACCTAGGGTCTGGCTAATGGATTGTTAAGCCTAGACTTAACTCGGGCTCTCCCAAGCCCATATCAACTTGCAGCTTAAGTTCAAATTTCTTAACATGCAAATGATTTTTTAATTAGGAGCCGCCACTAATCTATTTGTGGTAGGTCGATTAGAAACCCAAATAAAGCAACGAGAGATTTATTTTACTCCTACGAACCAGAGATTCATGAATTCGGGGACTTGGTTACGCTAGATTTTCTAACGTCCTTTCGGTACCTTTCTCTTTTATTTTGAAAAATGTTTTTGCAGGTAGTTTTGATAAATTTTAAATCTATTTCCCTAACATGTGATGTGATCATGCGAGTGCACAAACCACCAATTTAACATCCAAGGAAAGCAATGAATAAATTGTAGGAATTTACCTCAAAGCAACAAAAGCATCTATATTGTTAGATCAGAATTCACATCAACATTCCTAGATATGATTTCTAATTAACACGCAATTTCTTTTTTGTTTTCACTTATTTGATGAAAATCATGCAATATGCAATACAATATAACCAAATGACCTAATTCTAATGACATGCAATTTCTAATTAAATGGACCTAATAACAATCTCTAAATGACGTGCATTTCATGAATCTAATCCTATATGACATTTACATGACATTTTTTTCCTAAAAATGCAATCTATCCTAGAGAATGGAACTAATTTATTCTAAGACATTTTTTTGTATTTTTCATGAAATTCGAAATTAGAAAAAATGTGAAAATTATCTAATTGGATTAAGATTCTATTCAATTTGTATTAGGAATTAGGTTAAGCCAAATCCTAAGTTAAACTAAAATATTATCTTAACCCAAATAATCCTAAAATGCAATCTATTTAATATATAAACTTATAATAAATTAAGAAAAATATTATCTAAAATGCAATTTTACCTTAATATGCAATGCGTGCAAAATATGCCCTAACTCTACATGACATATGCATATGATTTTTGTGTTTTTTTTATAAAATTCGAAATTAAAATTGACACATAATTAAACATGCAATTTAAATTAATGAAAAGAAAATCTAACATCCTAAATTTATGTTTTTGGTGTTTTTATTTAAGAAAATCGAAATAAATAAATTTCCTATTCTAGACATGCAAAATAGCCCTAGAACAAGTAATATCCTAGCATCTAATCTAACTCAAATATATATTTTTTTTTATTTTTCTTTTACGGGAGCAAACAAATAAAGGCATCAAGAACAGCACAACAACAAATCCAGCAAAATATCATCCATGTCCATTTAATTTTAGAAATAAATTGACGAATCTTATCGTGTACATGAGATCAGATTGGCCAATTTTAGACAAAATCACAAATCGTATCTCGAGCGTGAGATTGGATTGGTGATTTTTCCGTGTGATTGCGAGTCAAATTTCGGGCGCAAAAATTGGACTATCAATCGTATGTACGTTTTGAAATTAGGGATTAATCCTTAATTCATGAAGATCAAGAGATTTTTGGATATGGCAATAACAAAAAAATATTCGAAATAAATCGCGATCCCATGGATTAGGCAAATAAAATATGAGAAAATCGAGTTAATCAAGAGTCTTACCTAGCTCTCAATATCGCGCGGATAACGTTTTCCAAATTGGATGGCGACTCGCAACCGCGGACTGGACGACAGCCTTTGAGCTTAGGGATTGCTGGTGAGCCACCAAGTTAGATGCGTTCCTCGACCCTCAGTATTCAAGTCCCTTCGTGAATTTATTTTTGTCCGAGCTTCCACTGAAGACTTGATACTTTGACCGGGCAATCCACTTTGACCACCACTTTATCAAAAATTGGCGTCTTCTGCATGTGATGGTGATGATGAGGCCATGGATGAGGCTGAGCAGAAATTTTCTGGTTGCTGCAAAGAACTAAGTGGACTTGCGCAAATTGTTCTTGACTTGTGTCGCTAGATTGACGGAGGCCAACTCTTGCGGGAGGCAACGCTGATTGCTACCGGGACTTGACGATGAGGCTCGTCGTCATTGGATCATGCTGGGGATACGGCTGTGTTCTCACGGGTGCAGCCAAGAATAGGAGCTGCATCTGAATCATCAAGAATGGGTCTCACCGGGAAGCCTGCATGAAGAAACAAGCCTCGACAAAAAAAAAAAAAAAAAAATCTGATTCGAGTGAATCGCTGCTAGTCGTGAGAGAAACTCCGAAAAAATTCTCAAGATAACCGTCAGCATTGATGGTGACTGAACGGGACTGCGAGCCTCGAAACAACGGCAACTTCGACAGGAACCTGCAACCTTCTGGGAGACTCGCCGGGATTGTTGGAAACTCGTTAGCCGTTGCTTGGGACTGGAAAATCGTGCTGCATCTCAGCGGTGGTTTGTCGCAATAGGCCCTGGGACAGCACCACGTTGTCTCATAGCCAAGTGGCGCCGCAAGACACAGTGGTGCAGCCGACTAAGCAGGTTCAGGTTGAAGCACGGCAGTGAGATGCGGCCACAAATCAGCAAGGTCACGGCCGCGGGATGCTTGACCGTGACCCCACTCTCTCCTCAATCTCTCACGCTCTCTTCTCCCTATGCTGTAGCCGTTTATCTCAATTCTGTGGCCCTCTGTCTTTTGACTATTGACCTTTGAATATGAAAAAAGAAAGAAAACCCCTCCCACTAAGCGAAGAAAGAAGCCTCCTAATGGCCGTGTATTCTATTGTGAGCGGCCTCCTTTCTCTATTAATAGGTCTTGCTTTATATACGTAGGGTAGCCGAGGATCTTCCAAGGAAAGAGAACCGGTCTTTGCTCCTTTCGTAGATGCTGAATATATTATGATTTTTATCTCTTTCCTCTTCTTTAAATTTCACATGTGCAGGAATCAAATTTTTTTCACCCATTGCCCGCAAATCACATTCCCAATTTAGTTAGACTAGTGGCTGGCTTGATTCTATTAAAATATTGACAGTATTTTCCTCATCTTATCCACCGATCGCCAAAAACTCAAACGAGTATAATATGACTGCCCCTTGAGAAATTCATCTTTCTTAATTCAACCCTCCAATCTATATGATTTTTTTTACCACTAACAATGTTCACGGCATTGGCCAAATTCTCTCTCGTGGGCTTTTAGACTGACTTGCCAACTTAAAGCTCAAAACCACCAAATCAAACTCATCTGTCACTGACCCAATGTAAATGCAAATTAAAATAAATGCACCTAAAATTATATGCTATGCAATTAATTAATAAACTAATATTTTTTAGGGGTTAAAATTAATCCCTAATTTTTTAATGCGATAAGTGACTAAACGGGTTGCCAAAATTTAGGTGTCAACACTTAATATGAAAAATAATAGCTTCTTGAAAAAGAACTAATCTATTAAAAAAATTATTAAAACATGGCATAACATTAGTAGATAAGAAATTTCTAAGTAGTTTCACGAATCAAGCTACTAGAAAAATCTCATGTCACTTCTCCTAGTGCTTGAATTTTGATCTAATTTAGTAGACGAGACTATTGCCAGGTAAGATATATCAATTAGGATAATGCGCGTTGAACGACAACCGCATCTTCGATGCATTAGATATATAAAGTTTCATCTGCTAATCACATCTTGAACGTCTTTGTACAGCTCTTCAAGCATGACAATGCTGTATAATCAACACGTTTCTCTCCTCCCTTACGTGGCTCTCGCATATTTGATGCAGTCAATTATTTAGGTCGGAGGTCACTTAATAGGAAGTCTCCTTTTGAGGCATGATCCACGTGAAATGAACGACTTTGTGGTCCACGCTGTCGTAATTACAGGCTTCCAAGCAAACTGGTGGTTCTCGTAATGCTCTTCAAGCATGACAATGCTGTATAATTAACAGATTTCTCTCCTCCCTTAGGTGGCTCTCACATATTTAATACAGTCAATTATTTATGTCGAAGGTCACTTAAAAAGAAGTCTCCTTTTTTAGGCATGATCCACGTGAAATGGACGGCTTTGTTGTCCACACTATCGCAGTTACAGGCTCCCAAGCAAACTGGTGGTTCATAGATTGTAATTTTAAAACATTGTTTCGTGACCACAAGACAGATGATCGTCATCGGACAAGCCTGACGATGAGATGTTTGAAAGTTTGGACAGAATTTGACTTTATCATTAGTAGATAATGTAATTTCACTAGACTAACAATAACAATTGTCCTAGATCCGTCCTTTTAAGATTATAACTTTGGTATAGTATCCTTTAATTCAACGAATTATTGATGGAAGCTCGTTAATTATTAAGACTGAGAAATCATAATCAAAACGAGAAGTCAGTGTCCATGAATGAGCTCCAATTATTGATGGAAGCTCGTTGATTAGTGATATACTGAGCAATAATAAACGGCCTGTGATCTATGTAGGTTGCTCAAGATCATGAGTTTGGTTGATGATGACATGAACGATTTCAAGAGGTATTGCAATAAATTACAATCAATGATTTTATTTTTCCTTGACATTTTAACAAATGGATAAATGTGTAGGGCGCATCGGATGCATGAATCTACACGCTGTGCACCATCACCAATCACCATCCAACCCACTGTCCACTAGCTCGAATTTGGAAACAAATTCTCAAAATTGGAGCTCATTCATGGACACCGACTTCCCGTTTTGATTATGATTTCTCAGTCTTAATAATCAACAACCATCATAAGTTACATTTGTAGAGCAGATTTTCTATTGTGGGCATTGTAGGACACCACGTACGGGGAAAGGGTTTTTAACGTGAGAAATGTCCTACAATTCAAAGCCACCCTAACCAAAACCTATATTAACTTTGTGTTAGCGACGCCCTATCCATTAGGGGCGGCTAAATTTTGGGGGCATTAGATTTGGCTTTTCTTTCAGGGGGTGTGTCTCTCAAAAACAGTTGCTACAGGAGATTCAATCGACAGCCAACGACCTTTAGCTTTGAGTGCAGAGATCTCCAAGCTCGGGATTTCGTTCGGCGTTCGGTCTATTTTTTATACAGTGCTTCGCATTTATTCCTAACGGAACGTCGTAAAGATGTTCTATGACATTTTCTTACCGTTTCTTCTAGAAATTTGGAGACTCCTCACTCATTTTCTTTCATATGTTTGCCTCTTTTTTTTTTTTTTATATACTCAATGGTCTACGAGAGAATGTTTTTACAATTTGAGATACTGATTTTGATTAAAAAAAAAAAAAGTAAAGTAGAAAATTCTGGGCTTTTCATGATAGTTTGCATTCAGGAAAATTGCAAGTTCCATAACTTTCATTCCACGCTCACTAGAGTGCCATAGTTATTGTGTTTACTTGAGTGCTATAATTTTTCTTGACTTATTTGAGTGTCATAAATTTTTAAAAAGAAGACCCCCAATTTGGCTTTGGCTTTGATTGTCTTGAGCAGCAAGAAGGATCGAAAGCATACCGAGAGTTGAAGCAACTATCTTGGTTAGCCCTCAGCATTTTTTCGTTTGTTTCCTGTGAGGATTGGTGGGAGATTTCCTAATTTTTCCTGAATTATGTGTATCATCAAATGTTTTAGCATAGCAAGACTGTGTTTTCTGCCGAAGATCCTGAATAATATATAATATTGGAATTTCGTTTATCCATTTCCAAGCTCATTATTGATCGTTGCAGCTTATGTTTTTCGCTGTGCGACTTTTTTGTCTTTTTTGTTTTTTTGGTCAGTTGCTGTGGGACTTTAAAAAGGAGCAATCATCAGAAAGTTGATCCTCCAGCTAGCTCGGTACAGTTTCGTGAAGTCAGTTGATTTTGCGCTCTGTTTTTTCTGCAACTCGCAGTTTTCTATTTTCACTGTCTGGTCAATCACGACGGAAGCATTCCCTCTTCAATCCTCCTCCAATTGGATTAGCAATTCCTCTGACAGTTACCGGTAGATCCCTAAACGGGGAGAAACATATGGCCCCGGCTCACTTTGCAGACCCCTTCGTCTGGACCATATTCGCACGATCGGGAGCCACTTGTTAAGCTCTTGCTCTCCACTGCAAATTTTGGCAGCTAATATTGCCCCAATTCGCTAAGGGCTTCATGAACACGACGAATTTAGGCCAAATTGTTGATTTAGGACAAACAAATGTGATACACGTTGCCGTTTCTGCTGATTTCACTTTGCTAGCAAGTTACGTCAGATCTTTTACGTCAGCTTTGTTGGAAAAAGCTAATGAGAATAAATAAGTTTGTCTTAGGCATGCAAGGCTTTTGACAACTATCTTCTAAGATACAACAAAATCTTCTTATATAATTCACACTAAATATGTCATGCCCCGATTCTCGAGCGCGTGTCCATCCCTTGGTGGTCAATAAATATGTGACATCCTAAGACGCGTTGCCGACCCATTCATTTTAATATGCATATAGAAGCGAATAAATACCCCCGACAACAAATGCTTGGGATAGAAAGAAGCAAGAAACCAAATCACCACCAAAACACTTCTCTTATAAACACACAAGTTTATGTACAACACTGGTTTGTTTACAAAAGACCGGCTCAACAAAAAGGGAACTGTCCTATGACTAGCTAATCAAACACGTTCGCCGATTCTTCGGTCTCCACCTCCCCAAACTCCAGGCTTGGGATCCTCCACGACCGCCATCTAGGGACCTGAAAATGTTGAGCCCACAACGATGTGAAACAATATCTCCGCAAGTTCACCCCCTAAATTCCAACTAGAAATGAAATACGCCTAGAGACCTAACCACACAAGTCAAAAGACTTACCTTGCCTCAATTCCTTCCTGCACGTCAGTACAATTCATAAACCCAAACGATCGATCTAATCAATCGATTCAATCAATTTGATCGTTCATACAAGCGTGATCCACCGACACACATCGGTCCATCAATTCAATTAATCATGGCTCATACAAGCATGAACTACCGACACACATCGGTCTATCAATTTAATAAATCAGTGCTCGCACAAGCTGAGATGCACTATTGCTCCCACAAGCTAACTTTTACCAATGCTCACACAAGCTGAGTTATTATTGCTTACACAAGCTAAGTTATTATAGCTCTCACAAGCTGACTTATCATTGGGCTCACACGAGCTATTCGATCAATACTACTCACACAAGCTGCTATGGTACTTAAAAATCATATTCATTGTCAAAACCCAACACCCAATATTTTCGAGTTAAATATCAAAACTTCACCAACATCACTAAATTTCACCATACAACATTCAATCACGGAAACTAAATACACCACTATGATTAGCTCGAAATCCTATCGAGCAGCTCTCGAAAATATTAATTAATTTAATTTAAATATATAATAATATATTTAATTAATTAATTAATTAAAGTGAATAATTAATTAAAATGTCTAAACATGATTACACTAATCTAATTGCATAATTGGACTAATTAATCCATCCACTAAACTAATCATTCATCTAATCTAATGAACAATTAATTAATCTAATCTAACCACCTAAACATACTTAGTATAATCTAAACACCCCTTAAGCATTATTAACTCCCTAAGTATAATTTAGTGAGTAAACTCACCGGATTAACGTTCCGATGAGTCCATGGTAACGGCAACACCAAGGCGGGCGAAACTCGGGCTCACGGTGAGGCCGAGGGGAGCTCGAACCGAGCTAAAAACGGCCCAAGACGGCTTAGCAAGGTTGAGCTTCAGCCTTGGTTCTGCGGCTGAGTTGCAGGCTTGGCTTGGCCGCGGAACCAGGCTAAAGACGTGGGCTGGAAATTTGCGTGGCTACAGGTTGATTCGGTGGGAACGTGCAAAGGCGGAGATCAAGGAGACGGGCTCACGTGAAGAAAGATGGGCGACCGGCTTCGCTGGTGGGGTGCCGTCGGTGGAGATGCCACGGATGCGTGAGGCAGTGGAGCTGCAGCATTGAACGTTGACTCAGTGGATCTGGTAGCAAGGAAGAAGCAGCTTCGACTAAGCTGTTGGGGAGGTGCGGCAGCTGGCGATCAACAGCTAGGGAGTCCGCGAAGACAAATGAAGGTGGAGCAGCTTCGATGGCAGAGGAGAAATGGGCTAAGGAAAGGAGCTGCTACAGTCGCTGCTTGGGGAAAGGTTGACTTGGCAGCTGCAAAGGGGGATAGACATGTGGCAGCTTGGATGGAGATTCTGTGGAATAAGTTGCACGAAGGAAATGGAGGGAGTTACGGGCGTGAGGGAGAGAGAGAACGACATGGAGAGAGCTGCTCCGAGGGAAATGAAAGAGAGGCAGCGAAGGTGGGAAGCAGCTGGACATGCGAAGGAAGCAGCGGTAGGGGGGAAAAGTCAACAAAAAAATATCCACACAATTAATGTTTGGTCCCCCAAAGTCTCCATGTATATTCCCCTTGTCCCCCCAATTACTTTCTTTCATATAATCCCACAAATTACTCAATTTTGGTGCCAAAGTTGTAGCCCCAATCCAACGCTCCAAATTTCCCAAAATGAGCTTCAATTTCTTCACCAATTCCCCAATTCGATGTCCAATTTTGCTGCAGAGGAAGCCCACACCGTTTCCTCAAGTTCCCATCCCCAAATAGCTCATGAAGGGGGCCAAAAATCCCTTCAATTTGGCCCATCCGAATTTTCGTTCTTTTCCTAATCGTCTGAATTGATTTTCCATAAAAATCCCGAACTCGCCGAAAATTCTTTGAAGAATGAGTCGACATTCCTAAAATAAATCGTGACATGATAAAACTTTCAATTTTTGAAATCAAGTTCAAATTCGCGGTTAATTTCAATCTGACGTGATTTTAGCATGACCTAACCTACCAGCTAGCTTTTAGAAACTTTTAGTGCAATTGACCCATGATCGATTATTTTTTAGCCACATTATACATCTTCGACACATTGGTGACTCTCAGTTGTCGTAAAAATCTCAAGATTTCAAGTACGGGCACAGAGTACCAAAACGACAGAGAAATTGGTCTAGTGCCGATCGACAATAATTGTGCAATTAGATGAAATCATCCACACTTAATCATATACTTTTGTAGAGTCGACCTATCTCCTATCTCTAATCGGTCTGTGCCGTAATGATCCTTGCAGATTTGCACGGTCAAGCAGTTGATTTCTAGTCGAATTCTAAGGTCTATTGCATTTAGATACCTTAACGGCTTCACCTAATAGACTAGTTATCACATAAGTGATCAACTCAGGGAAAAGAACTATAAGCGCGTCGATGAAAAGCCTGACTCATTCAATTAAAAATAGAATTGGAAAATGATGTCACAGAATATTGGAAAGAGCAGAAACAATGTTATGTATAACCCAACAAGGAAAAGGAAAGGGAAGTTTTTTTAAAGAAATGATATTCTTTCTTTCATTCAGTGTATATTTCAAGATTGCCTTATGAGATTTTATTTTTATATTCAGACAAAATAGAGTCATTATAAAATAATGGAGAATTTATTTGAGAAATAAATTAAATGTTACAAAATGATTGAAAAGCCGTTATATGACCATTAAGAAACCATTATGTAACCGTTAAAAATAATGATGGTCTTCAATGCGATCATAACTTTTATCGAAACTATTATTGTAAATATTTCAAAATATTATTGAAATATCCAATAATCACCCACATATTTCAAAATATTTTGAAAAAGAAAATAATAATGATGCTGGGTTATTATAGTGTAATACATCAAAACTAGTGCTTGTTAGGCTATAAACTAGCCCTAGAAAAAATAAAATATAATTCACGAAATTATTGGTGAAGTTTGAACTTCTATGAACCAAAAATTTCTTTTGTGAATTATAATTTTCATTAATCACATTGCACTTCCACAAACTTTATTGTTCAACGCAGTTTTGCGCTAATAGGCCATGCACATGCTTGGTTTTTTCATAAAAGCTTTAGAAATTTTCGCCAAAAATTCTCATAGGACCAACCCCACTCCACACTTATATAGGTGATTTCATCAAGTGTATTATGCAACTTAATACACTACCAATAATGGCTATGAAATTTCATTAAGAGCTTAGCTCAACCTCTTTTTCCTTGCAATTTTGCACTATTCTCATCTTAGGATGGACAATAATTTTTAATAATGCATCACTAGAACAACAAATAACTTGTTATTACCCATATGAACCTAATTCATGGGATTGCCAATCACATAAGTTGGGTTACCATCACTGTTATTTTTCCTCAATTGGCTTAAGCCCATTCCCCTCGATGTGTCACAAATTAATTTTCTTCCCACAAGTTTAGTCAAAGGATCGGTCAAATTCACTTCTGACTTTACAAAATCGATAAAAATAATTCCATCTTTAAGCAATTGTTTTACTACATCATGTCTCAATTGGATATGTCTATTTTTACCATTGAAAGTTCTATTATTTGCAATGGCTATTGCCACTCGGCAATCATAGTGCATAAACACATAAAGTGTCGGTTTCATTCCCAAATGAACATCCAATAAGAAGTTCTTTAACCACTCAGCCTCATTGCCAGCCAATTCTAGAGCCACAAACTCCGACTCCATTGTGGATTTAGCAAATATTGTTTGTTTGGCTGATTTCCAAGTTACAACACCTCCACTAAGGGTGACCACATATCCACTAGTGGATTTTGTCTGGATTTTGTCTCATTTGAATCCGAAATCCAATTAGCATCACTGTATCCTTCTAATACAATGGGAAGTCCACTATATAAAATACCATAATTCATGGTTCCTTTCAAATATTTCATTAATCTACTCAAAGCAGTCCAATGATCATCATTGGGATTTTGTGTATATCTGTTAAGTCTACATACAGAATAAGCTATATCAGGTCAAGTATAATTCATCAAATGCATCAAACTCCCAATAATTTGACCATACTTGAACTGAGCCACACCATCCCCTTTATTTTTCACTAATTGGATATTAGAATCATAAGGAGTATGTATAGGTTTGACATCAAAGGGTGCGAATGGTAACATTTCTGTTCTTTTTTTGTTCCAGGGAACGGAAATAAATAAAAAAAAGTGTTTCTGTTCCGGGGAACAATTTTTAAACAAAAGAACGCGTTTGGTAACGTTTGTTCCAGGAATAAAAAATGAATAGAAACACGTTTGGTAAATTTTATTCTTTTTTTGTTTCTTTTAATTTTTTAAACATTTTTATTTTATTTTTCATTTTTTCCTTTCTTTTTTATTTTTTCTTTTTTCGGCCGGTCACCAGCCTCCGGCGACCAGCCGACGAGGCCGGCAGCCTCGCCCAGCCACGGCGAGGCTCACCGGCCCCCGGCGAGGCCGAGCCTCGCCCAGCAAAGGCGAGGCTCCGGCGAGGTCGCCGACCCTTGACGGCGTCGTCGGCCCTCGACGGCATCGCCGGCCCTCGATGGCTGGTCGCCGGCCATGGCCGAGGCTGGCAACCGGCGAAAGAAAAAAGAAGAAAAAAAGAAGAAGAAAAGAAGAAGAGAAGAAGAAGAGAGAGAAGAGAAACGTTTCTCCAAAATTGTTTCGGAACAAGAAGTAAAAATTTTTTGTTTCTTTTTTTGTTCCTATTTTGTTCCAGGAACAAAAAAAAAAAAAAAAAAAAAACAGTAAGACAACCAAACGCGTTTCTGTTCTTTTTTTGTTCCCAGGAACAAAAAAAAAAAGTGTTCAAGAACAGAAATAAAGAACAGAAACATGCAGGCTCAAAGTGATCATATTTTTTAAGTAGCCTCTTCACATAACGCGCTTAAGTAAGCATTAGGCCGCTATCACTCTTTACGATTCTAACACCCAAAATAATTTTAGCTTCCCACATGTCCTTCATATCGAATTTAGAAGTCAAAAAACATTTTTTTTTCATTCACAACATCAATACACGTACCAAAAATAAGCATGTCATCAACATATAAGCTAATAATTATAGATTCAACATCAACGGTTTTTGTGTATACACATTTATCTACTCTAATAGAGAAAATCCATTATTAACTAGAACCTCATCAAATTTCTTATGCCACTGCTTTGGCGCTTGCTTTAAGCCGTATAAAGATTTAATGAGTTTACAAAATTTGTTTTCTTGGCCAGGAAAAATACAACCCTCAGGTTGCACCATGTAAATTTCCTCTTCCAAATCACCATTTAAAAAAGCTAATTTAACATCCATTTGGTGAACAACAAGTTTGTAAATAGAAGCTAAAGCAATTGAAACATGAATTGATGAAATTCTTGTAACTGGAGCAAAAGTGTCAAAATAATCAACATTTTGTTTTTGATTAAAACCTTTTGCAACTAATCTTGCTTTATATCAATAGAACCATCAAGATTATTATTCCTTTTAAAAATCCATTTAAAACCAATTGGTTTTGCACCAGGTGGTAAATCAACTAATTTCCAAGTTTGATTTTGAAAGATAGAATCAATCTCGATTTTTATAGCTTCTCTCGAAAAATTGCTTTATGTGGAAGATATTGCTTCAAAATAAGTCAAAGGATCATTATCAATAAGATAAGTATATAAATCATTCCTAAAAGAAGTTTCTTCCCTTATTCTTTTGCTCCTTCTCAATTCATCATTTGAATTTTCGAAAAATATTTCTATGAAGAGGTGCAAGAGAAATAATATCAATACTTAATGGAAAAATATGCTCAAAAGATTCTGCATTTTTTGTCTTAACTATAGTATTATTATCAAGCACATCACTTTTTAATACAAGAAATCTATATGTAACACTATGTTCAGCATAACCAATAAACATGCAATCAGATGATTTAGAGCCTATTTTCCTTTTCTTAGAATTAGGAAGCATAACCTTAACAAGACACCCCCACACTTTCAAATATTGTAAATTAGGACGATAACATTTCCATAATTCATAAGGTGTTTTACCTATTTTATTATGAGGTATTCTATTTTGGATGTGACATGCATATAAAATAGCGTCACCCCATAAATTATTTGGAGTATTAAAACTAACAAGCATAGAATTCATCATCTCTTTCAAAGTTCTATTTTTCCTTTCAGCTATGCCATTAGATTTGGGAGAATAAGGAAGCATAGTTTCATAAATTATTCCTTCATTTTCACAAAATTTGTTAAACAATACATATTCTCCACCTCTATCCAATCTAATTCTTTTTATCCTTTTATTCAATTGGTTTTCTACCTCAGCTTTATACAAAAGGAAAATATCAAAAGCTTCATCTTTATGCCTAAGCAAATAAACTTTAGTAAATCTAGAATAATCATCAATGAAGATCACGTAATATTATTTACCTCCTCTAGTCATAGTTTGTTTTAAATCTCCTAGATCAGTATGAATTAAACTCAACAAATCAGATTCTCTATTTACATAAATACAAGGCTTTTTTGTTAATTTTGTTTCGGCACATATTATACATTTATTAAAACATGGGTTTTTAATTCCAAAAATTAAACCTTGTTTTTGCATTTTCTTAATATAAGAAATACTAACATGACCAAATCTACCATGCCATAAATCAATAGATTCAACCAAGTAAGCGAAAGTAGTAGCATTTTCATTAATAACATTGGAAACATTAAGAACAAAAAGTCATTGATTACAATAACCCTTTCCCACAAAGAAGTTTTTTTTGTCATTACAATCTTATTAGATTCGAATGACACCATCACCCCAACCTTTCCTAAAAGAGGTATAGAGACTAGGTTTGCCCTTACATTAGGGACATGTGATACATCATTCAGGGTTAAAGGCTTGCCATATGTGAGCTTGAGAAGAACTTTTCGTTTCCCAAGAACTTGAGCTAATCTTGAATCACCAAGATAAATGATTTATTCTCCTTCCCCTACTAGGGTGTAGGAGGAAAAGGCATTTTTGTTTGCACAAATATGCCTGGTAACACCTGAGTCTACCACTACCACCCACTCTTTCACATTAGCCACAATGTTGGCTTGGGAAATAACTGCAACAATTATATCATCAAAGTCATATGCTTTAACCAAATTGACTTTTGGTTTAGCAGGATTGTAATTTCTCATTATTCTCTTTCTACAATGCATTGCATGATGACCTAGTTCTCCACAAACAAAGCAAGAGCCTTTCTTTTTTAAGGTGGGGTGAGCAACCTTGGGTTTGTAATCAGGTTTTTTGTTATTATACATATTTTGGCGGTGTTGAGATTTGCCTTGCATCAAATTTGCCCTTGTAGCAATTTCCTTAGCTTTGGCAGCTTTGATCTTCTTGCAAGTTGTATTCTCAATGATAATATGCACAATAAGATCGGCTATCGACAATTGCTTATCCTTGTGCTTGAGTTGTTGCTTGTAGTTATTCCAAGACTCAGGCAACTTTTCAATGCCCGCAAATAATTCTGGTAAATTGATGTTTTCTGCCTTCAAGTCCTCCACTAGCTTGTGATATTCATTGATTTGTGTCTTGATCTCCTTATCATTGAACATTTCCCATCGATAATAATTTCCGATTACAATTTTTTGTCTGCCCACATCTTCAACAGTGTACTTTGTATCATGGAGTCCCATAATTGTTTTGCTTCCTTGTACGAACAATAGACATCAAACAATTCATTATAAAGAGTACTAATAATTATGTGCCTACATACCTTATTAATGTGTATACATTGATCTCGCAGCTTGTTATTAGCTGGTTCAACCTCCGTAAGTGCAAAAGCCATGCCGTGCACATCTAGGATAGAGAAAACCCTTTCTTGCCACCTTTTGAAATTGTTGCCATTAAAAACTTCAATATTCGATATGTTGGGGAATGGTTTGGCATAGGACATATGTGGTAGTGGTGGTAGTGCAACTGGATTGGCGGAGATTGAGGCATCAACAGTAGTATCAACTTGAGGCTCCATGGAAGTTATCCTTAAGATTGTTGGAAAAAGCTAATGAGAATCAATAAATTTGTCTGAGGCGTGCAAGCGCAAAGATAAGTACACCTCAAGTGCCATAACTTGGCACAAAGGGACATTTAAGTGCCATAACTTACAAAAGGTACACTTAAGTGCCACATCCAAAGAAAAACGGATCACTTAAGTGCCACTCCGACCAAAGTCCGACCAAAATGCTGACGTATTAATTTTCCGACGAAGCAAGTGCAAAATGACACCGTTTTGCAAGTTCACGTGGCCAAATAATGTAAAAATGGTGTCATTTTGGGCTGACGTGGTAAAACAATAATATAAAAATTAATTTAATTTAATTTAAAATTAAATTAAATTAAAATATTTATAAATAGTAATTTTCATATTTAAAAAAAAAAGGGGGGTGGGGGGAGGGAGGCGGCTGAGGGCCGCCGCGCCGCGCCTCCCGCATCACCGGGAAGGGCCTGCGACGGAGAGGGAGGCTCGGCCGAGGTCGCCGGCCCTTGGCTAGGGGTTGACGACCCTAGCCAACCGGCGACGAGGGTTCGCGAGCCCTCCCCTAGATCCGGCGAGGATCAACGGCCCTTGGCCCGGTCAAGTGAGGGCCACCAACCCTCGCCACTCACCACAAATCTAGGCGAAGGTCGCAGCCCTCGCCCAGATCCAACGAGGGCCACCGCCCTCGCAACTAGTCTTTGGGGTCGTCAAGCCACGGCCAACGGCCAGCGACCCCAACCAAGCCTCCCCCTCCCGTCGCTGGCCCTTCCTAGCGACGGTGGGGAGCCCTCAACCACCTCCGCCCCCCCCCTTTTTAATTAATTTTTTTAATTTTTTTAATATTAAAATTATTATTTTTAAATATTTTAACTATATTTAATTTTATTATTTAATTTTATTATTTTTTATATTATTTTTTTACCACGTCAACCCAAAACAACGTCGTTTTTGCATTACTTGGCCACGTCAGCATGCAAAATGGCAAAATGGCGTCATTTTGCACTCACTTCACTGGAAAAATGCCATGTATGCAATTTTGCCGAATTTTGGCCGGATTGGCACTTAAGTGTACCTTTCGTAAGTTATAACACTTAAGTGTCCCTTTCTACCAAGTTATGGCACTTGAGGTGTACTTATCTTGCAATCTCAAGCATTGTCCTTAAGAATAATTCCGCCCCTCAGAGTGCAAAACACGATGCAATAGGCTCCTGACAACTATCCTCCAAGATACAACAGACATTCTTCTATATTCCACACTAAATATTGGAATGAGCAAAAACAACGTTGTATATAACCCAGCAAGGAATAGGAAAGGAAAGATTTTTTAAAGAAATGATATTCTCTCTTTCATTCAGTGTATATTTCAAGATTGTCTTATGAGATTTTATTTTTATATTCAAACAAAATAGAACCATTAAAAGAGCCGTTGTAAAATAATGGATCATTTATTTGAGAAATAAATTGAACATTACAAAACGATTGAAAAGCTGTTAAATGACCGTTAAGAAATCATTATGTGACCGTTAAATATAATGATGATCTTCCATGCGGTCATAACTTTTTACGAAACTATTATTGTAAATATTTCAAAATATTATTGAAATATCCAACAAGCTTCACATTGCAGAGCAAAGCCAAGCCTCCACCACTTTGTCCTGACCAAATTGACATGATCAGGAGCCACTTGTTTAGCTCCTGCTCTTGATTGCAAATTTCAACAGCTAAGTTTGCCCTAATTCCTTGTTTGTGGAGTTAGGATTTCAAGAGCACGATGAATTTAATCTAAATTGTTAATTTAAGGCAAACAAATGTGATGCAAGACCTCTTTTTTGATGATTTTACTATGTTGGTAAGCTGCACCGACGTTTTACATTAAATTAGGTTACAACGGATTTTCACTAAAATTGCATCGAAGTGATTGGGAAAAAGGTTGTGGCATTGAAACAAGCATTATACGAAAGTTATAATACTCGAAGCATCATTTTCCCAAGCTTTTATTGTTTGTGGAAGAGCCCCTTGAGCCTTTTACACAGTGTTTGTAGCAACAATAAATGTGCGACGCCGATGTTTCCACTGAATTCGCCACTCTTGAGCATTATTTTGACGCTTTATGTTTTTTGTTTCGAAAAACAAGCACCACCATTAGACGAGCTAGATTTGGAAATTTCGTTGCCATTCGCTGCCATGAGTGCCCTCATGCGCCTCTGCATTTTTCATTCAAAAAAAAAAAAAAATCTGAAATTCTCATTTACAACTTCATTTCCAAGGCCAGTACATTATCTCGGGTGGAATTCGCATGAAAAGGATGGACTGACCAGCCCATAATGACACCTGCTTCTTGAGCCATAAAACAACGCCTTCTTGAGCGGATTGCAAACCATGAGAATTCATTATGGAAACGAAAACGTACGACTTTTTTCTTGGGGGTAAAAAGAAAATTTCATTCATCTATCATAATTAAATACAAAAGTAACATAAAAAGTTTCCTAGCAAAATAAATCCCAACAAAGACACAAAACAAAACAAAATCCAATAAATAAATAAATAAAAGAAGAGCACGGATGCACACTCTTATCCCAAAAGACTAGATGCATTACAAAATCAAAAAACAATCGGTGGTCGATCAACAAAACCGTTAGTGATAGGCACATATCGAGATCTTTTTGTCAAAAAAACTACAGCTTGCATTGTGCGCATAGAATGGGCATCCTCAATACCATCTGTCATATGGAGAGAATATTCTACTACAAATCAAACACTTCTAAAAAAAAAAAAAAAAAAAAAAACTCCAAAATCTAGAATTAGATTGAGAGATAAAAGCTTCCAAATTTAGATCTACATCTAAATCGGGATAGGAGAGCTTCGGCCAAATTTTAGAGTAGTTATAGCAAATATTTTATTTTCTTTTTGGTCGGGACATAGCAAATATTCCACGTTCCCCCAAAAAAACGAGGGATAAAATTACATAGGAATTTACGTTGCCCGTGGGAGTCTCGGACGAGAGATTCTGAAGCGTCTCTTTTGGGGATGATGACTTCAGATTGTCCTTGCGTTCCCAAGTGGGCTTAATTGCGTGTGAAATCCCCCATTTTCGACGTACTGACGAGTCCTATCAATACATTATAAGATTCGAGACTCCAAAGGTAAATATATTATCTTACAAATCTGAGAAAAGGCTTGCAATTATGTGAGAGTTTGTATTATTAGGCGGATGCTGAGTTTTCTAACAATAATCTGAATATCGATAGATGTATACATACAAGGTTGTCGCACACATAGGATGTGCAGTTGCTCTAAAGAGCAATTTCTTTAATATAAAATTAGATTTCGTAATTTAGTAATTTATCCATTAAGGTTCTACCGTCCGTTGATGAGTCATGGGATGATTCTTTCCCTCCGTTTTGTTATTTTCCTTTCCTTTCTCCTTTTTTTTTTTTTTTTTTTTTTTTTGCAAATTCACTTCTAATTTACTTCAAGGACTTATTTGAGTTGATATGAAGAGTTCTAGCGCTTGTAAAGATGCCACATTTGCTTTCCCTTACGCGTGGTCCTCAAAGCTTTTCAAGGAACAGTATGCAAACCATTTCAATTATGTGGAGAATGAAGGATATGAAAATGATAGAGAAGAAGGCAGGCTCAACAATTTGATTTAATGACTTAAAATAAACCAATCAAGTTTTTCGTGGAAATTAAATGTTCAATGATAATCATGGACGCCAAAACGTACTTGAAATTCTATTATGTTTACTGTGTAGTCTTCCGATCACATGCTCTCAATGAATGTGATTTGTTACATTCTGCTGGTCCTATGTAGATTCACCTAATTTAATGTTAAAAGATCTTTGATTTGATGCGTTTCGAGCATTTGTACAAACACTGTTTGGTAAAAGATTGCATTTTCACCTTCTAAACTCATCATATGAATTTAAATTCATTATTAATCTTTTCATTTGAACCAATGTGATTCTAAACATTTTAGTGCAAATGCAATTAAGTCCTCTAATCCATATCTCACTTGAAAATGCCAATATAGTGGTTAAGCATCGCCAAACCGACCATCTCAGGTGTCACAGCCAACGATATGATGTGTGCAATTCCAAATGAAAGGAAGCTGCTCTTTTTTCTTCTTTTTTGCCATTTTATTTTAATCTAGTGGCAAGCATTCAGTATGCAAACCGTGCTAGTTATAATAAATCCTTAACTCAAGAAGTCAAATAACACTTCCAAAAAAATGAGCACCAAGCTCTAATATCAATTGTACACCTAAAGGTAGTAAATTGGTGTTTTCAAGAAACTTGACAAATTATTGTAGAATTATAAGTGTCAAGTTTGATAGAAGCGTAGATATGAGTCATGAGCTGATATATGCGAGAGTAGGTGATATCAATTAGTATAATGTGCTTCTATAGTGGTTCGATTTGGTGTGAGCTTATTATATTCACTCACCTAGACAAATAGCCTACTAGCTTGATTTTACTAGGCATCTTTTTGTAGTTACAGTAATATGTGCCACTTATACTCAAGCACTTCATCTCGAAGCTAACACAGCTTATAACGATGCGAATAGATCTCACTATCTCCCAACTAAGTACAAACTATAACATTGATACACTTCTCCAGAGATTACACTTTTAGTTCATTCAAAAGACAATATAAGGATATAAAACTTTCTCTGTTAATGGATTGTTTGTCACTTCCGACCTCATTGCATTTGCGACCTTTGTTGATCTCTTTTTATACTCTTCAATAACCAATCTTCTCATTTGACAATCTTTAAGAGGCCAAGCTATCCGTTGGACAATTGTTGACAAGATAAATCTTGCTGATGAAGTCAATGAATCCGAGATTTAGGAGGTTTGCTCACCTATACAATGAAATCTTCCCGTTTCCAAAATTAGAGTAGCTCGAACTATGAAAAGTAATCATTTTTTAGGATATTTGTTTATCAATCAAAATATCACGCATAATTGGCATACTCCGCTTAGATATTTCTTGAGATTGACAATCATTCAATTTTTAGCAATTTCTCCCTTAATATGAAAAATAATAGCTTATTGAAAAAGAACTGATCTATTAAAAAACCAGTAAAACATGGCATAACATTAGTAGATAAGAAATTTCTAAGTAGTTTCACGAGTCAAGCTACTATAAAAATCTCATGTCACTTCTCCTAGTGCTTGAATTTTGATCTAATTTAGTAGACGAGACTATTGCCAGGTAAGATATATCAATTAGGATAATGCGCGTTGAACGACAACCGCATCTTCGAAGCATTAGATATATAAATTTTCATCTACTAATCACATCTTGAACGTCATTGTACCGCTCTTCAAGCATGACAATGCCGTATAATCAACACGTTTCTCTCCTCCCTTACGTGGCTCTCGCATATTTTATGCAGTCAATTATTTAGGTCGGAGGTCACTTAAAAGGAAGTCTTCTTTTGAGGCATGATCCACGTGAAATGGACGACTTTGGGGTGCACGCTATCGTAATTACAGGCTTCCAAGCAAACTTGTGGTTCTTGGGTTTTTGTAATGCTCTTCAAGCACGACAATGCTGTATAATCAACAGATTTATCTCCTCCCTTAGGTGGCTCTCACATATTTGATACAGTCAATTATTTATGTCGAAGGTCACTTAAAAAGAAGTCTCCTTTTTTAGGCATGATCCACGTGAAATGGACGGCTTTGTTGTCCACACTATCGCAGTTACAGGCTTCCAAGCAAACTGGTGGTTCATAGATTGTAATTTTAAAACATTGTTTCGCGGCCACAAGACAGGTGATCGTCAACGGACAAGCCTGACGATGATGAGATGTTTGAAAGTTTGGACAGAATTTGACTTTATGATTAGTAGATAATGTAATTTCACTAGACTAACAATAACAATTGTCCTAGATCCGTCCTATCAAGATTATAACTTTGGTATAGTATCCTTTAATTCAACGAATTATTGATGGAAGCTTATTGATTATTAAGACTGAGAAATCATAATCAAAACGAGAAGTCAGTGTCCATGAATGAGCTCCAATTATTGATGGAAACTCGTTGATTAGTGATATACTGAGCAATGATAAGCAGCCTGTGATCTATGTAGGCTGCTCAAGATCATGAGTTTGGTTGATGATGACATGAACGATTTCAATAAATTACGATCAATGATTTCCTTTTCCCTTGACATTTTAACAAATGGATAAATGTGTAGGGCGCATGGGATGCATGAATCTACACGCTGTGCACCATCACCAATCACCATCCAACCCACTGTCCACTAGCTCGAATTTGGAAACAAATTCTCAAAATTGGAGCTCATTCATGGACACCGACTTCTCGTTTTGATTATGATTTCTCAGTCTTAATAATCAACAACCAGCATAAGTTATATCTGTAGAGCAGATTTTCTATTGTGGGCATTGTAGGACACCACGTACGGGGAAAGGGTTTCTAATGTGAGAGATGTCCTACAATTCAAAGCCACCCTAACCAAACCTATATTAACTTTGTGTTAGCGACGCCCTATCCATGAGGGGCGACTAAATTTTGGGGGCATTAGATTTGGCTTTTCTTTCAGGGGGTGTGTCTCCCAAAAACAGTTGCTACACGAGATTCAATCGACAGCCAACGACCTTTAGCTTTGAGTGCAGAGATCTCCAAGCTCGGGATTTCGTTCGGCGTTCGGTCTATTTTTTATACAGTGCTTCGCATTTATTCCTAACCGAACGTCGCAAAGATGTTCTATGACATTTTCTTACCGTTTCTTCTAGAAATTTGGAGAGTCCTCACTCATTTTCTTTCGTATGTTTGCCTTTTTTTTTCTCTCGATGGTCTACGAGAGAATGTTTTTATAATTTGAGATACTGATTTTGATTTAAAAAAAAAAAAAAAAGGAAAGTAGAAAGAATGGGTCTTTTATTCATTCTAGCACCTCTAATTCCGAAGCACCGTGTTCTTATTCATCCGAATTAATCATGGTGTGTCGAGGAGAGCTGGTTCAGAAAAAAATAATAATAAAAGTACATAAATGACAATGCTTAGAGAATGGCTCGAGTAAATAGGAAAAATCTGCTCTAAAAGCAGCTACAAATTGTCTCCATCGGGGTGGCGGGGGCGGGGGCTCCACACCAGCCCCTATATAAAGGATGGTTGGCATACTAAGTGACACGCAACAAAATTCGCAATGGCCCTTCCGAAATTGTCCACAAGCTTCCTCCCCTCCTCAATTCACCATAACCAGCCCTCTCTCTTATTCTTTAGGCACCTCTGCTCCTCCTCCTCCCCCGCCACCTCCTCCACCTCCTCCGGTGCTCAATTCCTGACATGCACTTTGAAGATTGAAGCTCAAGAGATCGGGAGACGATCGGCGAATTGGCAACCTAGCGTTTGGGACTACGACTTTGTGCAGTCACTCAGTGTTGATTACACGGTAATGAATTTTCTTTTGTTTTTTGGGCATAAAACCCAGCCTAGCTTAAGTACTATGGGAAATATTCGCTTTTGGTCCTCAAACTTGGAAAAAATTTCCCAACAATTTTTTTGGTCATGGTTCTGACAATATCGGTAACAATTTATTCGATGATAGCACTAATTATTTGAGTATTATACTTTTGTTTGGCATCGATTAATACCTCAGCTTCACTTTGCCGTGCTCAAATGTTAAGCTACCAACGCCGACGACCCAAAAAAAAAAAGACATATGTTTAGTGACCGAAGTGCACCGTTTCCCTAATTTCTATTTACTTTGATGGGACGAGTCTGTAAACCCCAAAACGGCATGGAAACAAAGGACAAACTGTACTTTGAATCTGATTTATGGATGTATACATCCTGTGTACTTCTGTATACGATTTATATATGACGTTCGAGATATGTAAAATCAATTTGCACATTCATCCATGGCCACAGTATCAAATCTACGGCCAGCCACAGCAATATTCTATAAGAGATATCGATAAACCTGGTCAAAACGGCATATTTTCAACAAAAAGGCAAGAGCTCAACAGTGCTTGTGCATTGACTTTGATCAAGATCTCATTTTTCCGAGTTTTTCATGTGCTAGGAGGATAAATATTCGGAGGAAACCCAAAGGTTGAAGAAAGAAGTCAAGGGTCTATTCGACAGGGAGATGAATTCGGTGGCCAAGCTCGAGTTCATTGACATAGTTCAAAGACTAGGACTAGGATACCAATTTGAGACAGAGATCAAGAACGCTCTAAGTTCCATCTATAAGAACACCGAAGTTGCTCAACTTTCGGATGATCTCGATGCCGTTTCCCTTCGATTCCGGCTACTTAGACAACATGGATTCAACGTATCACAAGGTACTCGCCAGCTGTTAATTTTTTGTGAATTATGTCGATGCATCAAAATTTACCCTTCCATTCCTTTAGATGTGTTTCAAAGGTTTATGAGCAAGTCGGGCACATTCAACGAATCCCTCAATGAAGATGTCAAGGGGCTTCTTGGCCTTTATGAAGCTTCTTTTCATGTATTGGAAGGTGAAATCATACTCGATGAAGCTTGGACCTTTGCTTCCAAGCATCTAAAGGATCTAAACCTCGATGAAATTCCCGCTAATTTAGTGAGCCACGTGGATCATGCATTAGAAATGCCAATCCACTGGAGGCCAAACAGGTTGGAGGCTCGGTGGTTCATTGACATGTGCGAGAAACAGCAAGACATGATCCCCTCTTTGCTACGATTGGCTAAATTAGACTTCAATTTAGTGCAGTCAATCTACAGAAAGGAAGTCAGCAGTCTGGCAAGGTACACAATCAATCTGGCAGCATGGGAGTGCATTTTGATTGACTTAATTATCTTATGACAATTTTTTTCAGATGGTGGGTTGAACTTGGGGCGAACAAGATGACCTTTTGTAGGGACAGGCTAGTGGAAAACTATTTTTGGAGCAGTATTATGGTTTTCGAACCTCAACACACAGCTTTTAGAGAAATGAATGGGAAGATCGCTAGTATGGTGACACTTATCGATGACGTTTATGATGTATATGGGACGCTAGAAGAGCTTGAGCTCTTAACGGATTTCATTGTCAGGTTTGTCTAGTATCACCACTGTCATCATTTTCCCTTGTAACTATTTTTGCCAAGAAAAAAGACGGAATTAATTAGTCTATGAATGCGATGGAAAAAAATACTAAAAATTATATATTGCCAAATATATTCTTCAATGCGCTTTGGACATATCATGGTTTACGTAGGTGGTTTGGGCTAATAAAATAATGGTTGGCATTAATTTTCATTATTGTTATTGAATGACGGTAAAATTCATAAAATTGCTAAAATGGTGATAACTCATTAAGGTGGGACATCACAGACATCGATAGGCTTCCTCCAACAATAAGGGATAGTTTCATGGCCTTGTACAACACGACCAATGAAATTGGGTATTGGACGATGAGAGAGCGGGGAATCAACCCCATCCCTTACCTGCAGAAAGTGGTAATTTCAACTTGCTAAATCTTTCACCCAGTAATTTTTAGTCCATGTCAGTCAGCTCATTTTTCTACTTCTAACTTTCGTTATGACTTTACTTTGAACGTTTGAGAATCCGAAAGAGTATGAGAAGAGAACGTCCCTCGACTTGGTCACTGACTCACTTTTCCGAGTTTCAATCCTATAGTGGGCCGATGAATGCAAGGCGTACCTGAAGGAGGTCCAGTGGAGCAGCAAGGGCATCAAACCGACCCTGAAGGAATACATGGATGTTGCGACGTATTCAGCCGGAGGACTGGTTATGCTCTTGGCCAGTTACTTCCTAACCACGGACAAATTGACGGAAGAGGGACTTAATTACGTGTCGAAAATCCCGAGCATCATGCATTGTTCTAGCAAGATGCTTCGACTCATCAATGATTTCAGTACATCATCGGTAACTTACTTTTATATTGTTCTTCTCCTTGTAAATAGTGGCTCATAAGAAAAAAAGAGTACACCTTCTTTTGTGTTTCTTTGATACAAAAGTGGGATGAGTATTTGGACTTATGCTTATAACCCAACAATAATTGTCCATGCTTAGTATGAATTGGCACGAGGAGACAACTTGAAGGCGCTGGAATGCTACATGAATGAAACCGGCACGTCGGAAGAGGCCGCGCGTGAACACATTATGCATATGGTGCGTGAGGCATGGAAGTGGATGAATAGAGCCGTGTTTGAAGACTACCCAATTCCCGGATTAAGGCCTTTTCTTGGTGCCTGTTTAAACCTGGCACGAGTTTCTCATACTTTTTACCGATATGGAGATGGATTCGGCCTTCCCAATAATGATACCAAGGACTATCTTGTGTCAGCTATATACAAACCCGTGCCCCTTGATTAGGCATGCATTATTGACCAGTGGTCTTGCTTATGGAGAGACCCTTTGATCTTATGTGTCTTTCTTAGTTTTTTGGGGTGTCTCTGTGAGCTCTCAGATGTCGAAACTATTTTACATGAAGTCTATTGATGGGCTTGGGGCATAGAAGCACATGCTATTCCGTGCTTTGTGTGGTGGCTGATTATGTAATCACAAATTATATTCGTGGCGATCGAATTTTTATATTATGTTGAATATTTAGCTGTTTGTACTGGAGAAAAATTGAAAAGAAAAGGAATGTAGAGAAGAAAATAAAATAAAATAAAATAAAAATCGGTCGACTTTGACCGCGCTGGTTCAATGCCAATTTGAAACGGTGGCTGTACAGAAAGTTTTCTTCTACCATTGAGTTTCATTGAAACGGTGTTACAAAGATTCTCCAACGTCCAGAACAGTGCGAGGCTATTTTGAAAGGTTGAAATGTCGATTGATTAGATTGGACCGAGTTTTGTGTTCTTCTCCAACAATACTGCTATCTTTCTATAACGTTCTTTGGGTTTTGAATTCATAATCAAGGAAAACTTTGAAATTCATTATTCTACAGACCTAAAAAAAAAGGGGGGACTACGTTATTGTATTCCTACGTGAGACATTATATCTTAAAGCCAATACTTTCATTGAAACCGTTTGCACAGTAATAAGAATGTAACTATCTAGAAAGTATCCTGAAAAGTTGTCTTCGCTCGTTCCAAAAACATCCGAGTCAGGATAAAGCTTTTGGTGTGTCGTCGACAAGTCAGGTGCATACTACCATCACAAGTCAATAACAAAGACGGATGGCTGTTATCGATAAATTAGAATCGGTGCAAGCTGGAAATCGATAGTGCAAAGGAAAGATGCCAGTTGATCATGAAATCGATAAAGATTGCAGAATAAAGATGAAGCCAAATGGTAACTGCTTATGGATAGGACCCCACAATTGACCATGAAATAGAATTAGCGGATGAGAAATTTCTAAATAGTTAGTCAATCACGCTACTAAAACATCTCCTGTTATTTCTCCTAATGCTTAAATTTTGATCTGATTTAGTAGAAGAGACTATTGATTGGGAAGATATATCAATTGGGCAATTGCACGTTAAAGGATAACCACACCTTCAAGCACTAGATATCCAGAGTTTCATCTAGAAAGCACAAAAATGGGGTTTGCAGGTTCCTGTAGCCTTGAGTGTTTCAAGGGGTGACTGCCAAATCGGTCAAGCATTCTTTCTCACCCATCTCAATCAATCGCGAGTAATGCAAGATTGGATTCCCGTTTCCCGAGGCCATTAACGTAACCCAAAATAGATGCCAACTGTTCAATTTCTTTCCACGCCTTCTTTTTTTCTTTTTATTGCAATCTCCGGCTTTCTTTTAAAATGTCAACCTCCAACATTAAAATTTATAGTTTTCTCTGTATAAGCCCTTTTTCACCCCTTATCTTATGTGCATGACAGAATGTTTCGTGACCTCTGCAAGGGACTAGAGATGAGGCCGGTTCATTTCATGAAAAATATAAAATTTCCAAAAATTATTTTTTGGGAAGCTATTTTTCAGAAAAATAACCATTTATTTCCAATGTTCGATTAAAATTTTAAAATGAACTAAAAAGTGTTACCCACTATTTAGTAAGGAAAATCTTTTCCTACATACACTCATTTTTAATATTTTTTATTTTTTAAAAATTGATCTTTTAACTTTTAATTCTTTTTTTTTCCTTTATTGTTTTCTTTTCTTTCTTTCCTTTTTTCTTCTTCATTGGCCTTGGACGATCGCCAGCTATAGCTATGGCGATGGCCGGCAATCGGCCATTGGCAAGCTCCAACTTCACCCTAGGCCAGCGAGGCTTGAGCTCACCAGAGTCCAACACGGTCAAGCCTCACTAGATTGGGCAAGGCTCAAGCTCAGCTTCGCCAGGTGAGGCGAGGCTCAAGCTAGCCTATGGTCAATCACCAGCCACCACTCTAGTCAGCGATCGACCAAAGAAGAAGAAAAAGAAAAATCAAAAACTCGATTTTTAAAAAATAAATTAGCATAGAAAAGATATGTAGCTCTCACAAATTTAATATAATCAACTTTTTATGGCGGTGGTCCCTTAAAATGTTTCCTTTTGGAGGTATGATCCACGTGAAATGGACAACGTTGTTGTCCACCCTTTCGTAAATACAGGCCTCCATGCAAACTGGTGGTCCATAGATCGTTCTTTTGAAACATCTTTTCGTGGCCACAGGACAAATGATTGTTGTCCTGCAAGCCTGACGGTGGGACTTGGACCACATGTGCTGAACTTGCAACAAATAAAACGTGTTTCCCAAGGGATCATGATATCAGTGTCGGTATAACTCTGTGCACGTAGAAACAATGAAATGCAGTGATTAGAGAATGGCTCGAGCGAATAGACAAATTCGCTCCAATAGCAGCTACAAACTTCCTTCATGATTGATGCTCCGCAACAACACCTTTATATAAAGGATGGTTAGTATACAAAGAGATTCGCAACAAATTTCGTGATGGCTCTTCCTGTTATGTTCAAAATGTTGGAATTTTGTTTGTTAAAACAAGATGGGTGCTTTTTACTTTGTCCCATATAGAAAAGGTAGGAGTAAGTGGGTCCGTTTAAATATGTGAGATTTCCTTTTGTAGTTAAAGGAGTGATTAGGTGGGGGTGGACCCCACCATACCCGCGTGCGGGTGCGCACATAATCCCTTGCTATTTGTTTTTTATTTTTTATTTTTAGTTCAAATGTTGCCTTTTAATTAAAAAATTATTATTAAAAAAATTATTCCGAATTTTATTTGTGTCTTTTCAAGACAACCTTTGGAAAATTACCTATTCGGTTTTTAACTTTCCCGAATGATTGAAATTGTTCGTTTTCGATTCTTCCGAAGAGTTGCATTTGTTTACCCGAACAATTTTCTAAAGACGTGTTTGTTCGCAATTTTCACGAAGAGTTGCAAGACTGTTTCATATATATATATACTTGTCATTTTTCAGAAAGAATTGTGTGTGGTCATTTTCGAGTCTTCTTTCGAAAAACTACAGCTAATTGTTCGATTGCTTTTAGAGAGACGCGGAAAAATACTAGAATTCTTTATTTAGTATTCTCATCCGAGACTTTGTTGTATCCTGGAGGATTTTTGCCGGTGATCATTAGCAACGTTGTGGGGCAAATAAATCCTTAAAGAAAGTGATATCACGCCTCAAAGTCCGAGTTGTTTTACTCGATCTGATTTCATTGTTCAACCCATTTCGAAGCAATAGTTTCACAACACAAAAGCTTCCTCCTCTCCCTCCTCCTCAATTCGTCATAACCAAACCTCTCTGTTTTCCTTTAGACACCCTCGCTCCTCCTCTCCCTCCTCCTCCACCTCCTCCGGCCCTCAATTTATGACATGTGCTGTGAAGATTGAAGATCAGGAAAATGTGAGACGCTCGGCGAATTGGCAGCCTAGCATTTGGGACTATGGCTTTGTGCAGTCACTCGGTGTTAATTACATGGTAATGATTTTCTTCCTTTTTTAGCACAATATCTTGGGGGAAATTACCAAGAAAGACCAAAACTATTGCACTCCTACAACTTCAATCCTAAATCTTTTTATTTGATCAATTGAGTTCTAAAACTTTTGACAATTTGCCAATAAATTCCATTCAGTAAATTTTGGCCGAATATCGCTGATATGGATGATTACCATTTTACTTAGTACAGCCAGTGCTAACGTAGATAATTTTTTTTTTTGTATTTTTGTATTTTTTTTCTTTCTTTATTTTTCCCTTTTCGTCGCTAGTAGTTAGTCATGGGCCATTGGCCATAGGTGAAAGTTGGTGAGTGCTAGCCTTGCTTGGGCAAGAGACACCCCCACCCACCACAAGCAAGGGCGAGCGCCGGCAAGGGCCCCCTCGCCAAATCTAGTGAGACCAAACCTCGCCCAAGCCAGGGCAATATCCTCGGGCATCACCTAGGTGAGGGTGAGGCTTGGCGAGCCTTGCACTAGCCTGGGTAGGGTTGGCTTTACCAAATTTGTCAAGGGTAGCCTTTGCCCTCGCTCAGGCTAGGGCAGTCTAGCCAAGTCCCACTCTTGCCAAATCTGGCAAGAGAGGCCCTCACTAGCCATCACTTGTGGCTAACAACCAACCGCTAGCAAAAAGAAAAGGAAAAGAAAAGGAAAGAAAGAATTCATAAAATATATTTACAAATTGTCCACATTAGCGCTAAATATGCCACGTAGGACGGCCAGTGTTCACATCAACGATTTCCTGTCAAAATTAGCCATGTGGACTCCATGAGCAAGTTCTCGAAAGATTTAGGACTAAATTGACCAAACCCAAACTTATTATAAGTTAATTGACATAAGTGTAATAAGTTTAAGATTTTCTTGATAATTTTTCCCAAAACCCAGTATGTTCTATGGAAAATATTCACATTCGATCCTAATTTTTTTTTTTTTAAATGGTCCTTGAACTTGTGGAAATTTCCTATCAAATTTTTTGGTCTATGGTTCCGGCAATTTGAAGCTCATGCGTATGTCAATGCTAGCAGAATGTGGAAAAATTTGAGACCGTTGTGGATATTCAATTTGCTAAACTACAATAACAATAACCCAAGATAACTGTAAGCAAATTTCAGTAACATTTTATTCCATGATGACACTGCTTATTTGAATAGCAAACCTTTTTTTGGCATCGATCAATACCTTGGCCTCACTTTGCTAGAATTAGTGACGGAAGAACAGAAATTCCACAAGTTCAAGCCCTTGATTGTGCAAATTGTAAGTTTAAGGATATTACTGACTACAAAAACAACATAAGTACAGCAATTGAATGTATACTTTTTTCCTATTTTTTATGTACTTCAATGGGATGAGTCCACAAACACAAAAACGACCTAGAAATAAAAAGAAAATTGTACTTTGAATTAGATTTATGGATGTTTACTTCTTATGTTCTTCTATATATGATTTATATAAGACATTCAAACGAGAATCGATCTGTTTTCATACAAGAGGCAATATTGAACTCTGCTTATGCATTGACTTTGTTTCGGATCTCATTTTATGGGTTTTTCATGGGCCTAGGATGATGAATATAGGGTGCAAGTCCAAAGGTTGAAGGAAAAAGTCAAGGGTCTATTCGACCAGGAGATGAATCAGCTGGCCAAACTCGAGTTCATTAACGGGGTTCAAAGACTAGGACTAGGATATCATTTTGAGATTGAGATCAAGAATGCCCTTAGTTCCATCTATAACAACATTGAAGATACTCAACTTTCGGATGATCTTTATGCCGCTTCCCTTCGATTCGGGCTTCTTAGACAACATGGATACAATGTACAGCAAGGGATTCACTAATTAGTTAACCTTTTGTAAATCATGTTGATGGATCAAAATTTACCTTACCATTCCTTTTATTGGAAATGTAGATGTGCTTCAAAGGTTTATGAACAAGACTAGCACATTTAACGAGTTGCTCCACAAGGATGTGAAGGGGCTTCTTAGCCTTTATGAAGCTTCTTTCCATGGATTGGAAGGTGAAACCATACTCGATGAAGCTTGGAACTTCACTTATAAGCATCTGAAGGATCTAAAACTCAATGAAGTTCCCACTACTTTAGCGAGCCACGTGAATCATGCATTAGATATGTCGATCCATTGGAGGCCCAACAGGTTGGAGGCTCGGTGGTTCATGGACATGTATGAGAAACAGCAAGATATGATCCCCTCTTTGTTACGATTGGCTAAATTAGACTTCAATTTAGTGCAGTCAATTCACATGAAGGAAGTTAGCAATCCGGCAAGGTATACACAAGTATTCTTTAAATTTTCATAAATGCAGCCAACATCACGTTTGAGGTGGAATCCACGTAGGAGCGCATTTTGATTTTTTTTTTTTTTTTTGGTCGGTTAGCGCATTTTGATTGACTTTGTCATTTTATGACAAACTTTTCAGGTGGTGGGTTGATCTTGGGGCGAACAAGATGACCTTCTGTAGGGACAGGCTAGTGGAAAACTATTTTTGGAGCAGTATAATGATTTTCGAGCCTCATCATATAGCTTTCAGATAATTTAATGCAAAGATTGGTTGTATGGTGACACTTATCGACGATGTTTATGATATATATGGGACGTCAAAAGAGCTTGAGCTCTTAACAGATTTCGTTGTCAGGTTTGTTTAGTGTCACCACCATCATCATTTTCCCTTGTAACTATTATTGCCAAGAAAAAAGACAAAATTAATTAGTTTGAACGCAATCGAAAAGATATGAAAAATTATATGTTATGAAACAAATTCTTTGATGTGTTTTAGACATATCATGTTTTATGTCAGCTTGTTTTTCTTCTATGTGATTGACTGGTTTGGGCTAATAAAGTAACAATAGGCACTAATTTTCATTATTACTAAAAAAACGTATTGAGTCATGATAAAATTCATAAGATCGTTGAAATGGTGATAACTTATCTAGGTGGGACATCACAGACATAGATAGGCTTCCTCCAACAATAAGAGACAGTTTCATGACCTTGTACAACACAATCAACGAAATTGGGTATTGGACGATGAGAGAGCAAGGAATCAACCCCATTCCTTACCTGCGGAAACTGGTAATCTCAACTTACTAAATCTCTCACCTAATAATTGCTTGTCCACATCAGACAAGTCATTTTTCTACCTCTAACTTTCGTTATAACTTCTCTTTGAACATTTGAGAATCCCAAAATGTAGGAGAAAAGAACATCCCTAGACTTGGTCATTGACATACTTTTCGAATTTCAATCCTATAGTGGGCCGGTGAATGCAAGGCATACATGAAGGAGGTACATTGGTACAACAAGGGCATTAAACCGACACTGAAGGAGTACATGGACAATGCGGTGGATTCAAACGGAGGGCTGATGTTGCTGTTGGACAGCTACTTCCTAACCACGGACAGATTGATGGAAGAGGGACTTGAACACGTTTCAAAAATTCCAAGTGTCATGTACTGTTCTAGCAAGATCCTTCGACTCAACAATGATCTCAGCACATCATCGGTAACTTAATTTGACATTTAGTTTTCTCCTTGTAAATAATCACTTTTAAAAGAAGAGTACATCATCGGAGTGTTCATGATGATGTTCTATTCTTTGTTATTATTTGGTACGCATGTGATATGAATAATGGAACTTATATTTGTCACTTGTCAATGTCGTCCACTTAGTATGAATTGGCACGAGGAGACAATTTCAAAGCATTGGAATGCTACATGAATGAAACTAGCGCTTCAGAGGAGGCCGCACGGGAACACATCAGGCATATAGTGCGCAAGACCTGGAAGAGGATGAACAAAGACGTGTTTGAGGACTACCCATTTCTCGGGTTCAAACCTTTCCTTAGTGCCTGTTTGAATTTGGCACGAGCTTCTCAGTTCTTTTACCAGTATGAAGATGGACATGGTCTTCCCAGTCACGAAACCAAGGACCAAATTTCGTCAGCTTTATTCGACCCTGTTCCCTTCGATTAGGGATGCATTATACACCAAGGTCTTGCTCTCCGAGAGAACCTTTAATATTTAGCTTTTGGGGTGGCTCTGTGAGCTCTAAGATATTGAAACTGATGTAATATTGATAGGTGTTTGTACTAATGAGAAAACCTCTTAACATAATTAAAATTGACAAAACTATCCATGGTTTATATTGATCTTGATAAATGCCGAAGTCATTTGTGTTGTAGGGAATATCCGCTTTAAAAGATTCCGCATCGCTATCGCTATTAAAGTGTCTTGGGAAGAATTGTTGAATATAATTGAGAAGCCACAATCAACTATTGCACGGATATAAACAGCGTACTGCTTGGATATAAGCATCCTACTGTGTAAATATCAACAGCATGCTGAATGGATATGAATAGAGTATTACAAAAGCTTACTATAAACAAAGGCCTATGAAAGTTTGATATCTATAGATAGTAGGAGAGCTGGATATAACACTGTGAATATAAGCACAACACCTACACTATTTGTGATGACAATTTTGTCACGATTTTCAAGATAATTATTTAAATGTATTATCTCATTTCTTAATAGCTTGTGATCTGACATGGATTCCCAACTTAGAAGATTTTGATTGACCATCAATAAAAAGATTATATGTACAAGATAAATCAATTATGTGAGATATATTTCTTGATTGACAATCATCCCAAATGCAAAATACTTTCTATAGTTGAAGCACTCAAATTTTGGAAACCAAGATTTGATTGTGTATGTGATTAAATTTACGGGAATTTTGATTGATAAATTTTAACCGACCCAAATCTTCTCAACAATTGTCCAATGGTTAGATTGGAGGTTGATTATTTGAAAATTGTCCAATGGGAAGTTTAGATGCTGAGAAATATAAAAGAAGACCAATTCACCGAAGAGATAAAGAGACCGAGAGTTTGTGATTCCAAAATTTGAGAAAACTTTGCCTACATTTTTGTCATCTTTTGTGAGCCTCATATTGTAATCTTTTGAGAAGTGTTGGTTGTATAATAATTTATGCTTAGGTGTGAGATAATGAGATCTATCTGCTTGGATATAAGCGGCACCAGTTTTGACATAAAGTGCTTGAGCATAAGTGACATAATCTATGAAAACTTTTCAACGACTAACTAGCAGAATCTATCCAGTAGGTTATTAGTTTGGGAGAGTAGACGCAAGCTTATACCATAATGAACCATTATAAGCTCCGAGCGCATTGTTCTCCATCTCTCAATTAATGGTTGTTATATAGTAAGGGCGCCTTTAGAAAGCAAACAGCACAACAAATGGGGATTTTTTATTTAGATTTGTTGAAAGATAAATGTTGGTCCTTATAATTATTCGGTTCATCTGTCTCTCTCCCAAACACACACAGAGGCAGACACATAACTCAGATGTCTCTTCCAAAAAACTCAAATATCTCTTCCTTACCTTGGATCCAAAATAATGAAAGGCCATAAGTCATCACGCAATCACCTGACCCGCACTCACCCTCATAAAAGAAAATAGGTTATGGGGCCTTTGTCCCCGTCGCCAGGTGACTTGGGTTCCCAAAGATTACGACATTTCATCTCCTCCTGATCGCCATTGCCTCGAGAGAGTCAACACTCGTTAGATCCACGGCCTCGGATGGTTTGAGAATCTCCAGATCAAATATCTGCCGTAGGATGCTCATCTTAGAGGTGCCAATGAGGAGCCCCCGGCGGTGAGCTCAAAACTGAGGCTCATTGAAGGGGAAGAGGGTTGCGCAATAAACCGACCCCAGAACTGGACCGATTGATATTGGACTGGGCCTCGCAAAGCTAGTGGGAGCTCGTCCCAATGAAGGGACTAATCGTGCAGGCCGATAAGCACCGAGGCTTTGTCCCTCGCCACCTTTCACGACTTCCTGCATCCTGCGTGTCTCATTTCGAAAACGAAATCTGAAACTCTCATTTACAACTCCATTTACTACAAGGCCAGTCCCTCTTATCTTCTCGGGCGCACTTCGCATGAAAAAGGATGGACCGCCCAGCCCGTAATGACACCGACTTCTTTAGCCATAAAACCAGACTCCTTTTAGCCCATTTTAGTCGACCCAAAAAAAAAAAAAAAAAAACAAAGCATCCACTCAAAAAATAATAATAATAACAATATTCAGGACCTCTAGAAAAGCATACCATAATCAGTGCCTTAACCTTTCAATCAATCGCTTGAGTATGATCTTTTTTTTCTTTTTTTCCTTGAGTCGCGCGATGTTTGAAAGTGTGAGAATCAATTATGTGAACAAAAATGTATGGCTCGACAAGCCATATTTTCTTTTTCTTTTTCTTGAGGGCATAGCAAGCGTGCCCCACATTCCCGTGAGATCAAAAAAGGCAAATTATTCCATGGGGATTTTGGGCTGCATGCGGGAGTCGGGGACAAGAGGGGGATTATGAGGCATCTCTTTCGGGAATGTTAATGTCTGTTGTCCTGGCGTACGCAAGTGGGCAATATAACTACACGCCAAATCCCTCCCCCCTCCCCCACCCCGTTTTGGAAGGCTGTTTTCACGCGCAAATCTCTCGAGCTCCCCCCCAAGACAAACAATGCATCCAAAGCCACCAATGAATTGAAAAATCCAAGGCGCGATGACGATTCCACGACGGAACGACGGGTCCAGAGATGAAGAGGTAAAAGCTGACCACAGCAAGAAGCGAAGGCTTAAAACCAAAGTTTCGTTTCATGCTAAATCAAACGGCTGTCCTTTCTCCGCTGCGCATCGCACGGAGTCAAACCCCGCAATGTCACGCTTCCTCCGGGAACACGAGCTCGATGCCCGAAGCAACCCCAAATGGCAAAAGGAAAGGTAAATAAGGTAGTGGCGGTGTATGCCACCCGAATCTAGCTAAAACTACTAGTGATAATCCCCATCAAGATCATTATGTGTTTTTTGTATGAATATCTCAGACGTGAATTAGATATATTTCATAAAACAAAAATAAGTGAAATGTGTTGATCTAGGTCATGGAATTTAGTGGTGTCTTTATGTGAAATATGACAACGCGACATATAATTATCGAGAGAAGCTTGAAATTCGAGTCGAACGAATGGCTTTTCATTAATTTTTAGTGAGGCACGGAAATTTACTTTGATAACGAAACATATGAATGAACAATTTAAATAAAATAAGGTTAATAGATCGAAAAAACCTCAAATTATTATATTTGTGAAAATTTATCTTAAAACTATTTTTTTTACCATCAAAAAGCTCAAATTAATACACCTATGACAAATTTACCCACAATTAGTTTCCCTTAAATTTACCATCAAATTACTAAATTAAATAACACGCAACAATTAATGAGTGTACTAGTTTGAGGATTTACTTTCCATTTATCATAAATGGACATGTTTGTAGTTTTTTGTGACATTAATTCAATAGAACATAAACTAAATTACAATAAATTTATCACAAATATATCAATTAAGACTTTTTTGTGATTAAAATATTGGTTTGGAGTAAATTATCATGGATGTGCTGATTTAGAATTTTTTGTGATTAAAAAATTAATTTAAATTAATTTATCGTAAATGTACGAATTTAAAGTTTTTCTTGACATTAACCTCATGAAATATGACGGTTACATTCCAATTTTCGGTTTTAATACATGCTGGCATGCTGCGAGTGTATTCTCCCGGAAGCAACCTCCCCCCACGTGATGCCGGACTCTCGGCACGTGATCCTCTCTCTCCTCCCCCGCCCACCCCCAGGTCGACCTCGCTCGTGCGTAGCTACTGTTCACCGAGCGTGTCCAAGTGAAGTGTTCGCTGGCTCCCTCCCTCCCTCGCTCCGCGAAGTTCCCGTTCTCCTCCTCCTCCTCCTCCTCCGCCTCCTCCTCGGCCTCTCTCTTTTTCAAAGCTCCGTACGGTCTATTTAATACGCAAGATTCTCAGTGCCCGTTTTTTCAATTGCAGAGGCATTGAGGTGGGTTCGCCACTCCTGCATTAGTCTCCTTTTTTGCCCCCGGCCCGTTCATCTTGCATTCACATTCTCTGCGTTTGCTGCTGCGAAACCCATAGGCTGAAGGCATGAGAGCGAGGCTGGGCGGCGGCCTCGCGCCTCGGCGTGTTCTGCTAGCGATTCTTTGTAAGCGTTCTTGTTCTTGTTCTTGGTTTTTTTTCACTGCCGGTGTCTTTATTTGGCATTAATCTTCCCTTTTGGCAAATTTAACAAATTGGGTTGTCTTGAATGCTTATTTTTGGAGGACCCGAGTGTGCTTGATTTCCTGGTTTCCTCTGTCGTGTCAGTTCTCTGCTCTTCTGCTTATCAAGAATCTAGCTTTTTGAATTTCTGCCGCCGGACAGCCAACTTTGATTGCAGCTCCAGTTTTTGTCGACGCTGTTTTGGTGCAATTTCTCCGTATTTCGATGCTTTGGAGTTTGGACCTCATATTGGAAAATATTTTAAGGTGAAAAAGCTGTTAAAACCAAAAGGATAGGGACGAATTTTAGCAGAAGGTATCTCAGCAACAAAGCGATGTGGAAGCAGAAGGTGACATGGGAACGAAATTTTTGACTTCTGAGAGGATTTGTTGGTATATCAAATCAATCCTTTTGGATGCATAACCAAGGTTCATAATTGATTTGTAATGTTAGAGCTTATGAGGAAGTTCAATGAAGAATTGCTAAAACTTGGGATGCGCTTTGATTTCCAAAGAGGGCTCTGAAAAGGCAACCAGCATCACGTTTCAGGTCCATAATGCAGAATAAATTGGTGGTGTCTTTTGTGGATGCAAGTTTCTTAGCCAAGTTGTGCTGCAGAACACATTGTTATGAATACTGATGAAATGCTAAATTGATGGTTTTGCTGGGAGTCTTACTGACTGACCTGATTAGTTTCTTGGAGCGATGGTAGCTTATCAGATTGGGTTTCTGTGTAGTTTAGATAGTGAAGGTTTTCAAAGCCCTTTTTTCTTTGCGACAATTACTTGCAGGAGAATTAGAATGTGCTTATGGGTTTCTAGGTGGTAAATCAACTAAGCTAAACTCAGCAGGATGGTCTGTAATATTCCTGCTAACAAAATCATTCTCCAGTTTGTGGGAAACTTGTGATACAGAAGTTGTGGTGTCTATTTTGTGCAATGTTCTCTCAGACTGAAGGAAACTCAGAATGTTGCTTTCACAACTTTCTAAGGTGGCTTCTAGGGTCTGCTTGGACCCAAATTTGTAATTTCCAAGTTATGTTGTGTTGCTTTAGAACCATTTACTATTCAAAAGTGAGAACTTTAGTGTTATTAATTTTATCGTACAGCAAATCAATACAAGCGGATAACTCTCTGCTTATCAGCAATATTTATGTCTTCCTTCATGTGTATGACAGGCTATCAATCATGTAGCTCCTTTGTCTCTGCAGGTTTAAATGTCTCCTATTCCAGCTCAGTTCTTGGTGATGAACACAATGCTTTAGTTTCAATAAAGAGAAGTGCTGCGACTCCAAAAATCTCACCCAGTGCAGAACCTCAACCTTTTCTCCCTAGTTTAGCTCCTGCACCAATGATGCCATTCACAAATGCCACTGTGCCCAAATTATCAGGTGCGATTCACTTGCTCAAATACCATAGGAACAAAGGTTTGCCTAAACAATGTCACTTATGCTTGGCTAAAAGTATCCCAAGTGTGCTTGGGGCAAACGACGCTGAGTTTCCTGAGTATGACTATTGTGGAAAGCTTCCCAATTACCATGCTTTTAGAGCACCCTTTTCTTTTAGTTAGCTTTGACCTGAATATTGAAGCTCCCATTTGCATCACTTCTTCTCGAATCATGTACAACAGTGGATTATTCATGGACAAGTGACAGGATTTTGTGCAGTGATGCAGGGTAACTGCATCCATGATTGCAAACTAATGTGAAATGTGACAGTTACTCTGGCATTGACTAAACCCTGTGTCTTCTTTGTACGAGAGTTTGAAGTATCCTGCATTTTCTTGTGTCCACACAGATTTTGGTCAATTAAGGCCTATCTCACTTGACTTTCTTGACTGGAGTAGAACTATCTTTTTTGTGGAGGGCAGTGCACATGGCCTAATTTTCTGCTGGTTTTGGTTTTGGTTCATCAGGACTTTGCAGCTTGAATTTTTCAGTGGCACAAAGCATCATGAGTATAACAGCGACGGACTGTTGGGCTTCATTTGCGCCATATTTAGCTAATGTGGTATGTTGTCCTCAGTTTGATGCCACGCTGGTCATTCTCATGGGGCAGTCTAGTACAAACTCTGGGATGCTTGCTTTAAATGCAACTCATTCCAACCATTGCCTCTCAGATGTTCTAACAATCCTAGAGGCCCAAGGTGCCAATGGAACTCTTCAAAGCATATGCTCTGTTTCTCCTGCAAACCTCACCGCAGCCTCCTGCCCTATCACTGATGTCAATGAGTTTGAGAGCAGCGTGGACACCTCAAGACTTCTAACTGCTTGTCAAAAAATCAATCCTGTCAAGGAGTGCTGTGACCAAACTTGCCAAAACGCAATTTTAGATGCAGCCCAGAAACTATCCTTGAATGGCATGTCGAGTTCAGATGGGAATCCTATCTCACCTGAGCACTCAAATAACGTTGATGATTGTAAGAATATTGTCCTGCGATGGTTGGCAAGTAAACTGTATCCCTCCTCCGCTAACAGTGTCCTTAGAGGCCTCTCCAATTGCAATACAAACAAGGGTAAGCATGCATCTGAATGTGTAGGTACACATGCATGCAAATGTGCATGGTTGATCGCTTTTTTGGAATCTTATTCTGTTCAGTACTGGTCGTCATTGAGAGCTTTCAGGAAATTTCTGGAACTATCTTAATCCCTATTTTTGATTCTCTTGTATGTTCTTTATCTGACAGTTTGTCCACTGAAATTCCCAAACATCACTACAATTTCAAAAGAATGTGAGGGACTGATAAGTGACCAAACTGATTGCTGTGAAGCAATGGAGAGCTATGTTTCCCACTTACAGGAGCAGAGCTTTCTAACCAACTTGCAAGCATTAAATTGTGCTACATATCTTGGAATGAAATTGCAGCAAGCCAATGTATCAAAGAATCTCTATAATCTTTGTCATATAAACCTCAAGGATTTCTCTCTTCAAGGTAAGCAAATCCTTTTTCTCTCCCTTTTCTTCCCTACTTGCAGCTAAGCGAGCAATTTACTGTCATTCAGTCTTCTAAAGAACTGATACTGACCGAAGACTTTCTTGTGCTTTTTCCTCTATAATGGGGGTTTCTGAACTGGATGCTTCAGCTTTATCGCAAGGTAACATTCTAACCTTATGATTGCCTTCTATCCTACATACTGAGATTATGCAGTGGCTCATTTTGTCTTTTAAGTGACAAATTTCTATCTCAAGTCTAATGTCTCATTCCTGCTTGGTTCTTTGGTGAAGCATCACTGGATAGAAAGGGTTGCAAGGTTTATGATTTTACAATAAAATCTTATTTTCGAAGCGTGAAGTAAAGAGTTTGAGCTCGTATTTCTTCTGAAAATCATAATGATTTTTAGGCTCATATTCACTCGTCTACTACCCAGTATAACATGGCCTTTGAGAATAAAACAATCCAAAAGGGTACAACTTGTGCTATCTCTGATTTCATGTAAGATCCTGATTCAAGATATTCAGTGCTAAACAACCTCGACAACAACTTTGCCTTGGTAGGCCAAATTCACAAGTTTCAAAGCATTTGCATAAGTACCATATGAACTAATTGGACTCCATTGTTGCTGTATCTTTCTTCCTGAGAAATTGAGAGCTCCATTGATTTGTTTCCAGAATCTGGCTGTCTTCTACCAAGCTTACCTTCAGATGCGACATTTGATCAAATGTCAGGAGTAAGCTTCATATGTGATCTCAACGACAACATTGCAGCTCCATGGCCGTCCTCCACTTCTCTCGTTCCTTTGCCTTCTTGCAACAAAAGTATATCTCAACTACCTGTCTTTCTATTGTATGTCAGTATTTAGCCTTTCCTACTTTGGTTTCGGCACTTCTGTTCCTGACACGTTTGCTCTTCCTCGGCATAGCAGCTGGCAAAATTCCGGCTCTTCCCAAAACATCATCTGCACACCGCAGTAAGGAAATTTGATGCCGTTTTCTAGCCAAATATTGCATCTGTCATTACTTTTATATCATGGCTTCTTGAACGATAACTACCCATTTGCCCTTGTTTGACACGTATTAAAGTCTCTTCGAGTGCATGTGATAGCTCACCGGTGAACTTTTGCGTATTAAGTCACTATAGGGATCCAAAATTTGTCTCTTTTTGATTGGCATCTCTACAGGCTGGAGTACCTGAGTGATCTGAATGTGGGATATATTTGAGGTCACTGCTTGCTGAATCAAGCCCTCTTTTTATTTTCAGTTAAATTAAATGGAGAAATTTGATCACAGAGCCTTAATTAGGCTTATTCAGAAATTACTGAATCAGTTGGCCCCAGGGTTTGGAATGGATGCAAGGTGCATAGATTGATAAGAGACTGTTTCTGACTCGATTAGTAAGAAGTTCCCAACAGTGTGTTCTCTTTCTTTAACAAAATCCCATCAGTAGTAAGATATTCATCAGCGGTGTCTTTGCGTTGCAAATATGTGGTGCTTCTTCATTATAGCATTTGGTCTCAAGTACTAAGTTTTCTGTGACGCATCGACATGCAGGCGCTTGCATCGAAAATTTACTGGTGACGCTGCTATTTACAACTCTGCTGTTTCTCAAGATGCCTCCTTGAACTTGTTGCCGGCACTTTGGTTTTCCTAGCTGCCATTCGAGCCCTTCCGTAGATAGGAGTGTATTCTCATCTGATTTGTCCCTCCGAAGTTGGAGGACGAAGAAATCATACTTAGAAACGACTGTGCAAGACGGGGAAATGTATCGGCGAGCACGATCCTCGACATCTTCATTCTTTACCAGGCAACCTCTGTAACTGTGATGGCATTTAGGAAAAAGGGCATGAGGGAGCAACCAATTCTTCTAGCTCCGTATAATAAATCCTGTAACAAGAAACTCGTATACAAGTGAAAAAAAAGAAGGAAAAACAGTGTTGTATCCTCCTCTTTACATCCATTTACTCTGTTTTTTTTATCGAGTGTTGAATTACTAAAATGATACCTGCCAATTATTATTGACCGTTATTACCCATCCACTGCAACTACTCTAGTAAATGTGCAAAAATTATTCCAAGTGCTGCGACTTTATTAGGTATGAACCATATAAGATAAAGCTAATGGACTACTAGATGGGAATGAAGTTTGTTTCGCGAGTCAATAGCTCGCATTTAGGATGGGCTCTTTCCAGCCTTATCAAGTACAATTTGATGCCTGATTTAACATGCAATTTTCTTATCTTTTGGAACTGTTGCTAATGAGTTAAGGTTAATTAAAAACCCAAGTAAAGTGCTAGTAAAGTGTTCTCCTACAATTTACTTTTATAAGTAATAAATTCATATATACGGAAATTTGATTACGCCAAATTAATCTAACACCATTTTGATACATTTTCTCTTTAAAACATGCCTTACAAGCTATCTTGATAGATTTTAAAGTTAAATCACTAATCATACAAGTGTAATAATCATGCGGGGTGTGCAATTAGATAATATAACACTCAATAATCAAAGCAATAAATAAATTGCTAGGAAATAGGACTAACCTCAATGGAAAGCCAAGTATAATTTTACTAATTGATTTCCCGATATTTATCGGATGTTAATTAAAAATGCATGCATAGCCTAGACATGATTTTTCGGTATGATGACATTTAATTCTTTTTGTAATTTTCTTATTATGGATGCAATTTTAATCTAAATTATGTCTATGTGAATTCTAACTTGAATTAATGACATATGAAAGTGAAATTTAATGTGATCTATGTGCGACCTACTTCTAAGAATGAGTAATAGAAATATTATTTAATCTAACACGGCATGCAATGACGACCTAAGCAGATCAAATTAGCCTATATATATTAAAACAAGGAACGACATAGTAGTAGCAATTATCATGGTATCTGTGTAGACTCAAAACAGAATGCACGTAATTGCACCATCCAATGCTATTAAGAAACATCACGACTAATTGGATTGAGCGTCACTGGAACTCGACAAAAACGCTGGAATCATCGGAAACAGCAGGGATTAAGATCTACAATCCTATGTGGAAGTACGTGCGTGCCTAATATCTTCTGGTAGCATACAAAACTGACTGTGCGAGACGGGGTTTTCTTTAGAGAGCAAAATCTTCTACTTTTCTATATCAAACCCTAAGACATGTACCTTATCCTCAACATAAGAAACACTTTACTAGTATCTCTCATTTGGATATTAGCATATAAAATTGATCTCCAAGTCTTTTCCTATAATTCCAACTTGGCACCCCCGCCCCAAAAAAATCATTATAAATTCCATCCTTTATATTGACAAATATAAGGTTTATGATTAAATTGATAAGTACAATTAAGAAATCTATAACAAAATCGACCACCGTACAAAAGATTTATGACTTTTTAGACAATCATCCCAATAAAATTTTGTAGACTACTAATAACTGTAAGTATATACTATTAAATGAATGTATAATTTTTCCACCAAAAAAAAAAATAGATGAATGCATAATTTAATATATATATATATATACAAATTTTAACACATTAGGAAAGTTAACCGTAATATATGGCTTTAATATCGTAATCAGCCAACGTTGTTTTTTCAAAACGGAGAGCAATGGTTTCGAGATTGTGGTTGTGGAGATGATTGTCGTCATCCGGTCCTAAATTTTGAGTTCAAATCTATTTCATCGGACGCGCTGTTTAGATTCCTCTTTTCAGAAACGATTCTACACATTTTATCCAGCGGCGGGGGAAAACGATTATTTGTCACTTTTCTCTCGTGCAACCTATGTAACACCGACATGGACACGCGACACGTGACACGACATGACACCACATGCCAACATGTCATTTTTTAAAAATAGAGAATTTCAATACGTTCCGACACGTTATATATTAAATATATTTTTATATATAAATACATAAATAATAATAATAATAATAATAATAGCCTAGAATTAATTTACACGAAAAATATTAAATAATATCATTCATTATTTTAATTTGTTACAATAATACACAAAACTTAGAGGAAAAAAATATTGTTTAAAAGAAAAATGTTGAAATGATATTTTTAAATTTATTTATTTATCATATATAGCATTTTTTATTACTTCTTTCATAGTAAAAGACTTTTTTAAAAAAATCTAAAAAAAAATTGACCCCGTGCGTGTATATTTATAGCAATTTTATTACTTCTTTTATTACTTCTTTTGTGTATATTTATATTTTGACCCATCAAGTATTAGAAATTTTTAAAATTGACTCCGTGCGTGTCGGAATCGCGTGTCGGAGCGTGTCGGAAAGAGTTGACCACGTGTCGGATTTTTCGACACTCGTTGACTGCGTGTCGGAGCGTGTCGGACACGACACGAAGGCTTCCAGAAAGTGTCCATGCTACATAGCGTGCAACTTTGTGCAGCCGTACGCTTCTTCTAGCGATGGCTCGCAAAGCCCAATTTTTCCTTTCTAGTCTCGAGATTAAAAAAAGAGAGAGAAAGGAAACTCTGATTTGGACTCTACTCCATTATGAACCATTATTAGCATCGCTTCCCTAGTTGACGCCACCTTCTACGACACCGATTGGTCAAAAGTCAATTTAAGGTCCAAATTGGCGAGGCAATAAATCAAACTTCGGCAGTTGGTTTGGTACATGTAACAAATTTTGACATTGATGTTGATTATTCCTAGGCTTTACTTGTCCCAATTGATTCCAGGCATCTCGACGAAAGGTAATTATTTAGTACCGATTGAAACCATATCATGACTTCATTAAATGATTTACCCATTTTAGAGCGGCCGATGGTGCTCCCACAAAATTTTTCATGGTATCAAAGTGGGAAGTACGAATTCAAAATCTTTCTAGATCTATTTAATTATTGAACCAATACTTAGCTTACAATATTAGAATATTTTAAATACCGAATCCTCTCTTTATCCAGCTTTTTTGGCCACTTTTTTAGATGGTTAGCAAGGATCACGGCACTTAATCTTTCGCCAACCATCAACATTGTGGAAGGTCCACATGGAGATGAACCGTCCAAATCCTTCAATCGCCAACCCAGGAAATGTCTTTGGATTTCTCTTTTTTTTTTTTTTTCTTTTGGGAATTTATTCCTTCAATTCGTGGAAAACCCCAAGAACAGGAAAATGAAACTCGTGAACGATCTGCCTTCATTCTTGTCTTCTCTACACGAAACGACAAATCTCCATATAACGGCGGCTATACTTATCGCGTTATCATCTTGTTCTTGCTTTCTCTCTTTTTTTATGCGTTACTTCGGTTCCCGTTCATCGTACCATTTCTAAGAGTTCCGTCGTTAGACAACTCTATGGATCAAAGACGGTCGTCATCGAAGTAGTTTTCTGCGGTTTGGATGTCCCGCACGTGAACGAATCGAAATATCACTTCACATTTGTACACGGATGAATTTGGTGAGTCGGATTCTTGAATCGAATTTGATCAGATATTACAACTCGAAAAATGTAAAATTAAGGCACCAAAGTGTGACTCGTGATTGACTATAAATTAGACCTGTCAAAATAAGTCATTGGCCCATTCCTTAATCCCTATAAATGTTAAATGGACCATGAATGAATTAGTTATATTAAGTAAACTGATTGTAAATAGGTCTAAAAATAATGTGGGTATTAAATGAGTCACAAACGGGTCTACAACTTAATTAGATTCAAGCCACCTTCATAACTCTATTTTCATTTTTCCTACTCTCACTCAATTTCGCACTTACTCGCTTTGCACTTTCATTTCAATTTGAGTATGAGCTTTTATAGATTTAATTAAATATTTAAGTGTTTTTAATAATATGAAATAGAAATGGATTGGATGTGAATCGGATCGAATAGGATATGAATCACTAATTCTACATCGTATGAAAAAGAAATCGAAATGAGTTAAATTGATCAATTTAAATCAATCTAATTAAATTCTATCATTTTTTACCTAATCCAAATCAAGTTATTTTGATCTTTTAGTAAATGAATGGTCCTATAAACGAATGGAAACCCTGACGCAGCAACTCGCGTTTGGAATTTGACGTAATGGCTGACAGCTGATGAGGTAATTAATTAACGTACAGCCTCGACTCAGTTAACGCGGAGGGTAACTTCCTCCTCTCTTTTCTATCAAGAACGGCACATTCGCGTTCTTTAAAAACCCCTCCTCTCTCGACTCTCCCACGTCCTCGCCAATTCAATCGATAAGTACTCTCGTCCCTCCTCTCCACGGCCGCCGCCGCCACCACCGCCTCACCGCCGCCGCGCGACTCGCGCACCAAAATGGGTTCTTCGCAAGCTGCCGGCGGCGACAGGAAGTACGACCCTCTACCGGAGTCCACCCAATTCCCGCCACCTCCGTCTCCCCGGCCCCACCGACCCCGTCCCGACCACCACGAGACAAGCGGCCACCTCGAATCCGTGCTCTCCGACCCAAGCCTGACTCTCGGGGCCAGGGTCCGGGCCGCCTCATGGATCGAGCTCAAGCTGCTCTTCCACCTGGCGGCACCCGCCGTCGTCGTCTACATGATCAACTATATTATGTCCATGTCCACCCAGATATTCTCTGGCCACCTCGGCAACCTTGAGCTCGCCGCCGCCTCCCTCGGCAACACCGGCATCCAGGTCTTCGCCTACGGCCTCATGGTAGAACCGCACTCTGTTGATCTCTAGTATAAAGCTCGATCTTTACGTGAATCTCATCTATAACTCCGTTGATTAACCAATCATAAATATGTCAGCTGGGCATGGGGAGTGCGGTGGAGACGCTGTGCGGGCAAGCGTACGGAGCTCACAAGTACGAAATGCTCGGCGTGTACCTCCAGCGAGCCGCCGTCTTGCTGACGGCGACCGGCTTCCTCCTCACGCTGGTCTACGTCTTCTCGAAGCCCTTTCTGCTGTTCCTTGGGGAGCCCCTGGAGATCGCCTCGGCGGCGGCCGTGTTCGTCTACGGCCTCATCCCGCAGATCTTCGCGTACGCCCTTAACTTCCCCATTCAGAAGTTCCTCCAGGCGCAGAGCATCGTCGCACCGAGCGCCTACATCTCGACCGCCACGCTGGTGCTGCACCTGGCGCTGAGCTGGGTCGCGGTGTACCGGGCGGGGCTGGGGCTGCTGGGGGCGTCGCTGGTGCTGAGCCTGTCGTGGTGGGTGATCGTGGTGGCGCAGATGGTGTACATCGTGCGGAGCGAGAGGTGCCGGAGCACCTGGACGGGCTTCAGCGTCCAGGCCTTCTCCGGGCTGTTCGGGTTCTTCAAGCTCTCCGCCGCGTCGGCGGTGATGCTGTGCCTGGAGACGTGGTATTTCCAGATACTCGTGTTGCTCGCCGGGCTGCTGGAGAATGCTGAGTTGGCGCTGGACTCTCTCTCTATTTGGTAAGCCAAAACGCAATCATTTCTCTCCTTATGCCTTTAGCTTCATTTCTAACCAGAAAAGGGAAGAATATCTGCATGCAAATGGTAAGTTTTCTTAGCTTATTTCACTACACACAACAGCAAGATTTCTTATATTATGTGCACTTGTTCTTGAAAATGTGTTCATGACCCGAAAGGTCCAGCACTGTAAGTTAGCATTAAGAAGTTACCGAATCGAATTCCGAGGGCGCAAGGCGAGGTAGTAAAGTACAGTGAAAGTAAAAACTTGACAATTTGAAGTGTTTTGTGGCTGGTTATAGTTAAATGGTACCCTCTATGTGAGGCAACGGTGGCTCTTTAACGAAAACATGGCAAGACTGCAAAATACAGATGAGCATAAGAACGAAAGTGGTTTCTGCATGCTTATCAAAAACGCCAAACTGTGTCGCCATTAAAAGTCGCACGTTAAAGGTAACACGTGGAGAAAAGCTGGCCGGGATGTCTCTTTGGAAAAATGATGTCATCTCGGTTGGGGTGGTGCGGATCTTGTGAAGCTTCTGATGGAACGTTGCCGTGCGTTGAGATGAGCACCTTTCGTCGCTATTACTCAATGGCTGTGGAGCGCCGGGCAAATCCTGACAGAAGCAAGCCGTTCGCGCGCCGCGGTTTTCCCAAGAACCGAGCCATGGAAGCGTTTTCCTGCGAGTACTTCGATAAGGGTCGAGAAGGCTTATCGAAACCGATGATGGGAAAGATCGTCGAAAGAAGAATCGAATCGTGATTGAGGGATTACGAACTTCTGATGTACACATTTCGTATGCTCTGTGCGTCGGACTTTTATCGGGTCAACCGTCGGATTCCCGGTATAAAAAATTGACGCGACTGCTGAGATTCTGCCGATCGCCTTGGAATATGAATGGCGCCTTGGTTTTTCCATTTTGACTAACCCTAGGTAGAAGTGGATGGCCATTCACGCCACGATTTCTTGTCTTCATCTTCATTATGATGTGTTGACGCTTGGTTTTCCCATTTAGACTAAATCCTAGGAAGAAGCAGTTAGTCATTCATGTGACGATTTCTTGTCTTCATCTCCATTATTATATGTCGTTTCACATGGGATGCTACGGACAACATCCAGGTTGGTTTAGCGACGGTGGATCGAATTGAAATTGCTTATGTGGATGCGGGGTCCAGAGGATTATTAGTTTAATTCGGAAATAATTAGGCACGTGCTAATGAACTCCTTTTGTGACTTCGGGCAAATTGCAGCATGACTATATCCGGGTGGGTGTTCATGATCTCAGTTGGCCTGAATGCTGCTGCCAGGTTAGTCCCTTTCTGCTTCCTTAAATTCCTCTCGTGCATGTATTGATTCCAGTTCGATTGAAGAAATCCCTGACGTGTTGCGTTTGATCTTCCGTTCGTCGGAAACAGCGTCAGGGTGAGCAATGAGCTTGGAGCTGGGAACCCGAGGTCGGCGGCATTCTCGGTGGTGGTAGTGACAATAATCTCCTTCGTCATCTCTGTGATGGCGGCGGCGGCGGTGCTCGCACTCCGTGGAGTCATCAGCTATGCCTTCACGGAGGGAGCTGCCGTGGCGGCCGCCGTCTCTGATCTGTGCCCTCTGCTCGCCCTCACCCTCCTCTTGAATGGCATTCAACCCGTTTTGTCCGGTAAGGAGGATTTGTTCACGTAGTTAATGGCTAAACTAGCACCATTCTTTTCCTGCACATCGATCTTGTGATAATATCGATCTACCATCTAAGTCCCGATCGCATATAAATTGATGAAGGTGTGGCGGTCGGGTGCGGATGGCAGGCGTTCGTGGCTTACATCAACGTTGGATGCTACTACGTGCTTGGCATTCCGTTGGGTTCGCTTCTGGGCTTCTACTTCAGACTCGGCGCGAAGGTAAGTTATAACTGGTTCAAGCTCGGTGAACCTTTTTCTCTTCTTTGTAAATGAAATGCTAATCGAGGTGAACCTTCGTCGTGGTTGGTGGTGGCAGGGGATATGGGGCGGTATGCTTGCCGGCACGATCATGCAGACCCTGATCTTGATGTGGATCACGTTCCGGACAGATTGGAACAAGGAGGTACGCGAACCTATTCACTAAACAGATCATGTTAACGCGATTTCGTATGCGTTCATGCTAAATTGACCGCGTGACGAAGAAGCCGTTCGACAAATGTTTCTTGGACATGGTTAATGTAGGTCTTTTCGCAGGTGGAGGAAGCAATGAAGAGGTTGGATGAGTGGCAGGACAAGAAGGAACCCTTATTGAAGGAGTAACCGATTTGGGCAAAAATTATGTTCTGGTGAAGTTTGTTATAGGAAGAAATTGGCGTGAAAAAAGGAGTTGAATAAAGAAGATGAATTGATGGAGGAGGTGGATTTTCTATGTCCCTTTCTTATTAGATTGAATGCCAAAACATGTTATAGATTAGAAATTCACAACGGCATATTGATTTTATTTATTCAGTAATCTGTCTATTATACCAACTACATATTTAGTTAATTTCTTCTTAATTTCTTACGATTTGTGCCAAGTCGATGTCCAATATATTCATCTCGATGGATCTAAATCCGAACTCATCAACATGTGTAGTTAAATTCACCCTCATCAGAGAACTTAAACGAATGAATGATATCCGACTATGATATACTAACTGCTTTGCAATGCAAATATAAGTGATGCGAGACTACTCTTGCCCTAATATCCTCGAGCCCACGCCTTACTAAATCTTCTCCTCACGGGCCACCGTTCTGTGTTGGGCCTGCCCCCCTTAAGCTAGGTATTCTTTCCACATCAACATTGCCTCATGTCAAATCTCCACCTTAGCTCGACCAAATTTAGCTTATGCTGGAGACAAGAACAACATCCACCCTTCAAACTCTATCTCAAATGGGTTGTAAGCCAATCGAGGTACATTAACTACTCCATTATACATTACATCCCCAGCAAAGGCGAGGCCAATTTCACCTCGCACCCTCCCATGTGCACCTTAATATTTTCTATACCGGGTAACTAATAATTAACGCAAAAAGACAAACTAATATTCTCTTAAATTGAAAATAGGCAACCTACGCCCTTCATTGAGTTTTGACGCACGGTGCACTCGCACTTTCCGAAAGAAGGGAGAAGCAGAAGCACGCCACTCCTCCTCCCCTGCGGGCGGCCCCACTAAAGGCGTCCCGCGTCCCGCGTCCCGCGTCTCTCCAAAAAGGCACGGCAGCGGTCGAGCTGTCCCGCTGACGCCACGTGTCGGGACGGAACCGGAGAGTGCCCTTCCTTTCTACACTCGCGCCAGTGAAACCAGTGTCGTCCCGGGGATCCAGCACTCCGCCCTCCCGCCAAAATAACGAACTCGGGGTGGATTTTCCTGCTCGAAGGCTCGTATAAATTTGAAGACGCGCACAATCTCTCTCTCTCTCTCTCTCTCTCTCTCCTCAGAGTCGCAGCAGCAGCAGCAGCAGCAATGAAAGGTCGGAAGAACGTCATGATCGCTCACAAGAAGCTTCCCCCACCGTAGGCTCCTCGATATCTCCCTGCTTCGTTCCGTTTCGCTTCGCTTCGAGCTGTCATTATTTTGCGGTATTTTTTTTGGCGAATCGTCCGGTAGACATGATCAGCTGGAGTCGTGGTCGTGGCGTGTAGTGTTTCGAGTTGTCACGGCGGCATGTAGACGTCGTTTTGGAGTCGGATGATGTCACTGAACTGTGCTTCGCAGTGACAGATTCGTTGTCGATCGATTATCGCGATCCTTCTTGCGTTTTGGTGCTTTTTAGATGCCGGATCGTTTCTGCACCTGCGAGCCTTAGTGAAGATCGAACGTTTTTGTCGTCGTTATCGAAAGGCGTTTCGAATGCGCCGGCCGTCTTGCGTTGCTATGTCGACTACGACCGCGCGCTCTTTCTGCATTGACAGTCCTCCTTACTCTTTGTCATCGAGGATATGTTTTTGCGATTCGAAGTGGTGGCTACTCTTGAGTGATTATATAAACTCTCTTGCTCGTGCTGATGCATCGGAAAATGAGATTGCTCAATGACTCGCGTCCCTGCTTCTTCATCAAGGACGCTGAAGCCGCGCAAGGATGGAAAGAGTATTTCGAAGAAGAAAGGAGTCGGGAGCAGCTCCGGTCCTGCGAGACCAAAGCGTCCTCCCACTGCTTTTCTCCTCTTCATGTGAGTCGCGCTTGGACTGATACAATAGATTCTTTTTTTTTTTTTTTTGGTTACTGTTAGTCGCTTTTACATGTATGGTGTTGTGGATGATGATAGGGACGATTTCAGGAAGAGTTGCAAAGAGGAGCATCCAGAGAACAAATCCGTTTCCGCCGTGAGTCTCAGAACTCGGATTTTACCTGGCGATCTCAGCTATCACGATCGTCTTTTACTATTTTTAGCTTTCTGTGGCTCCAGAGTAGTGATGAGAATCGAGTTGATCTCGTTAAATCATTTGCATCTCTTTCCTTTTCGTTTCTTGTGTTTTCGGTTTTCATTTTGCTTCAAGTGATGGAAGTCACATCGCGATTCAGAGTTGACATTACTGAGTTTCTGGCCTTTAGCCAAGCATCCAATAACAAGATGCTCATCCGAATAATAGTTCTAATCAATAGACGTCCGTCATCTCATTTTCAGTCATGCTGCGGCGTGGAAGAGAACCAAATTCCTACTGGGTGTCTCTCTTGGTTCTTTTGCATTACTGGCAATGAGCAAGAGCCTGGTCTCTGTTTGTTGATATCGGATTACCTTGACGCTTTTTCGATCTTATGCCTTACTGATGATCCCAGCTAAAAGTTTGCCTTAGCAGTCTCTCAGACCTAACTAGTTGTGCTTGAAATGGCGTGCAGGTCGCAAAAGCTGGTGGTGAGAGATGGAAATCAATGTCTCTAGCCGTAAGATAACCCCTTCTCAACTTCTCAATGCAGCATTAGCTCACCAAAGCTGTGAAGCCTAAGAAAAAAAAAGAGGAACTACTATGAACGCAACAAATGCACTGCACTGCACTGCACTGCACTGCGAACTTCTTTATTCAAGCCTACCGTTTATGCAGGAGAAAAGTCCGTACATAAAAGCCGTGGAGAGGAAGGCGGACTATGACAAGGCTATGGAATCATATAACGAGAATGAGGTATTTTCCATTCTCGTTTGGATTTTTAGTTTGAATTAGTATAGCTCGTATGATGACTTCTAAAGAAAACAAAAGAACACGGACCTTCTCACGGCAGCTCCACGCAAAATTAAGCTAAATATGTTGTTTCATGGCCTGATACTAGAATGTCAAAGAAGATGAGGCTGAGCCGGCAGCATCATCCGAAAAATCTACTTCTGAATCAACTCCTGAGGTTGAGGATGATGAGGAAGAAAGTTCCTAGGTAATCATCAGTACTTTCCTATCTCAGGTTGTTTCCGATTTCCAGAAAGAACAGATAGGGTAAGGAGGCGATTAAAAAAACATAATCTCAGTTAATTTGAAATTTGAATTTGGCTAGCAATTTCATGAATGACTGGGTTTTCTGGTAAACCAATTATTCAAGATCTGACAGGGACAAACCAACTTGTTTTCGGCTTGTTTCAGGTAGATGCAGAGCTTTTGGAACTGGAGTCCTTAGAGGCAGATGGAACAAGGGTAACTTTTTTCTTCCTAGGTTAGATACTCAGTTGGTAGTTCTGAGCCCCTCGCGCCCCGAAAACACACACTAGTAGAACTCTAGAAGTAGTCATTACTGCATATCATCAACACCTTCACACAATTACAGTACTAATAAGTTAGACAATCATAAGAATTTGCGGGAATAATGTAGCAACATTCCTTTTTTTTGGCCCTGCTATTTTTCTGACCGGGCCAGATTACTGGAGAACGCAAAACCTCATTTTCCCTGGTAGTATCTGCCTTTGCGTCCCCTTCAGATCTCTTTCGTTCTCTTATCTGCGGATATAAAAACTGCCGAGTTCTGAAACGCACATGGTGTCGACGAAGCTTTGTGTGCAATTTGTTCTGTTGGTGCGATTCTGGCATGTAGACAATCCAAACTGGATGTTTACTATGAAGTTACGAGATCACAAATGTCTTCTTGAGAACTTTGCTCTAATTGCTGATAATAATTTAATGAATTTAGGGTCCAGTTGTCCTATCCGAACCTGTACCCGTGCTGTAATGTAAGAGAATAGGCAAAGAAAGAGAAGGGATTACACAGCCAATGCTCTAATGGAGCTACAGAAAAACAACGAAGAGAAACTCTCAGGATACATGCATCATTAGCTAGGATCAGCTAGACTGTCAAGACAAGAACATCATTTTGTCCTGGCACTCACCATAAATATGCAGACTTGGTGTCAAACCAAACATTTTCTCATATCGATATGCCTGCTTTCTTGGTATCCTCCTATGGATGAGGAACTTTGCTAAATGAAAGCCCACCAAGGAGAGATAAAAAAGAAATCAACTAAAGTTGTATCCATGGCCAAATTATCCAAGCAACATGTAAGGATGAACACAATGAGATAGTATTTTGACAAATAATTACTAAGCAAAACCTTATCAGATTACTTCCAAGGCATACAGATGCAACCGGTAAAAGTTACAAATGAATTCAGCCAAAAAAAAAGTTACGAACAAAAGACATGGAGAAGAATGGCACAGCAAGAAAAAGAAATAGGGCCATCACTTTTTCTTCGCTGACTTTCCTTCCTTTAATCTGACGACTTCATCCGCATATCTCACCCCCTTCCCCTTGTAAGGTTCTGGAGGTCTCCACTTTCGGACTGAAGCAGCGAATTGACCAATGGCAGACTTATCGTAACCACTGATGATGATCCTGGTGTTGTCCTCTACCTTCACTTGTATGCCCTCGGGAATGGCCATCCTGACGGGATGGGAAAACCCCAGACTCAACACCAAATCCCTGCCCTCCAACGTTGCCCTATACCCCACTCCGACCAACTGAAGTCTCTTCTCGAACCCTTTAGATACTCCCACGACCATGTTATCTGTTAGCGTCCTGCAAACGCGAGATTCAATCAATGTGTGAATATCATGCTAAACAGAACACTTTGGTAAAGAAGTCATTCATGGTTTCAAGAGAAACTATACTATCTTCAAAGACAAGAAGGCACATTTGAAGCACCCAATACTTCAATTGGTTCTGGGAGGAGATGAAGAAGGTGTATATCACAGATAAGCAAGAGAAAGGGTACTGCAACTGACACATGAATAGTTCCTTCTTCCATCAAAGAATCATTTAGCAATCATAAACTTCATCCTAGAGATACCAGCTATTTATAAAATCCTCAATGTTGGTGTCCAATTTCATGAAATTTCCACAAGTTGACACTGGAGCTGACACGTTTCCATTCCATCTGTCTATACCCTCTTAGGAAAGGATACATTATATAACAGAGGTTGAGGTCAATCACAGGTAATTCACTCTTTTTTAGTTGAAGAGATGAATTCCAGGCGTGTCAATGTGTTTTAAACACGTCTTCCCAAGTATAGGTGTGCTTATTACAGATTTTATACAAGTCCCATAAATGACAGACAACAAATAAGCTCTTCAAAGCTTATAGAATAAGCACAGCCAACCATCTTTATAGCCAGGAAAATGCCACATTAGCCTACTGTTTCCACAATTAGATGCGACCTCTAAATCATCCAGAAGTAGCATTCTAATTGCACTTCTACTCGAGAGGGGAGAGAGGAAGCAGCACAACAACCTCTACAACTTTTAGTTGACTCAATAAAAAGAAACAAGAACATAATGAAGAGACTCTTTTGCAAGGATAGCCGAGTTAGAGCTCACCTAAAAAGGCCATGCATTTGGTTGGCCTTTCTGTTTCCAATGCCTTGCTGACCTTGAGATATCCGGACTCTTGCTTCTCAACTTTCACTTCTCGTGGATAAATCTGTGCAAGCTCTCCAAGGGGACCTTTCACTCTCAAAGACTGGCCATCTAATGTGATTGTCACATTCTTTGGCACCTCAATTGGCTGCTTCCCTATGCGAGATTCCTTACATTCTATATTGCTTCTCATGAATCTAACATGAGTTACAGGACCAGAAGAAATGCATATGCCACTTCTTTCACCCAAAATTGCTGATCTCAGTTTGCTGTAATATGATAAACAGAGAATGTTTTGACAATTAGTACTCAAATTTGAGAAGTTGGCCCTCATTAAAAGGATCAACATAAAATTGAATAACGAACTTCCAACACCAAACTCTAATCAAGGAGCAAGAGCAAAGGGTAACATACAAGAACCTCCTATATAGATACCACTACTGCATGAAGAGAAAAATAAATTTGAGGTTCAATTGGGGAAAAAAAAGGCCTTATCCACAAGGAACTAAAAAGAGATTTCTGGCACTTTGGCATGGTCTGATTGATTCTGTTATACAATAAACAGTGCCTTTTGGCTTCAAATCGGAAGAAACGACGATACGTCTCTGGCCAAAAAGAACCGAGAATTTCTCAACATTTCGTCAGTGAGAGCCTTATGACATGGAAGAAAACAGAGAAACACATTGTCAATGTAAATTCCAGGCCACAGAGTACACCGCAAAGAAGCTTTAAGATTTTTCTCTCTCTTTCTCGAAGCATTTTGCACAACAAAAGAGGTGGCTTTTCTAGCGAAGGTGTAGGATTTAGACCCTGAACCCTGAATTTGCGTCATAACCACATGAGAGAGTCACAGAGTGAAACATAAAATCATCGAGTCAGCAAAAGCACACAGCTTCAACATTCTCCCACTCTCATAATTTTTCCGCAACTTCGACATTTTGCCCAACACCACGCTTCACCACTTAATCGAATCGAATCAATGCAGACCAAATCTTAATAAAAAAGAAGAATCCAATTCCCATGGACATCAACAACCAACCTCTAAACGACGGACATAACTTCGAGGGAAATGCATAATCCGGAGGAACATCAAGCGCCACTAAAGACCGATTGCTCTACGACCCTCCACCGACCACGCACACCCAATCACTCCACTACCCTCTCAAATTCTCGACTACCCAGATGCTGAAATTTCAGTAGAACTTCGAATTGACCATTCGCAAGGCAGAAAATACATAAGGCACTATGAGCGCCAGAACAACACGCACGAAGAACGTCGCACTCGCAGCAGCGAACACGAAAAAGAACGAAAGAGTGCAGGAAATTAAGGTGCTGACCATGTCTGCAATGGATAGGAGAGGGAAGAGACCATCGTCGCGAGCCAAAGCGCATCCACCTGGGGAAGTTTCTGAGCGTACGCTCGAGAGGCCCGAAGGTATTTTGTTATCCGAAATCCGAAATGCACTCGTTATCCATTTTTGCAAGTTCGGGAGCATTCTTCCCCCGGGAAGACGTAATTGCCCTTCTCCTATATCGAAACCTCCGAAGTGCCCTTCCCGTTTCCCCGTCGACGGCCAACGGTCAAAAATTAAGAGCCGATCGAATTCCCAACATTTTGAGCGCATCCATATTGTCTTTTTTAATTTTTTATCATTAGTAGTGTGAAGTGTGCAATAAAGGAACGGAAGAATCAAAACAAAGTAAATTTCAAAGCAGTTCGAGACGATTGGTAAGCCAATCTTAGACTTAGTGCTTGTCATGCCAAGTCTTTGCGAATCAAATTATAGCTCTATTAGCATCTTGACAAAAATGGTCTTGAGATAGATTAGCAAAGCCCAACAACTTGGATTTGGCCCCAGCGATTAGTTGGTGCACTTGGCTGAGTTCACCTTTAAAGATCTGATAAATCAATCTACCGAGCAATCAAGATAATTTCTACAAATATAGCTATTGAAATCTCATTGAATGAGCTATTGATGTTTATCTTAAGGGACCCCTTCGTCGGACAATGCCAAAACTGAGGTAAGCTTCATCACTCGAACCCGGGTTTCTCTCTAGGTTATTTCACCTACTGATATTCCAAAAGCACACCTAAGCAGAGCTCACCAAGTACTTCAGTCAAGCTTTTTCCTTCGAAAGATGAAGTTGTTCCTCAATTTCCAAACTTGCCAGAGGATCGCAATGAGGAAGTGAAAACTAAGCAACTTTTAGAATTCAGTGGCCATTCTTCGATTATTGTTAATCTCTATCTATTAATCTGATCTGCAAGGCTTAATCGGACCAGATTTTGTTAGTCCAGGGACAGAATAAACGGGTGCTCTAAGGTTTCGAGGTGTTGTCGACACAGCTCCCGAGTATCCTCCGCTGTAATCTTTCTCCTGAATAGATTTGCTTTAGTAGGTAAACCATTTCGACAATTACAATCTTGGGGGAGGTTTAAAAGTATGCCAAATTTTAGTCCACAATGCTCGTGGAGTCTGGCATGATGAAGAGTCCGAGATCTGGCTCTGCTTCTCTGACTCCATTTTGCAACAATTATAACTGCTTTGAACTGAGTACTCTCCAAATTTTGATGTTGATCCAAACCAGCTTTGTCTTCATCTCGGAGAGTTTCCTTTGAGATCGAAAAGATCACAACGGTTTATTGAATGAGCTAGTTGTCATCGTGATTGATTTTTTCATATTACAAAACCAATGTGTTGTGCATATATATATGATTTAATTTGAGATTAGAGGTGGTGAGAGAAAGAGCTCGAGTCAAATGATTGATAGGGATTATGATCAAAGAAAAGAAAAATTGATAGAGATCGATAGCCATCTTAACATATATGTCTCTTAAATAATAACTCCTTGCAAAATAATGTATCAAACATGTAGTAAGTGATATGAAAAACTGTTCGTGGACATGTTCGCTTATTTAAATGTATATTTATGCAAGTGGGCCATATATGCCATCTAATTAAAGTATGCAGTTAGTTTAATATGACAATGATAGATTGATCTTAATGTACTTGGAATTATTAATCCACAGCTAGCGCAATACCAACGGGGTAAGTGCAAAATTATCAAAATATCTCCATTGTCTTTCGCCATTTCATTATTTGAAAAAAAGGAGTGATTTAGCTATAATGAGTACCGAAATTTGCATTCTCCTTTACAGTCATTATTCTCGATATAAATAGAAAATATCTTATAATTTTCACTGCACTACTTGTCTCGTGTTATATGAAACCGGTGTTTCTAAAATGAGAGACTCTTTAAGGGTGTGTTTGTTTAAAATTGTTTTTGTTCTCCGGAACACAAATTTTTATTCTTTTGTTTCAGGGAATAGAAAAAGAATAGAAACGCGTTTGTTTACACTTTTATTCCCAAGAGCACAAAATCTATTTTTTTGTTTTCAGGAACAGATTTGGAACAGAAACAAAAAGTAGAAAAAACTTGTTTTTTATTTTTAGGAACACTTCCAAGAAACACTTTTTCTCTTCTCATTTTTCTTCTTCTTTTTTCTTTTTCTTTTATTCTTCTTTTCTTCTTCTTCTTCTTCCTTTTGCTGGTCACCGGCGTTGGCCATGGCCGGTGTTGGCGACCGGCCAGACGAGGGCTGACAACCTCGCTGGAGCGTCGCCGACCCCTGGAGAGGTCAAGCCACGACGAGGTGAGGCCTCGCCGAGCCACCTCCAGGATGGCGTCGCCTAGCGGTGGCTTCGCGAGGCCGAGCCTCGTGCGGCCACGGCGAAGCTGACCCTCCCTAGCCGGCGCGAGGTCGCCTCGCTAGGGCCGGCCTTCGGCGAACTCGTTGGACATCACCCAACCGGCCGCCCGCTACGACGGTGGTCGGCGACCAACCAAAGAGAAAAAGGAAAAGGAAAAATAAAAAAGGAAAAATAAAATAGAAATATTAAAAAAAAATTAAAAGAAACAAAAAAATACAAGTATGCCAAATGTGTTTTTGTTATTTTTCTATTACATGAACAAAAAATTTTATACAATTACTAAACGCGTTTTTTTATTCAAAAATTATTCCCAAAAAGATAAATAGTTTCTATTTCTATTCTTGGGAATATTTTTTTAATAAAAACATTACTTAAGTTTCTAGATTCATGTAAATATGTTTCTTTAACCTGGGCTAAGTTGATACTTGCCAGATCCAGATATTGGAGCCGAGGGTTGGCCCTGGTCTTCTTAGAAAGAGGTGACCTTAGGCCCACAGGAAACCAGCACAAGCATCAAGTGGAAACGTGTCTGGGGAAAAGTTGCTCAAGTAATGATTTTTGAATTTAAAATTGAACTTCTATTTTAAAATTACTTATGTTATGAGTTATATAAAAATTTTAGATACACATATATCTATAAACGAAGTTAAAAAAATCTTGTATTTATCAAATTAGAGATAATAAAGAAAATGTTTTCGATTGCACACCTTCATGAGATAAAAGAACAAATCAATAGCATATATCTTTTGTATAAATGAGGATATCCCTTTAACTCGTAAATCATTATCTCCGCCATATATGTTAATTTTCACGATACAGTGATTTATGAGTTAGATTGGTCATATTTTTTTGAATTACTTTGGCAATTCGCTTGTAAATTCTCATGAGCAGGCCGTGGTATCGATGGCAATAGATATTGCAACTAAATCCATATTCCATTTATTTTATGAAAAATAAATAATTTGTAAAATGATTTCCAAAAGAATAATCATCCGAATCGATTGAAATAATTAAATAAGAATTTTATTATTATAATCAATAACAACTTATGTTTGAGTAATTTCGCGGACAATGAAAATATCCTTTTATGTATTGGTGTCGGTGAATGATACGGGTGATTTATTTGTTAATTCTTTATAATAATTAAAAAAAAATCACGAAAGCTCGCGAGGTGCACCCACGTTAATTCCTTTGACTATGGCAGCCACCGTGGGCACCATGCGATGTGGACAAGGGCCATTGGTCGGCATCACTTTGGAAAGTAAAATAAATCGATCATTGACGTGGGTCCCGCTTTTCTGGTTTGTGGATTCTAGGGTCTCCACGTATGCGCATCGAGCATCTAAAAAGATTCGGATCGCGACAAGTTACGTGGCCTAATCGCACATGCTTCTTCGACCGGCTCTTCCTACGTAGGCCGGTCAACCTAACCATGTATGGCCAAACCTAACTTTTCCGCGAACTCTTTCTTTATTTAAAATTTCACGCATTTAATTTACTGAAAATAATCGGTCGACGAAATCATTTACGGCAGGACAAAGACACATAAAAGCTCAAAGTTAGTCTGAAAAGGAGAAAATGCGTGTTTTTTTTTTTTATTCTCAAAAGTGATTTTTCAAAAAGTGCTTTCATTCATTACGAAGTTTTCTCAAAAGTAACGCATTTATTTTGTGATAAATTTTATAATAAAAAAATGTTTTCAATGGAAATCAATTGATTTGTTTTTGTCTTTTTGGTGATTTAGGAAAAAACGATTTCCATCTTACTAGGAGGGAAAGCCGTTTCCCCCTAATTCAAACTCATTGTTTTCAGACCATGGAACATGCATTTTGAAGATCCATTAGTTTATCGTCATCCAAATATCGAAAAGTCCAAAAATAATTTCTCATAAACAATTTTCCTTAAAAATATAAAACAACCCTAGGTTTGTACAACCAACCGATTTATAAATGAGTGATGTTGGAGTAGTCGGCCCAATTCTTAGATCTCATATATAATTAAGTATATCATTTTTTTTTGTTATTTTAAAAGGGATTAGAGGACTCATGCTATTAATATTAGTAACACATTTCTCTAGAATCTCTATCCTTCAAAAGAGAGATGCTATCAAAATTTATTGTGAAATTGCGCGTCGCGCCGGAAAATCACGTCCACGAGTATAAACATACAATCACATCTATGAAATTCCACGACGATGTCATTGCGATTGCCCCTACACAAAAGAGCTCTTCTACGTTTTTACAAATTTGTGGGTTTTAGTTAAAATCGCCATCACATCAGATAATGTGTAATAAGTTCTAGAACGAAAGTGGGGAATATCCGGAAGGAGATTAGACATCTAATCATTGAGGTTTTTGCCGGAATAGCTACCGTGCACTTAACATATGATTTTCAAGACCCTTACTTTCCAACATCCAATCATATTTTAAACATTTACAATCTCTCTCTCTCTCTCTCTCTCTCTCTATGTATTGCAGGGAAGATTTCTTGATTGAATAAGATATTTATGGGGTGGGGGCAGCGGTGGTCATAAATAGTTTGGTGGGTTTTGTAGACTTCTGCGCACTCCATGTTTCCGCCGCTGGCCCCAGTGACTACGATACTTAGCCATCACATTTTTTTTTTTTTGTCAAAATAATTGCAGTGGAGACATAAGTCAAAGATTGATTCGCTTCTTTGTGATGGGTTCTCTTGAGGGTCTTTCCTAAACTTCGATCTGAGGAGGGCGTTGTAAGGGTTTCGTTTCTGTGCCGACTGTTTGGCACCAAGAGACTAGTTTTTTTATTTTTATTTAATAGATTAAAAGCATGTAATCGATTATTACTTTATTCAATTACCGTCATCGGATTACATGGCCATCGCATACCCGTGAACGATTAAGGGGTATCGCCATAACAAAATTTCACTTTGAGGTGGAAACCCTTTTATGCACATACAAGTGAAAAGCGAAAGCGGCATGACTTGCCATTAAATTAAGTATAGATGGGTAAGTGATTTCATCCCATTATTTTTTGCAAGAAAGTGTTGTTGACATCTTAACAACCTTATTCCACTGTACATGTTCATGCCTTGCATAATTCTTAGAGCCTTTAAAATATGGTTAAAACACGATCAACAATTATTTTGTTGCAAATAAGCAATATGACTGATGGGATCTAATATATATGATTTTTTTAAAGCAATGAGATGGAAGGAGCAAGGGTTATGGGAAATCACAAAAAGTATCATCAACTTTCCTCTCCGTATCAAATACCCAATTCAATTTCAAAATCTACAATTATTAGATTCTTTACTTTCGAGATGCACCATGCATAATTTTCCTTGTCGTCAATTTCTTTTCCAGATCACATGATCCCCAACATTTTTTTTTTGCTTTTTCGAGCGTGGATCTTGGGTGTACATGAAGGCAACTGAGTCTAGATCAGAAAGATGTAAAATATACATTTTCAAATGCGCTGAGAGTATTTAATAGGTAGAGCAAAGTTGATGATAATTTTTTTAATCATGGAGAAAGCACGTACATAGATACTAGAATGCATGAGAGTGAGTTCAAATTCGCTCCAAATCGAGATTATGGAAATACAATTTAACTTTGAATTGCAATAACAAAAAAACATCATCAATTCTACAGTATATATCAAATGACCCTCTTTACAATCAAGTCCTATGATTCTCATACTATTTTTAAAGAGATCAAAGACGGAAATTAATACGGATTAAATTTGCCTTTCGATACTTCCCACTTCGGATCAAATTTAAACCCAATATCAACCCCCAATCCCAATCAAGTCGATTCATCAATCGATCAGTCCATGGGCCAAAAAATTGTATGTAAATCAGGCAGCCTCCATATAAAAATTACATATTGTCGACAAATAAAGCCTTTTTTCTAGGGGAGCATCACTCACTGCAAAAACAATATCAGAATTTCCCCAAATTGCCCCTCGAACCGGAATGGGGAGGGGGACAAATCAGCCGGCAATTCGGACCATTCCCACCCCCTCCACCTCCTCCCCCATTTCGTCATCATACCGGTCAACCCTCCCCGTTAAATCAGTCGCATTCCTAGCTACAAGGTCGTTGCAACTGATTTAAAAACATAAAAAAAAAAAATATATATATATATATATATAAATAAATAAATAAAATCCAAAATAAAAATAAAATAAAAATAAAAATTCAACACCACCTTCCTAAAAATATCGTGACCCTCCTTTTTAAACACCAAGCATGATTTGCACTCGAGAGTTCCCATTTTCCATGGCCGATAAAAAGCAAGACACTCCTCCTCAATCTCAAAGGCCATCCTCGTACACTGCTAGCTAGCTAGCTGAGCTCACACCCACATCCTGGAGCTGTCCCTCAGATCAGAGGAAATGGTCCGCTTCAACCTCCGGCGCCGGATCCAGCGCCGCCTCTGGACGCTCCGGCGGTGCATCCGCCGCGCCTGGCACCAGATCCTCGCCCGCTCCTCCACCCCCGCGTCCTCCTCCTCCTCCTCGCCCGCTCGGTCCCCCGCGGCGGCTCCGGCAGCCGCGTCGTCGGGCAAGCGCTGCCGGTACCGGTTGCTGCCGTACGCCGAGGTGGCTCCCCGGGAGGTGGAGCCCGTGGCGCCGTCCGTCGCGGCGGAGCCCGCGTCCCGGATCGCGGCGCCGCCCGTCGTGGCCGCGGCGGCGGGCCGAGGAGGCGACGGGGATTCGGATTTGGTGGCCCTGAAGATCGGGCTGCTGGGCGATCAGCAGATTGGCAAGACCAGCTTCGTGGTGAGTGAGTCCTCGAACGAAAGATTCGATCTCTGAATCTGGGGGGAGAGCGAAATCGACGCGATCGTTCTCGGGTCCTCATTGTATCAATTTCTGACGCATTTTTTGTGTTCTTTTTCTTGGTGGGGTGAAGGTGAAGTACGTGGGGGACGAGAAGGAGGAGATCTATGGCTGTTCGGAGACGAAAGGCTTGAATCTCATGGACAAGACTTTGCTGGTCAATGGCGCCCGCATCTCCTACAGCATCTGGGAAGTCGAAGGTAAAGCTAACGCATTCGGGAATTTTGCCCAAAAAAAAGCTATCCTCGTACGACATCCGAGGATACTGTCGCTAAGATTGAATCTGAAACTGCGTATTTCCGGTGTGGTGCAGGCGACGGAAGGCCCGACGACCACGTCCCGATCGCCTGCAAGGACTGCGTGGCGATCCTGTTCATGTTCGACCTGACTAGCCGGTGCACGCTGAACAGGTGCTCGTCTTGCCTCGCCTCGCCTCCGGTCGCCCGATAATCAGGCGGGCGGGCAGCCGGGTTGGGATAATTTAGAGGCTTAAATTAGATTGAATGCTTAACTTAGTGTGTGAGATCTTTGTTTGATTGCAGTGTCATAAGCTGGTATCAGCAAGCAAGGAGATGGAATCAGGTAATAATATTTTTTTTTTTCGAAATTGTTCTCTAATATAGAGACTAATCTTAAATTATAAATCTAAGTTATATATCAATCTTTGTTATGCAGACGGCAATCCCGATTATAGTAGGAACCAAATTCGACGATTTCATCCAGCTGCCCATAGATCTGCAGTGGACGATAGCAAGCCAGGTAAATAATATATATATATTCAATTAGAATGCCTCGAATTAGCAGTCCCTAAATCTTAATTAGAGAAATTAGAGAAGGACAATCCATCCCCAAACGACCCACTTGGAGATCAAATTAGGGAATATTATTTTAAGAGGAAGATCGTTCGGGCCTTACAGCTTTTGGGGAACATTCTTCCGCAAGTTGAGGGCCAAGTTGCAATCCGAAGGAGGAGAGGAAAAGGGCAGTTTGGCCCGGTGCTGCAGCAGCAATCGAATGCATCCAGGAACCACCATGCATAATGTACCTAAAAGTCAACGGTCGATTGAGTCGAGACGGGACGGGACGGGACGGGACGAGGTTTCAAATTTTCCGGCGTTTCACTCGTTCGGGACACGAAGACGGGAGTAGGCGAGGGCGAGGGACCTCGAAAGGGACGGGTCGCAATAATGGATGGATGGAGAGGGAGGAGCGATGAATTTAGGGCACGTAATGGGATGATGGCCCGGTTAGAATAATGCCTTGATGATGTTAGGTGTCGATGGCGACACTGCCTAGGATGACTTGGAACTATTTGAGTTTTGGGTTTGGAATTATATCTTTAGATGATGTGACCAACCACCCAATTCAGCCAAAAAAGAAAAGAAAAGAAGAAGATAAACTTTAGGCTCACCCAGTTTAAGTCGACGGGTTAACGGTTTCATGACATGTCTCGTTTTCGTGATGTTTTGACAGGCGAGAGCGTATGCAAAGGCCCTCAACGCCACGCTCTTCTTTTCGAGTGCGACCTACAACATCAACGTCAACAAGATCTTCAAGTTCATAACCGCGAAGCTCTTCGACTTGCCGTGGACCGTGGAGCGCAACTTGACGATCGGGGAGCCTATCATCGACTTTTGAAGAAAAGTGTTGTAGCTTTTTTTGTGTATAGTTGGTTCGTCAAAGCAACCGGTTGCTAGGGTAATTCGAAGGCGGGGTGCGCCTCAGTCATCCTAGCGATATCTCGAGTTGTGTATTGTCTGCGTTTCCATTGACGATCGACAATAAAATCAAAGTGTGGAACAAGTTTTCATGAAGGAATTAGGCACCTGATAAGGAGCATCAATCTCTCTCTCGCCTTCTCTCCCCATAGGACGAGAAGGCAAATCAATGCCCTGCTCACTCCAAAGACGATGCTGGTAGCCTAGGCCGAAAAGAAGTTCTGAAAACACTGTCACGCCAAACTTGCATCCCATCTCCTTGTATCGTAATTTCACTCAGAGATCAGATTGCTAGACAAAATTCACCAAAACCCAATTATCCGACCACCGGAACTTTTAAACCTAGGTTAACAACTAGTGTCAACTTGTACTGCCACTCCTGCAGCAGCCTCTCAACACAACCAATTACTCCAGTCTTCATTGACTTCCTCAGTTTTTTCTTTAACGAACGATTTGAACTCACAACTTCATCACATTTTCTACAGTAAAAATAACAACTGTTAAAGACATGACCAAAAAGCCTGCTTCCCAGATTGAAAACGAAAACCGAGTTAAGGATTCATTTTATTAGCTGGTGTAAATAAGTACACATGCACCAAAAAAAGAAAAAAATAGAATGAAAAAACCAGTCGCACTTAGAAAACCTGTCTTCATCCAAGAAATTACAAGAACAGAGGCGCAGATTTGAAACAGAAGGCAATCATTGTCTAAAAGGGGTTGCGTCATTCAAGTTTAACCTCCCTCTTTGGGGGCTCCAAGTCCAAGTAGTAGAACGGCTCTGTTGGCTCCTCCCTGCACAATACAAAGAGTTCGACTTTTCATGGGAATGCAGCTATAAAGCAGCTAATGATGCAATAGTGGCAATAGTGGCAATAGTGGCATCATGGTGTCCTAACCTGGAAAAGAATGGGTATTCTTTGCATAAACAAGGATAAATTCACACTCAAGGTGCATCGATTTCATGGTTCAATGTCTCCCTTGCTTTCTACATTATAAGAAGAGATAATCTAATGCTAATTGCTTTGGGAGTAAGTTTTGAATTTTCTACGACCAGATTATAGTATGCCTTTGAGAAGATGGTTGAAGTTTGAAAATCAGGAGGGGAGATGAGAGACAGGGAAGGAGGGGTGTGAGAAAGAGGAAAACAAGCTAAAATACCATGTAAACAGTCCACCAAGTCAAAATGATATCAAGAGATAATCAGTGTTTTCCATGCGGTTTAAGCAAAAGCCATTATTAAAGGCATGATTTCTATGACACAGAAGGTAAAACATACCCTGGTTTTGACCGCATGCATTGCCAAAAGAGCTTGAAGGGTCCTGGAACTGTCTTGAATGGATTTCCTTCAAAACAAGCCTGCACAGATGAAAGTAAAGTTGGCATAGTGCAGCAAATAAATTGCACATATCAGGTCCAATTCTTATATTCTAAGATCATGAGCAAAAGATAGCCTCACTTCATACTAAAAGCCAGAAAACAAGATGACAATATCCAACTAATTCCACTTCAAAAGGAAGTTTGAAGCTTCTAGAGCATGGATCCTTCAAATAGAAGAGTCGGACAGAGAGCATGCAAACGAAAAGAACAGTAGCACAAAACCTTCCCTGTTACTACTTTCTCCTTCCCTTTTATCTTTTAAGTTTTTTTTTTTTTTTTTGGGAGGGGGGGGGGATGGGAAGTTTTAATTATATGGATTTTATTTAATTAGATCAACTAATCTATAAAAACTATAAAAATTTATTTTCAGCCAGCATGAAACCTTCCCTGTTACTAATTTCTCTTTTCTTTTTTAATGCTGAGAAACTGGGATTGTGTTATCCTACATCAAGAAGCTGACTGATGGTGTATGTAAATCATCTGGTTGAGAAGCCGAAGCTTCTCTTAATTGGGCTGGAGGTGGGGAAGCATCAAATGATCAAAGGAGCCTTTCTTTGCTTGACTTCCTTGATTCTTATATGTTTCTTTAAAATTTAAAATTTGATGTTTGGCAACTTTGCATTGATCCACAATATTACGATACAGTCAGTCAACTTGCTTTGATAAAACTCCAAGCATGTCTGAACTCTGAAGTTATTACGACTTACCAACTTTCAAGACTACAGAACAATATATCTAGATATAAAGGATCGTTTGCCATAAGGGATGCACTGCAGGTATTGCTCTAGTACCCCTGCCCCTTCTAACTCTCTCAACTTCAATAAGATGACTAACATATAGTAACAATCGTAGTAAAATATCTCCTCACCACAAATCAAAGAGCTTGTGAAAAAAACGATCCTGTGCTTGAGAAAAGATAAAGAAAAATCTCTCTTGTGCTTACTCAGTTGAATACAAAAGAATCATCTATTATCCTCATCTTAGAAATTGAACAACACTATCAAACGTTGAATCGAACTTAACAAGCATTCCCCCGTAAAAACTGCCAGTTCACCTCTTCAAAATAACAATAAGAAAAGACATCAGTCACCAACTTGTGCTAAGCATGAGTGAGCTCAGGCACACTCGGTGAACATCCAGGTAGCATCTACCTTATGAAAGGGCACAATTTAGTTGCTTTTAGAGGCATCGAGCATTATTGGTTCATATCAGCCAAACCCCATTCATTGCAGCAAAATTCACATACAACTACATCCGTAGGACGCCATTCCTGACCTAATGCATACCCTTAGACATGTCATAGTGAAACTCCACAAAGGCCTTATTTGGTTCAAGGACAGGATCGTGGAAATGGGTTCCAGTCACAAGCTATCTAACTCTTCAAAATTGGATCCATAGTTAGTTGTTTGATGGTCTAGATAATTCACCATGTAATGGAGACAGTTCCGCTCTTTCGATACTTCATTCTATACAAGTCAATGCAATCGACAATCGAGCCGATACTTCCACCATCATCACCCCTACCAACATCCCAACTTTTTGTCCTGTCACCACCCTCATCGATTTACGGCCACCATCATCGGTTCAGTAAGACTCCTACTCACAGAAGCATTTTAACAAACAGACAAACTGCATCACTCCAACTCTTCGCCACGCCACAGCAAATTACAGAGAAAAGTTACTGACGGGACGTGTTCGTGCGCGTCTCGAATGCAAGTTTACTACCTTGGCGACGGGAAGAGGCATGAATTGAAAACAACTCAAAGATGGTGCGAAAGATACGAGAAATCAGAAGAAAAAAGATCGGAGCGAGAGAAAGGGGCAGGCATTTTACTTGAATGACGTCCTCAACTCGATCGTTGCAGCGATGGGCTTTGGGTTGACGATGGTCTCCCTCGGGCGTTCCCCATGGACTCTCTCTCCTCGGCACCGGCCTCGTCTCGCTCATCCTCTCTCTCTCTCTCTCTCTCTCTCGGGGGATCTTTCACAGACGCTCGCAAAAGGGAGAGAGGAGAAGAGAAGATGATGATCTCGGGTCGGGCTCAATAGATGGGCGGGCCGGATCGAATCCGCCCGGGCCTGGAATAGAGATCGAAATTTCGGGCCGGCATGATCTCCACCTTCTCTTTCCCTTCATGGGAAATTGCGAAACCGCGCAAAGGTGCGCTCTTTGCCCCACTTCCATGTCGGTCTTCTTCAGCCTTTCTCGTAAATCGATCAGAGGGAAAATGGGTGCTCTTTCTTGAAGCTGATCCGACGCAATCCTCTTCCCTCTTCTCCCTCCCGCTCGCCCATCGTCGCGCCTCTGCTTGATCTGTGGCGTCTCTGTGGGCGCTTCAATGGTGATTGCTGCGTTGCATGACCATTTTCATGTCACTTTTACCTGCTGGATGGGGGGCTCTTATCTTGAAGGACGTTTCATTGTTTTTCGATGTTCTTCGATGTCGATTTAGTTAACGCCTCATTGATTCTTTTGAGTGGATCATTGCCTTGTCGGTGGGCCGACAAATACAGACAACATAGTATCTGAATTTGCTCATAAATTATAGAGCCTTCGCTACGGTGATGGATAGTCTTCAAGTTGCTCTCCTGGCTAACGCAAAGTGACCGTTAGCCACTGCAAACCGGGAAATCGTTTGGCCCTGCCGCTTTAAAGGAGGAGATCTGTTGTTCTGCCGCGCTCTTTGCAAAAAGATGTGTACTTGACTGACATGAGTACTCCTGAGTTGAGTGCTTTGAATATGAAACGAGTGAATTTGCCCAGATCGAAATTAATCTATGCTGCTTTTCAGCTCGTACGAGATGCTGATAATGTTGCTGGATTCCGGCAAACAGATCAATGCACAAGTTATAATGCACTTCTCTTCGCACTGATACTTCATGGAAATTAACTTTTTCCTGTTTGGAGGCTGCTATAATGTTGGAAGTGATCGGCTCCGGTAAAGTGTCTGATAACTTGGTGATGGTGAAGTTCCCCTTCATCGGACTCGGATTGCTGGCCATTCTGCGGGTCTGCTGCTATATCCCACCACGACTACATCGACCATCAGCAAGAGACCCGCATTTGCAAGTAAAAAGAAGCCTTGAGATACAACACTGCACTGTGAACGTCATGCGCTTTCTAACCGATCCCAGATCCAACTCTTTTCTTTTTGGTGATATGGGATTACGAATGTTGCGAGTTAAGAAGATTTTCTAATCTTGGGGCTGCTTTTTGTGAGGATTTTTTTACCAAAAGCGATTATACATTGGATCTGAAGTCATCATCTGGTAAGAACCTAGCTTGGTTTGGCGGCACTTTTGAGTTTGCTCACCTGAAATAACTTTTATTGCGATGATATTGCTTGTGAAGGTGGCAAAAGCTGCAATTGCTTATGCTGCTTATGAATTGATTGGCATCTGTTATCCATTCGGGGGTCTATTTCTCCTTCGAGGAGGGCTAAACATTATAAATGATTGATTTCTCCCCACGCACTGAATCTCTTGTTCATTGCTTGTAAATCTGGAGTCGTCAGGAATAGCTCTCTTTAAGTTGAAATTACGATTATATTGAAGAATCCTTCCAAACCTGGAATCTGCATGGACATTGTTTAATAAAGATATATGAAAATGGGAAGATCACAATCTGTGACATCATTTGTTGTCCACCCTGCGTGATTTCTACAGTCATTCATCATTCTTTCTTTCTGTTATCATTCAGTTACCTTTATCTATCTCAGAATATCGCAGCAGCAGAAACTCTCTCAACTTCTATCCCTGTCATGAGATTTTTCATTCATTTCACGGTGTCATACCCAGCAAATTAGAAGGTAAGTGACTCTTCATCTGAAACCCTTGACTCCGTGCTTCTTATTCACATGAAGTTTTTAACTGCTACAATATGCTGATCGACTGTTTCTCAGAGCCAAATTAAAATTGCTTGGACATTAGCACATCAGGGAGGATGCACCAATTATCACCTAACCGGGAGAAGAATGGGTATTCCTTGCATAAACAAAGACAGTTTCCCATCAAGGCGCACTAATGGCATAAACAAAGACGGTTGGCTCTTGATTCTTCTGGTAGTAACTTTATACTTTCTGCCACTGGATTTTCATATTCCTTTGAGAAGATAGTCGAGTTTAAATGTAAGGATGGGAGAAGAGGGATGGGGCAGGAGGGGGAAGGGTCTTTCATTCAAATTCCATGGAAAAAACCCATTTTTGGAGGGGAAAAATCCGGCCAAACACCACAGAAACAATGCAGCAAGTCAAAATGATGTCAAGAGAAAAACAGATTAGGTTATCACAACACAAAAGGTAAAATGCACTCAGGTTTTGATCGCATGCATTGCCAAAAGAGATTGAAAGGTCCTGGAATTGTCTTGAATGGTTATCCTTCGAAACAAGCCTGCACAGACCAAAGTAAAGTCGATGTGGTGGAGCAATTAGTTTGTGCATGTCAGTTACTTCTTTAAATTCAAAGATCATTAGCAAAACATGGCCTCAAATCATAGTAAAATGCAGAAAATACGATGACCGATATCCAACTAATATCACTTAAAAAGGAATCTTGAAGCTTCCACAGCATGGATCCTTTAAATAAAAGAGTCAGAAAGAGGGCACGCAAACGAAAAGAACGGCAGCATGAAACCCTTCCCTATTACTACTTTCTCCTTCCTTTTTTAATGCTGAGAAGCTGGGATTGTGTTATTTTACATCGAGAGGATGATCAAAGATATATGTGAATCATCTGGTCGAGAAGCTGAAGCTTCTCGTAATTGCGCGGGAGGTGGGGGAGCATCAAATGATCAAAGAAGCCTTTCTTGGCTTGACTTCTCTTGATTCTTTATTGCTCTGAAATTTTTCATTTTAGTGGTCTGCAACTTCGCATTAATCCACACCATCTACAATACAATTAGCCAACTTGCTTAAATGACACTGCACGCACGTCTGATCCTGAAGATACCACCTCACACCAACTTTCGAGACAGCAGAACAATCTATCTAGATATGCAGGATTGTTTGGTGTCCCTCGTTTGCTCTGAGGGACGTGCTGCAGGTATATCTCTAGTACCTGAGCCCCTCCTATTCTTTAAACTTCGACAAGGAGACACAGACTGACGTATAGTCACAATTGTATAGGAATGTCTCCTCGCTGTAAATCAAAGAGCTTATCTCGCGCTTGCTCAGTTGGATAAAAAAAAGAAAAAAGAAAAAACATCTTTGATCCTTTTCTAAGAAGTTAAGGTACCATCTTCCTAATGAAAAGACAGTTTAATTTGCATTGAATTTCATTTGTTCGTATCAGCTAAACCCCTGGTTCATTGCAATAGAACAAACACGTGACTACATCCGTAGAATGTCATTCCTAAGTCACAATACATATTCTTAGACACACCGTAGCAAGACTACACAAAGGCCTCGTCCGGTTCGACGATGGAGTCGTCGTGGAAACAGGATCCAACCCCAAGTTATCTAACTCTCCGGAATTGGAATCTAGAGCAAGTTATTCGGTAGTCTGTATATTTCATCTTCATCATGTCATTGAGATAGCTCTGCTTCCAGCTTTCGGTGCTTTCCCTAGCTTTTTCAGTCCCTAAACCTTATTATAACAAAGAAGATTAGAAAAGAAAAAGAAAAAAAAAAAAACAAGCTTTTGAAGTCCACCTTGTCTTTTGCCCATCTGTCACTGACATATTCTCCCCTCCCATGGAAATTTGCTAAAATGCGGAAGTGCCCTGTTTGCCGTTTGCCACCACTTCCATGGACTCAATATCTCTCCCCAAATTCCAGATCTAACCAAACCAGCCACCCTCCCTTCTTCAACCTTTCCCCTCGGATCCCCTCTCCTCCACCACCACCACCCTCTCGAACGAACTCCGAAGGAAAATGGGTGCTCTCGTGAAGCTGGTCGACGCCGTCCTCTTCCTCTTCTTCCTCCTGATGGCCGTCTGCGTGCCCCTGTTCGACGCCCAGGCGTGCCTCCCGGAGTCCCTCTTCCCGGACGCCCTGCTCGACCTCAAACGGGCGTACAGCGGCCGGGTGGGCGACTACCTCGTCGCCGAGAAGCCCCTCTTCTTCGTCGGCCTCGTCTGGCTCGAGATCCTGTTCCTCTGGCCCCTCTCCATCCTCAACCTGTACGGGATCCTCGCCGCCAGGCCCTGGTTCCGCACCACCTGCTTGATCTACGGCGTCTCCGTGGCCACTTCCATGGTAATTGCCGCACGCATCGTTTGCCCATTGTCATGTTAGGTAGCTTTTCGGGCAAAGGCCGTACCTTTTTGCACTGCTGAGTCGGACTTGTGATTTGAGCGCCTCCGCTGTTTTTTGTTCTCGTGAAAAACTTTGTTTTTGACATTCCATGTCGATTGAGTTAGTGCGGGCTTTACCTGTGAGGTCTGATTCGAACAGGAGAGCAGTCGAGCCAAAGATTTTGCAGACCCGAGTGGTCTTCATTCTTCCAGTCTTTGCGAACATTCTTATGAAGTACAAGAATTTTTTTGATTCTTTGAGTGGATCATTCCATGTCGAGTAGCCCGACAAAGGCAACAACGTAGTTTTCTGAATTTGGTTATGGATTGTTGCCACCTTGGTTACAGAAATGGACGGGCTTTAAGATGCTATCCTGGCTAAAGCAGAGAAATTGTTAGTTTATACTAAAGTGGGAAATAGTTTGGCCCTGCTGCTTCAAAGGAGGAGATCTGTTGTCGGCCGTTCTCTTTGCAGAAAGATGTAATACACAACTGACATAAGTGCTACCGAATTGAAGAGTGGTTTGATATGAAATGCGTGAATTGCACAGATTGAAATTATCTACTCTGCTTTTGAGCTCTTGCAAGATAATGTCTGTTGCAGTTCTGGCATACGGGGCAATGCAAAAGTATAATGCATTTCTCTTGGCACTGATGTCTCATGCAAATGGACATTTCCCTGTTTGTAGGTTGCTATATTGTCGGAATTGACTGGGTCTGGTAAAGCATCGGATGACTTGCTGATGGTGTACTTCCCCTTCTTGGGACTCAGTTTGCTGGCCTTTCTGCGGGGTCTGCTGCCGTGTTCTACCAAGACTACATCGACCATCAGCAAGAAACCTGCATTGGCAAGGAAAAAGAGGGCTTGAGACACAACACTGCGCTGTGGTCGTCCTGCGCTTTCTAACAAATTCAAGATCCAATTTATTTCTTTTCAGTGACATCAGATTGAGAATGTTGCGAGTTAGGAAATTTTTCTGCTCTTGGGGCTCCCTTTTATGAGATTTTTAACTGAAAGCCATTGACCATTGGATTTGAACTCATCATCTGGGAAGAACTAAGTTTGTTTTAGCAGCACTTTTTTGTTCACTCACCTGGAATAACTTTTACTGCACCAAGATTCCTAAAGCTGCAATTGCTTATGCTGCTTATGAGTCGATTGGCATAAAATATGTCATTGATTTGGTTGTTTAATTCTCCATCTAGAACAGTTTAACTTTACTACTGATTGATTTCTGTCCGCACTCTGAATCTCTTGTTCACTGCTTGTAAATCTGGAGTTATAAGGAATAGCTCTCTTCAAGTTGAAATTACGGTTATGTTGCAGATTCCTACTTCCAAAACTGAAATCTGCATGGCCATTGTTTAGCAAGAAATTTGCAAAAATGGTAAGATAACAACCTTTGACATAATTTGGTTATGTCAGTCATCATCCTTCCTTCCTGTTATTATTCGGTTATCTTTACGCATCTCAGAATATTGCAGTAGCAGAAATTCAGGCAACTTCTATCTCGGTCATGAGATTTTTCTTTTATTTAGTGTGTCATGCCCAGCAAGTTAGAAGGTAAGCGACGCATCCTCTGAAAACCTTGACTTGATGCCTCTTGTTCGCTCAAAGTTTCTAATTGCTACAGTATGCGGATCCAATGTTTCAGGAGCCAAATTAAAATTTGCTTCGACATTAGCACATCAGAGAGAAAAAGTGAGAACAACAAATGGACCAGTATTGTTCATATCATTGACAGTTGCAGTGGGGGGTTACTTTGAGAGAGGATTAAGAAAAAAATAACCCAAAGGAACTTTTGATGGATCACGCAACTAAAAACTTTACCACTACAGCTCTAAGCTAAGCTTAAACTACAGAAGTTCTCAAAACTTGGTCAAAAGAGAAGTCGAAACTCAGGGAATGGAAAGTTTCGTGTTAGTTTCCCTGCCTTCACTTTTTCCTGGGAAGTCAATACCCGAACCCCTTAATCCTTGCAAGTAAGGTGCGATCTTGACTTCTCCAAATTCGATATAAGCTGATTTTTCTGCTTGAACATCAAAAGCTGCGAGTTCTTTCTTAACGTTGCTTCTGTGATGTCCTACATCTGCAGAACACTGCAATTCAGCTCCTATAAAAAAGAAACCAAATCTTGTGTACACATTTTTTTAATTGAACCAAAATAACATCAGATAATGCTTGCCACGTACTTTATTTTAAGAATCTCGACTTACCTGGACATTAGACTGCACGGTTATGCACTTTCACACGACAATGAAGCCCGGATCCTCTCGACAGTGCAAGCGATCAAATTGTTAACAGTCGCAACTGACCCAAGAGAGAGCTTAGCAGTAGGAACTGAATCGACCAGAATCTGGAATGCCACTGTGAGGAGAGACCCACCACCAGATCCCACTGCCTGTTGATCATGGCCACCTTGCATGGCCGAACCATCAGGCAGTATTGCAAACCCTGAAGGAAGAAGCGCGACATAATCTGGATCCCCACCGTTCAGTACCACATTCATAGCGACGATATCCACTGGAGCGTAAATTACGAAAGAACCGGCAGAGTCGGTGCAACTCTCTTGCAAGATCAGCATGTTGCTTTGGCTTGAGTTAGCACTCTAAGAGAATTAATTTGGTAAAAAGAATGATGAGATGATTGATCTTGTAGGATATGTAGATTTGGTAAAAGTACTGATAATGGAAGTTTTCGCAAACTGACATTTACTCGTAGTAGAGATACACAGTTGCCAGTGTCCCTGCCATTTGCGATATGCGCCATTTCTTGAACCACCCCTCCGTTCGAGAGAATATCCCACTGTATCGCAGTAATTAGGCAATGCTTCAATTAGCAGTGATAGGCAATCTCGAAATGAAGAAAACAGCAAAAAGAAGAAACTAAGTTTTTTCCAGAATAACATGTCAACTAGGATCACAACAGGAATCTAGCCTTCAATGTCATCTGGAATAAAACAGCCTCCAATTTCTGGGGCAGAAAGTAGCCAGTTATCAAGTGCTTGAGTGAAACATGGTCCGTTCTTTATTAGGATCAGTGAAAATTAGAATTCAGCAGTTTAGAATTAATTGAATAACAATGTTTGTTCATGAATAGTCACTGTTTTGTTTACGAAAGAAAAAGGCAGGTTCGCGATGAGTAGTAGTAGAAAATCGTTACTTGAGTTGAATAACTGAAAGATGATCTCTATTGAAGACAACTAGAATAACTACCTTAGAACCACGAATCTAGAGACCAGGATGGACATGCACTTGGACTTGTTTTCAGCATGTATAACTACGGGAAAAGGAAATTTGATACCTCGCTTCGAGAATTCTCATCACGGAGGAAATCGAAGACTCTATTTGGCAGCACCGGAAGCCAGAAAGAAGTCGCAGCACTCAGTACTATACCGGGGGGTCTACCCGGATCGTCTATACTTTTCCTGGTCATGACCCTCACATCGTCGGCACCTGTCCCTGATAATGTCGTCCATGTGTGAGCTGTAGATGCGCTGACTCCGGCGCAGAAGCTTATCACCATTCTTTCGGCTAGTTTTAGCATGCTCTTTCTTCCTTCTTGACTCGTTATCACTGCCAAATGTAAGCGAACTCAGGAGTTGAAAATGAGTGTGACAACTAGCAAGACCACCTCTAACAAAACATTCATTAGCTAAAAGAAAGGACTTCATGATTCTTTGGCTAATGACAACCAGAAACTTTTGTATTTAACAAAAGTGAAGTAGAAATGCGCGTGTAACTACTATTGAGGGATCAGAATAGACTTGAAAATATTATTACCTCCGACGTCGGTATTAGGAATATTTGTTGCCATGGCACTGGCAAGGCGTTCACATTGTCTATCTAAGGTGGCGACCCACCGTTTAGCCCCAAGGGCGTGACCAGAATTAACAAGCTGCTTGTATAAGCTGTGGACTCCTCTATCATCCACTTCCACATTCTCAACCCATGTCACCTAGGGCACAATGATAGAGTAAATAAGGATGTATCAAATCGAAGTGAATGATTTGAGTTACATGTGTAGTCCTAGCTAAAACATGGGGATTCTTCTTACCTTGGAATATCCATTTGGCATTTCTTGAATTACACATCCTGAAGGCCTTCTTCGGCACCTGACAATCGGGCTTGGGCGTACATTGTCCAAGGAAACGTCAACAACAGCCCAAGTCCCATCACCGTGCTGTTTACAGTACCGAACAAAGTAGACTTCGCGAGTTGGAACAAGTGGTGTAGGAACTTGAAATTCAGCTGTCATCTGCATTAATTCGATGTTTAGAGAGCTTAGAAGACAGGAGTTGTAAGAAAAAGCAAAAGGTTACACGTGCTCATGTGATTTAGGACTATCAACAAAGTATAATCCTTAGTAATAATTGACAAATACATATGTATGTGTACCACTTGCAAAGCTCCATTGTAGTTGCCAGCTACTCCTGTTGATAGTACTTCCAATGTTGCAGCTCGTGAGACAATGCTGGAGAAAACTGTCGACCATTGATTCTGCGGAAAAAGTAAATGCGAAATATCATTCGAGAACGAATCCATATTTTTTTCAGTGCTGTGCATCAATACCTGGTCAAAAGCAAGAACAACTCACGATTTGGAGCACCCAAGAGGAGAACTAATAGAACCCTTACCACATCCATGAGAATCTCAACAAGGTTGATGTGATCCATAATGACAACAGCACTTTCTCGTGAAGCTTCTGTGTTAAATCCAGCAGGCTTTGGCCCAATACCCCGAGGAAATGTTTTCATGTACTCATCTTCATTTAGCACACTCGATGAAATGCCATCCAAGCTCTCACTCCAGAGGGGCTCTCCCATCTGGGCCATCCTGACCAATTCCTCCATGGCTGCGACTGCCAGCTCAATGATCATTGGCTTGTCAGCTTCTGTCGGGGCGCCAATCGACTTGAGAAGGTCTCCAGCTCCATAAATCTCTCCTCCTACGCTAGATTGACCCCCAAAACCTCCGACTCCAAGGTCGAGTGGACGAGGTGGAGCCGAAGGGGAAAGAAGAGGATAGTTCACCACTGGCTTGCCCACATACTTGGCAGCAATAGCTGAAATTCTATCGATCTGCAAAATATATGGATGCAAAATAAGAATATGTGCGTTAGAGTGCGAGAATTCTGACTTATGTTAAGTGTTGACTCAAAAGTACCATCGTTTCAATGTTTAATATAAGGCCTGTAGTTATTACTTCTAACTTAACACATCCAATCCTATTAGCTGTTATAATATAAGCATATATATACCACAGGGAAAAGAAATGGAACGATGTACCTCTTCTCTTAGACGTGCATTTTCCAATCTCAAGTGGTGTTCATCGAATGACATCTCTCCGATGGCTGTCGGCCCTCCACAGTTGGGACATGTGGCATTACTTAGTGCCTCCCTGTACCTCATATTGTCGGTCCTAAGCTTGTCATTCTCCGCTCGGAGCTGTGTGTTCTCGCCGCGCTCGTGCTGTGTCTGCAAGAGAAGAAAAAATGCACTCAACTTAGTTATAATCAAGTGCAAAGGCAAAACTAGCACTATATAATAAGCATAGGTTTGACTAGGGCAAAGCCCACTTCTTAGAAGACCAAAATATTGAAGTTACCTCACACACACCTACGTTTCTTTATCTGCCAGTTTTGGTAATTAAATATACCTTCATTTGAGTGCGCTTGTTTTGGAACCAAAACTTGACTTGCAAAGGCTCTAAGCCTAATTGACGGCTGAGTTCCTTCCTCTGCTTGTCATCTGGATGCGGGCATTCCTTAAAAAAACTGCAACATTTTTTCCTCGAACCAGTTTTTAAAAGGGGTATATCAATTAGAAACAAAATTGACGATCATGTTAACAGAGGGATTCGGCAACGCACGCTTCCATCTCTTGGATCTGATGCTGGGTGTGACGATGGTATCGCTTCTTCTTATTGGGACGCTGAAGATCCTGCATGTCGTCTCCGGATTGACCTTCCTGGTTTTCGCTCCCCGACTTTGTGCTAATCTCGAACTCTTCATCTCGGAGCCGAGCAAGTTCGCTCTCTGACGGGGTCTGATGAGCCATGTCTAAGGGGTGGTGAAGCTGATGATGATGAAGGCCTTCCATCATGTTTGGCTGCGAAAACATATACATGTCTCTTGTGGAAGGTGATTTGGTATGTTAATGTGGGGCTTTTATGCCCATTGAACGATTTATTTTTAACCATGTAACAGACATCTTATATGGATTCTTGAATCTCGAAATGGTTGTCTTGAGAATCAAAAATGAATTTCATTTTTTCGGGAAATGAGATTCAAGTTTAGCAGAAAATTTAAGAAACATTAAGTTACTGAAGATCAATCCCAACATAGTGTTCTCATTTTTACACTCCCCATAGGGCACAAAAAGAAGTTAGGGTAATTATAAGAGAATAATAAGGGCACGAAAATGAGCTTACCTGACCGAGGGTGAGCCCGGAAGACGATCCATACCCACTGGCATTTCCATTGGACCCGATCATCGGCGATGACGACATGTTCCTTGCCGGAATCATGATTCCAGCTGGCATGTTAACGAAGAAGCTAGAAACCCTAGTTCCCAAAGTGAAGCAAATGCTGATTATATCCTCTTCTCTCCTTCAGCACTGTTAAGCGCAATACTAGGTTTGACCTTTTTGAACCCCTATATTGTCCTATCCTTAGGAAAACTAAGAGATGGTACTTGGGCTGACCCTCAGATTTTGTCTCGAATTTCTTTGTTTTTAAATTTTTTTTTTTGGGAAGGGGGGAGGGGGGTTTAAGTGCCAATGCACGAGAAAAGCAGAATAAAAAAAAACTGAAGATAAAGCCAAAGATTAACAATTTTTTGTGAAATGGTCCCTTTTGGCAGACGAAAATCAGGCTAAAAGCATATGAAACGCCTCCTAAGATGTCGGAGTGAATCTAACGAGAACATTCTCTGTCTTTCCTTTCCTTTTCCAAAACATTCTCCAGAAATCTCTCTCTCTCTCTCTCTCTCTCTCTGTCTCTGTCTCTCTGTGGTAGTGCGCTCTTATATCTGCAAACAAGAAAGGAGAGAGAACCCAGTAAATATAAGACTCACTGCAAGCGTTTTGCATCAAGAAACCCTGTCCCAACAGTGATCTTGCAAAGATCAGAACCCAATTTTTCCTTAGGTAAAGTTTTACACCCAGAAATAGAAAGAAGTGTAAAGCGAACGCATGCGAGAGAGAATTTTCTCTTGGCCTACCTCAGGAAAGCCTTCGATATTGGAAAAAGCTTCGGCAAGAGAGGTTAGATCTGCTTGTCCGGTCACCCTTCCTTGAACAAAAAGCAACTGTTCTGCTGGGTCTCTCGGGGTTGTTTTATGGACTGAGTTGGTGGTGGTGAGAGAACTAAGAACGCATATATGCGTAAGTGAATGAAGCGGGGAGATCGACCGAAAAAAAAAAAAAAAATTGAAGTGGGGGGAGAGGGAGAGAGAGAGACAGAGAGAGAGGCGGAGTTGATGTTGGAGGGGCAGATGCAGAGAGAAAGGAAAAGATAACAGAGAGAGAAAGAGATGAAGAAGAAAGAAAGAGAGAGACAGAGAAAGAGGGAGCGGATGGAGGAAAGTGAGGCGGAGAGACAGAGAGAGGGAAGGAGTAATTGCAGAGCGTATTGAGAGGGTGCACCAGCATTTAATGGCGGAGAGGGAGGTGTAATTACTGTTTCTGTATTGATATTGATATTATAGAGAGCAAGCGAGAGAGCGAGAGAGAGAGAGAGAGAATTGAAAAGGAGAGGAGCATAGTGCATCGAATGACGGCTACCATACTCACGATTCACGTAACTTGGAATACACGTACGTATCTCTCCCTGTACAAACATTCATTTCTCCATGTCTCTTCCAGCTATTCACATTTATACCGCTGTTTCAATTTACATATAGTAGCTTCACCCATAGAGAGAAATGCCTACGGATTATCAACTTTCTTCGCTTTGGGTTTTGCTGTTCAAGTATTGACTCTCTCTCTCTCTCTCTCATGCTTCTGTCCGACAATTAAACGTTCGAACCATATCCTATGTAAGAACATCCATGCTAGATGCACAGAATAACTTCTCTAGGGTTCATCTTGATAATATGACGATTATCAAATCGTTGTTTGCAATTTGGATCCCAAATTAAAGATATCCTAGAACCACCGCAGAACACAACTAGTGTCATCTGATTATGGAAATAAATCGAGGCGCGGTCAACATGGAAAATATTATAGTAGTTGATTTTAGGAAGAAAATTAGGCGGGAAATTGAATATTCATCACTAGGAAGATAGGTGTTCGTCTACAAGCTTATAACTCAAACACCAACACTTTCAAGAGCGTCTTTTGAATTCAGAATTTCTGTAATACTCCTAAATCAAGAAGTTTTTTTGTGTATAAAGTTACTGTAATACTCCTAAGTCAGAAGATCATATGTAACTTGAGTAGTTGACATAAGCCGGATAACTTTAGACAATTAGATTGGACTCATTACTAATCTAAAGTGCACTCGATTCCAAGTCTACCTATGTTGTACCAACACCTGCACTCATTATCCCCGCATCCAACCTAGGTTGAGAAAATAAAGTATGATTTGCATGAGTTTATATGCTTTTTTTATTTATTTATATAACATGTGGTTTCCCTTCGTTTACAAAGACTTTATGTACTTGGTTTGGGAACTAGAAGCCAAAAAGAGCTAGGGATTACATTATATTTAAATTAAGGATTATCGACAACCATCATTTTGAAGTACTCTTTTGGAAGATATTTGTGAATAATAGTAACTAATGAGTCACTTTTGCATCCGAAACATTGCAATGTCAACATTTTGACTCAAGAAAATAGCATGATCTGAATGAGATCCCCGTTAGATTAGCAAGATCACGCTTTGATTTGATTACTCAAACCGTCACGCAAAAATGCAACATATAGCGGTTAAAGCTTAGTTAACAATAAATCCCATTGTTAATGCTTTTAATTAGAATGAATGATGCGGCTATTCATATGCAGGTGATATGGACAAAAGTATGGTCTACCTAGATATTCAATATCGCTATCAGTTATTGAAAAGGAAACACTTTATTTGGGCAATAAGGAAATGATTAATTCCAACTATTTGACAATATCCATGTTCCTAGTATATCTCATGTACATTAATATTCAAAATAAGATGAGAGGTATCTTAATTAGGACATTCTTTTTCTTTTTCTTTTTTGTTGGTCATACTCTATTCTTACTCTAATTCTCACTCTTAAACTTTTGTTCTGCATTCTTGTAGAATATGGGAGTCGAAACCTGCACTTGAAACTAAATTGTCCTATCCCAACCCTCTTAAGAAGGCGGTGATTCGATCTCCCACCTCCCTCTTCCATATTAAAAGAGTGGCCATAAGGGTAAACCCCATTAGTTAATTAAGACATTAAATTACTACACTAGATTGTCACCCCCTAAGAGGATTGATACTCTTGGCGATGACCACATCAAGTTAGGAAGTTCTAGAGAAATAAGATCCTATTTAGGCATGAAGCGAAAACTTAAGTTATCAAAAAAGAATCTATAGTATTAACACATACAATCCTTTTTCAATGCCAAAATTTTTACAGGGTTAAAGTAGTCAAATATTAAATTATGCATTCTTCTACCACTTTAAAATTTTAAAATAATTGATAATGATCTCATAAAATTTTACATCATACCAGAGCACGAGCTTTTCTTAGTTTCAGCTGCTTTAAGTTATGCGAAAGTCTAGCTTATATGTAAGTGGAAATGTTAAAGTTTTGAATATTAAACCATGCCTTTTTCTATGCAAAATTTTACATATGGCTTTAAGTAAACACTGACACCTAACTAGGTAATTTACAATAGTGATACTATGAAATTAATTAAAAAGTCGCCTAACATAGCTCTGAAAGCAAACTTGGCATTTGCAAAAAAGGAATACCTCCTGATATATTCTCAAAGAGTAAATGTTAATTGTTATGTGAAATTGTCTTGTACGTATACGCATATTGATAGCTTGACAGAACAGAGAGCTATTGAAAGAAAATACCCGGACTTGTGCAATCTTTTCAGACTCAATTAAGTGATTTTGTGCTTTGGGGAGCCTGTCGATCATGGTGCTAGATGAATTACGTAAAATTCTTGCCTTCCTTAGATTATGAGAACAAAAGAATATATAATCAAGAGTTAGTGGATTGGCTTATGGCCCGTATAACCATATCAAGAAATGTGGGCTTTTGATTTTACGAGAAAAAATTATCCAATTATTACAAGACCTATTGCAATGATGTCGATTTAATCTAAAATCTTTCAACTTTGTCAAGTTAGTTCTAATTTTTTTTTGTGAAATTCCAATTTAATCCTTTTGCTTAATTTTTATGTGGCAATTTAGTCATTAATGACCGTCCTATGTGATACACTGTCACATCATCGATACTCAACAAAAAATGACTGGTTGGACTACATTAGAATTTTAAGTAAAATTTTATGACAAAATTGACAAAATTGACAAAATAGAAAAAAAATTAGGAAAAAATATCCAAAGAGTCCTAAATCTATTATACGATGTTAATTCAATCATAAATCTTTCAGTTGTACTAATTCAATCATAAATCTATTGCATGAAAAATAAAGTAATATAGTTTTTTTTAATTTGGTCAATTTAATAATAAACTATCTGACCATTTGCCAATTTAATCTTAAATATTTTGACCATTTGTCACTTTAGTCACTCTAGTCAATTTTTGGCCAAAAAGCACTAACATGGTGGTCTAATCAGTGACAACCATCTTACGTGGTACGACCGATGCTTATGTGGACAATTTTTTATTTTTTAAAAAGTTTTTACATTATTTTCCTTTTTTTTGTCATTATTCAATTTTCCTTTTTTCCCTTTGATGACCATTGTTGTGCCTCACCGATGACTAGCGGAGGTCACCGGCCACCGAGAATGGCCTTGATGCCCTCACCAACTTAGGCGCAAGTGTCCCTCGCTTAAGGCTGGTGACCTCCACTGGCCATCTATGAGGCTCGACAATGGCTAGTGAAGGGAAAAAGGGAAAGATGGAAATTAAAAGGTAAAGAAAGGGAAAAATAAAGAACAAAAAGAAATTAGAAAGTCAAAAAAATTACAAAAAGCGTCCATGTGAATGAACAAAATTTGCTAGAGTGACTAAACTGCAAATCGTTAAAAAGCTTCGAATTCAATTGGTAAATTATCAAAAGGTTTATAATTAAATTAACACAATTAAAATATTTGATACTAAATTGACAAATCATTAAAATGTTTATAATTAGATTGACATAGTTGAAAATTTTATGACTGAATTGACCATCATACAATAAAAGTTTATGAATTTTTGAACAATTTTTTTTTGAAAAATTTAAAACTATAAATAATAAGTCTAGAACTGGTTAAATAGCTTCTTTAATTCTAAGATGATGACCATATCAAATCAAACTTATTTTAACGTGACGTGATTCGTCGAAGTCATATTCTTTGTAAGTAATATCCATTCAAAATTCATGCCCTGAGAGAGAGAGAGAGAGAGAGAGAGAGAACTCCAAGTTTGATTGGAATGGCTGCATGGTATGGCGTGATTGTTGATGACACATCTCAGTCGATCCAAACAATTTTTCTCGAGAAAGGAGCAGAAAATTAGGGCGCGCGTAGCATGTGAGGGGCAGCTCATCAAACAGGTGAAGGACCACACCAGACCCTCTGCCCTCTCCCTTAATTCAATGTGGTAGGCCCTTCCTGTGAAGCTCCATAATTGATTTTGACGTTGGACAAAGTCAATTTGTCCCAATCTTGCTACTGTGATTATATGTTACCACCCAATAGGATTTCTTTCGTTGTAGTCAAACCTCAAGCGCTGATCTCCCTAGAAAGAGGTAGGCCTGTTGGTAAATTTTAATAAGTATTTGATAAATGTAAAAAAATTATCAATAAAAAATTATTGATAAATTTTAACAAATAGTTGATAAATAATAAGAGAATTTTCTTTTGGCCAGAGATAATAGAGATTGGTATTTTGTAAAGTCAAATAAACATTATTAACCAACTCAAATTGCTTGGTAATATGATTAGTTGGCAATGCAACATTATTAAATTTTTAACTTAATTAAATAAAAGTTATGACCACTCTAATATCGATCGATTTATTTATGTAGACTTGGGTGCATATGGCAACGTTTCTATTATGAGGAACTATTTCCTTTTAGAAATAGTTTTTTTCTATTTCTACTCTGGGAACAATTTCTGAGTAAAATAAGGTGTTTGGTAATTATACAAAATTTTTATTCTAGGAATAAAAAAAGAATAGAAATGCGTTTGGTAAAAAATTATAAAATTTTGTATTTATTTGTTTTTTCTTCTTACTCATGGATCGTCGACCGCCGCTTATCGTTGCACGATCGCCACACGATCGTTGACCATCATCGCGACCGTTGCCACAAGATTGTTGCCCACAGCCCACCGACCGCGAGAGGGGTGGTGGCCGGTGGTCCTGCGGTGGCGATCGGCAGCAACGGTCGATGGTCGTGCAGCGACAGAGGGCGGTCGTGCGATGGTGGGCGATGGCAAGCTGTCGGCGAACGTGGCAATCGTCGGCCGGTGGGCTGTGGGCGGCGGCCGATGGGCTATGAGCGGTGGCAATCGTCGCCGACGATCGGCTGGTGGTCACCGCCGACGGTAGCCACGGGCGATAGGAGGTGGCCAACGGTTGGGTGGGTGGCGGTGGCCACAACAAGGAAGAAAAACAAAAAAGAAAAAAAGAAAAAAAATCTAGAAATTATTCTCTGGAACAAAAAGCTACTTTCTTTTTTTGGTTTCATGTTTTTTTTCCAAATCTATTCCCCAGCCACTTTTCTATTCTGAGGAATAGAAAAATAAGTTGACATTATCAAACAGATTTTTGTTCTTTTTTTGTTAGGAAATAAAAGAATAGAAATCGGGAGAAATAGAAATGTTACCATGCAGGCTATTAGTAAATTTAAAAAGTTGGCAACCACGAAAAGAAAAGTGATATCTCAATAAAAAAGTAGATAATATTAAAAAAAATAATGGTAATAAGCAAATTGGGTGAGAGTTGGTAACCTAAAACTAGTTGGTTCCTTAACTAGATAATAATGATAATTCACTTAAGTAAAATGTTGGTAATTTGATATTATAGTTGGTGAATTTCAAGCATCCATAAGAAAGGTTAATAAAAGAGAAAATTTTAAAAGAATTCAAATCGATAAACCATTTCGGGAATCTAATGGGGGAAAAGGGGGCAAGTCCCACAATGAAGATTGGTTATCTAATGTAATAACTAATAAATTTTAGTCATTTGGAATGAAAACAAACGCAAGTAGATAAATTATGACAAAAGTCGATAAATAAAGAAATCAAAGAACATTGGTAAGTAATTTAAAAGAGAGTTAGTAACAAAAATTAGTTAGTTACTTAAGAACGATAGAAACGTCTGAAAAAGATGGTGAAGCGCATTGAATTGAGAGGACCATAAAATGGCAAGCATCAAACCCAGTTCAACTCTGTCATTCCTCTTCATTTAGAGCAACTGATGAAGATGCCACCACGTTATCGTGGACCGTAATAGCCCCTGGATGATGTTGCGCTTGATTGCGCTAGAGATCAGTGAGACACAAACCGACATTTTCTTTAGGGTTTGGAGTAACACATCTGTGAGACACAAAACGACATATTTTTAGGAATATTCCCGTCTCCGAATAGGCAGAACCATAGAGAAAGCTAGATGCTCCCTCATCTCACGAATAAAACTGAAGCATTTGTATGGACTCCACGACCACGACCACGACCACAACCACGACCACGACCACAGCGAGAAGACAGACAATGACCCATATGCATGATCAGCGTGAGCTAATATAAAGCGAAAAGCATATTGATAAGCCGCTGGATTGGAAGGACACATAGCAAACAAATCTTAGATTACATTAACTTAAGTTGATAGATGTAAAATTTAATGTCTGGAACTAGTTAATCCGGGGGAAAGGATGACAACGTCTACGTTGTTACAGAAACTTTTCGAAAATGATGCTTAGCTACGCCTACATGCATTAACATAGGTTTTCCTTTTGTCTAAGCTAGTCACTGCCTTTGAATTCCTATACTTCTCCGCCACAAAAAGAGAGGATAAAAGGCGGTCAACTGTATTTCGCCTTGCTTTTTATATGCTCTACGAGATGGTGGGATATGTCAAGGATTAGAATTCAAGTTCTACATCAAGCTATTCTATTTAGTGTTTTTTTCAAAGTATTAAGGAGCCAGTTTTTCACAAAGTTGGTTCCAAATGGCACCTTTCTGTCTAAGTATTTATGGACCCATAAAGTTGAGGATGCCATTCATGCCGGCAGTTTCGTGACATTTCAAACATTGCACGGGCTTTTCGAAGGTAAAGCGACATTTCCGTTTCGTTATCTTTTTACTTTCCCTCCTTTTATTTAAAGCCGCAGGATGTTATTGATCAACAATAATTCCTCTAGGCGTATGTTGGCGCTCTTTGATCATAAATGGAGTGATATTCTGTATGACAAAAGGAAAAAAGACGCATTTACTCCTACGTACCCTTCACATTAGAATTTATGATCCTCGTGATACTTAGGTAGCTAAAGAGTGCACGCTTGAATGTGACGCTCTATGCTTGTATATACTTACTTTTATTTATTGCCCTTGGGCTAGACATACTGGTGTCTGTGTTTGATTAGTAATAATTCCCTTTTATAATCGATTCCCTGCTTCGCATCAGTTGGGTTTATTTAGTTTTTTGCCCATGCCATGAATAGCTGATCGAACTTCGTTTTTTCAGTAGGGTTGATGATTTTTCGATTGCTAAAGTGGGAGTTATGCAGATATTTCATGATCCACCAACATTTAGTGACCTCCTAGTGTTATACAAAGTTCTGATAAACAAAATAAGGAGTATACTATACATCGCTTCACCCTGCTTTGAGCATCGAAAGCTTTTACATCAACTTCCAAATACAAGGCTTGAAATTTGGTGAAGTGTCTATATCAGCCAGAAGATGCTTGTCGACATGGACGCATGGCACATCCGTCCTCGATCAGTGAATTTAACTTTAAGAGCTCGAGAGCTTTAGCTTCAATTCACTGTAAGTAGCAAAATTTTTTAAATCCTAACAGTGCATACATAAACTATTTCTCTCTCCATTATCAATCAAAGGTAGACGACGTATGAGTCTGGATGTACATTCGTTCCCATGTCAGTAAGAAGTTATTTTCTCAAATAGTGTGCATATATATACCTATATATTTTCCATATACTTAAGTTAGAAATGACATTTGTCATGCTTTGAGCGGTTTTACCAAATTATGTCTAGACTAAATAATTAAAAGAAATGAAAGATACAATGAACATTTCAACTTTCAATTAACTTCTTTATCTAGTCACCAATTTTTCGCTTTTTTTTCAAGCCACGTGACGAAGGTGTGAGAAAACCTCTCTACTTAAAGATGGAGTCCAAAGAAAGAGAAGAGAGAGCCCTAGAATTTTTGCTAGCGGGTGTCCCCAGTCGTTGCCCGCTCCAGCGAATGCTGCCAAAACTTACAGAGCGGAGCCAACGCTTTCAATCTGAGGAAGACCCGCCTGACGCCACCCTCTTCCTTATCCTAGCTCGGGTGCCTGTCTACTTCTCATGGCCCCATGCGGGCCAAAGGCAAGTGGGAAATCTCGTCGCTCGTGATTGGCTTTGGCTTACTCCATGCTGATGAGGTCAAAGCGAAAGAGCGAGTCTCTTCGGCTTGGCCATGGCCAAGTCAATTTGCAGAAACCCTAGCTCATTTACTCCGCTGCGACCAACGGCCATTTGAAGTTTTCTTTCAAGCTTTATTTTCTTTGTACTTGTTTCTGCAATGTAGTTGTCCTTGAAGGAGCAAAGATCGTTTAACTGAAATGGTCAAGCTTTGTTTGATTTGTTTTTCTTTCATCCTAGTTCCAGGCAAGTTCTTCCATTTCGATTCAACAACACTTATCTATATGCTGTTTTGATCTTCCAGGTTAGACTCTGTATCTCGGGAAAAAGAACATTAGAAGTGTTAAAAGTTATATATGGCACTCACTTCAGTATCGAAAATTTTCGTCAGATCATTTAAATGCCAAATCAGAGAAAAATTATCAATAAAGTTCTAATGACGAGATATTCCGACTAAATTGATCACAGGCTTTTTTAATTAAAATGTCATATTTTTTAAAGACCAAGTTGACATAGACATAAAAAAATGACATTGGATTTCTAGCCTACGTGGTTCTGACTCTCTCCCCCTTCTTCGTAATCTCCTCCCTCACCATTGTCTCCACCACCGCCCTGGAGCCACCACCCACCACGCCAAGCACTGTCATCCTCTCCACTGAAAAAAATCGCCTCGTTGTACTTTAGCCACTATGAGATTGTTGTCATTGCCGTTCTTAGCCGCATCCATAGCTGAATGTAAACACCATTAGGAAATTGCTCGCCACATGTTTGATAGTGTTGACACCTATTTTTTTTTTATCTTTCAAATAGTATAAAAAAAAATAAAAAAATAATTCAAAATCAAAATCGAATATAAAAAAGAAAAAAAAGAAAAGAAGAAGTCAAAATCAAAAAAAAAATTAACTATTAATTTCCTTTAAAAAAAAAAAAAAAGAAAAAGGAGTTGTGAGGTCCGGGTCGGGCCGGATCCGGCCTTGGCCCGACCCGACCCCTTTTTTTCTTTTATTTTTTCCTGCATGGGCCTAAGCCCAACCCTCCCATTTACTTTGTCTTTTTCTTTTCTTCCCCTTTCGCGCAGCCCAACCCTCTTCTTCCCTCTGACCCGGCCCACATCATTGTCTTCTCCCTCAGCCGCTTACTGCATGGGGAACCAGCGAAGCAGAAAGGAGCCGTTCGCGTGGGGAAATGGCAAAGTTGAAAGCAGGGGCAGAGAGCGAAGGAGACAGCATCATCTCGCAGGGCAGGTGAGCATTGGAAGCGGAAGAAAAGTTAGAGCCGATTCGCACGCGGGTGTGAGCCGAAGGATCGACAAAAGGGAGCTCGGCAAAGAGAAGAAATGAGGAGGCAAAAAACAGGGAGTGAAAAAGGAGAGAAACAGAGAAAAAACGAAGAAAAGCAGGAGGAAAACCCTGGAGAGAGAGACGATTGGGAGGAGAGCGCGTCGCCGTCACCTGGAGTACGCTCGTTGCTCGCCGTCCGAACCAGGTAGGCTTCTCGCTTCACTTCGAGGTCTCGGGCCGGAGCTCACGGCCGACCTGTTCTCGCGAGCTTCGGCTTCACCGGTCCTCCATGAAAGCTCATAGATGTTGTGACATCCCGATTTTCCAATTCTAGTTTCAATAAATTGAGACGGGCATTTCGTTGGCACGCATATCGTTCTTTTCCTTGAGTCGGCCACTCATGTGAAAACTAGTCTATCGGGTGAAGCCGTTAAGAGTTTCTAATGCATCGACTCGAGAATTTGAGTGAAGCGACCTTTCGACCGAGCTGTCTGAGGGTCATTACGACACAAATAAAAATCGATTAAAGACGGAGATAGGTCGACTCGAAAGAGGCATGTGATTGAGTGTGGGTGATTCCACCGGATTGCATAATTCTTGTCGATCGACACTGGACCGACTTTTCTATCGATTAGGTACATTCTTGTGTTCGTATTTGAAACCTTTGAGATTCCTCGACAACTGAAAGTCGTCAATGTTTCAAAGATGTACATTGTGGCTTGAGATGATCAACCACAGGTCGAATGCATGAAAATTTCTAAAGGCTACCGGTAGGTTGGGCCGCGTATCGATCGTACAAAGTGAAATTAACCGTGGAATTGAGATCGAATTCGAGAAATTGGAAATCTGGGTGTGTCACAAATCATTTCAAGATCATTGAATCATCTTTGGAAGATTTTTCATGCAAGCCGAGTTTTTCAACAAAATAATCAAGAAATGGCTAATTTGGCTCGAGAAATTAGTAAGCGCTTTTTTTGGTGGCGCTTTTGGGACTTAAGTTGGTTTTATGGACAAGTGAAGATGTTAATTAAAGTGTGGTGACGTTGGATTAATTTTATAGACTTCACTTTGATTCAATTGGAAGAGAATCAAGTGAAATTGGAGAATTTGTTGTCTAATTGGGCCGCGGAAAATGGAAGTGGGCCGTTTAATCATGAATATTGTTGTGGGGAGGGATTTGAAGTTAGTGGAGTATGACATCATGGATGATGTCATGGTGGGCCATTTTGTGGGATTAAAGAAAGGCAAAAAGAAAAGAAATTGGCCCCCCACTCCTTCTCTCTCCTCCCTCTCTTCTTCCTCTCTCCCGTTGCCTCCCTCCTTCATCTTCATTGTGCGAAGACCAGAAAATTTGCAGAGAAGAAGGAGCTGCAGCCATGGTCGTCCGCTCCCGCTCGCACGCCGCCGTCGCCGTGTGTCCGCCTCGCGCCGCCCGTGCGCCGCTCGCCGGTCCGCTCGCGTCCCCGCTCCGCCCGCGCTCGCTCGCGCTTGGCCGGCATCCCGAGCTGCTGTTCAGCTCGTGCAAGAGCTACCGGAGCCCGTCCCCGCCGCCGTGAACCGCCGTTCGTCGCCGCCAAGCCCCGCCGGTCTCTCCTCCGCCGTTCCTCCGCCGAATCGTCGCCGGGACCGCCCCATCTCGGCCCCGATCAGCAACCCAGAAAATGGGTATGCAGCGGCTTCGTGGCCCGTTTTGGCCGTCTTCCCGAGCCCGGATGCTCGGCCCGCTTTGAGGAAAGTTGTTCTCCTCGGCGTCCCCGTCGTTTTGGTCCGCTCGGTTCGTTAATCCGGTGAGTTTAACTCACTAAACCTCACTTAGAGGGTTAATTATGCTTTAGGTGTGCTTAGTTTATGTTAAGTGTGATTAGGTGATTAGTTTAATTTATTTAAGTGTGGATTATATTAATGTGTTTAATTAGCTTAAAGTGAGTTTAATTTAAGGCTAAATGAATGTTTACATTAATGTAAAGCTTGATGTGACATAAAGGAATTTACTTTTGATTTATTTTAAATATCTCGAAATTATTTAATAATTTAATAATATATTATTATTCGAAATTATTAAAATAGTATTATTTAATTATTTTCGGAATAAATTTAATTATTTATTAAATTCCGAAAATTTGAGACCCTAAATTCTAAATTTCGTCTTTGATCATTTCTTGTGTATTCGGATTTTGAAATTGATGGTCGGTTATTATAAATTGAACGTGGATTGCGAAAAATTTGAATATTATTATTTAATTAATTTTCGAATAAATTTAATTATTTATTAAAATTCGAAAATTTCGTCGAGACCTTATACTCGAATTTCGTGCCGATCGCTGCTGTATGTTTAGAATTTGAAATTGATGTGTGAATATTGCAACTTGATTGTTGATTGTGAAGAGAATGGAATTTTATTTAGAAAATCCAAGTGTCGAGTTCGGCATTGAAATTTGATTGTTCGTGGTTAATGTCGTAATTGGATCATGTGGGTGAAATGGAAAATATCCAAGGATCGGTATCAAATTGTCGTGTGCTAGTTGAAAGGCTCGGGTCGCAGTAGTGGCTAGACCGACTGGATCCTTATTCTAAGAAATGCCGTCAAGGGAGAGTGACGTGGCTCGGGTCGCAGTAGTGGCTAGGCCGACTGGACCTTTGTTATTCTAGAGATGCCGTCCGGAGAGTGACGTGGCTCGGGTCGCAGTAGTGGCTAGGCCGACTGGACCTTTGTTATTCTAGAGATGCCGTCAGGAGGGTGACGTGGCTCGGGTCGCAGTAGTGGCTAGGCCGACTGGACCTTTGTTCTTCGGGAATGCCGTCGATGTACTAACGAAGCCGCGCTCCAAGGTGGGGAGGCGATGCCTGGCTATATGCCAGTAGATAGCCGAACTGCGAGTAGGCTATGCCCTTGTGTGGCAGTGAATATCAATTGGAATGCATGTTGAGTGTTGTTGATGTGTCGGATTATGGGACGGAATTATGTGGCATGGAATGGGACGTGTCATAATGATTTAGTCTTATAATCAGGACCCCCGTGGTTGTTGGTTATATGAAAGTGAATGCGTTCCGGTTGTTTAAGTCCTTATTACTGCATATGATTGAATGATATGAATTGTGCTAACCTGCAGGAAAGAACCGAGGCGAGATAAGTTCTCTATGCTGTGTGGCTAGGCCACCCTTGGGCGTATTTTCTTTCTAATAGGGGTTTAGGGGGTTGAACTTGCTGAGACGTTGTCTCAGTGGTTATTGAATAACCATTTCGGGTCAGATGGACGGAACGTGAGATAGCTTTGGTTGGCCTTGAAGAGTTGGAGAAGTGAAGTCATAAGGATTGGAGATCGTGTCCGACTTGTAGGTCGTAGGACAATTCCTTTTTAAGAGCCGGTCTTTTGTAGACTTTTAGCCGTAGACCTCTGTTTGTAATTCTGTTGAATTATGAAAGTCTATGTTGTGGTTTTTCTTCCCGCTTTTCTATCCGTATTTTGTTGTCGGGGGATTTGTTTCGCTTCCGCATGCGTAAATAAATGAATGGGTCGGCGACGTGTCCTGGGATGTCGCATATTTGATCGACCGCTGTGGGATGTGTGCGCGCTCGGGGTTCGGGGCGTGACAGATGTCCTAGTACATGTTGTGTTGATCTTTACTCGGATTCGAGCCTCAAGTGAGCCGTATGCCCTCTTTTAGCTATCGCACACCCAGTGTTTGACAAAATGTCTCAAAGAGAACCGAGAAAAAGCTCGCTTTCAAACTTGGCTTAATTTGCGCTTGTTCGTATATATGTTGGATCCTGTCTGTCTCTCATGTTTTTCATCACGATTCCACGCGATTTTCATGAAGTAATCGTGTGTGCTTGAGCTACGGGTGTTTGCATCCAAAAGTGGTGTAGCAACCCTTGGAGTTAGATGGCCGGCGTTGATTTGCATCGAGGTGATTTGGTGTTAGAAAGGATGCTAAGTGCTTTGGTTATTGTTGTTGTTCAAATTGGTCTTGGTAAAGAAACGAATTTCGGTGAGGAACGTCGCAAGGAAGGAGAAGGCCCTCTTCGGGAGGGTTGAATGCGTGCGGGGGCAAGCGAAGGAGAAGACCCAAAAAAAAAAAAGAATAAAAAAAAGAGAAAAAGAAAAGTATTAAAAAAAATGAAAAAGTAAAACAAAATAAAAAAATATAGAAAAGAGAAAGGAAAAGTTTGCCTTGGGAAGGAGGAACCGCAGAAGGAGAGCGTGCGGTGAGAAAAGGTGAGAAAAGACAACCTTAAAGGATTTTTTTTTAATTATTTTCTTTTTTGATTTTTGATTTTTGATTTTTGATTTTTGATTTTTGATTTTTGATTTTTTTTTAAATCCAAAAATATTGGATCCGGGTCTGGGTTGGGTCCGCGGGCCGGATTGGGTTTACCCGGTCTGAACCCATTTTATTGAAGTATAATAATATTAAATATTAAATATATATTAAAATTTTAAAAATAAAAATTTCAAATAAAAATTAATTATAAAAATAAAAATTTCGAAAAAAAATGATAAAAATTCAAAAATTCGAAAAAAAATTTCCGAAATTTCAAAAAGTTCAGAAAGCATTAAAAAATTCGACTTTCTTTAAAAAATTAATTAATTAAAAAAATCAAAATTAAAAAAATGATAAAAATTCAAAAATTAAAAAAAAATTTCGAAATTTCAAAAAAAAAAAACTCAGAAAATATTAAAAATTAGACCTTTTCAAAAAAAATTAATTAAAAATAATTTTTTAAAAAAAAATAATAAAATTTTAAAAAAATTATTAAAAATTTTAAAAAAATTTCGAAAACCCAAAAATAGTGGGGTTTGTTTAGGATTTGCCATGTTTTGCTGCTTTAGTGTAATTAAGCATTTATTTTCTTGTATATTGTTTTTTATCGCATGTTTAATTGGCGCGTTTTGTGTTTAATTTGCATATATTCAATTTTAGGGCAAATAGGATCCTTGGCAGTTATAATTATTACTTTATTGATTGCGCATCCACATGCTCACCTCCTATGTTAGTGGATAGGTATGAAATCAATCCAAACTGCCTGTCAAAAATCATTTTGTTAAAATGAACAAGATTAGGTACCGGAAGGACACTAATTGGTTAATTAGTGTAATCAAGTCCCCGAACCTAGATTCTCTGGTCACGTAGGAAGTGAGGCACGCTCCCATGCCTCACTTGGTTTCTAGCCGACCCCAATAGGCTAGTGGCGACTCCTTTTGTGCAAAATTCATGAAAAATATCCTAACGTCACGCGGGGTATGGGTTTGGGAGAGCCCGCCCCCAATCATGGGCCTTAGGCCCGTCTTTTAGGCAATATCCCTAAACCTGTTCCCTCCCCCCGAGGGTAGGTCGCGACAGCTTGGCGACTCCGTTGGGGAGACTTTGTTTTAAACCTTAGAGGACTTAGGCCAATATCAATCTTGTTCATAAATATTTTTGTTTGGCAGCGAGGATTTCGGGTACGTCCCTAACATTAAATGTGTTAAATGTTTTTGTAGAATGTGAGGTATAAGGGGAAGTATTTGCTCACCTTTGTCTTGTAGGGAGGTGAAGGAATGTATGGTTTATTGTTCATGTATGAAGTGTTGATTGCTTATAAATTGTCATGCTTGCATCTCCTATATTGCACTACACCATAGCACACACAACCTGCCGCCGGACCCGGGCCGCATAGGATCACTTAGGATGGTGTTGAGGTGGATACCACTCCGACTACAACCGTGTAGTACGAGTCGCCCACATTAACCTCGAAATTCCTTTCTTCATGTTGAAGGTGCCCACCCCGGTCTGCAATCGCGCGACACAGGTCGGTTCTTTGACAAAGCCAGAGTCATGGGTAACCCAACCTAGCCGCGACCTTGCTGGTTCAGTCCGGTGATCCCATGGCTTCATTTTGAGCCGTCTAGAGTAGAAATCGAACCACCACCCATACGCATGTCTTTGGCATTGCTACTCAATGAATAGGGTAAGTCTTTCAAAAAAATTTTCTACGCAATTTATTTATCTGTTTTCTTTTTGGTCGGTCCATGACAAATTAGGTTTGTCGTAACTTTGGTTGACATACGATGGGAATACCCGAACTTCACATCTGTTCCGCCCCGAAGGCTGAGCTCCGCACGTGGTGGGATGGACTGGATCTGACTAGCCGTGATTGGGTGCGATCTTATGTTGGACGATTACTCCCCCTATTGGAGATAGAGACCCATTATGGTGTCGTGCGAGCGTTAGCACATGTTTGGTGCCCCGCAACTTGCACGTTTATATTCGGTGATCACGAGCTCACTCCAACCTTGGAGGAATACAGTATTGCCATTGGAAAGCCCTTAGCATCAGAGTTGGTTAGCCCACATGTAGGAACTGAACATGCATCGACCTTATCTGACTTTCTTAAAATTAAAGAAGATGACGTGAGAAAAGTTTTGAAAGCTAATCGCAAAACTTGCCCATTTTCATTTCTAAAGGAGCTTTTTCAAAATGCCACATCTTTCCAAAAGAATAAGATATTCTTACTAGCTTTCTTCGGGTTTGTGATATTCCCACATTGTAGAAATGCTATTACCCCTTCCGTAGCATGGTTAGTTCGTGAAGTATGTATGGGAAAGGGTTTTGTTAATGCTATCTTGACTGAAACTTTTCTTTCCCTTACTCGTTTTAAAGAAAATAAAGACAAAGTTTTTCATGCTCCTCCTACACTCTTGCAAATTTGGTTTTTCTCTCACATTAAGGGGTTCGGTAGCTTGATAACTGTGAGCGACATTTCTGACTTTAGTCACCCTATCCTAAAGTTTAGAGATAGGAAAAAGTTCGCCCCTGATTATCATTATTTTGAATGGTTAGTTTTCATGACCAACCCCGGGCCTGAGGATTTCCAATGGCATGCCAAATGGCTCCGAGTTCGAGAAGCACGGTTTGTGTGTAGGCTTACTGGACCTATTCCTTTGTTGGGAATCACTGGAGTCACCGAATATTACCCCACTCGAGTCACCCGCCAGTTTCAAGAGATTCAACAGCTTCCGCCGGCGATCCAGGAGGACCCGCTCAGGATAAACTTCCCTAACGGATGCCAAGACCACGAAGACTTCATCACGTTGGTCAAGTCGATGTGGGATATGTGCCACCCCCGGAAGTTGATATGGCCTGAAGAAGAGTTGGAGGGGCAAGAGAAGACCTATTATGCCTCGAAAGAGTATATCCTTAGACACAAGATTCCAGAGAGCCTCCGCCCGAAGATTCCTAAAGTGCCATTGAAGATCACCCATCGAGCCGAGATCAAGCGCCTCAAGAGAGAGCTCGAGGAAGCCGAGGAGCGTGCTTCGAAGTTAACCCGAGTTAGTGGAGCTGCCACAAGTGGAAGCCGTCCTCATCAGTTAGATTGAGTCGAGCAATATGTAGCAAGACCTTATTCGCTTACATTGCGATATTAAGGAGTTTGTCTCGAGTCTCAATGTTGAAAATTGGGAGTTAGAATAATGTCTTTTCGTCTTTGAAATAGCTGCGTTGTTTAAGGGTTTTCTTTTGCATTTTTTCTTGTATTATGTAGTAACCTGGCTTTCAATGAAACGGGCAAATTTGGGCGATTAGATCTTTGTCGTGGGCCGACCACCTAATTATTACTTGTATTTATATATGCTTATCTACCTTTATTTCGGGTACTAACAGATCGATTTTCTTCTACTGATCGTCGACACGGCCAAGAGGAGATCCCCGATTTGCACGCGCGCAAAAGTCAGAATGGAGAACGATGACACCAACGTGCGCATGGCCAAGATGGAGGACCAGTTGGCCCAACTCACTGCAATGATGCTTGAAATAAGCCGGAAGCTTAAGGAGCCCCATCTTTGTCACATCCTTTGGAACATCCACTCCTACGTTATCAGGACATGCTTCCCCGTCGACGGGAGGCACGCACGTTGCTGATCTCCCGGGAAAGAAATTGCCGGAGAAGCTCCTTGTCACGCCAATCATCGTTAATCTGGATCCTCCTCCGAAGGAAAACCCAACACCCCGCCTAAGTGAAGAGAGTGAAAAACGTTTGGCAAAGATGGAAGAGCGACTGTGTGTCTTGCAAGGTTATGAGCTGAAAGGAGTTGATAGGCTATCTCCATACACCAAGACGAGCTTTCCTGAGAATTTCCAGGAGCCTGAGTTCACAAGAAAGTACGACGGAACGGGATGCCCAAGGACCCACCTTAGGTATTACATGAAGAAAATGGCTCGCTATCGACAACGTGCCATTCCTCATACACACATTCCAAGATAGTTTGGAAGGCATTGCTCTGACGTGGTTCATTGCGCTGGACATTGAAGAATTCACTAGTTGGGATGACTTAACCAACGAGTTCTTGCAGCAATACCGGTTTAATACTGAGCTTGCCCCCACGAGGGAAGAGTTGACTCGTGTCGAGAAGAAGAGGAATGAGTCATTCAAGGCCTTCGCGCAAAGGTGGAGGACCATGGCCTCACAAGTAAAGCGGCCTTGAATGAGAGGGAGATGAAGCAGCTGTTCCTCAAAACATTGCCCTCTGAATACTTCCAAGGGTTAGTGTTCTCGGGTTGCCAGACATTCTCACAGTTAGTTGAGGTAGGTGAAGGAGTTGAATGGGCGATGGTTGAGGGAAAGATTTCAACTGGAGGCACAAAGAAATTCCCAGCAAGAAAAGATAAGGAGGCCGCAATTGAAGTAGCGCTTGTGCAAGAGCCACATTTCCCTCGGCCAACCGCAGCACCCGTGCACAAGCCTACGATGATTCCAGGTAGTTCATCACAAGCATACGATAATGGCAAGAGGCCATTTCGAAAGGGGTTTTCTCCACTACCACGCCCGCTGTCAAAGTTATTGCCCATGCTTCTTGAAAAGAGGATGGTCGCAAAGGAGGTGCCTAGAGATAACCCCCCGAGGTTCGCCGGGTTCGATATAACCAAGACCTGTGAATACCACATGGGAGAGAGGGGGCATGATATAGATAATTGTCACATGCTGAGATACAAAGTTCAACAGTTTCTAGACAAAAATATCTTGACTTTCAGGGAGGCTCAGCCCAACATGCGACAGAACTCTCTACCAAATCATGTAGGGGGAGTGAACTCAATTTCCGAGGACACGCGGGCGAGTCAACAGCCTCTATTGTTGGATGCTTCCGAGTTATATGAATCCCTAGTGCTAGCAGGATACTATGAAGGCCAGGAGAATGTGACCCTAGAAGAGAAGAAGAACCGCGTCCGTAGGATGGTAGCCATGGGAGTAATTAGACGCGGAGAAGAGGAAGAGAAGGTCATATCCATGACAATGCCATCGTCGTTCCGCTCATCTTTTTGCAACTTTGCTGGCATGTCTCGGGCAAAGAAGGTTATGCATGGAATTTCGCAGACCCCAGCTTTGTACGAGGAAGGGGTGATAGCTATGATTACCCTGATGGTGATTGAATTGTCCGATGAGGAGCTCGCCGGCGATATCGAGTTGGAAATTGCTGAACCCACAGTGATTGACCTTATGGTCGAAGAGATGTCGACAATCGAAGTCACGGAAGGAAACACAATGCCGGTCACAATTGAATTGCCTCCCCAGGAGGAAGACGGAATGATAATGTTGGAGTATCCTCCCAAATTCGATCCCAAAGCTGTACCTTGGGGTTACGGAACAAATGAGGTAGATCTTTGTCACGCGATCGGGCCCGTTACGCACCTGATAAGGGAGTAGAAAAGAAGGCCGTGACCGAGGAGGAGGCAAAGCAATTTTTGGCTGTAGTAAAGTCTAGTGAGTTCAATGTGGTGGATCAACTTCGAAAGTTGCCAGCTCAAATCTCCCTCCTGGAATTATTCAAATCTTTTGAGAAGCATAGGGACATATTGCTGAAAGTCCTTAATGAGGTGCATGTGCCAGAATCAATCGATGAAGTTCAATTAGAGGAGTTCGTCGGGGCCGTTCTACTGAAAGATCAAATTTCCTTTACTGATGAAGATCTCCCCCCCCCCCCCGATGGTCCTAATCATACCAAAGCACTATACATCTCGGTGAAACATGAAAGCACTCTTGTTTGCAAAGTATTGATCGATAACGGTTCGGCACTCAATATATGCCCGTTGGCTACTCTCCACCGTCTCGGCATTGATCTTGGGAGAATCCGTACTGGCAAGTCGTTGTGTGAGCTTTTGATGGGATGAAGAAAGAGGTGATAGGGGAAATTGAACTTGAGTGCCGATTGGCCCCGTACTTTTCCAAGCCATGTTCCGGGTGTTAGATATACCAAGCGCTTTTAATTTTTTGCTAGGAGGCCATGGATCCACACAAAGAGTCTTTGTTGCCTCCAGCCTCCATCAGAAGGTACGATTTGTGGTGGACAACAGGCTTATCACGGTCCATGGAGAATCCGACTTCAAGATCTATCACGAGACAGCCATCCCCTATGTGGAGCCAGAGTGTACCGAGGAATCCAGCTTTCAAACCCTCGAGCTAGTATCCATGGTCCATGTGCCTGTAGGGTCCTTCACAAAGGCTCCTAAATTGTCTAAGCCGGCCATAACTGCGGGAAAAATCATGCTAGCAAGCGGGTATAATCCTGGAGAAGGCCTTGGACCACACAGTCAGGGTGTGCGAAAGCCCGTTGAAGCTCATAAAAACTCGAAGAGGAGAGGCCTAGGATATGTTGAGGGGCGAGAAGGTCGTAGCGAGCAAGGTGATCGTGGCAACCGAGGGGGCCGTGGAAGGCAGAGAGGCCGAAATGCCCAAGGAGGCCGAGGTGGGTATAGATATTGGAGTGAACGTATTGCCCAAACCGAGGAGGGTGAGGGCGGTCAAGGCCCATTTCACCCGTTATTGGAAGAAACGTTTCCAGGACCTCCAAGGATGTTATTCGAGGAAGAGGTGGACATCTATGGTGTGACTGAGCTATTTGAGGAAGACGTCACATGCGTCATCCTGGCATGCGAGGAAGCTGAGTCCTCTGAAGTCATGGTTGTCCCTTCAAAGTAGGGCGGTTCTTGTCTAGCCTAGTCTTTTGTTTTATGCCTTCTCCCCTGCGTGGGATCTCGTAGTTTTTCTTTCTTTATTTATTTCCTGTTTATGTCATTTGTAATGTGAACTATGGTCAACCCCGATCTTGAGCCGTTGGTCGTGGGTGGTGTGTGTTTAAAGTACGGCCTTATCTTTCCTCATTCAATAAAATAGACACATGTTTTATTAAGGACATGTGGAGGCACATCAAACTAGTCCCATGATGGTCACTGAGGCCTAGGTCTCCACATGCTCCCTTATTTGACTGCTTTGCAAGGACGAGGAAATCCGAGGATATGAGGATGAGTTCTTGAAACTTTTACAAATATACTTCAAAAAAAAAATTCTTCGAAAAAAAAGATATGCATCATTTTTATTGTCGACATTGCTCTAACTCATTTTATCGCATCTCAGGCATTACATTATGCATAATCATAATAAAGACGCATATGACTCAGACGTGCATGAAGAAAGTCTCTCAGGTTCCGATGACACCGACGATGACGATCAGAAGGGGATTGAACGCGAATGGAATCGACATGAAGGATCGAAGCCGTTGACAGAAGAGCGAGCAATCACCATAAATTTAGGTGATGCAGAGAATGTCAGGGAAGTAAGGATCGGGGCATGTCTCTTAGAGTCAGAGGTAGAAAAGATGACTAATCTTTTGAAAGAATATCAAGATGTGTTCGCTTGGACATATGCCGACATGCCAGGATTGGACCCTGAAATTGTGGAGCATGCTCTGCCAACAGATCCTGATATGCCACCCAAGAAGCAAAGACTCAGGAGAACTAAACCAGAGTTGTCCAAGAAGATCGAAGAAGAAGTAATGAAGCTGCTGAAAGTAGATTTTATTGAAGTGACACGTTATCCTGATTGGGTAGCAAATATCGTGCCGGTAATGAAGAAAGATGGGCAAATCAGGGTATGTGTTGACTATCGTGACCTAAATCGAGCAAGCCCTAAAGACGATTTTCCACTCCTGCATATCGATGTCTTGGTTGACAGCACGGCGGGATTTGAGTTATTCTCCTTCATGGACGGTTTTTATGGATATAATCAAATTCGTATGAAAAAGGAGGATAGGAGCAAAACATCATTTATAACTCCTTGGGGAACTTTCTGCTACAAAGTGATGCCTTTCGGTCTAAAGAATGCTGGAGCAATGTATCAAAGAGCCATGGTCACGTTGTTTCATGACATGATGCACAAGGAGATTGAGGTATACGTGGATGATATGATTGCAAAGTCAAGACAAGGCGAGGACCATGTTGGAGTCTTGCAAAAATTGTTCAAACGTCTTCGAAAATTCAAGTTACGTCTCAATCCCACAAAATGCATTTTTGGGACAAGATCTGGGAAGCTGTTAGGGTTCATGGTTAGTAACAAAGGCATAGAGATTGATCCGTCAAAGGTTAAGGCTATCTGTGATTTACGATCCCCGACCACCACCAGGGAAGTTCGCAGCTTGATGGGGCGGCTCAATTATGTGGCGAGGTTCATCTGTCAGTTGTCTGAAACAGCAAGACCATTCTTCAAGCTCCTAAAAAAGAATGCAAAGATTGAGTGGGATATCGAGTGCCAGGGTGCCTTCGAGAAGATAAAACACTATCTCACTCACGCACCGGTCTTAGTACCCCCTATCCCAAAAATTCCCCTAATTTTGTACTTGACCATACATGATGAATCGTTGGGAGCCATGTTAGCACAGAAAAGACCAAATGACGGGAGAGAATGCGCGATATACTACTTGAGCAAGAATTTTACTGTTTCCGAGATGAACTACACAGAAGTTGAGAGAACTTGCGTGGCCTTGATTTGGGTTTTGCATAGGCTGCGGCAATACACACTTCATCACCGAATCCTGTTGGTGACTGAAAATGATCCCATCAGGTACCTCCTGGAGAAGCCAGCATTAGTTGGCAAGTTGGCAAAGTGGCAAATCTTAATTTCAGAGTTTGACGTTCAAAGCCTAAGGCAGAAGTCCGTTAAAGGTCGCGCCATAGCAGACTTGTTGGCAGAAAGTCCCAAGAGGTCCAGGACATCTGACGAGGATAGTGATGCAGAGGAGCAAATTTTACTTGTATCAAGTGACAAATGGACGATGTACTTCGACGGTGCAGTTAATTTAGTGGGTCGAGTACCGGGCGTTCTTATCTCCCCAGGCGGTCGGCCGCATTACCCTGTTGCCGCTAAATTGACGTTCCCTTGCACGAATAATATTGCCGAATATGAAGCATGCATTCTCGGCCTCCAAGCGCTATTGACATGAAGATCCGAAAGATGCAAGTTTATGGTGATTCAGCCCTTATCATCTTACGAGACTAAAGGCGAATGGCAAACACATGATTCTAAATTGATTCCGTATCATGAGTTCTGGGGAAGTTGACGGAAGAATTTCAAGAAATAGCATTTGAATACTTGCCAAGGTCTCAAAATCAGTTATTTGATGCCCTAGCTACCTTGTCTTCAATGTTACAAGTAGCTGGAGGCTTAGATATTGAACCATTAAGAATTGAAATCTTTAGGCGCCCAGCTTATTGCATGACGATTGAAGAAGAACCGGACAGACAGCCTTGGTATCACGACATCTTGAAGTATATGCAGAATGGTGAATTTCCCGAAGGAAGTGAAGCAACAGATAGAAAGCATTTAATAAAGTTAGCATCAAAATTCTTCGTCAGTGGAGATGTCATCTACAAAAGGTCATTCGACTCGACATTGCTAAGGTGTGTCGACGCTAAAGAAGCTGACCAGTTGATGAAAGAGATACATGAAGGGGAGTGTGGCCCCCATATGAATGGACACTTCTTGGTGAGAAAGATCATGCGACTCGGTTATTATTGGCTGACCATGGAGTCTGACTGCAGTCAGCACGTACGACGGTGTCACCAGTGCCAGATTTATGGAGATAGGATAAATGCCCCTCCAAATGAATTTCACCAAATGTCTCAACCCTGGCCCTTTTCAATGTGGGGAATTGACGTGATTGGGCCCATTAACCCCAAAGCTTCAAATGGGCATCGATTTATCCTGGTTACGATAGACTATTTTACCAAGTGGATCGAGGCTAATTCATATGTTAATGTTACTGCCAAGAATGTGGCGAAGTTCATTCGTCGTGACATCATCGCTCGTTATGGGGTGCCAGAGGCGATCATTACCGACAATGGCACTAATTTGAACAACAAAGTCGTAGATGGATTGTTTAGTGAGTTTCGAATTAAGCATTTGAACTCATCACCGTATCGTCCTCAGATGAATGGAGCAGTGGAGGCGGCGAACAAGAACATAAAGAAAATCCTATCAAAGACTGCCGAAAATTATCGTGATTGGCACGATAGACTCCCTTACGCGCTAATGGCGTATCGAACTTCTATCCGCACCTCCACAGGGGCAACTCCTTTTTCGCTCGTGTATGGGATGGAGGCAGTCTTACCTGTTGAGGTTGAGGTCCCTTCTCTAAGGGTCCTTTCCCAATCTATGCTTGATGAGACTGAGTGGATGCAACAGAGGCATGAGCAGTTAAATTTGATTGATGAGAAGAGATTGCAAGCTGTGTGTCATGGCCAATGCTATCAAAGACGAGTTGCAAAAGCCTTCAATCGAAGGGTGCGTCCTAGATACTTTGAGGTCAACGATCTGGTGCTGAGGAAAGTGCTTCCAATTATACCAGACCCTCGTGGCAAGTTCACCCCGAACTACGAAGGGCCGTATGTCATTAAGAAGATTCTGCCTGGTGGCGCTTTGATTTTAATTGAAATGGATGGTAGTGAATTGCCTAGACCTGTAAACTCAGATGCAGTCAAGAAATACTTTCCATGATTGAAATCAAGGTCGAAGAACCACTTCATGCGCAATCTGAGTCACATGGCATCATGCATAGCATCATAGATGTCATACATATATCACATACACGCATATCTATTTGTGTTTCAGGTACCTTACCGTTCGATGAGGAAATGGTGGAGGGAAAAGTCGATTCAAAAGACCCATCAAGTCTCCGCACAAATGGTTGAATATCCATTTTTCTTAAATAAGAGGTAACCTATAAAAAAAAAGGGGGGGGGGGGCATAGCGTCATTCGTACAACCTATTTTCTGGTGCCACTATACGTGCTTCATGTCGGTAATCCTCAAAGAGGGGAGCTCGTAAGAATGATTTTATTCGGATAAAAAGGTGAAACATTAATCATGCCAAACAAGGAGTGCTTAGGATGAAGAAAGGTAAGTCATTTCCAAACACATCCTTCGAACACTTTCAAGAGTTAAGTGAAAAACAACCTTCTCTTAGGACGGAGGATCCATTCGCATTGAGCGCGAAGATCGAAATGATAAAGGCATTTCCTTCATCAATCCCAAGCGCCAAGCTGACATATTGCTAGCCCTTCGGGCCAAATAGAGATGATCCTCCAAAATACCCCTGTCAAGGATGACCCAACATTGGGGCAGCATAGGAGGTTACAGTCGTGTTGTAAAGTGAATGATTGGGAAAGATCCTATTACTTTCACTTGCATCAATCTTCTGGTGATAGCTTCAAATGAATTCTCATTAGATCTTGACTCATCCCAATGTGAAGAAGAGCATTTCCTTCTCTACCCAAACACTGATATCCATTGCTTTAACCAATTTGGGCCTGACTATCCATTTTTTTAACCTCGAGCGGTGATCATCTCCCTTCATTAGGGCAAGGCATGAGAATTGACCAAATACAATTGAGAGTCATGAGAAAATGTGAAAAGCATCTCGAAAGTCATAAGAACTCCAAGAGTTCAAAGAGCAAAGGGTTCTACAAACTAGGGGGCATAAAAAAGCAGTGTGCCTAGTAAAAGCAAGGTCAATACTCGTTTAAAAAAAAAAAAAAGCCAAAAGTTGCATCTTATGTGAAAAAAAAAATTATTATCAAGGTCCAAGTGCTTGTGCAAAAAAAAAAAAAAAATCATCACAAGAGCAAATGACATTAGAGAAAGGAGCAAAGCTCCCATGCACAAAAGATTAGTTAAGGGACTTTCGAGATGCGTTGTATTTCAAAAGTCAAATGATTTGGAAATGTCAAGTGACCTGGTCATGATGTCATGATGATCACCAACTCTTAAACACCCTCTTGAAAATTTTAAGCCTTTCGAGCCTCTCCTAAGCCAACATTACAACCTTCTTCCGAAGTCTCTTCTAATTGGGATGGTTTGAGTGAAAATGAGAATACCACCAAGAAGCTATTGCTTGAAGGAGTTGAAGTAATTTTATCTTGTCTCATCTTCCAAGCTCTCAACTTGTAAAGCCGATGAAGATAGTGACAAATGTTCCTTTGTTGGCCTCAAAGCAATAATTTCTTTGTGTAAGCCCTAACCGAGCCTATATTGCGGTCCTTTCAAAAGACCTTTTTGATCAATCAGATTGTGCTCATTGCGAATGTTTCCGGAAGCCTTCGACATAGGTTATGTGAGAAACCTTCAGCAATCAATTATCTCCCACATGAATGGATGGGATCAAGTAGCCATTTTATTGAGAGTGCGTGAGAAACCCTTTCTGACTAAGAAGCTCTAGTTTGGCATGCTTCATGAACCTTTTTCTCGAGTCGTAGCCATTCTAATGATAACTTGCCTTCTAGAAAATTTGATGATTAATGATATATCCACGAGCAAGATGACAGTTTTGTGCCACATGATGCTAATGGACATCGAATGTTTTTCTAAAGCAATCGGACTTAGCTTGATTATTTTGTTCAATTAATGTCACAATATTGCCAATACGTCTCTTGATGACGTCTCTAATGACATTTGCTCAAGTTGAGTTTGACAGGATTCATCAGTGAAGCCATGCAGTTTTCTAAGGGGTTAGTGGGTGCTTCCCTAAAAAAACCAAAGGTTCATGGTCAGCCTTAAGCCATGTCATCTCCAAAGGTTTATGGTTAACCTTAAACCATGTCATTTCCAAGATTGGTGGGTTCATCCGTAAACCACGCTTGTCCGCCTCCCAGTCGAAACCCGTTCATACACGGTGAGACTATCATACTCGGTCAAAACTCGTTTTTACACGATGAGACTTTAGTCATTTCCCTTTTTATGACCCGGAGAGCTTTGTATCCTGGAGTCTTCCACCCTTCTTATGACCTGAAGAGCCTTGTATCCTGGAGTCTTCCTCACTTCTTATGACCTGAAGAGCCTTGTATCCTGGAGTCTTCCTCACTTCTTATGACCCGGAGAGCTTTGTATCCTGGAGTCTTCATCACTTCTTATGATCAGGAGAGCTTTGTATCCTGGAGTCTTCCACCCTTCTTATGACCTGGAGAGCCTTGTATCTTGGAGTCTTCCTCACTTCTTATGACCCGGAGAGCTTTGTATCCTGGAGTATTCATCACTTCTTATGACCCGGAGAGTTTTGTATCCTGGAGTCTTCCTCACTTCTTATGACCCGGAGAGCTTTGTATCTTGGAGTCTTCATCACTTCTTATGACTCGGAGAGCTTTGTATCTTGGAGTCTTCATCACTTCTTATGACCCGGAGAGCTTTGTATCCTGGAGTCTTCCACCCTTCTTATGACCTAGAGAGCCTTGTATCCTGGAGTATTCCTCACTTCTTATGACCCGGAGAGCTTTGTATCCTGGAGTCTTCCACCATTCTTATGACCTGGAGAGCCTTGTATCCTGGAGTCTTCCTCACTTCTTATGACCCGGAGAGCTTTGTATCCTGGAGTATTCATCACTTCTTATGACCCGGAGAGTTTTGTATCCTGGAGTCTTCCTCACCTCTCATGACCCGGAGAGCCTTGTATCCTGGAGTCTTCCTCACTTCTTATGACCCGGAGAGCTTTGTATCCTAGAGTCTTCCACCCTTCTCATGACCTGGAGAGCCTTGTATCCTGGAGTATTCCTCACTTCTTATGACTCGATGGGCTTCTGCAGCCCGAGGTCTTTCTTCACCTTATTGACAAGACGCATTTCCATAGTTATGAGTTCTTTTCGTCGACCTAATACATGCATATGCACCTAGGGTCTTTCTATCGTACAAAAATAATTTAGGTGTCATCTGTCTTTGATTGCAACCTCTTCGAGGCTACATTCAAAGAGGGGCAGCTGTTGACACCTTTTTTTTTTTTATCTTTCAAATAGTATAAAAAAAAATAATAATAAAATAATTCAAAATCAAAATCGAATATAAAAAAAAAAAGAAAAAGAAAAGAAGAAGTCAAAATCAAAAAAAAAAATTAACTATTAATTTCCTTTAAAAAAAAAAAAAAAAAAAAGAAAAAAGAGTTGTGAGGTCCGGGTCGGGCCGGATCCGGCTTTGGCCCGACCCGACCCCTTTTTTCTTTTATTTTGTCCTGCGTGGGCCTAAGCCCAACCCTCCCATTTACTTTGTCTTTTTCTTTTCTTCCCCTTTCGCGCAGCCCAACCCTCTTCTTCCTCCGGCCCGGCCCACCTCATTGTCTTCTCCTCGGCCGCATCGCACGGGGAACTAGCGAAGCGAAAGGAGCCGTTCGCGTGGGGAAATGGCAAAGTTGAAAGCGGGGCAAAGAGAGCGAAGGAGACAGCATCATCTCGCGGGGGGGTGAGCATTGGAAGCGGAAGAAAAGTTAGAGCCGATTCGCACGCGGGTGTGAGCCGAAGGATCGACAAAAGGGAGCTCGGCAAAGAGAAGAAAGGAGGAGGCAAAAAACAGGGAGTGAAAAAGGAGAGAAACAGAGAAAAAACGAAGAAAAGCGGGAGGAAAACCCGGAGAGAGAGACGATTGGGAGGAGAGCGCGTCGCCGTCACCTGGAGTACGCTCGTTGCTCGCCGTCCGAACCAGGTAGGCTTCTCGCTTCACTTCGAGGTCTCGGGCCGGAGCTCACGGCCGACCTGTTCTCGCGAGCTTCGGCTTCACCGGTCCTCCATGAAAACTCATAGATGTCCTAGTACATGTTGTGTTGATCTTTACTCGGATTCGAGCCTCAAGTGAGCCATATGCCCTCTTTTAGCTATCGCACACCCAGTGTTTGACAAAATGTCTCAAAGAGAACCGAGAAAAAGCTCGCGTTCAAACTCGGCTTAATTTGCGCTTGTTCGTATATATGTTGGATCCTGTCTGTCTCTCATGTTTTTCATCACGATTCCACGCGATTTTCATGAAGTAATCGTGTGTGCTTGAGCTGCGGGTGTTTGCATCCAGAAGTGGTGTAGCAACCCTTGGAGTTAGATGGCCGGCGTTGATTTGCGTCGAGGTGGTTTGGTGTTAGAAAGGATGCTAAGTGCTTTGGTTATTGTTGTTGTTCAAATTGGTCTTGGTAAAGAAACGAATTTCGGTGAGGAACGTCGCGAGGAAGGAGAAGGCCCTCTTCGGGAGGGTTGAAAGCGTGCAGGGGCAAGCGAAGGAGAAGACCCAAAAAAAAAAAAAAAGAATAAAAGAAAGAGAAAAAGAAAAGTATTAAAAAAAATGAAAAAGTAAAACAAAATAAAAATATATAGAAAAGAGAAAGGAAAAGTTGGCCTTGGGAAGGAGGAACCGCAGAAGGAGAGCGTGCGGTGAGAAAAGGTGAGAAAAGACAACCTAAAAGGATTTTTTTTTTCATTATTTTCTTTTTTGATTTTGATTTTTGATTTTTGATTTTTGATTTTTGATTTTTTTTTTAAATCCAAAAGTATTGGATCCGGGTCTGGGTTGGGTCCGCGGGCCGGATTGGGTTTACCCGGTCCGAACCCATTTTATTGAAGTATAATAATATTAAATATTAAATATATATTAAAAATTTTAAAAATAAAAATTTCAAATAAAAATTAATTATAAAAATAAAAATCTCGAAAAAAAATGATAAAAATTCAAAAATTCGAAAAAAAATTTCCGAAATTTCAAAAAGTTCAGAAAGCATTAAAAAATTCGACTTTCTTTAAAAAATTAATTAAAAATTAAAAAATTAATTAATTCAAAAAAATCAAAATTCAAAAAAATTCAAAAAATTCAAAAATTAAAAAAAAATTTCGAAATTTCAAAAGAAAAAAAAACTCAGAAAATATTAAAAATTAGACCTTTTAAAAAAAATTAATTAAAAATTAAAAAATTTTAAAAAAATTATTAAAAATTTTAAAAAAATTTCGAAAACCCAAAAATAGTGGGGTTTGTTTAGGATTTGCCATGTTTTGCTGCTTTAGTGTAATTAAGCATTTATTTTCTTGTATATTGTTTTTTATCGCATGTTTAATTGGCGCGTTTTGTGTTTAATTTGCATATATTCAATTTTAGGGCAAATAGGATCCTTGGCGTTATAATTATTACTTTATTGATTGCGCATCCGCATGCTCACCTCCTATGTTAGTGGATAGGTATGAAATCAATCCAAACTACCTGTCAAAAATCATTTTGTTAAAATGAACAAGATTAGGTACCGAAAGGGCACTAATTGGTTAATTAGTGTAATCAAGTCCCCGAACCTAGATTCTCTGGTCACGTAGGAAGTGAGGCACGCTCCCATGCCTCACTTGATTTCTAGCCGACCCCAATAGGCTAGTGGCGACTCCTTTTGTGCAAAATTCATGAAAAATATCCTAACGTCACGCGGGGTATGGGCTTGGGAGAGCCCGCGCCCAATCATGGGCCTTAGGCCCGTCTTTTAGGCAATATCCCTAAACCTGTTCCCTCCCCCCGAGAGTAGGTCGCGACAGATAGAATGTCTAAATTTAACTCAAGTAGATTTGTCTCCTCCTCCCATCAATCTTGAAGCCAAAATGAAACCCTAGAGCTGTTGTAGACCTCAAATGGCCCGCCGGGGGGGGATCGTTAGGTTTTTCTTGTGGACGGCATCGTTTTGGGTTGTGCAAGCAATTGAACGACATTGTTTTTTTTTTTTGTTGGTAAAGATTGAACGACATTGTTGTGGACTCTTTATACTAATTTAAATCTCTAGCGAGCCATGTTAGATGAAAAAATTATTAAAATATTGTCACTTCAAATTTCTGGCTAAAGTGATCGGAATTGACAATTAAATGATCATTTTTTTTTAAATTAGTGCATAAGTGATTCGACAAAAACTTTTGATAACAAAGTGAATATCGTATAAAACCTTTGACACTTCTAGTGTCCTCTTGCTCTTTATTTATCCATCCATCTTCGATGAAAGTTTTGGAAGAATGAAGTTTTCTTTAAAGGGTGTCAATCAAAATCATAGGAAAGCGCCATTAACGTCCTATTCTTCTATTGGGATCTCTCAATTTAGGAGAGTGTCGATCGAGGCGAGTAATTGATCGAGAGAATCAGAAAGGTGGTGAGATCAGTCTCTCAGGACTCTCGTCTTGTCGAGTTTTCTCTCTATCACTGGATAGAGTTCTTCTTCTACGTTTAACTCTGTTTTCTTCATCATATGGTTATCACCTCGCCGTCGCAATGCGAGTGGCAATTCGTCATCGTCCTCTACTCTCTTCTTCCAATCCATACTCTCCCATGACTTACCCACCGTCCACATACTAACCTTTTCTCCACTTAACTCATCCTTCCTGTGTTTCGTTCTTTCATCATCTGGGTTTCTCTTCATCTGCATGTCCACATTTTCTCTGTATATGGCCTTTTCTTCTAAGGCAACTCACCCTCTCTCGCAATGGCTTGATGATTTTGGGTTTTTCTTCCTGGGTTCCAGCTCCATCTGCATGTCCACCTTTTCTTAGTCTCTATCTTCATCTTATCGGGAGACACTCCCTCTCTGCTAATGGCTAGCAACGATGATATAGGCACATCTCGAATTGCAGCACTCTGTCAAAAATTGGGACGTTTATGCTCAGAAAAAGAAATTGATGAATGGCATGTTCAACCCCCACCTGAAGCAGTCGAGGAATGCAAGTTGACTTTAATCGGTAAGATTTCTTCGAATCCTTCCTTTAACTTCCAAGCTTTCCAATTGGTATTGAAGAGGGCATGGAAGTCCGAGAAGGTTGATATTCTGCAGCGAGAAGAGGGCATTTATCTAGCAAAATTCCGGTCTCAAGTTGAAAAACAAAGAATCCTAGAAATTGGACCTTGGCAATTTTCGGGACATCTAATTAATTTCAAACCTTGGGTAGCCAACACACCTCTGCACTGTTATGATTTTTCCACATGTGCGTTATGGGTTCAGGTCATTGGGCTGCCTCTTGAATGCTGTACAGATGATATGATTCGTAAGGCAGTAAGTATAGTTGGCCCTGTTTTACAAATAAAATCAGATTTTGTACCTGGTTCAACTCTGAGAGCCGGTCGAGCACGGATCGAGCTGCCTTTATCTGAACCATTGAAGGTCGGTCGACTCATTAAATACAATAACCAAACTCTCTGGCTGGATTTCAAGTACGAAAGGTTACCTCACTATTGTTACTCCTGTGGTCGATTGGGTCATTACACTGATGGTTGTCCGTCTATACCTTTTGAGGAAACTATGATCACAGACTCTGAGAAAACACCTTATGGTCCCTGGTTAAAAGCTGAAGTTCAGCAATATAGCCCATACTGGAAAGTTTATTATGGAAATTCATCTGGGGAGGAGGAAAGGGAGGAATCAGTACCTGAGACACCTCCTTCCAATGCTCAACCTCTCCCTCTTTTACCACCACCTCTCCCCAAAGCACCTTTTCCTGCGCAGCAAATGAAATCCTCTATCTCAAAGGGCTGTTCTGCAATATTGAACTCTGCTACCCCAACACATCATAATATTACTACTGCCTTAATTCCAGCGGAGGACAAGCTTAAAGGGGTGCAGATGCAGACCTCGCCTCCCCAGGCACAGAAAGGCAAAAGTGCTCGTCAGAGTATTAAAATAGGCCCTGCAAAGAAACCTAGACGTTATACTCCATATGATATACCTACAGGGCACTTGGGAGGTTTTGATGATTCACTCTTATTGGATACACCAATTGTAATGGTGACTGAAGACAACATAAGGGCGTCGGTGGCTGGCCCACAACAGCCACCTGTGCAGAGATGAAAATCATCAGTTGGAACTGTCAGGGTTTGGGCAATCCCCTGACAGTTCAAGCTTTAAAAGCCCTAATGGCAAAAGAAAAGCCTGACTTGTTGTTTTTGATGGAAACAAAGAATGGTGATGATGTTTTATTTCGTTTGAAACGTACCTTGCGTTTTTTGCATCTTCGAGTTTTCAGCCCTGTTGGCTTTGCGGGTGGCTTGGCTCTTTTTTGGAATGATGGCTTTCAGTTGACTGATTTTACCTCCACTCAGCATTTTTTTGATTTCATCAGCCAAGACATTTCGAAAGGAAGGTCAATGCGGATTACTTGTCTTCATGCTCCTGCAGTTTTTCAAGATCGTTAGTATATTTGGCAGACATTGAGACAATATAGCAGATCCAATGCGTTACCTTGGGTATGCCTTGGTGATTTCAATGAAATTCTTCATCGCTTGGAGAAAATGGGAGCTCGACCTGCTGACTCTTACCGCATGACTTCTTTTCAAGAGGTTCTTAATGATTGCAGCTTACTGGATCTTTCTTCTCATGGTTGCGCTTTCACTTGGTCTAATAATCGAGAGGGGGATGCCTTGGTAAAGGAACGTCTTGATAGAGTTGTGTGTAATGCTGACTAGCGCGTTTTGTTTTCAAATGCTCAGGTGCTTGCACTCCCTGCAGTCGGTTCAGACCATAGTCCACTGGTTTTAAATACACAACCTCGCATGGTTCGAAGAAAAAGACATTTTACCTTTGAAGTCTTCTGGAATCAGGATCCTGATTGTCGCACGGCCATTCAAACCTCTTGGCAATCCAGTTCAAGAAAGGATTCCCGCTCTCGTAAAACTACGTGCGTTGCTATTGATTTGTCCATTTGGAGTCGCACGAGGTTTTCTCACAACAGCAATGTGCAACACAGTTGGAGCACCAGTTAGAAATGCTGACTAATCAGTATCCTACATCTCTAAATCAAGCACATCAACAACATTTAAAAACATAACTTCACAAAGCATGGTAGAGGGAAGAGCAATATTGGGCAATGCGCTCTCGGATAAATTGGTTAAGGTGGGGTGACCGTAATACTAAATTCTTTCATGCCACAACTCTCCAAAGACGACAACGTAATCATATTTCAGTCTTGCGAGATAATCATCAATAGTGGATTCGGGACCCTGACCAGCTACAACAAATGACCACAGATTATTTTTCACTCCTCTATACAACCTCCGGCCCCAGATGTTATGAACAAATTCTACAACAATGTCCACAGATGGTTACCACGGAAATGAACAACATGCTTCCAGCACAGGTAACAATGGAAGAAGTTAAAGAGGCCACCTTTCAATTAGGTGCTTCAAAAGCCCCAGGCCCCGATGGTTTGACTGGTATGTTCTATCAATCTCATCGGGAGGTAATTAAGGAAGATATCTATCGGGCAGTGCAAATTTTTTTCAGTTCTGGATCCTTACCGGTGGCTTTAAATCGAACTGCTATAACGTTGATCCCCAAAACCTCAAACCCAGTGCTTGGATCAATATAGACCTATTAGCTTGTGCAACTATGCTTATAAAATTTTTCTCTAAAGTACTTGCTAACAGGTTAAAACCTTTACTGCCTACTTTAATTTCTAAGGAACAGAGTGCGTTTGTTGTTGGAAGACAGATACAAGATAATGTTCTCATGGTTCAGGAAGTGATTCACCAGCTTAAAACTAGGAAAAGAAAGCGTCATTTTCAAGCTGTGCTCAAAGTTGATACGCATAAGGCCTATGATCGCATCGAATGAGATTTTCTTCAAGATTACCTACTTTGTCTAGGCTTTCAGTCTCATTGGGTACAGCTAATCATGCAGTGCATCTCAACTACAATTTTGTGTGTTAAAATAAATGGTGATTATCTTCAGAGCTTTCATCCTACCAGAGGGCTTCGGCAGGGTGATCCTTTATCCCGTTACTTATTCATTCTCATTGCTAACCTCCTATCACTTCTCATTCGAAATGCTATCGATACGGGATTACTCAAAGGTATCAAATTGAATCAGTGGTGTCCCACTTTATCTCATTTGTTCTTCGCTGATGATGCTGTGTTTTTCCTCGATGATACCTTGATGGAGTGCCAGAATCTATCTAACATCCTAAATCAGTATTGTTTGGCCCTTTGGACAAGCTATTAACCGAAACAAATCTAGAATTTTCTTCAGTCCATCTTGTCCTATGTCACTTCAAGAGAATTTGGCAAGTGAATTAAGGGTTCCTATTTTGCAGCGATGTGGTAAATACCTAGGGATACCTACTGATTGGGGCAGATCTAAGAGGGATATGTTTTCTTGGATTCTGACTAGAGTTCAATTGAAATTAGAGGGGTGGAACGAGAAGCTTATATCTAAGGGAGGGAAGGAAGTTCTACTAAAAACCGTGATTCAATCTATTCCCCAATATGCCATGCATGTTTTTAAGATTCCTAGGTCCTTATGTAAAATTATAGAATAGCGTCTGGCTAAATTTTGGTGGAACAATGACACAAGCAAAGCTGGAATTCATTGGCAATGTTGGGAAAGACTACAACACCGAAAGGAGGAAGGGGGTTTGGGTTTCATAAAGTTAATCAGTTTCAATGAAGCCATGCTTGGTAAGCAAGCGTGGCGTCTTATTCATCAACCATTCTCATTATGGGCTAAGTTCTTTAAAGGATTATATTTTCATTCATCCACCTTTATTAAAGCTGTCAAGGGTTCCTGCCCATCATGGGGTTGGCAGAGCCTCTTGAGTGGACGAGTAGCTATCTTACCCAACATCCGTTGGTCAGTAGGGGATGGCAAATGCATCAGTATCAGAGGAGATAGATGGCTACCCATGGGTATTCTAGGTGGACCAAAGGCCCAAGCAGAACCCCTCCTAGTAGCGATCTTATTGATCGTCATCGGTTCATGGAAAACAGACTTAATGCATAGATTCTTCGACTTGCCAATAATTCAAGAAATCACAGCCATTCAGATTCGACCAACTTTTACCAAAGATGCACTCATTTGGACAGCTACAACTCAGGGTACGTATACTGTAAAGTCGGCATACCATGCAATCACTCAGACTAACACCAGTGGATTAACTGATGGTGCTTCTACTTCATACAGAACTCCTACCTGGTTTTGGCGAAATCTTTGGAAGATGCCTGCAGCTCCTAAAATCCGTATATTCCTCTGGTCCATTTGTAATGACTCCATAGCAACGAGACACAACCTGCATAGAAGGCACATCATAGACAGTCCGTGTTACCCAATCTGTAAAAAACAGATTCCTGAAACTTCAGAACATTTGTTTTTACTATGTTCGTGGACTAAACAGGTATGGTCGCACTCTCAGATTGGCATATCAATTGATCCTACCAATATACAAAGGCTGGACTCATGGATTGTATCCACGATTGGCAATGGGAACCGCCTACCTCGACTCGCGCTGATAGCTAATGTACTGTGGCAAATCTGGAAGGCTCGGAACGGCTTCCTCTTCCAAGGTAAATTTCCTAATCCGACCATTGTTGTAGAAGCAGCTTTCACTAATACCCAAGTAGATCGACTGTCTTCGCCATCCACTGCACACCAGAAGCCCTCAGTCATTCAAATGGGTCATCTCTGGCGTCCCCCAGATCCTGGTACATTGAAGATTAACATTGATGGATCTCATCACCAGGGCAGTAATCATGGCAGTATCGCTAGTATTTGTAGGGATCACCAAGGCAGACTTACCGATATTTTCTCAGCAAGGGTTGAAGCTTCCTCCGCTCTGCAAGTGGAGATCCAGGCCCTATCTTTAACGCTTCGACATCTTCTCGATCAGGGGCTCCAAAACGCATCACTTGTTGTTGATTCTGACAACCTCTCCCTGGTGGAAGCACTGAATCGACGAGCACAGCCGCCATGGCCGGATCGTGCTCTCTTCTCAGAGGCGGCCGTTCTATTCTCTCTCTTCCCCAATCTTTTGCTAGGGTTTTGCCCTAGGGAGGCTAACACGGTTGCTGACTGGGCCTGTAAAGCCCATAGTAGAAATCCTACGATTAGCATATCCTCTCTTCATCCGCCCCTTCCTCTATTGAACTTGTTATGTGCGGATGCTCTTGCAGCTGGTTGTATGGATTACTATCATTAATATATGTCGCTTTTTTACTGTAAAAAAAAAAAATTGATCGAGAGAATCTCAACGCCATTTTCCTTTTCTTTTTGGCATTGCCTTCTTTGGTTTTCTTTTCCGTGTACTAGAGAACAAGAGCACACTCGCATCCCGTGAAAAAGAAGTAGAGGCAAAGAATGGTCAAAATTAAAAAGAATGATATGTAAAGATTTCGATCGATTTTTATGAAAAAATTTAAATTGCTTTATAAGCAAAGATCGGATATTTATGGAATACCCGACGATTATCTTGAATTCAAATGCGGAAGGGATCGCATGGACGGGAAAGGCAACAGCCCATCGACGCATAAGCACACGGCCTTTGAGCCTCCTGTGGCCCAGCAAAAACAATTGGTCACTGAATCCCCTCGATATCCGCGTTGCAAAAGGTTTATTATGCATCCTCGAACGACTAGTTGAAGCCAATCTCACAAACGCTTACCTCACGACATCACCTGAAGATTACCGTCATGCATCATGCACCGATCTTTTCAAATGTAGGATGTCAGATCGTGGTTAACGATTTAAAACAGAGTACGCAAGTAGAGTGGGTTAGGTGAACAAATCATTTCGATGGACCAATCTAATGTGGCAAGGGACAAGGTTTCCGTTTGATTTGTCCATTGGGCGAAAATTCTGTACCAGAAAAAACCTAGAGGGTCACAACAAAAATGGCCATTTAATATGTTCAATATGATTCAAAAACCATTAGTTAATATTCAATGTAATTATTTCATTTGCTTAAATGACAAATTAGATGTTATGTAATGACGCAAAATATTACATGTTGAGTTGATTTTTTTAAAAATGATGAATTAACATGTCTATCTTTTTATCATTTCACTTTAAGAACAAGAAAAAGAAGTTAGCACATTAACATGTCCATTTTTATTTAATAATGTGGATTATTTTTTTTCCTAATTTGAAATCAATATCTCACTTGGATAATCCATGTGCACCTTTTTTTTATTGTCTACCGTTTCGAAACTTAATGGATTGAAAGCCGCATCGATAAACTCTATTAACTTGAATGAACAAAAGGACAACATTGAGCATATTTAAATAGTTTATGAACAAAATCAAACATAAATAAATAGTTTGAGAACTATATTGAACGAATTAAAAGTTCATTGAATATATTACATATTAGATCAAAGATCATAAGCCACATTTGTCATTTCTAAAAAAGTAATGAACTGAAGCTGTGAAATTAATTGGAGGGGACCAAGATTACGTCCCAAATAATCTCTAATTTTACCCCCAAATCATAGTGTAGTATTATACCAATTGGGCAATTATAGCAGAGTCCAATTCGTCCATGGCTCGTTCCATTCGGCCTTGATGTTAGACCTAATCAATTGCTACTTTAAAAATGAAAGGAAGTGAAGAATGGACGAAAGAGTTCTGGAATTTCTTGTATATTTCGTATATCTTCTGATGTACAATTCTCTTGTAATTATAGTACAGAGATGAAGTAATACAAGGCAAACAAATATTTATGAAATCGTATCTAATCTCAATCTAAGATCCTAACTAAATTGTGTACAATTAAGATCAATTGAGATTCCGAGCATATCTCCTAGAATCGGATTAGAGCATATCTTCCAACATTAGAGCATATCTTCCAACACTCCCCCTCAAGCTGGTGGTGATAGATATCCAAGACGCCTAGCTTGCTTAATAGATATGCATGCTGTCTTTGACATAAGGGTTTGGTGAAGATATCAGCTGGTTGCTCTGCCGTTCCAATTCCTCTAGTCTCAATTATCCCTTCTTGAATTTTTCTCGAGTGAAGTGACAGTCCACTTCTATATGCTTCGTTCTTTCATGAACTATGGGATTCGCTGCAAGTTTGAGTGCTGCATCGTTGTCACAAAACAACCTAGTCGGATTCTTCAATTTTATTCCAAGATCCCCAAGTAGTCCTCGTATCCATACTATCTCACAGGTAGTTTTTGCCATAGCCCGATATTCTGCTTCGGCTGAAGACAATGATACGGTTGCTTGTTTCTTGGTTTTCCACGAAAGAAGAGAATCTCCAAGTTTAATGCAAAAACCTGTAATGGATTGTCGACTCATGGGACAAGTTGCATAATCTGCATCACAATATGCCGACATTTTCATGTTGCATTCCCTGGATAAAAGAATCCCTAGTCCGGGGCACTTCTTCAAGTACTTCACGACTTTTAAGGCAGCATTCAAGTGAGATAACTTGGGACTGTGCATGAATTGGCTGAGAGTTTGCACTGCATATGATATATCAGGTCTGGTCATAGTTAAATATATGAGCTTCCCAACAAGTTTCGATAACTGAAGGATCATTGAGGATAGGATCATGATTCTCGATGTCCCAAAGATCATAATCCTTGGTGGTCAACTTTATGTTCTGCTCAATTGGAATAACTGATGGTTTACATCCGGACAGACCTGCCTCTGATATAATCTCTAGCACAAACTTCCGTTGACTGAGAGAAATCCCACGATCAGATCGAGCAATCTCGATTCCAAGAAAGTATTTGGGTGCTCCCAAGTCTTTAATGTGGAAAGTAAAATGCAGATACTTCTTAAATCTCTCTATTGCAGTTTTGTTATTTCCCATGATGAGAATATCGTCAACATATATCATCAGATAAATAGATGACGTACCTTGAGTCCATGTGAACAAAGCGTAGTCATATCTAGATTGTTTGAATCCTGCCGAAGTGAGTGCATCGGCAAATTTGGCATACCATTGCCTGGAGGCTTGCTTGAGACCATAAAGAGATTTACGGAGACGACACACTCTATTCTCCCCCTGTCTCCGTAATCCTTGAGGAATATCCATGTAGATTTCCTCATCTAAGTCTCCATGCAGAAAAGCATTATGTACGTCCATTTGGTGTAAAGACCAATCATTAATGGCTGCAACAGATAAGAAGGATCTTACGGTTACATCTTTGGCAACGGGAGAAAAAGTTTCATGGTAGTCGAAACCTTCTCGTTGAGTAAATCCTTTGGCCACCAACCGAGCTTTGTAACGCTCAATAGACCCATCTGCACGGTATTTAATCTTGTATACCCATTTGCATCCAATAGGTTTCCTATTTGGTGGTAGAGGAACCAGATCCCATGTTTTATTTGCAGTTAGTGCTTGCAATTCAGCCCCCATAGCTTCCTGCCATCTTGAAGCTTTAGCTGCTTCTTCATAAGTGGAGGGCTCGATGTCTTCTGATATTCGACTCACACAACATCTATGTTCCGGGGAAAGTCTATGGAACGAAACATAAGATGATATTGGGTAGTTAATACCTGGTGAGTTGAGCGATGCACAAACATAGTCTCTGTTGTCCAAGCCGGCGGTCGTGTAGAACGACCAGAACGTCGAGGAAGAGTCTCTGGAACTAGAGTTGAAGATGCTTCCGTATTGCCAATTTCATCAGAAGATTCTTCCGCCATTGAAGAAGTTGCTGGAGCATCAGAAGCATCATTTCCGACAATTGCTGGTTCGGAATTTTCAGAAGTGTTTGGATTCATCATAAGCGTTCCTGGAGTTCCTGTCACGAAATATTTTGTAGCTGAAACATCCTCCATAGATATTGGCTTACCAGAAATATTTGAAGTCTCGTTGAAGAATCCTTTTCTTGGAAGGGAAAAATGTTTTCATGAAAGATAACATCTCTGCTGATGAAGAAGTCCAATGTTGTTTGATCTAGGACTCGATACCCCTTTTGCAAATTCGGATAGCCCATGAAGACGCAACGTCGAGCACGAGGCCCCATTTTGTCTCGAGGGCCCAAAAAAAGAGCGAAGCACCGGCATCCGAATACCCTTAAATGGCCCAATTCTGGTTTCTTTGAAAAAGTAACTCAAACGGAGTTTTTCCATTGAGTATTCGAGTTGGCATACGGTTGATGAGATATGCTGCAGTAATGATACATTCACCCCAATAATTATCTGGAATTGACGCCTAAAATTTTAATGCACGTGCAACCTCCAATAGGTGACGATGCTTGCGCTCTACTACTCCATTCTGTTGTGGTGTATAGACACAAGAACTTTCATGGAGAATCCCATGAGATGACAGAAGAGAATTGCAGTCATTGTTGAAGAACTCCTTTCCATTGTCTGTCCTAACCCGTTGGATAGATCTTCCAAACTGGTTTTTGGATAGAGCAATAAATGTCTTCAAATGTGAGAAAACTTGTCCCTTCGACTGCATCAGAAACACCCAGGTGGCGCGAGAATAATCGTCCACAATTGTCAAGAAATAGCGCGATCCATCATGATGTTGGGTATGATAAGGACCCCAAACATCCATGTGGATTAAAGAAAAAATGTGCGTTGCACGATTTTTACTTAGGACAAAAGGAATGCGTGATTGCTTTGCAAGGGGACATATGTGACACTTAGAATAAGGAAATGAAGCACTATGACCCAATCGTGAATGTGAAAGGTAGTTTTTATCATTGGCAGTCGTGTTACACAATGATATTTTATTTGAAGGAAATAAAGATAAATCAAAATTACTTGGAGAATTTTTCCACAGAAACAATCCTTCAGAAAGACTACCCAAGCCCATCACTCTGCCAGTCGAAAGGGCCTGAAAGGAGCAGGTGTCAGAATCAAACAATACACGACAGGAATTTTTCTCGCAGACTTTGGACACGAAATAAGATTGAATTGAAATTTCGGAAGATAAAGGACATTTTTGAGTATGATCTCGGGCTAAGTTTGACTGATCCAGTGATTTTGACATGAGTAACGTTCCCATTTGGTAATTGAACAGTTGTAGGAAATTCTAGGTTCTCATGTAAATCGGAAAATAATGCTCTTTCACAGGCAATGTGATCACTTGCCCCAGAATCAATTATCCAGGATTTCCTGGAAATATTATTAATCAGGCAGCGGGAAATACCTGAAAAATTTCCTCCCTTGCTTGAGATGTCCAATTTCTGTATGGCCTGCATCAATTGTTGATATTGATCATTTGTAATGGGTCGATCAATATTAGAACCACCAACCTGGTAGGCCGCAGAAATCCTTTTTCCTTTATCTCCGGGTTTACCGTGTAATTTCCAGCAATTTTCCACTGTATGATGTGGCCTTCTGCAAAAATCACAATATAATTTACCCCTTTTTTGATTAAAATTCCTTGCGGTTGCCGAATAAATTCCTCCGCCGTCAGATCCAGACGAAAAAAAAACACCGTCGGATGTCTTGCCACTCGCTCCATCTCCACCGTTGGATCCGGTCGAATATATGGGTCCTTTTGGACCGTCCGATCTGCGGGTCAAATGATCTGAGCCGTCCAGCGCTCCCTTTTTAAGGGAATAGGGATCCTCAGATCCGCCCGAACGAAACCCTAGCCCGAGCTCTCCTCCTCCGTGCGCCCCTTTTTCGAGCGATGGATTTAGGGTTTTCGATCCCCAATTTCTTCGTTCGCCGCGACTGGCTAGGGCAAAGACCTCGCCTCCCTTTGCCGATTCTGAAGAAGCAAGCCTCTGGCTTTCTTCTTGGACGGCTAATTGGTAGATCCGGCCAAGAGGAGGCACTGGTTCCATGGCCAAGATCTGCGAGCGAAATGTCAGGTAAGAATCATTCAAGATTAAAAGGAATCGGGTTGCCTTTTCCCTTTCTTTGATCGATCGGTATTGTGCGAGTGTCTCCTCTGGACCCACGAGTTTCTCCTCTGCTGCTTCGAGATCGTTCCATAGGGACGATAGTTTGTTGTAACAGACCGTGATGGTCATGTTTCCCTGTTTTAATTCACTGAGCTCCTGCAAAAGTGAAAAAATTCGTGCCCGATCTAACTTGCCATACATCTGTTTGATGTTTTCCCACATGGTTTTCGAGTCCTCTGTTGGTGGGAGACCGGCCCGCGACCTCTCACGGAGAGATGCAGTTGCCGAGCCATGTCCTCACGAGTTGATTGCACTTCCTCCAGAATCGGGCTAGTCGCTCATCGGCAGGAATCGGAACCGCCCCGTCGAGGAATCCATCCTTGTCCTTCGTCACAAGGGCGCGCCGGAAGTCTCGGGACCATCGGCGTAATTCTGGGCCGGTTAGCTGAAGGTTGATCAACTTCAGCTCGGGGCCATCGGACGTTGAGACGTGCGAGAGGATCACCGTGCTCCGGCCGCCCGGTGACGGCAGACGGGGAATGGCATGAATCCGGGCGCAAGGTTCGGGTAAGAATTTGTCCCTTGGCCCGATTCGTTTGTCCCGAATTGATACCCCGCATTTGAAAGCCCCGGATAGGGATTCGTTCCTATACCGGGTTCTCCAGATCCGCTTACCTGCTCCAATCCTGGGGTCGAGCTTGCCCCGTTTACGGCTGGTGAGCTTGCCTCGTAGGTTCCCTGGTGTCCTACATAAACGGGCGATGATGTATTCGGGTTTGTCCCGACATAAAATGGGTAAGGTACCCACTGGAATGGATGACCCGCAAAGGGTTGCCCCAGACCGAACTGAGCCTGAGTAGGTCCCCATTGAACTGGGTGAGTCTGGATTGTTTGTTGTTGTGTTATTGCAGGTACATTTTGAGTCGGCACTGGTGATGAGACTTCTGCGGTGGTTTGTTCATCAGCCATTGGGATGAAGAAAACCAGTAGCTCTTGTATTCTTCTTCGAGGGTGATTCCTATACCAAGATGGCAGATCTGTTATGTGACTCAGATCTCCTTTGGTGGCAATCTGAAGCGGAAGCAAAGGATGGACAGAAGCCGAAGCTCTGATACCATGAAAGGAAGTGAAGAATGGACGAAAGAGTTCTGGAATTTCTTGTATATTTCGTATATCTTCGATGTACAATTCTCTTGTAATTATAGTACAGAGATGAAGTAATACAAGGCAAACAAATATTTATGAAATCGTATCTAATCTCAATCTAAGATCCTAACTAAATTGTGTACAATTAAGATCAATTGAGATTCCGAGCATATCTCCTAGAATCGGATTAGAGCATATCTTCCAACATTAGAGCATATCTTCCAACAAAAAAGGATGACTACGAGGTCCAAGCCCTCCTTTTCAAAGGTCTCTTTGGCTTTCTCGTGTATAAAAAAGTGTGGTTGGATATGCTGATTCTCAATTACTTTGAGGAAATAATGACGCCCAGAATTGGTTATCGGTTCAATGAAGGTCGACTGTCCCAATAATTTAATAAGTTTATAGATGTCTCCATCTAGCATACCATATAAAATGCACTTGTCAACGAAAAAAAATTGTCACTTTTGTTTTAAAAATTCCTTGACTTTAGAGTACTCTCTCAATTTAGGAATATATTGAGAGAATCATTTTACCTCCTAACATTATTGACAATCATCAAGCCATCCAGACAATACGAATCACTTACCGTCCTTTTTCTAGACTACCTTTTACATCCCCAGTTCAAAATTTCATGAAATCTTTCTATGTACTCGCCTCAATCCACGGAGAGAGGGACAAATGATCCCGCCGATCAGGCCCTTTTTTTTTTTCCCCTGTTTCTCTCATCTCTTGACTCTGATCTCGCTTTTAGATTTTTGCCCCAAGTCGAACCCTGCGCATGTGATGCGAGCATCGCTAGGCAGTGTGCGTGCAATTCATCATACGCGACGGTTCAGATTATTTGGCAGCACGACCGGGTCTAGGCAGGCCCCAAGATATACGCAGGAGCTTTGCCCTCTCTCTCAAGTTTCAACCGCAAAGGTCAACTCTCCCACCCCCCTCCATTTCCTTTGTATTTTCTCGCACGTTCTCTCTCTCTCTGCGCATTTGGCATTTCCGTTGCAACTGCTGATCTCAACTTCCTCAACTCTCTCTCCCCCATAGGCCCCACGCCAGGATTCTCATCAAATGGCTTGGCCCCGCCCCTCCCCCTGTCTTTCTCGTGTATAAATAAACCTCCCCTGTTTTTTTATTTTTTATTATTATTATTATTTTTTTTCCTCTGTTATAAAACTCTGTTTCAGAGAACAACCCTTCTTCGACTCCTTTCCCACCTGTATTCCGATTCGATTTTACACGCCACCCCTTTGTTCTTTCTAAGTGAGAGAGCCTCCCCATCAATGGAGGACTCCAGATTGACGAAGGAGGCCGTGCCCGACGACCGAGACGATGGGGGCGGCGAAGAAAGCGGTTGGACTACTTATCTCCAGGACTTCTCGCGAAACAATGACGGAGAAGATAGCTTCTGCTCCGGCTTCGGAACCTCCTCTTTGGTTTCGGACGCCGCGTCTTATGCCATCCACCGGAATGCTGCTGCTGCCGCTGCCGCCGAGCCGAAGGCTCCGAGGAGGCTGAGCACGATCAAGAGGATGAGGACCAGGGAGATCACAGATGAAGATCCGCTAGAGGACACCGCCACGTCTCCTGTGAACAGTCCAAAGGTCTCCGGTTAAGCTTCTGCTTCGCTATGAATCGGAAAAACTTATATTTCTATGGAGATACCTTTGCTCTGCGCCTGCCTTTTATTTGTTGTTTTACTCGAGTTTTGGCCAAATGGGCATTCGCAGATCACACATCTAAAGCGGGTGGAGATGATAGGCACCCGGATGACAGACGATTCTCCTCATCTTTCTCTGGTGAGTTATAACATTTTCTTTTCGTTTTTATGCGTTTCTATTTAGGGATACAAGAAGGGTTTCGTCTAAACTAAGTTTCTGAACTGAGTTCAATGAAATTTGGTATGTAGGGAAGCGGTGGGGCATCGGAGAGCTGCATGGGATTGAAGGCGAGAGAAAGCAATGAAAATGAGAAGATGATGTACGGTACTGATGGGCAGAACTACGAGTGCTCAAGCTTGAGGAAAAAAGGACTTTGCTTGGTTCCTCTGTCCATGTTCATGAATTATCAGCTTGGTTGAATCGATTCCATCTCTCCATCTCTCTCTCTCTCTCCCTCCCTCTCTCCCTCTCTCTCTCGCTCGCTCGCTCGCTCGCTCTCTCTCTCCCTCCTCCTCCTCCTCCTCTCCCATCAACTGTGTAGAACTTTTGTAAATAAGTTTACCGTTGATGGGAATGTGGCCCAATGCCTTTTCTTTCTTATTGTAAACCCCAAGTAAATCAAAATATCATTTCGAATTCCTGTGTTTGATTATGTCCATGCTTTTGTTTCCTATAGTTGACCATGTTCAAGTTCAGACATGCCGGAAATACGTAGGCAAGAGAGTGCAACATGGCTCTAACATCTCTCTCTTTTTTGACTGAAATGAGAGGATAATCGTCAATTTTTCAATTAACGCGTTGAGGTTATTTGGTTTTTAGGATTAATTCAACAAATTAATCTCAGATCGTTTATCCCTCCAACAAATTTTTTACATCCATAACTTCTTTTCTATATCAGAGGGCTTGATATCATAAAAACGGTTGATGCCTTTTCAATAATATAAAAAGTCAATTCTGTTTCATCTCAGTTGAAGCATTGTTTATTAGAAAGTTTGAATAGTGGCTAAAAAGTTTATTTCTCGAGACATATATGCAATCATGATGCATGTGCATCTTTGGAACCTTCATATATGATGCGGTAGATTATCTGTGCATTTCTAATAAGTTACCATGTTATAGAAAGTTTAAATTCATTTAAATTTACTTACTGTCTAATTATTGTTCCCTCACTTTTTTTTTTGTTCCCTCCTTGTTGTTCCATATCGTAATATCTTATCAGAGACATTGAGGTGATCACTTACATTTTCTTCCAAATTCTTCTTATAAATAAAGACAGAAGCAAGGGAAAACCTTACTAACTCCCACATTCTTAGAAATAACACCGCAACCACCGAACCCTAGCTCACACTTACGTTAATTAGCATATAACTCGACATGTGTTCATGGACATTATATTATGTGTTATAATATATAATATTCGAGAGACATCAATTCTATATGATACATATATTTATATGTTGATCAGATTATCAATTCATTCGCTTTATAGCTATACAAAATTAAAAAAATGGTGGGGGCAAATACAGGGACCCTGCCCACTAAATCAATTATAAAAAGTATAGTGCATTAGCTCATCCCCAACGCTTGCAGGCCAATGTGAGGCCCCTCCATGTGCACCAGCATTGAAGGCAGGTGACCACCGCAAGAAAGAACCACAGGAGTTGTTGAGCTTGATTTCAGCTAAATATACTTCACTTTGATTCTTCTTCCAACTTGACTCTCTCTCTCTCTCTCTCTCTCTCTCTAGAAGTTCACATAAGTTCTCCTGCTAAAATTATTCTCTTTGAGAGAGTAGGTGCTGTTATTTCTTGTATAATTTAAAGAAGGAAAGTCCACTTTAGCAAATATGAAAGTCAGGGAGGGATTCTCTAAGAGATTCTTAAAGAACTGTGCGGTTTGTGATACAACAGAAGAACTCTCTCTGGGGTTGTCCTTAATATATTTACTTGGACAGTTAGTGGTAAAGCTCGTTTAACACATGCTTAATACAAGATCCGATTACATCAGAAATCACACCCATATCTTGTTTACTGTGATACTTGAGCACCTTAACATGCACTGTAGCATGGGGTTTGCTCGTCTTCTTCGAGAGAAGGTACTTGGTGATAGGATTTTGCGACGCACTTAAAAGGGCTTGTCTTCTTCCTCCTCGAGTAAGGAACAACGCATGTGCCGCGTGCATCGTTGCTCCTCTGGATGATCCAACGTCTTTAAGTGCAATTTCGAGTGAAGTTCATACTGAGAATTTGTGTCTAATCTATGTTTAGCGCATTTATTTCCCAAGTCAGCATCGCTAATTATGTGATGTGAAAGGAGATAACCCACTGTTTGACAAGATCAAAGAATTGAACTTGACCTAATTCGGCCGTGTCCCGTGACAAGAACCATTGTTTTCCGCTTTGGATAAGCATTGACATCTATTCAAAAAAGCTAGGATTACAATGAACAAATTGGCTTGAAATGGCTTAGCAAGAAAGGTTAGGTGATCAATCAAATAATTACTAAAGCGACCTCTGCAGTGATTTGATTTTAAGGATCCGGAGGAGTACAGAGAATTGGTCTATATGAAAGAATTATTACTTAGATAGATACATTACCTTTTCCCCACATTGTTCGATTGTAATTCAATTTTGATGTGTATTATTTATCATGTGAAATCAAAGACTTTTTATTTTCTTTTTCGTGAGAACACATGATATTTTGTACCTACAAAACTTCCAATTTAAGTCATCTTCTCTCGAAATGTTAATATATTAATGCGATGTGGTCACTAATAAACTTAGATTAATAATTTTGGGGATAGTTGCTCAACTTATTGATTAATCCTCATGACGTGCATATCAGGCATTCCACCCTTGACATGGAAAGGGCAAAGCAAGTATATATAAACTACATGTTGACATGATAATCAAAGATAAAAGGACGATATTGCATTAGATAATTGCTAATTCCTTCACAAATCAAAGAACAATCTATAAAATTCAATCACAATTCGGCCGCTTTAGCAACGACGACTCGAGTCGGCTTGAATGAATAATCAACCGACATCAACATCCTCTCTATATTCCCCCCACGTTCTCTTCGCAAACTTTTTCTTTAGGCCCCTTTATTTTTAACGTTTTTAATAAGACCTAGTGGAGATGGACTCCAATTTCTCGCGCCGGAAATTATTTTTTGGGTTTTATATAACTAAGTTTAGTACTCGGCAAGCTAATATAATTAGGATATGGTTTAGTGGATTCTGTTACTCAACCTTTTATTTTATGCTTTGTTGGGTAGGTCAGCAACCGAGTGGAGTGTCAATTATTCACAAAGATGAAACCTAAGAACATAGCCTTTAGGGCATGTATTTCATAAAAGGAAATTTGAATCAATGTGTAAGAAAATCTCGAAGATAAGCACAATCAATTTATATAATTCAATCAATGCAATATGCGCCTACCAAATTAAGACGACGGACACACAATTTACTACAAATATCAGAACATTTCAGTCAATGGTTCCTTGAACCTAAACCCCAAGTGGTAAGACTTGAGATAATTATCCTTTACGTGACCCTTTTACTAGCATGACAAAATCCCGTGAATCGCCCAATTTCAAGTTTTTATGTTGCTAACCAAAACGAATTTGTCAAATCGAGTCAAATGCTCAAATGGAAGTCTGCCCAGGACATTTGAAAGGCGGTGGGGGCAGGATTCAAGACCCAATTAGGCTGTCATGAGCGAGAAAATATACTAGAAAAATAGAAAAAGAAAAAACGGATTGTTAAGTTTGTGGCCTAGTGCTGGTGCTCTGACCAAAATGGCAGTGGCTTTCAATGAAACCTGCGAAGGAATGGATGGATGGTCCGCCTGCGTGATTCCCGGGCATGTTTTCAGACGTGTACCTTTGAAAAAAGAGAATTCGAGATTGACAGTTGGTGAGGGAGGGCTGGCGCTTTATAAAATTGGATGGCCCACTGAATTGCGTTAAATCATCGCCTTATTGGAAGATAAGTGCAATTTGCTCGAGACCGCAAAGCTTGATCCTCCAATAGAATGAAGTTTTGAGCAGCATGCTCTTTTTGTAATAGTCAACATTCAATGAATGTGAGGAGGGGGTGGTCTATCGTGCATGGTCAATATCAGGAGACTAGGCATATATCTAGATAGTCATACGCAATGGCATCTTGGACTATTTTCATCTTGCTCTATTATTGAACACGGCAATTTGACAAAGAAAGCCATGTAAATGATTCATGAGATCGTGACTCAAGTAAAAACAAAAAGGGGAAAAAAATGTTTTGATTCGACGTCCCCAATTGTAGCCTAAGGAGGATTACGTTTATCTTGCGTCTGCTGTGACGAAATTAGGTCATTGTGGGAATGAAATGAAATGGGGAGTCTTGTGTTTTGTGGTGAGAAGAATGGAATGGAATAAGGAATTTCCAGCGAATTCAATTTACCTTATCCTTGGATTAACGATATAATGATTTTTATATCTAGAATATAATTAAGAGTTAACAATAATTTCGTATCAATGATATTACTCACTAATTAAGATATTAATTGTAAATTCTGGTTAAGTAGTATAACAATTGAAATTTATTTAAGTATAACAAAAAATTGTTAATAATCTAATTTTAAATAATCGTACTGCTCATTGAATTACAATTTGTTAACTACACTAAAAAGTAAATACAAAAAATAACTATTCTATGAGAACAAGTAATTACACTTTAAAATAACTTCATGATATTATAATCTAACTTCATAACACATGTTATTTTCCATATATTAATAGTTGGGGCTTGTATAGAGAAATTTTTAAGTTTTGTCTTTTCCTTAATCTGAAACTTTCACAATATATATTTTTTGACAAATAGATTTACAAATAACTTTTTCATAATTTTATCAAATTGGTATAAAGATTGTAATGTCCAATGGGAAAGAAAAAAGTTGCTTTTTGATTTTTAAAAAGTATAAACAAAGAGGCCCTTAACAATACTTTTTTCCCTTGACAATACTTAATAAGTGGTAATAGTTAGTACTTTTTTTTGTTATGTGATTTTTATTTATTAATCTTCTAGTTTAGAAAAAAAAAAAAAAAGGAATGTGAAATGGGCATTCCAAATTTGTCTGCTAAGCCTTATCGTCCAGGGGAAGAGAGACAGAGAGAAATTTACCATTAATATTATTTGTCAGGAATACTAATATTGATGGATGTTGACAACTCGCCGGGACGGTGATCCCCTGGCCGTCGTGTTCTCTCACTCCCCACCCTCCTTCTCTCCCTCCCTCCTTTTACTCGATTTAATTTTCTCTATTAAAAAATCTGAATCAAAGAACTTTTATTTAAGGTTTTATACATTCCGTCATATTATAATTTGTTTGATTGCCCTTCAAAATGTCAATGATTGGAGCCCTAAACACGATTTAAAGTATATTTCATAAGCGTGAAAGTGGGTCTAAATTAAAAATACCAAACATTCTCATTATTCGCGACTCTTCCATGACCTCCACGACCTCCACAAACGCCTCCTTCATTGCTGTCGCCCCTCCCATCAGCATCCTCACCTGTATTACCACCACCTGATGCGCAATCATCGTCACCACCGTCCCTTCCCTTGACACTATCATTACCATCTCTATACCTTTATCAATTAACACCGTGTTACAACTTGAGTTATGACAGATAAATGTCATTGCATCTTGTCAAAATGAGTCATAAATTTTCACAATAAAAAATAATGTGAACATGTTTGCTTTTGGTCGTGACAGCTTGCATTTCCTAGGATAACCATTTCTAAATAGTACCATATGATGCTGCCTATCTTGCATAGTTTATGTTTCCTATTAATCTGAGCTAATTATTCTCTCTATAATCATTAAATCAATTCCATCGCCGGCCTTTCAACCACCATCATCCTAACATAGACAAGAGTATACCCACTCGAGGAGTATCTATGGAAATAGTCTGGGGTGTCTGGGAAGCACGAAGGACGACCAGAAAGACTTTCTTAATTCAATTGTTTACTTTCGTATTTTTATTCCCATGACGCAATCCGCGATGCTATTTTATCAATATGTTTAGATTTGTTCTAGATATCGCCACGTTTCTAGAATCACAAATAATTGCACTCCAATAGCCGGCGGAAAAGTCAATCAGGGGACGCGACGGCCTCGGATTGTGGGATTTGCATACGACCCAAGAACGATTGCCTTTGTTGCGCTCGAACCCTCGGTTATTATTATTATTTTATTTTTTGGGATGCAAAGGAAAATTTTCATTTCACGTGAAAGACATACAAGACAAAATTAATCCTGAAGAGTTACAGTTCAATGTAAATCTAAAAAAAATGAATCAATTTGATACCACCTACAAAGACTTTCTTATTTCCAAAAATGGATTTGTCATAGTATCATAGTGCAATTGATAGCCGATCACTGAAACTCGCATCATTAGTAATAAGCACACGTTGAGTTTTCCCTATGTGAAAGAGAGATACGAGACAACCAATCCCAAAGATTACAATTCAATACGAATATGAAAAATGAATCAACTTGGTACCACCTACAAAGACTCGCTTACTCTACAAGAAAAAATTTGTCATAGCATCATAACACAACCAACGGCTGATCACCGAAACTTGTATCATCATCAGTGATAAGCACACATCGAGATTTCCCTCTCCAATAGCTCCGACTTTGCCAAAATGCAGTGCATGCCTAGGTTTAGCATCCTCAACACCATCACTTTATAAAGACAACAACAACATTAATAGGTTGAAAGAGCACAATTAAAGTCTTGTAAGTCCTAGATCTATATCTAGATCGGGAGAGAAGAGCACTCAAATCTATATCTAAATTTAAATGGAGAGAGAAGAGTTGCAAAGAATATATCAGTTCATCACAAAATCACTTTTAAGTAAACCCACTGTGTTGTGGGAAAGGAGCTTCAAAGGCTTGCGGAGCGCTCAACCTTCTAGAGTAAGCACCTAGAGCCAAAGTGAGTGAGTAGATCTGAAGAGAGTAGATTCTTCAACCCTTAGTTGCTTTGTGAAGTGTGATTGAGTTTCAAATCTTCACTTATTTGAGTACTCTCTCGAGGTTGAAGCTTTTGAAATATTAAAGATTTCAAATGAGTTTGGAAACCCTGTCTTTGAGTTTTTCTTAAGTGAGTTAAACAAAACTATTGATTTCTAGTAACAAGCCGCTTTGTATATTTAAAAAATTCTAAACCTATTACAATTATATCAATTCAATTGTAAACCTTTTAATTTGACTAATTTAGTTCTAAATCTTCGATTAATTTACTAATGTAGTTTATTCAGTCAATTTTTGACCAAAAATTGATAACATTTACATTGAATGTCCTACCTAGCATGACCAAGGTTGACGTGGAGTTTTTTTTTAATTAATTTTTTTTCTTTTTTTTTTCTTTCCTTTATTGTTAAGGATGGCTACCGGCTAAGGCTTGGTGACCCAAGTCTTGCGGCCCTTGCTTAAAGCTGGGCGAGGGTCGCGACCCTCACCGCGTTTGGGAAGGACTTGCAATCCTTGCTTAGAATTGGGCAAGGGTTCACAAACCCTCGGCTAGTGGCTAGTGGAGGTCATTGAGCATTGGCCTACTCTTAACAATAAAAAAAAAAGAGAGGAGAAAATAAAAGAAAGGAGAGAAAGTAAAAATCAATAAAAACTTCTGCAAAATTAAAAAAATAAATTAAAAATTTTCCACGTTAGCATTGGCAATATTATGTAGAATGGCTAGCATCCGCATCATCAATTTCTAACCAAAATTAGCTAAATAAGCTACATTGGCAAATTATCAAAAGTTTTACAACTAAATTAGTCAAATGGAAAAGTTTAGAATTGAATTGACATAAGTGCAATAAATTCATGACTTTTTTTAGTAGTTTTCCCATTATTGAAGTACACATGCCACTTCTGTTATAGTCAATATGGATATAAATTAGAGTTATAAATTAACTATTGATCCAAATTGATAGTCGACAAAAACAACTGAGGTGAAAATAGGAAAGAATACTTGACTTAGTTATCATAAAATAAAAACGCAATGGGAGAAAATTTTCACCCCAAAACATATCAATATGAAGATAAATTTGTCAAGTTATTTTTACGGTTAATACAATAAAAAATCTCTTATTAATTAGGACTTATTGGTTCCCAGTTTGGTCTGATTCTAAGGTGGAATCGGGAATTGAATCGGGAGGATTGGTTCCCAAATTCTAGTCCTATCCGGTCCGGTAGTGAAACCGGTAAGTTTGCTATTTCAAGCCAAAAATATATATTAATTCATATGTAGAAGGTAGGAGTTGCAGCAGCCAAACGCAGCTGAAAAACACAAAAGCTACAGGGCAGTCTAGAATGGAGATATGATCGGGGAAAAAAGAAGATGAACGAGTAGGATTGAACTTGCGTTTCAGTCTTTTCAAGCTTTGTTCTTTTCTCTCTCCTTTATTTATTTATTTTTTTGGTGGTGCAGAACGAGTGTGATCGAACTTGTGGCTCCCATTTTCATCGATGACGTCCACGTCGATTACACTCCTAATTTAGGGTTTGTTTCTTGAGAATTTAAAATTATATATTATATATAATTAACCGGTCAATTTGGTTCGCCACCTTAGAATTAGGAATCGGACCGACCGGCCACTAGTTCCAAGAAGGAGAACTGGGAACTGGACTGCCTTCTCGAGAACCGCCCAAAGCCAGCTTATCCAATTTGATTTAGGTGATTTTCGATTTGGGTAATTCTTATTGCATATCTCTAATATTGATACACATTTAACAAATTTACTCAAAATTAATTTTTTCAGTCACTAAAAACATTAAATTGGTACATTTATGACAAATTTACTATATACTAATTTTTTGAATACAAAAATCCAAAATTAATATATTTATAATAAATTGATCCAAAACTAATTTTTTTGAACACACAAACTCCAAGTTGGCACATTTGCAACAAATTTATTATCCTTTAGTTTCTGTTAAATTGAATTAATATCATGAAAAATCATAAATTAGTATGCTTATGACAAACAAATAAACCGGTACACTTGTCAATTGTCTGGCATTATCAAATTCAATTATTTGATAATAAAATTTGATAGAAATGAAAGAAATATAAATTTATCATAAATATATTAGTTTGAGATTTTATGTGGTTACAAAATTAATTTATGATAAAATTTTCACATATACACTAATTTTGAGATTTTTTTGTAACATTAACCCTTCTCTCTCTCTCTCTCTCTCTCTCTCTCTCTCTCTCTCTTTTAACTACTCTTTTTACCTTAGTGAATTCACCATAATAAAGCAATGGTTCCACACATGAACATCAAACGTCTCTTTCGCCCTTTGTATGATAGACAGCCATGCAAGTACGTCGTCTCTCCCTCACTATCTATGCACTGTTCGCTGACCTAATTCTCATGAGGATAAAGCCCCATTTCAGTGAGCATCATGTCCTTTCCGAAAGCGACGGCAATACAGATTCCAATGCGGTTTTGATTAGTTGTACCTTTGGACCGGCGAAATCCACTGCAACTGAGGAAAAATGCGGATTAGCACATGGAGTGTTGCGAATCACCTAACCTCTCCTTTTCTTAGCATTCTAGGAACAGGCATCCCTAAACAGAGAGAACAGAAAGTGGCCACCTTCTTCTTGCAATTAGACCCCGACTGATTTGATTTGCGGGTGAAATTACTCCACATAAATGATCGTTTATAGAGTGAAAGAATCAGCCATTTACACTAATCTAACTATGTCGGGTGATGTTGATTTTTCAAAAGGGGTATGAATAAGAATTACAAAGAAAGGCTCTCCAGAAATCATCTATATTTCCGAGGGTATACTCACTATTAATTGTATATAAAGATGGGTAATTATGAAAGTACAATCCACACAACGGCAAGACGCTTAGATGTAAGAGTTCTATAGTAGACATTAAGAAGCGTATTTCTAAAACTTCTAATTCATAATTCATAGGGGTTGGTTGCCCTCATCCGGGATCCTTGGTAGCCACAATGAAAAAAATAGTTATTAAAAAATTATGAAATTTATTCACGCCAACGTTAATTGTGTTATATAAGACAGTTGCCATTCATATTAGTGTTTTTTGATCAAAATTAGTCGGATGAACTCAATTGGTATAAACGCCAATGTTTAGAATTAAATTTGATTAAATTGAAATGTTTATAATTGAATTGAAATTAATATAATAAATTTATGGTTTTTTTATACTTTTTCTTAATAATAATTATTACTGTTTTGATAATAATAGTAATCTCGCTATTGCTCCAAATAAATATCCAAATAGCCAATCGATTTGACTTATGGTGTGATAGCTAATCCCACAAGTAGATGTGATGTTACATCACAAGGACAACTACTATCAATAGCCTAGTTCGAACTTGAGATCGTCGGATACCATAAAGCACCGCCCCGCCAATTCCAAGCCTCTATCACAACTACCCAACCACCTCAATGGCAGAGCTTCGCCATGTCGCATTTCAGAAGAAATGATATTCTCTTCTCAATAAATATTACAAAGAATCCTTGGTATATAGCTCAATGCAATGCAAGTAATACAGCCGCCGGCAATTTAGGGCAAAAAGATAGAGAACGGCGTGATTGTCAATTTGTCATTGGTCATCCTGTCTTTAAGCTCACGCAAATATAGTCTCCCGAGACCTCACCACATGTCGAAAATGTCCGTGAATGATAACACGATATTTATGCTCTCTCGTGACAGATTTCGTGGTCTTAGACAAGATTTTCTTTTTGTCCTCAATCGTCCCCCTTTGATTATTTTGCACTTATTTCGCCTCTTCTCCTTTTGTCATTATTAAAATCTGAAAACGGGCCACTGGCCGTGGAACCGGAAACTTCGATCGACATGAGAGTAGCTTGAAAAGAAAGGCTTCTCATGATTGCTTCCTTGTCGAGTCTCACAGTTGGGCCCAAACAATGGAGTGTTGTTGTTTGACCTTTCTGGTGGTCACTGTGTTTGGTCGCTTGCATTCTCTGAAACATCTATTCCGTGATCATGTGGTAATTGAAGCTTTAATTAAGATAATTATGTTGCCTTTCTTAGATGGCGTGATCTACTGGGACCTAACGTTGGCGAAAATTTAACCATTTTGCGTGTGCTCTCGTGGGCCATAATTAAGAGGTGAGGTTCCATCTCTGATAAGTTAATCCGACATGGAAAAACTAATGAAGTGGCTTAAATTGCAATATATAGTTGCAAATGTTCTTCAATATAAGCAGCACAAGAAGAACCAGCCTGCCAAAGCCTTGTAATCAACTACACTTGAAACTATATGCACGCAAAATATAGCGAACTCCAATGTAGTGAGGCTTTGGGTATGAATACTTATTGACGAAAACAAAACTGTATACCTAGGAACAACTATAGCTTTATCCTGGAATTGCATTTAGAGTCTACGGCCTGAGACTGAATGTGAAATAAGATGTAGCAGGTGCTATAAGCAGTGGCGTGGAACTTAAAGATCTTTGCCAGATTGACTTTCCCATGCAAAGTGGCCATCAAAGTGAAGTTGAAGCAGCCCGAGGCGACGTCTCCCCAGAAACTCGGGTTTGATAGCAATTTATCGACAATTAGATCCGTCGAAGTGGTTATGTTGACTTTCGCCCGAGGGGGGATCTTGCTGTGCTCGATGGGGACCTCGGCCACCATCGACCCACTGTAGCTAACGTAACCCGTCGTGCTCTTGTACTCGAATCCGCCGTAGTTAGGATTGTCGATCGTCACGAGCATGCCTAACGTGACATCTAGCATGACATTGGTACCAGTGATGTTGAACAGGATGTTCTCAAGGCCGATGGGGTGGGTCGTAATCTGAGGCTGCTTGGGCTTGAAGATCGTGAGCGACAAGGTCACGATGATGATAGTGAGAATGGCCAGGAGAACCGCCGAGGTGAAGCAGCATATTTTGAGACCTCGGCGAGCCATTTCAGTTAGTTACTAATTAATGAACAGCGCAGGAGAGATGCGGATTAATGCAGACATGAGTTACTGTTCATATACGAGAGTGAAGTAAACTGAAAGAAGGGTCATGTTGTTTCTTATTAAATCTTATCTTGTTTGGGCCATGATTGTTGAATGCTACTGTGATTCGAGGATAAAGCTATGAAGATCAGCGTGCAAGATCAAATGGATGATGACGACGTATACGCAGGACGCTCCAAGTGGATTCTAATGAGATGATGAACGAAATGGACAAAAGTACGGCTTAGCTCGATCTTAGAACGTGCTTAGTAGTTCATCACGTTACGGAGGTTTGTATTTGACATGGGTTTTGTTAATATGCCAGAAAGCCAATCGAATAGGACAGCAAGTGCTTGTTCTTCCACTTTGGTTTTCGCTGTTTCTTTGGTGTAATTTGGTATAATTATACCTTCTAATCTCGGCTAAGTTACCTCATCTCTTGAGATTGTAAGGATAACAATACCAATTCGGAAGCGAAGATCGCCCATCGACCAGAGAAGAGCATCAGCAGCGAGCAAAGAAAAAAAAATTAGAATAAAAATAATAAAATACCCCCATATCAGATGGGGAGAGAGAATCTCAATTCGAATTGAGAAGATGGAGCCTCCCTCAGTCGAGGGAGCTTTCGGTGGAAGAAAAAAAAAGTAACTAGAGAGAAATGGATGAGAATAGAAAGAGGCTAGGGTTTGATAGGGTTTGAAAAGAGTGTTCAATTGTACCGATTTAATCTTAAACCTTTTGGTGATATATAGTCATTCCGATCAATTTTGACTGAAAATACTGATATAGCGATTCAGTCGGCATCAACTGTCTAAGTGGTGTACCATCATTGATGTGGATAATTTTTAGATTTTTTTTGTTTACTTTTTTCCTTTTTCTATTTTTTTTCTTTCCTTCTCGTTGACAACCAGTCACAAGTGATGGGTGGCCATCAGTGATATAAGGAGAGCCTTTTCCCACTTGGGTGAGGGGACCCTTGCCCTACCTAAGTGAGGTTGCCCTTGATGGGGGTGATGGCCACCCTCGCTAGACCCTCGCTAGAACAAAGAAAAAAAGACTTTAAAATTTTAAAAGTTTTAATATTATAAAAAATTATAAAAATTATTTACTTTAGCATCGGCAGTGCTATGTAAGATAGTTGATGTCCCATCAATGATTTCCACTTGCTAGATGGATTACGATAACAAATTATCAAAATGTTTAGGATTAAATTGACAAAATTAAAAGGTTTATAATTGAATTGGCACAATGAAGTAGGTTTCAAGACTCCTTTTTTTATTTATAATTTTCTCCAATAAATTGGATACTTCGATCAACATGAGTGTAGCTTGGAAAGAAAGACTTCGCATGATTGCTTTGTTGTCGACTCTCTTAGTTGGACTTAAGCCATGTAGTCCTATTGTTGACTTTTTGGTGTTGTCACTGTGTTTGGTCCCTTGCCTTCCCTTAAATATCCGCGCCGTGATCATATGGTAATTGAAGCTTAAGCAAGACAAATATGGTACTTTTCTTGGATGGCTTGATTGACTGGGAACTACCGTCGGCGAAAATTTAACCATTCTGCATGTGCTCTCATGGGCCATAATTAAGAGGTGGGGTTCTAGCTCTGATCAGTTAGTACGACATGGAAAAACAAATGAAGGTCAAAACTAGGTTATATTGCAATATAAAGTTGCAAACATGATGCAGCAACACTGGAAGAACCAGCCAGCCAAAGCCTAGCATTCAACTATACTTGCAACTATGTGCATTCGAAATAAAGCGAACTTTGCTGGAACGAGGCCTTAGGTATGAATACATATTGTCGAAAACGAAACTAGGTATGCCTAGTAACAACTATAGCTTTATCCTGGTATTGCATTTAGAGTCCACAGCCTGAGACTGAATGTGAAATAGGATGGAGCAGGTGCTATAAGTAGTGGCATGGTACTTAAAGATCTTCGCCACATGGATTTTCCCAGGCAAAGTCGCCGTAGAAGTGAAGTTCAATCAGCCCGAGGCGACATCTTTCCAGAAACTTGGGTTTGATATCAACTTATCGGTGATCAGATCAGTCGAAGTGGTCATGTTGACTTTTCCCCGAGCAGGAATCTTGTTTTGCGCCATGGGAACTTCAGCCACTGTCGACCCGTTGTAGTTAACATAATCCATCGTGCTCTTATACTCAAAGCTGCCGTAGTTAGGGTTGTCGATGGTCACGAGCATGCTTAAAGTGGTGACGTTGAGCAGCATGCTCCCCAGGCTGATGGACTGGACCGTAATCTGAGGCTCTTTGGGCTTGAAGATCGTAAGCGATAAGGTCACGATGATGATAGTGAGAATGGCCAAGAGAACCGCCGAGGTGAAGCAGCATATTTTGAGACATCGGTGAGTCATTTCAGTTGGTTACTAATCGATGAAAAATTGCGGGAGAGATGCGGATTAATGCGGACATCAGTTAATGTTCAATTAAGAAAGTGAACTGAAAGAAGGCTCGTGTCGTTTCTTTTTTAATCTCATTTTGTTTTACTTTGGAGTATGGATGTTGAATGCTTCTGTAATTCGAGGATAAAGCTGTGAAGATCAGCGTGCAAGATCAAATGGATGATGATGATGCAAACGCAGGACGCTGTAAGTGGATTCTAATGGGGAGATGAACGTAATGAACAAGGTACAACTTAGCTTGAGTTCATCACGTTACGGAGCTTTGTATTTGACAAGGGTCTTGTTAGTATGCCAGAATGACACTCGAATAGGACAGCGAGTGCTTCTTCTTCCTCTTTTGTTTTTGCTGTTTCTTTAGTGTAATTTGGTATAATTATACATTCTAATCCCCGCTAAATTAGTTAATCTCTGGAGATTGTAAGATAAACATTACCAAAAATAAAGAAATTAACATAAGGCAACGTAATTAAAGTATCATGTGAGAAAGTGTTCTATGAAGGGCCAAGTATGTGATAGGAGTTGTTTTGAGTGGCCGAATGAAATGGGCCAACTTTTGATAGAGCAGATCCATCGGCATACTTCAGCCATGTCTTGCTTACCAAAGAGCATTTATAATGCTAGTTGTTGTTGTTGTTCTTTTTATTTTTTTTTAGGATTGGTCCACAAAATCTATAGGCTAAACGATAAGATAGAATGCAATTTGACATTTACAAGAAATAAGTCATGTTTTGCACTAGATAAGAATATGTCATGTAATAAATATAGCAAGAGAGTAACTTCATTGCCTATAATAGCGTCCTTCTGTCCTAATAATGACATCTCCATGGATACTTACTAGATAATAGATATGGTGGTTAATAAGGGTCATTTGCGGTGGGAGGAACCACCCTCCCTTCCTAGATGAATGTAGAACTAAATAAATCAAGCAAAGTATTATTAGCAATGGTTACACAATACGCATGAGTAGGATTACAAGGATCTAAGGGAATGCACACCGAAATTTAAGTGAAAAGCCCTTCTAATGAAAACGGGTGTTGTGAAATTGAAATGAAATTAGATTCCCTAAGTTAAAACTTAAAATCAGACTTCCCAAACATTAAACTAAGAATTGAAATCAAAATCCAAAACGTCTCGTTTTATATGCTTTCGGGAGCCCAATGCCTTACGAAGCTTCTTATTCTCAGTTTCAATCATTTCCACTTTTCACTTAATATGCTCAATTCGTGTTTGCTGAGTGCGCTTCTTAGTCACATCAAGGACTACCGAACGCAAGGCGGCATGAATTTGGTGTTGTTGGATGTAGAATGCCGATGCATGGTGAATCTCCTCCTCACCTCTTAGCCTCTTAGGCACCAAAATCTCTAGATGACATTCACTCCATGCGGCAAGGATCATCTAGATCTTGTTGAAGTAGTCATAGCTTGTACGAGTAAAATGAACTTGGAACAATTCCGTCTTGAGAGGCAGAGAAATTTCTGGAAGAGCTCTATACTGAAGGGCCACCCTATATGGATAATAAGAAGTAGCACTAGAGAGGCCCAGTAGTGAGATTGGTTCATCATACTTATGAGAGAAATGGGCCTTCTCAACATGGAACCAATCAACGTGCCATTGGAATGCCTTAGGATTAGGATCTTTCAAAAAATTAATCTAATGTGAGTATTGTTTATTTGGGGAAAAACACTCTAGGATCTCGAATTTTGTATAGGATGCCTAAAATCATCTATCTTAAATTGTTTCATAGGGTGCCCAAACTCTCTTATGTGAGAGAAAAATCATATTTGCAAAAGCTCAGGAAGGGCATGCATGGTCTTTTCTTCATCTTGTTTGAAACGGTTTAAGTGTTTTAGCTAAAACCATGTCACAAACTCGGCTAACCACCCATGAAATTGAAGGATTAATGGCATTTTTTTTATAAGGAAAAACAATTAGTCCAAAAAATGCTAAAATAAAAATCATAGCCTTTGGAATCATTGGTTGATTTGCAAAAGACTTCATCAGAAATGAAAATGGGCATGCATAACAGTTAGCTTTGATGACCTTCCTTACCGTTTCAACTTTCTTTCTTTAATATTGTGATAACTCAAAAATAGAATCTATGCTGATAGGCGATGTCATGCCCTGAACCCCCGGCATGCACACATCCCTCGGCAGTCGACTAAAATGCGATGTTCCTAGGATGCATCGCCAACCCAATTGATTTATGCACATGTGGGAGCGAACTAATAGATTTAGGACATCTTTTTAGCAATTTTCCCCACTTTTCCTAGATGGCCTGATTGATTGGGACACATGGGCGAAAATTTAACCATTTTGCATATGCTCTCGCGGGTCATAATTAAGAGGTGAGGTTCTAGCTCTGACAAGTTAATACGACGTGGAAAAACTAATAAAGTTCAAAACTAGGTTATATTGCAATATATAGTTGCAAACATGCTGCTATATAAGCAGGACTAGAAGAACCAGCCAGCCAAAGCCTTGTAATCAACTATACTTAAAACTATGTGGATTCGAAATATAGCGAACTTCGCTGGAACGAGGCCTCGGGTATGAATACTTATTATCGAAAACAAAACTAGGTATACCAAGAAACAATTATAGCTTTATAGCTTTATCTTGGTAATGCATTTAGAGTCCGCATCCCGAGATTGAATGTAAATTAAGATGTAGCAGTTGGTATAAGTGGTGGCACGGAACTTAAAGATCTTGGCCAGACTGACTTTCCCAGGCAAAGTCGCCGTAGCAGTGAAGTTCAAGTAGCCCGAGGCAATGTCTTCCCAGAAACTCGGGTTCGATATCAATTTACCAACGATCAGATCCGTCGAAGTGGTCATGTTGACTTTTGCCCGAGCGGGAATCTTGTTGTGCGCGATGGGGACTTCAGCCACCGTCGACCCGCGGTAGTTAACGTAACCGGTCACGTTCTTGTACTCAAAGCTGCCGTAGTTAGGGTTGTGGATTGTGACGAGCGTGTTTAACGTGACGCCTGTGATGTTGAAGTTGAAGTTCTCGAGGCCTACGGGCTGGATCGTAATCTGAGGGTCTTTGGGCTTGAAGATCGTGAAGGATAAGGTCACGATGATGGCGATGAGAATGACTAAGAATACCACCGAGGTGATGCAGCATAGTTTGAGACGTCGGCGAGCCATTTCAGCTGGTTACTAATCAATGAACAATGCAGGAGAGATGCGGATTAATGCGGACATCAGTTGAATGGTCACATAAGAAAGTGAAGTAAACTGAAAGAAGGGTTATGTCGTTCTGTATTCGACATGGATTTTGTTTTTGTGCCAGAAAGACACTCGAATAGGACAGCAAGGGCTTCTTTCTCAATTTTGTTTTTGCCGTTTCTTTCGTGTAATTTGGTATAATTATACCTTCTAATCTCTAAATAAATTAATCTCTTGAGATTGCAGGGATAACCATTGCCAAAAAATAAAGAAATTAACGTAAGGCAATGTAATTACAGGATCATGTGCGGAAGTATTCTTTCAAGGCCTAAGTATGTGATGGGAGATGTTTTGAGTGGGCGAATGTAATGGGCCAGCTTTTGATAGAGAAGATCCATCAGCATACTTCAGCAATGTCCTCATTATGTAAGGACAATTTAAAATGCTAGGGTTTTGGGGACTGGTCCACAAAATGTAGAAGCTAATCGATAGGATAGAGTGCAATCCGACATTTAAAAGAAATGAGTTATGTTCAACACTAAATAAGAATATGCCTTGACAATCTATACAGCAAGAGAGTGAGTAACTTTATCGCCTACAATAGTCCTAACAATGACTTCCCAGTTTATATTTGCTAGATATTGTGATTAATAAGGGTCATTTGCAGGGGGAAGACTAACCCTCTCCTCCTAGATGAATGTAGGAACTAAAATTAACTAAGATAAGTATCACTAGCAATGGTTGCATGATGCGAAGGAGAAGTGATGATAAGAATTTAAAGGGAATGCATATTAAAATTTAAATGAAAAGCTCTTCTAATGAAAAGAGCTATTGTGAAATTTACTTGAAAGATAATGGATCTTGTAATCCGAGTCCAATTCAAAGAAGAGAAAAGTACCAGAGAAATCGGTAAGGAACGATAAGGAACACCAGAAATTTACTGATTTGATTCAAGTGTTGATATTTACTTCACGAGGAGAGAAAGTCGCCAAAAAGTCCAATATGAATATTGAGAATGTAGAGTTTATAATCACTCAATCACTCAAACTTTTCCCTAGATTGCACCCAAAGCAAAATCCAAGTGCTATCTCACATTCCAGCCCCAACACTCCTCTCTCTCACATTCCAGCCCCAACACTCCTCTCTCTCTCTCTCTCTCTCTCTCAAGTGTTTCCCAACCTTGAATTACATACAAAACAAAACTCAAATATTATCTCACAATCTAGCCCCAAGACTTCTCCTGTTTTTTCTTATAACATTCTCTCTCTCTCTCTCTCTCTCATCCAAAATAGCGAACCAATATTAGGAAACCTAATAAAAATCTCTCATCCAGAATAGCGAACCAATATTAGGAAACCTAATAAAAACAAGAAAATTAGATCGAATTGTCCCTTTTTAAGGAAACCAATAAAAACAGGGAAATGGGATTGGACTTTCCCTTTTGAGTTCAAACTCAAGCCATGTTCTTAGGAAAGAAATCACGAGTGTTCTTAAGAAAATAATCACAGGCAATGCAATCCCCAAATTTACTCCAAGGTACAAAGACGTCCAACCATACCACGAATGGTGCACCAATTGGCTCCATTATACTTGCACGACCATCATGTTCTGCATTGTGGAGGGAACAAAATCAACCCTTGATTTCATGCTGGTCGAGCGAACTTGCTAAATCTTGAGGGATACCGTTCCGAATTGAACTTTAAAAGCCCAAGATTCGTCGCTATTCTCAAAAAGTCTCATCGTAATCCATCGAATCTTTACATTTCCAAAAACGATTTGCTTTATGAACAGTTTCAAGGAATACGCGCCGTTACTGATTTCCACTCTGTTTTTCCTCTGTTTCTACAGGGCTCACGAAGAAAAGTAATACTGAAGATTCAAATAGACCTTCGTTTGCATATAATCCAAATTCACCTAAACAGACGAGCAGCGAGATCATGGTGTCTGAAAATTACCCAAAAGCGAATCATCATTCCACACTAATATTAACCCAACCCAAATCTACATGATTCTGCATTAGAGTGGCCGCTTTTGTTCCTTCCCCCCCCCCCCCCCCCAAAAAAAAAAAAAAGTAACACCACAATACCCTGAAAACGATTTCCATCTTCTCTAGTAAAGCAACTAGCAAAAGCACATCCAGACTACGCTCAAATAAAAGCCAAAATTGCTTCTTTCATCAGCTGCCAAAGCACCACAGAACAGAGATGGTCTTCCTCAGTCTTCGCCGGTCGAGTATCTTGAAGTCCAGAACTTCTCGATTTCCTCCGCCGTTCTCCCTGGGATTCTCCCGGCAATTAGCGACCACCTAGAAGCACATGAACTCGCGTTAAGGTCACGTCATATCCCGAACAACAAAACAACAGAAGAGTTCGCGACGAGAATCGGAAGCGGCAGAAGAACCCGACCCACCTCTCGCCAACTAGCTTGAACATTCTAGTTATGAGCGTCTCCTCATCTTCCGAGAATTCCAGCTTACAATCTTGACCGACGTCCTCTGCTGCACATGTTCGACACCGACATCTTTATAGCTCCTCGAGACAAAGTTTCTCTTGCTAATAGGAGGAATCTACTAAAGTAAAAAAAAAAGGAGAGATTTTCAAGCTCGGAGTAGGTACCTCTAGAGTCCGCATACGAATCATCAGAGGAATGGTCCAGGCGAGACATTTTCTTTCTTCCCAAAAGCGCAGTTCCGGGACAGAGCGGCAGAGAGGGGGAGAGAGAGCAAGTTTTTCAACACTGGGTACGATTGAGCTTGATGAGTATACGGACAGAGAACGTGTTGGTGGTTGCGGGTGGGGAGTGAAAGTGAGACTGAAGCTTGGGCGTGTGCGAACCTGTAAGTGATTTAATTTAGTATTAATAGGGGACGGCCAAAAGGAGAACTCTCAAGAGAGCGGTGGTCCCTCCTGTACAAACAGAGAGAGAAAGAGAGATAGAGAAGAATGGGCGGTGAGAGAGACTGGAGAGAGAGAGAGAGAGAGAGCATGGGACGAGGAAGAAGAAGAAGAAGAAGAAGAAGAATGGTAGTTGACAGCGTAGGCTTTCCGGAGTCCAACTTTGATAGGTAGTTGAACGCTTTACTAAACTAGTATTGTTGGTTGGTTCACGACTTTCCCTTATGGGGAAACTCTTGAGTAGTGCCGCTCGCACCGTTCGTCCCGTGAGACTCATCGTATTTTGTCTGTGATCGTGATGTGACTTACCTCCCTCGTCTTTCATCACCGTCGCCGCTACAGCACGAAAGTGATCGAGAGGGGAAATCGACGTGCTCGAAGGCCTGTGTCGATAATCACGGATTGCGTGAGATCTCATCCAGATCTATTTAAAAAGATGTGACAATTGTGTTCATGATTGAAGCGTAGACTCACTAGGAGTGATAAGTTTTCAAACATTTTCTTAATTTTTTGAATTAGAAATTGGTGAATTCGATTTCTTAATGGAATTAGTGGCATGTTTAGTTTGTTTGTTTGTTTTATTTATTTATTTGTTTATTAATGTTCAAGACTAAATTGAAGATGTTCTTGATAATTAATGCGCTTTTACAATTACTGAATTACATATAAAATTGTAGGTTTTACAGAGATTTTTATAATTTGTGGCAAAATTTGATTTGAATGAGCAACTACTTTTGTGTTTTGATTTGATTGTCATCTTACTCACATGCCTATGTGCATGAGTGAGGTGTAAAATAGGAGAAAGTTAGGATTTTTTCTTTTTACATATTTAAAATTGTTTTAAAAATCGGTTCAAATGAGTGATTTTATAAGGGCTTCGAGCTGATCATATTCTAGAGACTCTAGAGGTTAATGAAAGTTTGATAGAATGCCAATGAATTCACTAATTCCAATTTTATGGACTGGTGAACCGGATTGATACCCTCGGAAATCGTCTAGGATCGGTAGATTTGGCCCAATTCTGATGGTTCTTTTTGCTTACTACCCCTAGGACCCTTATCTAGGAAAGCGATTCTCCAAGACGTAGGTTCGTAGTGGGGCCGATGAAAGGCGATTCGGGGGAGCTAGGGAGCACGACAGGGCCTGGTGGGGTGGCGCGGTAGAGGAACGGACCCCGGGGGAGGAAATGTTTGGTGGGTGGGAGGGGTCATGTTCAAGAGGGATTATCCTGGGAATATAGTTGGCAATCATTAAGGAAACGACAAAGGAAGAGACAGACGTGCCCCGAGATAAATAGATCGGGCCTTAGATGAGTGAGGCCTGTGGCGAGAGAGAGAGAGAATAGACCGGATCAGCAGCGTCAATCGCCGTTTTTTTTTTCCACGCCAATAATAAGACGCATTGATTTCGGAACTGACAAGGTTGTTTTTTCGCTTTTCTTTTCTCCTTTGCGAACTGACCAGGCGGTTTGGTTAGGTGAATTTGAAACAATCAATGGTAATTATCCATTGATTTTTTTCCCCCTTTTTTTGGGGGAAATGGGATCTTTGAGCGGCTGAGAAAAAGTAGAGAGAGAATCATCATCTGATAACGATGGAGCAAATTGTCCGTTTAGGTAAAATTCAGAGAATGGCCCAAAAAGGGAAGGCGATTAAGAGAGGATCCAAGGAAATTTGGGAGCTGCATCTCCCTCACTTTTATTGTCATATATTTTTCTTTTTCCCCCTTGAATTAGTCCTTTTTAAAAACATATAAAATGACGTTGCTAATGTGGACTGCCCCATTAGCACTGACTAGCCAAAAACGTCAGAAAATCTTTGAGAGTAAAAAAAAAAAAAAAAAAAAAACTTCAAGCCCTAATGTTAAATGTGGGGTTCGCTCTTGATTTTTTAAGATTATTGCTTGCCTTCTTCTCTCTCTCTTTTTTGGTTTTTTTTTCCTTTTCTTTCTCCATTTGAAACAAAATTGGTGTATCCCTTTTCCAAAAAATAATTATTTGGTAGATGGTTAACTAATTATTTGAGCAAAAAAGTTAATTATTGTGTTAACGAATTGTACATTTCTTTTTTTTTTTTACTAGGAAAATATTTTTGAAAAAGTAGCTAAGCACAAAAAAAGAAGTGAAAAGAACTGTCTAGCAGTTTTATTTCCCATTTCATTTATATATAAATTTAATACACATCATTACATTGTATTATGTGTATCTTAACTACTCAACTTTCATTTTCTTTGGTGAATCTAATAGTCAAAATTTTCAATTATTTATTGAGCGATGCATATTTAATATATTAAGTGACCTTGATTCGCTCTTCTATTTATAGCAACAAATTCCAAAGGACAATCAATGAAACGATATCCAATTTTCATTCTCTATATTGTAATAGGAATGTTATGTTGATTACAATAATTACCTTTCCTATCATAATTAAGAAGAACATATTTGTCTTTGACCTTTTATAGGGAGAACGTAATCTTGAGTATGAAAGTGCGTTCGCACACTACCCAAAAGATCCTATCATGTTAGAAATTACTTGCTAAAATTTCAAATGAACTTGTAGACACGATTGACATTCTCCGTTGGTAGTTTGTTATCAATAGATGCATTTAAGCAACAAAAAAAACAATGTTGTCTTCCATAACAAATACGTAAATTGTGTATAATGCATACATCAACCATAGTATCGAGGTCGAAAAATTCACAGTTAGGAGGATAATTTAGGGAAATAAAGTAAATAATTTGTAGATAGAACTAACATTTCTTCATTTCGATACATGATGAGTGCTTGCTTAAATTACTATAATGGAGATTAAGTTATGAAGAAGGCAAACATGAAGGAAATATTGAACTTGGGTGAGAAAAGTTATTTAAAATGGATGGGGGTAGTTTTGTCTTTTAGAACTTGAAACAAAAGAAAAAAAGAAAAAGAAAAAGGCAACAAATAATTTTAAACCAAGAGTGAGACCCACAAGAGATAATATAGTCAATTCAATGTGACACGGGGTCTCAAGCTAATAAATGGGTGGAAATAGCATGAGCCAACAATTTTTACTAACTTTTCTGCAAAGGTGGAAATTAGGGACTAAAAAGTGATTTTGGATCTCTAGATATATCTATTTTTAAGCTCGAGTCAAGGATCGCCTTCTTTCTTTCTTTTTTTCCCAAAACGTGGAATCGATTCACTTACAACATGAACAAGCTAGACCTAAGCATGTTCTGGAAAGGCTTCGAATGAAATTTGGGACATAAAACTCGGGGGTATTTCCTCCTAGGTGGGGAAGAGGAATGTTCACGTGGAAACTTGGGGGGCCATGGTGGGAATTTAGACTCCCGTCACTTTTTTTCAGAAGTGGCTATGGTTGGATAGGATGGTATAATAGTCTTTGGCACCTAGGTGAGGTGGTGATTATTACAAGAGAACTTGCTGGATTGATCTGTGCTTTGCACAATATCTAATTAACTGATTTGTCTACCTAATATCCCCCAGTTAATTTCTATGTTAACATCGAATCCCATCACCTTCATGCAGCATACGTTAGAGAGGTTAGGAATTCAAAGTAACCCCCAGCTAAGATTAATGGGATAGTTAGGAGAAAAGTATGTTTAACGGAAGATGAATTGGTCAAAGAGAACTTTCGAGTGAAAAGAGCTTTCCCTCATTTACTATTTCGCTTTTAGGTGGCGTGGCACGCGAGAAAGATGATCGGATCGAAGAGAAGAGGTATAGAAACGCCACAAAATTCTCATTCCCAAACCGACCCTCAGACCCACCACAAAGGCATGCCCAAAACTGACCACCGAGAACTCACGAAAATGCATCGCGCATTGCCGTGTTCCGGATGCGCGAAGAAGTCCAAGGTCATGTTGGCTCGTGCCCCCCCGAGAATGGACGGCCCGACGAGCTTAGACTTCAAGAAATGAAGGTGGTGGTGGAGATCTTGACTGGAATCCTGTTCTCTGCCGACGTGCCTGGCGACAGTACGGTGGCGGATCTCAAGCAGGTGATCGGGGCCCAGCAGAAGCTCCCTTGCGACCGTCTGATCCTGTTGCCCGGCGACAGTGATCGGAGACATCCGATCAAGGACGATGAAGACGGGGCTCATCTCGTCGATGTAGGGATCAAGGAGGGCTCCCACATTTACCTCTTCTTCAAGCCCGTTGATCCTGATGATTCTGATCAACCCCCACCTCCGGCGGTTGCCATCGACAGTGCCGATGCTTCTCCAGAAGATCAGACAGTCGTTGCATAGTATTTGAACTTGAATTAATGTCATTCGTTTTGTCTTTTATATTCTTAAAAATCTCTTCTTTTAGAAACATTGTTGTCCCTTAGTTTCAGCGTCTTAATTTGCATATTATACGACTACGTGGGCGTGGCATCGAATACTTCTGTAGTTTGCAATAGCCACAACAAATACGGCATCTTACATTAATCTAATAAAAATAGGTACAAGATTGACTATCTTTGTTGTGCTAATAAATTCTTCTTAAGATAACATGAACTTACTCAAAAGATAGCATCTACATGTAGTGCGATTAACATTTGTATTGTCCTCGACTTATCTCATTCAATCAAATTATTACAAATTAACTTCACAATGCGAACCTTCAACTTCGTTAATTTCATATAAAGATCAAAACTAAGCTGACGGCCCTAAATTGAGAATTCTATATTCACATTCATTTCAAAAGAGATGCAGCTTTTAAAGCGTATGGACTGTACACTCACATCTACGACACAATAAAAACTAGCTAAAACTGGCTTTCGGATTTTTTTTTCATGCCCGTATTTCTCAAATCTTGACTCCAATTTACATGATAGAACTTTTCTCAATTGATAAGATTGTTAATTAGAGTTCAGAGATTAGGCTATGAGATTGATTTACATGTAAAAGATAGACCCTAAAAGGAGGAAGATGCTAACGTGTGAAAGAAAACAGAAAACTGACGCATTGTGCCTAGATCAATGCACAATGAACAATTTGTTTTGACCATTAATACTCCTACCTAGATAAATACTACTGTTAATTCGATTCTTGTGGTCTGATTAACGACGATCGAAACTTCTCAGTTGTCGGGGCTCAGAAGGAACCGCGCATCACGGTGCCTCTGAATACATAGAGCGTCTCACCGTCCTCCACGCCGTGCCAACGCAGGCTGCAATCGCAGCGCATCAGCCTCTGCTTGTGTATGAAGATATAGTCATCCGCGGGAAGAATCTGGCGGCTCAGCAGCATCTGCCTCAAGTCACCCACGGTGCAGGAGTCCTTCATTTCCAGAGGAATCGCGGCTGCATTGAGCAGGCTCGACGAGGTCTGAACCACGATGCTGAGCCTCCTACTAGGGGGCTCGTGCCTCTGCCTGCTGCTGTTCTTTAGGAAGATAACTATTTCCGCAGACTCCCCAACACCGTACTCGGTCAGAGACCGGAAATCGTCCTCCAATTCTCTCCCGGAGAAGAAGAGCGACATCCTGGAGATCGGCGTACCCTCTAGGATGTGTATCTTCTCCTTGAGGCTGTGGACCGTCTCGGTCTGATCGACTTCCACACTGATTTTCCTCGTGGGGAACTTCACGACGACCCGCATTTTGCTATAGCCATTAGACAGAGGTTGATTGGCGTCTTCAGTGGTGAGTTGGATTTTGGTTCCTTCGACGATGAAAGGGTAGTCATCCATGTCGAGGCCGTCTACCAATTCCAACCCGTACACGGCTAGAGTTTGTGAGGATGTCGGGATACCGAGAAACCGTTCCAATCTCTGCTTGATTTCCAGGACGGTCTCTTGGCGGGTGACTTCGGTCGCCAGTTCGCGCCCCGACACGACAACAATCACCCTCATCGTGGCAGCGGGTTTCAGCGACGACCCTTTGTTCGTTGAAAATCCCGGCTTGAGTTTGGGTCGACGAGAGGGACCGTTCTTTCGGTGCGTGTTATAAAGTGAAAACTCATGAGATGGAGAATGACATAGAGCGGTAGTCCCATGCTAACAGAATGGAAGTCGCTGAATGCATGCTCTGAAACATGTCAGCTCGACCCTCTCCGGACAATGTAGAACTTCATGCACTTGCAGGTTTGCTTAATCCCAATCATCAATTTTGTGGTCCCGGCTTCTGTTCTTGTCAATTAGTTCAATTTATGTCAACATAATAAGAACAAAATATTTTTGGAAATGCGCTAGCTCATTATATTGCATATACACATGTGCAGTTTGACTAGTGGGGATGGAGACATATTCACGAAAGGGATAATACCGGTTATGATATTATATTAGAAAGTTCAATCCAAAAGTTTAAACTGATAGGTGGAGGAAGATCATATGAATATAAAGAGTATTTAAATCCTATTATTAAGTGACGTGAGATAATATTTCAACAATTTCAATTAAAACCTTTTAGATTCGTATTAATGTATCCCAAATTATCTAATGGTCAATCTCGAAAGCGGACTTTGTGTAGCTTGTTTTGCTCAATCACGGTCCGAGTAGGCACACTTCATGCTCGAGCAATTCCTTTTCATTTCGTTGTTCCGCACATCTGTTTCACGAGAACTTGTTGGGCTAGAACGATCCGTGGTTCAGAGGATGGAGAAAAATCCGCGGTTGGTTGCTTGGTTCAGCATCATGCGCAAATCAAAGGATTTAAATTGGATGTGGCCAAATCACTCTAATTCTACGAGCTGAGAATAGATAAATAAATTGCTGGTAGGGACATGTACTCACAAGAAAGAAATTCGAAGTACATCGCAAAGCAAACTGCACTAAGTAAAACTATAATTTTACAAACATCATGGAGGTGGACTCGCAACTGGTCATTTCTTCGATTCAGAGATCAACTTCATCTCTTCACTTTGATGACACTCATTTCCAGAATTGGAAATATGCTCTTTCAACAGGTCGAGATTTTTCGGGTCAATTCCCTAGAAACCCTAGACTTTAAATCTAGTCCCAAATCTGCCCTGAACGTTTTTGGTCTTAGGAAAAAAAAAACTTAAACTTTAAGTCCAATCTTAAATCTGACCCAAACTTTCTTCTGTCTTAGAAAAAATCTTAAACTTTAGGTTTAGTCCCAAATCTACCCCAAATTTTATTTTGTCTGAAAAAATTTATCAACTTTTAATTTATTCTCAATGTACCCCATGTTCCAGTCTCAACTTAACGTGACATTTCCACATCAATGATAAATACACATCGGCAAAACAACATAGAAAATTATCTTCAAAATAAAACCATTTTAGGATATAAAAATTAGGGATGACTGACCGCAACATTTGGACAGAGGGCTAACCCGGGCAAATTTAGGATAGACAATTTTCTTTTCAACAAAAAAAAAAAAATTAGTGTAGATTTGGGATTAGACCTAAAGTTTCAAGCTGGGTTTTTTTTTTTTTTTTTTTTTTTCAAGACAACAAAATTTCAAGGTGGAATTGTGACTAGACCTAAAGTTTGAGGTTTCTTCCGAGACAAAAAAAAAGTTTAGGGTAGATTTGGGACTAGATCTAAAATTTAAGGTTTTTTCTGAGACAAAAGAAAGTTCAAGAGTAGATTTGGGACTGAACCTAAAGTTTGGGGATTTTTGGAGAATTAACCTGAGGTTCTTCATAATTTTAGAGGAGGAAATGCATGTACAAATTAACTAGCTAATTGGGTCATTCAATCCAGTTATGCATGTAATTAGGAGTGTGCAAAAGAACTAGGAACCTCCCTAATCACCTAGAACTAGACCGAATCGGATTGGAATCGGCAATTCCCATAGGGGCTGATTACGTTCTTAGTTCCAATTTGATAGAATTGGTGAATAATAGTCTAGTTCCCGATTCTAGGTGTGGAACCGCCCACTAGTCCACCCACTCACTTGGAGCGGACTTGTATATATATTTTACAAAATAAATTCCATGACAATTACTTATTTATTTTGTAGTATTTTGACCAAAAATATATGTACATATGTGTATATTTGTAGTTATTAAAAATTATTGACTAATTTTGTCTATTGGGTGTGTAATAGGACTAATCTATTATTTTTTTCTTCATTCTAATAATCCATTTACTTGCTTTCTCAACCAAAACAAAATAAACGAACAAAGAGGAAATAGAAGACTGTTTGGAGATGTCCATAAATGTTGTGGTGCTTTGTTGTCATGATATGAAATTAAGAATCAAAATATAAGGCCGACGCTCTAAAATAGAAATTAGGTTCAACTTGATATTAATTGATAAATGCAATTTTATAGGGATTGGGGGACTAGTTTTATGGATCCACTTGGGGATTGGACTGGACTGGCAGTCCGATTCTTGGTTGGATCTATGGAATCAACGGGCAATTCTCAATTCCAATTTTTTGGAATTGATCCTTAGTGGACAGTTCTTGATTCCAAGGTGGGAACCGCCCATCCGCGCCATGCTCACCCCTACATGTAATAAAATCTTGTATTAGATGGGCCATCTAGAGGTTTACTCCATTTTTTGGTAAGTGATCACATTGGATTGTGTTTTATAGAGGGAGCAAGGATGTAATTTTCGGGATCTGCTCCCTTTTCTTTCACCCAAGGAAGGAACTTTTGTCAACCTTTTGATAAGGGAAACACTAATGCACGTGAAATAATCTATTAAGAAATGAACAAGCCAATCATCTCAAGGCGTTGCACACCATATCCTAAAATTGGATGATTCTCTATTGAAATCACCACTGACCTCCTCATGATAATCTCAATAAGCTGGTGGTCCCTCCTGCCTTAGAACATTTTAGAAACGGGCAAATTACAATTAGTCTTAAATTTAATATACGAATATCAATTCAATCCTAATTTTATGAATTCAATTAAAAATTTTTACACGAAATTCTAATATAGCCATTCCGATCAATATTCGTCAAAATTCATTGATGGGACGGTTCAGTCATCGCCGGCCATCCTTCCTAGCATAATGCCACATCAACAAACGACATGTGCTTGAATTCTATCGACGACAACCTCAAAATCCGATCGTGGGTTTTTAACATCCTAATTCCTCAATTGACCAAAACAAAACCTCGTCTTTGGTTTTTGCACTTATCCCGATCATTTGGGGAACGGATTTGATCGTAACTCCTGCGAAGCTTCTCGAATGTTCTTCGAGGACATTGAGAAAAAACGGGAAACATTTCCCGTGGAATTGATAGACAGATGTGTGCACCGTGGAGTTCATCCATCCCGCTAAATCCGGTCGTTCCCACACAAAACGTTGGCAAAAATCTAATCGGATTGAATATTTTCTTGCAAACTCAAGCGATTCATGTTCCTCCCGACCAAGAAGCGAAGCTCGCCCAACCACGTCGGCAGGCATTTTTTCATTGCTTTTTTCTCGTTTTCCATTTATCTTTCTCCGCGGAAACAGTGACCTCAGCTCGTCAACCCATGCTAATCCAGATTCTCAACGAACCCACCAGTTGATCCCCTACTTCATTGCCTTTCCACTGCCACCACCAGATCAGCAGCGTCCGAGTTCGACGGCTGGCCATACCACCCCCAACACTGTATCAGTTTTGAAGCTCACATGCGGCCACATGGCGCTCGCCCAGAAAACTCAGGAACAGCGTCAATAAAAACTCAGCCAGCACTTGCCCGAAGATGTTCAGCTCAACCGCACCTCGCCATCACGTTGCATGTCTCGGCAGGGCAAAGCGTTCTTTTTTCCTTTTAAGAAGTAATGGATGACCGAACTCGCCTCCTCAGAATGCCTTGAGCTTGGCTATCTCGATTTGCTTCGGTAGAAGTGGCTTCTGTCCGCGTCTGCTAAATGGGTTTGGCATTTCTTGATCTCGGGTGAATGTGCGTCGGACCCTCCTGAGGTGGTGGGGATTCGTCGCAGGGTTCTTTGGTCGCCCAGGAGTTTGGAAAGAATAAGTTCTGTTCTGGCTAGAGCTGGATTCGAGCGAAAAGCACACGAGAGGAAGGAGGAACGAAGGAGGGAATTGTCAAGGTATGGATCCTGTGTGCGAGTTCTGTGGTATAGTGAGGGCTGTGGTATACTGCAAATCGGACTCGGCCCGCCTTTGTCTTCAGTGCGATGGATGCGTCCACTCCGCTAATTCGCTCTCGCGTCGTCATGCGCGGTCCTTGCTGTGCGACAAGTGCTGTTCGCAGCATGCGGCGGTTCGATGTACGGACGAGAAATTGTCGCTGTGCCAAGACTGTGATTGGAGTGGCAATGGGTGCTCTGGGCCTGGACACCGTCGCCAGGTGCTGAACTGCTACACGGGTTGCCCTACGTTGTCGGAGTTCACGAGTTTATGGTCCTCGGTTCTTGATCCGCCTTGTTCGAGCGATTTGGATAGCAGGTGGGGGCCGCTGAGCGCTCTGCCGATGGATGGCAATGGCATGAGCAGCTTGTTGGAGAATAGGGACTGCGAGGGTTCATTCGGGATGGTGATGAGCAAGCTAAATGAGTTTGGGCCATGGATGGGGCCGACTGCATTGCTGACACCTAACGCAAACTATGCACAGTTATGCAAAGATCAAGCACCTTTCGCTGCTCGGGAACTTAATTTGCCCAAGGTAATGCTTCTTTTGTCTCAGTTTCTTATTTCATTGAGAAGAGAGTCGATGTTTAGGCCGAAAAGGGGTGCAAGCAAACTGTTTGCTGCAGAATCTGTCGATGAACATCCAGACTAATCCTTCGAGTCCCTTATCGCACAAATTGCAGGTGCCCTTGGGTTGCTCCGGTTCCAAAAATCTCGGGTTTCATGGGAGCAGCGATCTTTGCCAGAGTCTTGGCATGGAAAATCTTCCTCATCATGGAAATGGTGATGAGATTTTGGGCTATCAACCTAATCAGAAAAGGTTTCTTTTTGAAGACGGAGATATGGAGAGCCTTTTGATGGAGAAAAATCTGTCTGCAACTGAGTCAAATGGACCGATCGAGAATGCCATGGAGGTCAGCTAGCATTGATCTACAGATAACATGAACGATACCATTTCTCAAACTAAGCATGACAGGTTCCAGGAGTCATATTGCATCGTCTGTTGCGGAAGAAAAATTTCTGCCGAGCTTTCTCCATATTCTTTCGCTTTCATTTTTCCTTTTTGCGGTACTTGAGAATAATACCTTTTGATCTATTCTCAGTCACCTTTACTGTTTCTTCAGGCATCGTCCTCGGTGCAACAAGACTCGGTATCTATTCACTCCTCTTACATGGCCAGTTCAGTAAATGGGGTGCAGTCTATGAAGGGTGCCGCGAATTGCATGCTTACGAGTCCTGGGGGTACCAGAAATTTGAATTTTGGATATCCTACTGGCCCGGTTCATTCAAGCGTATCGCTATCCCTGTCGAATATCACTGGGGAAAGTAGCGCGGCTGATTACCAAGACTGTGGAATGTCGCCGGTATTTCTAACTGGTGAATCACCGTGGGAATCGAAACTAGAGGCGAGTTGTCCGCAGGCGAGAGATAAAGCTAAGATGAGATATAATGAAAAGAAGAAAACAAGAACGTAAGTTCCTCAACTTTAAGAATGTTAAAAAATACGTTCTTTTTATGCTTGAAAATGGGAACTACACGGTCATAAAAAAACTATCCAACAGTTTCAATTGTGGCCGCTCCTCAATCTCCGATGCTTCTACGGACTTTCGGTTTCTAGATGTTAATAGATCTGCACTTCTGTCGTCTGCAGGTTTGGGAAACAAATAAGATATGCCTCTCGGAAAGCCAGAGCAGACACGAGAAAACGCGTGAAAGGTCGATTTGTAAAAGCTGGGGAAGCGTATGATTTCGACCCTCTCGGGACGAGGGACTTCTGAGCCATATCGCAAACTCAGTTCTTGAAAGACAAGTTCAGACAGAATAAGGTAACTCTCCTAATTATCATGAATGACGACTTTCGACATTCACATTCTAATCATCAGTTACCGATGATGACAATCTGTATAGAAGATTAATACATGTTCACTACTTGGATGTCATGACTCGGGCCATGATTATTCTTGCCTAGATAGCAGATAGTATATGATCAATCCTGCTTTTACGTTGACAGGCACGAGTGCGTTCTTCGCAGGTCTAATTGCCCTGCCTTGAGTTGGGGGAGGATTCTGCTTCTGCTCTCAACCTAAGGTCTCTTTCCTATTTCACTATTATATGCTGATTTCGGATTGCGCATCACGGCCTTAGCGGTATCTTCCTTAGCTACTGATCGGGGTGAATGATGCATCTGCCATCTCCAATCTGCATAATCTAAAGCCTTCTCTTTTCCAAAATTTCATTGCCTTCTATCATTGAGTGAGGAAAAGCATATCTGCATTGGCAAGTGCTTCTCATGATTGGGATATTTTAGTTGACAATCTGTGACTGCAATTCTTGCAATTGTAACTCTTGCAATTTATGGACTGTCCTGTCAGGCTGATGTCCTAACTTTTGGATTCTCTTCATGCTACATGGTCGATCACTGTTCTCGTGCTCTGCAAATTTGGTAAACTGCGTTCTGTTGAGAGACGCACGGACCAAATTGTGCCGGATCTAGTTTCTTCTAATTATTTTTCTTTTCTTCGTTTCCTCCTTTCTCGGTGGCCTCTTGCTTGCTCTCTCTTATCTTATATCTCTATAAGCCCCGTTCCTTTTTTTTCTTTATACTTTTTCAAAAATTCAAATTATTATTATTATTATTTTTTAATATGGAGTTGCATATGTAATAAAGGCTCCAAATCAATAATAAAAGACGCTTTATAGTAACTTTTGGTTCAATTTCTACGATGGATACATCTAACTTGTTCATATGTTTGCGGAAGGAAATGCAAAACCAGCATGTATCAGTCGAGCTCCGGAGCTCATCTCAAAGTGTCTGTGCACGGCTCGAAAACCGACACCATCGCATCGAGAATAGAAGATGAAGCTAGCAATGCTACACAAGACCCGAATTCCCACTCCGAAAACATAACATGATCCGCAAGGTGTAATGAAGTCGGTCCACGCGTAGTAAGCGCCACGTTACTCGAAAATCATTTGATTGAGTTTCAATCTCTCCAAGCCAAAAAAGGAACTGGCTCGCATGAAGTTCCCGATCTTGGGTCTGCTCCAAGAAAATCAAGAACCGGAAATGACATCGTAACGTAAAATCAAGAACCGGAAGTAACATCGTATCGCGATGTCCGCGGGCCGACGTGAAAACCAAGGCAAAATCGAGTCGAGACGCGCTTGTCCCCGGCTCCGCTTCATTTCCTCCGTCAACCTTCTCTCTATATAATCTCCAAACCAACCCACCGCTCAAAGACCCACCAATCACGACACCGCCACCGCCGCGAATCAAGATCCGCCGCCGTGCGCCCGGCGACATGCCGTCTTCTTCGACTTCCTCCGCCGTCCTCAAGACCCTCTCGCCGTCGCGCGTCAAGAACCTCCTCCTCGCCCTCTCCCTCTCGTGCATCTTCTACCTCCTCCTCTCCAACCACCGCCAGGCCGCCTCCCTCCTCCACGCTCCCCCGTGCTCCCCCCGCAGGCCGCCCCCGCGACCCCGACCTCCCGCCGCCACCTCCTCTTCGCCGTCGCCTCCTCCTCCCTCTCCTTCCCCCGCCGCCGGCCCTACCTCCGCCTCTGGTACTCCCCCAACTCCACCCGCGCCCTCGCCTTCCTCGACCGCCTCCCCGACGGCGGCCCCGCCCCGGACCTCCCGCCCACCTTGGTCTCCGAGGACACCTCCCGGTTCCCGTACACTTTCCCCGGCGGCCTCCGGTCGGCGATCCGGGTGGCCCGGGTCGTCAAGGAGGTCGCGGACCGCGGGGAGCCGGGGGTTCGGTGGTACGTGTTCGGGGACGACGACACGGTGTTCTTCGTGGACAATTTGGTCAGTGTGCTGTCCAAGTATGATCACACCAAGTGGTACTATATCGGGAGCAATTCGGAGAGCTACGACCAGAACATCAAGTACTCCTTCGACATGGCCTTTGGGGGCGGTGGATTTGCGATAAGTCGATCACTTGCGGTTGCATTGGCCCGGGTCTTGGACTCGTGCCTCGTGCGGTACTCGCATTTGTATGGAAGCGATGCCAGGATCTTCTCGTGCTTGGCGGAGTTGGGGGTTGGATTGACTCATGAGCCCGGGTTCCATCAGGTACCCAAATTTGTTTTCTTTAATGCAATATTTTTCTTTCCCGAGTTGCATATAGCAAGCTAATTAATTTGGAGATTGTCCTTGTTTATTTGAAGTCGTTGTACAGAGTAGTTAGTGCAATACCAATTTGAGCCGTGGAGTTTAACTTTGGTGCATATATTTGTTCAAGCAAACAATGAAAGTCTCGGTGCTACCATTGGTTTAGATTTCTGATCACCGAATGATATCTGAATGAGTGGTTAGTGTTCTGGGAAAGTGCTGTTTTTTTTTTTTTAAAGTTTTAAACTTTATCATCATAAGCATTTAAGTACATTGAAATTGAGGAATCTAAAGCTACATGATGATGTTCTGAATTCTAGTTGCCTCCTTAATTGGGGTGGGGGTGGGGTTGATCTCTGTTGATTGTTACATGTCATATTTGTTGGAAATCATGTATTGTGCGATGGTCAGTGACAATGTACTATCCAAATAACTCATGTTGATGTATCTGAGGTTGATTAAGTGAGGTGTATGTCAGGCTCGATAGATTCTTGAACAGTGATAGTGCATTGCAGGTTGATATGCGTGGGAATTTGTTTGGCCTGTTGACTGCTCATCCATTGTCACCGCTGGTGTCCCTTCATCATTTGGATGCGGTGGATCCAATCTTCCCCAACATGAATAGAACCCAAGCTTGGGAGCTTCTTTTTGAAGCTGTAAATGTTGACCCTGCCAGGGTCTTGCAACAAAGTGTCTGCTATGATCGTACGAAATCTTTGACTATTTCTGTTTCGTGGGGCTATGCGGTCCAGGTTTATGAGGGCAATGAGCTTCTTCCAGACCTCCTTGCATTGCAGAGAACCTTCACTCCATGGAGAAGGAGTATTAGTGCCAGTTCAAATCGCTATATGTTCAACACAAGGGAATTTCCCAAGGATCCCTGCAAAAGACCTGTTACTTTCTTTTTGCATAGTATTTTGTCAGATGAGAATGGTGTCCGGAGCAGCTATGAGGGGCAGATCGTCGGGCATTGTATCAGAGGAAACACATTGAAGAACCTAAAAAAGATCACTGTGTTTTCAAGGAAGCTAGAGCATGATGTCGAACAGGTAGATCTTTTATGGATTTGGATTCCTTCCCTCTGAATGCTCTTTATATCTGAGACATCCTATTTTTTCTCATTTAACACTAGCAATGTCCTAAATACTTTAATGAATTTTCCTTTAGTATTGAGTTGCATTGTCTTAACAAGTTCTTATTCCCTCTTCTTTTCAGATGAAGGCCCTGCGTCGTCAGTGCTGTGATGTTCTGCCCATCATCAATGGATCTATGGTTATCCATATCAGACAATGCGGTGATGACGAACTTATTTCAATGCATTTTTAGCTGGCTTCTGCTGTTGCAATTAAGATTTCCTCACTGGAAGATAAGCAGCTCTCAAGACTATCTTGGAGCTGCTAGAGTCAAAATTCTAAACTGTAAGTCTGTTGCTGTTTTCAACATAGTCATGTCTTCATGCATTTTGATATTAATTGTTGCTAATAATGATGAAGATGGTGTAGTTTGCAAAATCATGTTGATGATGGCTTATGAGTCACGCATGCAGGAAAGGTTGAACTCAGTTTGTTATATTAATGTTACAATAGGCTTTGGTAAGATTATGACTTCGTAGACACCCAACAATCAATGCTCTATCCTACTTCATCTAGGAATGGATGAAGCAAAGCTAGACTAAATCGCCTTCATAGACTACTGACTGCAGTTGATTTATTAACCTCATCTAACACAACTTTCATGTATCATTGGTTTATATGATTTAAATAAATACAACTTTCATGAGATTCCTTCATCTAAAAAATATTAGGAGATATTTTGTTGATTGTTAATATGTTGATGAACTCCTTATCTTGGGTTAAAAGTTCTCATATATTAAACTAGCATTCCAAATCTTTGATCAATATATTTGTGAAATCCGAGAGCCCAGTGAAGCTTTTTTTTCATAAGTTAAACGCTAGTCATGAAGGTGAGTGTGTTTAATAACTTTAGTCTGGTGATGTCTACAGCTCGTGAAACTTTCATGAGTAATTGTTGGGCTTCTACTCTTCTACTCTCTCTCCATAATCTATTATTATAGCAAGTGGTTCTTGCTGTGTGCAGGTCAGGAATGAGAAGATTCTTTCTTGTGGAGAGATAGCACATCGCAAGAACTCCCGTTAGTTTAGGTCTTCGAGGTAGATTAGGAGGTTACACAGTAATGTGGCAGGCTGTTGTTTGGTATAATACGCATCACTTTGCAAATCGATAGTATGGACTGGCCTTTGTATCACTAGCATCACTGTTGGAGGTACTGCCAGCTGTGCTTTGTGTTCCTGAGCATTTGGAGCAGAATTATCTCTTCCTCGCAGACTGCTGGACTGGGTCGTAAAGGTGAAAGGCGGGTTAACTCTTCTTGCACAGGCTCTTCAAGAGTGATTCATAGGCTGAAAGCTATTTCACTCATTGGTTTATGGCTTTATCTTAAGGAGGAACTGTCGGAAGAGATTGGATGTGAGGTTGCAGTGCAGCAGAGGCATTACGTTGCTGAGCAACGTAATATAGCGGTTTCCAAATTTTGCAAAAGAGCTGATGTTTTTCTATTGATTTAAATAAGTTGCTCTGGGAATTTAAAAGTTGATGCGATTGGTGCAATCTATACTTCATCGATTGTATTGCAACACCTGAATATTCTGGTTTGGTGATACGGCAATGATAAGCTCTCAAATTTGGGTGCAAGATTTCCGTTCTTGTTGCATCTTCTGTTAGTACTTTGCCTTGTATCTTCTGTTGGTTATTTATGTCCATCTTAAAATTTGGAACAAGCTGTTTCTGTTACTTGTACACTGTCTTTTGCATCAGATCTTCGATTTTTCTTTTGAGGGTGCATTCATTGGATAGTATATTACTTGGAGAAGATCAGGTACTTTAAATTAGTAAATTTGTCAGAACTCAATAAAAGTTGCTTTAGATTCCAGAAATACCTGCATTTAGTGTAAGCAATAAATGGTATCTGAAGGTTGGTTTTGACAGAGATCTTATATCTTAACATATGTAAATTTCTTATGTTTGTAATTACTTCAATGTGTCCCTGTTCTTTTTATCTCCTAATGTCAATTAGTTGTTTGGTATTAAATTAAAATATTCATACCGGGTGCAAATGACTTGATGCGATCGCTTTTGCATGGAGTTGCTGAATCTGGACTCATTCCTCCAATACAAGTGCCTGATTGTCTGGTTCTGCACATGTAGGTGGCTCTTAGTTTGGTAAAAGTGCACTTTAAGCAATCGTTTTAGACTTTGGAACTAAAGTTGCCGCTTGTTTCAATGCCATAGAATTGTGTGAACATAATTCTCCATCTTCTCACTCAATTAGCCCGTTGACTTGAATCAATCTGGTATCAAGTTTTACAAGTCCAAAGGCTCTTTCATCTGTAGATAGAGATTGCCTCTCTCTCTCTCTCTCTCTCTCTCTCTCTCTCCAATCACTGAGAAATGTGATGTTTTTGCATCAGGGGAGCGAAGATTAACATTGTTTTGTGTTGTGCTGTTAAAATGCAACCTCTGCAGTCTCCTACCAAAACCCACTCTTCCTCTCGGTTAATTAACCTTTTAAAAGTTTTATCTTCGATATTGATTATCTACTTGTTGGTCTTGCTATTCATACTATCTACTTCCAAGTATTCATCTCTATACTCGCCCTTGCAAGAGTTATCTACTCCGACGAACCTCAATCATATTGTGTTCGGCATCTTCACGAGTCAAGATTCGTGGCCTAAGAGCAAGGAGTATGTCAAGCTCTGGTGGAATTCGCACACCATGCGAGGCTGCGCCTTTCTTGACAGACTGCCTCCAGATGCAGATTCCTACAACGACACTTCTTCTCTTCCTCCTTTGTGTGTATCTGAAGATACATCAGGATTCCGATACACTCACGGAGCTCAGCACAGGTTTCAGATCCGTATAGCCCGCATGGTCCTAGAAGCTGTAGCCCGTAACCATTCTAATGTTCGATGGTACGTCTTCGCGGATGAAAGCACTGTTTTTATTAAGGAGAATTTAGTGAAGACTCTTTCGAAGTACGACCACAGGCTATGGCACTATATCGGGGCTAACTCAGAAAATCTTGAGCAGAACAGAGAATTCGGATTCAAGATGGCATTTTTAGGAGCGGGTATTGCCATAAGTTCACCGTTGGCCAAGGTCTTGGCAAGAGTGATCGACTCATGTATGGATCGGTATGCTCATCTCTATGGGGGCGATGGTCGGGTCTTTGCTTGCTTAGCAGAGCTTGGAATTGGGATGATTCATGAGCCTGGTTTCCATCAGGTATTGCTTCGTCTATTCCATTCAAGCAAAACAGCCCTCTTATCGATCTTTCTCATCGAGTGCTTTGTCATGGATATCACTATGCATTGAAATCTAAGCTCGAGATTTACATTACAGCTTGTCATGCCCCTAGAAGTAAGCTTTGCCTGTATATTTTGACTATTTGCACATTAGGTACAGTTTGACTCTGGATATTTGAGTTTCTTAAACAGCAATTCTGTTTGCTCATACACTTTGCAGTTTTTTTTTTTTTTTTGTCAGTCCTACTCTATTCCTACTCTACACTCACTTGCAGACTTGTGCCCTGTCTCTTGTAGGGCGTGGGAGTCGCAACCCACTCTCGAAACTTACGCGTCCCTACCCCCATCCCCCCCTGAGAAGGTGGGGATTTGAACCCCTCACCTCCCCATTCCATGTTGGAAGGGTGGCCACTGGGGCGAACCCCCAGTGGTTACGCTTTGCAGTTGAGATGCTAATTAATTCTGGAGTGTTTCTGGCCAACAATGCACGCTTGGGTTTGAAACAGTAATTTGGCACAAAAATAGCGTATTTGAGATCGACATCCTCTCTTACCGAGAAATGAGATTCTCCATATGCACAACTGGCGAAAAATAGCCATCTTCGTATGCTTTGATTGATCAAGAGTATTTATCTATTTCTCATGCCTATCACTTCAGTATCTTTGCATTAAGTACATATATGCCATTTAGAGTCTCTTCCATGGAATTCCATATATACTGAAGTCAGACTAGACATTGCTCTTTGGCTATTTTACTAATCTTTATCCTAATCTTGTCGCCATCATCAACTTTGTCGCGGCCATCTTCAAATTAAATGGAACCAGTTCGACATCCGTGGCAATGCGCTTGGTCTACTGACGGCGCATCCAGTGACACCTTTAGTCTCCATCCACAGTCTAGACCATATAGACCCACTTTTCCCCGGAATGAACACTCTCCATGCCCTGCAACATTTCTTCAAAGCAGCGAACGCTGATCCACAGAGAATTCTGCAACAAACGGTTTGCTACGACAGGTGGTTCTCGTGGACCATCTCTGTATCCTGGGGATACGCCATCCAAGTGTTCCCGAACCACGTGTACTTGCCCGATGCGATCAAAGTGGGACAGACGTTCCGGCATTGGAGAAGCGGAAATCCATTGACGGAAGCGTACGTTTTCAACACTAGGGAACTGCATCCGGTCGAGTGTGCCAGGCCCACGATCTTCTTTTTCGAGAAGATATCCAAGAGCAAGGGCAGGACTAAGACCACTTACAAGAGAGCGGATCTGAATTGTGAGTACGACGGCGGTTCCCCGAGGAAAATCAAGGAGATCAGAGTGTATGCACACAAAATGGACCTCACTAAGAAGCAGGTAAGTCTTGATTTATTTGCTGAAGTTTGGACCAGGTTTGGAAGTGAGTGACTGAGATTGTGTTTGTGTGTCGGACTCAGTTGCAGGCGCCGAGACGGCAATGCTGCAATGTGTTGCCTTCCTCCAATAATGAAGTGCTGGACATTGCCATCAAAGAATGCAAAGAAGAAGAGCTGATCTATATGCACCTTTAGCTGTCTCAGAAATGACCAATTTCCTTTCTGTCTCTGCTTCCAGAGTTTTAAGCATATGTTTTACGTTTCGGATGTTTATTCAATCAAAGGTTTGAATCATGAACTCATACCTACGATATCGACAGGACTGAGTATGAAATTTAACAAAAGGAGGGATACAGTGGAATGGGATAATACCGAGATTTTCGGTATGGATAAGATTGAATAGAAGAAACGTGTCAGAGCTGAAGTATGTAGCTTGATCAAGTCTGACTTGCCTCTTTTGATGATTTTAGATCTGGAAGATCATTTATGACGACGTACACAGTAGATCGCCAATTATCACAATATGCGCAAACCCATAACGAGTTTCTCATAAAAATGAATGTGAACTAAGGTTTGTTTCTTGAAAAGCGAGATATGCCGAGCATCGTATCTCGAGGTTATGTACCTCAATCTTGCTTTGCATACAAGCGAACCAAATCAATTGGGAGAACGTCTTGTATAGACTCAGCTCGTATTACGGACACAGGACATCGGATCACATGGCGAGCATGTGAACATGGATCGGCACATGATTCGAGTTAAGCAACTTCAGCAACGATTTAGGTCAAAATAGCAAAAACTCGGTCGTCGATAGTGGCGGTTGGCGTTGGCGATATGGGTAGGATCCGCAATTACTTTCAAACCTATAAGCCATAGATGACCCTCTTGAAGTAGGGACGACACACAACGCTTGCTGATAAAAGATGCGCTCTATAGGAACTATTCATTCGCATTTCTCTAAAAGCGCAAGATGCGCTCCATAGAAACTATTAATCAACAATGCCTGCTAATGAAAGGCTCGCGTTTTTCATCCCACTATGGCTTGAGACGCCGTTGTCACTGACATTATTCCTCACGGTTTCAGTATGCGGTTGCCACTTAAAAGTTTCCAATTGTGAAGACCAATTTAAACTTGGAGCCCACTGTTGATTTAAGCTTATATCTTGCCATTTTGCCATTCAGGACGAAACCAACTACCTTTTTTCCCGCGCAAAAGATTGATTCAAGTATCATAACTTGGCATAAAGTGACACTTAAGTGCCATATTCGAAAAGAATTGGATTACTTAAGTATCACTTCGGCCAAAATTCGACCAAAATGCTGAGGTGCGCAATTTTTGGCGAAATAAGTGTAAAATAATATCGTTTTGCATGTTGACGTGGCCAAATAATACAAAAATGGCTTCGTTTTGGTGCTAATATGGTAAACAAAAAAATTAATTAAATTAAATTTTAAAATTAAATTTATTTAAAATATTTAAAAATAAAAATTTTAATATTAATTTTTAAAAAAAAAAATAAATATTAAAAGTAATTTTTTTTTTAAATTTAATATTAACAGTGACACTCTAGGGTCAGCATGTCCCTCTTTTCCAATACAAAGTAGTTTTTTTGGCAGACTAGCCGCTAGTTATTGTGTTAATAAGTTACATATATGTCTTACAATGTAGTCCGTGTATTTTAAGTGCTCAACTTTCATCTGATTCAGTGTGACCAATAGTCCAATTTATTAATTCTTCTCTTCCATGTAATAATGTTTTTGGGAGCCTTTTCTTTTGATGTTGCATGATGATTTTGGATGTTCAGAATTTTTAACATACTCAATATGCCCTATTTTGAATTATTTTTTTAAAGATATCTATTAAAAATATGTAGTGATGACTTTTTCATATTATAATGGTTTAGGAGTTTTTTCTTTTGAATTTGCATGGTAATAATGGATGTTTAGAATTTTGAATGTACTTAACTCTATCATATTGTTAATCATTTTTTGAAAATGTCTATTAGAAAATTTTGTGCTGCTGACATGAGAAATAAATGAAGATTATTAGATTCGCCGAATAAAATAAAAATTGAGCAGCTCGGATACATATATTAAAGTTTTAGTCAAACCAAATGCATTTGTTAAACTAGTAAATTATTCCTTCACTCTGATAAAATGATAAAACAAAAGTCGTTCCAGCAAAATCAACTACAGAAAATGATGATCCGGACGAAATTTATGTTTTTTTAACCATGCGAAGTGCAATTTCGAGTTCCAAGCGAGAGCCTTGGAATATGCCCAGTCACACACGAGATTAGAATTTTTAAAATTCTGATCTGCCCTGGAAACAGCGGCGCTGACGAAGATCGCACTGCAAAATGTGCGTAATTACCTAAAATCACCAACTCTCCAGAATTTTTAAAATTCTGATTTGCCCAGTAAACGCAGTCTACCAACCAGATAGAGTGTCATTCTAGGACATGCTCTGACCAATTAATATTTAATATTATTTATGTGCTAATGTTCCAAATCACCGTGTATCGCTAGCAATAATTAAAAAATCGCAGACGGAATAATTCATTTTTATTTTATTCATCAAATTCCTAATATCGTCTTTATTCAATTTGCATGTAATAGAGGATGTTAATGTATGTTATATCATTTGTCTACGAAATTTATATAAATTTATACATAAAGAGTTTCTCTTCACGTTTCAGTTTTGAATTTTTGGATTAACCTTTTAATAATCTGGAGTACGAGACAGCTACGTCTTCTGTGCGCAAGTCAGGGAGACTTCTGACTTAAGTAATTATTAAAAAATATGTCTGGACCAGATAAAAATGCATTAAGAAATACCCAATATATATCTCCTAGAAAGATATAAGTCAAGGAGAGCACAAATATGTTCGACGTGGTGTTTGTCTAACTAGTCAAACCTTGATCTTTACTTTTCCCCATTTGCCCCACAAGTCTATCATTTCAAAAATTAATGTCAGAAAGAGGAAGTGGAGTGCATTACCGGATAATTTGTAATTTTCTCGTGGGGTATCTCTGCAAAACTAATACATAAAAATTTGTCCACAAAATTTTGAACATATTGCACAATGGTCAATTTAGTCCAACATTTTTAATTGTGCTAATTTAGTTTAAACATTATAATGATTTGTTAATGTAATCCTTCTAGCCAATTTAAATGGAAATCTTTGACGTAAATGTCAGTTGTCTTGCATAGTATAACCAACGCTAATATTGCTAGTTTTTATAGTTAATTTTAATTTTTCTTTTTCTTTTTCTTCCTTTCTATTCGTTTTTCTACCAGCTGCAAGTGAGGGCCATGCTTTCCACCTTGCTAGATCCGGCAACTATGACCACCCCGACTCTCATTTCAAGCCGATGTTGCCCTCACCACATTTGGGCAAGGGTAGCCAGCAGGGTGACGTTGGCCTATGGCCAGTTTTCAGCACCAGCAATCAACCAAAGGCCAAAAAGGAAGAAACGAGGAAAAAAAATTAGAAAATAAATAAATAAATAATAAAAAATTAAATAAAGTTGTAAAAGTTATCTCGTCAATACTATCCTTGTCATGTAAGACGGTTGGATTCCATGTTAACAAATTTTAACCAAACTAAGTTGACAGGTATATTGATAAATTATTAAAAGGATTGTGACTAAAAATTGATATAATTGAAAAATTTAGAAATGAACTAATTATGGTATTACAAGCTTAGAACTTTTGGACAATTATCCCATACCAAATGAACCTGCCCAAATTATATAGAGGTATAGGTATTCATGGATATAAGGATAGCATTTGCGATTGATAATTAGTACAACATAAATAGTACCTTTTCATTATCGTTGTATTAGATTTTAAAATTTTTCGCTAATTTCATTCACTGTTTTTTCCCGACGTTATTGTTTATGTCATGCTCGCAGAGATGATCTCTTTTCCACTCTCGCTATGTAAAATGATACTCTTTCCAATTATTACTTATGATGACCTTGAAATAGTATATAAGATGACAAGAAAAAGGAAGTAAAAAATATGGTTTCCAGTCGAATTAAGTGATGGTACTTTGAAATGATGGTTGATGACAATCGCAGTAGCACAAATGGCGCAACACAAAAATGCGACAAAAATTTAATTATACTTCGAGTGGCTAGGACCCAAAAAGAAGGGTTTGGTCTGTTAATCCATAATCTCATACGTCCAAACTTTAATGGTAAGGACTCTCAAAAGTCACAAACTTGTATAACCACCTGGTCTGATCAAGGGAAAATTACCAAAAAACTCATAAATATATTATATTTGTGCAAATTTAGTTCTAAACCTTTTGTTTTAGCCAATTCAATTCAAAACCCATTGAAAATTTGTTAATATAATTCATCTGGCTAATTTTGGTTGAAAATTACTAACGTGGATATTGGTCATTATGCCGGTAATGACGTAAACAACTTTTATTAATATTTATCAATTTTTTTCTTTTTTTTCTTGCCTTTTTTTATTCTCCTTCTTCCTCTATCGGTTGCTCGGCCTCGATGATGGCTAGCCAGGGTTGCCCTCAACAGCCTTGGGTGAGGACACCTTGGCCGGGATCTCCCCAGGAGCTAATGAGGGGTGACTCATTATCTTCAGGCAAGGCTCGACCTTGCCGGTCATTGCTTTTGGCCGGTTGCTGACCACCGTAAAGGCCTAGCAACTGACAAAGGAAGAAGGAGAAATAAAAAGATAAAAGATAAAATTAATAAATTTTTTGAAAATATTAAATTAATAAAATTTGTCTACGTCATTGCCCACCGTGTTACGTAGGGTGGTCGGTGTCTACATCAGTGGTTTCCGACCAAAATTGTCTAGATTGACTATGTTGACAAATTTATCTAGCCAATTTTAAAAAATGTTTAGCATTAAATTGGCCAAATTAAAAATTTTAAAACTCAATTAATACAAGTGCAATGGATTTATGACCTTTTTGGTAATTTTATCGATTGGAATTGTCGCAGTTGATAGAGGACTATGGCTGTCAATTAATTAGCGCTTGACATTCCTACCAATATTATAAAACTGATTCAAATGATAAAGTCGTGGATTGAACTTGGTCATATTACGCTATGGCATAGCAACAAACGGCCGGATATGACTGCACAAATCAATAAACAAATCTTTACACTGGTGATGCCACTACTATTGCTATGGCGATTGCCTCCATTTTGCTTCCTTCCATGAGATACTGGTTGGCGGTCACATGATCGTTTCGAATGCGTATAAAACATATGAACAGCTATTCAAAGCACAGAAAATACCAACTTTCTAAAGTTCATCTCCTTTTCCATTGAAGATGGCCTTGTGAAGTCTGCGACATCATTAATTTTTACCTTACTTTGATAAGATTCATCAACCCTAAAGTGGACCTACATCTTCCTGCATAACTTACCCTTTTAATGCAAAGTGTAGCATCCTACGTATATAGATACACCAACGATTTCTTGCGAGAATTGGCCTTCTCTCCTCAAAATCAATCCGTCGGAAGAATATTTAGCTAATCATCTGTGATTGAATATAATACAATAGTTTCTCAAGTGGTTTTAGCCCAAATTTTCGGCGAAGTGATCTGCAAGCTAATCCACTTCATTCAACCCCATCTCTTTTAAATTTTTCCAACGACGGCGCCCACGGTGAACGTAGTTTACGCACTAAAAATCGTAGTTGCGAAGCTGGAAAAGAATAATTCACAGCCTTTGAAACTCCTTCCTTTTGGTCAAAAACCGTGACAATTTGACGGCTTCACTGATATCCCCTCAATGCCTATAAATATGCATGCAAACAACACTCTCGTCTCATCCTCATCACAGACATTGCACGAAGGTGACACAACTTCATCTCACAGCACATTTATATCATATCTTTAAGTGACAATATGTCTTCGGCCCGCTTTGTCTTGCTCTCGCTCTGTTCCGCCCTCCTCCTCAGGGCCGCCCTCAGCGCCGATCCACTCTTCCACTTTTGCTCCGAACCCGAGAACTTCACCGCGAGCAGCCCGTACGAATCCAACCTCAACAAGCTCACCAGCTTCCTCTACACCAAGACCCCTCCCTCAGGCTTTGGCCTCGGCTCCATCGGCCAATACCAAGACCGGGTCTTTGGCCTTGCATTGTGCCGAGGCGACGCGTCGCCCTCAGTCTGCAAGGCCTGTGTGGCAGATGCGGGTGCTGAGATCCGCCGCCGCTGCCCTCGCAACAAGGGGGCGATAATCTGGTACGATGACTGCATGTTCAAGTATCTTGACGCCAACTTCCTTGGCCAGATCGACAAAACCAACAAGTTCTACATGTGGAACCTGAACAACGTGAGCGAACCTGCGCTGTTCAACGGCAAGGTAAGAGCGATGCTGACCAGGCTGGCTAAGGCAGCCTCCTCAATTCCGAGGCTGTTCGCGGCTGGAGAAAAGGGAGTGGACGGTAAGACGAAGCTGTACGGATTGGTGCAGTGCACGAGGGATCTGTCGGCAGCCGAGTGCAAGCAGTGTCTGGAGGGCGCAATCGGCGAGCTTCCGAGCTGTTGCGACGGAAAGGAAGGTGGGCGAGTGGTTGGCGGGAGCTGCAACTTTCGATACGAGACTTACCCTTTTGTCAATGTTTAAGAGTCCTCGCTCGAGGACCTTGGCGTGGTTTGATCATCCTCTAGCTAGGGTGTTCCTAGCGGAAATTACGGTAAATAAAGTGAAGGAGAGTGGGGAATAGATCCGACTCTTTCATTATAAGAAGAAACTGTGTAATATTCAAGACGAGAAAATAAAGATATCTCTTTCATTCCCTATCCAATAACCAAATTTTTGAGCTCCATATGCTTTCTTGTTGCAATCGTTTCTAATTTAACTTCCTCTCGTGCATCCCATATGTGGAATTTCAACTACTTTAGTCTTGGCTGAATTTTCGTTCTCTTGAGCTTAGTCCAGATAATGCTGTTAAGGTCAGAGCTACCTCACTTAACTCTGTCCAATTATAATGCAATTTATGTGGGCTTAATATTACTAAATGATAATGCTTCAGATGTGCAAATGTGATTTAATAATATTTTTATTTAGGAATCGAGATGAATCCATAATTTTTCTATGCGATGAATGGGTTCACCATAAATTTGGTGTCAACAAGAGATAGTTTGAGAAACTCCAACTAGGAAAATAAATATTGTCGCCACTTGACTAACTAGTATAGAACATCATAGTACATGGATTTATGATGTTGTAAAGGCGTTCACTCTATATAATTGAATTTAGATTCAAAATTTCCTAAAGCACAAAATTTCTAATTTATGACACTTTTCTCGCCTTAACTAAAAAGCAAAAATGTTCTAAAATAATTTTTGTCTTTTACAATGTCAATTTTTTTTTAAAATTGTAATCAAGTGCAAATGGAATTGTTTTGTGTATTTTGTGATATTTTACGATGACCAATGGTGTTTTTACCACAAGTATGTGGAAAACGTTGTAAAATGTAAGATCTTAAAATTTATGGTGTCATGACATTTTAGAATACATAAAAGTATTAATTTTTTTAATTGAATGAGGCCTCGCTGATTTTCATAACTATACTACAGCGTTATAAAACAAAAATAATAGATTTATAGTACCATCAAAATCACATTCTATAATTTCAAAAACTCTTCCAGTTGCCCACTCTTTGAAAAAGTTTCTTGCGTTCATAATTGCAAAGTCCTTATTCCAAACCTATAAGCCGTAGATGACCCTTCTTAAATTATGCATGAGACAAAGGGCTTTGGTTGATTCAGCAAGTTGCTGATTCGCATGTCTTTGAAAGTGCAAGATACGCTCTCCGAGAGAACTACTATAATCAATAAGGCAAAATGACGCAAATAATTTACATACGTTCTTGTTGGAAATTCAAAAACATTTGAGTATTTCATTACTGGGTGATTTGTCGCCAGAGGTGAGATAGATAATTCTTCGTAGCATAGATAATTGGCCAAGTCACAACAAGATCAGAAGAAAATTGAGATAATCAGCGACGCCGACTAAGAGGACGCTGGAAACGTGTGTGATTACCCAACATCACCAATTCTCTAGAATTTAAAAATTCTGTTTTGCCCAGTAAACGCAATTTAGCAGTCAAATGAATGTCATCTGCTATTGTCTTAGGGGATGTTATCATGCTCTGTGAATCGGTCATCAGTAAAATTATAAATTTGTCACATTATTTTATGTGCTGATGTTGGAAATCGCTGTATTAAGCAAAAATAAATAATTACACAAGAAATATATTCGTTTCTATTAAAATACTGTGGATCACTTATATACGTGGTTTATGTGCTTTTGATGTACATGCATATCTCTTTCTACCTATGTGCTTAAACTTTTGGCGTGAACTTTCTAATATGTTATTACACTTAGTTTCTACTCCAATTTTATGGTATTAGACTCATTTCTATTAAAATATTGCGAGTCACTCGTTTGCATGATTTACGTACTCTTAGGCTACGTTGATCATCTAGATTTCTAATTCGGATAAGACTGGATATGATAAGATATGAAATTCAATGATTTTGTTATATCCTATCCATTGTTTGATAATTGCAGTAATAAAGTTGTGTATATTTACATTATATCATATATATTGTTTGGTATAAACGATATATAATTATAAATGAACAAATTTTTTTACAAATAGAGATGGTAAAAATATCTTGTGACACTCTTACTTACTTTATTTTTATTTGCTTATTTTATTTTATTTTTCTCTCATTTTATAGTTTATTTATTTATTTATTTCTTCCCCTTCCAACATTATCTAATAAAATTTTATTAAATATTGAATTGTATTAATATACAAAATACTAAAATACCTAAAATATTTCATAAAAATAAATACAAATTTATATTTACATACTTTAATTTAATTAATAAGATAGCATTAAATTCGAATGTAATGTGTAAATAACACTAAGATTAAATATAACAAATTAATTTTTATTTATTTATTATTTTGAATTCCATATATTAAAATTCAACTATTATTTACATTATATAATTTTAATTTTTTTAATTTAAGAATTTTTTTATTTTAGAAAAATAATTTTCCTATTATGGATATTAAAAATCTCATCCACATTTATCACACCTCTTTCATGAGATAATTTTATCTGACCTATATTCCACATATATCCAATTTTATCATATGTTGAGTAGGTGTCAAACATAAGATATGATAAACTTAATCCTATCATGAATTTTTTCATGATCATCAAACGTAACCTTAATATATATACAGGTTCCCTTCGTCTGTTAGGAGTGAACAACATAAGCCTAGTATCTTTCTTTAGAGGATATCACAAATAGGTTGTCCTGAATTTTATCTTTTTTTTTTTTTTGATACCCAGGGAATCGCGTACAGTTGGCAGTCGGCAGCTGACGGTTAAACCCTGGGGCGACGCTAGCAGATGACCCACCACCCTGACATCGTGCTTAAGATCCCGTGCGTCCCATGGGATTCAAACTCCTCCGTCCTAAGTAGACATCATGGGAGCTCTTATCCAGCTAGGCCACCGCAGGCGGTGGTTTCCTGAATTTTATCTTGATTGTCAAAAACAACATTAATATATGTACAGATTTCCCTCTATCTGTTAGGAGGGAACAATGGAAGCCTAGGAGATCACAAAAAAGGAGCCTAAGTCTGAGCCCGTTAACATATCTAGTTGGACCTACATTCACTCAAAAACTTAAATCAATGATTTATGGGCCGACTAGGATAAAGATCACAAAGAGAGAGCCTAAGTCTGAGCCTATTAACATATCTAGTTATATCTATATTTACTAAAAAACTTAAGTCAATGAGTTATGGGCCAACAATGATAATATGTTAATTGCTCTATGTCACACCAATTCACCGACGTGGGATTTCTTTGAGTATATCCTAACAATTTTCCATTCACATGTGAGCTCCCCCTTAATTTAGCCTACATTGTTACACCATAATGCCCATCAAACGGAAATTATGCCCAGCTTCATCCACCAAGTTTGATACCTTTCGCTTGGGGAGATCACAAAAAAGAAGCCTAAGTCTGAGCTTTTTAATATATTTAGTTAGATCCACATTCACTCAAAAACTTAAACCAATGAGTTATGGGACAATTTTAATATATTAAGTGCTGTATACCACACTAATTCATTAATATGAGGTTTTTCTAACACAATTTATAAGTGCATTTTAACACCATCTATTTGCTCACGGTATCAAATTCAGATTCAGATTTTGCCCCAATTCTTTTTGGGTGTGCGACTCCCAATTCATCAAATTCCTTTGTGTTGTAAATTTAGCTTGCATGCAAGAGTGATGTTAAAGTATCCAATATCGTTTGCTTATGAGATTTACGTGCTTTTTATAAGCATGTGGCCTTCCTTATTTATCATTTTAAGTTTTTGGATTCAACTCTCCATTTTCCTGTGAGATAAATTCGTCTGCCATGTGCGGTGAAAGGATTTCTAGATTCGAGTAATTATCAAAAAATATGTCTCAACCCACGGAGAAAAAATGCATTGAAATAAATGCAAGATGTAAAACCTCGTAAATCATACATGTGAAGAAGAACGCAAATACGTACGAGGTAGTATTTGCTAACTAGTCAAACCTTGATGTTTAACAAACTTTACTTTTCATCATTTGCCCTAGAAGTCTGGCTTATCTGATAGACTTATCCAAAGAATAGTGTTGGAAATATATCTTGAAGATTCCGATTCCGTTGATTGTGATTCAGTCAATCGTGGATTAGTTTTGGTAAATAGGAAAATAGGAAAATAGAGATTCATTTATTATTTTTTCCTGTTTTATTCTTTTGTCTCTTACACTATAAATTTACCAATGCAATGTAAATGTTTATAATAAATATACAGAGGAAAAGCCATTTCCCAAGTCTCCATTACATTTTCTGTCAAATAGTTCTAGAAGTGGAGCTCCTTACCGGACAATTTGTAATTTTCTCTCGGGATATTTCCGCAAAATCAACTAAACTTTTTCAAATCAATACAAATACTACATGCACCTATACAAATTATATACTAGTATAGGTACCTTCATCTCATTCATGGATTATATGAATAGGGTTTGTGATTGAGTAATTAATACAGTATAGTTAGTACCTTTTTGTTCGCGTTGTAATAGATTTTTATCATATTTCGCCAATTTCATTTACCGTTTTTCCCCAACCTCATTTTTAAAATGTTGCCTGTAGAGATGATCTCTTTTCCCCTCTTGCTGTATGATATAGAGCTATTTCAGATAATTTTGTTTATAGTGACCTTGGGATAGTATGTAAAGTTTATAAGAAAAGGCAAGTAAGATACATGATTTCCAGTCAAATTAAGTGATGTTTACTTGAAATGTTAGCTGTTGACGCCTCAATTTTAATTAGGTTTATTTTATTAATTAAGTTTTTATTTATTTTGTCTTTTTCAAAATAATAAACAAATAAAAAAAAAGAAAAAAAGAAGAAGTAGCCCTCGAATGGGCCCTTACGGCCCATTTCCCCTTTCAGCTCGGCCCTACCGGTCATCTCCTTCATCGTGCCTCTATAGCAGACGCACAGAGGACGCGACGCTGGAGAGGCAGGCGGATGGCGACCCACGTGGGAGGGGCAGCTGGCGTCGGATGGGATGTCGATTCGGCCGGCAGAGGCCGCTTGGCGCACGGGGACCGGCGGTCGAAGCTCCGTCGACCGGCTGCCCCCTCGCCTATAAATAGGCCCCCATTTCCATTGTCGAGGAGGCACACCAGAGAATCGCCAGCTTGGAAACCTCCTCCTGAGAGACTTCGGAGGAGGTTGAAAAGCGAGCGAGAGAGACACGAGCGAGCTCCGAGATCTTCCCACTGAGAGACTTCGGGGGAGGAATCGAAGAGCGAGCGAGAGAGAAATCAGGTGGCAAACTCAACCGACCTCCCACTGAGAGACTTTGGGGGAGGCCGCCGGCGAGCGAGTCCGAAGAGGTCAGATCTGGCCGGTGGAGGCTCGGATCTGGCCGGAGTGAGAGAGAACCAAGGCTGAGGGGGCTGCTGGAGAGAAGAGAAACCAGAGAAAGCCACCGTGAGCTGAACACCAGCCGCGAACCACAAGATCCCGACGCCAGTTGCTGCTGCTGTCTCCCCCACGAGCCGCTTCTCCTCCGAAGCTCAAAGAACCAGCGCGAAATCGAAGCCGTCGTAACGAAGTTTCCCCGGTCGTGCTAGTCCATCGTCACCACCATCGTTCATCACCGCGCAGCGCCTCCTTTGCAAACAGGTATCAACCACCGTCGGTCGCGTCGTCTCCGTCGCCTCCCCCAGGTGGAAATCCCTCCGTTTTTGTCAACCTAGCTGCCGTCGCCGCTTCGTCGTTGTCGTTCGACCCTCGGTGAAACCTTAGCCCCAATCGAGGAGACTCGTTTCGCCGTCGTCATTGCCACTGTTGCCGCCGTCGCCACCACAGCGCCTCACCCTTCCCCTCTCCGGCGCCGCGAATCGAGAACCTTAGGGTTCTTGACTTTCCGGGTCGTGGCCTTGGGTCATCGGATCGGACCCAAGCCACGAGTCGGGTAGGGATTTTGCGATCTAGGGGCAGCGGGAGTCGGGTCGCGAGCCGGAGCCGGGTCGGGTAGGGTTTCCGCTGGGAGTCGGGTCATGGAGCAAGTCGTTGGGCCGAGCCGGGTGTCCCCGAACGCCCGGCCACGACGCCGTTTCAATTAAAAAAAAAAAAGACAAAAAAATCCGAGTCGGGCCCTTCTTCGTTCGGGTCGCGGCCGGGTCGACACAACCCGTGGATCCGACCGGGTCGCCCTTTTTAAAATTTTATTTTAAAATAAATAAATAATAATTAAACAATTTAGTTTAAAAAAATCAAAAAAATATATTTTGTTTTTTGAAAAATATTAAAAAATATTTTAATTTCCAAAAAAGCCAAAAATATTGAAAAATATTGAAAAATATTATATTTTCCGAAAAATCGAAAAAATCAAAAATATTCCATATTTTCCAAAAAATGCCAAAAATCCAATAAAAGGTCAAAAATTCATGAAAAAGCCAAAAAAAAAATTCAGAAAAGGCCAAAAAGACTTGTATTTTTCCAAAAAATACAAAAAAATCCCAAAAAAAAAAATCCCTTTTGTGTCCAAAAAATTAGAAAAAAACTCAAAAAAATGTTTTCCTCCCAAAAATGCATGGAAAATCCTCGAACATCCAAAAAACTCTAAGGGTTCAAACAAGATTAGGTACCGAAAGGGCATTAGTGATTAACTAGTGTAATCAAGTCACCGATCCTAATTTCTCTGGTTGCGTAGGGATGAGTATTTCTCCCGATATTTCGCTTGGGTTTCGAATCGACCCATCCTAAACCGATTAGTGGTGACTCCGTTTTAAAATTAATTTACAGGTTAAAAATTTAGACTATTAAAGTCGTGAATTGGTGGACTTGGGAGAATCCGGGCATAACTAATTTTAGTCGAGCCATTAGCCTTCTTAGGCACTCGTACCCGATTGCGGGTGCCAAAAAAAAGAGGTCGCGACAGCTTGGCGACTCCGCTGGGGATAATTTTTTAGGATTTAGGCCATTCTATCTTGTTTAAATACTTTAGTGACTTGTTTTTGTTTTTTTTATGCAGGTTAGTAGCTTAGAAGTTTATTTTAATTTTGCTTTAAAATAGATTATCTTGTGATTATAAACTGTTGTGCATGCTTTACTGTTTTAAACACTACACATGGCACACACAACCCGGTCGCCGGACCTGGGCCGCCATAGGATTTCTAGGATGGTGTTAAGAAAGATACGACCTCGAACGCGAGACTGCGATGTATAGGTTGCCTTTCTTTTCCCCGAATTTCTCAGCTGAGGTTAGGAGGGTATGCTGCTAACGCGAGATTGCGATGGACGGATATCCTTTTAATCTCAACAAACCTTCTCAGTTAGAAATCGAGCTGCACGTCCCATGCGCATGTCTTTGTGCTTGCCATTTTTCTTTAAAAGCAAAGTAATTTCTTTACTTTTACTCAGTCTTTTTATTTGGCCCATGATAATTTAGGATAAGCTTTTCAAGTCACAGTTTATATGCGATGGGGAAAGGCGATATCCATTTCATTCCTACTCCCAAGGCAGAGCTCTTCAGATGGTGGGGTCAATTAGATCAGTTTGCCCAAGAGCGTGTGAAGGCCAAAGTCGGTCATCTCCTATCGTTGATCCAAATCACTGTTCGCCTTGAAGTCATACAAGCCATGGCACATTTCTGGTGCCCGAAGACGCTTACTTTTATGTTAGGTAGATTTGAGCTAACTCCAACCCTGGAAGAATACAGCATCATCATTAGAATGCCTCTTGAGAAAAAGCTTGTCAGGCTATCGACAGGCGCCCTCCCGTGGCGCGAGTTAGCGCAACTTTTAGGAACTGAAATCCATGTCATGAGACAAATTCTTGAAGACAATCATAATACCTGCCCACTAGAATTTATGAATGCCCGTTTCCAAAATCAGCCTATGACCCAAAAAAGTGAAATTTTCTTCCTGGCCTTTTTCGGGCTCATCATCTTCCCCCATCAAAGAAATGCCATAAGTCCTAAGATGGCATGGATAGTTGATCAGATCTTGAGAGGGGGGAATTATGTCAACATGATTTTAACTGAAACATTCTTATCCTTTAATCGTTTTAAAGACAACACGGAGAAAATCATGCGAGCCTCTCCTGAAATTTTACAAATCTGGTTATTTTCTCACTTAAGCGAATTTCGAGACTTCATGCGATTGTCTGAAACAAATGATTTCTTAAATCCATTACAAAAATTTATGGTTTTAGGACCGTATATTCCCAATCAAAGCTGTTTAAATTGGATAAACTTCCTAAGAGATCCAGCTCTTGAGGCATTCCAATGGTGTGCTGGTTGGTTTCATGAAAAGAGAGCTCGCTTTGCTTACAAATGCGACTGCCCAATTCCGTTGCTCGGCCTCACCGGCACCATTCCCTATTACCCATATCGGGTGGCACGACAATATGGAGCCCTTCAGGAGATTCCACCGCCTTTCAAAGGGATTATCCCTCTAGTTCTTTTTAGCACAAGCCGTGACTACGCGGTCGAAATTTCTATCGCTGAGGAAACCTGGGACAAGTGCCATCGCAAAAGGATCGTGGTACTTGAAGGGCTTAAGGGAGAAGAAAAATCCCATCACGCCTCCATGTCCTACATCCACAATCATCACATCCTGACAAGGTGGAAACCATCGGTCCCTTGGTCAATCAAAGAGAGCAGCCCGCACGAGCGAGCAGAACTCATGGAGAGGGATTTGGGAATGGACTGGATGCACACCTCAGAGCTAATCCAAGGAAGTAGGCATCCTCGCAAGAACAAGGCTCCCCGTCGCATATAAATTGGCAATCGTGTGCCCCTTAGTGTTAATATTGTGAAAGTTTTGTCCTATTGTTTATGGACTTTTGTTTAATATCTAGTATTTCATTCTGTCATTTCAATTTCAAGTTTTAGATATTAGAAATCTGCGGTCTATAAAATCCTCTTTTGATAAATAAAAAAAGCAATTAGGCCATTGCCATGGGTCAATCTTTGTTTACTTTCGTGCTCATTCATTGTTTTTGCAACGACAGGGTAATTATGAATCGCCGGCCACCAATAGTCCGCAAATGGCCTCATGCAGTAGGGCCCAATCAGAATGATATACAAAATCACCTCATTAACATTGAAGACGGCGTAGGACAGATGTCCATTGTCCTTCGACAACTCTCAAAGCAAATGGAATCCACTCAAGTCAAACTTGACTCCGTAGTTGCCTTAAACACCATCATAACACCCATAAATTTGCCAGAAAATAGCCAATACCATAGATAGTTTGAAAGGATCATGAAAAAGTTAAGCCAGCTGCAGGAGCAGAATCCCATGGACTTGTCCAATTATGCCGGCATTGAGATCCCTGAAAAACTTAAAGCACCTGAATGCGAAAGGTATGCTGATACCTCCCACCCAGAGACCTACTTGCAGGCCTACTTGGTCCAAAGGATGATTCAATCGTACCAATTGAGCTTGACTGGCCCTGCCTTAAGATGGTATGTTGTTAGGAAGATTAGTCCCCTTAAAACCCGGAGGGAACTAATTCATGCTTTCCATCAAGAATATGATATTGACATCAGCCCTAACATAGCCTTGTACTACGAAGAACTGATGATCGCGGAACACGAGGAACTGTTAGTTGCTAAGATAGGAAAGAAACATGTTGATGAAGCCTTGCATAATGAGTGGGCAGTTGAGCAGCATCCTATTACTGAAAAACTTCCCACTAGGAAAGGCAAGGAGCCTTTGTATGAGATCAAAGACATAGAGCCTGTTCAAGACCGGGCATGATAGGACAGCTCCCCAAGCTTACTGCAAGAGCTAGGGTCCAAAGAATACTAACCCCATCAACCTAGAAAGTGAATCAGAGAGTGAAACTCTAATATCTCTCACTTCCCTTGACAGAAGCGAGCTAGCGAAATGCAGGGCCTTACTCAAAAGGTCTGGACCAGGGGCCAAGAAAAGAAAGCCTAAGCAAATCAATTCAGCATCTGCCGACGAGCCACCGCACCAAAGCTTCGAGCATTCCCAAGAATACAGCTTTGAAGGCTACCATCCCCTAGAATACAATCCCAAGGACTTCTAGCGTTATTTCAACAATGAAACTGATGATTCATCGTATAACTGTTTCCTACTCTCATCCGAGGATGAAGGCCCGTCAGAAGAGGAAGCATACGTCTTTATCCGCTACGATCTTAACGAAGTACTAAGCTCATCCTCTGACCATGAGGATAGCTTCAATACTTCATCCTCATTTGAAAATTTTGACCAAGAAGAAAGCAATGGGGGTAATCTCGGTAGAGTCCAACTTTCCTGAAACAGAAAAATTCACCATTACAACAAATATGCAGTAGGAAAACCAGTGGCTTAACCAGGATACATCAAGCCCATCTTGCGCTCATAGGATCATGACCCCTAGAGAAATGTGGATACCTAATCTCCGTAAGTATAATGGCACAACTTGCCCCGTGGCTCATTTGTAATATTTCCACGCTGAAATGAGTCGGTACCATAGCCCGATGTCATTCACAACTTAGGCCTTCCAAGAAAGTCTTATGGGGTTTGCATTACAATGGTTCATCATAGCAGATATCTATCTCACGAGAGATTGGAATGAGCTGTCTTCTGCATTCCTACTTCAGTATCAAAGCCAGATTGGGACTGAAGTGCCTTGTCAGAACTTGGTTCACTTCAAAAGAAGACCAATGGAGGATTTTCGAATGTATGCAAGAGGTGGGAGGCTTTTATGATGCAAACTTACCCTCAACTAGCCGAAGAAGAAATAATAAAGCTGTTCATAGGGACTTTACCTCGTAAGCATCATTGTTGGTTGCATGAGTTGCACTTCCATAACTTCAATGAAGTGGTCCTCTCATGCGAATACTTCGAGTCTACTAGAGGCGAGGAACTCAAAGGCGCTTGATTTTGGAACCAACACTATCAAAGCACTCCTTTACACATGAGTTTTCATGGGTTTTACTTGTTTTTAGAATTTCACGTTTCTTATCTTGTCTAAGTGTGCTACTATTGTATTTTCCATTCAAAGTACTCTATTGTACAGTTCTAATATTTTGTTTTAAGAGTATGAGGCGGTACTCCAAACCAGCCTAGTGATGTTATCCAACCATGAAAAGAAAATATCATCAAAGGAGAATACTGAGGGCTGGGCTTCCTCATGCTTTTTCTCCCCAAAAGATATATTTTGAAAATAAAAAATATTTCATCACCCAAAAGCTTTTGTTAAAACAATATGATAATTTTAATCATGTTTGTCTTTCTGACTCACTCACTTCATGTCTCAGAAGATCATTCCCGTCCCCTTTGACTTAGTGTGACATGGAGCATTTGAAGCAAGCGCATCAGGTGAACTCGCCAAATTCAAAGACATCCTGCCAAGAAAACATGGGCAAATAGAAAGAATCATCCTATACCAAAAGAGGGTAAGTCTTATTCTCTGAATATAATTTGGAAATGATGTCCTCTCTCTTATATTTACAGGAAACGAAAGATAAGACGTAATAGGTACAGGTATACAGTTGGAAATCAAGCCGTCCCTAAGAGCTCTGTGCACTCCACCTCACTTCTGCCCAACTCCTTCACAAGCCAGAGCAATATCCTTTCCCCACAATGTGCCTGAGCAACCGGATGCTGTGGTTTCATCAATAGGACTTCCAGCTTCGACAAACCCAGAAGCACAAGGAAGTGATCTTTTCTCTTTCTTTGAATTGGCTACCGTCAACAGGGAAGAAATCCAGACAGTTGAAGTGGTCTCTAGCCCCTATTCAAAATGAGGACCTAGAAACCTGACTTCCTATTCAGATGCATGCTCTTGCAAGAAGTAATTGCCATTAGAGAATTGGAGGTTTTGATTGTCCATCTCAGATTCCATAGAAGCTTGAAGTACATGACTTTGCTCAATGCTGCTAATGGTCATATAGTCAAAGACATAAGAAAATTCCACAGAAGGAAGACATTGAAGATAAATCAATAACCATCAATCATGCATACATGGCCATGAGTGAGGAAGGCCAATCGAAAGAAATGTCAAACTGTGCCGAGACGAAAAGGTTGTCATTAATATTCAAATATCCCTAGGAGCTAGCACAGACAAACTTTGGGGAATGATAATTTGGAATCGTTTCCAATACTCTCACTATCTGAACCCGCTTTTGACATATTTTCCTTATTTGACAGGGAGCATCACAACTCAAGAACCAAATTCAATGGTTAGGTTTGACAAATCAATACTGGCCAAGCTAGTATATGGAAATGACCTGCATCAAATTCACTTGACTTCGTGTAAAGGGATGTGCTATCCATAAGCCAATTAAGGAGAATAATTGACCTGATGAAGTGGAAGACACGAGACTTCATGTCCTCCTTATACTCCAGATCCACTTAATCGTTTGCAAACTAGTGAAGGGTAATGTTGTATCGCTTTCAGTTGTTTGATTTCTAAAAGAGTTCATGACTAACACATTCACTCTTGTTTGTTGCAGGATCACCTGACTGTTAAAAGCAAGGATAACAAATCAAGGAAAGACATGTCAAACTCTGATAGGCTCTCTTGAGTGAAATGGCGCCCTGAGTAATTACCACAGAAAATGACAGAAAATCTTTAGGCCTCAACTCACAGTTGATTTTGGCCAGAGTAATTGATCTACTTGTACATCTTCTCTTCTGCAGGGGCAAAAGCAGAGACTCTCGATCAGATTCTCAATCATTGGCTGATCATTCATGTGTCATATCCCTAATCAATAGGGACAACCATCGACACCCCTTTGTGAATAACCCTTTTGATGTTCAAAATTTAACAATACTATTCTGTTGATCCTTAAAGCTACCAAGAAGGTCTTTTTGAGTCAAAACCATTCATTTGTTTTGAGAGTACAAACTCTCTCATGTTTAAAAAACTGCATGCCTTTTCCAAATGGATTTTGCATGATGATTTTGTCTATCTAAATCACTGATTCCATTGAGAATTATTAGAATAGATAGTTAAATGAAGAATACAAGATTAATCGAGCATGCTGGATGAGGCGCGTCAGAATGATGAAAGGCAAGCCATATCCTACACACAATCCCCCCCATCTATACACTTGTGAGATGAGTGCAGAAGATTCCATGATTGCAGGATAAAGAGTTCTCTCGCGAATGGTACGATAACCAAAATAGTGAGAGGCATTCCTTCGCTTACCCCATTGAGCCCCATACATTGGTGAAGCTTCTTTCATACCCTCATCAAGAACCACCCCACATTGGGGCAGAGTGGAGGCAAAGCAATATCACAAGGTGAGAAGAGAGATAGAAATTTTCTTACTCGCACTTGCATCAATCTTCGGGTGTCTTTATTGCATATGAACACTCGCGTTAATTTAAGTGCCCTAGAATGACGAAGAACAATTCTTTCTCTACGCACTTGTATTCATTGTACAACTCAAGTGAGTTTGTAATTTTACCCTCACAATGAGACAGAGCAGAAGTTACTGCCATTCAAGCAGCATAGTCTAGAGCGCTAGTTGAAAATGAAGACTCAAGAGTCTAATAACAGTGTCGTGATTGAACTTGCCTAGGCTAGTCCCTCTAATGACAAGAATGAAAAACAGGGACATAAAAAAGCAGTGTACCTGGTAAAAGCAAGGTCAATGCCCATAAAAGAAGAACTGGAATAAAAAATAGGAGCATGAAAAAGTAGTGTGCTTGGTAAAAGCAAGGCCAATGCCCCCTAGTAAAAAATACAACCAAGAAAAAGTTGTTGTTGTGGTCCCTAGAACCTCCATCTGACAAGAAAGACTAGTGACAAATGCCAAGACAGTCACCAACTCTCACCCTCATACATGTGAGCAAAGTCTACGTTGCATCCCATTGTAAAAGTCTCTTCAGACTAGGGCACTTCAATTAACGTAGGATTTCATATGTCTATAAACATCGCTCGAAGAAGTACGAGCAAGATTACTTTATCTCTTTTCACAGGATTCTCGACTTGCAAACTTGGAGATGATCATGCGGCACTTCGTTCATGAGCCTTGACCTCGACAGTCCCATTTGATGAGCCATTGACTGAAACTTCATCGCAGTTTCGACAAAGACCTCTCACATTGGTAAAGTTGTACTGTTTGCGAGAATACTCGGACTCCTACTGACATGATGACAGTGAGATAGTGTGGTCCTTATAAATCCTGCATCAATGGTCAGGATAGCCTTTTCCATGAGAGTGAGCAGAAAGTCCTTTCAGACTAAAGTCTCTCATTTGGCATGCTCAAGACATCTACATTCTAAATGAAGGTTGTCTTTCAAAATCTTCCCCAGTGGAAATCAGATGATACAAAATTGACAAAATTATCATGCATGAATCTCATTTGAACTCATGAATTTACAGCATATACAATCGTGTGTGCATATTGTGCAAGTAGCATACACACTCTCAGAGATCAGAGATATTGCTAGGTAAGCATATCCTTATCCCCATTTGTCTTAAAGTACCTACCACTATCCAGGTACTCTCTTCTTGACACTCAACCTTTTCGAGTCATCCCTTGAGTTTGGATGCTTGCAGCTGTCTTAGTATCTCATTGTCTTTGAGTACCGGCCACCGTTCGGATGCTCATTTTTCCTAACACTCGACCTGTTCGAGTTGTCTTTAAAGTTTGGATGCTCGTGATTGACCAAGTATCCCTTTATCGTTGAATACCTACTGCTGTATAGGTATCCCTATTGTCTTTGAGTACCGGCCACCGTTCGGATACTCCCTTTTCCTAACACTCGACCTGTTCGAGTTGTCCCTAGAGTATTGATACTTGTGACTGACCAAGTATCTCTTGGAATACCTACTGCTGTATAGATATCCCCATATCGTCAAGTACCCACCGTTGTTCAGGTACTTCCTTTTCATGACACTCAACCTGCCCGAGTTGTCCCCAAATAATATAGCAGTTGTTCAAACATTCCATTGCTTTGCTTGGCACCGCCATCTAGGTATGCTTTCTAGCATTTGGACCAGCCTGAGTGTTCCCAAATTATATCATTAAATACTCGTGTTCATCCAAGTATTCCAATACTTTGTACACCTGCAGCTATCTAGGTGTTCCACCCCTTTTAAGTGCCTGCGGCAATCCAAGTAAGTCTCATACCACATTCAAATTTATAATACTAGGAGGTGAGAACCTTCACGAATATCTCAGGTATGTCCTCGATATTCCCATTACCAGGAGGTGAGAGACCTTCATGAATATCTCAGGTACGCCCTTGATATTCCCAATTACCAGGAGGTGAGAGACCTTCACGAATATCTCAGGTACGCCCTCGATATTCCCAATTACCAGGAGGTGAGAGACCTTCATGAATATCTTAGGTACGTCCTCGATATTCCCACTACCAGGAGGTGAAAGACCCTCACAAATATCCCAGGTACACCCTCGATATTTCCCAATTACTAGGAGGTGGGACACCTTCACAAATATCCAATGTATGTTCTCAATATTTCCAATTATCAAGTACCCCTTCGATACTTTTGAATGTCCAAGTATCCCCCAAGAATTCATACTTGTAATCATCCAAGTACCCCTTTAATGCCTATGGTCAGCCAAATACCCATTTCGACGCCTGTAAAGGCCCAAATATCCTTCATGTTAGTACTTGTGAATATCTAGGTACTCTTTGATATACCTGTGAATGTCCAGGTATCTTCCAAATCGATGGCCTGAGAAAGGTTGGCGCATCCTCCCGAGAAAGGTCGGGTTCCTACTGGTGTCTTCGACAGAAGTCAGACACCCCACAAATCGATGCCCTGAGAAAGGTTGGCGCATCCTCCCGAGAAAGATCGGGTTCTTATTGATGTCTTCGAAAGAAGTCAGACACCCCACAAATCGATGCCCTGAGAAAGGACGGCGCATCCTCTAGAGAAAGGTCAGGTTCCTACCAGTGTCTTTAACATAAGTCAAACACCTCAACAAATATGATGCCCTGAGAAAGGTCGGCGCATCTCTCGAGAAAGGTCGGGTACCAACTGGTGTCCTCGATATAGATCAGGCACCCACAAGTAGATGCCTTGAGAAAGGTCGGCGCATCTCCTATCACGGCAACCGAAGAAAAGTTCGGGTCCGAGACAAACCACTTACTACTCTAACAGGCAACCGAAGAATGGTTCGAGTCTTGGAAAAGCATTTTACCGTCACGACGACTGAAGAAAGGTTGGGTCCGAGACAAATCACTTATTGCTCTAACAGGCGACCGAAGAATGGTTTGAGTCATGGAAAAGCATTTTACCGTCACGGCGACCGAAGAAAGGTTCGGGTCCAAGGCAAATCACTTATTGCTCTAACAGGCGACCAAAGAATGGTTCGAGTCTTGGAAAAGCAACCTCCTCATATCACTAAGTAAGATGACGCCTTGATACTTGCCAAAACTCGGAGTTCACATCTTATTTCACTCACTCTCGGTAAGTAACTACATGTATCTTCTTATCTGTTTTAGTATTGCTCTTTTTCTACATAGAATAATAGGTCCTAAATAAAATATAATCTGCTACCGCGAATGGATAAAATTTATGCATTAGTTTGTCTTTGAATGCAACCTCTGCAAGCTCACCTTTAAAGAGGGGCAGTTGTTGATGCCTCAATTTTAATTAGGTTTATTTTATTAATTAAGTTTTTATTTATTTTTCTTTTTTGAAATAATAAACAAATAACAAAATAACAGAAAAAAAGAAGAAGCAGCCCTCGAATGGGCCCTTACGACCCATTTCCCCTTTTAGCCCGGTCCCACCGGTCATCTCCTTCATCGCGCCTCTGCAGCACACGCGCAGAGGATGCGACACCGGAGAGGCAGGTGGACGGCGACCCACTTGGGAGGGGCAGCTGGCATCGGATGGGATGCCGGTTCGGCCGGCGGAGGCCACTTAGCGCACGGGGACCGGCGGTCGAAGCTCCGTCGACCGGCTGCCCCCTCGCCTATAAATAGGCCCATGTTTCCGTCGTCGAGGAGGCACACCAGAGAATCGCTAACTTGGAAACCTCCTCCTAAGAGACTTTGGAGGAGGTTGAAGAGTGAGCGAGAGAGACACGAGCGAGCTTCGAGATCTTCCCACTGAGAGACTTCGGGGGAGGAATCGAAGAGCGAGCGAAAGAGAAATCGGGTCGCAAGCTCGGCCGACCTCCCACTGAGAGACTTCGGGGTAGGCCGTTGGCAAGCGAGTCCGAAGAGGTTAGATCTGGCCGGTGGAGGCTCGGATCTGGCCGGAGTGAGAGAGAACCAAGGCTGAGGGGGCTGCTGGAGAGAAGAGAAACCAGAGAAAGCCGCCGTTAGCCGAACACCAGCCGTGAACTACGAGATCGCGACGCTAGTTGCTGCTGCTGTCTTCCCCACGAGCCGCCTCTCCTCCGAAGCTCGAAGAACTAGTGCAAAATCGAAGCCGTCGTAGCAAAGTTTCCCTGGTCGTGCTAGTCCATCGTCGCCGCCACCGTTCATCACCGCGCAACGCCTCCTCTGCAGACAAGTATCAACCACCGTCGGTCGCGTCGTCACCGTCGCCTCCCCCAGGTGGAAATCCCTCTATCTCCATCAACCTAGCCGCTGCCACCGCTTCGTTGTTGTCGTTCGACCCTCGGTGAAACCCTAGCCCCAATCGAGGAGACTCGTTTCGCCGCCGTCGCCACCACAGCGCCTCACCCTTCCCCTCTCTCGGCGCTGCGAATCGAAAACCTTAGGGTTCTCGACTTTCCGGGTCGTGGCCTCGGGTCATTGAATCGGACTCGGGCCACGAGCCGGTAGGGATTTCGCGATCGGGGGCGGCGGGAGTCGTCGTGAGTCGGAGCGGGTCGGGTAGGGTTTTTGTTGGGAGCCGGGTCGTGGAGTGGGTCGTCGGGCCGGGCCGGGTGTCCCCGAACGCCGGCCACGACACCATTTCAATTAAAAAAAAAAAGACAAAAAAAATCCGAGTCGGGCCCGTCCTCGTTTGGATCGCCGGCTTGGGTCGGACACAACCCGTGGATCCAACCTGGGTCGGCCATTTTTTAAAATTTTATTTTATATAATATTTTAAATAAATAAATAATAAATAAACAATTTAGTTTAAAAAAATCAAAAAAATATATTTTAATTTCCAAAAAACCAAAAATATGAAAAATATTAAAAATATTCCATATTTTCCAAAAAATCGAAAAAAAAAATAAAAAATATTCCATATTTTCCAAAAAATGCCAAAAATCCAAAAAAAGGTCAAAAAATTCATAAAAAAAAAAAAAAAAAAAATCCCTCTTGTGTCCAAAAAATTAGAAAAAGACTCAAAAAAAATGTTTTTCCTCCAAAAAATGCATGGAAAATCCCTCGAACATCAAAAAACCTCATGGTTTAAACAAGATTAGGTACCGAAAGGTCATTAGTGATTAACTAGTGTAATCAAGTCTCCGATCCTAATTTCTCTGGTTGCATAGGGGCGAGTATTTCTCCCGATATTTCGCTTGGGTTTCTAATCGACTCACCCCAAACCGATTAGTGACGACTCCGTTGTAAAATTAATTTACAGGTTAAAAATTTAGACTATTAAAGTCATGAATTGAGGGACTTGGGAGAGTCCGGGCATAACTAATTTCAGCCGAGCCATTAGCCTTTTTAGGCGCTCGTACCCGATTGTGGGTGCTGAAAAAAAGAGGTCGCGACACCAGTTGAACACAATCGGAAACACAAATGGCGCAACACAGGAATGCAGCTAAAGCAAATTATATTGCAGGTTATTAGAGCAAGAAAAGAAGCGCTTGGTTTGCCAGTCCATTATCTCATACGTACAAACTTTAAATGATAATGACTCTCGAGAGCCACAAACCTATGTGATTTTATAATTACCTGATCTGAGCAAATAAAAATCGTCAAAGTCGATAGAGGATGATGCTAGCAATTAATTAGCCCTTGACACTCCTAACAACATTACACGAACACCTTAAATGGTAATTTTAATTTAACTTGGTTATATTTTGTTAGGGCATAGTATCAGATGGCTGCATTAAACTGCACAAATCAATTTGATAAACCAATCTTTACACTAGTAATGCTAATTGAAGCATGGCAAATACCAACTGTATAAAGTGGGAAGAAATGGGAAGAATAACAATTTGTGAAATTTTATGTTAGTCTAACAATACGACAACATATTATATCAATTAAAAAAAAACCGTGTACTGTAGACAAGCTCGTGTCCGCGGCCACAGGAATTGACATCTTTCCAAAAGGTGGACAATGGATTCATTTCTTTTGAGCTTAATCTAATTTGACTATTAATAGCACTAAGTAATTCAATAGAAGTAGGCTATAATACTATTAGAGAGAATGGGATTACATGGGGTTATCCAAAAAAGAATTATTTATCTTGTATTGAAAATAAGACTGAATACAGAGAACAAAATTTCGTCATTTGAACTCGAACTAGTTTCGCCACGTTGTCTTCTCTGAAGTTAAAACCGTATGAGCACGAAAACTGCGGCCTAATTAAGGTCAACGCCATCTTTCGTTAGCTATTATAGTCAACCTCCCCTCCACTAGAAACGGTTGAATTGGGATGAGATCTGAGCTCGTAATTGCCAAGGGGACCCGCATCCTTTTTTGATTTTTCCTTCCTCGCGCGTTCGATAGAATCTAGAATCTTGTGGCGTCACCCTCTTGGAATCGGCATAAGGAAATTCTTGCAGTAGCTACTTCCGTACATGACCGATCGCAATTGCATGACAAATGAGAGAATAGAAGGCTCTGTTTGTTTTTTTAATGTTATGGCGCGTTTGGTAATGTTTTTGTTTCGACAAATAATTTTTGAATAAAAATAATTTTTTTCCTGAGAATAATTTCTGAGTATAAGAATACACTTGGTAACTGTACAAAATTTCTACTCCTGAGAAAGAAATGTGTTTGCTAAAATTGTATAATTTTGTCGTTTCTTTTAGTTTCTTAATATTTTTATTATATTTTCCTTTTTTTTTTTCTTTTTTCTCCTTATGCATCTTTCGCCGTTGTCGGTGGCTAGCAACCGGCTAAGCGAGCGCAAGGTGATGGCCGGCGAGACTCGGCCTCGCCCAGATCTCATGAGCTTGGTCCTTGTTTATTTGTGACCTCTTATTGTCTATATAAGGCAAGGAGGATGTAATGTGTTGCGCAGAATTCCTTAAAGTAAAGTGAGTGTTTTGTGAAAAACATCTCTATGACTTTCTAAACTCCTCTTCTTCTCTAGCTTGGGAGCCTCCCAAAGGCCTGGGGAGCACCGCGAGGCTTAGTCTTGTCAGGTATGGGTGAGACCAAGCCTCGTTGGTGGCCTCGGTGGCCAGGCAAGCCTCGCCTGGCCATTAGTGAGGCCAAGCCTCGTGCTAGTTGGTGAGGCTCGGCCTCGCTTGGGCTGGGCGAGCACGAGGCCATCTTGGTGCCAGTCGGCGAGGCTTGCCTCGCCGTGCCTGGCCTAGCCATGACGAGGCTCGGGCCAAGGAGTCTCACCGTGGTGCAGCGTCTCCGAGGGCCAACGACCTTCCGGCAAGGTCGTTGGCTCTCGTTTGGCTAGTTGCCGGCGCCAACCATGGCCAAGGTTGGCAAATGGTCAAAAGAAGAAAGAAAAAGAATAAAAAATAAGAGAGAAAAAAATTGTTTATCCGAATTGTTCTCAGAAGTAAGAAGTAATTTTTTTTTCTACTTCTTATTTTTGTTCCCGAGAACAAAATTTTTTTGTTCTCGGGAGCAAAAGTTTTACCAAACACGTTTCTATTTCTTTTTTTGTTCCCCGTAACAAACAGGGCCTTAGTCTAACTGGGATTGAAGCATGCCCAATATTGATGTATATTTATGAATAATAGAGAATTCATTATTAGAGAATACTCTTAGGATATCATTAGATATTAGGGATATTATTTCATATTTCGTTATTTTCCAAGATAGCTTATTCTCTTATTAGATTAGATTATTTCCTTTCATATGTATATTATTCAAGTATAAACATGATTTTCCAATAAAGTCAATCGAGTATAGATAATTTTTACTGATTTTCTTTCCCCTCTCTTTAAAATCCTAGAATGTTAACACCCTAACCATATAAGATCATGATCAAACATGAACTCGAGGGGAAACATTTTTTCAAAGCAGCGAATGCCGATCCACAGTGAGTTGTGCAGCAATCGATTTACTGTGATCGATGGTTCTTATGGACCATCTTTATATCCTGGGGCTACGTCATCCGATGCGAAGTGGGAGCAGTTCCGGCATGGGAGAAGCGGAAATCCATTGATGTAAGTGTGCGTGTTCAACTTTAAGGAATCGCATCCAGTTCCGTGTGCCACACCCACGTTCTTCTTTTTCGAGAAGATCTCCAAAATCAAGGATAGTATTTTGAAAAGAAGAAGCCGAATAATAAAATAAACAAAGAAACATGTGATCTATATTCATTGGGAGATTAGTAAATAATTCCTTTTATAGATTAAACGATACAACAAATTACAACCACACTCGAATTACTCAAATAATATTGATGTTTTCCAATTTCCAATTACACCAAATAACCCACAAGTATCGAATCACATAATTTCTTTTTAAATAATTTTTCAATCTTGCAAACGAATTCACAGATCTTACTAAGCTCTAATGAGAATTAAGGACTTGATCTGCCAATTTATTTTCATGCATACAAAATTGAATGATAATGACACTCGAAAGTCACAAACCTTTTTAATTTCGTAATTACCCAATCTAATTGAATAGGAATTTCCAGAGTCGATAGAGGAGAACATTAGCAATTAACTAGCCGCCCACACTCCAATGAAACACAAAAATACTTCAAATGGTAATTTTATTTAACTTGATCATGTATGGCATGATAGCAAACGGCCATATAAAACTGCACAAATCAATTTCATCAGCCAATCTTTACATCGGTGACGCTACTAATCCTCCCTACGGAATGATGATCATTGATTTTTTCACAATTCTTTAAGCGGGTAGAGATGGAGAGAATTAGCATAGCCACGGCAGCTCATCTCCTTTTCCGTTGATGATTGCCTAGTCATGTTTAGCATACTTTGATGGAGTCATTAGCCCTAAAGCGGACCTACATCTTCCTGTATAATTTACCCTTTTAATGCCTATTGAAGGTTCCTGCGTCAACTTAGTTACACAAGTGAGAACAATTTCTTGCGAAAATGGACCTTCTCTCCCCCAAAATGAATCCGATACATAAGACTACTTCACGAGCCATCTCTGGTTCAATATAATACGATAGTTTCTCAAGTTGTCGTAGCCCACATTTGCGGCCGAGTAATCCGCGAGCTAATCCATCAATTTTCAGAGCTCTATCTACCTCTAATGGTAGTTTCTCTTAACAATCACCATCATCTCTCAACATTATCTGATCCACTTACTGCCTCAGTTGTATCGGACGGCAATCAACCTCTCAATCCACAATTCTGGCCATCTTCGCTACCTGTCGCTCTCGTACTTGGATGGTTTGCATGGTTTAACATCTTCCTCTTCTGTTTCAATCTACCTCTTCCATCGGCTTCAGCACCATGTCGGGACCGCCAAATCAAGCGCTGATTGTCCCTGGTTTGTTTATGCATGTCTACAATTCTCAGGGCTCATTAATGAAGACATAGACTTGCTGTTTGTTTTCCACTTGCCGTTTCCTCCGTCTTCTGCATTTGTATCTCCGGTTCTCTGGCTGTGACTCCAATTGCCATGGATTCGACCGAACAGATGCAATCCTCACGTCTTGCTGCTCTCTGTACTAGTCTGGGTCGTCTAACTATGGAACAGATCATTGATGATTGGGATGAAAACCCGGCCTCTGACACGGTAGAGGAGTGTCGTTTAACACTGGTTGGTAAAATCCTTTCTGACCCATCTATTATCTCTCTGCCCTTCAAACCACATTACGGAAAGCCTGGCGCATAGATTCTGTTGATATATCACAACGTGAGGAAGGTTTTTACATTGCAAAATTTAAAACACACGAAGATAAGCAAGAGTTCTTGCAGGCGGACATTGGCTTTTTTCAGGGCACTTGGTTATCTTTAAACCATGGATTCCTAACACCCCATTACATTGCTATGACTTCTCTACATGTGATTTTTGGATTGAAGTAGTTGGATTACCTTTAGAATGGTCTTCAGAGCGACTGTTTCTTAAAGCAGTTCAGCATCTTGGTGAGATAAAAGAAGTGAAGCGGGATTCCAAGGAAGGTCACCTGTCCAAATTAGGAAGAGTTCGAGTCTAGCTTAATGTCCATACACCTCTTGTAACATGGAAGTTGATTAGAATTCAGGGCAAACCGTTTTGGCTGGATTTCCGTTATGAAAGGCTTTTGCATTTTTGTTTCTCCTGTGGTAGGCTCGGTCATTATGCGATGTACTGCAAAGACATTCCATATTCTGAAGATAAGCATGAGGGCAGAGAAAAGATGGCTTATGGGCCATGGCTTCGAGCGGAAGTTAAAATGAATAGCCCTTACTGGAAAATATTTTATGGCCCACTAGATACAACTGAACAAACTGAGGAGGTCATTCCTGAAACTCCACCTGCACAGTTAACCTCACTTCTAGTATTGCCCCCTCCCTCTCGGATAATCGAACCTACCTCAGTCATGCTTAGTACTGCACTCGCCGCTACACCTATTCCAGTTACCGAAGCTACCTCTGTTGTTACAGTACAGCAGGTCCATCGGGCAACTCCTTCAACGGCTACGCTGCCCTCACCTGGACTTTGACTCCCTAAGCATACAAATAATAGTCACACTGCATTGGTACCTGCAATAGAGAAGTTGAAAGGGATTCAACAACAGTCTATTAGTCTCCAACTAGGCAAACAAATCAAGAGCTCACAACATATATGTCACGCCCCGAACCTCGAGCGCACCAACATCCCACCATGGTCATTCAAATGCGACGTTCCCAGGTTAAGTCGCCGACCCAATCAAATATTTAATGCACATGCGGAATCATATTATAAAACCCCTGGCAATTAAATACGGGATAGAAAAGTAGGAAACAAAATCACAACATAACACTTTCATAATTCAATAGAATTACAAACAGAGGTCTACAGCCAACAGTCTACAAAAGACCGGCTCTTAAAAAGGAATTGTCCTACGATCTATAAGTCAGACACATTCTCAAATCCTCATGACTTCACCTCTGCAACTCCTCAAAGTTAACCAAGGCTATCTAGCCGCTTCATCCACCAGGGACCTGAAATTTTAATCCCACAACCGGGATGAGATGTTGTCTCAGCAAGTTCAATCCCCTAAACCCTTATTAGAAAGAAAATACGCCCCGGGTGGCCTAGCCACATCACACAAAGACTTACCTCGCTTTAATTTTCATCTGCAGGTTAGCACAATTTATATAATTCAACCACGTGCAATTATGATAACCAAACAACTGCGGCACAATCACATCATCAGAACAATTCAACCACTTGGATCGTCTCAGCGATCAATCGACTCGGCCGATTACATGTCATTCTAGCAAATCAATCATTGCTCTCAATAGTGACCCTATAGGAAGGTTTAATAACCAGTGGCAATCACGACCCCACTCGGCACGACTTTTAATTAGGTGGTCCATCACGGCCTCACTGGGTACGACCTCTCATAGGTGGTTCATCACGACCTCACTGGGCACAACCTCTAATAGGTGGTTCATCACGACCTCACTGGGCACGACCTCTCATAGGTGGTTAATCACAGCCAATCTCCCATCAATTTCCACACTTAGGATTTTATAAAGAATCCATATTTATCACAATCACACTCCATTTGCCACAATCAATCATCAAATTCAGATTCTAAATACACAGCAGCGATCAGCACGAAATTCTGAGAGAATAAAGTTCCGACGAAATTTTCGGAATTTAATAAATAATTAAATTTATTCCGAAAATTAATTAAATAATAATATCCATATTTTTCGCAATCCATATTCAATTTATAATATCCAACCATCAATTTCAAAATCCGAATACACAACAGCGATCGGCACGAAATTCTGAGCAACCGGAGTCAAAAATAATTTTTCTATTTTTTTTAAATAATAATAATTTAATAATTTCGGAATATAATATAATATTATAAATTCCAGAATTTCGAAACATTTAAATAATTCAAAAATAAAATCTATTATGTCACATCAAGGCTTATATTAATATAAGCATTCATTTAGCCTTAAATTAAACCCACTTAAGTTAATCAAGCACATTAACATAATCTACACTTAAATAAATTAAACTAACCACCTAATAACACTTAATATAAACTAAACACACCTAAAGCATCATTAACCATCTAATTGAGGTTTAGTGAGTTAAACTCATCGGATTAGCGAGTCGAGCAAACCAAAATGACGAGGGCGATGCGAGGATCGACTTTCCTCAAGGCGGGCCGAGCATCCGGGCTCGGGAAGGCGGCCAAAACGGGCCAAACAGTTTCTGCAATACCCATTTTTGAACTCCCTGTACGCTGCTGGTTAGGGGCGGATCCGGCGCCGGTTGAGGCGCACAAGGGTCGAGATGGGCCAAGGGACTTCCGGTGAGCTGAGGCGGGGGTGTATGGCGGCTCACGGCGGCTAATCCGCGGCCTAGGCTGGTCGAACAGCCTCCCAAACGTGAAGACGAGCGAGGACGACGGCGAATGAAGGAGGAGTAGCGGCACGAGCGCAAGTGTGCGGGCGAAGGAGAAGCGGTGACGAGCTGGCTTTGGCGGCTTCGGCTGCTCTGGTGACCAAACGGCGGTGATGGAGGCTCCGGCGGACGGCGACCAGCAGCGGACGAAGGGAAGATGGCGCGACGAAGGAACGATGAGCGCACACGCGAGGCTTCGCACGCGGACGAGCGGCAACGGCGACGGCGTGCGGCGGCGATGAATAGCGGAGGCGGATGGCCAAGCGGGCGTGCGAGCAACTCGAGCGAAGGGGGGAAATCCGGCGCTGGTTTCTCCTCTCTTTTTTCCCCTCCCAACCGGTTCCAAGGTTGAAGAAGAAGGACTTGATGTGACACCCCACTTTTGGCGAGCCAATTGGCTTGCGACACTTGTCAAGCTCTTCTTCAATTTGGCCTCCACCATGACATCACTTGATGATGTCACACTCCACTAATTCAAATCCTCCACAACATCTTCCAATGGGTCCATTTTATTTTTCCGCCAGGGCATGAAACTTTGTACATAAATTCCTTTAATTCCAATTGATTCTCTTCCAATTGAATCAAATTGAAGTCCATAAAATTAATGATGTCACCAGACTTTAATTCACATCTTCACTTGTCCATATAACCAACTTAAGTCCCAAAAGTACGACCAAAAGCGGGCCTACTAATTTCGCGAGCCAAATGAGCCATTTTCTGATTATTTTGCTGAAGAACTCGGCTTGCATGAAAAATCTTCTAAAGATGAGTCAATACTCCTAAAATGATTTGTGACACACCCAGACTTCCAATTTCTGAATTCGATCTAAATTCCACGGTTAATTTCACTTTGGCACGATACTAGCACGGCCCAACCAGTCTCCAGTCTCTGCGACTATTGGCTCCTCGTGCTTCGCAACTATCGGTTCTTCATAGGGCAGGGCGATGTTAGGGCTAATGTCAATATTATACTCTTGACGAAAAACATCAATTAGTTCCTCCCATGTTTTAAGGAGATTAATCTTCCTTACAATGTACCACCGCAAGACGGGGCCAGTCAGGTTTGGTTGGTACGAGTGAATCATCCTTCGGACTAGGTAGGCTTGCAAGTAGGTCTTTGGGTGAGAGGTATCAGCAGACTTTTCCCATTCAAGTGCCTTGAGCTCTTCATGGATCTTAATGCCGGCGTAATTAGACAAGTCCATGGGATCTTGCTCCTGTAGATGGCTTAGTTTTTTCATGATCTTTTCAAGTTGTCTATCTTGTTGGTTATCTTCTAGCAAATTCGCAGGTGCCAGGAGTACGCTTAAAGCAGCTACCGAGTTGGGTTTGACTTGAGTGGATTCCATTTGCTTTGAAAGTTGTTAAAGGATAATGGACATCTGCCCTACACCGTCTTCAATGCCGGCAATGTGATTTTGTACATCATTCTGATCAAGCCCTATTATGTGGAACCATTCGTGTGTGGTTGATAGTTGGCGATTCATAATTACCTGTTATCGCAAAAAATCATGAATGAGCATGAAAGTAGACAAAGATTGACCCATGACAATAGTCTAATTGCTTTTACTTATCAAAAGAGGATTTTATAGACCACCAACTTCTGATATCTAAAACTTGGAATTGAAATGACAGAGTGAAATACTAGATATTAAACAAAAGTCCCTAAACAATGGGATAAAACTTTTACAATATTAACACTAAGGGGCACATGATTGCCATTTTATATGCGACGGGGAGCCTTGTTCTTGCGCAGATGCTTGCTTCCTTGGACTGGCTTTGAGACATGTATCTAGCCTATTCCCAAATCTCTTTGTATAAGCTCTGCTTGCTCGTGCCGGTTGCCATCACTGATTGGGTGAGGGCTTGATGGCTTCGATTTTGTCAGGATACGATAATTGTGGATGTAAGACTTAGAGGCTCAAGCCTTTCAAGAACCACGATTCTTTTGCGATGGCACTTGCTCCATGTTTTCTCGATAATGGCAATCTCGAATGTGTAGTCACAGCTTTGATGGGTAAAACGGAGTGGATGTATTTTCCTCCTGGAAAGTAGCAGGATCTCCTGAAGGGCTCCATATTGTTGGGCCACCCTATATGGGTAATAAGGGGTGCCGTCGTGAGACCAAGCAATGCATTTGGATGGCTACATCTATATGCAAAGTGAGCCTTCTTTTCATGAAACCAACTAGCACACCATTGGAATGTCTCGGGAGTGGGGTCTCTTAAGAAATTTATGTAGTTAAAACAATTTTGGTTGGGAATATACGGTTCTAGGATCACAAATTTCTGTAATGGATTTTGGAAATCATTTTCGGATGATTGCATGAGGCATCGAAATTCGCTTAGGTGAGAAAAGAACTAAACCTGCAAAATTTCCGGGGAGGCCCGCATGATTTTTTCCGTGTTTTCTTTAAAATGATTAAGAGACAAAAACGTTTCGGCTAAAATTATGTTGACGCAATTTTGCCCTCTCGAGACCTGATCAACCACCCATACCATTGAGGGACTTATGGCATTTCTTTGATGGGGAAAAATGATGAACTCGAAAAAGGCTAGAAAGAAAATTTCACTTTTTTGGGTCATGGGTCGATTTTTAAAACATGCAATCAAAGATGCTAGTGGGCAGGTGTTATGGTTGTTTTCAAGAGTTCGCTTCACAACATGGACTTCAGTTCTTAAAAGCCGTGCTAACCCACGCAACGGGTCAATGCCTGTTGGTGGCCTAACAAGCCAATTCTCAAGAGACTTTCTAGTGATGATGCTATATTCCTCCAAAGTTGGGGTTAGCTCGAACCTACCGAACATAAAAGTGGATGTCCTCGGGCACCAGAAAAGTGCCATGGCCTGTAGGACTTCAAGATGAACAAAGATTTGGAACAATGATAGGAGGTGACCGATTTTGACTTTCACGTGCTCTTGGGCAAATTGGTTAAATTGACTCCACCATCTAAAAGCTCCGTTTTGGAAGTGGGAATAAACTGGATATTATCTTCTTCCATCGCATATAAACTGGGACTCGAAAAACCTACCATAAATTGCCATGGGCCAATAAAAAAGATTGAGTAAAAGTAAAGAAATTACTTTGCTTTTAAAGAAAATGGCAAACACAAGAACATGCGCATGTGATGTGCGGCTCGATTTCTAACTGAAAAGGTTTGTTGAAATTAAAAAGGTATCCGCCCATCGCAGTCTCGCTTTGGCAGCGTACCCTCTTAACCTCGGCTAAAGAAATTCAGGGAAAGGAACCTCTACAACACAGTCTCACATTCAAGGCCGTATCTTTCTTAACACCATCTTAGATTTCCTATGGCGGCCGAGTTGTGTGTACCATGTGTAGTGTTAAAACAGTAAAGCATGCACAACAGTTTATAATCACAAAATATTTTATTTTAACATAATAAAATAAAAACTACTAACCTATACAGAAAGAAAACCAAATTAGCAAGTCATTTAAATAAGATAAAAAATGCCTAATTCTTCAAATCCCCGCTGAGTCGCCAAGCTGTCGTGACCTCTTTTTTTTCGGCGCCCCCATGGGGCGGGCGCCTTGCGGAGGCTAATGGTTCGGCTATGTTTATTAAGCGTAGCCCGGACTCTCCAAAGTCCACCAATTCACGACTTAATGGTTTGATATTTTTAACATGTGAGTTAATTTTAAAACGGAGTCGCCACTAATCGATTTGGGGTGGGTCGATTAGAAACCCAAGCGAAGTATCGGGAGAAATACTCGCTCCTGCGCAACCAAAGATATTAGGATCGAGGACTTGATTACACTAGTTAATCACTAATGTCCTTTCGGTACCTAATCTTGTTTAAATCCTAAGGCTTTTTGGATTTTTGAGGGGTTTCCATTCATTTGTAGAAGAAAAACATTTTTGGATCATTTTCTCATTTTTTGGACATAAAAGCATTTTTTTTGATCTTTTTCTGAAAATAAAAATCATTTTTTGGATTTTTCTGAATTTTTGGCTTTTTTGGGAAAATATGGATATTTTTGATATTTTGGTTTTTTTCGGAAAATAAATTATTTTTTTGATTTTTTTATTTTGAAAAATTATATTATATTATATTATAATAATATAAAAACGAATCGGGTCGGATCCTCGGGTTGTAGCCTAACACTACCCAGCCCATGCGTGCAGGCCCAACATGAGGAAACCCTACCTGGATGGGGGTTTCACTCGGCCCGACTCAAACCCAATGGGCACCTCTCTCTGCTAGGTCTTCGTGGTGCTGGTGAGGGTGACTGAGGCGTCGAGATGCAAAGGGGAACGGCGGACTGGGCGTGACTGGAGGTGGCGGTCGGCGTCTACCATTACCTGTTCTATGGTGGTGGCGCGACAAGGCGGCTAACGAAGGCGGTGATAAGGGGCTGCAGGTGCAGGTGACAACAACGGGGGAGCGATGGCGGCCCTTCAGCTTCTAGGTCTGGCATGGCGCAGTGGATCGATCATGGCAACAGAGTTAGGAACAACTCAAGGCGGCTGGGGGTTTCGGCGGAGCTTGGTCGACGGCATCAGGAGGGACGGCAGCGACGGCGGGTCCTCGACTTCTTAGATCTGGCACTAGGACGACCTCCTTCTCCGGCCGACCTCACTCAACCCCAAACCTCCTCCTCTCTGGCCGACCTCCGATCAGATTTGGGCTCGCTCGCTCTCGGTCCTCCCTCGAAGTCTCTCGGTGGGAAGCTATCGGAGCTTGTGTGCCTTCGACCTTCCTCGGTGTGCCCGTCCTCTTCTGGCCTATTTATAGGCACAAGGGGTGCCGGTCGACGGAGGTTTGGCCGTAGTCGGCGTGCGCCGATCGGCCTTGGGTGCGGCCGAACCGGTGTCCCATCGCTATCTCACTTTGTTGCGCGTCGTCGTCGTAGTGTGTGGTCTGCAAAAGCGGAGGAGGAAGGAGGAAGGAAAAGAAGAGGGGAAAAAGGGCCTCCTCGCGTGGGCCGAGCCAAAGGGGCCCACGCAAGAGAGAAGGAGGGGCTGGGCTCGTAGGCCCAGCCCTGATGGGCTACTCTTTTTTTTTTTTTTTTTTTTTTTTTTTTTATTATTATTTATTATCCGAGAAATAGGACAAAATAAAAGAAATTACAACCTAATTAAAACGTAATCAAAATTTTAGGTGTCAACAAGTATCATATACAAGTTTACAAGTTTTGCACAATCCACTTGCATGCGTGACTCCTTCATCAAATTCCTCATGTCATAAATTCGGCTTACTTGTGAGAGGGGCATTAAAATATTAAGGCTCCATTTTTTGGAAAATGTGACGATTCTAGAAAATATTTTCTAAAAAATCATTTTTCACATAATAAAAATATTTTCCAATATTTTGCTAAAACATGAAAATGATTATACCGTTAGGTATTCTATTTGATTTTCCTCTGTGCACTCATTTTGATAATTTTTATTTTATTTTATTTTATTTGTTCATTTTTATATTTTAGAAAAATTGAATTTTTAATTATTTTCGTTTTGTATTCCTCAATCGATTGTCAACCATGGTGACAGTCGGCGAGCTTGGGCTCAAGCCTCGCCCCCCTTTGGCGATGCTCAAGTATCACCGATTTGGCGAGGCCCAAGCCTCATGGCCCTTTGGCAACGCTCGAGTGTTGCAAATTCGGTGATGCTTAAGCCTCACATTGACAACCGGCTGAAGAAAAAAAAGGAAAAATAAAAAATATTAAAAATTTTAATTTAAAAAAGAAAAGGAATGCAAAATAAAAAATAACTAAACATAATGGTGAAAAAAAGAGTAGTGGAAAATGTTTTCCCTTTTTGAAAGTGGAAAATATTTTCCTCACTTTTGAATGAGTTTTTTTTTCTATTGGTGGAAATGTTTTCATTGACTAATTTATTTTTTGTGAAATAAACACTGAAAACATTGGAAAACGTTTTTCAATAAATTATTTTTCATGAAGGCTCCGTTTGTTTTGCGGAAAATTATTTTTAAGAAAATATTTTTAGAATTTTCCAGCATTCGGTTCATGGAAAATAATTGGTTGGGAAAAATATTTTTCATGAAATGAAAAAAGTCTTCTAAAATAGAGAAAAATATTTTCCTCACATGCTCTCTCTAATCTCACATCCCTACAAGCCCCCACTTTTTTTTTTTTTTTTTCATTTTAAAAGAATTTGATTTTCTTTTTCTTTTTCTTTTCTTTGTTTTCCCTCTTCTTCTTTCTCAGTTGGTCGCCAACCTCCTCACTTGCTTTCTCTTATCTCACACCCTTACAAGCCCCCACTTCTTTATTTTTTTTTTTTTTTTTTTTCAAAAATTTAGAGTTATTTTTTTCTTTTTCCTTTTTCTTTTCTTTGTTTTCCTCTTCTTCTTTCTTGGTCAGTCATTGGCTTCTTCACTTGCTTTCTCTCATCTCACATTCCTACAAGCCCGCACTTCTTTACCTTTTTTTTTTTTTTTTTTTTTAAATTCAAGTTATTTTTTTCTTTGTTTTCCTCTTCTTTCTTGGCCGATCCCTAGCCTCCTCACTTGCTCTCTCTTATCTCACATACCTACAAGCCCCCACTTCTTTCTCTTTTTAATTCTTTAATTCTTTTTCTTTTATTCTTTCTCAGCCACTTGCTAGCTACAGCAATGGCCGACAACTGGCCATAGGCGAGGCTCGAAGTCAGTGAGCTTAAGGCTCACCAATCTAGCAAGGCCCAAGGTTAGTGAGCTCGAACCTATGGCGAGGCTTGCACTCATTGGCCTTGGGCCTCTCCATATTATAAAGTAAGAGGCTCTCACTTGCCGATTAAGTAAGCCCTCGAACTTGACGCTCGCGCTTGCCGATTTAGCATGCGGAGAGCTTAGGCTCGCAAGAGGTGGGTGAGCCTCGTGCTCATTGGTGAGCTTGAGGCTCACCTTGTTACAGCCCCGATCCTCAGGCACGCACACATCCCTTATGTTTGGTCGATTTTATAATGCGATATCCCAGGACTACCTATCGCCGACCATTTAATTCTTAATAGCACATGCGGAAACAGTTACAAATCCTCGACAATAAAACGATAGGATAGAAAAGCAATGTCATAATTTTCATATTGAAATTCACAACCATGCTTTTATACAGAGCATAACTCAAAGTACTTCACGCAACTATTCATAACTTTCTGGTCTCACACTATTCATATTTAGACAGGATTCACAACAGAGGATGGGATCTCAGTCCTCATCCGGTTCGTACTCGGATCATCATCGGGGTTCTCCTCTAGGTACTCCTCTTCGGTTTCTTTCTCCTCAGACTCCTCATCAAGGTCCTGAAATGTTGTCCCACAACCGGGATGGACTATGTCTCAGCAAGTTCTACCCCACTAAAACTCGATTAGGAAACCAATACGCTAACCAAGCTGCCTATACACGCACGGGTCAGAAGACTTACCTTGGCCTCAAATTCCACCTGCATATTAGCACAATTCAATAGGCACCCTAGCAATCACATCACGGATTGATATCTCGATCAATCGACCTAGTCGATTTCATGTCAATCCGACCATTCCCCGGTCGTCTCCCTTATTCAGTCTCAAATCTTACTCCCGACTTCACGAGCATAGTCTACCACTTTTCTTGGCAACAAATTACGGTCTAAAGGACACGACCTATCTTTAGATGGCAAATTAGGGCCCAATGGGCGCGACCTTTAATAGGTGGCGGATTACGGCCTTATCAGGCACGACCCCTATCAGGTGGCAATTTACAGCCCAATGGGCGCAACCTCTATTAGGTGGCAATTTACTGCCCAACGGGCGCGACCTCTATTAGGTGGCAATTTACGGCCCAACGGGCGCGACCTTTAATAGGTGGCAGATTACGGCCCAATGGGTGCGACCGACTCCAAATTCGGTGGAAAATCTCGGCCCAATTGGCATAGCCATACTTCGGCGGCTTCCGAGGTTCAACTCACAACCTCTCACAGTCGATCTCTAATTGAACACCGACATTGACCAATCTTGGGATAAATCCCCACATACTCATCAACTCACTCAATTTCCACAAACTAGTACTCAATTAAATAAACAGAAAGCACCACTGCAATCAGCACAAAATTTTGGTCGTTGGCTATCCCAGCCTAATTTCTGGAAAATAAATAACTAATTAAATAATTTCAAAAATAAATAAATAAATACTAAAAATCCAATTTAGGCCTGTATTGCCTAATTGAAGCCCGATAAGGGTTTGGAAAAATCCCGAGATGCATTCAATAAATAGTATAGGCAGTTCTCTAGCTAAGTACACTAACCACCTAACTAATATGAATGCAATTAACTAATAATCACTGATCCATGCTAATCTAACCACCTAATTGTACTTAATTAAATCTAATCAATCCTTAAGCATCATTAATCTACTAAGCAATGATTAGTGAGATTACTCACTTGATTAAAAGCGGGGACCGGGACACTGCGACAACGACACGACGACGGCCGAAATCGGACTTTCGACAACACCGGCGGGCTTGGACCGGGCCTTGAACTTGGCCCAACAAATCTCAGCCCAACTGAGATTTGTCCTTGATTTTGGGCTGGACCCAAGCTGGGTTGGGCCTGCTGAAGACGGGCTGGCTTCTTGGGCTTGAGATGGGCTGGACTGCTCTTGAGGGCTTCAATTCAATTGAACATGGGCTGTTATTGCTGAAGATGTGCCTCAAAAGGATCAATCCTGCAGGCTCGTTGGGCTGCAGCTTCAGGCCGTGCAAGAAGCAGCAAGAATTGCAGACTGAAGAGCTGCTGGATTGGTCCGGCTTACTGCTGCTGGGCTAATCACCGCTTGCAGATCTCGCTGGCTTCAAACGGTGGCAGAAAACTGGGCTGGGCCAAAGTCACACGCTGCTGGATTCGCTGGCTGAGGAGACTGAAAACGCTGGCAGCGTGAGACGGCAGGAGAGGACACGAAGATGGAGCAGACGATCGTGGCAGCTGCTTCAGTGGAGCAAAACCGAAGATGGTGGTCTTCGGTCTTCGCTGGATTCACGAACAAGCAGAGGGAAGCAGGTTGGTCTTCGTTGAGGCAGCTGGAGGAGTCAACGTCCGGGGAGGCTTTGGTGGGTTGTTGACCCACGCGTGGACGAGGAAGCAGCTTCAACACCGCGTGGAGATTTCTTCGGTGGACGGCAGAGTGGATCGGTGGGGCTGAAGACGCGGAGATGGGCTGAGCTTCGGTGACGTCGATTCAAAGGGGAAAGGCTTCGGTCAGCAAGGCTTCGTTGGAGAGGCAGCTGGTTTGGTGGTGAAGCAGCAAGCGAGACCACGTGAAGGAAGGAGAGTCGGTGGCTTTAGTGGGCTGACTTCAAGATGCGGGCGGTGGAGCAGCTGCTTGGGAAATCGGCTCCGAGAGAAAATAAAAACGGATGCTGGCCGAGGGAGAGAACTGCAGCGTTCGACGCAAGAGAAAGAGAAACCAACCTATATCTGATCTCAAATCGATTTATATCTGTGCCGTAATGATCTCGATAGATGAGCACGGTCGGAAACCGATTCCTGGTCGAATTCTCAAGTCTATTTGCCTTAAAATTCTTAATGACTTTCCAGATAGTCTAATTATCTCGAGAGTGATTAGCTCTGAGAACAGCCCTATAAGCGCGTCAATGAAATGCCCGATTTATTCAATAGAAAACCTGACTGAAAATCTGGGATGTCATATGCCTGTGGCTAGTCGCTGGCCGTCACCATGGCTAGTTGAAGAAGAGAGAAAAACAAGGAAAATGAAAAGAGACATAAAAAAATATTTTAATAATAGATTTTAAAAAAATAAAAAATAATGAAAAATCGATTTTTAAAAATAAAAATAATAATAAAATTATTGAAAAAGTGTATAGAGGAAAATATTTTATATTTCATTTTTAAGTCTCGCCCAAATCCCAAAAAATAATTATATTTTCCTTGAATATAGCTTTCTAGAAAATATATTTCAAAAGCGCCACCTTTCTCGTGAAACGAGAGAAACATTAGAGAGTTGGTATTTTCTATGCTTTATCGAAGTAAGCTAAACATGAGTAGGCAATCATCAACGGAAAAGGAGATGGGCTGCCGTGGGCTATGCTAATTCTTTCCGTCTTGTCTCTATCCACTTAAAGAAATGTGAGAAGGCAATCATCATTATATCGTAGCGAGGAATAGTAGCATTGCCGAAGTAAACATTGGTTGATGAAATTGATTTGTGTAGCTTTTATAAAGCCATTTCCTACCATGCCACAGCGAAATAGGACCGAGTTAAATAAAATTACCATTTGAAGTATTTTTGTGATGTTGTTGGGAGTGTCAAGGACTAGTTAATTGCTAATGTTGTCCTCTATCGACTATGACTATTCCTATTTGATCAGATTGTGTGATTACGGAATTACAAAGGTTTGTGACTTTTGAGAGTCATTATCATTAAAGTTTGTATGTATGAGGATAAATTATCAGACCAAGCCCCCCATTCTCATTAAAGCTTAGTAAGATTTTGAATTCCTTTGTAAGAATGAGAAATTATTTCGTGAGAAATTGTAGGGTAAACACATGTGGGTCATTGAGTGTAATTGGAGACTGAAAAACATTGAGAATGTTTGAATAACTCAAGTGTAAATGTAATCTTCATTGTATCATTTAATTTATAGTGTAATTGTTTGTTGTTCTCCCCGCGAACATAAGTCATATCGACCGACCGAACCATGAAAATTCGGCATTCGATTTATTTTTTTGTTATGTTAAATTTATTATTCGATTGCTTATTGTCGTAGCACTATCCTTCCTCTTGGAGATCTTCTCGAAAAAAGAAGAACATGGATATGGCACGTGGAACCGGACGCAACTCCCTAATGTTGAAAACGTATGATTTGTTAATAGATTTGCACTTCTCCAATGCTAGAATGTCTCTCCCACTTTGATTGCATCGGATGGCGTAGCCCTAGGATACAGATGTGGTCTAAGAGAATCACCGATCCTAGTAAATCCATTGTTACCAGACTCACTTGCTTTGAAGAAATGTTTCACCTCGGGCTCATATTTGATCATAATCTTATGTGGTTAGGGCGTAAATATTGTAGGATCTTCGAGAGAATTAGTTCATCTATACTCAATTGAAGAGAAGGGTATTTATATCTAAACAAAATGCATAGAAAAGAAAATAATATAATCTAATAAGGAAATCAACAATTTTAGAAAATAACAAAATATTAAACATCCCTGATATCTAATGATATTTTTAAAAGTATTATCTAATAGAGAATTCTCTACCATCCATAAATATACAACAGCATAGGGCATGCTTCACTCCCTATTAATATCAAAAGAGCAAACACAAACTTCTTTTCTCTCCTTAGTCATGCAATTGTAATCAGGCATGCGCAGCATTAGTCACTACAAGAATATCCTTTGGAGATCTTCTCGAAAAAAGAAGAATATGGATTTGGCACATGGAACTAGATGCAACTCCCTAATGTTGAAAACATATGCTTTGTTAATAAATTCCCGCTTCTCCAATGCTAGAATGTCTCTCCCACTTTGATTGCATCGGATTGCGTAGCCCTAGGATACAGATGTGGTCCACGAGAATCACCGATCCTAATAAATCGGTTGTTACAGAACTCACTTGCTCTTCATAAATGTTTCACCTCAGGCTCATATTTGATCATGATCTCATGTAGTTCCTTGCCACCTCTACTTCTCCAAGAGCAATCACAAGCGGAATGTCGAAAAGACATAAATATTCTAGGATCTTCAAGAGAAAAGGAGATAGAACCAATTCATCTATACACAATTGAAGAGAAGGGTATTTAAACCCAAACAAAATGCGCAGGAAAGTAAATAATCTAAAGTAATAAGGAAATCAACTATTTTATAAAATAAAGAAATATTAAATAATCTCCCCAATATTAGATGATATCTCTAAAAGTATTCTCTAATAGAGAATTCTCTACCATCCAGAAAATATACATCAGGCATGCTTCACTCCCATAAATAAAATAAAAAAAGTTGCGGGTCCCCTTGGCAATTACGAGCTCAGATCTCATCCCAAGTCAACCACTTTTCGTTGGGGGGTTGACTAGTAGCTAATAAAAGACGGTGCCGGCCGGCCTTAATTAGGCCGCAGTTTTAGTGCTTATACGGCTTTAACTTCAGATTAACAAAATGTCGAAGCTAGTTCAAGGTCAAATGACGAAATTTTGTTCTCTGTACACGGTCTTATTTTCAATACACGATAAATAATTCTTTTTTAGGTAACCCCATATGCCTACTTATATTGGAGTACTAAGTGCCCTACAATAGTCAAATTAGATTAAGCTCGAAAGAAATGAAACCATTGTCCACCTTCCAGAAGTTCTCATGGCCGTGGACACGAGCATGGCTACAGTAAACAGCGTTTTTTTTTTTTTTTTAAATTATTAATAATGATATGTTATCGTATCGTTAGACTGATATAAAATCTCATAATTTGTTCTTCTTCCCATCTTTTTCCCACTTTATACAGCAGCTATTTCCCAATGCTTTGATTAGCTGGGCTTCATCCAGTGACCACAACTTGAGCTCTGAAAAAAGTATCATAGCGTCAAGGCAATTGCCATCACAGTGTTTGTAGGAATAATAGCATTGCCGGCGTAAGGATTGGTTTATCAAATTGATTTGTGCAGTTGTATAAGGCCGTTTGATACTACGCCATGACAAAATATGACAAAATTAAATTAAAATTATCATCTAATGTGTCTTGTAATGTTGTTAGGAGTGTCGAGGGGTAATTAGTTGCTAATGTCATCCTCTATTGACTGTGACGATTTTAATCTGATTATATCGAGAAATTATAGAATCACACAGACCTGTGGCTCTTGAGAGTCATAATCTTAAAGTTTGAACATTTGAGATGATGGACTAGCAGACTGAGCGCTTCTTTTCTTGTTCTAGAAACCTGAAATATAATTTGCTTTAGCTGCATACCTATGTAGCACCATTTGTGTTTCTGATTGTGTTCAACTAGCATTTCAGGTAACCATCAACTAATTTGACTGGAAATTGGCTTACTTCCTTTTTCTTATAAACTTCATATGCCATTGCAAAATTTCTATAACAAAAAATTAGAAACGCTTCATTTCATACGGCAAGAGGGGTAGGGGCATGAATGAGATGAAGGTACTATCGTATACCAATATACAATTTGTATAGGTGCATGTAGCATTTGAATTAAACGATACAACAGATATTACATCCACACTCGAGTTACTCAAATACTCTCAATGTTTACCAATCTCCAATTACGCCTAATAACCCACATGTGTTTAGCCCCACAATTCCTTACGAAATAATTTCTCAATCTTACAAAAGAATTCGTAAATCTCACCAAGCTTTAATGAGAATGAAGGGCTTGGTCTACTAATTTATTCTCATACATACAAACTTTATTACTAATGACTTTCAAAAGTCACAGACCTTTATAATTCCATAATTACCCAATGTAATCGGATAGGAATCGCCATAGTTGATAGAGGACAACATTAGCAACTAACTAGCCCCTGACTCTCCCAACGACATCACCAAATACTTTAAATGGTAATTTTATTTAACTTGGTCCTATTTCACTATGGCATGGTAGCAAACGGGGGTATAAAACTGCACAAACCAATTTCATCAGCCAATCTTTACATCGGCAATGCTACTATTCCTACGGACGCAATGATGATGAGATTGCCTTGTCACATTTCTTTTAAGTGAGTAGAGATGGAGAGGATTAGCATAGCCCACGGCAGGTCATCTCCTTTTCCATTGATGATTGCCTAGTCATGTTCGATATAATACAATTGTTTCTCTCAAGTTGTCGTAGCCACATTTGCGGCCAAGTTCTCCGCGAGCTAATCCATTAATTTAAACCCATCTCTTTTAAAATACTCTGACAACGCCGCCCATGATTGAAGATTTCTACACGGTTAAAATCGAACTTACGAAGTTGCGAAGGAAAAAGTTGTACGTCTGAAAGTCCTTCCCTTCGGTCAAACCACAACGATTGACAACTTCGATGATATCCTCTCATGTCCCCTCGACGCCTATATATATGCATGCAAATAACATACTCATCTCATTCTCATCGCAAACACAACACGAAGGTGACACGACTTCACCTCACGGCACATTCATATCAAATCTTTAAGTAACGACATGTCTTCGGCCCGCTTTGTCTTGCTCTCGCTCTCGCTCTGTTCCGCCCTCCTCCTCCGGGCCACCCTCGGCGCCGACCCTCTCTTCCACTTCTGCTCCACCCCCGAGAACTTCATCGCGGGCAACCCGTACGAATCCAACCTCAACAAGCTTACCAGCTTCCTCTACCCCAAGACCCCTTCCTCGGGCTTCGGCCCTGCCTCCATCGGCGATTGGCAAGACCAGTTCTATCGCCTCATGCTGTGCCGGGGTGACACATCGCCATTGGACTGCGAGGCCTGCAAGGCAGATGCTATCGCCGAGATCCACCGCCGCTGCCCTCACAACAAGGGGGCGATAATCTGGTATGACAACTGCATGTTCAAGTACCTTGACACTAACTTCTTCGGCCAGATCGACAATGCCAACAAGTACTACATGTGGAACCCGAAAGACGTGAGCGACCCGGAGGCGTTCAACGGCAAGGTAAGGGGGCTGCTGACCGGGCTGGTCGTGGAGGCTTACACGGTGCCAAAGCTGTACGCGACTGGAGAGATAGGACTGGAGGATAAGACGAAGCTGTACGGATTGGTGCAGTGCACGCAAGATCTGTTGGCGAACGAGTGCAGGGATTGTCTTGAGCGCGCAATCGACGAGTTTCCGAGCTATGGCGACGGGAAGGAAGGTGGGCGAGTGCTTGGCGGGAGCTGCAACTTCCGATACGAGATTTACCCTTTTGTCAATGTTTAAGAGTCCTCGCTCAAGGACCTAAATAAGTGTGGTTTAATGATTCCCTAGCTAGGGTGTTCCTAGTGTAATACATGGTAAATAAAGTGAAGGCGAGTTTGGGAATTTACCTGAGACTCTTTTATCATTCGAATGGTTTATATAGCTGTAAATAAAAAATTGATGTCTTCATTAATATGTCATGAATAATTTCTTACATAAATGTTCTTGCTATGTTTTAAGTTAGCGTAACTGGGGCTATCCGCGAGTCTATATTTTGCAGTTGTGGCAACATAGAAATTACAGTTCTTGTGTATATATGATGATAATCTAACTATCCACAAGTTGATACGTAAAACTTTTTAGTCTACAATGCCATTTTGCCAATATTTTGTATGTGGAAATGTTTCCGGAATTGTTGGTGCAGAACCTATTATTATTATGGAAATACATTTCCCGTTCGTGACCATTCAATACCCTAGGTGAAGAGAATTTCCGTGGTTGTGTTCAATTATTGATATATCCAATCATATCCTCTCTTTTATTTTTTTTTTTGAAATGTATAACTATGACTCGAATTTTTACTTTTAAAATGCCAAACAAATAAGTTACATGCATCGTGCAATTCTTTAAGTCTTTTGTATAAAATAAGTAAACCTAGTAGAGTTGATCTCTTCTCCATGGTCACCAACATTATTGAGTAAGGTTTATATTTTCCTTCGATCAGGATCTTGGTGGGCACATGCTCTTACACCACCCACGTGTAATGTTAAACACATAATCCCAAAAATAAGAATAAAAAGAAGTGAAGGAAAAATAGAAATCCACAATTCTTACTCCCTACCCTTAGGGAGAGAGGGAGACCTTAGGGAGAGAGAGAGAGAGGCGGGGGGGGGGGGGGGGGGGGTTTGACAATCCTGACAGAGAGGTAGGGAGTAGGGGCATGCATGGTCCGGGCGGGCGGTTCCCGACCTAGAACCGGGAACCACCTGCTAAGGACCGGTTCCGAAAAATGGAACCGGGATCCACTTGTTTGTTGCATGGATCCACTCGGGAACCAGACAGCCGGTTCGGTCCGGTTTCTGGGTGGATCCATGGAATCGATTTTGACATGAAACAATTTTGGTTTTCAACATAGAACGATTATGTGACATCAAAGCAAGCCAAATAAAGAAAAACCAAATTTAAGTACATGGAACAAAGATTCATTTGTTGCAACTATAAATGCAACCGATGAAGGAATGGATATACTTAAGTTGATATAGAGGCGGAGAGAGTAGTAAGTGTTCAAGAAAAATGGATCTCTCCTAAAGCTATGAACTAGACATATCCCTCATCAGGTTCGGCAAAATATCACAAGTCGCACAGACAAATCAAATGAGGTGAAACTAAACAAGACTTTATTGAATACATCACCTTCATCATTATATTAATAAATAAACTAAACAACCAAAAAGCATAAGAATTTCCCAATATTTAGCTTTGTATTCATCCTGCAGCAGAAACAATTGCCACAAAATAATTGCTTTGTATTCAGTTTTAGTAATTTTTTTTAAATATTAAAAGGGAACCAGTCCGGTCCGAGTGGGCAGGCGGGCGGATCCGCCCATGGAACTGGGAACCGGACTAGTTCCCACCGGTTCCCAAAATTGGAATCGGGAACCAGACCGGTTCCCTCAAGAACCGCCGGTTCCGGGCGGTCCGGGCGTTTCCCAGGTATTTTGGACAATCTTGCTCCCTACCCTCCCTACCTTTTTAGGGAGAGAGGGAGACCTTAGGGAGAGAGGGAGGGAGGGAGAGAGAGAGACCCGGGGGGAGGGGGGGTGGTCTTTGACAATCCTGACAGAGAGGTAGGGAGACGCGGGGCGAGTTGACTCAACAGCGGTGAGGGCTTCAACGGTCGGGATGGCGGCTTCATGAGGCTGCAACGGCGCTTGGCCAAGAACATTTGACTACATGAAAAAGAGGAATAATAACCGAAGGTGTCATAAACTTCTCAATTTTGTCAATGTAAACTTAAGCCTTTACGGGAAATTTTAATGTAATTCTTCCGGCCAATTGTAGCTGAAAATTGCTGACGTGGCATCCAGTCAACATGAGCTATCCTACATGGCAAGCTGATGTGGAGTTATTGGGGATCACCATATCAATAATATCAAACGGTAATTTCTGGAAGAGTTACATTGGAATTTCAAGTAAAAATTTAAGGTCATATTGACAAAATTAAAAAATTTAAAATCGAATTGGCATTCATATAATAAAGTTATGACTAATTTTGGTAATTTTATCCCAAAAAGGAGAGTAAGGTTGGGGGATTTTTAGCCTTGAGAAAATCCACTCATGCAGACTCCAAATAATTTTCGCGAAAACGTAAATCTATACACCTAATGGTAGATTCGACTAGTCAAGAAAATGAATATTGCCACCACTTGACCAGCAACCTCTTGGGACTACCGAGGCTTAGTTATTTGAGTTTATAACACATTATTCTAATATGAAAGTCTATGAAAAAAAATATACTCACTCATTGTGAGTTGGTGTTTTGCGTCACGTATCAAAAACAATTTCGTTATGAAAAACCAATAATTACGATTAAAAATGTGCTCGTTTTATCCTCCAATCTATGACATTTTATATTAATCTATAATACGATCACCAGATATGATCATATCGAGAAACAATAAGAAGAAGAAAACAATTTATGACATTTTGCTCACCTTAACTAAAAAGCAAAACGTTCTAAAATATTTTTTGTCTTTTACAATGTCATTTTTTTTAAATTGTAATCAAGTGCAAATGGAATTGTTTTGTGTATTTTGTGATATTTTACGATGACCAATGGTGTTTTAACCACAAGTATGTGGAAAACGTTGTAAAAGGGAGAAGTGCCAAAAAAGTCATAAACATTTTGTCTTTGTGCCGATTTAGTCCTAAACCTTTTTACGATGTGTCAATTCAGTCGTTTCCGGCCAATTTTGAATGGATTTTGCTGACTGGACGCTGGCCGGCTGATGTGGCCTGATTGGTGCTGACATGGACAACTTTTAATAATATTTTAATATTCTTTTATTTTTATTATTTTATTATTTTTTATTCTCTTCTTCTTCCTCAAGCCGGTCGCCGAACCTTGGCGACTGGCCAAAGGCGACGGCTGGCCAGGTCGACCTCGACTTCGCTGGCCATCTTGCCAGATCTGGTGAGGGCAAGCCTCGACGCCCCGCGAGGCCGCCCTCGTGAGGAGGCGGCCTCGAGTCGACGAGGTGTTTGTGCTGCGTCACGAGCATGCCCTGCTGCATGTGGGTCCCGTCAAAAAGCACCATCCGGAACCTCTGCCGCTCCCTCTCCATGGCGCCGGCGCCGCCTGGGTTTTGGTTGTCGGGGGTCTTCACCATCTTCATGTCCACCACCTGCACGATTGGCTTCACCTCGCTCTCCCCGACGAGCTCACACTCGCAAATCTTCCATATCGCGCCCTCCATCAGCTTCACTACCGCCGACATCTCTCCGAACTAGTGAGAGGGGGATGCTACCGTTGCTAGGGTTATGGTAGAGATGGGTGAGAGGAAATCGATTGCGACGAATTGAAAATTGATAGCTCAAGTGAAGCCGCCTCCTCGCGCCGAGCTGGCGGGGCTCGCCCTTGTGCTATGGGCAAGGCTCGAGCCTCGCCGCCCAGGCCTCGAGGGCAGCCTCGCACCGGGCGGGCGAGCCTCGCCACCTAGCGCGAGGCCACCCTCGTGGGCATTGGCGAGATGGCCAGCGAGGTCGAGGTCAAGGTCAAGGTCGACCTCGCCGGCCGTCGCCTTTGGCCGGTTGCCAAGGTCCGGCGATCGGCTGGAGGAAGAAGAAGAGAATAAAAAAAGAAAAAGAAAAAATTTTAAAAAGAAAAATATCTAAAATATCTAAAATATTAAAATATTATTAAAAGTTATCCACGTCAGCGCCGATAAGGCCATGTTAGCCGGCCGGCATTCAGTCAGCAAAATCCAGCCAAAATTGGTTGGAAATGACTGAATTGACACAACTTAAAAATGTTTAGGACTAAATTGGCAAAAAAAAAAAAGGTTTAGGACTAAATCGGCACAAAGTCAAAAGGTTTATGACTTTTTTGGCACTTTTCCCCGTTGTAAAATGTAAGATCTTATAATTTATGGTGTCATGACATTTTAGAATGCATAAAAGTATTATTTTTTGTTTTAATTGAATGAGGCCTCGCTGATTTTCATAACTATACTACAGCATTATAAAACAAAAATAATAGATTTATAGTACCGTCAAAATCACATTCTATAATTTCAAAAACTCTTCCAGTTGCCCACTCTTTGAAAAAGTTTCTTGCGTTCATAATTGCAAAGTCCTTATTCCAAACCTATAAGTCGTAGATGACCCCTCTTAAATTATGGATGAGACAAAGGGCTTTGGTTGATTCAGCAAGTTGCTGATTCGCATGTCTTTGAAAGTGCAAGATACTCTCTCCGAGAGAACTACTATAATCAATAAGGCAAAATGACGCAAATAATTTACATACGTTCTTGTTGGAAATTCAAAAACATTTGAGTATTTCATTACTGGGTGATTTGTTGCCAGAGGTGAGATAGATAATTCTTCGTAGCATAGATAATTGGCCAAGTCACAACAAGATCAGAAGAAAATTGAGATAATCAGCGACACTGACTAAGAGGACGCTGGAAACGTGTGATTAACCGACATCACCAATTCTCTAGAATTTTCAAGTTCTGTTTTGCCCAGTAAACGCAATTTAGCAGTCAAATGAATGTCATCTGCCATTGTCTTAGGAAATGTTATCATGCTCTGTGAATCGGTCTTCAGTAAAATAGAGAGTTAAATCCAAAAACTTAAAATGATAAATAGAATCTAGAAGTCCTTTGTGATTATATCTCACAGGAAAATGGATTACTTGAAATGCCAGTTGAAGACAATCGGAAACACAAATGGCGCAACACAGGAATGCAGTTAAAGCAAATTATATTGCAGGTTAGTAGAACAAGAAAAGTAGCGCTTGGTCTGCCAGTCAATTATCTCATACGTACAAACTTTAAATGATAATGACTCTCGAGAGCCACAGACCTATATGATTTTATAATTACCTGATCTGAGCAAATAAAAATCATCAAAGTCGATAGAGGATGATGCTAGCAATTAATTAGCCCTCGAAACTGTTGGATATATTATAAATATAGTCCAAAATAATATGTTCACATACAAGCTCAATAGGTAAAAGCATGATTATTTGGGTTCATATGGGCCGAAGCCCAATAATGTGCATATAAAAACTCTAGGGTTCCCTACGGAGTAACATCTTGTTGAGCGTCCAAACTTGACATCTCTTGGTGTAATACTTCTACTTCTCTCTCAAACCTATTACCTCCAACAATCTTGAAGTATTAGGTTCGTGTGTCGGATTTGAGCGAGTAAAGTGTGTTCTTGAAGATTTCATCAAGACGAATTCGCGGCTGTAATTTACTTTCGATTTCGACGGTGCTATTGGCCGGGATTTGAGTTTGAAGATTCAGGTGACCGAAATATTTGATTCAAAAACCCAAAAATTATAGCTAATTTAAGAGGGTGAAACCACTTGGGCTTTGATCTACTCGTTGCTACGAACGTTTTGAGTGGTCACTCGCATCAATCGGAGGTCGGATGAAGAAGTTACGGCACCCGGAAGTTTCCATCTGAATTTCTAGCGAATTTTGGGGACGAAATTTCTAGCGAATTTCGGGGGGCGAAATTTTTCAGCGAGTTTCAGCGATAAGAGCAGTCCATCTTAAGGTTTTTGGGCGCTCCAGATCCGTTTTTGGGGTTTGTTTTTGGAAAATTCCATCTCTACAGAGAGGTTTGATCAAGGTTAGGGGAGTTATTCAACTTTGTTGCTCTGAAGACTTCAAGATGCACTCTTTCTAACACTTTGCTTTGATTAAAATGGCAAAGCGTAGTTCCTATGATATTATAAAGTTGCAATCTTTTGATGTTACTGAATTTCATGGCTGGAAATTACATGTTCAATTTGGCATGAAAGAACGTGACATATTCTATCTTGTATTGAGCGATTTTACATCTACCACTGAAGATGTGAATAAATATCAATGGAACAAAGATGATGATTTTTGTAGAGATTACTTGTTGAACTCTCTAAATCCTCATTTGGCTATGACTTATTGTGAGTATAAGACGGCGAAAGAAATATGGGATCACTTGAACGCTCAGTTCCAAAAACAAGAGGGGTTATCTAAAACCCTTCTAGCGGAGAAATTTTTTGACTTTAAATTCACTATGAATTCAAGCATCACCTCTCAGTTAGTTGAATTTGAGAACATGAGGAACAAGCTGAAAGATGATAATTCGATATGTCCGATAATCTCTTTGTTGGTCTTGTGTTGAGCAAAGCGCAACCGAATGGAGTTCTTTCAAGACTAAAATGCACAGATGAAGGTACAGATGGGACTGGATGAATTAAATAGGTATATTCACATTGAGGATCAAAATATCACTAGGAAGAGTTTGGAACAAGTGGGACAACAAAAGTCAGTTGCCAACTTAGTTTCACACTCCAATAAACCTCAGAAAAAGTCCAAGTCACCAAAAGGTGAATCCTCTTTACAGTTAGAGGCCAAAAAGACTATCTTCCAAAAGAAGAAGAATGGCAAGTGCCATAACTATGGAAAGTGGGGTCACTGGGCAGCAAAGTGTAAGCTGCCAAGGAAGCCAAAGAACGACACACCACATAATGAGGCCAATATGCTAATTAGAGGATCGGGCCTCGAGCCTTTATTGGAATGATGAAGAATGGAAAGTCCAGCATCTCTTCCGAGTGGTGGTTGGACAAGTGGCGCTACTTGTCATGCTACAAATGACAAGAATTTACTCACCGAGGTCACGAAGTGAAAGACACGTGGAAAATTGCAATGGTGGTGAGGCAAAGGTGACTCATGTTGGAACTGCAAATTTGGTGCTTTCTTCATGTAAATTACTAACTCTAAAACATGTTAGAGTAGTACCTTTACTTAAGAAGAATTTGATATCTATGAGTTTACTTGATAAAGCTGGTATGTCTTTTTCAACTATGAATGGTAGAGTAACTTTATCTGTTAACTCATATTATTTTGGTTGTGCATTCATGGTTATGGTATGTATAGGTTGAGTTTAAATGCTGATAGCATAAACCATGTGAATTCTATTTTGATTGATCCAAAGTTGCTACACAATAGACTTGGACATGTGAATTACAGGAAAATGCAACATTTAGCTAAAACTCATAACATTCCATTAGATACTTCTATTCAATTTGATAAGTGTGAAGTGTGTGCACAAAGGCTAAAATTACTAGAAAACCCTTTAAATTGATTTCTAAAAGCACACAACTTCTTGAGCTAATACATTCTGACATTTGTGATTTTAGAAATTACATTACTAAAGGTGGTCGAAAGTATCTAATAACATTCATAGACGATTTTTCTAGATATTGTCATGTCTATTTGTTGAAATCGAAAGATGAGGCTTTTGAAAAATTTAAGATTTTCAAGTCTAGAGTAGAAAATCAACTCAACTTGAAAATTAAGAGGTTTAGGAGTGATAGAGGAGGAGAATATACTATGTCAAGGTTCAAGGAATTTTGTGCTTCGGAAGGTATAATACTTGAAACCACTGCTCCTTATTCACCCCAATCAAATGGTGTTGCAGAGCGTAAGAATAGAACGTTAACTGAAATGTTAAACTCTATGTTACTTACAGCTTGCATGCCTTCCTCCTACTGGGGAGAAGCAGTTCTAACTGCTAATCACATCTTGAATAGGTTGCCACACTCTAAGTTGTCCATGACACCTTATGAGATATGGCATAAGCGCCCTTGTAGATATGATACTCTTAAGACTTGGGGCTGTATTGCTTATGTAAGTATACCAGATCCTAAAAAAACCTAAGGTGGGATCTAGAACTATTACTTGTGTATATCTAGGTAGTGCAGAAGATAGCGCTGCAAATAGGTTTTTAAATCTATCTACTAACACAGTGATAGAATCTAGAGATGCATTGTTCTTTGAAAACAAGTTTATCAAAGATCAAGGACACTAATTCCACACAGTTGGCTATTGAACCAATTCCAGTTAGAGTATCTACAAGAGAGAGAATTCCCAAAAGTTTTGGTGAAGACTTTGTTGCTTACCATCTTGAGGATGATCCATTCTCCTATCAGGAAGCAATGAGATCTAGGGAATCCCTACTGTGAGCAGAAGCCATAGATGATGAAATGAGCTCTCTGCTGCAGAATTACACTTGGCAGCTAGTAAAATTGCCAAAAGGGGCTAAAGCTATAGGCTGTAAATGGGTGTTGAAGAAGAAAATGAATATTGATGGATCAATAGCCAGATACAAAGCACGCTTAGTAGCTAAAGGCTATAAACAACGGAGTGGAATAGACTATTTTGATGTCTATTCACCTGTGTGTCATCTATCAACTATAAGAATTCTTCTTGCTTTGGCATCTATTGAACACTTTATAGTGCATCAAATGGATGTAAAAACAACTTTCTTAAATGGGGATTTAAATGAGGAAATTTACATGGAACAACCGGAAGGATATGTTATGAAAGGTCTTGAGGACAAATTTTGTAAATTAAATAAATCTATATATGGTCTTAAACAAGCACCTAAGATGTTGCATCTTAAATTTGATGAAGTGGTAAAGAGTTATGGCTTTCAGTCTAGTTTTTCAGATAAATGCATTTACCATCGTTCTACGTCAAATAAGATAGTCATCATTTGCTTGTATGTTGATGACATGTTAATTCTTGGTTCCGATCATTTACGTAGTGAGTGACGTGAAAGCTACTTTAGCTAAAGAATTTGACATGAAAGATCTTGGTATTGCTAATACCATTCTTGGTATGAAAGTAAGCTTTGAACGGCAAGTCATCTCCCTTAGCCGACTCATTATATTGAGCAGCTACTTTCTACTTGGGGATACGATAAGTGTAAACCGAGTGAGACACCATGTGATTATAATAATAGACTGAGTCCTAATGAAGGGACCAGCGTGGATCAGTTAAAGTACTCGAAATTGATTGGTAGTCTCATGTATGCTATGAGTTGCATTAGACCTGACATAGCCTTTACAGTTGGTATGCTGAGTCGTTTTACTAGTAATCATAGTAAAGAGCATTGGGATGCCCTTAATAGGCTAATGAGATACCTTAAAGGTACTAAAGATTATGCGCTTTATTATTCTGGTTATCCTCCAATTGTGGATGGATATTCAGATGCCTCATGGTGCTCAGATATTGGAAATAGTAAGTCCACTAGTGGGTATATATTCACTTTGGGTGGAGCTGCTATTACTTGGAAATCCAAACGATAGACTTGTATTGCATTGTCGTATATGGAATCGGAACTTTTTGCTTTAACCTCAGCCGGTGAAGAGGCAGAGTGGATAAAGAATCTGATTATGGATATTCCTTTGACTCGACTAAAGATTAATTCTTTAAGCCTATGTTGTGATAATCGAGCAGCTGTCCAAGTCATCAATAATACTCTCTTTAATTCAAAGAGAAGACATGTGAGACTGAGACATGCGTTGTTGAATTATCTGAGAGAACATCGATGTGAGATCGAAGGATAACATAGCCGATGCTCTCACCAAAGGTATGCCTAAAGATCGATTATTCAAAACAGTGGGGGAACTGGGGTTAAAGACTATATAGGCAAGTCTTAACTACCATTTACTTACCTGTGTTTTGAATTATCAAATATTTCTTTATTGGCTACAATGATAAGCACAGTTTATATGTTTCATCGATGTTCACAGTTGCTGACTATTTGAAGAGGGTGAGTTGTCTCATTCCAAATTTGATGAAGATGACTTTAACCTAATTCAAATGTTCTATCTGGAAAAATTGTGTCATTCCAAACTTGATGATGCAATTCAACTAGATTGGACTATCCTTTTTGGTTAAATGATCTCATTCCAAACTTGATGCTAGATTATTTGACTTTAAGGAATCAGTAATTGTGACATTCCAAATTGAAACATAGAAACAATTGTTTACATAAGAAGCCTATTTGTCTTGTTCTTAATTGAAACTTGATATTACATGACTAGGTTGTTGTAAGTGACTTGACTATTGGTCTTGTTCTTTGAAACTAGACAATAGTTATTCTCCTACAAATAAACTTAAGTTGATGGCTCTTTGTAAATCACATTGTTTAGGTCTTGTTCATAATTTATGAAAGCGGCTTGATGCTTATGACATGATATTATGATGCTTTATGACATCAATATATGTTCTTCTCTGCTTGATGGAATGGTGCTAAGTTTTTATTCAATTGATTGAATTCATGATAATATGAAATTCATATTTGACATTCTACAGGGGATGGCAGAGATGGAGGAGAGCTTAATGAGTGGGATCGACCGGGATGACCTACTTGATGAATGAATATATATCATTTAGAGCGTGCGGGGATTTGACGGTTTTTGCTATTGCCTATTTTGATGAAGTCCATTTACTTGAGACTTGCATTTTGCTATTTCTATTTTGTGGACATTATTAAGCTTGTTTCTTATATTTGTAAGGCCTTAGACTATTTTGACTAGCCTACTTATACTTGATTAATATGCATATATTGGTTGTGAACTGAATCTGAGAATTATTTTGGGATTTGAATTTTAATCTCAGAACAGATTCATGATAAGAATGATTCACTTATTTAGTTTGCACATGATGATTTAGTTTAATACTTTACTACCGGAATACTCTTTGACTAATCCGAGTTGATTGTCTTGGACCGAATGTGGATGATTCATGTTTGTTTGAACATTACACTGACCAACTTATTGGATTGTGCTGTATGGTGAACATAGGAGGAGATTGTTGGATATATTATAAATATAGTTCAAAATAATATGTTCACATACAAGCCCAATAGGTAAAAGCATGGTTATTTGGGTTCATATGGGCTGAAGCCCAATAATGTGCATATAAAAACTCTAGGGTTTCCCTACGCTGGAGGTAACACTGTTGAGCGTTCCAAACTTGACGTCTCTTGGTGTAATACTTCAAGCAACTACTTCTTCTCTCTCAAACCTATTACCTCCAACAGAAACTCCTAACAACATTACACGAACACCTTAAATGGTAATTTTAATTTAACTTGGTCATATTTTGTTAGGGCATAGTATTAGATGGCTGCATTAAACTGCACAAATCAATTTGATAAACCAATCTTTACACCGGTAATGCTAATTGAAGCATGGCAAATACCAACTGTATAAAGTGGGAAGAAATGGAAAGAATAACAATTTGTGAGATTTTATGTCAGTCTAACAATACGACAACATATTATATCAATTAAAAAAAAACCGTGTACTGTAGACAAGCTCGTGTCCACGGCCACAGGAATTGACATCTTTCCAAAAGGTGGACAATGGATTCATTTCTTTTGAGCTTAATCTAATTTGACTATTAATAGCACTAAGTAATTCAATAGAAGTAGGCTATAATACTATTAGAGAGAATGGGATTACATGGGGTTATCCAAAAAAGAATTATTTATCTTGTATTGAAAATAAGACTGAATACAGAGAACAAAATTTCGTCATTTGAACTCGAACTAGTTTCGCCACGTTGTCTTCTCTGAAGTTAAAACCGTATGAGCACGAAAACTGCGGCCTAATTAAGGTCAACGCCATCTTTCGTTAGCTATTATAGTCAACCTCCCTCCACTAGAAACGGTTGAATTGGGATGAGATCTGAGCTCGTAATTGCCAAGGGGACCCGCATCCTTTTTTGATTTTTCCTTCCTCGCGCGTTCGATAGAATCTAGAACCTTGTGGCGTCACCCTCTTGGAATCGGCATAAGGAAATTCTTGCAGTAGCTACTTCCGTACATGACCGATCGCAATTGCATGACAAATGAGAGAATAGAAGGCTCTGTTTGTTTTTTTTTTTTTTTTTTTTTTTTAATGTTATGGCACGCGTTTGGTAATGTTTTTGTTTCGAGAAATAATTTTTGAATAAAAATAATTTTTTTCCTGAATAATTTCTGAGTATAAGAATACACTTGGTAACTATACAAAATTTCTACTCCTAGGAAAGAAATGTGTTTGCTAAAATTGTATAATTTTGTTGTTTCTTTTAGTTTCTTAATATTTTTATTAGATTTTCCTTTTTTTTCTTTTTTCTTTTTTCTCCTTCTTCATCTTTCGGCCAGTTGTCGGTGGCTAGCAACCGGCTAAGTGAGGGCAAGGTGATGGCCGGCGAGGCTCGGCCTCGCCCATATCTCATGAGCTTGGTTCTTGTTTGTTTGTGATATCTTATTGTCTATATAAGGCAAGTGAGTGTTTTGTGAAAAACATCTCTATGACTTTCTAAACTTATCTTCTTCTCTAGCTTGGGAGCCTCCCAAAGGCCTGGGGAGCACTGCAAGGCTTAGTCTCATCAAATTTGGGTGAGACCAAGCCTCGCTGGTGGCCTCGGTGGCCAGGCAAGCCTCGCCTGACCACTAGTGAGGCCAAGCCTCGCGCTAGTTGGTGAGGCTTAGCCTCGCTTGGGCTGGGCGAGCACAAGGCCATCTTGGTGCCAGTCGACGAGGCTCGGGCCGACGAGTCTCGCCATGGTGCAGCATCTCCGAGGGCCGACGACCCTCTAGCAAGGTCGTTGGCTCTCATCTGGCCAGTTGCCGGCGCCAACCATGGCCAAGGTTTGTGAACGGTCAAAAGAAGAAATAAAAAGAAGAAAAGAAAGAGAATAAAAAATAAGAGAGAAAAAAATTGTTTCTTCAAATTGTTCTCGAAGCAAGAAGTAATTTTTTCTACTTTTTGTTTCTATTCTAGAGAACAAAAAAATAGATCTTTTGTTTTCGGGAACAAAAGTTTTACCAAACACGTTTCTATTTCTTTTTTTGTTCCGGGGAACAGAAACACTTTTTAGCAAACAGGGCGTTAGTATAAATAGGATTGAAGCATGCCCAATATTGATGTATATTTATGAATAATAGAGAATTTATTATTAGATAATACTCTTAAAAATATCATTAGATATTAGGGATATTATTTCATATTTCATTATTTTCCAAGATAGCTTATTCTCTTATTAGATTAGATTATTTCCTTTCATATGTATATTATTCAAGTATAAACATGATTTTCCAATAAAGTCAATCGAGTATAGATAATTTTTACTGATTTTCTTTCCCCTCTCTTGAAAATCCTAGAATGTTAACACCCTAGCCATATAAGATCATGATCAAACATGAACTCGAGGGGAAACATTTTTTCAAAGCAGCGAATGCCGATCCACGGTGAGTTGTGCAGCAATCGATTTACTGTGATCGATGGTTCTTATGGACCATCTTTATATCCTGGGGCTACGTCATCCGATGCGAAGTGGGAGCAGTTCCGGCATGGGAGAAGCGGAAATCCATTAATGTAAGTGTGCGTGTTCAACTTTAAGGAATCGCATCCAGTTCCGTGTGCAGACCCACGTTCTTCTTTTTCGAGAAGATCTCCAAAATCAAGGATAGTATTTTGAAAAGAAGAAGCCGAATAATAAAATAAACAAAGAAATATTTGATCTATATTCATTAGAAGATTAGTAAATAATTCCTTTTATAGATTAAACGAAACAACAAATTACAACCATACTCGAATTACTCAAATAATTTTGATGTTTTCCAATTTCCAATTACACCAAATAACCCACAAGTATCGAATCACATAATTTCTTTTTAAATAATTTTTCAATCTTGCAAACGAATTCACAGATCTTACTAAGCTCTAATGAGAATTAAGGACTTGATCTGCCAATTTATTTTCATGTATACAAAATTTAATGATAATGACACTCGAAAGTCACAAACCTTTGTAATTTCGTAATTACCCAATCTAATTGAATAGGAATTGCCAGAGTCAATAGAGGAGAACATTAGCAACTAACTTGCCGCCGACACTCCCAATGAAACACAAAAATACTTCAAATGGTAATTTTATTTAACTTGATAATGTATGGCATGATAGCAAACGGCCATATAAAACTGCACAAATCAATTTCATCAGCCAATCTTGATTTTTTCACCATTCTTTAAGCGGGTAGAGATGGAGAGAATTAGCATAGCCACGGCAGCTCATCTCCTTTTCCGTTGATGATTGCCTAGTCATGTTTAGCATACTTTGATGGAGTCATTAGCCCTAAAGCGGACCTACATATTCCTGTATAATTTACCCTTTTAATGCCTATTGAAGGTTCCTGCGTCAACTTAGTTACACAAGTGAGAACAATTTCTTGCAAAAATGGACCTTCTCTTCCCCAAAATGAATCCGATACATAAGACTACTTCACGAGCCATCTTTGGTTCAATATAATACGATAGTTTCTCAAGTTGTCGTAGCCCACATTTGCGGCCGAGTAATCCGCGAGCTAATCCATCAATTTAAACCCATTTCTTTTAAAAAAACTCCGACGCCGCCCATGATTGAAGATTTCTACACGGTAAAACTGGAACATGTGAAGCTGCGAAAGAAAAAGTCGTACGTCTGAATGTCCTTCCCCTTGGTCAAACCTCGACAATTTCCACCTTCGAAGATGTCCTCTCATATCCCCTCACCACCTATATATGCATGGAAATAACATACTCATCTCATTTTCATCGCAAACACAACACGAAGGTGACTCGACTTCGCCTCACAGCACATTCGTATCAAATCTTTAAGTAACGACACGTCTTCGGCCCGCTTTGTCTTGCTCTCGCTCTGTTCCGCCCTCCTCCTCCGGGCCACCCTCGGCGCCGACCCTCTCTCCCACTTCTGCTCCTCCTCCGGGAACTTCACCGCAGGTAGCCCGTACGAATCCAACCTCAACAAGCTCACCAGCTTCCTCTACACCAAGACCCCTTCCTCGGGCTTTGGCCTCGGCTCCATCGGCCAATACCAAGACCAGGTCTATGGCCTCGCGCTGTGCCGGGGCGACACATCGCCATCGGACTGCAAGGCCTATGTGGCGGATGCTGGCGTCGAGATCCGCCGCCGTTGCCCTTGCAACAAGGGGGCGATAATCTGGTACGACAACCTGCATGTTCAAGTACCTTGACACCGACTTCCTGGGCTAGATCGACAATGCTAACAAGTTCTATTGGAAGATATGCCGAAGATATGCACAGATTGTGATGGATATATTCTCCAAATTGTAATTGATTATTTTGTATCAATCTAGGATTAGATCTGATATACTTTCCTTTTATTAAACATCGTCTGTACATTTTTATTCCTCTTTGTACATTGAAACAATCAATGAAGTGCACAGAATACATTACTCTCTATTCTCTCTATTCTACTTGCTTTCACTCTGTTTTCTGACGTGGTATCAGACCGAGGTTCCTTCTTCTTCTGACTTATGCACTTCTTGATTGCCCTCTGGACGTTTCTTGTCTTTGTTGTTGTAGGAACACTAAACCTGCACAACAAGATTAGCACTCCGGTGTAGGAATCAGTATTTAAGCACTTCAAAATCATAAATATTTCCTTACCGTTTTTTGCTTTCTTACCAACATCATGGTTAAGGAAGATTCATCGATTTCTGAAGAAAAAATCTCAGAAGAGTCATATGTGCAACAAGAACAGCCAAACTAGGGACAGCCCATCGCAGGCCAGGCCACTTTGGGACAATCGATCACAGCCCAGCATGCTTCAGGGCAATCCATCCAGTGGCTCCCTATTCAGATGCCACCCGGCCCATGGATCTACGTGCCCACCCAGCCAAATCCACGGTCGATGGGTCAAGGCATCGGAGAGCCGGTTCAGCCCAGTGGAGGCCCACCAACTGATTTTGGGGCAAGCCAAACCACTGGGCCAAACCCAACGAACACGGATTATTTTCAACTGGATATTTCGGGTCCGAGGCTAAATCCCTACTCGGTTTCCCAACCCGGTTTCTTGCCGTACCCGTTCATCACCGCCAACGATCGACCGGAGCCTGGTGATCTGCTATACACGGCGACAGGCGACTGATCGGAGCTACGGCTCATCACTCAACAACTGTCAGGCCCCGACAACTACTCAAGCTGGTCGGTGGAGTTCTGGTGAGCGTTGATCACAAAAGACAAAGAAGTTTTTATTGATGGTACTTTACCGATCCCATCGGATGAACGTATGGCGCAACCGTGGAGGAAGTGCAATCAGTTAGTCCGAACATGGATTGGCAACTGCATTACCTCCGAAGTCGCTGCCAGACTCCCACCGACGAAAGATTCGAGAAAAATGTGGGACAATATCAAGGAGATGTATGGAAAATTAGATAGGGTTAAGATTTTTTCCTTGACCCAACAACTCTCAGATCTAAAAAAGGGCAACATGAGCATCGCCGCGGTTTACAACAAGCTCTCTGCTTTGTGGAACAAATTGGAGGCAGTCGAGGAGAAGTTAGAGGGCCCAGATCTTACCTTACAGGAATACCGCGCCATTCGAGAGAGGGAAAAGATCACTAGATTCTTGTTGATCTTGAATGAGTCTTACCAGAATTTTCGATCTCAAATCTTGGCAATGGAACCCATGCCGACTCTTGGCCGGATCTATCAGCTCGTCGTCCAAGAAGAAAGCCAGCATCTTGTTGGCTCCGATCTGCACAAATCCGGTGACGAGATGGCACTCACAGCTCATGCGAGTCATGGAGGAGCCATGACTAGAGAGTACGAAGGAGGATGGGCGCCGCAGATCTGGTTTGCAGGAGCAAACCCTAAATCCTTCAAGAAAGGATCGAACGGTCAGGATCTAATTGTCCGATCCGACGGTTCACGTGGGCTCAATCCTTTCGCTCGATCTGATAGCCCACGCGGAATCTCTCAAGTAGGATCAGACGGCCCACAGCGCTCATTTTCCGCTCATGGATCCAATGGCCCAAATGAGGCCGCGATGGCTTCGTTTTTTAAACCATCCAACGGATCATATTTTGCCATGACATCAAAGAACAATGGGTAAAATTTTAAAGGAAAAGGTAAGTTATACTGCGATTATTGCAAACGTCCACATCATACCATAGATAATTGCTGGAAATTGCATGGTAAACTTGGAGAAAAAGGAAAAAGGGATTTTCCAACAGCTTTACAGGTGACAAGGCAGCATACTGACAGATCAAATCAGTCAATTAGTCATGATCTGTATCAAGAGATTATGCAGGCTCTTAAGAAGTTGGATGTTTTTGAGAGCACCGGGAGTTTTACAGGTACTTCTTATTGTTTGTTGAATTCAATTTTGAGGACTGCTTGGATAATTGATTCAGGTGCTAGTGACCACATTATCTGCAATGAAAGGTTCTTTTCAAAATAAATAAATAAAAATTAGATTTTCCTATCTCAGTCCAACTTCCAAATGGGAATGTTACCTATGTCACGATGATTGGCACAGTAATCCTTAGTCCTCTTATCACACTTCATAATGTCTTTTATGTTCCAGAATTCCATTTCAATCTCATATTAGTTTCTCGAGCTTCTGAAGAAAACTCATGTCGTGTCCTATTCAATCATGATCATTGTTTGTTTCAGGCCCTTTCGACTGGCAAACTGATGGGCTCGGGTAAAATTTCGCAAGGGCTATATTTTTGGACAAGTTTCTCCAGTAATTTCAATTCATCTTGTATTGGATTGAATAAAAAATCATTGTGTAACATTACTACCAATGATAAGCTTTTCCTTAATCATCAACGACTGGGTCATTCTGCTGCTTTTCCTTACCCTCGATGTTCAATTTGTCCTTTGGCAAAACAAGCTCGTATGCCTTTTGACAATAGCAAATCTCGTGCAAAAGCCCCCTTTTCATTAATCCATGCTGATGTCTGGGGGCCCTATCACACACCTAATCGTGATGGTTCTCGTTTCTTTTTAACACTTGTGGATGATTTTTCTCGTGCCACATGGATATTTCTGATGCAATCAAAATGTCAAGTTTTTTCTCACATAAGAACTTTTTTCTCTCTCTCCAAAAATCAATTTGGAAAGTCAATTCAACGTATTCATACTGACAATGGAAGAGAATTCTTCAATAGTGAATGTGCATTTTTTTTTCTTCAAACAGAATTTTGCATGAGAGTTCTTGCACATATACCCCATAGCAAAATGGTATTGTCGAGCGTAAACACCGTCATCTTTTAGAGGTAGCTCGTGCTCTTAAATTCCAAGCTTCCATTCTTGAGACTTTTTGGGGAGATTGTGTGGTCACTGCAGCTTACCTGATAAATCGAATGCCAAGTCGCATTCTCAACAAGAAGACACCTTTTGAGATGCTATATGGAAAGAAGCCAGAACTTCAACACTTGAGAGTTTTTGGTTGTTTGTGCTATGTGACTACAGTGGGGCCACGAGATAAGTTGAGTCCACAAGCCAAGCAATGCATATTTATGGGATATCCGAGTCTCACAAAGGGATATCGGGTTTTTGATAAGTCCACTGGGGAATTCTTTGTTAATAGGGATGTTTTCCATGAGACTATTTTTCCTTTTGGTGATGATTTATCTTTACATGATGAGTCTGATAAGGGCATGAATAATCATCGTTTTTTATCTGAAGAAGATCTATCTCCTGGACAATCATACATCATTGCACCTTCATCATATCTGCCACAAGGTATAATTTCCTCTCCAACGGTAGTTGTGGATACTTCAGCTACACTGAATGAGGAGGAGCATAATCCTTCATCAACAACAACATCTCCAATGTCAAATGAAGAATCACAAGTGTCTTCACAACCAACACCACATAATAATCCGCCATGGCGCTCTGGACGTGCTACGCGTCCGCCCACATGGACAAAGGACTATGTTTGTGCAGCTTCAAGTTCTCAAGGTACTCGTTACCCTATCTCCTCATATATATCTTTTCATCAGTTATCCTCGGATCATACGTGCTGTATTAGTCGTATGTCTGAGGAAACAGAGCTGTCAAATTATAGTGAGGTAGTAAATGATCCACGATAGCAAAAAGCTATGGAGATAGAATTGCATGCATTAATGGAAAATCATACATGGGACATTGTTCCTTTACCGTCTCATCGAAAACCGATTGGTTGCAAGTGGGTCTACAAGATTAAATATAAAGCTGATGGCTCTGTGGAAAGATATAAGGCACGGTTGGTAGCCAAAGGCTTCACTCAACAAGAAGGTTTCGATTATCATGAAACGTTTTCTCTAGTAGCGAAAGATGTTACAGTTCGCACTTTCTTGGCAATTGCCGCTTTTCGTAATTGGTCATTGCACCAAATGGATGTTCACAATGCCTTCCTCCATGGTGACTTGGATGAGGAAATTTATATGGACATTCCACCGGGATTATGGAGACAGGGGGAGTCTAAGGTATGTCGTCTCTGCAAATCCTTATATGGTCTCAAGCAGGCTTCTAGACAGTGGTATGCCAAGTTTACGGATGCACTTATGGGAGCAAGTTTCAAACAGTCTAGACATGATTACGCCTTATTCACAAGGACAAAAGGTATGTCATCTATCTATTTGATGATATATGTTGATGACATACTTATTATGGGAAATGATTAATCCGTCGTGACAAGTCTCAAGAAATATTTGCATTCCACTTTCCATATTAAAGATTTGGGACCACCCAAATACTTCCTTGGCATTGAGATAGCTCGTTCAAAGCAAGGAATCTCACTTAGTCAATGGAAATTTGCGTTAGAAATTATATCTGAAGCGGGTCTATCAGGATGCAAACCAGCAGTTATTCCTATTGAGCAGAATGTCAAATTGACCACTGCTGATTATGATGCAAGTCTACAATCTACTGAGGATGATTTGTTACTCAAAGACCCATCAACCTATCAGAGACTGGTTGGGAAACTTATTTATCTCACTATGACTAGACCAGATATATGTTATGTAGTTCAAACGCTGAGTCAGTTCATGAATAGCCCCAAACAGTCTCATATGAATGTCGCATTAAAAGTTGTGAAATATCTAAATAAATGCCTAGGACTTGGGATTATTCTTTCTCGTGATTGCAACATGGAAATGACGGCTTACTGTGATGCTGATTATGCGACTTGTCCTATGAGTCGAAGATCTATCACTGGTTTCTGCATCAAACTTGGAGAATCGTTACTTTCATGGAAAACAAAGAAACAGTCCACTGTCATTTTTTAAAAAAAATTGTAATCGAGTGCAAATGGGATTCTTGTGTATTTTATGATATTTTACAATGACCGATGGTGTGTTCACCACAAGTAAGTGGAAAACGTTGTAAAATGTAAAATCTTATAATTTATGGTTTCATGACATTTTCTAATGCATAAAAGTATTAGTTCTTTTAATTGAATGAGACCACGCTGATTTTCATAACTATACTACATTGGCATTAAACAAAAAACAATAGATTCTATAGTACCCTAAAAATCCCATTCTATAATTTCAAAAACTCTTCCAGTTGCCCACTCTTTGAAAATGTTTCTTGGGTTCAAAATTGCAAAGTCCTTGCTCGAGACCTATAAGCCGTAGATGACACCTCTTGAACTAGGGATGGGACACATGGATTCGGTTGATTGGGCGGGTGACTGATTCACATGTCTCTAAAAGCACAAGATATGCTCTATGAGAGAATTAATGTCTTTAATAGGGAAAATGATATTAATAGTTTACATAAGATCATGTTTGAAATTCAAAAACATTCGAGTATTTCATTATTGCATGATTTGTTTTATTATGCCAAAGGTGGGATACATAATTCTTCGAAACATAGACTATTAGCCGAGTCGAATCAAAATCAAAAGAAGTTTGAGATAACAGCGACACTGACGAAGAGGACATTAGAAAGTAGATATGTGCATGATTACCTAAAATCACCAACTCTTTAGAATTATAAAATTCTGATTTGCCTAATAAACGCAATTTACCAGGGAAATGAGTGTTATCTACTATTATCTTAGGGGATATTATCCGGGTCCTGCTATGATGAATCAATCATTACTAAAATTATGAATTTGTTGCATTATGTTATGTGCTAATGTTGGAAATCACTGTATTTAGCAATAACAAATAATCACACAAGAAATATATTACGTATCACTTGTCTACGTGACTTATATGCTTTTAATATACATATGGGTCTCCCTCCGCTTTTGTGCTTAAAGTTAAACATTTGGATAAACTCTTTTATATGGTATTGTCGCGACCTCTTTTTTTTTGGCGCCCACTGTGGGGTGGGCACCTTGCGGAGGCTAATGGTTCAGCTATGTTTATTAAGCGTAGCCTGGACTCTCCCAAGTCCACCAATTCACGACTTAATAGTTTGATGTTTTTAACCTGTGAGTTAATTTTAAAATGGAGTCGCCACTAATCGATTTTTGGTGGGTCGATTAGAAACCCAAGTAAAGTATCGGGAGAAATACTCACTCCTGCGCAACCAGAGAAATTAAGATCGGGGACTTGATTACACTAGTTAATCACTAATACCCTTTCGGTACCTAATCTTATTTAAACCCTAAGGCTTTTTGGATTTTTGAGGGGTTTTCCATGCATTTGTAGAAGAAAAACATTTTTGGATCATTTTCTCATTTTTTGGACATAAAAGCTTTTTTTTGATCTTTTACTGAAAATAAAAATCAATTTTTGGCTTTTTCTGACTTTTTGGTTTGTTTTTGGGAAAATATGGATATTTTTTATTTTTTGGTTTTTTATGGAAAATAATTTTTTTTTTTTTTTTTAATTTTGAAAATATTATATTATATTATAATAATATAAAAATGAACCGGGTTGGATCCTTGGGTTGGGTCGACCCGGTCGTCCACTCGAGACCGCGGGCCTAGCCCAGGATTTTTTCCTTTTAAGCGGAAAAGCCCAAGCCGATTTTGGCCCACTTCACAAAAAATTGCAGCCTAACACTACCCAGCCCACACACGCAAGCCCAACATGGGGAAACCCTACCCAGATGGGGGTTTCACTCTACCCAACTCAAACCCGAGGGGCACCTCTCTTGCTCAGGTCTTCGCGGCGCTAGTGAAGGCGGTTGAGGCGTCGAGATGCAAAGGCAAACGGCGGACTGGGCGTGACTGGAGGTGGCGGTCGGCGTCTACCGTTACCTGTTCTATGGCGGTGGCACGACAAGGTGGCGGACGAAGGCAGTGACAAGGGGCTGCAGGTGCAGGTGACAATGACAAGGGAGCGATGGTGGCCCTTCAGCTTCTAGATCTGGTGTGGTGCGGCGGATCGATTGTGGCAATGGAGTTAGGCACAGCTCGAGGTGGCTGGAGGTTTCGGCGGAGCTTGGTCAACGACGTTAAGAGGGACGGCAGCAACGGCAGGTCCTCGGCTTCTCAAATCTGGCATCATGATGACCTCCTTCTCCGGCCGACCTCACTCAGCCCCAAACCTCCTCTCTAGCCGACCTCCGATCAGATTTAGGCTCGCTCGCTCTTGAACCTCCCTCGAAGTCTCTCGGTGGGAAGCTATCGGAGCTTGCATGCCTTTGACTTTCCTCGGTGTGCCCATCCTCCTCTGGCCTTCATTGGGGGCCTATTTATAGGCATAAGGGGTGTCGGTTGATGGAGGTTCGGCCGTCGGTCAGCATGCGCCGATCGGCCTTGGGTGTGGCCGAACTGGTGTCCCATCGCTATCTCACTTCGTCGCATGTCGTCGTCAGATCGCGTGGTCTACAGAAGCAGAAGAGGAAGGATGATGTGAATCGTTGCGGAAGGATCGTTTTACGAAGGCTTAGATGGTGCGAATGGCAAACCTCGACCTCCAATCAAACCTGTGATTGGCAACCTCGGTATGAACGTGACCTGTTGACGAACGCGTGTCAACCAACCAACGTTATAGACACCACGAGCAAAAGAATTCGCTATCTCGTTCGATAAGTCGAATCGACCACCACAAGAGAATCTTGATTAGGTCAAGTCTTCAAAAGAACAATAGAAGAGAATCTCTCAACTTTTTCCTCCAAAAAATTAAATATCTATTTGTTCCCAAAGAAATTTGGCAAATCCTTTATATAAGTTGCCACACAAACCTTAAAAACCAACCATAAAAAATCTAATGCGTCATATTCTAGAATATTCTTAAACAAGAATATATATAAATTGACTTGGTCAATTATTTAGTGACCGGATAATTAAATTGCACCAAGATTTCCAAGATTCTTCAAGTTTGATCCAAGGTCATCTTCACGCCAAAGATCACGAACCATGACGCCAACAGCTTGCCTGAATTGTTTGGCCCGCGCTTGAGTAATCGAACCAGTAGGAATAGACAATGTGTCCCTAGCACCTCCTCCTCGATATGGCTCGATGTCCACATCAAAGGAGGAAAGAAGAAGAAGAGGGGAAAAAGGGCCTCCTCGCGTGGGCCGAGCTAAAGGGGCCCACGCAAGAGAGAAGGAGGGGCTGGGCTTGCAGGCCCAACCCTAATGGGTTGCTCTCTTTTTTATTTTTTCTATTTTTATTTATTTGTTTGTTTGTTTTTTCTTGTTTTGTTTTATTATTATTTATTATTTGAGAAACAGGACAAAATAAAAGAAATTACAACCTAATTAAAACCTAATCAAAATTTTAGGTGTCAACAGTTGCCCATCTTTGAAGGTGAGTTCGCAGAGGTTGCTTTTAAAGACAAACCGATACCTAAATTTTGCCCATGCATAAGCAATAGATTATATCTTATTTGGGATCTAGTGTCCTATGCAAGGAAGAGTAATGTAGCATTATATGTAGTCAAACAAATAAGAAGATACTTGTAGTTTTTTACCGATAATGAGTGAGATAGGGTGTAAACCCCGAGTTTGGCAAATATCAAGGCATCATCTTACCCAGTGACATGAGGAGATTGCTTTTCCAAGATCCAAACCTTTCTTCGGTCGCCTTGACAGGGAATCGCTTTTCCAGGACTCGAACCTTTCTTCGGTCGCCTATTAGAGCAATTCGAGAAGGTCTCCCACCTCCTGGTAAAAGGGGAATATCGAGGACGTACTTCGCATATTCATGAAAATCTCTCACCTCCTTAAATATTCATGAAGGTCTCCCACCTCCTAGTAATTGAAAATATCGAAGACGTACCTCGCATATTCATGAAATTTTCCCACCTCCTAGTAATTGGGAATATCGAAGATGTACCTTGGATATTCGTGAAGGTCTCTCACCTCCTGGTAATTAGGAATATCAAGGGTGTGCATCGCATACTCATAAAAGTCTCTCACCTTCTGGTAATTAGGAATATCGAGGACGTACCTCGCATATTCATGAAGGTCTCCCACCTCCTAGTAATTGGGAATATCGAGAACGTACCTTGCATATTCATGAAGGTCTCCCACATCCTGATAATTGGGAATATCGAGGATGTACCTTAGATATTCATGAAGGTCTCTCACCTCCTGGTAATGGGAATATCGGGGACGTACCTTAGATATTCATGAAGGTCTCTTACCTCCTAGTAATGGGAATATCGAGGGTGTGCCTCACATACTCATGAAGGTCTCTCACCTCCTGGTGATTGAGAATATCGATGACGTACCTCGCATATTCATGAAGGTCTCCCTCCTCCTGGTAATTCGGAATATTGAGAATGTACCTCGCCTATTCATGAAGGTTTCTCACCTTCTAGTAATTAGGAATATCGAGGACGTACCTCGCATATTCATAAAAGTCTCCCACCTCTTGGAAATGGGAATATTGAGAACGTACCTTAAATATTCATGAATATCTTTCACCTCCTGGTAATTGGAAATATCGAAGATGTACATTAGATATTCATGAAGGTCTCTCACCTCCTGGTAATGGGAATATCAAGGATGTACCTTAGATATTCATGAAGGTCTCTCACCTCCTAGTAATTTGGAATATTGAAGACGTACCTCACATATTCATAAAGGTCTCTCACCTCCTGGTAATTGGGAATATCGAGGACGTACCTCGCATATTCATGAAGGTCTCCCACCTCCTGAAAATGGGAATATCGATGACGTACCTTAGATATTCATGAAGGTCCTCACCTCTTGTAAATGGGAATATCAAGGACGTGCCTTAGATATTCATGAAGATCTCTCACCTCCTGGTAATGGGAATATCAAGGACGTACCTCGCATATTCATGAAGGTCTCCCACCTCCTGGTAATTGGGAATATCGAGAACGTACCTCGCATATTCATGAAGGTCTCCCACCTCCTGGTAATTGGGAATATTGAGAACGTACCTCGCATATTCATGAAGGCCTCCCACCTCCTGGTAATTGGGAATATCGAGGATGTACCTTAGATATTCGTGAAGGTCTCTCACCTCCTGGTAATGGGAATATCGAAGGTGTGTCTCGCATACTCATGAAGGTCTCTCACCTCCTGATAATTGGAAATATTGGGGACGTACCTCGCATATTTATGAAGGTCTCCCACCTCCTAGTAATTGGGAATATCGAGGACATACCTCGCATATCCATGAAGGTCTCCCACCTTCTGGTAATGGGAATATTGAGGATGTACCTTAGATATTCATGAAGGTCTCTCACTTCCTAGTAATTGGGAATATCGAGGACGTACCTCGTCTATTCATGAAAGTCTCCCACCTCTTGGTAATTTGGGAATATCGAGAACGTACCTCACATATTCATGAAGATCTCCCACCTCCTGGTAATTTGGAATATCGAGGACATACCTTGCATATTCATGAATGTCTCACACCTCCTGGTAATTGGGAATATTGAAGACATACCTTGGATATTCGTAAGCGTTGAAGGAGTACCTGGATGATCACAAGTACTAGATGCTGAAAAATACCGGATTGCTTGCAGGTATCGAATAGGTACTTGGATAATCACAACTATAAACTCTTGGAGGATAGCTAGATGAACACATGTATCGAAGGGGTACTTGGATGATCACAAGTACAAATTCTTAGAGTATACCAAGACGTTCGCAGGTATCAATACTCTGGGGATAACTCGAACAAGTCGAGTGTCAATAAGAGGGAGTACCTGGCAAGTGGTGGATACTCAAAGACAGGGGATACTTAGACAGTTACAAGCACCCAAACTCAAGGGACATTTCGAATAGGTCGAGTGTCAAGGAGAGAGTACCTGGACAGTGGTAGGTACTTTAAGACAAATGCGGATAGGGATATGCTTACTTGGCAATATCTTTGATCTCTGAGAGTATGTCTGCTATTTGCACAATAAGCACACATGATTGTATATGCTGTAAATTCATGAGTTCAAAATGGGATTCATGCATGACAGCTTTGTCAGTTTTGCATCATCCGAATTCCATTGGGGGAGATTTTGAAAGACAACCTTCATTTAGAATGTAGATGTATTAAGCATGCTAGATGAGGGACTTTTAGTTTGAAAGGACTTTCTACTCACTCTCATGGAAAAGGCTATCCTGACCATTGATGCGGGATTTATAAGGATCACACTATCTCACTGTCATCATGTTAACAGAGGTCTGAGTATTCTCGCAAACGGTACGACTTTACCAATGTGAGAAGTCTTTGTCGAAACTGTGATGAAGTCTTGGTCAATGGCTCATCAAAGGGGATTGTCGAGGTTAAGGCTCATGAGAAAAGTGCCGCACAATCATCCCCGGGTTTTCAAGTCAAGAATCCTGTGAAAAGAGATAGAATAATCTTGCTCGTACTTCTTTGAGCGATGCTTATAAACATATGAAATCCTACGTTAATTGAGGTGCCCCTAGTCTGAAGAGACTTTTACAATGGGAATGCAACGTAGACTTAGCTCACATGTAAGAGAGTGAGAGTTGGTGACTATCTCGGCATTTGTCACTGGTTTTTCTTGTCAAATAGAGGTTCTATAGACCACAACAACTTTTTCTTGGTTGCATTTTTTACTGTGGGGCATCGGCCTTGCTTTTATCGGGCACACTACTTTTTCATGCCCCTATTTTTTATTCTAGTTCTTCATTTATGGGCATTTGACCTTGCTTTTACCAGATACACTACTTTTTTTATGTCCCTAGTTTTTTTCATTTTTGTTGCTTGAGGAATTGATCTAGGCAAGTTCAATCGAAGCATCGTTATTTAGACTCTTGAGTCTTCATCTTCAGTCGGCGCTCTAGGTTATGACAATAACTTCTACTTTGTCTCAATGTGAGGGTAAAATTATAGACTCACTTGGGTTGTACAATGCATACAAGTGCATAGAGAATGAATTGTTCTTCATCATTCTAAGGCACTTAAATTAACACAAGTGTTCATATGCAATAAAGACACCCGAAAATTGATGCAAGTGCGAACAAAAAAATTTATATCTCTCTTCTCACCTTTTGATGCTGCTTCGCCTCCAATCTGCCCCAGTGTGGGGTGGTTCTTAACGAGGTCATGAGAGAAGTTTCACCAATGTATGGGGCTCAAGAAGAGGGTGAGCAATGAAATGTCTCTCACTGTTTTGGTTATCGTACCATTCACGAGAGAACTCTTTACCCTACAGCCATGAAATCTTCTGCACTCATCTCACAAGTGTATAGATGGGGGATTGTGTGTAGGATATAGCTTGCCTGTCATCATTCTGACGCCCCTCATCCAGCATGCTCAATCAATCCTGTATTCTTCACTTAGCTGTTTATTCTAATAATCCTCAGCGGAATCAGTGATCTAGATAGACAAAATCATCATGCAAAAATCTATTTGGAAAATGCATGCAGCATTTTAAACATGAGAGAGTTTGTACTCTCAAAACAAGTGAATGGTTTTGACTCAAAAAAGACCATATTGACAACTTTAGGGGTTAACATAAAGGTGTTTCCAAATATGTTAAATTTTGAACATCGAAAGGGTTATTCGCAAATTAGTGTTAATGGTTGTCCCTATTGATTAGGGATATGACACATGAATGATCAGCCAAGGATTGGGAATCTAATCGGGTATCTTTGCTTTTGCCCCTACAGAAGAAAAGATGTACAAATAAATCAATTTAGTCTAACCAAAATCAAATGTGAGTTGAGGCCTGAAGATTTTCTGTCATTTGCTTTGGTTGCTTAGGATGCCATTTCGCTTGGGAGAACTTATTAGAGTTTGACATGTCTTTCCTTGAGTTGTTATCCGCATTTTTTACGGTCAAGTGATCCTGCAATAGATAAAAGGGATCATGTTAGTCAGAAGCTCTTTCAAGAGTCGAATAACTTGAAAGCGATACAACATTATCCTTCACTGGTTTGCAGATGATTGGATGGAGCAAAAGGGCAAGTGGGACATGAAGTTCTATGTCTCTTGCTTCGTTAAGTCAATTATTCTCCCACACTAGGCTAAGGCATCGGTGGCGTTAGTAGTACGCTTCTTTTTTCATTTAACCAAACCAACTTTTGGATGACACGCCCTTTTACAAGAAGTTAGGTGAATTTGATACTGGTCATTTCCATGTACTAGCTTGGCCAATATTGATTTGCCAAACCTAACCATCAAGTTTGGTTCTTGAATCCTAATGCTTCCTGCCAATAGGGGGAATATGTCAAAAGTGAATTCAAAGAGGGGGGAGTATTGGAAACGATACCAAATTACTCTTCTCCAGAGTTTGTATTTGCTGACTCCTAAGGATACTTAAATGCCAATGACAACATCTTTGTCTCAACACAGTTTGACATTTCTTTCGATTGACCTTCTTCATTTGTGGCCATGTATGTATGATTGATGGTTGTTGATTCATCTTCAACGCCTTCCTTTTGTGGAATTTTCTTCTGTTTTTGACTATATTACCATTAGCAGCATTGAGCAAAGTCATGTACATTAAGCTTTTATGGAATCTGAGATGGACAATCAAAACCTCCAATTCTTTGATGGCAATTACTTATTGGGAGAGCATGCGTCTGGAGCACGAAGTGAGGTTTCTAGGCCCTAAGTCATCGTCTGAGTAAGGGCTAGAGATCGTTTCAATTGTCTAGATTAGTAGTCAATTCAAAGGAAGATAAGAAATTTATTCTTTGTGCTTCTTGGCTCATTGAAGCTGGAAGTCCCATCAATGAACTCGCGACATCCTACCTTGAGCTATCATGTTATGCATACTTCAAGTTCGATAGTATGCCTGTGCCTATTACGTCCCATCCTTCATCTCCTGTGGATAGAAGAGAGAGGACGCCATTTTCGATATTATGTTCAAGGAATAAGATTTACCTTTTTGAAACGGGATCTTTTCTGTTTGCCCCTGCTTTCTTGAAAGGGTGTCTTCGACTTTGGCGAGTTCACACGATGTGCCAGCTTCAAATGCTTCTTGTCTCATTAAGTCAAAGGGGATGATATTCTAAGATACAAAATGAGTGAGTCAGAAAGACAAACATGTTTAAATTTAACATCTTGTTTTGACAAAAGCTTTTGGTAATGAGATTTTTTTTTTTTTCAAAAGTATATATCTTTGGGGGGGAAGAAAGCATGAGGAAGCCCAACTCTCAGTATTCTCCTTGGATGATATTTTCTTTTCATGGTTGGATAGCATCACTGGGCTAGTTTGGAATACCCGCCTCATGCTCTCAAAATAAAATATTAGAATCGTATATTAGATTATGTGGCACCCCTCGACGGCCCCCGATCCGCTAGAGTCACCACAGTTCGCTTTTCCTTTTTCTTTCCCAAATAACAAGTCACTCGATACCATTTTTAGTTGCAGCGGTCCATACAACCATGGGGGTTTACATCTTTTATTAACGGTCCCTTGCGCAATTTACATAACGGAAGCATATCCAACAATTCCCTTCCCTACATTCAGAAATCGATGCACACCTACTAAACATCTTATATAAGTTAAAGCCGGACACGTTTATTTACATAAAGCACATGGACATCTTTAGTCAGTACATCGAAATGCCAATGTTTCTATACTCGGCTATACTTTAAAAGATGACCGACATCTCCTCTCACAATCGTATGCTTAAGGTCCATCAACCAGTGTCGGCGTCCAAAGGTTCCCTCCTTTGCTATCCTTCTCTTCGCGGTCATATCCAACCGCTTAAACCATCTACTAATCTAAAATGTTGGTCCCCAAAAGGGGTGAGTACAACCACTCAGCAGGTAAAGGAATCCAATAACCACTCAATGCATCATACAAATCATACATGCATTGCAGGCGTAACTTACCTTGCAGCGATGCGTAATACTATCATGCATCATCATAACAGTTTATAACACATACATGTGTATCATCATCGTATCATACATGTCATCATCATCATGACATCATCACATTACACATGTCATATCATATATCATCATCATTATCATCACCATGCATATCATCATGCATGTCATATCATCATCATTATCATCATCATGCATATCATCATGCATATCATATTATCATGGGTGATCATCGTTATTTCACATCACATATCATTACCATCATCATGCATATCATACCATGGGTGATCATCATATCACATCACATATCATCATCTCCATCATCATGCATATCATCATGCATATCATACCATATCATGCCATGAGTTAATTTTCATCTTTATCTTTAAATTTGATCACCACATCACCCTTCCTCGATTCATCAATTTTATCTCATATTTTACACTCGCATCTCATGCGAGAAAAACCTCAGGGCATGTATCCAAGATACAACCGGGCATCCGGCCCCCCACATTCCGGGCATCTCGCATCCCAACTAGCATCACGAGGAACCTCCGGGCATGTATCCAAGATACAACCGGACATCCGGCCTTTACCCTTCTAGCCGGGCATCTCGCACCCAAATCCTGGCATCGCGAGGCATTCCCTTCGGGCAAAAACCTCCGACAGGGCTTCCGGAATTATGTACCGACATACCACCAGGCCTCCCCTGGAATTACGTACCGTATACCACCGGCATCCCGACACTCCCGGGAATCTCTGGAATTATGCCACTCGGCCACCAGACATCATCCTCCACCACAACCTCTTCCTCATCCACATTTATCCTTTTATCTCGATTTAACATGGCAATTGGCATGGCATCAAACAAATCACACTTGCATTTCAATTCACATGTCATACACATGCCAAAGCTTTATCACATATGCATTTCAACTTAATACATGTACAAAGACCTCATCACACAAGTGCCACACAAATGAAGTTGAAACCATGGCCAAATAAAAATCTATTTTATGTTATTTTATTATTATTTTATGATATTATTATTATATTATTATATTTATTTATTTCCATAAATAAATATTAAATTTAATATCTATGATTTTCCCAAAATCATGATATTCAAAAAATCATTAAAAAAACAAATAGAATCACAATTTCATACAAAATTCATGGCCAAATTGAATTTCTCATAATTTCACAATTTCTCCCAAAAACATCCTAAAATTCTCGGATTTAAACCCAATGCACAGTTTCCGAATAAATTCAATTAAAATATCCATTCGGTCTCCAAAAATTACGAAATTTTACAGGGTGATAGACAAGACATTTTCGTGCACTTTTCATGAAGAAATATAAGCCAAATTATTTTTATATTAATTTATACAACCCCACGAAGCTTCTGAAACCACGACCGCGTCGTCCAGAACACATATCTCCGACATTTTTTGATTTCACCCATCTATTCTCTTTCGTTTATTCTGAAATTTGAGTATGTTATGTACCAAGGTGTCCTTTACAAGTTTCATGAAGAGATCTAGGCCAAATAACCAGATTATGGTCACCATTTTAGTCCATGAAGTCTCGGGTGTCTCGAGATACTTAACCAGAATCATTATTTCCAAGATCTAGCCGATTCACCAAGCTACACTTGTTATTTTTGCTTCAAATTTGAGTATGTTGGATTTTAAGGTGTTTCCTACAACTTTCAATAAGACAAAAAAGTGAGATCTCCAACAGAAATCAACATGCAATCAAGAAATCAACAAGAGGTCAGTGAAAATTTCGCAGATCTAAAGTCTCCGTACAATAGAACTTTTGACCTCTCAAATCTCCATCGTTTTCTACTAATTTTTAGTATGTCATAGTAAAAGACGTTAGATTCAACTTTCATGAAGACATCACAGCCAAAATCGAACTCTAAACATGCATGCAAGCTCTCACAACATTCTGACTCAAACAGTTCATACGAAAATATTCCAGATCTAGCATCTCCGTAGGATGAGAGTTTGACCAGTCAAATCTCCATCATTTTCCACGAAATTTCAGTATGTTGTAGTTCAAGATGTTAGATACAACTTTAATAAAGAAATCGAAGCCAAAATCTGACTCTAAACACACATGCAAGCTCAAATAAGTTTCTGACTCCAAACAGTTCATGCGAAAACATTGGTGCAAGAGTAGAAAGTGGATTCCCAACTTGCCTCTAGACCTCACGAACAGCACGAGCGGCGATTTCTTCTCCTCCTCTCTCGGCCTCCCTCTTCTCTCTCGCAACTCACTCTCTCGGCTCACTCTCTTGGCCGAATGCCACTCTCTCTCTCTCCCTTTCTCTCTCTCTTTCTTTTTTTTAGTGGCTTTTATATTGCATGTGGCCGCCCAAGATGGCCAATGGGGGCAGCCACACCTTGCACAACCCCCATGCCACTTGGCAGCTCGCATGCAAGGCTTGTGGGCTTGGATTGGGCCGGCAAATGGGCTGGTCGACCACTCCTTTTGGGCCTCTATTGGGCCGGCCAACTTGGCCCATTAAAAGCTTAGGCCAAATGGGCTTAAGGCCCATTCGAAAATTAACCCCTTTTCCCCTTCTTCTTTTTTTTTTTTTGAATTCCTTCTATAAATATTTTTAAATTTCCATTTTCATCTTGGCCAAAGTCTTGGGACATTTTGTTCATTGAAATTTAGTTTATAAAGTACATGGCCAAGCATAAATTATTAATTTATCCTATAGTCCTAAATTCAAAATTCATAAACACAAGCACAATAACACCTAGCCTTAAGAAAACTAATGGCTAGCACATAAACCATAGGTAATTTCATTACCTAATTATAGGCTTTAATTTCTCTAGAGGATGTCTTGAATTTTGGGATGCCACAGATTATTGGAATGGAAAATGTAACAGTAGCACACTAGATATGATAAGAAACATGAATTATAAAAATAAGCAAAACCCATGAAAACTCCTACAAGAAAGGAGCACTTTAATAGTGTTGGCTTTGAAATCAAGCACTTGAGAGCTCTTTGCCTCCAGTAGACTCAAAGTATTTGCACGAGAGGACCACTTCATGGAAGCTACGGAAGTGTAACCCATGCCACCAACAACGATGCTTGCGAGGTAAAGCCCCTATGAACACCTTTATTATTTCTTCTTCAACCAACTAATGGTAGGTTTGCATCATAAAAGACTTCCACCGCCTTGCATATGCTCGGAAATCCTTCATTGGTCTTCTTCTAAAGTGAACCAAGTTCTCGCAATGCAGTTCAGTTCCAATCTGGTTTTGGTATTGATGAAGGAATGTGGAAGATAGCTCGTTCCAATCCCTCATGAGGTTGATATTTGCTGTGACGAACCATTGCAATGTAGGCCCTGTAAGACTTTCTTGGAATGCTCGAGTTGTGAATGACATTGGGCTATAGTACTGACTCATTTCAGCATGAAGATATTGCAAATGGGTCTCGGGGCAAGTCGTGCCGTTATACTTGCCGAGATTAGGTATCCACATTTCTCCGAGGGTCATGATACTATGAGGGCAAGACGGGCCTACAGTATCCTGGTTAGGCCACTAGTTTTCCCTTTGCATATTCATTGCGATGGTAAACTTTGTTGCTTCGGGAAAACTAGATTCTCCCAAGATCATCTCGTTACTTTCTTTCGGGTCAAAATTACCAAGCGAGGATAAGGCGTTTACGTCATCCTCATGGTTAGGCGACAAGCTTAGCAATTGATTGGGGGACAAGTCATGGTGGACAAAGACGAATGCTCCCTCTTCTAACAGGCTTAGGATCCTCAGGGGATGCTCGAAGTGCGGGTGTGGCGACTCATTGATTACCAGGTTTTGCCTACGTTCAGTGGTAGGCGCTGACTCGTGTTGCTTAGGTTTTCTTTTCTTGACTCTTGGTCCGAACCTTTTGAGTAAAGCTCTTCATTTTACTAGCTGGATTTTGTCAAGGGAAGTAGGAGATGGTGGAGCTTCGCTCCCTAGGTTGATTAGGGGTCGGCATTCTTTGGACCTTAGCTCTTGCAATAAGCCTGAGAAGCCGTCCCATCATGCTTCGGCTCTAAGTAGTGTTGATTTCATCTGTGGGCTCCTTGCCTTTCCTAATGGGAAGCTTCTCAACAATAAGATACTGCTCGGTCGTCCATTTATCGTGCAATGCTTTATCGACATCCTCTTCTCCAATCTCTGCGACTATTGGCTCCTCGTGCTCCGCAACTATCGATTCTTCGTAGGGCAGGGCAATGTTGGGGCTAATGTCAATATTATACTCTTAACGAAAAACATCAATTAGTTCCTCCTAGGTTTTAAGGAGATTAATCTTCCTTACAATGTACCAGTACAAGATGGGGTCAGTTAGGTTTGGTTGGTACGATTGAATCATCATTCGGACCAAGTAGGCTTACAAGTAGGTCTCTGGGTGAGAGGTATTAGCATACTTTTCGCATTCAAGTGTCTTGAGCACTTCAAAGATCTTAATGCCGGCGTAATTAGACAAGTCCATAGGATCCTGCTCCTGCAGATGGCTTAGTTTTTTCATGATCTTTTCAAGTTGTTTATCTTGTTGGTTATCTTCTAGCAAATTCGCAGGTGCCAGGAGTATGCTTAAAGCAGCTACCGAGTTGGGTTTGACTTGAGTGGATTCCATTTGCTTTGAAAGTTGTTGAAGGATAATGGACATCTACCCTACGTTGTCTTCAATGCTGGCAAGGCGATTTTGTACATCATTCTGATCAAGCCCTATTATGTGAGGCCATTCGCGTGTGGTTGATAGTCGGCGATTCATAATTACCTAGTATCGCAAAAAATCATGAATGAGCATGAAAGTAGACAAAGATTGACTCATAGCAATAGTCTAATTGTTTTTACTTATCAAAAGAGGATTTTATAGACCGCTAACTTTTGACATCTAAAACTTGGAATTGAAATGACAGAATGAAATATTAGATATTAAACAAAAGTCCGTAAACAATGGGACAAAACTTTCACAATATTAACACTAAGGGGCACATGATTGCCATTTTATATGCGATAGGGAGCCTTGTTCTTGCACAAATGCTTGCTTCCTTGGGCTGGCTCTGAGACATGTATCCATCCTATTCCCAAATCTCTTTGTATAAGCTCTGCTTACTCGTGCCGATTGCCCTCGCTGATTTTGTCAGGATACATAATTGTGGATGTAAGACTTAGAGGCACAGGGGGCTTTTTCTGTCCCTCAAGCCTTTCAGGAACCACGATTCTTTTGTGATGGCACTTGCTCCATGTTTCCTCGATGATGGCAATCTTGAATGCGTAGTCACGGCTTTGATGGGTAAAACGGAGTTGATGTATTTTTCTCCTGGAAAGCGGCGGGATCTCCTGAAGGGTTCTATACTGTCAAGCCACCCTATATGGGTAATAAGGGGTGCCGCCGGTGAGACCAAGCAACATAATTAGATGGCTACGTCTATAAGCAAAGTGAGCTCTCTTTTCATAAAACCAACTAGCACACCATTGGAATGTCTCAAGAGTGGGGTCTCTTAAGAAATTTATCTAATTAAAACAGTTTTGGTTGTGAATATACAGTTCTAGGATCACAAATTTCTGTAATAGATTTTCGAAATCATTTTCGGATGATTGCATGAGGCATCAAAATTCTCTTAGGTGAGAAAAGAACCAAACTTGCAAAATTTCCGTGGAGGCCCGCATGATTTTTTCCGTGTTTTCTTTAAAACGATTAAGAGACAAAAACGTTTCGACTAAAATCATGTTGATGCAATTTTGTCCTCTCGAGACCTGATCAACCACCCATGCTATTGAGGGACTTATGGCATTTCTTTGATGGGGAAAAATGATGAACTCAAAAAAGGCTAGAAGGAAAATTTCACTTTTTTGGGTCATGGGTTGATTTTCAAAACAAGCAATCAAAAATGCTAGTGGGCAGGTGTTATGGTTGTTTTCAAGAGTTTGCCTCACAACATGGACTTCAGTTCTTAAAAGCCGTGCTAACCCACGCAATGGGTCAATGCCTATTGGTGGCCTAACAAGCCAATTCTCAAGAGACTTTCTAGTGAGAATGCTATATTCCTCCAAAGTTGGGGTTAGCTCGAACCTACCGAACATAAAAGTGGATGTCCTCGGGCACCAGAAATGTGCCATGGCCTGTAGGACTTCAGGATGAACAAAGATTTGGAACAATGATAGGAGGTGACCAATTTTGGCTTTCACGTGCTCTTGGGCAAATTGGTCCAATTGACCCCACCATCTAAAGAGCTCCGTTTTGGAAGCGGGAATAAACTGGATATTGTCTTCTCCCATCGCATATAAACTAGGACTCGAAAAACCTACCCTAAATTGCCATGGGCCAATAAAAAAGACTAAGTAAAAGTAAAGAAATTACTTTGGTTTTAAAGAAAATGGCAAACACAAGAACATGCGCATGAGATGTGCGGCTCGATTTCTAACTAAAAAGGTTTGTTGAAATTAGAAAGGTATCCGCCCATCGCAGTCTCGCTTTGGCAGCGTACCCTCTTAACCTCGACTAAAGAAATTCAGGAAAGGAAATGCAACCTCTACAACGCAGTCTCACGTTCGAGGCCGTATCTTTCTTAACACCATCCTAGATTTCCTATGACGACCCAGGTTTGGCAGCCGGGTTGTGTGTGCCATGTGTAGTGTTAAAACAGTAAATCATGTACAATAGTTTATAATTACAAAATATTTTATTTTAACATAATAAAATAAAAACTACTAACCTGTACAGAAGAAAACCAAATTAGCAAAGCATTTAAACAAGATAAAAAAGTCCTAAGTCTTCAAATCCCCAACGAAGTCACCAAGCTGTCGCGACCTCTTTTATTTTGGCGCCTCCCATGGGGCGGGCGACTTGTGGAGGCTAATGGTTCGACTATGTTTATTAAGCGTAGCTCGGACTCTCCCAAGTCCACCAATTCACGACTTAATGGTTTGATGTTTTTAACCTGTGAGTTAATTTTAAAATGGAGTCGACACTAATCGATTTAGGGTGGGTCGATTAGAAACCCAAGCGAAGTATCGGGAGAAATACTCGCTCCTGCGTAATCAGAGAAATTAGGATCGGAGACTTGATTACACTAGTTAATCACTAATGCCCTTTTGGTACCTAATCTTATTTAAACCCTAAGGTTTTTTGGATTTATGAGGGGTTTTCCATGCATTTGTAGAAGAAAAACATTTTTGGATCATTTTCTCATGTTTTGGACATAAAAGCATTTTTTTGATCTTTTTTTTAAATAAAAATCATTTTTTGGCTTTTTCTGACCTTTTGGCTTTTTTGGGGAAAATATGGATATTTTTTATTTTTGGTTTTTTGGAAAATAATTTTTTTTATTTTTTTATTTTGAAAATATTATATTATATTATAATAATATAAAAACGAACTGGGTTGGATCCTCGGGTTGGGTCCGAGTCGGGTCGTCCATTTGAGATTGCAGGCCCGGCCTAGGATTTTTTTTCCTTTTAAGCGAAAAAGCCCAAGCTGATTTTGGCCCACTTCACAAAAAATTGCAGCCCAACACTACCCAACCCATGGGCGCAGGCCCAACACGAGGAAACCTTACCCGAATGGGGGTTTCGCTCGACCCGACTCAGACCCGATGGGCACCTCTCTCTGCTTAGGTCTTTGCGGCGCTAGTGAGGGCGGCTGAGGCGTTGAGATGCAAAGGGGATCAGCGGACTGGGCCTGACTGAAGGTGGCGGTCGGCGTCTACCGTTACCTGTTCTACGGCGGTGGTGTGACAAGGCAGCAGACGGAGGCGGTGACAAGGGGCTGCAGGTGCGGGTGACAATGACGGGGGAGCGACGGCGGCCCTTCAACTTCCAAATCTGGCATGGTGCGGCGGATCGATCGCGGCAACGGAGTTGGGCACAGCTCGAGGCAGCTGGGGGCTTTAGCGGAGCTTGGTCAATGGCGTTAGGAGGGACGGCAGCGACGGCGAGTCCTTAACTTCTCAGATCTGGCACCAGGACGACCTCCTTCTCTGGCCGACCTCACTTAGCCCCAAACCTCCTCCTCTTCGACCGACCTCCGATCAAATCTGGGCTCGCTCGCTCTCGGACCTCCCCTGAAGTCTCTCAGTGGGAAGCTATCGGAGCTTGTGTGCCTTCGACCTTCCTTGGTGTGCCTGTCCTCCTTTGGCCTTCATCGGGGGGCCTATTTATAGGTAGAAAGGGTGCCGATTGATTGAGGTTCGGCTGCCGGTCGGCATGCGTCAATCGGCCTTGGGTGCGGTCGAATCGGTGTCCCATCACTATCTCACTTCATCGAGCGTCATCGTCGCAGCACGTGGTCTGCAGAAGCGGAGGAGGAAGGAGGAAGGAGGAAGGAAGAAGAAGAGGGGAAAAATGGCCTCTTCGTGTGGGCCAAGCCAAAGGGGCCCACGCAAGAGAGAAGGGGCCCAGCCGATGGGCTGCTCTCTTTTTTATTTTTTCTGTTTTTATTTATTTTTTTGTTTTTTTTTTCTTGTTTTGTTTTATTATTATTTATTATCTGAGAAACATGACAAAATAAAAGAAATTACAACCTAATTAAAACCTAATCAAAATTTTAGGTGTCAACAGGTATCAGATACAAGTTTACAAGTTTTGCACAATCCACTTGCATGCGTGACTCCTTCATCAAATTTCTCATGTCATAAATTTGGCTTACATATGAGAAGGGCATTAAAATATTAAGGCTCCGTTTTTCAGAAAATGTGACGCTTCTAGAAAATATTTTCTAAAAAATCATTTTCACATAATAACAATATTTTCCAATATTTGGCTAAAACATGAAAATGATTATACTGTTAGGTATTCTATTTGATTGTCCTCTGTGCACTCATTTTGATCATTTTTATTTTATTTTATTTTATTTGTTCCTTTTCATTTTTAGAAAAATCGAATTTTTAATTATTTTGTATTTTCTTTTTTAAAAATTAGAAATTTTAATTAATTTTTCTTTTTTCGTTTTATATTCCTCAATCGATTGTCGACCATGGTGACAGCCGGTGAGCTTGGGCTCAAGCCTCGCTGCCCTTTGGTGATACTCGACTATTGCCGATTTGGCAAGGCCCAAGCCTCATGGCCCTTTAGCAACACTCGAGTGTTGCAAATCCGGCAATGCTTGAGCCTCACATTGACAATCAGCTGAAGAAATAAAAGGAAAAATAAATAAAAATTAAAAATTTTAATTTAAAAAAAGAAAAGGAATGCAAAATAAAAAATAACTAAATAGAATGGTGAAAGAAAGAGTAGTGGAAAATGTTTTCCCTTTTTTAAAAGTGGAAAACATTTTCCTCACTTTTGAATGAGTTTTCTTCCATTGGTGGAAATGTTTTCATTGACTAATTTATTTTTTGTGAAATAAACACTGAAAAATTGGAAAACCTTTTTCTGGAAATTATTTTCCATGAAGGCTCCGTTTGTTTTGCGGAAAATTATTTTTAAGAAAATATTTTCAGAATTTTCCAGCATTCATTTCATGGAAAATAATTGGTTGGGAAAAATATTTTTCATGAAATGAAAAAAGTCTTCTAAAATAGAGAAAAATATTTTCCTCACGTGTTCTCTCTAATCTCACATCCCTACAAGCCCCCACTTCTTTCTTTTATTTTTACTTTTTCATTTTTAAAGAATTTGAATTATTTTTTCTTTTTCTTTTCTTTGTTTTCCCTCTTCTTCTTTCTTAGTTGGTCGCCAACCTCCTCACTTGCTTTCTCTTATCTCACACCCTTACAAGCCCCCACTTCTTTATTTTTATTTTTCAAAAAATTAGAGTTATTTTTTCTTTTCTTCTTTTTTCTTTTTCCTTTTTCTTTTCTTCGTTTTCCTCTTCTTCTTTCTTGGTTAATCACTGGCCTCTTCACTTGCTTTCTCTCATCTCACATTCCTACAAGCCCGCACTTCTTTTTTTTTTTTTTTTTTTTTTAAATTCGAGTTATTTTATTCTTTTTTCTTTGTTTTCCTCTTCTTCTTTCTTGGCCAATCCCTAGCCTCCTCACTTGCTCTCTCTTATCTCACATACCTACAAGCCCCCACTTATTTCTCTTTTTAATTCTTTATTTCTTTTTCTTTTCTTCTTTCTCAGCCACTTGCTAGCCACAGCGATGGCCGACAACTGGCCATAGGCGAGGCTCGAAGTTGGTGAGCTTGAGGCTCACCAATCTAGCGAGGCCCAAGGTCAGCGAGCTCGAACCTATGGCGAGGCTTGCACTCACTGGCCTTGGGCCTCTCTAGATTATGGAGTAAGAGGCTCTCACTTGCCGATTAAGTAAGCCCTCAAACTTGATGCTCGCGCTTGCCAATTTAGCGTGCGGAGAGCTTGGGCTCGCAAGAGGTGGGTGAGCCTTGTGCTCGTTGGTGAGCTTGAGGCTCACCTGTGGCCAGTCGCTGGCCATCGTCTTGGCCAACAACTAGTTGAAGAAGAAGAGAAAAACAAGGAAAATGGAAAGAGAAATAAAAAAATATTTTAATAATAGATTTTTAAAAAATAAAAAATAATGAAAAAACGATTTTTAAAAATAATAATAATAATAATAAAATTATTGAAAAAGAGTGTATGGAGGAAAATATTTTATATTTCATTTTTAAGTTTCACCCAAATCCCAAAAAATAATTATATTTTCCTGGATTATAGCTTTCTAGAAAATATATTTCAAAAGCGCCACCTTTCTCGTGAAACGAGAGAAACATTAGAGAGTTGGTATTTTCTATGCTTTATCCAAGTAAGCTAAACATGAGTAGGCAATCATCAACGGAAAAGGAGATGGGTTGCCGTGGGCTATGCTAATTCTTTCCGTCTTGTCTCTATCCACTTAAAGAAATGCGAGAAGGCAATCATCATTACATAGTAGCAAGGAATAGTAGCATTGCCGAATTAAACATTGGTTGATGAAATTGATTTGTGTAGCTTTTATAAAGCCGTTTCCTACCATGCCACAGCGAAATAGGACCAAGTTAAATAAAATTACCATTTGAAGTATTTTTGTGATGTTGTTGGGATTGTCAAGGACTAGTTAATTGCTAATGGTGTCCTCTATCGACTATGACTATTCCTATTTGATCAGATTGTGTGATTTACGGAATTACAAAGGTTTGTGACTTTTGAGAGTCATTATCATTAAAGTTTGTATGTATGATGATAAATTATCAAACCAAGCCCCCCATTCTCATTAAAGCTTAGTAAGATTTTGAATTCCTTTGTAAGAATGAGAAATTATTTCGTGAGAAATTGTAGGGTAAACACATGTGGGTCATTGAGTGAAATTGGAGACTGAAAAACATTGAGAATGTTTGAATAACTCAAGTGTAAATGTAATCTTCATTGTATCGTTTAATTTATAGTGTAATTGTTTGTTGTTCTCCCCGTGAACATAAGTCATATCGACCGACCGAACCATGAAAATTCGGCATTCGATTTATTTTTTGTTATGTTAAATTTATTATTCGATCGCTTATTGTAGTAGCATTGTCCTTCCTCTTGGAGATCTTCTTGAAAAAAGAAGAACATGGATATGGCACATGGAACCGGACGCAACTCCCTAATGTTGAAAACGTATGATTTGTTAATAGATTCGCACTTCTCCAATGCTAGAAAGTCCCTCCCACTTTGATTGCATCGGATGGCGTAGCCCTAGGATACATATGTGGTCTAAGAGAATCGCCGATCCTAGTAAATCCATTGTTACCAAACTCACTTGCTTTGAAGAATTGTTTCACCTCGGGCTCATATTTGATCATGATCTTATGTGGTTAGGGCGTAAATAGTGTAGGATTTTCGAGAGAAAAGGAGAGAATTATTTCATCTATACTCAATTGAAGAGAAGGGTATTTATATCTAAACAAAATGCATAGAAAAGAAAATAATATAATCTAATAAGGAAATCAACAATTTTAGAAAATAACAAAATATTAAATAACATCCCCGATATCTAATGATATTTTTAAAAGTATTATCTAATAGAGAATTCTCTACCATCCATAAATATACAACAGCATAGGGCATGCTTCACTCCCTATTAATATCAAAAGAGCAAACACAAACTTCTTTTCTCTCCTTAGTCATGCAATTGTAATCAGGCATGCGCAGCATTAGTCACTACAAGAATATCCTTTGGAGATCTTCTCGAAAAAAGAAGAATATGGATTTGGCACATGGAACTAGATGCAACTCCCTAATGTTGAAAACATATGCTTTGTTAATAAATTCCCGCTTCTCCAATGCTAGAATGTCTCTCCCACTTTGATTGCATCGGATTGCGTAGCCCTAGGATACAGATGTGGTCCACGAGAATCACCGATCCTAATAAATCGGTTGTTACAGAACTCACTTGCTCTTCATAAATGTTTCACCTCAGGCTCATATTTGATCATGATCTCATGTAGTTCCTTGCCACCTCTACTTCTCCAAAAGCAATCACAAGCGGAATGTCGAAAAGACATAAATATTCTAGGATCTTCAAGAGAAAAGGAGATAGAACCAATTCATCTATACACAATTGAAGAGAAGGGTATTTAAACCCAAACAAAATGCGCAGGAAAGTAAATAATCTAAAGTAATAAGGAAATCAACTATTTTATAAAATAAAGAAATATTAAATAATCTCCCCAATATTAGATGATATCTTTAAAAGTATTCTCTAATAGAGAATTCTCTACCATCCAGAAAATATACATCAGGCATGCTTCACTCCCATAAATAAAATAAAAAAAGTTGCGGGTCCCCTTGGCAATTACGAGCTCAGATCTCATCCCAAGTCAACCACTTTTCGTTGGGGGGTTGACTAGTAGCTAATAAAAGACGGTGCCGGCCGGCCTTAATTAGGCCGCAGTTTTAGTGCTTATACGGCTTTAACTTCAGATTAACAAAATGTCGAAGCTAGTTCAAGGTCAAATGACGAAATTTTGTTCTCTGTACACGGTCTTATTTTCAATACACGATAAATAATTCTTTTTTAGGTAACCCCATATGCCTACTTATATTGGAGTACTAAGTGCCCTACAATAGTCAAATTAGATTAAGCTCGAAAGAAATGAAACCATTGTCCACCTTCCAGAAGTTCTCATGGCCGTGGACACGAGCATGGCTACAGTAAACAGCGTTTTTTTATTTTTAAATTATTAATAATGATATGTTATCATATCGTTAGACTGATATAAAATCTCATAATTTGTTCTTCTTCCCATCTTTTTCCCACTTTATACAGCAGCTATTTCCCAATGCTTTGATTAGCTGGGCTTCATCCAGTGACCACAACTTGAGCTCTGAAAAAAGTATCATAGCGTCAAGGCAATTGCCATCACAGTGTTTGTAGGAATAATAGCATTGCCGGCGTAAGGATTGGTTTATCAAATTGATTTGTGCAGTTGTATAAGGCCGTTTGATACTACGCCATGACAAAATATGACAAAATTAAATTAAAATTATCATCTAATGTGTCTTGTAATGTTGTTAGGAGTGTCGAGGGGTAATTAGTTGCTAATGTCATCCTCTATTGACTGTGACGATTTTAATCTGATTATATCGAGAAATTATAGAATCACACAGACCTGTGGCTCTTGAGAGTCATAATCTTAAAGTTTGAACATTTGAGATGATGGACTAGCAGACTGAGCGCTTCTTTTCTTGTTCTAGAAACCTGAAATATAATTTGCTTTAGCTGCATACCTATGTAGCACCATTTGTGTTTCCGATTGTGTTCAACTAGCATTTCAGGTAACCATAAACTAATTTGACTGGAAATCGGCTTACTTCCTTTTTCTTATAAACTTCATATGCCATTGCAAAATTTCTATAACAAAAAATTAGAAACGCTTCATTTCATACGGCAAGAAGGGTAGGGGCATGAATGAGATGAAGGTACTATCGTATACCAATATACAATTTGTATAGGTGCATGTAGCATTTGAATTAAACGATACAATAGATATTACATCTACACTCGAGTTACTCAAATACTCTCAATATTTACCAATCTCCAATTACGCCTAATAACCCACATGTGTTTAGCCCCACAATTCCTTACGAAATAATCTCTCAATCTTACAATAGAATTTGTAAATCTCACCAAGCTTTAATGAGAATGAAGGGCTTGGTCTACTAATTTATTCTCATACATACAAACTTTATTAATAATGACTTTCGAAAGTCACAGACCTTTATAATTCCATAATTACCCAATGTAATCGGATAGGAATCGCCATAGTTGATAGAGGACAACATTAGCAACTAACTAGCCCCCGACTCTCCCAACGACATCACCAAATACTTTAAATGGTAATTTTATTTAACTTGGTCCTATTTCACTATGGCATGGTAGCAAACGGGGGTATAAAACTGCACAAACCAATTTCATCAGCTACTATTCCTACGGACGCAATGATGATGAGATTGCCTTGTCACATTTCTTTTAAGTGGGTAGAGATGGAGAGGATTAGCATAGCCCACGGCAGGTCATCTCCTTTTCCAATGATGATTGCCTACTCATGTTCGATATAATACAATTGTTTCTCTCAAGTTGTCGTAGCCACATTTGCGGCCAAGTGCTCCGCGAGCTAATCCATTAATCAAACCCATCTCTTTTAAAATACTCCGACAACGCCGCCCATGATTGAAGATTTCTACACGGTTAAAATCGAACTTACGAAGTTGCAAAGGAGAAAAGTCGTACGTCTGAACGTCCTTCCCTTCGGTCAAACCACGACGATTAACAACTTCGATGATATCCTCTCATGTCCCCTCGACGCCTATATATATGCATGCAAATAACATACTCATCTCATTCTCATCGCAAACACAACACGAAGGTGACACAACTTCACCTCACGGCACATTCATATCAAATCTTTAAGTAACGACATGTCTTCGGCCCGCTTTGTCTTGCTCTCGCTCTGTTCCGCCCTCCTCCTCCGGGCCACCCTCGGCGCCGACCCTCTCTTCCACTTCTGCTCCACCCCCGAGGACTTCACCGCGGGCAGCCCGTACGAATCCAACCTCAACAAGCTTACCAGCTTCCTCTACACCAAGACCCCTTCCTCGGGCTTCGGCCCTGCCTCCATCGGCCAATACCCAGACCAGCCCTATGGCCTCACGCTGTGCCGGGGTGACACATCGCCATTGGACTGCAAGGCCTGCGTGGCAGACGCTGTCGCCGAGATCCGCCGCCGCTGCCCTCGCAACAAGGGGGCGATAATCTGGTATGACAACTGCATGTTCAAGTACCTTGACACTGACTTCTTCGGCCAGATCGACAATGCCAACAAGTTCTATATTTGGAACCCGAAAAGCGTGAGCGACCCGGAGGCGTTCAACGGTAAGGTAAGGGGGCTGCTGACCGGGCTGGTCGAGGAGGCTTGCACGGTGCCAAAGCTGTACGCGACTGGAGAGATGGGACTGGAGGATAAGACGAAGCTGTACGGATTGGTGCAGTGCACGAGGGATCTGTCGGCGACCCAGTGCAAGGAGTGTCTCGAGGGCGCAATCGGCGAGCTTCTGAGCTATGGCGACCCGAAGGAAGGTGGGCGAGTGGTTGGCGGGAGCTGCAACGTCCGATACGAGATTTACCCTTTTGTCAATGTTTAAGAGTCCTCGCTCAAGGACCTAAATAGGTGTGGTTTAATGATTCCCTAGCTAGGTTGTTCCTAGTGTAATACATGGTAAATAAAGTGAAGGCGAGTTTGGGAATTTACCTGAGACTCTTTTATCATTCGAATGGTTTATATAGCTGTAAATAAAAAATTGATGTCTTCATCAATATGTCAAGAATAATTTCTTACATAAATGTTCTTGCTATGTTTTAAGTTAGCGTAACTGGGGCTATCCGCGAGTCTATATTTTGTAGTTGTGACAACATAGAAATTACAGTTCTTGTGTATATATGATGATAATCTGACTATCCACAAGTTGATACGTAAAACTTTTTAGTCTACAATGCCATTTTGCCAATATTTTGTATGTGGAAATGTTTCCGGAATGGTTGATGCAGAACCTATTATTATTCTGGAAATACATTTCCCGTTCATGACCATTCAATACCTTAGGTAAAGAGAATTTCCGTGGTTGTGTTCAATTATTGATATATCCAATCATATCTCTCTCTCTCTTTTTGAAATGTATTACTATGACTCGAATGTTTACTTTTAAAATGCCAAACAAATGAGTTACATACATCGCACAATTCTTTAAGTCTTTTGTATAGAATAAGTAAAGCCTAGTAGAGTTGATCTCTTCTCCATGGTCACCAACACTATTGAGTAAGGTTTATATTTTCCTTCGATCAGGATCTTGGTGGGCACATTCTCTTACACCACCCACGTGTAATGTTAAACACATAATCCCAAAAATAAGAATAAAAAGAAGTGAAGGAAAAATAGAAATCCACAATTCTTACTCCCTACCCTTAGGGAGAGAGGGAGACCTTAGGGAGAGAGAGACCAGGGGGTGGGGTCTTTGACAATCCTGATAGAGAGGTAGGGAGTAGGGGCATGCATGGTCCGGGCGGGCGGTTCCCGACCTAGAACCAGGAACCGCCTACTAAGGATTGGTTCCGAAAAATTGGAACCGGGATCCACCCGTTTGTTGCATGGATCCACTCGGGAACCCGACCACCGGTCCGGTCCGGTTCCTAGGTGGATCCATGGAATCGATTTTGACGTAAAACAATTTTGGTTTTCAACATAGAACGACTATGTGACATCAAAGTAAGCCAAATAAAGAAAAACCAAATTTTAAGTACATGGAACAAAGATTCATTTGTTGCAACTATAAATGCAACCAATGAAGGAATGGATGTACGTAAGTTGATATAGAGGCGGAGAGAGTAGTAAGTGTTCAGGAAAAATGGGTCTCTCCTAAAGGTATGAACTAGACATATCCCTCATCAGGTTCGGCAAAATATCACAAGTCGCATAGACAAATCAAAGGAGGTGAAACTAAACAAGACTTTATTGAATACATCACCTTCGTCATTATATTAATAAATAAACTAAACAACCAAAAAGCATAAGAATTTCCCAATATTTAGCTTTGTATTCATCCTGCAGCAGAAACAATTGCCACAAAACAATTGCTTTGTATTCAGTTTTAGTAAATTTTTTTAAAATATTAAAAGGGAACCAGTCCGGTCCGAGTGGGCAGGCGGGCGGATCCGCCCATGGAACTAGGAACCGGAATAGTTCCACCGGTTCCCAAAAATTGGAATCGGGAACCATATTGGTTCCCTCAAGAACCGCTGGTTTCGGGCGGTCCGGGCGGTTCCCAGGTATTTTGCACACCCCTAGTAGGGAGACGCGGGGCGGGTTGACTCGGCAGAGGCGAGGGCTTCAACGGCTGAGATGGCGGCTTCCTGAGGCTGGCAATGGCGCTCGGCCAAGAACATTTGACTACATGAAAAAGAGGGATAATAACCGAAGGAGTCATAAACTTCTCAATTTTGTCAATGTAAACTTAAGCCTTTATAGGAAATTTTAATGTAATTCTTCCGACCAATTGTAGCCGAAAATTGCTGACGTGGCATCCGGTCAACATGAGCTATCCTACATGGCAAGCTGATGTGGAGTTATTGGGGATCACCATGTCAGTAATATCAGACGGTAATTTCCGGAAGAGTTACATTGGAATTTCAAGTAAAAATTTAAGGTCATATTAACAAAATTAAAAATTTAGAATCGAATTGGCATTCATATAATAAAGTTATGACTAATTTTGGTAATTTTATCCCAAAAAAGGAGAGTAGGTTGGGGAGATTTTTAGCCTTGAGAAAATCCACTCATGCAAACTCCAAATAATTATCGCGAAAACGTAAATCTATACACCCAAAGGTAGATTCGACTAGTCAAGAAAATGAATATTGTCACCACTTGACCAGCCACCTCTTGGGACAACCGAGGCTTAGTTATGTGAGTTTATAACACATTATTCTAATATGAAAGTCTATTGAAAAAAATATATACTCACTCGTTGTGAAAAACCAATAATTACAACTAAAAATGTGCTCGTTTTATCGACCAATCTATGACATTTTATATTAATCTATAATACGATCACCATATATGATCATATCGAGAAACAATAAGAAGAAGAAGAAAAAAAACTGTCTACCATAGTTATTCACGTGTCCACGGCCATGAGAGTCTACATCTTTCGGGGAGCGGAAATGGATTTACTTCTTTTGTCCTTATTATAATTCGACTATCATGGGCCTACGTAGCAATCCGTGACATGAGGTTCCATGCACCTTCTTGAGGATAATACCACTAAAAAGAATTGTCTCATATTGAATTATCCAAAGATATAGTCGATATTCCGAAGGGACAACTGTTGACTTTTGAACTAGTTTTCATTTCGTCATTTTGTTTTCATTATGATACCTACGTAGCAACGAAATGGACGCGCGGACCCCTGGAGTGCCATAATTTTGGCCAAATGGACATTTAAGTGCCATGCCTATCCGGCGAGAATCCAGCCAAAATGTCGACATGGTACTTTTCCGGTGAACTGAGCTCAAAACGTCATTTTGCCATTTTTGACGACGTAGTCAAAGCGGCATCGTTTTGGTGATGTGGCAAAAAAAATAAAATTAAATAATTAATTAAATTAAATTTATTTAAAATATTTAAAATTATTAATTTTAAAATTAAATTTAGTTGAAATATTAAAAAATTAATAATTTAAAATTTAAAAAAAAATTAAAAAAAAATTAAAAAAAAAGGAAAGGGAGGGAGGCGGCCGAGGGATTCCTCGGCCCGCTCCGCCTATACTCCCCGCCCCGCGCCGGAAGGGTGCGGGCGGCAATGAGGAGGGTCGGCCGGGTCGCGGGCCCGGCCGTGGGCCGGCGACCCCCGGCCGGCCCGGCGGCGAGGGCTCACAAGCCCTCACCCCGGATCGGGCGAGGGTCGCGGCCCTCACCACAAAACAGGGAGGGTCGCGGCCCTCGCCCGACCGGGCCAAGACCAGGCCGCCGCCCGCCGGGGTCGCCGGATCCGGGCGAGGGCTCGCGGGGGTCGCCAAATCGGGCGAGGTCCGCGAGCCCTTGCCACATATCCGGTGAGGGCTCGCAAGCCCTCGCCGCCGGTTGGCCGTGGTCGCCGACCCACGGCCGGGGCCCGTGACCCGGCCGACCCTCCCCGCCGTCGCCGGCCCTTCCCGCGGGCGGCGGGGGGAGCAGCAGCGGGCGAGATTCCTCGCCCGCCTCCCCTTTCCTTTTTTTAAAAATTTTTTTTTTAAATTTTTTAAATTTTTTAAAATTTTTTAAAATTTTAAAATTGTTAATTTTTTAATATTTCAACTAAATTTAATTTTAAAATTATTATTTTAAATATTTTAAATAAATTTAATTTAATTTAATTATTTTATTTTTTTTTTTTGCCACATCGCCAAAATGACGCCGTTTTGCCACGTCGCGCGTGCAAAACGGCATCGTTTTGAGCTCGTTCGTTGGAAAAGTACCACGTCGACATTTTGGCAGGATTCTCGCCAAGATTGGCACTCAAGTGATCCGTTTTTCTTGAAAGTGGCACTTAAGTGTACGCTTTCGTAAGTTGGCAACGAAATGTGTGACCCAACGAAATGTGTGACCCTTCTTCCTCTTCTCCTTTTTGTAATAATTGACGAGATAAGGAGCAATTTTCCCCCATGACCGCAACTATTCTTCTGTAGCGAATTGAAATTTAATGGAAAAGTTAGTGGATGGCTGCCATTTCTGGTCCTCGAAATAGGTGGTGCGCTTTGCTGGTCCTCACCATCCACTCGAATCAAAAGCCAATACCGAGAAAACCACCCCCCCCCTAAGAAAAAGAAGAAAAGTACAAAAATAAGAAACTTCGATTTCTAGAATTCAAGCTCAGTAATTGGTCGTGCCTCAAAAGTGGACCAAAAAAGCAAGTAAAAAACAAATCACATGCTTAGTGGTTCAAGAATAATGGCCATTAGGCCGAACCTGCGAGTCGCGGCAGCTCTCGGTCGAATCTTCACCTCAGCACTGACCTCACTTTGGCTTGACAGATTCGATCATACTACAACCAGAGCTTACATTTTTAATGTGATTTCTTATGTTCACTTAATTGTTTCTTGAAATGTGTTCGATTCTTACTCAAGTAGAATATATTAGAAAATGCAATAATTCATATTATTTAGACAGCTTTGCAAAATATGACTTTTATAAATTCATCAGCCTCTCAATATATGTGCATGTTTCACTTTTGATAACTATGTCATGCGCACCTATATGATCCATTTGTTTATCATACCCTCCGAGTATTTGCATAGATCCTCTAAATTCAAGATCCAAAAATCTATTCACATTGTCAAGATAACTTGCTTAATATTACTTAAGATCAAGGATTGAAGCGATCGAATATCGACATATTATTGCTCTTTGAGGATTGACTCAATTGCCTTTTCCAACTTATCCAGCACTTCATTTGGTACTTCCATGATGTACAAGGAAAAACATGTTGTCTTTGGCTACTTTTTCACTCTCGGTGCCAATCAACATCGTTTATCGTCCACAAGCAGTTTGTGGCGGTGTTATTGGTTGAAATATCTCTGGAGAGTTGATAAGGTTCATGCCACTCAATTGAATAGTCAAAGTCAACATTTTCAGCTCTATTATATATATGCATGCAGCATACTCTTCATATTCTCATTGCAAACACAACACGAAGGTGACACGACTTCACCTCACAGCACATTCATATCAAATCTTTAAGTAACGACATGTCTTCGGCCCGCTTTGTCTTGCTCTCGCTCTGTTCCGCCCTCCTCCTCCGGGCCACCTCGGCGCCGACCCTCTCTTCCACTTCTGCTCCACCTCATGGTAAGGGGGCTACTGACCTGGCTGGTCGAGGAGGCTTACACCGTGCCAAAGCTGTACGCGACTGGAGAGATGGGACTGGAGGATAAGACGAAGATGTACGGATTGGTGCAGTGCACGAGGGATCTGTCGGTGACTGAGTGCAAGGAGTGTCTGTAGGGCGCAATCGGCGATCTTCCGAGCTGTTGCGACGGAAAGGAAGGTGGGCGAGTGGTTGGCGGGAGCTGCAACTTCCGATACGAGATTTACCCTTTTGTCAATGTTCAAGAGTCCTCGCTCAAGGACCTTGGCGTCTTTTGATCATCCTCTAGCTAGGGTGTTCCTAGTGGAAATTACGGTAAATAAAGTGAAGGTGAGTGGGAATAAATCCGACTCTTTCATTATAAGAAAGAAATTGTGTAATATTCAAGACGAGAAAATAAGATATCTCTTTCATTCCCTATCCAATGACCAAAGTTTTGAGCTCCATATGCTTTCTTGTTGCAATCATTTCTAATTTAACTTCCTTTCGTGCATCCCATATGTGAAATTTTAACTACTATAGTCTTGGCTGAATTTTGTGTTCTCTTGAGCTTAGTCCAGATAATCCTGTTAAGGTCAGAGCTACCTCACTTAACTCAGTCCAATTATAATGCAATTTATGTGGGCTTAATATTACTAAATGATAATGCTTCAGATGTGCAGATGTACTTTAATAATATTTTTATTTAGGAATCGGGATGAATCCATAATTTTTCTATGCGATGAACAAGAGATGGTTTGGAGAAACTCCAACTAGGAAAATAAATATTGCCACCACTTGGCCAACCACCTTTAGCTATCATAACTAACTAGTATAGAACATCATAGTACATGGATTTATGACGTTGTAAAGGCGTTCGCTCTATATAAATGAATTTAGATTCAAAATTTCCTAAAGCACAAAATTTTAATTTACGACATTTTGCTCACCTTAACTGAAAAGCAAAACGTTCTAAAATATTTTTTGTCTTTTACAATGTCATTTTTTTTTTTTAATAATTGTAATCAAGTGCAAATGGAATTGTTTTGTGTATTTTGTGATATTTTACGATTGACCAATGGTGTTTTAACCACAAGTATGTGGAAAACGTTGTAAAAGTGAGAGGTGCCAAAAAAAGTCCTAAACATTTTAGTCTTTGTGTCGATTTAGTCCTAAACATTTTTACGTTGTGTCAATTCAGTTGTTTTTGGCCAATTTTGACTGGATTTTGTTGACTGGACGCTGGCCAGCTAACGTGGCTTGATTAGCACTAACATTAACAACTTTTAATAATATTTTAATGTTTTTTCTTTTTTTTTTTTATTTTTTATTCTCTTCTTCTTCCTCTAGCCGATCGCCAAACCTCGGCGACCAGCCAAAGGCGATGGCTGGTGAGGTCAACCTTGACCTCGACCTCACTGGCCACCTCGCCAGACTGGCGAGGGCGAGCCTCGCCGCCCGACGTGAGGAGGCAGCTTCACTTGAGCTATCAATTTTCAATCCATCACGATCGATTTCCTCTCACCCATCTCTACCATAACCCTAGCAATGGCGGCATCCCCCTCTCGCTGGTTCGGAGAGATGTCGGCGGCGGTGAAGCTGATGGAGGGCGCGATATAGAAGATGTGCGAGTGCGAGCTTGTCGGGGAGAGCGAGGTGAAGCCGATCGTGCAGGTGGTGGACATGAAGATGGTGAAGATCCCCGGTAACCAAAACCGGAACCTGGGCGGCACTGGCGCCATGGAGAGGGAGCGGCAGGGCGAGCCTCGCGCGCCCGGCGTGAGGAGGCGGCTTCACTTGAGCTATCAATTTTCAATCCATCACGATCGATTTCCTCTCACCCATCTCTACCGTCAGGCGGGCGAGGCTCACCCTCACCGGATCTGGCGAGGTTAAGGCTCGCCGGCCTCGACCCTCGCCAAATCCGGCGAGGGCGAGCCTTGCCACCCAGCGTGAGGCCGCCCTCGCGGGCACTGGCGAGGTGGCTAGTGAGGTTGAGGTCAAGGTCGAGGTCAACCTTGCCGGCCATCGCCTCTAGTTGGTGGCCAAGGTCCGGCAACCGACTAGAGGAAGAAGAAGAGAATAAAAAAGAAAAAAAAAAAATTTTAAAAAAATCAAAATCAAAAAAATCAAAAATATTAAAATATTATTAAAAGTTGTCCACATCGGCGTCGATAAGGCCACATCAGCTGGTCGGTGTCCAATCAGCAAAATCCAGCCAAAATTGGCCGAAAATGACTGAATTGGCATAACTTAAAAATGTTTAGGACTAAATTGGCACAAAAACAAAAGGTTTAGAACTTTTTTGGCACTTTTCCCCGTTGTAAAATGTAAGATCTTATAATTTATGGTGTCATGACATTTTAGAATACATAAAAGTATTATTATTTTTAATTGAACGAGGCCTCGCTGATTTTCATAACTATACTACAGCGTTATAAAACAAAAATAATAGATTTATAGTACCATCAAAATCACATTCTATAATTTCAAAAACTCTTCCAGTTGCCCACTCTTTGAAAAAGTTTCATGCGTTCATAATTGCAAAGTCCTTATTCCAAACCTATAAGCCGTAGATGACCCCTCTTAAATTATGGATGAGACAAAGGGCTTTGGTTGATTCAGCAAGTTGCTGATTCGCATGTCTTTGAAAGTGCAAGATACTCTCTCCGAGAGAACTACTATATTCAATAAGGCAAAATGACGCAAATAATTTACATACGTTCTTGTTGGAAATTCAAAAACATTTGAGTATTTCATTACTGGGTGATTTGTCGCCAGAGGTGAGATAGATAATTCTTCGTAGCATAGATAATTGGCCAAGTCACAACAAGATCAGAAGAAAATTGAGATAATCAGCGACACTGACTAAGAGGACGCTGGAAACGTGTGTGATTAACCATCACCAATTCTCTAGAATTTTCAAATTCTGTTTTGCCCGGTAAACGCAATTTAGCAGTCAAATGAATGTCATCTGCTATTGTCTTAGGAAATGTTATCATGCTCTGTGAATCGGTCTTTAGTAAAATGGAGAGTTGAATCCAAAAACTTAAAATGATAAATACAATCTAGAAGTCCTTTGTGATTATATCTCACAGGAAAATGGATTACTTGATGTTGACATCTAAATTTTGGCAATGTTAAAGAAATAAAATTTGCATAGCATAAAAAAAAATAAGGAAAATAAGGGAATGATCAATATGATTTGGTTATGAATGGAATGTGGAAATTCTAATTAACCATCTTTGCTCCGGTGAATATTTAAATATAGTAAATACATAAGCAAATTCTCAATCAAAGAAATCAGATGAATAAAAAAGTAAGGAGTTTGATAAAATGGAAGGAATCGAAATATCCAAGGAAAAATCAAATCGATTGCAAGATTTTTGCTCCAATTTACATGAATTAAGGCAACAGAAAAAGGAAGCTCGAAAATTGCCATAGAAGAGGGTGGTCGGAATCACTATATAAAATGAGACCAAAAATTTTCGAGCAAAAAGGGGGAGAAGCAAATTGGAAAAGTTGGAAAAAAAATGGAGAGAAAAGAATTCGTGCAAGGAAATAAGAGTAAAAAGAGAGAGGAAAATAAGCTTCCGTACGAAGTCAAGGTCAGAAAAGAGAAGATAGGGGCGCAGGATAGCAACAGAGAGAAACAGGAGAGGGAAAAGTGACGTGAGGGAGCAGAAAAGAGAGGAAGAGAAAAAGAAAAAAAAAGGGTCACTGTGCATCTTCTTCCTTCCGCATCCGTCATTCTCGTCCCCTTCTGCGACACCTTCACCCGCCACCACGCCGGCGGCACTTCTTAACCAGCGACGCCGCATCACTCGCCTCCGAGCGCCGACTGTTAGACGCAAATTGCGCAACCCCAAGATCTCCATAACCAGAACAAGAACATGCATAATTAAGTAGAAAGATTAACGCACCTGGATCCATTGAATATAAAGCGGAAGCAGAAAATGATTACCCACATGTTATCAAGGGGATCCACGCATCAAGTCATTCTCCTCTATTGCCCTCCGTATCACTGGCTCAATGAGGCGGCCCCCTCACGTTTAGCGTTAGGTAAACGCCCCTTAGGTGAGGATACATGTGAGAATTAGGGTTAGAGGAGAGACTTGAGCACTATTTATAGAGTTTCCAGCCAGTCCCTCTCATTACGGGCCGGGCTCAACTCGGCCCACACTAGCTACCCATATTAGACTAATTAAGAAACCTTCTATCTCTCTTTAGACCAACCATGTTTTACGATAACCGTAAAAACAGTAAATTACAATATCAATTAATTTAGTCCACATTAGAAAAACTCTTACATTCTCCCACTTGGACTATATTAATTGAAATCGTACCGTATGTGCGCACATTTGATCCAGAGATAATTCTTAATAGTCAATCCTATCCCATAAAGTCTTAAACACCGAATCATGGCGGTAACTGCGTGTATACACACAGAGCCTTCCATGGTCACGAATGTTCTCAACTTTATTGATATTGATTCAATATGGTAGTGTGTCAAATGGATAACGTCTCTCATAGAGAGATCCAATTTGTCAGTCACCATTCTCTTACCTTAGGTGTCACAAAAACTTGTGCCACAAGAGAATGCTTTATGGTTCCAATGAACCCACATATGTCTTGTCCTTATGGTTAACCTTTCTTTATGTATCACAAGACATATGCACAAGGCTAATAACCGGATGCCCGGATGCCCCTAGCCTTCACTCAAGGTCTATATAATCCCTTGAGACTTTATCAATATGTATTCAACATAATAACAACACATTCAAAATATTTTATTGAATGCAAAAGTTGATACATATTAAACCGTTACTAAGTGTAACGAACCACAGATGTGAACTTTATCAGAGTAAAGCCATAATAGCTCCCACTAAACAACGGTATCCGAAGATACTCCTAGGCCCATGCTAATGACATGTCACTCAAATACACATGAGCGTAGGCATTTAGTTAGTGGGTCTGTAACCACATCATTTATGAAAATATATTATATTATAAGTCACCTTTCTGTACTGTTTCTTTATGGTAAAAAAAAAAATATCTTACCACCATATATTTAGACCCATTGAGACATCTGTAGTAAATAAATAATACTACAAATTTGTTATCTCAATACAACCGTATGAGTCTATCCATCAAGTTAAACGATCAATTCCGTCATGAGGTTTTGGAGCCTAAAAGCCCAAGTAACAGCCTAAAAGAATGTTACTAACACTGCATACATAGTAGAAGATAACAAAGAACTTTATTTACTGCACTTCCTACTAACATAAATATGTATTCTGTTATTGATTGCATGTCATCAGAACAGCCAGCAAAGTTTACATCTAAATACCCTAAGAATTGAACATGGCTATAAATTAGCATATAATCTCTTGTCTTCTTTAAGTACCTTAAAACCTTCTTGACAGCAACCCAGTGATCATGTCCCGGATTTGACCGATATCTGCCTAGAAGTCCCGTCACAAAGACAACATTTAGTCTAGTGCAAATTCGAGCATACATTATACTTTTAAGTGCACTAACACAAGGTACACCATTTAATTAGATTTTCTCAATATCTAAATAAGGACAATGTGATAGATTTAGTCAATCACCCTTAACAACAGGAGCAATTCCTGGCTTGCAATGATGTATATTGAATATTTCCAATATACAATCAGCAAATGTCCTCCGAGAAAGTCTAATATAATATGGCAAAAACAATCCTTACAGACCTCAGTATTGTTTCAAGGTCACAACTTGTAAGCAAAATATCATGTAAATAAAATATGAGAAAAAATAAATTTCCTCCCACTGACCTTGTAGTATATTGAATTACTTTGTTCCCAATTGAACAAAATAACAATACTATGAAACTTTAATAATATTGTCTAGAAACTTACTTAAAACCATGAATTAGAACTTTTAAGTCTACACACAAGTTTACTTGAATCTGCTGCAAAATCATCTAGTTGCACAATATAGATTTTGTATCTATTTGGCGTAACTTTATATCAAAATAAATTATTAATGCCACGTTCACTCTGAAAGAACATTTAAAGAAATAATTATTAAACAATCCACCCATCTTTCAGAGTTAAAACGTTAGTTACAAATTTGGCTTTAAATTCCACAATCTTTGTTTGAAATTCTTTTAGTTTTGTACGCCAATTTGTAACTAATGAACTTGTGATCTTTAGACAAGTCAGTAAGTTTCCAAACATGTTTCATAGGTTGTATATCGCATTTTATGGCATCTAATCACATACTTAATTGAGAATAAGAAACGACATTTATAAATATGTCATTACATCAACCATATAGTGGATATTGTAATCATGCTCTCACAAATAGACTATATAATCTGATGGTATAACTGATCGTCTTTCCTTAACAAATCTCATTAATAAAGCTGCAACCACTTCATTCTGCACTTGAGAGGTTTAAGAAATTTCATTATAAACTATATCAAGAATAGTACCTTGAACCTCAACAAGTTTAGTCTATGGTACAGGAGATTCCATAATTATCTGTATAGGTAAAGACAAAAACACAGTAACCTCCATCATACTATTATCTTTAATAATCTGAGAGCAGCTATCCTCTACAATTACGTTAATATTTAGAAACTTTAGAGCATGTGATTCCATAATTCTTGTACCTTAGGATCATAAAATCAATACCCCTTTTGTATATGAAAAAATTGCTTTCATAATATCAGCTCACAAAAAAAAACCAGATAAATTAGTCTTACTAATCATACTCATCACCATGTTCAATATGATGCATTTATGCCTTTCGACTAAATTTTTTTTGTCAGAATTTTCAGGTATAGTAATTAAATTACCACCACAGAATCTACCAAGTATTTGACAAATGACCCTTTAATTTATTTCGCATTGTCATACTTACCAAAATACTCATTGCCATTGTTAAACCTGACAACCTTTTTAATCATATACGAGATGTATATGTCATTAGGATTTAAACACAATTTTTGCAGATGTGTCCTAATTTCAATATCAAACAAGACATAATTTCAAGCAACTAAGGCTTCCTTCATCTTATAGCAAAGTGCAGTCCATGAGCAAACCTCTTTTCAAGTGTTCCGAGAATGGAACGTTTCATGGACAATAAGCAAATTCAATTGCTCTTTTCTCAAGCAACAAATCATATGTCCACAACTTAAAATTTGAAGTAGTAAAAAACCTCAATGATGACGGAATTACCATTTACAGAAAAGGTGACTGAAAAACAAGCAATATATAATTAGCATCATGTAAGTATTGTGTAACTTGACATACAAGTACACATCCAGAGAGTTACATGCAAAATCACATAATCACCTTTGGGCAGAATACATGACATGCAATTGTACACTCCCCACATGATAAGGGTTATGAGAATATGTTCCAATTCTTCGTGAATTCATCACCTTTGGGCATATGAATCACTAGAATCAGTCACTCCTCCACCACACTATCATGTATCCCTCCATGAACTAACACACAATCACCTCCTTTGGGAGTATGATTACGCATTAGACCAGGAGACATCCCAATCATCATACAAGACCAAAATTTCTCAAACCCAATCAAGCGTGCCACTTTGGTGGTCACTACTCAATTGAATCATTGAAATTCTCTCATACCAGGGATATAAGCTTTACTCCTCACATTCACCATATATATGTGATTTTAACTTTAGTGATAGGGGCATCATATCACCAAAATCACATACCATGCTAATTACATTGCTTTATTCATTAATAAAAATTAATCATACATATATATAAATATATATATACAGCGAACCTATTAAACAGATTCCAATGAGATCATTGATCACTGTAACACAAGAAACTTCTTATAACAGAGAATAAAACATCTCTTATGCACCCCAATTACATATTACCAGAACAACATAAAAAGAATGATGATCTATAATATCTCTCACAAATTAACATCAATAGTAATTCATGATGCACCAAATAAACAAGCTTGACAGCTGATCCATTATTACTCATGAATTCATAAGGCAAAAATAACTCTAAGGCCAACAACTGATTTATTAATCAATTGTAGGTAACAAATATCATTACTTCAACCAGTGGCCTATTAATTGAGTCAAACCAGAGAACCAAATATCTAAAATTTAACAGTAGATACTATTGCTCTGCATAAACGTTGTCATACTCCTTAACCATAAAAATATTCAACTTGATAGACATTAACAAGTGACCGGATGAATTCATGTACAATATGCAGTAACTTAATTGACATGCATTACCCACATTCAGCAGATGTGTTAATCAGTACATCAGTTTGGTCACGAGTCCTTAAGTCGTCTATCATTCAAAGATTACCAGTGTGTAAAAGAGTATACTTGAGTAACAAAAGTTTCATAATCTTTATTATTTCTCATCAGCTCAATACATAGCTTAAATACAATCTCATATGAATTGTATCTCATTAAACCAGCTTCAGTTCACATTAAAGTTTGATTTTTATTGATGAATCACACCTTTTATTATGTAATAACATACTAATAACCCATCACCTGTATTTCCAAAATCATAGAAAATACAAGAAAAATACGCAAAAATACACTAAAAATACACGTATTTAGGGTTCCATATGCAATTTCACATCAATAAAACCATCAAACATATAAAATAAATATACCACAAGATAGGAAATCACCATACGAGTGCAACGCCGCCAACGACGCGCCAATCTGACACTCCACGTGCCCTCACGCGCCGCCTGAGTGCGCGGCGCGTGGAGCTCACACGCAGCGCACGTTCGACGCCCAGGCGGCGCGTGGCCGCGCGTGGGGGCGCTGCGGCCTCCCCCGGCGACGCGCCGCCGACTGTCTTGCTCGTCTCGTCTCCCCCAATCCAAATTTGTGATTTAATTTAATTTTTATTGAACAAAAAGTCTCGAAAATCACAAATTATGGCAAGATCAGTACCAATTAGGGCTAATCCATACAAATTAGGGTAGATCCGTACAAATTATGGTAAATCCGTACAAATTAGGGCAAAACCAATTGCGTTCAAGTTCTAGGGTTATGGTTGCTCTGATACCACATGTTAGACGCAAATTGCGCAACCCCAAGATCTCCATAACCAGAACAAGAGCATGCATAATTAAGTAGAAAGATTAACGCACCGGATCCATTGAATATAAAACGGAAGTAGAAAAAGATTACCCACATGTTATCAAGGGGATCCACGCATCAAGTCATTCTCCTCTATTGCCCTCCGTATCACCGGCTCAATGAGGCGGCCCATCTCACGTGTAGCGTTAGGTAAACACCCTTAGTGAGGATACATGTGAGAATTAGGGTTAGAGGAGAGACTTGAGCACTATTTATAGAGTTTCCAGCCAGTCCCTCTCATTACGGGCCAAGCTCAACTCGGCCCACACTAGCCAGCCCATATTAGACTAATTAAGAAACCTTCTATCTCTCTTTAGACCAACCCTGTTTTACGATAACCGTAAAAACAGTAAATTACAATATTAATTAATTTAGTACACATTAGGAAAACTCTTACACCGACGCCCGCCTCTGCATCAGCCCCGACGTCCGCGACTCCGCTACAACCAAGCAACACCGCTCGTCCGACGGCCACCACTGCTCCGTGCTCGCCTGCTGACCCACAACGACCACCGCCGCAGCAACTCCTCGGTGCCCGACGCCCTCGTCGCTCCGCCTCTCTCTGCCTGCACCAGCGACGCCGTCGCCGCTCGCCCCAGTCCAGCGCCGACATCCAGCGACACAACCCGAACCCGACGCCTCTGCCCAAGCGCCGGCGTCCCTATCTCTGCTCACCTGACGCCGCACTACCGTCCGCCTTGCCTGCCTCCTGCTCGGAGCCCGACGCCGCCGCACCAGCTGCCCGCGCTGCCTCCGCACCGCACTGTCTCCACCTGACGACCCGCGACCCGCACCTGCATCTCCGCCACCGTCGCCTCGCTGCAGCCACCATTAGCCCCGTCACCGCTCGCAAGGAATTGTACGGATTGGTGCAGTGCACGAGGGATCTGTCGGCGACCGAGTGCAAGGAGTGTCTCGAGGGCGCAATCAGTGAGCTTCCAAGCTATGGCGACGGGAAGAAAGGTGGGCGAGTGCTTGGCGGGAGCTGCAACTTCCGATACGAGATTTTCCCTTTTGTCAATGTTCAAGAGTCCTCGTTCAAGGACCTAAATAGGTGTGGTTTAATGATTCCCTAGCTAGGGTGTTCCTAGTGTAATACATCGTAAACTCTTTTATCATTCCAATGGTTTATATAGCTATAAATAAAAATAATATGTCATGAATAATTTCTCACATAAATGTTCTTGCTATGTTTTAAGTTAGCGTAAGCGGGGGAAAAGTACCAAAAAAGTCCTAAACCTCTTGCATTGGTACCAATTCAGTCCTAAACTTTTCAATTGGACCAATTCAGTCCTAAACCTTTTGATATTGGTACCAATTCAGTCCATCCGGCCAATTTTGGCCGGCGTAACACGTGGACGTCGGCCGGTGACCGGACGCCGACGTGGCAATTTTTATGATATTTTAATGATTTTTTCGAATTTTTTATTAATTTTTTTCTTTTTCCTGTTATTTTTTGGCTTCTTCTGCGCGGTGGCCGGCGAGGGCCGCGAAGCCCTCGCGCTCGCCGGGCGAGGGTCGCGGCCCTCGGCCGGCCTCTCCCGAGCCGCCGGTGAGGCGGCCGCCGGATCCGGGCGAGGCCAGCCTCGCCGCGGGCCGGCGAGGCCATGGCGGCCATCGCCGTGGCGGAAGCGAGGGCCGCGAAGTCCTCGCCGGCCGGCGGCGAGGGTCGCAACCCTCGCTCGGCCTCGCCCGGGGCCGCGGGCGAGGCGGCTTAGCCTAGATCGGCCTCGCCCGGCCGGCCGCCGAGTCCCCGGCGACTCCTCCACCGTCGACCCGGAGCTTTCGTCCTCGTCACCGCCGCCCTCACCTCCACGAAATCCCATTCGAGGCCCTGGTCCCCACCTCCCGCGCCTCACGCAGCCGCTCCTCCGCCCAATCTTCGCCTCCGAAACCCTAGCCCCCCGCCCCAACACACTCCTCTCCTTCTTCCGATGGTGCCAGTCCCACAACCCGTCCCTCGCTCGCTCCCCGTCCCTCCTCCTCTCCCTCCTCCCGCGGCAAGGCCGGGCGGGGATTCGCCGCCCGCCTCGCCGGCGGCCACGGGAGAGGCCGGCCGAGGGCCGCGACCCTCGCCGGCGGCGCGAGGGCCGCGGCCCCGCCGGCCACCATCGGAAGAAGGCAGAAAATAACAGGAAAAAGAAAAAAAAGTTAATAAAAACTAATAAAAAAATAATAAAAAATTCGAAAAAATCATAAAAGAATATAAAAAAACTGCCACGTCAGCATCCGGTCACCGGCCGACGTCCACGTCCGCGCCGGCCGCCAAAATTGGCGGGATGGACTGAATTGGTACCAATATCAAAAGGTTTAGGACTGAATTGGTCCAATTGAAAAGTTTAGGACTGAATTGGTACCAATGCAAGAGATTTATGACTTTTTTGGTACTTTTCCCTAATTGGGGCTATTCGCGAGTCTATATTTTGCAGTTGTGGCAACATAGAAATTACAGTTCTTGTGTATATATGATGATAATCTGACCATCTACAAGTTGATACGTAAAACTTTTTAGTCTACAACGCCATTTTGCCAATATTTTGTATGTGGAAATGTTTCCGGAATGGTTGGTGCAGAACTTATTATTATTCTGCATTTCCCGTTCATGACCATTCAATACCTAGGTAAAGAGAATTTCCATGGTTGTGTTCAATTATTGATATATCCAATCATATCCTCTCTTTTTTCTTTGAAATGTATTACTATGACTCCATTGTTAGTTTTAGGGATAAGTGTTCCATAAGTCCTAAAACTTGTCACGAAAATGAATTTCAGTCCTAAAACTTGCAAAAAGTGCAAATAAGTCCTCAAACTTGTCAAAATAGTTCAATTGAGTCCTAAAACTAACACCGTCAGTATTTTCCGTTAAAAATACTAACGTGGCATTTAAATTAATTTTTATTTTCCAGCTGGCTTTAAATTATTTTTTATTCAATTTTTTTTTTAAATGTATATTTAAAAACTAAAATTCATTTTTTAAAAACTATTAAAAAAAAAAAAAAAGGGTAGAGGAGGGGGCCGTCCATCGCCGGAGGGGCTGGCGACGGTCGCCGGCCCCCGTGCAAGGGCCGGCGTGCCCAGATCCGGCGCCCTCGCCGCGTCGGCGAGGGTCACCGGCCCTCGTCGGGGTCGGCGAGCCCTCGCCCGCGTCAGGCGAGGGTCGCCGGCCCTCGCCCTGGTCGGGCGGCGACCGACGACCGTCGCCGGCCCCCCTTCGGCGATGGGTGGCTGCCTCTCCTTCCCTTTTTAAAAAAAAAATTTTTTTTTTTAACAGTTTTTAAAAATTAAATTTTAGTTTTTAAATATAAATTTTATAAATTTTTGAATAAAAAATTATTAAAAAACTAGCTGGAAAATAAAAAATTATTTAAAATACTACGTTAGCACCACGTCAGCATTTTCCGTCAATAAAACTGACGGCGTCAATTTTAGGACTCAATTGAACTATTTTGACAAGTTTGATGACTTATTTGCACTTTTTGCAAGTTTTAGGACTGAAATACATTTTCGTGATAAGTTTTAGGACTTCTGGAACACTTATCCCTTACTTTTAAAATGCCAAACAAATAAGTTACATGCATCGCACAATTTTTTAAGTCTTTCGTATAGAATAAGTAAAGCCTAGTAGAGTTGATCTCTTCTCAATGGTCACCAACACTATTGAGTAAGGTTTATATTTTCCTTCGATCAGGATCTTGGTGGGCACATGCTCTTACACCACCCACGTGTAATGTTAAACATATAATCCCAAAAATAAGAATAAAAAGAAGTGAAGGAAAAATAGAAATCCACAATTCTTACTCCCTACCCTTAGGGAGAGAGTGAGGGAGAGTGCCGGACGCTCCACGTCACCGTGCGCCCGCCCAATCAGGATGCGACACGTGTCGCCACGTGGCTCCACCCTGGAGCCGAGGCCCACCATTAGTTTTCAGTTAAATTTTTGCCGCTTCTCTCTCTCATTTAATGCTTCGTCCCTTTCTCTGCACGATTTCTCCCGTCTGCACGCAAGCGTGCGTCCCTTCCCCTCCCATTCTCTTTCAAAACTTTTTGTCTCTGCATTTTTCTTCATGAAAGCTGCAACGCCATCTCTCTCAACCAAACGCTCGCCGGTTGCCTCCAAGCTTGGCCGCCTCTATCGTCGCCGTCAAGAGCCACTCGCTCCCAAGAACCTTTCCTGTCGTGGCTGGGTCCCGAACTCTAACCATCTTCGCCTCGGCCTCTTCGGTGAGCGCGGACACCAAAAGCCTGCTGGTCGCCTCCGAGCTCGGCCGCCTCCGCCATCGTCGCCAGGAGCCACTCGCTTCGAAGAGCCTCGCCGGTCGTGGTTGGTTCCCGAGCTTTGACCATTTTTGCCTCGGCCTCTTCGACAATCGCGGACGCTCAAAATCCAGCCGGTCGCCTTCGAGCTTGGCCACCTCGTCGGTCGCCTCCAAGCTTGGCCACCTCTGCCGTTGCCGTCAAGAGCCACTCGCTCCCAAGAACCCCACCGGTCGTGGTCGGGTTCCGACCATCTCCGCCTTGGCCTCTTCAGCGAGCGTGGACACCCAAAAGCCCGCTGCTTGCCTCCAAGCTCGATCGCCTCCGCGGTCACCGCGAGGAGCTACTCGCTCCGAAGAGCCCCACCGGTCGTGGCTACGTCCCAAGCTCTGACCTTCTCCGCCTGTGCCTCCTCGGTGATCGCGGATACCCAAAAGCTCACCGGGCGCGTCCGAGCTCGGCCGCCTCCGCCATTGCCACTTTCTCCCAAGAGCCTCGTGGGTCTTGGCCAGGTCCCAAGCTATAATCGTCTTCGCCTTGCCTTCTTCAGCAAGTGCAGACACCCGATAGCCCACCAGTCGCCTCCGAGCTACAAGGCAGGTAGGCGAGTTTACACAATTGTGCGTGTGGTTCATTTGAAAAAAAAAAAGAACTTGCAATATTTTCTATCATGCATTGCAATGCATTTTTAGCTTGATCGCATCTGTACCTCAAGAGCCAAGACATGTTAGATAGCTAGGGCAAAACCTTGTTCATTGATGTGTCTACACTTTCACATCTTGGGTGGTGCAAACAGAAAAATAGATGAAAAAAAAGTCTGATATCATCAAGTAGATGAAAAAATGTCTGATATCTCTTTCGCATCTGGGTATGCCCCTAATCTCCCGGTTTTCTTTCTCTGTCTAATCAAGATTCGAATCAGAATACATTTCTTTGCCTGATCATATGCCTTTTCTGCCCGACAAGATCGGATGCTTCCCAATTTGCATTTCTTTTATGATGTTGATCTAGCTGAGGATGCCCGCATTCAGTATCTAGGAACTAATTGGGCCGTACCAGTGGTTGTGCCAAAAGTCAATCGACTGTGCATCCTGCTGATTGTGATGCCTCAGTACTGATCGCCATTTTCGCCGGATAGTAGACAGTTTTGACTCGAAGATTTAAGGCATTGTGTGTTTTCAATGAGTTCACCGTCTTCTCAATGCTTCATTTGTTGGTCATATCACTTTACAAGATTTGTTCTTTCGGAGCAAATATATTCAACTGACAAAAGTGCACCTTCTTACGAATCTTACCTGTTGGTATGGATTCTGTGATGACTCAACAAAATTTTGTTGTTTAAGCAGCTGGCAATTTGTATTTCACACCCTGCACTCTTGTCTTTGTAAGGCAATCTTTTTAGTTTGCTGCTTGCTGTCTTAGGAGATAGTGAAGTTCTTGTTAGGATGGCGAGTAGTTCATTTCTTGGGATGTATGACTAGAACTTAACTGCCTAGTGTTCCTGAGTTATCAGCATTGGTGCTGTCTTAAAAAATTTAGCCACCGAGTTTTTGCTCGGTGTTTCATGCCTCTGTCGGGAAAGCTAGTGTTAGTAGCTCCATTTGCCAGTGCCATCGTATTTAATTTTTATAGATGTTTGAAGGAAGATAAGAACTAGCTTTTCTCAAAATGTGGATTCTTCACGATAAATATGTAGTATATGTGTCAATTAATTCCATTAGCTTGAAGGATGTTTCTGGGTCGTGTCTTTACTTTGACCATGTAATTTTCCAGAGCCAGTTACCTATGCACATCCTATTTTCTGACCTCATGATGAGATACCGAGTGATCTGTGATGGTTGCAACATTATCATTTTCTTTTCCTGGTTTACTTAAGTAGAAGCAGGTCATCCAATTGCCTAGTTTTATGTCTTTTAACTCATAATTTGTTCTGGTTTCTTTCTCTCATTGTAAGGATGCATTGATAGGCTTCCTCTTTTCTGACAATCTAATTGTTGGGATGTTATGCTCATTATTTGTCTGTAGTTTCCTCCATTTTTGGTAAATGTGCCGTGGCATATGTTACTTTTTGCTTCTTGAGTATTTGCTTTTATCTAACTTTACAACTGCACACACAACACATGGGCATGCTCAGTGAACTAGGGAGAATGTTGTGGATCTAAATCATCAAATCCAAGCCAAATTCGAGGAAGGACTGTCCGTTCTGCTGGGTTAACCTTTGTCGTTAACATTTTCCAAGATGAATCCCTCAGTGTCATGTTGTAGATTGAATGCTTGAGCAATAAGCATGGAAAACTTAGGCCTTACCTCTTCCTTTGCAATTATCATGCTAAAAACAATTGGAAAAGTCTCTTGCATATATTTTGTATGACACTGATATCTGCAAGATTAATATCTAAACCCTTTGAATCAACCTCTCTAGCCGTGTGTAGAGATCATTTATCTCTTGTGCACAACATAATTCACGAGCTTGAATGAAATTCTAACATATTGACATTATCTTTGTCTGTTTAATAGATCTAAGATTGGAAATTGGTGTTAGTGTTCCTTTACTTACTGATTAATCCAACTCATCCTTTTTTGCAGATGTGTGGGAACTCAAGTTACTTTAACAGTTGGTCATCCAAATTTATTTTGGTGGACTCCAGAATTTACTCTTAAAGCCTTATCCTCCCAATCGAGAATCTGCAAATGAAAATCCTATCCAAATTACGATGCATCACTGTAGATGTCACTGGCACGCTCATGGCCTACAAAGGGGAGCTTGGTGACTATCACTGCATGGCTGCCAAATCAGTCGGTCTTCCATGTCCCGGCTATAAGTGCGTCCATGAGGGCTTTAAACTTGCATATACAGAAATGGCAAAAAAATATCCATGCTTCGGATATGCTGCCAAAATGCCAAACATTGTATGGTGGAAAACTTGTGTGAGAAATTCATTTGTCCAGGTAAGATAGCCAAGCCTATGAAATGGAGCTCTGTGATTTGCTTGCTTAATGCAGCTAGACTACTATTTTCTTTTGCATGTCTGAGTATGTAATCCTGGTTCCAGGTTTATCTTATTAAATTTATGAAGCTGTACAGTTATTTGTTGATAACTTAATGGTTTAATATATCGAAGTGTTTCTGATTGCAATATTTTGTGATTTTAGTACTGCAAGTTGAAGAATTCTGCTAATAGCTTGAGAGTTCTATTTACTTCTCAAAATCCTATGTCTGGATGTGTTACTAATCTTAATTTTTTTGCTAACAGGCAGGTTATGAGTGTGATGAAGAGACATTTGAGAAGATATTTAGACGCATATATGCATCTTTCAGTTCAGCTGCACCTTACACCGTCTTTCCAGACTCCCAACCATTCTAGAGATGCGTTAGAGATGGGTTCAGTTAAATTTTTGCTGCTTCTCTCTCTCAATTAATGCTTCGTCCTTTTCTCTGCATGATCACTTCATTATCGTGTTCTGTTATTTTAAAATCATAAAATCTTTTTCTTTTATTGGTAGGGATTTGTCCTATAATCGGTTAACAGGGAAAATTCCATTCAACATTGGTTTCCTGCAAGTGGTCACCTTGTATGTGTTTGCAACTTCTGCAGAGTGTTTCAAATATATAGCATTTGATCTGTATCAGCTTTCCCTAATTCCTTTCGTAATCTGTCTGCGTACTAGGTCATTGCAAGGTAATCAGCTGTCAGGGCAAATTCCATCTGTGATTGGTCTCATGCAGGCCCTTGCAGTCTTGTGAGTTCTCATTCTCTTATTTTAAGGTCAGAATATTTGTTTTTCAAACAGTTGCTTAACATCTTGTTTCTCTTTAATCGTCTAGAGATCTGAGCTGTAACATGTTAACTGGACCCATCCCTCCTATTTTGGGAAATTTCACCTACACAGAGAAACTGTACGTTATCCTCGATACTTGCTATCATTTTTTTAAACTTGTACTTAATTCTAGGGGTCACGTTGGCATCTTTCTTGTGCTGGGTTAAGCTTGACTGGGATACTCGTCTCAAGATAGCACTTGGTGCCGCTGAGGGGCTTTCGTATCTTCACTGTGATTGTAGTCTGTGTATCATCCACAGGGACGTGAAATCGTCAAACATTCTACTCGATAAGGAATTTGAGGCGCATCTCACTGATTTTGGGATTGCAAAGAGCCTGTGCACAACGAAGTCCCATACTTCTACATACATAATGGGGACCATTGGCTACATAGACCCAGAATATGCCTGCACTTCTCGCCTCACAGAGAAGTCAGATGTCTGCAGCTAAGGAATTGTTTTACTGGAGTTGCTGACTGGCAGGAAAGCAGTGGACAATGAATCCAATCTCAATGCAAAATTAAAGCAAGAGTTGGTAAAACAGAAGAAAGAAAATTCTAGATTGAAAATGTTGGTTGTGTTGTTGTTTATGGTAATTTTAGCTTTAAAACTTGACATATTGTGAGATTTGGCAAACCTGAAAATGTTGGTTGGGTTGTTCATGAGTTTTAGTTGTTTGTAAATGTATGTGCATTTTAACAAAATGAATAAAGTGAACTTTTATGTTGGCATATCATTAAATTTGTTTTGCTATTGTATATTTTTCCATGCCACTACTTCTTGAAATTTCAACCAAATTCTTGCTTGAGATTATAAATGTTTGATTGAGGATTCTTAAATTCAAATTATAAATGTATTGAGGATTGTTAACATTATATGTGCAAAAACTAGCTATGGGGCAAATGAATCAAACACTAAAGAACAATATTGATGTTTTTGTAGGTTATTTGAGATTTACCATTTTTCAGTTCAGGGGTTGTTGAGTTCGAGCATCACTTTAGGGACCATTATCAAAGAGGTTTCAACAATCTGAATGAGAGAATTAAAAGATGAGGATTTGGATATTGATGCAAACTTGACGAAGGTTCATCTTGTGAGAGATTTTTTGGCCATCTCCGAGAGTGACCTTTCTCTTTTAAATTCTCTTGAATCGAATAAGTTCCTCTTTTTTGACATCCAACGTGGAAGTTGTGGAGGATGACTTAGCCAAAGGTTTGTGCGGTTCGAAATGAGCTTTTGCGCCAAAAGACCGCCCAACTTGTTCCATATGATTTATAATGGTTTCGACCTCGTCCTAACGGACAATTCTCACACCAAAAACAATCACAAAGGCCGGAGTTGGTGAAGAGCCAATTTGGCTGCAAATCGCAAGCTCCTCCTATCATAGAGGAACAATTGCCTCTTCACATGCATCTAAAGCAAAAAATATTGTATTGACCATTTCAATACATGAGTCACAAATAAACCACGTTAGCGCCACATAGATAAAGAAAACGGCTGGTTGATGATTTTAAAACTCTCTAGCCTTTGAACATGGAGGGGGGAAGAGAACTTAGTGGACAGTGCAACATCATTGCTAAGAGGAGTCACCTTTATTACTCATAATGACCTTGTGTCTAATAATAGTGAGCACGCAACAATCTAACATCAAATTTGTGCCCATCAAATTTGAGCACGCAAACCATCTACCAATCTCTAAAGCTACATGCATGTACACACTGTGAGGGTCTAGTCTACAGATATACACCTATGTCGAAGAGATTCCTGCAGCATTTCCAAGCAGCCACTGATCCGGAGTTTAATTGGCGAACTTAGGATTGCCTACTTACCAACCGTCATCTTGCAAACGGTTCAGATCAGCTGTACAAAAAATAATTGAAGTGGTTTTGAATCAATATGCCACTCGTAGGGAAATCAATGAAAATTCAACTCCAGAAGGTGACCTTAGCTTCTTTATGTATATGCTCCCGTGACAAGACACCTGAGAAATCCAAAAATGCGCAAGAAATCAACAGAAGGTGTCCAAAGAAAATCCCTTTGGTTTCACATGAGATATTTCAGCGAATTTAAATTGCATCTATCATAAGGAAATCCAACTGCTCTAAAAGCAAGAGAATCAAGAAATGTGTAGCTAAGGAGAGACTAGAGAAAACTCACTCTTGTTAAAGAATCTGAAAGTTCACCGGTAAGGCTGCCAAAGTGCCTAAACAACCAAAACTTCTGCTCACCAAAACAATTAGCCATCTATGGTGGCCTCTCTACAAGTTTCGATTCAATGATGACTGGGAAAAAGCGCGAAACTTCTCTAAAAAGTTGTTCCGCTTCAAAGGGCTTTGAAACATATCCGTCCATTCCATACTTTGTGCATTCTTCATGAGCAGCGTGAATCACATCTGCAGTCATGGCCAAGATCAGTAGGTGGAAATTCGAGATATTTTCACGTGGCTCTGAGGATGACTGTCCCGGTAGGAATTCCTTGCTCGGACTTTGTTCCATCTGTCGAATTCTTTTTGTAGCTTCAAATCTGAACAAAGGAATTATAGAATGATTTTAAACCATCTCGCAGTCCATCATTAACAATTCTAGAATCATACAGGCATTCTGCATTTTGCAGCAACGAGCAAGCTTTCTGCTTCCATCGGAAGCAATTCTCCAACATTGTTTCAAGTGTTCTTTTTTCTTCCAGGAATACCTTGAGTAGCTTGGATTCTGAAACTAACTCCTGCAGGATGGAGGTCATGTTCTCAGTTCAACAGAAACAATGCACACATAAAACATGTATGGATGTGAGACTAGAGATTTAGCTGTTAGCAAGAACCTTCAATTTATCGACTTCAAGCAACAAACTTTCTGTAGGGAGTCGATCTCAATTGCAGCTTATATAGGGAGTCGATCTCAATTTATCGACTTCAAGCAACAGACTAGAGATATATGAACTAAGAAGAGTGAGAATAACCTCTGATTTCAGCTTATATAGGGAGTCGATCTCAATTGCAGCAGCGCGTTTCTCCGAGAGGCAGATTCAAACACGATTAAGCCACTCCTAAAGAAATAAATTTTTCTTAAAAGAGTGAGTCAGGAATTAGAAAATCCAACCAACTTATGATAACTTTCTGTGGCATAGAAGGCGTGCCAGATACAGAACACAGCGTGCACTGAAACAGAAAATCTCATTTAATCCTTCTTGGCATGATTGTGGTAATTTTCTTTATCAGATAAATGGAGATATAGGAATAATCCCATGAAAACAAAAAGGAATGGTCCCAAATCAATTTGAAAATTCAACGAAACCACATTTTCAATCAATGTATGCCAAATTGAAAGTGTCAGCCAGAAAAGCCAGATATGCACCAGATGAAAAGCAAAATGTCCTCAGCCAGAAAAGCCAGATATGCACCAGATGAAAAACAAAATGTCCTCAGTTAGGCGCGCATGGTAAAATTTCTGAAACAGAAATTGATTTACGGCAAGAAATCAATTTCTCAATTTCTATTTAGGACAAGTTTCGAGCAAAGTTAAAACCCGTTTGATAACGACTCAAAATTTCTATTTTCAAAGAAATCCGTTTGATAACGAGAATAAAATTTTAATTTCTAGGAATAGAAATTGATTAGATGACAACATAGGAAATCCTCAAATACAAAATAATAGTCAAAATAATATTAAAACAACATAGGAAATCCTCAAATACAAAATAATAGTCGAAATAATACTAATACATTACAAAAGTTGAAAATACAATTTCATGGAATTTCCTATTACATGTGTTTACGTTTAAGTATTACGTAATATTTTCTTTCGAAAAATAAACGACGTGGCAAAAAAAAAATCAATTGAAATTCAATTGTAGTGAATATGTCGTTATGTTTTTGCTGAAATTGATTTCACATTAATCAAATAAGTCTAATGATAGCCATGATTATAATAGTCTAATCTCCTAAAAAAGTCCTAACTTCAAGTCTAATTCCAATTTCTTTCCAAATTTTGTTAAAAAAATCCTCATCATGTTCAAAAATCGTCACCAATTTTTTTCAAAATTATCAACACTAGGATTATTTAAAAATTTATTATCAAAATCTGTATTTTCATCAACACTCTTACAAGAACAACAGATTCCTTATTAGATTTCTTTTCCTTATAAAAGAAAAATCGGATGAAACCCTAATGATTTGACCCCTTTTTACCGTCTTAATATGAAGTTTATGAATAAAAAAATAGTTAACTAGATAGAGCTTGTCTCGGCGTACTACGGAAGAGTAGGTGAAGAAAGACTCGTTAGATATGAATGTGACAAGTTGACTATTACCATGCGTGAAATCTCTTACGTGCAACAAATGAAGCCTTGTCCATTCAATTCCCACCATTTGGCCCAATGGTTAAGATTTTCAATCAATATTGATTGAAATGATTATATTAAAAAATTATTAAAATATTTTGGACTAAATTAACTATTTCTATTTCTATTTCTATTTCAATATTAGTGATCTAAAATATTTTGGACTAAATTGAAAAGTTGAGAAAAAAATTTCTATTTACATTTGAAACTGAGAAGCTAAAATTTTTAGCTTCTGATTTCTCACCCAAAACAATTTCTGAAACAGATTTCTATTCCGGGGAACAGAGAAATCAATTTGCGTTACCAAACAGATTTCTGTTCCAAACCTGTTCCCGGGAACAGAGAAATAGAGAAATTGAGAAACAGAAATTTTACCATGCGCAGCCTTAATCACCGTCACCAATATAACGATAAAGTCCATGTGATCATCCATTGGACCTGATAAATCAAGTGTACCATGTAGAGCAATTTCACTCAGTCATGGGCATCACACTGCAGGGTGCACACTCACAAACATTGACAAAACCCAATTCAACCTCAACCACTTGGGTGGAAAAAAGAGAACAAAATTTAACAGTTGTTAATCGGAGAACCACGCAGAAACCAGATTAAGAGAAATGGCTTTTTAATCTAGACAAACCAGCAAGGGTAACACTAAACTGTAGAACAAGAAGCAAATAGGTCTTCTAGATGAGTAGAGACAACCTATGACATTTTTCTCACCACGTAAAAGAGACAATTTAGGTAACTGTAGGGATATGGCTTAATTTATCTTGACCCACAAAATCAATCCTGATAGAGAATTACCTCCATCGAAGAAATTTTCTGTGCCAGTTTCTCGCTTCCTTTGACAAGGATTCCTAAGCGACAGCTTCTATCGTATAGGTTTTTCAACTCCAATAACCGGAACAAAAGTACAAAAACCTTTTTTTAATGCCAATTTAGTCCTAAATTTTTGTACGTTGTGCCAATTCCGTCGTTTCCGGCCGATTTTGACCATATTTTGTTGATTGGATGCATGCCAGCTGAAGTGGCACGATTGGCACCGATGTGAACAATTTTTAATAATATTTTAATATTCTTTTCTTTATTTTTATTTTTTTATTCTCTTTTTCTTCCTCTAGTCGGTTGCCGGACCTCGATGACCGGCCAGAGGCAACGGCTAGCGAGGTCGACCTCGACCTCAATCTCGCCAACCACCTTGCCAGATCCGGTGAGGGCGAGCCTAGACGCCCTGCGCGAGGCTGCTCTCGTGAGGAGGCGGCCTCGAGTCGACGAGGTGGTTGTGTTGCGTCATGAGCATGCCCTGCTGCATGTGGGTCTCGTTAGAAAGCACCATCCGAAACCTCTGTTGCTCCCTCTCCACAGTGCCGGCACCGCCCGGGTTCTAGTTCTGGTTGCCGGGGGTCTTCACCATCTTCATGTCCACCACCTGCATGATCGGCTTCACCTCGCTCTCCTCGACGAGCTCGCACTCGCAGATCTTCCATATCGTGCCCTTCGTCAGCTTCATCGCCGTCGACATCTCTCCGAACTGGTGAGAGGGGGATGCCGTCGTTGCTAGGGTTATGGTAGAGATGGGTGAGAGGAAATCGACCGCAACGGATTGAAAATTGATAGCTCAAGTGAAGCTGCCTCCTCGTGTCGAGCGGGCAGGGCTTGCCCTTGCCGGCCATGGGCAAGACTCGACCCTCACTAGATCCGGCGAGGGAGAGCCTCGCCGCCTAGCGCGAGGCCGCCCTCGCGGGCACTAGCGAGGTGGCCGGCGAGGTTGAGGTCGAGGTCGACCTCACCGGCCGTCGTCTCTAGCCGGCTGCCGAGGTCTAGTGACCGGCTGGAGGAAGAAGAAGAGAATAAAAAAAGAAAAATTAAAAATAAAATTAAAAAGAAAAAAATCAAAAATATTAAAATATTTTAAAAAGTTGTCTATATCAGCGCCGATAACGCCACGTCAGCCGGCCGGCGTCCGGTCAGCAAAATCCGACTAAAATTGGCCGGAAAAGACTGAATTGGCATAACTTAAAAATGTTTAGGACTAAATTGGCACTAAAAAATGTTTATGACTAAATCGGCACAAAGACAAAAGATTTAAGACTTTTTTGGCACTTTTCCCGTTGTAAAATGTAAGATCTTATAATTTATGGTGTCATGACATTTTAGAATACATAAGAGTATTATTTTTTTTAATTGAATGAGGCCTCACTGATTTTCATAACTATACTACAGCGTTATAAAACAAAAATAATAGATTTATAGTACCATCAAAATCACATTCTATAATTTCAAAAACTCTTCCAGTTGCCCACTCTTTGAAAAAGTTTCTTGCGTTCATAATTGCAAAGTCCTTATTCCAAACCAATAAGCCGTAGATGACCCTTCTTAAATTATGCATGAGACAAAGGGCTTTGGTTGATTCAGCAAGTTGCTGATTCGCATGTCTTTGAAAGTGCAAGATACGCTCTCCGAGAGAACTACTATATTCAATAAGGCAAAATGACGCAAATAATTTACATACGTTATTGTTGGAAATTCAAAAACATTTGAGTATTTCATTACTGGGTGATTTGTCGCCAGAGGTGAGATAGATAATTCTTCGTAGCATAGATAAATGGCCAAGTCACAACAAGATCAGCAGAAAATTGAGATAATCAGCGACGCCGACTAAGAGGACGCTGGAAACGTGTGTGATTACCCAACATCACCAATTCTCTAGAATTTAAAAATTATGTTTTGCCCAGTAAACGCAATTTAGCAGTCAAATGAATGTCATCTGCTATTGTCTTAGGGGATGTTATCATGCTTTGCGAATCGGTCATCAGTAAAATTGTAAATTTGTTACATTATTATGTGCTGATGTTGGAAATCACTGTATTAAGCAAAAATAAATAATTACACAAGAAATATATTCGTTTCTATTAAAATATTGCGGATCACTTATATACGTGGTTTATGTGCTTTTGATGTACATGCGGATCTTTTCTACCTATGTGCTTAAACTTTTGGGGTGGACTTTCTAATATGGTATTAGACTTAGTTTCTACTCCAATTTTATGGTATTAGACTCATTTCTATTAAAATATTGCGAGTCACTTGTTTGCATGATTTACATACTCTTAGGCTATGTTCATTGTCTGGATTTCTAATATATTGCTGATGTTGGAAATCACTGTATTAAGCAAAAATAAATAATTACACAAGAAATATATTCGTTTCTATTAAAGTATTGCGGATCACTTATATACGTGGTTTATGTGCTTTTGATGTACATGCGGATCTCTTTCTACCTATGTGCTTAATCTTTTGGGGTGGATTTTCTAATATGGTATTAGACTTAGTTTCTACTCCAATTTTATGGTATTAGACTCATTTCTATTAAAATATTGCGAGTCACTTGTTTGCATGATTTACATACTCTTAGGCTACGTTCGTTGTCTGGATTTCTAATAAGGATAACACTGGATAATATAATATATGAAATTTAGGGATTTTATTATATCCTATCTATCGTTTGGTAATTGCAGTAATAAAGTCGCGTATATTCGCACCATATCATGTACATTGTTTGGTATAAACGATATATAATTATAAATGAACAAAAAAAATTACAAATAGAGATGGTGAAAATATCTTGTGATAATTTTAATGTTTTCAAATTTCCAATTACACCAAATAACCCACAAGTATCAAATCACATCATTTCTTTTGAAATAATTTTTCAACCTCGCAAATGAATTCACAGATCTTACTAAGCTCTAATGAGAATTATGGACTTGATCTGCCAATTTATTTTCATGCAGACAAACTTTAATGATAATTACACTCAAAAGTCACAGACGTTTGTAATTCCGTAATTACCCAATCTAATTGAATATGAATTGCCAGAGTCGATAGAGGAGAACATTAGCAATTAACTAGCTGCCGACACTCCCAATGACACACACAAATACTTCAAATGGTGATTTTATTTAACTTGATCATCTATGGCATGATAGCAAACGGCCATATAAAACTGCACAAATCAATTTCATCGGCCAATCTTTACATCGGTGACGCTACTATTCCTCCCTACGGAATGATGATCATTAATTTGTTCACTTTTCTTTAAGCGGGTAGAGATGGAGAGAATTAGAATAGCCACGGCAGCTCATCTCCTTTTCCGTTGATGATTGCCTAGTCATGTTTAGCATACTTTGATGGAGTCATTAGCCCTAAAGCGGACCTACATCTTCCTGTATAGTTTACCCTTTTAATGCCTATTGAAGGTTCCCGCGTCAACTTAGTTACACAAGTGAGAACAATTCCTTGCGAAAATGGACCTTCTCTCCCCCAAAATGAATCCGATACATAAGACTATTTCACGAGCCATCTTTGGTTCAATATAATACGATAGTTTCTCAAGTTGTCGTAGCCCACATTTGCGGCCGAGTAATCGCGTAATCCGCGAGCTAATCCATTAATTTAAACTCATCTCTTTTAAAAAACTCCGACGCCGCCCATGATTGAAGATTTCTACACGGTAAAAATCGAACATGTGAAGCTGCGAAAGAAAAAGTCGTACGTCTGAAAGTCCTTCCCCTTGGTCAAACCACGACAATTTCCACCTTCGAAGATGTCCTCTCATATCCCCTCACCGCCTATATATGCATGGAAATAACATACTCATCTCATTTTCATCGCAAACACAAAACGAAGGTGACACGACTTCACCTCACAGCACATTCATATCAAATCTTTGAGTAACGACATGTCTTCCGCCCGCTTTGTCTTGCTCTCGCTCTGTTCCGCCCTCCTCCTCCAGGCCACCCTCGGCGCCGACCCTCTCTCCCACTTCTGCTCCTCCTCCGAGAACTTCACCGCAGGTAGCCCGTACGAATCCAACCTCAACAAGCTCACCAGCTTCCTCTACACCAAGACCCCTTCCTCGGGCTTTGGCCTCGGCTCCATCGGCCAATACCAAGACCAGGTCTATGGCCTCGCGCTGTGCCGGGGTGAGACATCGCCATCAGACTGCAAGGCCTGCGTGGTGGACGCTGGCGCCGAGATCCGCCGCCGCTGCCCTCGCAACAAGGGGGCGATAATCTGGTATGACAACTGCATGTTCAAGTACCTTGACACCGACTTCTTCGGCCAGATCGACAATGCCAACAAGTTCTACATGTGGAACGTGAACAACGTGAGCCACCCGGAGGCGTTCAACGGCAAGGTAAGGGGGCTGCTGACCGGGCTGGTCGAGGAGGCTTACACTGTGCCGAAGCTGTACGCGACTGGAGAGATGGGACTGGAGGATAAGACGAAGCTGTACGGATTGGTGCAGTGCACGAGGGATCTTTCGGCGACCGAGTGCAAGGAGTGTCTCGAGGGCGCAATCGGCGAGCTTCCGAGCTGTTGCGACGGGAAGGAAGGTGGGCGAGTGGTTGGCGGGAGCTGCAACTTTGGATACGAGATTTACCCTTTTGTCAATGTTTAAGAGTCTTCGCCCAAGGACCTAACTAAGTGTGGTTTGATTATTCCCTAGCTGGGGTGTTCCTAGTGTAATACATGGTAAATAAAGTGAAGGCGAGTTTGGGAATTTACCTGAGACTCTTTCATTATTTTAATGGTTTATTTAGGCCGTTTGCAAATAGAAATTTGATGTCTTTATCAATATGTCATGATTGATTGATATATATATATATATATATATATATATATATATATATATATATGTATATGTATGTATGTATGTATGTATGTATATGTATGTATGTATGTATGTATGTATGTATGTATGTATGTATAATGAAAATCCAATCATCCACGAGTTGATACATAAAACTTTATCGTCTACAAATTATGTGGCATTTTTCATCGCCATTTTGCCAATGTTACGTATGGAGAAATGTTTTTGGAATGGTTGGTGCAACTTTTTTTTTTTTGGACGGTGGTGCAGAACTTATTATTATTGTGGAAGTACCTTTCTCGTTTGAGACCATTCAATACCTTAGGTAAAGAGAATTCCGGTGATTGTGTTCAAATATTGATATATCCAATCATATCATGTGCTTGGCCAAAATTTGTATTCTCTTAGGTTTAGTCTAGATAATCCTATTAAGATCAGAGGTAACAGTCCAATTATAATGTAATTTATGTGAGCTTAATACTACTACATGGTAATGCTCCTAATGTGTAGATGTAATTAATATTTTTTTTTGGGTGTTGAGATCGATCCATAATTTTTCTATGCAATGAATGGGGTCACCAATAATTTGGTGTCAACAAGAGAAGTTTCGAGAAATTCCCACCAAAAAATAAATATTGTCACCACTTGACCAACCTCTATTATAAATAACCAAGTGTAGAACGTCATGGTATATGGATTTACGACTTTGTACAGATGTTTACTATATCTAATCGAATTTAGGTTCAAAATGTCCTAAAGCGCAAAATTTTAAAATTTACGACATTTTGCCCATCAAAACTAAAAAGCAAAACATTCTAAAGTTCTTTTTGTCTTTTACAATGGAAAGGAAAGGACAAGACCACCTTTCGTACATTTCTATTGGTCCAGAATTCGAATGTCATCTTTTTTTTTTTTTTTTTTAAATTGTAATCGAGTGCAAATGGGATTCTTGTGTATTTTATGATATTTTACAATGACCGATGGTGTGTTCACCACAAGTAAGTGGAAAACGTTGTAAAATGTAAAATCTTATAATTTATGGTTTCATGACATTTTCTAATGCATAAAAGTATTAGTTCTTTTAATTGAATGAGACCACGCTGATTTTCATAACTATACTACATTGGCATCAAACAAAAAACAATAGATTCTATAGTACCCTAAAAATCCCATTCTATAATTTGAAAAACTCTTCCAGTCTTTGAAAATGTTTCTTGGGTTCAAAATTGCAAAGTCCTTGCTCCAGACCTAGAAGCCGTAGATGACATGACACCTCTTTAACTAGGGACGGGACAAATGGATTCGGTTGATTGGACGGGTGACTGATTCACATGTCTCTAAAAGCACAAGATATGCTCTATGAGAGAATTAATGTCTTTAATAGGGAAAATGATATTAATAGTTTACATAAGATCATGTTTGAAATTAAAAAACATTCGAGTATTTCATTATTGCATGATTTGTTTTATTATGCCAAAGGTGGGATACATAATTCTTCAAAACATAGACAATTAGCCGAGTCGCATCAAAATCAGAAGAAGTTTGAGATAACAGTAATGCTGACGAAAAGGACATTAGAAAGTAGAGATGTGCGTGATTACCTAAAATCACCAACTCTTTAGAACTATAAAATTCTGATTTGCCTAGTAAACGCAATTTACCAGAAAAATAAAGTGTTATCTACTATTATCTTAGGGGATATTATCCTAGGTCGTGCTATGATGAATCAATCATTACTAAAATTATGTATTTGTTGCATTATGTTATGTGCTAATGTTGGAAATCACTGTATTTAGCAATAACAAATAATCACACAAGAAATATACTACGTATCACTTGTCTACGTGATTTATATGCTTTTAATATACATATGGGTCTCCCTCCGCCTTTGTGCTTAAAGTTAAACATTTGGATAAACTCTTTTATATGGTATCAGATACAAGTTTACAAGTTTTGCACAATCCACTTGCATGCGCAACTCCTTCATCAAATTCCTCATGTCATAAATTCGGCTTACATGTGAGAGGGGTTAAAATATTAAGGCTCCGTTTTTCAGAAAATGTGACGCTTCTAGAAAATATTTTCTAAAAAATCAATTTTCACATAATAACAATATTTTCCAATATTTGGCTAAAACATGAAAATGATTATACTGTTAGGTATTCTATTTGATTTTCCTCTATGCACTCATTTTGATCATTTTTATTTTATTTTATTTTATTTGTTCCTTTTTATTTTTTTAGAAAAATCAAATTTTTAATTATTTTCTATTTTCTTTTTTAAACATTAGAAATTTTAATTAATTTTTCCTTTTTCGTTTTATATTCCTCAATCGATTGTCGACCATGGTGACAGCCGGGAGCTTGGGCTCAAGCCTCGCCGCCCTTTGGCGATGCTCGAGTATCGCCGATTTGGCGAGGCCCAAGCCTCATGGCCCTTTAGCAACGCTCGAGTGTTGCAAATCCGGCGATGCTTGAGCCTCACATTGACAACTAGCTGAAGAAAAAAAGGAAAAATAATTAAAAATTAAAAATTTTAATTTAAGAAAGAAAAAGAATGCAAAATAAAAAATAACTAAACAGATTGGTGAAAGAAAGAGTAGTGGAAAATGTTTTCCCTTTTTGAAAAGTGGAAAACATTTTCCTCACTTTTGAATGAGTTTTTTTTTTCCATTGGTGGAAATGTTTTCATTGACTAATTTATTTTTTATGAAATAAACACTGAAAAAATTGGACAATGTTTTTCTGGAATTTATTTTCCATGAAGGCTCCGTTTGTTTTGTGGAAAATTATTTTTAAGAAAATATTTTTAGAATTTTCAGCATTCATTTCATGGAAAATAATTGGTTGGAAAAAAATATTTTTCATGAAATGAAAAAAGTCTTCTAAAATAGAGAAAATATTTTCCTCACATGCTCTCTCTAATCTCACATCCCTACAAGCCCCCACTTCTTTCTTTTATTTTTTATTTTTTTTATTTTTTTTTCATTTTTAAAGAATTTGAATTATTTTTTCTTTTTCTTTTCTTTGTTTTCCCTCTTCTTCTTTCTCAGTTGGTCGCCAACCTTCTCACTTGATTTCTCTTATCTCACATCCTTACAAGCCCCCACTTATTTATTTATTTTTTTAAAATAATTAGAGTTATTTTTTATTTTTCCTTTTTCTTTTCTTCGTTTTCCTCTTCTTCTTTCTTGGTCAGTCACTGGCCTCTTCACTTGCTTTCTCTCATCTCACATTCCTACAAGCACGCACTTATTTCCTTTATTTTTTTTAAAAAAAATTCGAGTTATTTTTTTTCTTTTTTTCTTTGTTTTCCTCTTCTTCTTTCTTGGCTAATCCCCAGCCTCCTCACTTGCTCTCTCTTATCTCACATACCTACAAGCCCCCACTTCTTTCTCTTTTTAATTATTTATTTCTTTTTCTTTTCTTCTTTCTCAGCCACTTGTTAGCCACGACGATGGCCGACAACCGGCCATAGGTGAGGCTCGAAGTTGGTGAGCTTGAGGCTCACCAATCTAGCGAGGCCCAAGGTAAGCGAGCTCGAACCTATGGCGAGGCTCGCACTCATTGGCCTTGGGCCTCTCTAGATTATAGAGTAAGAGGCTCTCACTTGCCGATTTAAGTAAGCCCTCGAACTTGACGCTTGCGCTTGCCGATTGAGCGTGCGGAGAGCCTAGGCTCACAAGAGGTGGGTGAGCCTCGTGGTCATTGGTGAGTTTGAGGCTCGCTTGTGGCTAGTCGCTGGCCATCACCATGGCCAACAACTAGTTGAAGAAAAAGAGAAAAAACAAGGAAATGAAAAGAGAAATAAAAAATAATTTATTAATAGATTTTTAAAAAATAAAAAATAATGAAAAATCGATTTTTAAAAATAAAAATAAAAATAAAATTATTGAAAAAGATTGTAAGGAGGAAAATATTTTATATTTCATTTTTAAGTTTCACCCAAATCCCAAAAAATAATTATATTTTCCTGGAATATAGCTTTCTAGAAAATATATTTCAAAAGCGCCACCTTTCTCGTGAAACGAGAGAAACATTAGAGAGTTGGTATTTTCTATGCTTTATCCAAGTAAGCTAAACATGAGTAGGCAAGCATCAACGGAAAAGGAGATGGGCTGCCGTGGGCTATGCTAATTCTTTCCGTCTTGTCTCTATCCACTTAAAGAAATGTGAGAAGGCAATCATCATTATATCGTAGCGAGGAATAGTAGCATTGCCGAAGTAAACATTGGTTGATGAAATTGATTTGTGTAGCTTTTATAAAGCCGTTTCCTACCATGCCACAGCGAAATAGGACCAAGTTAAATAAAATTACCATTTGAAGTATTTTTGTGATGTTGTTGGGAGTGTCAAGGACTAGTTAATTGCGAATGTTGTCCTCTATCGACTATGACTATTCCTATTTGATCAGATTGTGTGATTACGGAATTACAAAGGTTTGTGACTTTTGAGAGTCATTATCATTAAAGTTTGTATGTATGAGGATAAATTATCAGACCAAGCCCCCCATTCCCATTAAAGCTTAGTAAGATTTTGAATTCCTTTGTAAGAATGAGAAATTATTTCGTGAGAAATTGTAGGGTAAACACATGTGGGTCACTGAGTGTAATTGGAGACTGAAAAATATTGAGAATGTTTGAATAACTCAAGTGTAAATGTAATCTTCATTGTATCGTTTAATTTATAGTGTAATTGTTTGTTGTTCTCCCCATGAACATAAGTCATATCGACTGACCGAACCATGAAAATTCGGCATTTGATTTATTTTTTTGTTATGTTAAATTTATTATTCGATCGCTTATTGTTGTAGCATTGTCCTTCCTCTGGGAGATCTTCTCGAAAAAAGAAGAACATGGATATGGCACGTGGAACTGGACGCAACTCCCTAATGTTGAAAACATATGATTTGTTAATAGGTTCGCACTTCTCCAATGCTAGAATGTCTCTCCCACTTTGATTGCATTGGATGGCGTAGCCCTAGGATACATATGTGGTCTATAAAAATCACCGATCCTAGTAAATCCATTGTTACCATACTCGCTTCGAAGAAATGTTTCACCTCGGGCTCATATTTGATCATGATCTTATGTGGTTAGGGCGTAAATATTGTAGGATCTTCGAGAGAAAAGGAGAAAGAATTAGTTCATCTATACTCAATTGAAGAGCAGGGTATTTATATCTAAACAAAATGCATAGAAAAGAAAATAATATAATCTAATAAGGAAATCAACAATTTTAGAAAATAACAAAATATTAAGTAACATCCCCGATGTCTAATGATATTTTTAAAAGTATTATCTAATAGAGAATTCTCTACCATCCATAAATATACAACAGCATAGGGCATGCTTCACTCCCTATTAATATCAAAAGAGCAAACACAACCTTCTTCTCTCCTTAGTCATGCAATTGTAATCAGGCATGCACGGCATTAGTCACTACAAGAATATCCTTTGGAGATCTTCTCGAAAACAGAAGAATATGGATTTGGCACATGGAACTAGATGCAACTCCCTAATTTTGAAAACATATGCTTTGTTAATAAATTCCTGCTTCTCCAATGCCAGAATGTCTCTCCCACTTTGATTGCATCGGATTGTGTAGCCCTAGGATACAGATGTGGTCCACGAGAATCACCGATCTTAATAAATCGGTTGTTACAGAACTCACTTGCTCTTCAGAAATGTTTCACCTCAGGCTCATATTTGATCATGATCTCATGTAGTTCCTTGCCACCTCTACTTCTCCAAGAGCAATCACAAGCGGAATGTCAAAAAGACATAAATATTGTAGGATCTTCAAGAAAAAAAGGAGATAGAACCAATTCATCTATACACAATTGAAGAGAAGGGTATTTAAACCCAAAAAAAATGTGCAGGAAAGTAAATAATCTAAATTAATAAGGAAATCAACTATTTTATAAAATAAAGAAATATTAAATAATCTCCCCAATATCAGATGATATCTTTAAAAGTATTCTCTAATAGAGAATTCTCTACCATCCATACATATACATCAGCACAAGGCATGCTTCACTCCCATAAATAAAATAAAATAAGTTGCGGGTCCCCTTGGCAATTACGAGCTCAGATCTCATCCCAAGTCAACCGCTTTCCATTACACGGTCTTATTTTCAATACACGATAAATAATTCTTTTTTAGGTAACCCCATATGCCTACTTATATTGGAGTACTAAGTGCCCTACAATAGTCATATTAGATTAAGCTCGAAAGAAATGAAACCATTGTCCACCTTCCAGAAGTTCTCAGGGCCGTGGACACGAGCAATGGCTACAGTAAACAGCGTTTATATATATATATATATTTATGATATGTTATCATATTGTTAGACTGATATAAAATCTCATAATTTGTTGTTCTTCCCATCTTTTCTCACTTTATACAGCAGGTATTTCCCAATGCTTTGATTAGCTGGGCTTCATCCAGTGACCACAACTTGAGCTCCGAAAAAAGTATCATAGCGTCAAGGCAATTGCCATCACAGTGTTTGTAGGAATAATAGCATTGCCGGCGTAAGGATTGGTTTATCAAATTGATTTGTGCAGTTGTATAAGGCCGTTTGATACTACGCCATGACAAAATTTGACCAAATTAAATTAAAATTACCATCTAACGTGTCTTGTAATGTTGTTAGGAGTGTCGAGGGGTAATTAGTTGCTAATGTCATCCTCTATTGACTGTTACAATTTTAATCTGATTATATCAAGTAATTATAGAATCACACGGGCCTGTGGCTCTTGAGAGTCATAATCTTATAAAGTTTGAACATTTGAGATGATGGACTAGCGCTTCTTTTCTTGTTCTAGAAACCTGAAATATTATTTGCTTTAGCTGCATACCTATGTAGCACCATTTGTGTTTCCGATTGTGTTCAACTAGCATTTCAGGTAACCATCACTTAATTTGACTGGAAATCGGCTTACTTCCTTTTTCTTATAAACTTCATATGCCATCGCAAGGTTTCTATTACAAAAAATTAGAAACGCTTCATTTCATACGGCAAGAGGGGTAGGGGCATGAATGAGATGAAGGTACTATCGTATAACAATATACAATTTGTATAGGTGCATGTAGCATTTGTATTAATTTGAAAAAAGTTTAGTTGATTTCGCAGAAATATCCCGAGAGAAAATCCGTTAAGGGGCTCCACTTCTACAATTAATCTTTGAATAAGTCTACCAGATAAGCTAGACTTCCGGGGCAAATGGTGAAAAGAAAAGTTTACTAAAAACATCATGGTTTGACTAGCTAGCAAATGAAACCTCGTACATGTTTGTGTTCTTCTTCACATGTATGACTCTGGAAGACCATTTTTTTTTAAAAGAATATTCTAGAAGACATTATGAGGTTACATCTTGCATATATTTCAATGCATTTTTTTCTGTGTGGGTCCACGCGTATTTTTCAACAGTTACTCAAGTCTAGAAGTCCCTTCAACAAACATGCAAACGAATTTATCTCACAGGAAATTGATAGAGTGTTCAATTCAAAAACTTAAAATGATAGATGAAGAGAGACCATATGCTTATAAAAAGTATATGAATCTCATAAGCAAACAGCATTTAAAGCTCATCTCCTTTTCCACTGAAGATGGCCTTGCGATGTCTGCAACATCAGCAATTTTTACCTTACTTTGACGAGTTTCTTCAGCTCAAAAATGGACCTACATCTTCCTGCATAACTTACCCTTTTAATGTGTAGTGAAGCTTTCTGCGTCAGCTTAATTACACCGCGTGCGAGAATGGACCTTCCCCACAAAAAACAATCCGATACATGAGATTACTTCACGAGCCATATTCGGTTCAATATAATACAAAGTTTCTCGAGTTGTCGTAGCCCGTATTTGCAGCCGAGTGCTCCGCGAGCTAATCCACTGAATTTAATCCCATCTCTTTTAAAACACTTCAACGACGCCGGCCACGATCGAAGATTCCTACACAGTAAAAATTGAACATGGGAAGTTGCAAGGTCAAACCACGTCGTTTCACACCTTCAATGATATCCTCTCAACGCCTATATAGATGCATGCAAATAACAGACTCATCTCATTCTCATCACAAACACTGTACAAAGGTGACATAGCTTCATCTCACGGCACATTCATATCGTATCCTCACGTAACGATATGTCTTCGGCCCGCTTTGTCTTGCTCTCGCTCTTTTCCGCCCTCGTCCTCAGGGCCGCCCTCGGCAAAGGCCCGCTCTTCCACTTCTGCACCTCCGGAAACTTCACCGCAAACAGCCTCTACGAATCCAATCTCAACAAGCTCACCAGCTTCCTCCACACGAAGACACCTCCCTCGGGCTTCGCCCTCGACTCCATTGGCTGACACCAACACCGGGTCTATGGCATCGCACTGTGCCGAGGTGATGTGTCACCCTCAGTCTGCAAGGCCTGCGTGGCAGACGCTGGCACCGAGATCCGGCGCCTCTGCCCTCGCAACAAGGGGGCGGTAATGTGGTATGATGACTGCATGTTCAAGTACAACGACACCAACTTCTTTCGCCAGGTTGACAAAGCCAACATGTTCTACTTGTATAACGGGAACAAAGTGAGCGACCCTGCGTTGTTCAACCTCAGGGTAACGAGAAAATATTGGGTACCCTAAGGGGACCACGTCATTGGTGCTCTGAACGAGTCAGGCTTCGACACCTGTCCGCTGGCAGGTCCACGTCTGCTTCCCCTTCTCGCCTCGCTTCTTTCTCTCTCTCTCCTCTCTCTTTTCACTCTCTCCCAAATAACTCTCGGCTCGGCTGGTGGCTCGGCTCGGCTGGCAGAAGAAAGGACGGACGGATGGGTAATAAATGCGCAACACTCTCCCGCTTAAAATTTCTCTCTCCTCACTCGAATTTTCTGGTTTTGTCTCTCTCTCCTCGTGGAAGAGCAGACAGTCTTCTCTCTCCTCTTTGCTCTCTCTTCCTCCGACGCTCCATCCGGTCTAGCGATTCCTCCGACGACGGTCGCTCCTCCCGACGACGGCCTTTCTCTCTCCACTCGACGGCCTCATCTCAGGGCTGCATTCTCTCGGCGCACTTCTTCCTAAATCGCGCTCTCTCCCAACGGCCGATTTCGCTCGCCTTTCTCCGTCCCCCGACTCGCGACCGAGAAGCAATCGCTCCGCCCTGCTCGAAGCAGTCCCTCGAGAAGCCCTAAATCTGCGACCGCAAGTCAGGTTCGATTTTATTTCCCGAGTTTTTATGTTCGCATCTTTGTTTTGGGGGAGAAAGGTTGGCCTAAATCTGCGACCAGAAGTTCACTGGTTTATTGCTTCTGATTCTAAGCGCAGCAATGCGAGAAGTGAAACTGCGACTGTCTCTCTCTCTCTGCCCTTGTCCGGTTTTTCCATTCTTGGCGAATTCGAAGATGAGCCCACTTCTGGATACATGATCTTAGGCCGACCCGTCAAGTCGAAGCCCGACGTAATCTCGCTGCTTCGCTCCACCGAGCTGTTGAATCGCTTGTGTCCGGGGTTTCAAGATTTTCCCCCGGGGGGGGGGGGCACAATCGCCTATTCCGTCATTGCAGACTTCCAGGCGAGAAGAAATGTGCCCACAATGATCACCCCAACACCGAACCGCCTCCTTTGTCCTCTCTCGGTATGTCGTCATCCCTTCTCTGCTTTCGTTTTTTCCCTCGTCGTTTGGTTTCAGGAAGTGGTGGGGATGTTATAAGTCAAAGAAAGGAATCGGGCCGTGAGGTTTCGCCTGAATTGTGAGAGATTAACGCGGGAGTGGTCGACCCCACGTCCCGTATATGGCGAACGGTATGATTTTTGAATGAAAGCGGGTTCGCATGAGCTATGAGCGTTGGTGGGAAACGAGCAAGAAAGTGGGTTTTGCTGAAAATTTTGATCTTGTTGAAGTTGGATTTAAGGGTAGGGATTTTCTTGGATTTTGGGCTCTCTCTCTCTCTCTTTCTTGGTCGCGTGAGCACGATCGATTATATGTCCCTCCGCAAGCTGAACTGTGGACCCAATTTTGCCGCACGAAGTGGATTTTTAGATCAGGCTGCCGTAACAAAATCATGCACGGGTATCTATCTGTCTCCATTATTGACAAGTTGGGAGTCACGGCATTTCTGTTTGTTGAAAGCTAGTTAATCTTAGATGCTGTTTTTCAAGAAAAATTATAGGAAGAGTAGACACTGAACTAATGTGACTCTTTCGATGAACTGAAGCTGATATTACTTGAGATCTCTTGGAATAGTTGGTGGGTGTATCTAGATTCATGAACACCCTGGAATTGAATTAAATGGTTGCATTTCTTCTATTGATAAGCATTTTCTGCTCAACTGCTCATGCTTTGTATCTGACTTTAGTGTCCATTTTTCTTGTTTTCTCATTCTCTTTTTTGGTTTTGCCGTAAAGGGAATTAGTCGAATTGCTTGTCATCAATTATTGCGGTTAACCTTTTGACCTTGTTTTTGCTCACACTCTGTCTTGAGTTAGTTTATCTTTTTAATTCTGTCGGTCTTACTGAGATCATGGGACTTGGTGGTTCAAAGATTTTAATCTTATAATTTTCTCAATTTTGATTGTTCATATGGGTTCGTGCGTTGTGCAATATCATCTGAGAAGGCCATGCCAGAATGGTTAAATGGTTTATTTGTACGGATTTGTCACCTGACTGCACCTTTATGATTCAGCACTTTTCGTTACTCCTTTCCATGTGCTGCACGAAAAGCTTTTTGACTTTGGTTCCGTTTAGCTATTATAACTTTCTCAGTATAAGCAAAGTATCAAAACTAACGTGTTTACTTCTTAATATTGCTTGCATTCAATTGTTACTTGGGTCACTTATGTGAGAATTTAGTGAGCATGGCAATTATTGGCTTTCATTTGATTCCACTGTGGAAGTACTCCATTTAGGATGTCATGGCATATTTGCTTCTTTTGACAAAGAGGATCACTACTCTAGAGTGTCCTTGCCAAATGAATCTTTCATATGGTGCATGATCAGAAAAATTTCGTTCATGCTGTAGTTATATTGGATTCATAGCTTTTAGGCCGATAGTGAGAGTTCTTTGCCCATCATATGCCAGGTGCATAATTTTGCAAAATGCACGATCAGTTTTAAATCATCGTTATTTTTTCTCTCTGTAGAAAGCAATCTTTGTTATGGATTGATGAAGGCATGAGTTGAAGAAATCCTTGTTGTCCCTACTGCTCAACAGTGCTTCCATGGATGGCAAAAGCTCATCTGAGTTGAGCCTTCCCTGGTTCTGGATTATTGAGCATTTGGCAAAATTCGAGCAAGGTAAGCCATCCCTCTTGCATGGTATTCACCTTCGACAGTAGCATTTTCAAGTTTTGGTCCACTTTCTCATCATTTTTGTTGGGCATTCATATGGTTTATGCTTTTCAGGTATCATTAAAGCGGCTCCAGAGTTACCTTCTCGCTTGGGAAAAATTATGGAGGAAGTTGTTTCTTTGAGATGCTTGGAGGATTTATGTGGCCCTAGAAATGGAAGCATGAACAGTACTTGGTCCTCATTGGGATCAAAAGGCGAAAATCGATACATCAAAGAGCTGCAAAAATGTCCTACAGTAAATGTTCCATAATGTGAGTTCTAATAAATGATGCAGTGAAAATGTGTTTTCTTTTCTTCATGACATCTTTCCACTGGTTCTGTTCTAATGAGTGCTGAAGTTCGGTGTCTATTCCCCTGTTTATGAATTTGTTATATCTTAGGGCTCTGCATCTGATCTTGAAGTGACTGCAAATGAGTTGTTCAAATGGGACCTTCACTCATTTTTAACGCACAAGAGAACCTCTGTACCAAAAACTGCTCTAAAGGAGGTAAGCAGATCTTTCATCCAGTGCTGTCTATCTTCATGATATCCTCTTTCATTCAGGTTTAAATTGGTTTTTTCTTGTTTTTTGGCAGCTGAAAGATACAATACTTGCAGGTACCCATCCACATGCTGATTTTAAAAAAAAGAGGGTAGATTGGCAGATGTTTGTCATTTGAATAGGACCGTCATTCATAATGGTGGACATACTGGACTTACATGTGCGCCTAATGTGGGAGACACATATGCTCCTAACACAGTTGATGAACCAAACTTGGTTTCTCGATCCACCAATCATGTGGAGCCCTTGGTAGGAGATGACAGTATTAGGAAGTGTCTTCCCACAAAGAGGAACCATACTGATGTTCACGCTGAAAATATTGAAAGAACATCATGATGCTCATTCAGATGCTAAAAGGGCCAAACAGCAAGATTCTGATGAAATAAAGGACAGAGAGAATCACCAGTTGTTCTAACTGGAGGATTAGGTTTCGAGAGAAATGATGGATGTTCTGATAGAGAGGTGGCTAACCTTGTCAAGGATCATATGGGGCCTGTGGATGACGACCAGTCGTTAGAGGGAGATGGGAGGCATTATGTTCAGCCAAGGACTTGTGATGTACTTTCCGATGGAATGGAGTGGGGGTTTTCCGTTGATAATCCCGAACGCGTCCATGACTCCATACAAAAAACAAAGAACAGTGAATCAGCTTGAGCATCGGAATGGGGGCAGACTTTTACCAGTCACGCAGAAGATTACGTGGTCCACGTTGTTGGGGAGGATATGTCCAGTGATGGTGATGAATATAGAAAAGAGCAGACAGCATCCTATAACATTAATGTTTTCAAAAACACATTTTGGTGATTTATATGATCCGATGTCCGGGATTTGAGGATTAATGATGTCTTCTTTACGAAAAAGCAATAACTTGTTAGTACTGTCTATGGTTCTGCATCTCTCCCGACATTGCGCTTGTGCATGACGCAAGATCATGGCCAACACATATCAAGCAAGTTTCTTTACCAAGGCCTATACCACATAGAAGATGGGATGAGGGAGATGAAATCAAAATCTAATAGAAATTCTTATACATCCCCATTTTATTGGGGTTCTCTCACTATTTGCTTGAGATGTTCCACCCTTCTGGGCATTTCGTAGTTCCTGGGGCTAACCAGAGTGAACTAGGGAACCTTGCTACAAGATTTTCATATTTTATAGGCATGTTTTGACCTTTTGGTGTTGCCTGAGATGATGGTCCTGGTATAGCTTTTAATATCTTGTAGTGATTCTATATATTAACTTAATGGATTTTGAGCATTGTTGTCGAACTTGTATACGTGGATCCTGTAAAAGGCTCTTGCGTTCACTTCTATTTTCCACCTCTTTTATCCAATGACTCGGCAACTTGCTAGGAGAAAGGGGCATTCTTTTAAGCCTTCAAGGATGTCATGTGGTTGGTGTTTGTATTTAAAACATAAACGGTGTGATTTGTATAAATGAACAAATGTGTACAAACTTCATTTTCGTTTTATTTCAACTCTCATTGGGAGTATTTTACAACATTCATCATATAACAAGAAGCTTGGAATTTCTTGCCCGTTGGCTTTGACCACTACCTAATGTGAAATCAATGAGAGAAGGAAACAAATTGCAAATTGGAAAAGTACAATTTCTTGTTGAGGCGCTCCGGAAAAAGCTCTCTTAAAGATTCATACAGATGGTTTAGTGGAGACATCAATCCCATCGCCATCTGCATACAACCATTTTTCTGAAGTAGAATTGCAGTTCTCATATGAACGTGCACAATTAACACGAATGCATGGGTTAAGTCAGTCATTACATGAAAAAGCAATGTACTTTTAATGGGAACATGACACGTTTGTGGACAATAGCTGCTTTGAAGCTTCAATGGGTCTCTTATGAGTTTTATTTGAATGTTGCGAAGCAGGTTTGTCTTTGAACATCTTTTGGCTAAGCGCGTTCAGCATTGCTCTCGACTACTGGCATGAAGCCATTTTCCAGTCCATGCCTGTTTTCATCATGGCCTTGAATTCATCATAACTGATTCAACCGTCCTAGAATACATCCACCACAGAATGAGCACTCTATTTCATATATGAACAAGATATACACAGATTCCAAATTGCAGGTTGTTCTGGTCATGATTACTGTTTGTGGATCAGCATCGAAAATGATGTCTTCAATAAATTTTTCGTTGTTTGAACCAAGATTGTCATCTATCAAAGCTTCTTTCAACTCATCAAATTCAATATATCCGCTTCAATTCTTGTCAAAGAATTCAAAAGCTCAAGTAAGGTGGTCATCGTTGCCAATCCTTCTCAAATGGATTGACATAGTCACAAACTCCTTTAAGTTCAGCGTTCTGCTTCCATCTTCATCAGCCTGTTCTCATATAAGATGGAGTTCTATTTTTAGATGTTAATACAAGAATTGTGACTCATCAAATTATCGAAACCCACTTGATTTTGCAAGAAGTTCTATCAATTATGTGAAATGGTGATACAACCTCATGATCAAATCTTTGACTAACCGATGAAAAACATATTTCCGTATTATGTAATCCGTCCTTAATCTTCCAAATGCCTTGCAATTTAAGCAAAATCATGCACTTCACAGCATACAATGCGTCGACATGGAAGAAGAAAACATAAACCATGTCCAAAACAAAATGTGCTAAGCTGTTGGATAGGTGATCTTGCTGCATCCATCAACATCTGCACATCAGGATCAGCAACTTGCTGTCCATATTTGTGCAGGCCATGTTTCAACTCTTCAAATGTCAGATCTCCATTTTTATTGGTGTCCATCACGTCAAACAGCTCTTTGATATGATCCACTTGCTCATCAGGCAAATTGTCTGCTACTACCTACATTAACAATGCAGGAAACACAATTCGAGTTTAACTTTGCACTAAGAACAACAATGAAATCCAACAAGGCAATGTTCAAGGACTCACTCTGAGAACTTTCTTCTTGAACTTATTCATCAAAGAGAATTGCTTTATCCTCGTTCAGACATTTTGTCCTAGTGAAACGTTGGGAGCCCTGTCCACATTCTGTATCCACTTATGCTCTGCACGAATCAATTAAAAATACAACCTTAAAACTATTTGTCACAAGGACCACCTTACCAGCACCTTCTGGCGTGGGTTCAAATATCTTTGCTTGAAGATCTGTAGGCAAATTAGCATATATCGGGCATATAATGCTTCAAAAGCTCTTCCGCTGCTTCAATTTCCTCTTGAGCGACACTTGCTGTTTAGTGATGCAAGAGCAGACATCTTAAGTCAAAAACACTAACCCTTTCCAGTACATCAAAAGCTTTCTTCCTTAGCACAGCATCCGATGTGTACATGATGACGTTCTCAATCCCCTAGATTTTGCACTTTAATGATAAGAAGAATATAGAAAATGAAATGGCATAAAATCAACATCTTTCACTATAATAGCTGCAAGGCAGCAAAATGGCTAGGAACAAATGATGAGAAATCTAGAGTTTCACTCTCACCCTCTGTGAGATATCTCCTTCTGTGGTGCAAAGCAAGAACTCAATGGCATGTTTCTCTAATCTCCAAGGTAGAGAAGCTGAACAGAACATGCCTTAGCATGCCAATTGCTTGCCACCTTCTGGCTTGACTACCCCGAATTTCATTCTTTACAGCAGTTAAATCCTCCTCAGCATTATGAGCAACAGTTTATTTACATTTTACTAAACAACATGTCAAGATAAATGTCTCAAAAGAGCCAGGGGCAGCGAACAACGAAAATAAAAATGCTCTATTAAGACATTGTGGTTGCTCGATATGTAGTACGTCCATCACCAATTGGCTGTGAACATGTAACAATTAAGCATATGATCGTGTCACTAGTCATCTTACTCTTCTCATTGTAATAGCATAACATAGTGCTCCCATCACTTTACATGAATAGGCTGGATGCATCTTTCCCATTTTAAATTCAACTCAGATCTGTAGCTTCTTCCTTGACCAATACAATTATCCATTTCAAATCACAAAAAGTTCATTTGCTCTTTGTAAATTGGGCATTGCATGGACATGACAAACATTAAAAATTACAAAAGCCTCACAAAACACTAACATTATAGCTTTAGTGAGATAATATCATATGAGAAGCGGCATTACTTGCAAATTTTTTATTCTAAAACTTCATACCGTGCACCCACCATTGTATGTTACAAACCATCAAGAATCGCTCCCTACCAAGGAGATTATTTCACATAGGAACTAAAAGTGATAGACATTCCAAGTAGGGCTAAATTATGGTTCCATGAGAGAAAGCGCAAGTTATGCGACTCAAAATGATTCCTTGAGATTTACTATGGTACTCCAACATCTATTTAGAAGAAACCATTAACAATAAACATTAAATTATTAAAAACAATATGAGATAACATTAGGATCTAAAATGATTTCATAATAAGCACCTGATTAGTGAATGGGAAATATCCATTCATATTCCCTGGCGGCATAATATATGAGTATTGCATCTACATAAAATAAATGATATGTTATCTATAGTTGTAGAAAGGCATGGTCCATTATAGATAAATTAATACATCAAATTACTAAATAAACCTGATTAGGAAATGGGCAAAACCCATTCATAATCCCTGGAGGCACGAATGAAACATGGTGGCAGCTATACCTATATAAAAAAAAAATTAACAAATTAGTAAGATGTAAATACAAATTGAGAACTAATTAATATACTTGACTGTGAAAATTTAGATTCACTGAAGGACCGCCAACATTGCTAGGATAAAAGGCACTTCGAGATTGATTTGAATTACTCGATGAAAGAGGATATCATGAAGATAGACAACACTGGATGAAAGATCTGCTTACCTCCTCTAGAGCAGTTTTTGGTACAGAGGTTCTCTTGTGCGTTAAAAATGAGTGAAGGTCCCATTTGAACAACTCATTTGCAGTCACTTCAAGATCAGATGCAGAGCCCTAAGATATAACAAATTCATAAACAGGGGAATAGACACCGAACTTCAGCACTCATTAGAACAGAACCAGTGGAAAGATGTCATGAAGAAAAGAAAACACATTTTCACTGCATCATTTATTAGAACTCACATTATGGAACATTTACTGTAGGACATTTTTGCAGCTCTTTGATGTATCGATTTTCGCCTTTTGATCCCAATGAGGACCAAGTACTGTTCATGCTTCCATTTCTAGGGCCACATAAATCCTCCAAGCATCTCAAAGAAACAACTTCCTCCATAATTTTTCCCAAGCGAGCAGGTAACTCTGGAGCCGCTTTAATGATACCTGAAAAGCATAAACCATATGAATGCCCAACAAAAATGATGAGAAAGTGGACCAAAACTTGAAAAATGCTACTGTCGAAGGTGAATACCATGCAAGAGGGATGGCTTACCTTGCTCGAATTTTGCCAAATGCTCAATAATCCAGAACCAGGGAAGGCTCAACTCAGATGAGCTTTTGCCATCCATGGAAGCACTGTTGAGCAGTAGGGACAACAAGGATTTCTTCAACTCATGCCTTCATCAATCCATAACAAAGATTGCTTTCTACAGAGAGAAAAAATAACGATGATTTAAAACTGATCGTGCATTTTGCAAAATTATGCACCTGGCATATGATGGGCAAAGAACTCTCACTATCGGCCTAAAAGCTATGAATCCAATATAACTACAGCATGAACGAAATTTTTCTGATCATGCACCATATGAAAGATTCATTTGGCAAGGACACTCTAGAGTAGTGATCCTCTTTGTCAAAAGAAGCAAATATGCCATGACATCCTAAATGGAGTACTTCCACAGTGGAATCAAATGAAAGCCAATAATTGCCATGCTCACTAAATTCTCACATAAGTGACCCAAGTAACAATTGAATGCAAGCAATATTAAGAAGTAAACACGTTAGTTTTGATACTTTGCTTATACTGAGAAAGTTATAATAGCTAAACGGAACCAAAGTCAAAAAGCTTTTCGTGCAGCACATGGAAAGGAGTAACGAAAAGTGCTGAATCATAAAGGTGCAGTCAGGTGACAAATCCGTACAAATAAACCATTTAACCATTCTGGCATGGCCTTCTCAGATGATATTGCACAACGCACGAACCCATATGAACAATCAAAATTGAGAAAATTATAAGATTAAAATCTTTGAACCACCAAGTCCCATGATCTCAGTAAGACCGACAGAATTAAAAAGATAAACTAACTCAAGACAGAGTGTGAGCAAAAACAAGGTCAAAAGGTTAACCGCAATAATTGATGACAAGCAATTCGACTAATTCCCTTTACGGCAAAACCAAAAAAGAGAATGAGAAAACAAGAAAAATGGACACTAAAGTCAGATACAAAGCATGAGCAGTTGAGCAGAAAATGCTTATCAATAGAAGAAATGCAACCATTTAATTCAATTCCAGGGTGTTCATGAATCTAGATACACCCACCAACTATTCCAAGAGATCTCAAGTAATATCAGCTTCAGTTCATCGAAAGAGTCACATTAGTTCAGTGTCTACTCTTCCTATAATTTTTCTTGAAAAACAGCATCTAAGATTAACTAGCTTTCAACAAACAGAAATGCCGTGACTCCCAACTTGTCAATAATGGAGACAGATAGATACCCGTGCATGATTTTGTTACGGCAGCCTGATCTAAAAATCCACTTCGTGCGGCAAAATTGGGTCCACAGTTCAGCTTGCGGAGGGACATATAATCGATCGTGCTCACGCGACCAAGAAAAGAGAGAGAGAGAGCCCAAAATCCAAGAAAATCCCTACCCTTAAATCCAACTTCAACAAGATCAAAATTTTCAGCAAAACCCACTTTCTTGCTCGTTTCCCACCAACGCTCATAGCTCATGCGAACCCGCTTTCATTCAAAAATCATACCGTTCGCCATATACGGGACGTGGGGTCGACCACTCCCGCGTTAATCTCTCACAATTCAGGCGAAACCTCACGGCCCGATTCCTTTCTTTGACTTATAACATCCCCACCACTTCCTGAAACCAAACGACGAGGGAAAAAACGAAAGCAGAGAAGGGATGACGACATACCGAGAGAGGACAAAGGAGGCGGTTCGGTGTTGGGGTGATCATTGTGGGCACATTTCTTCTCGCCTGGAAGTCTGCAATGACGGAATAGGCGATTGTGCCCCCCCCCCCCCCCCCCGGGGGAAAATCTTGAAACCCCCCGGACACAAGCGATTCAACAGCTCGGTGGAGCGAAGCAGCGAGATTACGTCGGGCTTCGACTTGACGGGTCGGCCTAAGATCATGTATCCAGAAGTGGGCTCATCTTCGAATTCGCCAAGAATGGAAAAACCGGACAAGGGCAGAGAGAGAGAGACAGTCGCAGTTTCACTTCTCGCATTGCTGCGCTTAGAATCAGAAGCAATAAACCAGTGAACTTCTGGTCGCAGATTTAGGCCAACCTTTCTCCCCCAAAACAAAGATGCGAACATAAAAACTCGGGAAATAAAATCGAACCTGACTTGCGGTCGCAGATTTAGGGCTTCTCGAGGGACTGCTTCGAGCAGGGCGGAGCGATTGCTTCTCGGTCGCGAGTCGGGGGACGGAGAAAGGCGAGCGAAATCGGCCGTTGGGAGAGAGCGCGATTTAGGAAGAAGTGCGCCGAGAGAATGCAGCCCTGAGATGAGGCCGTCGAGTGGAGAGAGAAAGGCCGTCGTCGGGAGGGAGCGACCGTCGTCGGAGGAATCGCTAGACCGGATGGAGCGTCGGAGGAAGAGAGAGCAAAGAGAGAGAGAAGACTGTCTGCTCTTCCACGAGGAGAGAGAGACAAAACCAGAAAATTCGAGTGAGGAGAGAGAAATTTTAAGCGGGAGAGTGTTGCGCATTTATTACCCATCCGTCCGTCCTTTCTTCTGCCAGCCGAGCCGAGCCACCAGCCGAGCCGAGAGTTATTTGGGAGAGAGTGAAAAGAGAGAGGAGAGAGAGAGAAAGAAGCGAGGCGAGAAGGGGAAGCAGACGTGGACCTGCCAGCGGACAGGTGTCGAAGCCTGACTCGTTCAGAGCACCAATGACGTGGTCCCCTTAGGGTACCCAATATTTTCTCCAGGGTAACGGAGATGCTGACCAGGCTGGCTAAGAAGGCCTACTCGATTTCGAAGCTGTACGCGGCGGGAAAGAAGCGAGTGGACGGTAAGACGACGCTGTACGGATTGGTGCAGTGTACGAGGGATCTGTCGGCGGCTGAGTGCAAGGCCTGTCTAGAGGGCGAAACCGGCGCGATTCCGATCAAGTTCAGTGGGCAGGAAGGTGGGCGACTGGGTGGCGCGAGCTGCAACTTTCGATACGAGACTTACCGTTTTTTTAGTATTTAAGATTCCTCGCTCAAGGACCTAAGCGCGGTTTGACATCCTCTAGCTAGGGTGTTCCTAGTGGAAATCACGACAAAAAAAGTGAAGGAGAGTGGGGGATTATATCTGACACTCTATCGTAATAAGAAAGGAACTGTGCGATATCTTCAAGACGAGAAAATTAGATATCTCTTTCATTGCCTATCTAACAATTGAAGTTTTGAGCTCCATATGCTTTATGGTTCTTCAATTAAAGAATCCAATCTTTTCTAATTTGACTTCCCTCTTGTGCATTCCATATGTGAAATTTCGGTTTGGCCGAATTTTGTGTTCTCTTGGGCTTAGTCCAGATAATACTATTAAGATCAGAGCTTCCTCACTTAACTCAGTCCAATTATAATGCAATTTATGTGGGCTTAATACTACTAAATGATAATGCTCCTATTGTGCAGATGTAATTTAATAATATGTTTCTTTAGGTGGGATCGATCCATAATTTTTCTATGTAATGAATGGGGTCACCAAAAATTTGGTGTTAACAAGAGATAGTTGTCATAAATAACCTAGTATAAAATGTCATAATACATGGGATTTTAACTTGATGACTTTCTATAGGAGTTCATTATATCTAATCACATTCAGGTTCAAAATGTCCTAAAGCGCAAAATTTTAATTTATGAAATTTTGCCTATCTTAACTAAAAAGCAAAACATTCTAAAATATTTTTTGTCTTTTGCAATGCCATATTTTTTTTAGTTGTAACCAAGTGCATATGTGATTTTTTTAAATGTATTTTACAATAGTTTACAATGACCAATCGTGTTTTCACCATAAGCAAGTGGAAAAACGTTGAAGATCTTATAATTTATGGTGTAATGAAATTTCATGATATTTTAAACTATTAATTCTTTTGATTGAATGAGGCCACGCTGATCTTCATAACTATACGACAATGTCATAAAACAAAAACAATAGATTCTATAGTACTATTAAAATCCCATTCTATAATTTAAAAAACTCTTCCAGTTGTTCACTCTTGGAAAAAGTTTATTTTGTTCATAATTGCAGAGTCCTTACTCCAAACCTATAAGCCGCAGATGATCCCTCTTGAATAGGGGCGAGACAACAGGCTTCGGTTGATTCAACATATTACTGATTTGTATGTCTCTACCAAGCGCAAGATACGCTCTACGAAAGAATTACTGTATTCAATAGGAAAATGACACATAATTTATATACGATCTTGTTGAAATTCAAAATCATATGGGTATTTCACAAATGCGTGATGTGTTTTACTATGCCAGAGATGCAAGAGATAATTCTTCGTAGCATAAAAGTCGCCACATGATCAGAAGAAGTTTGACATAATCAGCGACACTTACAAAGAGGACACTAGCAACGTGCATGATTACCTAAAATCACCAACTCTCTAGAATTATAAAATTCTGATTTGCCTAGTAAATGCAATTTACCAGTCAAATGGAGGGTTATCTGCAATTATCTAAGGGGATGCCATCCTGGGTCATGCTCCGATGAACCAATCATCACCAAAATTATAAATTTGTTACATTATTTAATGTGCTAATGTTGGAAATCACTGTATTTAGCAATAACAAATAATCACACAAGAAATATGTTCGTTTATGTTAAAATATTGCGTATCCCTTATATACATGGTTTTTACGCTCTTGAGTACATGCAGATCTCTTTCTACCTATGTGCTTAAACTTTTGAGTGGACTTTCTAATATGGTATTAGATTCAATTTCTACTCCAATTTTTTTTTTTTTTTCATGTGTGCAACTCCCAAATCATCAAATTCCTCTTGTTGTAAATTCAACTTGCATGCAAGAGAAGTGTCAAAGTATCCAACATCATTTGTTTACAATATCTATATGCTTTTTTACAAACATGTGGTCTCTATTCATCTATCATTCTAAGTTTTCCGATTGAACTATCAATCAATTTCCCGTGAGACAAATTCATCTACACACTCATTGAAGGAGCTTCTAGACCTGACTAATTATTGAAAAATATGTCTGAACCCACAAAGGAAAAATGCATTGAAATATATGCAAGATGTAACTGTTAGAAGAATTAAACAAGTCATAGAAGATCAGAAGTGTATAGAAGTCAGTAACAGTAGAAAAGCCAAACCTGAAGAAGTAACTGGAACAGAGGAAGCTAAAACAGAGGAAGGTCGTGGGTTGGCGATCCAAGTGAACGAATGAGCTGGCGATCCATGACAACAGGAGCTGGCGAATCCGTGAAAGCAGAACCTGAAACACGAAGCAGGTCAAGCAAATTAAAGAAGCAAAGCAGTCGGAGAAGAAATACACGTGTGTTGTTCACATTATTCGGTTGTAACAATTCTATAACAGAAAATAGTTGAGCCAGTGACTAGTATAAAAAGGAAAAGAGAGAACAAGAGAAAGTAAGCGAGAGTTTATTGTTAGTTTCTAAAGTTGAAAGCTTCTCTCGATTCATCCGAGCTTCTTCTTCTTCTTCTTCCTCTGTATCTGTGAAATGATGAAAGATTGTGTAGAGAATAAACTTGAAGTTCTGAAGAAGAAATACAACAGAAGCTGAGGTATTCTCATTGCTTGTTCGAGATCTAAACTTCTCTCATATATCAATCTTGTTCTGTATTCGATTACTTCTCATGGTATCAGAGCATGATTTCCTGGGTATGATAGATCTGGTGTGTTCTTACTTTGCATGATGTTATGAAGATCATGATATCTCACGAGATAGTTTACTTTCAAAGTCTCTTTGGATTATCTGCGAATCTTAAAAGTCTTTGAACATAGAAGAATGGCCACTAGACTTGAAGTATCCATTCCCTATTCATGTGAATATAGGGAACTTTGTTACCATCAAGTTGAATGAAGAAAACTTTCTGTTGTGGCAAGCTCGGTTTAATAGATTTGAAAAGCCAAGATTTAATCGGTTTTATTAATGGTGAAACATTACCTCCAAATCGAATGATACAAAGCGAGACTGGAGAAATGATGAACCCGATCACCTGGATTGGATAAAAACCGATCAGCTTATATCTTCCTGGATAAGCGGTGCAAGTATCAGAAAATATTCTAAGTCTAATAATTGGCTTAGAAACCTCACTTGAAGTATGGCAGGCTCTCATAAATAGATTTACACGAAATCTGTTGCAAAGGAGTTTGAGTTGAGAGGAAAACTTCAAGCCTGCAAGAAAAGAAACAGATCACTGAGTGAATATCTCGAGAATTCAAAACCATTTGCGATCAATTGAATGCAATTGGAAAGCCTGTTGACGATATAACAAGAATGTTTGGCATATTGGAAGGGCTAGGTCCCGAATATGAAACTTTCAGGACAACCATGTATTGTCTTAAGCCTCGGCCGGAGTATGAAGAAGTAATCTCACAACTTGAGAGGTTTGAAACTCGATTACAAACATACTCCATGAATGAGTATAACTCTAACTTGGCCTATTATGGGCAAAGGAAAGCTGGAACAAGTCAGCAAAGAATCAATCCCTTAAATCAAAGAGAAAGTTTTCGAGGAGAAGTTAGCTATGGCGGAGAGGTCAGCCTTTTATTAGAAGAGAATATGGAAATAATTCTGCGAGAAGCTGGAAGGAGTCAATTCAATAGAACGAATAACTTTGTATTCAACCCAAAGCAAGGTCGGGTTAATAAGGATAAGCTGGTCTGGTTATGGACAAGGATTTCGACCTTATTCAAATCCTGCACAAAGGTATCAAAATGTTAGATCTTATCCACCACAAAGCTCAAATGGTGATAGACAAGCACAGAACACAAAGCCTACTAATAATGTCCCTCTACAATGCCAGATCTGTAAGAAATCAGGTCACACAGCACTCAGATGTTGGTATAGGTTCGACAATTCATACCAGGTAGATGAGATACCAACTGCATTAGCAGCAGTACACATTGAAGAACCCTATGGCTCAGAATGGTATCCGGATACAGGGGCTACATCACACATTGCCTCAGAACCTGGTATGATTCAAACCTATAATACATATAGTGGTAATGACACTGTCATGATAGGAGATGGATCTCATTTGTCAATCTCATGCATTGGTAATGGAATACTAAATACAGGGAATAGCAAATTACCTCTGAATGATGTATTAATAGTCCCTGCAATCACCAAGAATCTTCTATCTGTATCAAAACTGACAGATGACTATCCCTGTTCTTTTATTTTTGATAAACATGGGGTATATATGAAGGACAATCACAGTCATACAACGGTGAAGCTAGGAAGGAAAGTCAAGGGGCTCTACCAGGTGGAACCTAAAGCTGCAGAAGTTTTCTTCACACAGACTCAACAGGAAATAGCAGAAGATACCTGGCATCAAAGGCTTGCTCACACCAATCTTAAAACAGTGAAGATCCTGCAGAAACAAAATCTCATTCAAATTAGTTCCAATACTCAGAATATATGTAGCAGCTGTCAAGTTGCTAAAAGCTCAGCTTTATCTTTTCACTCCTCAGACCGTATTTCTAATGTTCCATTAGAAAGAATACATTGTGATGTATGGGGACCTTCGCCAATTCAATCTGTTCAGAAATTCTCCTACTATGTCATTTTTGTGGATGATTTTTCTAGGTATAGCTGGATATATCCTATGAGACAGAAATCAGAAGTATATGAAATATTCGTCATGTTTCAAAGACTTGTAGAAAATCAGCTTAATCACAAGATCAAAATCTTCCAGAGTGATGGAGGTGGTGAGTTCACTAGTAATAAACTCCAACTTCATCTACAGAAGTTTGGAATTAAGCAATTTATCTCATGTCCTCACACACCAGAGCAAAATGGTGTCTCGGAGAGAAAACATAGACATGTGATTGAATTAGGACTAGCAATGATGTATCATGCTAAAGTACCACTGAAATATTGGGTCGATGCATTCAAAACAGCAGTTTATGTTATCAATCTTCTGCCCACAGCAAAACTACATATGCATTCACCTCATTACAAACTCTACAATAAGACACCAGACTATTACTATCTTCGAGTTTTTGGATCAGCTTGTTATCCATGTCTCAGGCATTACACAAAGCATAAATTTGATCCAAGATCACTCACATGTATCTTTCTTGGCTACAGTGAGAAGCATAAAGGATACAGGTGTCTCTTACCTACAAATGGAAGAATCTACATCAGCAGAGACATGTAATATTTGATGAGAATGTCTTTCCCTTTATTCATACACTCAGTACTGAATATCAGCAGGGATCTGATCTATACAGACAGTGGATAAAAGGAGTCCTATCTTCTAGTTCCAACTATACTAAGAAGTCTCCATCACAAGACAATCTGTCAAAGGGATATTTGCAGCATACCAGAATCAATCAAATAGCTCCAGCAATACAGAATGATGAGCTCACCTCAAATAATTCTGAAGGTCGATCCCACATCAGTCATCTTCACCCAGATATTGCATCTGAAAATATACCTGGTATTGAGATACAGAATGCTGTTAATAATATCTCCAGTAATAGTGAATCACATCAGTCATCTTCAACCATAGAGGAACAAATATCTACAAACCAAGAGCATGTTTCAATACCAACTGCCAACACAGGACAAACTCAAATCAGTGTTGACACTGAAAATATGACAGGTACATCTTCAACTCATCCTATGCAAACTAGACTACGATCTGGAATTATTAAAGCAAACCCCAAATATGCATGTCTGGTTGAGTATAAGATTCTGTTGAACCAAAATCAATAAAGTCTGCATTAGCACACCAAGGATGGTATCAAGCAATGCAAGAAGAAATGGATGCATTATATCGAGAATCAAACACGGGAAGTAGTTCCTCGAGATAATCACATGAATGTAATCGGGTGCAAATGGGTGTTCAAGACAAAACTTGCACCTGATGGAAGCTTGGATAGACTTAAAGCTAGGCTTGTAGCCAAAGGCTTTCATCAAGAAGAAGGTCTTGATTTCACAGAAACCTTCAGTCCTGTAGTGAAACATGCAACAATTCGAATAATTCTGTCAGTAGCTATGATGAAACAATGGAAAATCCATCAATTAGATGTCAAAAATGCTTTCTTACATGGACACTTAAGTGAAACAGTGTATATGGAGCAGCCTCCAGGCTTTAAAGACACACAAAGGCCTCACCATGTTTGTCTCCTTCGAAGATCTCTTTATGGACTTCGACAAGCTCCTCGAGCTTGGTTTGATAGATTCAGCAGCCTTCCGCTTGAATATGGCTTTTTCGTAGCTCCACCGATCCTTCTCTGTTCATCCCGCATACCGAAACAGACACTATCCTCCTATTACCGTATGTAGATGATATTATTCTCACTTTGGCAGCTCATCTCACATGCTTTCTAGTCTCATTACTTCACTAAGCATTCATTTTCATATGAAGGATCTAGGTGCCCTACACTATTTTCTTGGCATTGAAGCTACACGAAACTCAGATTATCTATTCCTTTGCCAAACCAAATATGCTCTAGATCTTCTCACCCGAGCTCATATGCAAGATTCCAAACCTCTTTCAACTCCTCTCTCACTCAAACCATCCATTTTAATCAATGATTCTCTACCTTTGCATAATCCTACTGAGTACAGAAGCTTAGTTGGCGGTCTGCAATACCTCACCTTAACCAGACCAGACATTGCTTATGCCACAAATATACTCTGTCAACGAATGCAGCAACCTACAATTGCAGACTTCAACAGATTAAAAAGAGTCTTACGGTATGTAAAGGGTACCATAAAGCTTGGCTTATTTCTTCACTCTCACAGTACAATGCATCTCTATGGTTATTCTGATTCAGATTGGGCTGGTTGTGTCGAAACCAGAAGGTCAACAACTGGTTTCTGTATATATATTGGATCCAATCTTATATCCTGGGCAGCAAAGAAACAACCTACCGTGAGCAGATCATCTACGAAGCCGAATACCGTGCTCTTGCATCAGCCATCGCGATCTTACATGGGTCGATTTTGTATTACGTGATATAGGCTATTTTCTTAAGCCTCCTATTCATTTGTATTGTGATAACAAGTCAGCAATATCTCTTACTCTGAATCCTATCTTACATGCTCGAACCAAACATATTGAAGTCGATTTTCACTTTGTTCGGGAAAAAGTCTCCTCAGGGTCACTACAGGTCAGCTACATTCCAAGTTCTTATCAATTAGCTGATATTTTTACAAAACCATTGACAAGCAGAGCACATTCTTATATGCGAACCAAATTGGGAATTTCTACACTCTCCATTCCCAATTTGAGGGGGGATGTTAGAAGAATTAAACAGGTTGTAGAAGATCAGAAGTGCATAGAAGTCAGTAACAGAAGAAAAGCCAAACCTGAAGAAGTAACTGGAACAGAGGAAGCTAAAACAGGGGAAGGTCGTAGGTTGGCGATCCAAGTGAATGAATGAGCTGGCGATCCATGACAACGGGAGCTGGCGAATCCGTGAAAGCAGAACCTGAAACACGAAGCAGGTCAAGCAAATTAAAGAAGCAGAAAGTCGAAGAAATACACGTGTGTTGTTCACATTATTCGGTTGTAACAATTCTATAACAGAAAATAGTTGAGCCAGTGACTAGTATAAAAAGGAAAAGAGAGAACAAGAGAAAGTAAGTGAGAGTTTATTGTTAGTTTCTAAAGTTGAAAGCTTCTCTCGATTCATCCAGAGCTTCTTCTTCTTCTTCTTCCTCTGTCAGATCTCGTGAAATGATGAAAGATTGTGTAGAGAATAAACTTGAAGTTCTGAAGAAGAAATACAACAGAAGCTGAGGTATTCTCATTGCTTGTTCGAGATCTAAACTTCTCTCATATATCAATCTTGTTCTGTATTCGATTACTTCTCAGTAACCACGTGAAGAAGAACAAAAATAAGTACGAGGTAGTATTTGCTAACTAGTCAAACCAAGATGTAACCACGTGAAGAAGAACAAAAATAAGTACGAGGTAGTATTTGCTAACTAGTCAAACCTTTCGATCATAAGGCAAAAAGAAAAAGAAAAAAAAGCTAGTCAAAACTTCGACGTCTAGTAAACTTTACTTTTCACCATTTACCCCAGAAGTCTAGCTTATCCGGTAGACCTATTCAAAGATTAACTCTAGAAAGTGGAACCCCTTAACGGATTTTCTCTCGGGATATTTCTGCAAAATCAATTAAACCTTTTCAAATTGGTACAAATACTACATGGACCTATACAAATTATATATTGGTATACGATAGTACCTTCGTCTCATCCATGCCCCTTCCCCTCTCGCCGTATGAAATGAAGCTATTTCTATTTTTGTCATAGTAAACTTGCGATAGTATATAGAGTTTATAAGAAATAGGAAGTAAGCCGATTTCCAGTCAAATTAAGTGATGGTTACTTGAAATGCTAGTTGAACACAATCGGAAACAAAAAATGGTGCTACGTAGGAATGAAGCTAAAGCAAATTATAGTCCAGGTTTTGTAGAACAAGAAAAGAAGCGCTCCGTCTGTTAGTTCATCATCTCATACGTACAAACTTCAACAATTATGACTCTGAAGACCACAAACCCGTGTGAGTCTATAATTACCCGATATGATCAAATTAAAATCGTCACAGTTGATAGAGAACGACGTTAGCAAGTAATTACCCATCGACACTCCTAACAACATTACAAGACACCTTAAATGTTTATTTTAATTTAAATTGATCATATTTTGTTATGGCATAGTATCAAACGGTCATATAAAACTGCACAAATCAATTTCATGAACCAATCTGTACGCCTTTAATGCTACTATTCCTACCTACACTATGATGATGATTGCCTTGTCGCATTTTGTTTCTTTGCATATGACACTTATTTCAGAGCTCAAGTTGTGGTCGCTGGATGAACCCCAACTAATCAAAGTATTGGCAAATACCAGCCGTATTAAGTGGGAAAAGATAAGAGGAACAGCAATTTATGAGATTTTATATTAGTCTAATAATACGATAACATATCATATCAATCAAAAGAAAAGAAAAGAAAAACATCGTTTACTGTAGCAATGCTTGTGTCGACTAGCCACGAGAACTGACATCTTTCCGGAAGGTGAACAATGGATTCATTTCTTTCGGGCTTAATCTAATTTGAATATTGTAGGGCACTTAGTACTCCAATAGAAGTAGGCAATAGTACTATTAGAGAGAATGGCATTATATCGGGTTATCTAAAAAAGAATTACTCATCGCGTATTGAAAATAAGACTGAGTACAGAGAACGAAATTTCTTCATTTGACCTTGAATTAGTTTCGCCATTTTGTCTTATCTGAAGTTAAAGCCGTATTAGCACGAAAACTGCGGCCTAAGTGCGGCCGGCACCGTCTTTTATTAGCTCCTACTCAACCTCCCTCCTCTAGAAAATGGTTGACTTGAGATGAGATTTGAGCTCGTAATTGCCAAGGGGACACGCAACTTTCTGTTTTTTCCTACGTTGCACGCTCGATAAAATCTAGAATCTTGCAGGGTCACCCTCTTGGAATCGGCCAAAGAATATTCTTGCAGCAACTAAAGGAGCATTTGGTAACGCCCTAGTTTATTTATTTTTAAAATTTTTTATTCACAGAAATAAAAATATAATAGAAATCTGTTTATATAGATTTTTATTCTCAGTAATAAATTTGTTTCCAAAAGTAGATTAGGAACAAAAATAAAAAACAAAAAAATACCTTTTTATTCCTGAGTACAACTTAAGAAACAAGTCTTTTCTCTCTTTTTTTTCTTATTATTTTCTTTGCTTTTCTTTCTTTTTCTCTTCCTCCTCTTCTTCCCCTAGTTGATTGCTTGCCAAATGAGGCTCGACAACCTCGCCGGGTGCCTTGCTCAGCCACTGTGAAACTCGACCAATTGACACTAACCTCATGGTGCCCAAGCGAGGTAGAGCCTTGCTAGTGGCTTGGCGAGGTTGCCTCACCTAGTTAAGGTGAGGTCGAGCCTTGCTAAGCCAAGACGAGGCTCCCCCGAGGCTAGCGATTGGTTAGAGGAAGAAGAAGAAAAATTAAAAGAAAGAAAAGAAACATGTAATAAATTTATTAATAAATTAAATGAAATTATAAGTCATAAAATATTTGGGATTATACTAAAAGCATTTATGTTCTAGAAGTAAAAATTTTGTTTAGTTATCGAATACATTCAAATGCTCAGGAACTTGTCAAAGGAACAAAAATCGAAAAAATTATTTACAAACAAATTTTTTTTTCGGAAACAAAAACGTTACCATACACACCCTAATGCTATGTGTCACGGGCCGATCGATCAACTCTCGATCAACTCTCGATTCACCCGTGCGGCCTTAAGGTTTCACCCCTAAGCAGCCTTTCACACTCGACTCACAACGAACTTCTAGAGAGATAAACACTTGATGAGAGAGAAGCTCTGGATTTTCATATATGTTGTGAATGAATATACAATGAGGGAGGACACCCCTTTATATACAAGTATAAAGCAAACCCTATCCGTTAGATCTCCCTTAGATCTAACGGTGGAGATCACACCTCCTCATCTACCAACCACTTGCATTCATAGCCAACTACCAGCTATATGCATTTATAACGTATGCGTACAAATACGGTATCTCCCGCCCCTAGGAGAATACTATACATCTCGGGAACATCGGTCGAGGGTCATCACGTGTCACGCCCGTGCCATGGAAACCTCTTGGACATGCTAACTTTCGGGCCGTGACATTCTCCCCCACCTAATTCGGCGACGCCCTCGTCGCGTCTTCGGCGTGAAAGTCTTCAATCTCTTTCTTGAATTGCCAAAGACTCTCTTCGGGCTCCCAACGGCTTCGCTCTCAGGAAGACCTTTCCATCGGATCGGTACTCGCGCTTGGCCGCACAATACCTCTTGCGTATGACTCGATCCGCCAAGATGTTCTCGACTTCTCGATCGTACGAGGTCTTTGCCCCAAGCGGTGCTCGATGTGACTCTCCTCGATCCGGGTCTTCCTCATCAATTTGGAAGGGTTTGAGCATACTTACATGGAACACCGGATGCACTTTTAGCTTTGGTGGTAGTTCCAACTTGTATGCGACTCTTCCAACCCGTTGTAGCACTCGAAATGGCCCCTCATAGCGACGGATCAACCCCTTGTGCACGTCCTTGTATCAAAGAACCACGTGTAGTTTGGCCAACACTTGGTCTCCAACTTGGAACTCCACATGCCGTCGCTTCTTGTCGGCCCATTTCTTCATGCGTTTGGAGGCTTTGTGTAGACACGCCGAGCCAAGTCCGCCTCTTCTTGCATGTTCTTGGCGAACTTGTACGCGGGCGGACTACTCCCCCGGTAACCCGAAGCAATGGTGCTCGGGGTGTTCGGTTGCTGCCTTGATCGCAACCTCGAACGGACTCGGCCGGCCGACTCGCTCCGTTGCAAGTTGTAGGAGAACTGAGCTACGTCGATCAGCTTCGCCCAATTCACTTGCGTTGTGCTCACGTAGTGCCGAAGGTAGATCTCCAAGAGTGCATTGACCCGCTCCGTCTGACCGTCGGTTTGGGGATGCAAGCTTGTTGACATGTTCAACTCCGACCCCAAAGCAATCTGAACACTTCGGACCGAAACGTCCGTGAAGCGGGATCCCGATCGCTCACGATCGTCGTGGCACCCCGCACTTCACCACATGCTTCATGAATAATTTGGCCGCTTCCTCGGCCGGGCAATCCTTTGTCGCAGCACAAAGGTTGCATACTTGGAGAACCGATCGACCACCACCATTAGAGTCCGGCACCCTTCGGACTTCGACAGGTTGACGATAAAGTCCATGAAAATGCTTTCCCATGGACAAGATGGGACAGGAAGTGGCTCCAGCAACCCTGGCGACGACCATTGCTCCAGCTTGTCCTGTTGGCATATCAGATAAGTCTTCACATACGCTTCCACATCGTCGCGCATTTGGGACCAATAGTATCGATCTTCGACGAGGGCCAGCGTGCGGTGGATCCCTGGATGACCCGCCCATTTCGAGTCGTGGCACTCGCGCAAGATCTCCTTCCTCAACTTCCCATAGAAAGGCACATACAACCGCCTTCCCTTGGTGTAGAGGAGCTCGTCCTCGCACCAAAACTGTTGGGTTTTGCCCTCCTTGGCATACCCGATGAGGGCTTGGGCTCTTGGATCATGCACCAATCCCTCCTTGATGCGACCGACCCATTGACAGCTCGGTCGACTCATCGTGTGGCTCATCGGCTCCATCTTTCGACTCAACGCGTCTGCCACGGAGTTGGCCTTCCCCGGCTTGTACTCCAGCACGTAGTCGAATTCCGCCAGAAAGTCCTGCCATCGAGCTTGCTTCGGACTCAACTTCTTTTGGGTTTGAAAGTAGCTCGTGGCCACGTTATCCGTCTTCACGACGAACTTCGATCCCGGGATGTAATGTCTCCACGTCCGAAGGGTGCACCACCGCGGTCATCTCCTTCTCTTGGACGGTGTAGCGACGCTCGGTGTCGTTCAGCTTTCGGGACTCGAACGCCACCGGATGTCCATCCTGCATAAGAACACCACCGATCGCATAATCCGATGCATCGGTCTCTACCTCGTAAGGTTTGGTGTGGTCGGGCAATGCCAACACCGGCTCCTCGGTCATGGCCGTCTTCAATCGGTCGAAGGCTCTTTGGCATCGATCCGTCCACTCCCAAGCTTTGTCCTTCTTTAGTAAGTCCGTGAGTGGCACGGTGATGCTCGAGTAGCTCCGCACGAACCGTCGGTAGTAGTTGGTGAGGCCCAGGAACGACCTCAATGCAGGTACCTTCGTCGGCGGCTCCCACTCAACGATCGATTGAATCTTTGCCTTGTCCATGCGCACACGTCCACCCCGACGATGTGCCCCGGGAATGGAACTTCCTTTTGGGCGAAGGCACACTTCTCGCGCTTGACGAACAGCTCGTTCTCGCGCAAGGTTTGGAAGACCCCTTATGTGCTCGACATGCTCTTCCAACGTCCGACTATAAATCACGATATCGTCTAGGTAAACCACTACAAACCTATCTAGGAAAGGGTGGAGTACCTTGTTCATCATCGTGCAGAAAGTGGCCGGAGCGTTGGTCAAGCCGAACGGCATAACCAGGAACTCGTAGGATCCGTACCGCGTCACGCAGGCTGTCTTCGGCTCGTCCCCCTCGGCGATCCGAACTTGATAGTAGCCCGATCGAAGATCCAGCTTGGTGAACCACCGAGCTCCCCAAGTTGATCAAAGAGATCCGCAATGAGCGGGATCGGGTACTTGTTCTTCACGGTCGGCTTGTTCGGCGCCGGTAGTCGATGCACATTCCGGAGTGACCCATCGTGCTTCTTTTGGAACAGGACCGGCGCACCGAACGGAGCCTTGGACGGCCGTACATAGCCAGCGTCGAGCAGCTCCTTGAGTTGCTTCCTCAACTCTTCCAACTCGGGCGGCGCCATACGGTAAGGCGCCATAGCAGGCGGTCGAGCGTCAGACACAAGCTCGATCCGGTGATCCACCTCCCTCTTGGGCGGCAGCTTCTTCGGCAGCTCCGAAGGCATGACATCCTTGAACGAGTCGAGGACTTGGGCTGCTTCCATCGGGACTTCTTTCCCTTCACCCTTGTTGTCCTCGATCTTCAAGGCCGCCAGGAAGGTCACCTCTCCCTTCCTTGCACCTTTGGTGAGTCGGATGGCCGAGATCATCTTCCGATCCCGCTCCGACTCACGATGGATCGGAATCACGCATTGGCTACCCTTTTCCAACACGCAAATGCACTCCGCAAAGGGAACTACAGCCGCATGGATCCTATCTAGGAATTTAATTCCAACGACAATGTCGTAGTCGTCAAGTGGAATTACCTCTAGAGTCTCCTTGCCTCTCCATGATCCGAGTTGTAGTTCCACGTCCCTTGCAACCCCGATTGCAGGAACTTCCTTCGAATTTACGGTCTTGAGCCAACCGGCTCCCTTCTCAACTCGTAGGTTGAGTTTCTTCGCGGCCTCCTCCGAGATGAAGATGTCGGATGCTCCCGTGTCCACGAGTGCACTCATCGTGGTCACTCCGATCTTCACGTCCGCGAACATCAAGCCTTTAGGCTCCTTCGCCTTCTTGGCCTTGATCGTGCTTAGGAGTCGCAACGATCCCAATCGTGCTTCCTCCCTTGGCTCATCCTCCTTGCAAAGAGCGGCCAGCTTGGCCTTTGTTCGGGCAATCCCGCGCCATGTGCGGACCGTCGCAAAAGAAACAGCTATAAGATCGTACCTTCCTTTGCCCACCCCCGTTTTGACCCGCATTAGCCCGATGAGGGTGAGGACCATTTCGTGGTCTAGCTCCAGTCGGGCGATTGTTGAATCTACCCCGATCTCCCCCACCAGTGCCTCGGTCCCTTGGACGGTTGTCCGGTCGGGATGTGGAAGGCGATGCCTTGTACTCCACGAGCGACTCGGCTACGGTCATGGCCGTAGTGAGGTCTCCCACGTTGTACCGCTTCAACTCTTGCTTCGTCCATGGTTTGAGACCACCCATGAACTGGTGAAACGCTTCGACTTCGTTCATCGAGGGGATTTTGAGTAGCAACTCCGTGAACCGCTTGATGTAGTCACGCACACCGCCCTTTTGCTCGAGATGCTTCAGCTCGTCACGAGCTTCCTCCTCCGCATAAGCGGGAAAGTAGTTTCGTCGGAACTCTTCGACGAACCCTATCCAGATCGCGATAAGATTCCCGCACCTATCATCCAACCGACGACGCCACCACAACAAAGCACTATCCGCTAAGTACATAGATGCAGTGTTTACCCGTGTTTGGTCGTCGTTGATTCCCATGGCCTGGAAGTACCGCTCCATGTACCATAGAAAGTTGTCCACATCCTTGGCCACCCGTGAGCCCCGGAACTCCTTGGGTTTTGGCGTGTCCACTCGTGGACCTTGCACCGTGATGACACCGTTCACACGTGCAGCTTGTGCTTCCGTGAGCTTACCCGTAAGCTCCGCAATCTCCGCGCGCATGGCCGCCATAGCGGCCTCAAAGGGTTCGTACCGTTGTGCTAGCTCTTCCCCGTAAGGTCCCAAGCAACTCGTGGCGGAGTTCTCCCATGCCGGTCTTGAGCTCTTGCACTTCCGCAACCAGCTCCTCCCTTCCGGCGTCAACTCCGTCCACGGTCCGGGTCAGTCATCGACCGATCCTTGGACATCGGAGACGAACAACTCTAGCTTCGCCATCCGTTGTGCAAGATCCCCCATAGGCTCCTTCGAACCACCACGGGTCCTCTTCCCTTTGACAACGCCCTTCTCGGCGTTCCGCCCACGATCAGCGCATTCCTCACCCAGGACTAGCGCCTCATCAGATCGTGGATTAGCCATTGCACTTGCGCTTGGATCGCAAATCTGCTATGATACCACTTGTCACGGGCCGATCGATCAACTCTCGATCAACTCTCGATTCACCCGTGCGGCCTTAAGGTTTCACCCCTAAGCAGCCTTTCACACTCGACTCACAACGAACTTCTAGAGAGATAAACACTTGATGAGAGAGAAGCTCTGGATTTTCATATATGTTGTGAATGAATATACAATGAGGGAGGACACCCCTTTATATACAAGTATAAAGCAAACCCTATCCGTTAGATCTCCCTTAGATCTAACGGTGGAGATCACACCTCCTCATCTACCAACCACTTGCATTCATAGTCAACTACCAGCTATATGCATTTATGGCCAACCACCATCTACTCGCATTTATAACGTATGCGTACAAATACGGTATCTCCCGCCCCTAGGAGAATACTATACATCTCGGGAACATCGGTCGAGGGTCATCACGTGTCACGCCCGTGCCATGGAAACCTCTTGGACATGCTAACTTTCGGGCCGTGACATATGCATGATTGATCATAATTGCATGACTAAGGAGAGAAAAGAAGGTTGTGTTTGTTCTTTTGATATCAATTGGGAGTGAAGCATGCCATGTGTTGATGTATATTTGTGGATGGTAGAGAATTCTCTATTAGAGAATAATTTTAAAGATATCATTAGATATTGAGGATGTTATTTAATATTTCGTTATTTTCTAAAATAGTTGAGTTCCTTATTAGATTAGATTATTTTCTTTTCTATGTACTTTGTTAAGATATAAATACTCTTCTCTTCATTTGAGTATAGATGAATTGATTCTCTCTCCCTTTCTCTCCCTTTCTCTTGAAGATCCTACAATATTCACGCCCTCACCACATAAGATCATGATCAACTATGAGCCTGAGGTGAAACATTTCTTCAGAACATTTCTTTTGTGTATTTTACAATATTTTACACCATAAGCAAGTGGGAAAACGCTGAAAAATGTAAGATCTTATAATTTATGGTGTCGAAATTTCATGATACATAAAACTATTAATTATTTTAATTGAATGAGGCCACGCTGATTTTCATAACTATACTACAATGTCAGACAACAACAACAATATATTCTATAGTACTATTAAAATCCCATTCTATAATTTCAAAATCTCTTCCAATTGGCCACTCTTTGAAAAAGTTTTATTGTGTTGACCCCTCTTGAATTAGGGACTAGACAGGACTTCGGTTGATTTAACAAATTACTGATTCGAACATCTGCACCAGCGCAAGATACACTCTAGGAGAGAATTATTGCATTCAACAGGGAATATAACTCAATTAATTTACGCATGATCTCGTTTGAAATTCAAAATCATTCGAGTATTTCATAACCGCGTGATTTGTTTTATTATACCAGAGGTGGGTTAGACAATTCTTCGTAGGATAGATAATTAGCCAAGTCACAACAAAATCAGAAGAAGTTTGAGATAATCAGCGACGCTGACGAAGATAAAGCTAGAAACGTGCATGATTACCTAAAATCACCAACTCTCTTGAATTATAAAATGCTGATATGCCCAGTAAATGCAATTACCAGTCAAATGGAGTGTTATTTGCTATTATCTAAAAGGATGTAATCCTGGCGCATGCTCTAATGAGCCAATTATCACTAAAGTTATAAATTTGTTACATTATTTTATGTGTTAACGTTGGAAATCACTGTATTTAGCAACAATAAATAATCACACAAGAAATATATTCATTTCTGTTAAAATATAACTCATCATTTTTCTACATGATTTATATGCATTAATAGAGATAGAAGATACGTGCTTAAACTCTTGGGTGGACTCTTTAATATGACATCAAAGTGAGGTTCTGCCCCAATTCATTTTGCGTGTGAAACTCCCAATTCATCAAATCCCTCGGGTCGTAAATTCAGCTTGCACGTGAGAGGGGTGTTAAAGTGTCTAATATCATTTGCTTGTGGGATTCATATGCTTTTTATTAACATGTGATCTCTATTCACCTATCAGTTTGAGCTTGAAAATTGAACTTTCCATTGATTTCCACAAGACAAATCCATCCACGCGGTGAAGGACTCCTAGACTTGAGTATATTGAAAAATATGTCTTGTCCCACATAGAAAAATTGCATTGAAATATATGCAAGATGTAACCTTGTAATGTCTTCTAGAATCATAATTGTGAAGAAGAGCACAAATACGTACCAGGTAGTATTTGCCAACTACTCAAACCATGATGTTTAGTTACTCTACTTTTCACCATTTGCCCCAAAAGTCTAGCTTATGTGATAGACTTCTCCAAAGATCAATTCTAGAAAGTGGAGCCGCTTGGCGGACACTTTGTAATTTTCTCTCCGAATATTTCTGCAAAAGCAGCTAAACCTTTTTCAAAATAATACAAATACTACGTGAACCTATACAAATTATACATTGGTATACGATAGTACCTTATCTCATTCATGCCCCTTCTTCTTTTGCCGTATGAAACGAGGCTATTTCTAATTTTTTGTTATAGTAACCTTGCAATAGCATATGAAGTTTATAAGAAAAAGGAAGTAAGATACATGATTTCTGTTCAGATTAGGGGACAGTTACTTGAAATGCTAGTTCAACACAATCGGAAACACAAATAGTGCAACATGGGAAAGCACCTAAAGCAAGTTATATTTCAGGTTATTAGAACAAGAAAAGATGCGCTTGGTCTGCGAATCCTATCTCATACATACCAACTTTAATGATGATGACTCTCAATAGCAATAGACCTTGTGATTCTATGGGCTCGTTTGGTTCAGCTTTGGGGAAATGCCCTTGGGAGAATGCAAATACCTTTGAGATAAAGGGGTTTTCCGAAATGTTAGACTGTTTGGTAAACTAAAACTGAAAAGTGCTTTAGGGAAATGTAAAACTGTTTGGTAAACTTGTATTTGAAAAGCCATTTGGTATGACCAAATTAAGTGTTTTAGTTTTAATATTTTTAAAATTGCAAAAAAGAAACAAGGAGTATATAACATTTTACATTTTCATGTTGAAAGTAATATAAAAGATACATATTAGTAAATTTATTTAAAAAGATATCAAAAGAATTTGATTATAAATTAAATGCAAAACTTAACTTTTAGCCTAAGGTTCTTTTAGGTTTGTTTTTAACTTTGAATATTTTTTTTAATTATTGTAGTATTAATCATCTTCGTTAATTAATGATTATTCTAGTGTATTGATAAAAAGTTAGGCTATTGATTGTCAAGAGATAAAAATGATATAAAAAAAGAAGAAGTGAACTTTCCACGTGGGACCAATTCCATAAACCTGCCCGACTCCTCGGACAATTTCTAGTACCATTTTTCGTAAGCAGTTCTTGGTTCTTTGGTGTGACTAAATTAAATTTTTTAGTTTTAGTATTTTTAAAGTTGCAAAAAAGAAACAATGATTATATAACCTTTTACATTTTCATATTGAGAATAATCTAAAAGATACATATTAGTAAATTTATTTAAAAATTATATTAAAAGAATTTGATTATAGATTAGGTGCAAAGCTTAACTTTTGGCCTAGGATTCTTTTAGGTTTGTTTTCAAATTTGAATAGTTTTTTTTTAAATTATTATAATATTAATCATATTCATTAATTAATTATCATTCTAGTATATTAATAAAAAGTTGGGCTATTGATTGTCAAAAGATAAAAATGATATAGCAAAAAAGAAAAAGTGAACTTATTCGGTGGATGATAAAGCGACCGATTGTGGATGCTATTTTTATTTTTTTTTAGTAAACACTGCATATAAAAAGGGAGGTCTTCATTAAGAAAAATAAAACCAAGTTCCTCTCATACAAATTTGACTAGAAACATTTCATGATATTAAACATGGTCATATATGTCCCAAAAAAAATATACGTTATAATTAGTATTACAAACATCAATGACTTTGTAAACTTATGGCTATTTCATCACGTAAACGTGCCATGTCCGGAGATACATACGAATTTGAAGCACCCACCCTTTCATTTGCATCATCATGGTCAATTGAATATCCATAATCGGGATCCAATTCTGCTTGTTCAAAATCCGTGTCAGTCACGTTATTTCTCCGTATATAATTGTGCAAAGTCATTGCCGCTACCACAATTTGCACTTGTTTTTCATATGGATAACATGGCATATGAGTTAAAATCCTCCACTTATGTTTTAATACACCAAAGGCTCGCTCAATTGTCGAGCGTAGCGAGGAATAGGCACGGTTGAACACTTCTCAATATCCTGTAGGTGAAGGACCTTCTCGAAACTCTGGCAAATGATATCTAACTTCTTTATATGGCCCCAAATAACCAGTAGGGTTTGGATATCCAGCATCTACTAAGTAATATTTCCCTACATAAATATATTGTAAATTTAATTAATATATGTCAATTAAATATATGAATGCATCTAAACCATTGACTAACATACCTGGAGGAGGATGGGGAAAATGTGCATCACGTCTTCCAATATCTTCATAAAATATACGGGTATCATGAGCTTGTCCCTCCCAACCGGCCCAAACATAGACAAATTCCATATTAAAATTACATATGGCTAACACGTTTTGAGTTGTTGTTCCTTTTCGACCAATAAAACGAATTTGATCATACTTAGGTACATCCGCTGGAATATGTGTACCGTCAATAGCTCCAATGCAATCCTTAAAATATGGATAAAATCGTCGATCTTTCTTGATCTTCTCTGGAACTTTTCTATATTCTGGATCAGTTGGTTGGATCAAATCTTTTCTCATATCACATACTTTATCTAAAACTAAGTTGAAGTGCCTACTTATGGTTTCCCCAGAGCATTGAAAACGCTCTTGTGCTAATCTATTACCTATACCATGTCCTAAAATATGAAGAAACATACCAACCATTTCTTTAACATCAGTATTTATAGATCCTCAAAGGCCATAACGTGTTACTAAATCATGCGTTAAATTGTTAAATACAATTTTATGCGTTCTAAACATATTGTAACACCTTATCGGATTAGCATCTTCGTCCATCAACTCTTTCAACCATACATAACATGTATATGGTGAGGTCATGCAAGGTTGTTTGCAAAGGTTGGTCGCTTGATAAAGAATTGCAGCTTCAGTGACTGAGATAAGATCACTTAATTCATTTTCCTCTTGCTCATGATTTTCCCTTGTATGTGAATCATCCATAACTGCTTCAAGTAACAAAATATAAAAAAAAACAATGTATTAACCATCACATATATGCAAACTATCACATTAAGAGAACACCAAATGAAAACAATTCTAACATCAAACATTAATTGAAATTAGGTTCACAAAGGCTGCAAATAAAGATCCATAAATAGAAACAAAGTGGAATGACTAGTTTCAAACATGAAAACAATAAGATGCTAACATCCTCCTATCTACGAAGACTTGATTCTTTTCTCATCTCATATTTGAGATACTTTACTTTCTTTGCATCATCCTTTAAGCTCATGAAAACTTGTCTATTGTCTATCTTTTCCTTTAAATGAGAAATTGAAAAAAAGTACAAGTCTTCGTCTTCTACAATCTCAGGTATGGAATCCAATATCTCTATGAGGTCTTCATAAGGACCGACTAAACTGGTTGCTTTGGATGTAGCACTGGTAGTGCTCCTACTCTCAACAACTATAAGCAGCCTGTTAATTTGTGTTCCAAGCTCCTCTCTTGTGCTCACTTTCTTATCTTTCTTTCCTCGAGCTTGCATCTATGAAGTCTGTGTGGCTCTCTTACGAGTTTGAGTTCCAATTGGTTCAACAAATGTTTCATCCACATGATCCTCAAAGTTTTCATCAGTAGACCCTACAACATCATCGATACCGGGTTGTGTGGTCTGCACATCATTATCAACACATAAACCTTGTGCAGGATTCCATGTAATTCCTCCTGTAGCAACTGTATCTCTGAACATCATATCTAACTTTACTTCAAGATCAGGATGTATGCTTTTCATCCTAAAAGCCTTAAACTTTGGATTAACCTGTTATAATGAAACATTTGCATAAGTTGCATCATTAAAGGCGAGCTTAACATGAAAGTAAAAAAAGAAGTGAGGAAAACCTGAATTTTACTCTCCCACCATTCGTCACTCGCATCAATGGTTTTCTTCCTTGAATCCCATCCTAGTCTAGTTTCATTGTAAAGCAATGACCTCTATCTTTTCCATTCTTCCTTGAGGTTATCCCACTTACTCTTCATTTTTTCTTTATCATACTTTTTGCCCGTTAGCTCCTCAAACTTATTAATTATGACTGTCCATCCATCTCTTTTGTTGTTTGCAGGACGATTGCCTTTTTCAATTTGTTCGATGCACAAGTTACAAAAGATTTTTACATCTTCCGAGCTCCAAAATGCCTTTGATGAACTCATCTACTAGTAAATGACATGAACAAATAATAAATTTAAGAGACACAAACAAACAAATGTGATATGTATATATACACAAACAAACACATGTAATATGAGTAGAGGAGGAATGATGGAAGTTGGAGCTATTATCACATAATTAAAGCAGAAGTATCCGAGAAGCCCCTTAAGTTGCACTAAACTTGAAAATATGTTAATTTGGCTACCAAAACATAAATGGAGATTACACTATTGAATTTGGAATTGTAACAGCTACCTCTCACTGGTTTGGACAAGTAACTAGTGTGCAAACAAAACATGTGGAAACTAATTGGTAAAATCAAATCTCAATAAAGGTTGCAAATGCAATAACTACAGTTCTACCATTGCTAGAAAAGTTTCACTTTGGTCAACAGGCAAACACAAACTAAAGTCTCCTCTATAATGTTATCTCTAAAAGCAGCAAATGTGTACTTTTTTATTGTCATGTGGCTAGACAGGTATAGTTGTTAAGGCATTAGATAAATGCATTAAGGACGAGAACAAGCTCAACAAAATTCCATATTGGATATTTCACAGAGAAGTACACTAAATGCTCAATTGCACTTGCAGGAAAAGACATCAAGAAGGATTTTACTTGGAGTAGACCACCAAGGACCTGCTAAGAACAATTTTTTTATTTATTAAGTGCTAAGACCAATTTTGATGCTACATATATACAAGAAACGCATCCAGCAGCGTCAGCAATAGAAAAGATAAAGAGGTGCTGATGTTGGTTGGATCAAACATAGGTGACAGCAATAGAAAGGACAAAAATACTGATAAGGATAGACTATCTTGGCACTTTGGAGGGCCGTCCGGTGAGAAAACAGTTCAGGACTCAGAGAAGGATAAAAATAAAAATCACACTTAATGATAAAAAATTTAAAATGCGATCATCGAAAGTGCCCATGAACATTGAAACTCTTAACATCTACTTCTTCCATGAACCTGGTGCCTGTCAAGTGAGATCGAACCCAAACCCAAACCAAAGTAGTGAAATAAACATCTCATTTACTGATCAGTTTTACACTAGCAGTTATAGGTTAGAGAATTCTCGTCCTATCAAGAAAATTCTGAATTTAGAAACCATAAAAACAGACAAAAAAGCAAAAGGCAACCAGACAAAATCTGCACTCATATCCCTTAACACTAGAAAAAATATGGTAAAGGAGCTGCAGCGGAACCTGCATCTTATAGTGCAAAGAAGATAACTCAGAAGAATCAAAACAGCCATTTCGTTGGGAATTCCAATGATTCTAAGTTTGTGCAGGAGCCAGGCAAGAGGGGAAGAGATGTTGCGGGATTGGGGAGTCAGATGGTTGAGAAGCTTGTGGGTGCAGACAGGAAAAAGGATGGGGGAATGGCAGAAGCAGCGATTACAGAAACTGGTTCTTTGCCTGACAAGAAGGAGAAAACCCATGAAAGGAAAGGTGATGACCGAAAGTCGGGAGAGCGAGGGATCAAGGATGATAGAAAATTTAGTGGAAATTCGGTGGTTCTAAATACTGGTGCATCTATTCAGACAGTACCCAGGCCAGTGGAGAAAAATGTTGACAGGAAGATGGAAGGGAAAGAGAAGATCAAGGAAAAGGAAGGAGATAAGGGGTGGGACAAACAAAGTGTTGTGGATATACGCCAGATCAACAAAAGCCAAAGGAAGGACAGAGACCGGGACAGAGAGAAAAGAAAGGAGGACAAGTTGAAGAAGAGCGACGGCAGAAAACCTGAACCGGAAAGAATCAAAGAAAGCAAAAAGGATAATGCTGGTGCTATCCCCACCCCCGCACAAATTAAAAAAAGAAAAACCGAAACTCACCACGAGATTATAGCTGCAGAAATCTAAATAGAGCAAGAACAGGACAATCATCGAGTACTGGCAACAAGCAACTCTGATAATGTGTCATCATCAAGGAATAAAGAAAAAATACATTTACTAGCATAAAAATCTAAGCCCAGGGTAGCAATTACAAATTATGTGAGGGCTACAATGCAGACACTTCACAATCAATCGAAGTACCCTCAGCGCGCAACATCCAAAGGTGCAAAACGAACTCTCAAACTCACATCCGGGGCATAACTTTAGTCTTTTAGTCTTTCCACTCTCTGCGAGCAATCTGATGGCCTCCCAGATCAAAAGCTTTGAACTTGATTTTCCCGATGCTCAGCTCTTCCAACGTCGGGTACTGGGTGGGCTGGTGCTGAACCAATCTCTAGAATTCCAACAACAACAATTAAAAAAAGCAACCCCCAATCAATAATCGAGGCAAAAAACCCAAAACCCTGGTCGTTGATTCCCACCCCAGCACACCCTAGAGTCACTCACCTAAAATTAAGTAAGAACAGGGACGTACATCTTGGAGAGCTTGTTCGGGGTGCCACCGGTGACCTTGGCAACGCGGAGGAGGGCGAGCGCGGCCTTGAGTTCTTTCAGTTGGGTCAGAAGGTCGATTGCAGGAGCAAGAAGCAGAGCCGTTGTCGTCGCAGGAGCAGGAAGCAAAGCTGTCGCCGTCACAGGAGTAGGAAGCAGAGCTAGAGCCGTCGCCGTCGCTGTCGTCGATTCGCTGCGGAGGAGGGCGAGCGCGGCCTTGAGTTCCTTCAGTTGGGTCAGAAGGTCTGCAGGAGCAAGAAGCAGAGCCGTCGTCGTCGCAGGAGTAGGAAGCAAAGCTGTTGTCGTCACAGGAGTAGGAAGCAGAGCCAATGCCGTCGCCGGATTGCTCGGATCTTGGATTCGCTCACTCGTCAAGAGGTAGAAGATCCAGATCTCGCTCGCTCGTCGCGACGAACTTCGGCCTTGATGGAGTGGTTCTCGGAATCAAATCGTGATGGAGTAGTGCAAGTTTCAGGGAGAGAGAGACGAGGAGAAGAGAGTCGATGGAGAATGCTGCAAAAGAGAGGAAACGTGAAAAAAGTTAGGGTTTTGTTCAATATAGGGTAAAATTGGCTTTTAAGGAAATATTGAGGGTAAAATAGGCATTCGACGACAATTCATTAAACCAAGGGAGCGGCATGCCGAAAATGCTGAAATGCCCAAAGCAGGTCCCCACCTGCTTTGGGCTTTCAGCATTCTAAATGTCAGCATTTGGGGAATGGGGGCTCCAAATGCTGAACCAAACACTAGTTTTTTTTTCCCAAGGGGCTTTCGGGGCTGAAAGCCCCTTGGGAAAGCTGAACCAAACACCCCCTATAATTATCCAATCTGATCAGATAAAAATCGGCAGAGTTGAGAGAGGATGACATTAGCAATTAATTAACCCTCAACACTCCTAACAACATTACAAGAATACTTTAAATGGTAATTATAATTGAACTTGGTCATATTTTGTTAGGGCATAGTATCAAACGGCCATAAAAAGCTGCACAAATCAATTTGATAAACCAATCTTTACACCGGTAATGCTAATCAAAGCATGGCAAATACCAACAGTATAAAGTGGGAAAAGATGGGAAGAACAGTAATTTATGAGATTTTTTTTATCAATCTAACAAGGCAACGACATATCATATAAATAAATAACTCATTTACTATAGCCATGCCCGTGTCCACGGCCACGAGATTTGACATCTTTTTGGAAGGTGGACAATGGATTCATTTCTTTCGAGCTTAAGCTAATTTGACTATTGTAAGGCACTTAGTACTCCAATATAATAATAATACTATTAGTCTACTAGAGAGAATGGTATTATGTGGGGGTTATCTAGAAAGAATTATTTATCGTGTATTGAAAATAAGACTGAGTACAGAGAACAAAATTTCGTCTTTTGACTTTGAACTAGCTTCACCATTTTTGTCTTCTCTGAAGTTTTTTTAAAGCGCGAAAACTGCGGCCTAATCAACGCCGACGCCTTCTTTTATTAGCTATTAGTCAAAGTCCCCTCCCCTAGAAAAGGTTGACTTGGGATGAGGTCTGAGCTTTTAATTGCCAAGGGAAGCCGTAACTTGTTTTGATTTTTCCTCCGTTGCACGTTGGATAGAATCTGGGAAAAGTAAAAAAAAATAAAAATCATAAGCTTATTACTTTAGTACAAATTTAGTACTAAACCTTTCAATTTAATCAATTTAATCATAAATATTTTTGCATTGATACTAATTCAGTCCAGCTAGCCAATTTAGATTGAAAATTACTAACATGAACGTCAGTGGTCTTATGTGATACGACCGACGCTAATGTTTTTTTTTTTTTTTAATATATAATTTTAATTATTTCAGAATTTTTAAATATTTTTTTCTTTTTTTATTTTTCTTCACCCTTTGGCCAATGAGATCACCAATCGGTCATTGCCGGCCATAGGCGAGGGTGTAGGCCCCACCTAGATCCAAATGAGGTTCAAAACCCTAACATGTTGGCTGACAAGGGCTGCGACACCTTCGCATGTTGGCCAACTAGGGCCATGACCCTTGCCTAGATTTGGGTGAGGGTATATGACGCCCTCGCTTATGGTCGGCAAGGGCACAACACCCTCGCCTAGATCTAGGCGAGGGCCCAATGCCCTTGTAGACCAACAGGTGAAAGTTTCAGCCATTGCTTGGATCTAGGCAAGGGCAGACATACTCACTTTTGGCCAAAGAGGGCACAATGGGCCTCACCCAAACTAGCCTATGGCCAGCAATGGTTGGTCGACAACCTCACCTACCAAAGGGTGAAGAAAAATTTTAAAAATATATATTAAAAAAATTCTGAAAAATATTTAAAAATTAGAAATTTTGTCAATGTCAACGATTCATGCCGTATAGGACTATTGGTATCCATGTCAACAATTTCTAGCTTAAATTAGCCGAATGAGCTCAATTGGTACTAACATAAAAAGATTTAGAATTAAATTGGTTCAATTGAAAAATTTAAGACTGAATACCAATGCAATAGATTTATGACTTTTTTTTTATACTTTTCCCAATAGAATTGAGAATCTTGCAGCATCACTCTCTTGGAATCAGGCAAAGGATATTCTTGTGGTAAATAATGCCATACATGACTAATCGCAATTGCATGACTCAGTAGAGAAAAGAAGGTTGTGTTTTTTCTTTTAATATCAACCGGAAGTGAAGCATGCCTTGTGTTGATGAATATTTATGGATAGTAGAGACTTATCTAATAAAGAATATTTTTAGAAATATCATTAAATATCATTATTTCTAAGATAGTTAATTTCCTTATTAGATTAGATTGTTTCCTTCTTATGCATATTATTCGGGCATAAATATCCTTATCTACTAAAGTTAGTTGAGTAAAGATGTAGTATTTAGTGATATTCTTTCCATCTCTCTAGAAGATCGTAGAATATTTACACCCCAACCACATAAGATCATGATCAAATATGAGCCCAAGGTGAAACATTTCTTCAAAGTAAGTGACGTTTGTATCCTAAGGCTACGCCATCCGATGCAATCAAAGTGGGAGAGACACTCTGGCATTGGAGAAGCGGAAATTCATTGACTAAGCACACATTTGCAACATTAGGGAGCTGCATCCGGTTCCGTGTGCCAGACCCACATTCTTCTTTTTTCTAGAAGATGTGCAAGAGTAAAGACAATGTTGTGAAAATAAGCGATTGAATAATAAAATAAACTTAATAAGAAAATAAATTAGATATCGAATTTACATAATTCAATTAATCGATGTAACCATAATCCACAGGGAACAATCGATTTTATTATGAATTAAATGATACAAAAGATATCACATCCACACTCGAGTTATTCAAATAATCTCAATGTTTACCAATCTCCAATTACGCCTAATTACCCACATGTCTTTAGCCCTACAATTCCCTACGAAATAATCTCTCAATCTTATAAAAAGAATTCGTAAACCTCACCAAGCTTTAATGAGAATGAAGGGCTGGGTCTACTAATTTATTCTCATACATACAAACTTTATTAATAATGACTTTCAAAAGTCACAGACCTTTATAATTCCCTAATTACCCAATGTAATCGGATAGGAATCGCCATAGTTGATAGAGGACAACATTAGCAATTAACTAGCCCCCGACTCTCCCAACGACATCACAAAAATACTTTAAATGGTAATTTTATTTAATTTGGCCCTATTTCACTATGGCATGGTAGCAAACGGCCGCATAAAACTGCACAAACCAATTTCATCAGCCAATCTTTACATCGGCAATGCTACTATTCCTACGTACGCTATGATGATGATGATGATTGCCTTGTGACATTTCTTTTAAGTGGGTAGAGATGGAGAGAATTAGCATAGCCCACGGCAGCTCATCTCCTTTTCCATTGATGATTGCCTAGTCATGTTTTAGCTTACTTTGATAGATTCATTAGCCCTAAAGTGGACCTACATCTTCCTGAATAATTTACCCTTTTAATGCGAAGTGCAGCTTCCCGAGCCATCTTTAGTTTGATACAATACAATTGTTTCTCTCAAGTTGTCGTAGCCACATTTGCGGCCGAGTGCTCCGCGAGCTAATCAATTAATTTAAACCCATCTCTTTTAAAATACTCCGACAACGCCGCCCTTGTTGAAGATTTCTACACGGTTAAAATCGAACTTCCGAAGTTGCAAAGGAAAAAGTCGTACGTTTGAAAGTCCTTCCCTTTGGTCAAACCACGACGATTAACAACTTCGATGGTATCCTCTCATATCCCCTCGACGTCTATATAAATATATGCATGCAAATAACGTACTCATCTCATTCTCATCGCAAACACAACACGAAGGTGACACGACTTCACCTCACAGCACATTCATATCAAATCTTTAAGTAACGACATGTCTTCGGCCCGCTTTGTCTTGCTCTCGCTCTGTTCCACCCTCCTCCTCCGGGCCACCCTTGGCGCCGACCCTCTCTTCCACTTCTGCTCCACCCCCGAGAACTTCACCGCGGGCAGCCCGTACGAATCCAACCTCAACAAGCTTACCAGCTTCCTCTACACCAAGACCCCTTCCTCGGGCTTCGGCCTTGGCTCCATCGGCCAATACCAAGACCAGGTCTATGGCCTCGCGCTGTGCCGGGGTGACACATCGCCATCGGACTGCAAGGCCTGCGTGGCAGACGCTGGCGCTGAGATCCGCCGCCGCTGTTCTCGCAACAAGGGGGCAATAATCTGGTACGACGACTGCATGTTCAAGTACCTTGACACCGACTTCTTCGGCCAGATCGACAATGCCAACAAGTTCTACATGTGGAACCTGAAAAACGTGAGCGACCCGGAGGCGTTCAACGGCAAGGTAAGGGGGCTACTGACCGGGCTGGTCGAGGAGGCTTACACGGTGCCAAAGCTGTACGCGACTGGAGAGATGGGACTGGAGGATAAGACGAAACTGTACGGATTGGTGCAGTGCACGAGGGATCTGTCGGCGACCGAGTGCAAGGAGTGTCTCGAGGGCGCAATCGGCGAGCTTCCGAACTGTTGCGACGGGAAGGAAGGTGGGCGAGTGGTTGGCGGGAGCTGCAACTTCCGATACGAGATTTACCCTTTTGTCAATGTTTAAGAGTTCTCGCTCAAGGACCTAAATAAGTGTGGTTTAATTATTCCCTAGCTAGGTGTCCCTAGGGTAATACATGGTAAATAAAGTGAAGGCGAGTTTGGGAATTTACCTAAGACTCTTTCATCATTCGAATGGTTTATATAGCGATAAATAAAAATTAGACGTCTTCATCAATATGTCATCAATAATTTCTTACATAAATGTTCTTGTTATGTTTTAAGTTAGCGTAACTGGGGCTATCCACGATTCTATATTTTGCAGTTGTGGCAACATAGAAGTTACAATTGTTGTATATATATGATGATAATCTGACCATCCACAAGTTGATACGTAAAACTTTTTAGTCTACAACGCCATTTTGCCAATGTTTTGTATGTGGAAATGTTTCCGGAATAGTTGGTGCAGAACCTATTATTATTCTGGAAATACCTTTTCCCGTTCGTGACCATTCAATACCCTAGGTAAAGAGAATTTCCATGGTTGTGTTCAATTATTGATATATCCAATCATATCCTCTTCTTTTTGTTTTAAATGTATTACATATGACTCGAATGTTTACTTTTAAAATGCCAAACAAATAAGTTACATGCACCGCGCAATTCTTTTAAGTCTTTCGTATAGAATAAGTAAAGCCTAGTAGAGTTGATCTCTTCTCCATGGTCACCAACATTATTAAGTAAGGTTTATATTTTCCTTCGATCAGGATCTTGGTGGGCACATGCTCTTACACCACCCACGTGTAATGTTAAACACATAATCCCAAAAATAAGAATAAAGAGAAGTGAAGGAAAAATAGAAATCCACAATTGTTACTCCCCACCCTTAGGGGGGGGGGGGGGCTTTGACAATCCTGACAGAGGTAGGGAGACGCGGGGCGGGTTGACTCGGCAGCGGCGAGGGCTTCAACGGCCGGGATGGCGGCTTCATAAGGCTGGCAATGGGGCTCGGCCAAGAACATTTGACATTCACATAAAAAAGAGGGATAAGAACCGAAGGAGTCATAAACTTCTCAATTTTATCAATGTAAACTTTAGCCTTTTAATGTAATTCTTCCTGCTAATTGTAGGTGAAAATTGCTGACGTGGTGTCCAGTCAACATGAGCTATCTTACATGGCAAGCTGATGTAGAGTGATTGCGGATCAGTAATATCCTACGGTAATTTCCGGAAGAGTTACATTGAAATTTCAAGCAAAAATTTAAGATCGTATTGACAAAATTGAAAAAATTAGAATTGAATTGGCATTCATATAATAAGGTTATGATTAATTTTGGTAATTTTATCCCAAAAAAAGAGAGCAGGGTGGGGGATTTTTTGCCTCGAGAAAATCCACTCATGCAGACTCCAAATAATTATCTTGAAAATGTAAATCTATACACCCAAAGGTAGATTCAACTAGTCAAGAAAATGAATATTGTCACCACTTGACGAGCCACCTCTTGAGACTACCGAGGCTTAGTTATTTGAGTTTATAACACATTATTTTAATATGAAAGTCTATGAAAAAAAATATACTCACTCGTTGTGAGTTGATGTGTTGCGTCACGTGTCAAAAACAATTTCATTATGAAAAGCCAATAATTACAACTAAAAAAGTGCTTGTTTTATCGACCAATCTATGACATTTTATATTAATCTATAATACGATCACCAGATATGATCATCTCGAGAAACAATAAGAAGAAGAAGAAGAAAAACCGTCTACCCTAGTTATTCACGTGTCCACGGCCATGAGAGTCTACATCTTTCTGGGAGTGGAAATGGATTTACTTCTTTTGTGCTTATTCTAATTCGACTATCATGGGCCTACTTAGCAATCCGTGACATGAGGTTCCATGCACCTTCTCGAGGATAATACCACTAAGAAGAATTGTTCCATACTCGAAATTCCGGAGGTGCAACAGTTGACTTTTGAACTAGTTTTCATTTCGTCCTTTTGTTTTCATTATGATACCTACATAGCAACGAAATGTTTGACCAAGAAAACCGCGGCCTAATTAAGCTCAATACCGTCTTTTTTTTAGCCATTCGTCAACCTCCCATTCTAGAAGGGTTGACTTCAGATCAGATCTGAGTTCATAGTTGTCAATTTTTTTTAATTTTTTTTTCCTTTGTTGAGCATTCAATAGGATCTAGAGCAAGAGGGCTATGATTGTCACTTTGATATTAACTGGGGTTGAAGTATGCCATGATCCTCAAAAGATCATGATCAATTATGAGCTCGAGGTGAAAACTCAACTATTTTTTTTTTTTTGGTAATAATTGACGAGATAGGGAGCAATTTTGCTCCATGACCGCAACTATTCTTGTGTAGCGAATTGAAATTTAATGGAAATGTTAGTGGATGGCTGCCATTTCTGGTGCTCGACATAGGTGGTGCGCTTTGCTGGTCCTCACCATCCACTCTAATCAAAAGCCAATACCGAGAAAACCCCCCTAAGAAAAATAAGAAAAGTACAAAAATAAGAAACTTCGATTTCTAGAATTCAAGTTCAGTAATTGGTCGTGCCTCAAAAGTGGACCAAAAAAGCAACTAAAAAACAAATCACATGCTTAGTGGTTCAAGAATAATGGCCATTAGGCCGAACCCGCCAGTCGCGGTGGCTCTCGGTCGAATCCGCCAATCACAGCGGCTCTCGGTCGAATCTTCTCTGCACTGGCCTCACTTTGGCTTGACGGATTCGATCATACTACAACCAGAGCTTACATTTTTAATGTGATTTCTTATGTTTACTTAACTGTTTCTTGAAATGTATTGGATTTTTATTCAAGTAGAATATATTAGAAAATGAAAGAATCCATATCATCTAGACAGCTTTGCAAAATATGACTTTAATAAGTTCATTGGCCTCTCAATATATGTGCATATTTCGTTTTTGATAACTATGTCATACGCACTTGTGTGATCCATCTGTCTATCACACCCTTTGAGTATTTGCACAGATCCTCTGAATTTAAGATCCATAAATCTATTCACATTGTCAAGATGATTCGCTTAATATTAATTAAGATCAAGTATTGAAGCAATCGAATATCTTTGAAACGTTTGACATATTATTGCTCTTTGAGGATGGACTTAATTGCCTTTTCCAACTTATCCAGCACTTCATTTGGTACTTCCATGATGTACAAGGAAAAACGTGTTGTCTTTGGCAACTTTTTCATTCTCGGTGCCAATCAACATCGTTTATCATCCACAAGCAGTTTGTGACGGTGCTATTGGTTGAAATTTCTCCGGAGAGTTGATAAGGTCCATGCCACTCAATTGAATAGTCAAAGTCAACATTTTCAGCTCTATCACTCAATTGAATAGTCAAAGTCGACATTAGTAATCATTTTCTTTCTTCAAGAAGCCACAACCTTCCTAGTCGGTAATCTGTACAAGAGTCACAAGTATGTTTCTCTCCAGATCAATCCCTCTGCTCCTCCTTTCTTTCTTCCTTCTTCTCGACACAAGCTTCAGCGCTGATCCGCTTTACCATATCTGCTTCGGCAAAGATAACTACACTTCCGGTAGTCCTTTCAAAACCAATCTCGACAGCTTGCTCACTACTCTCGTTTCCAAGGTTCCTCCCAGTGGGTTCGGAACTGGCTCAAGCGGCGAGGGGAATGATCAAGTATACGGGCTAGCCCTTTGCCGGGGTGACGTATCGAGCTCCGACTGCAAAAGTTGCGTCTCTGATGCAGGCCCAGAGCTTCTGCAGCGTTGCCCTGAGCAGAAGGGTGCTATTATTTGGTATGACAGCTTTTAACTTTTAACGACTCATGGAGTCCGCTTTGAAGTGTAATAACCGATGCCAAACCAACTGAAAAAAGTGATTATTTCAAACTACACTAAAGGCTAATTTCTGCTTAAAATGGCTTCAACTTGAACTATATCTAGTTTAAAACATTGTTTTCTGTGGATGGTATAAATTAAAAAATGCTCTTTATGTAAATCACAATTAGTTTAACTTTTCTAACCATCAATTTGCTAGGTTTTCAATCAAAAGATGTTCATTTTTTTTTTCAAATAGATCATTAATCCAAAAGTAAAAGGCGGTGTGACTCATATGTTTGCAAAAGCATATGCTCTGGAAGCATAAATCAAGTACGTAAAAGTAAGTAAATCATCCGGTTCCATTCTCAAATTAACCAATTCCATTTTCCCTCGATTGCTCCTATACTTTCTCCTCCTCATCCTAATTATTATTACTATTTTTGCTTTGCTTCAACACGATATTTGATATGGCCGTTCACGATTCTCTCGATTGGCGCAATTAGGTATGACAGTTGTCTCCTCAAGTATTCCAATGTGGAATTCTTCGGCAAGATCGACACCAAGAACAAGTTCTACTTGCTCAACGTGCAGGACGTCGACATGGACTTCATGGAATTTTACAGGAAGATCAAGCAACTGCTGGGCAACCTGACGGACGAAGCCGTGGCAGGTCCCAAATTGTATGCATATGGCGAACTCGGGCTCGGAGGGTACAAGACACTGTTTGGCTTGGCTCAGTGCACGAGGGATCTATCCGCAGATGACTGCAAGACGTGCCTCAAGGGCGCGATAAGTGACCTGCCGAGCTGCTGCTATGGCAAACGAGGGGGGAGAACCGTTGGGGGGAGTTGCAACGTTAGATATGAGCTTTACCCTTTCGTCGATGTTTAAGATTGTTTGAAACTCAGTGATCTTCGCTAATGGATGCAACAGGCATGTATGATGCATCAAAGTTTGAAGAAATTAAATCCAATAATTGATGAATCTCATGAGGATGTTTAGTTTTTCAGGTTCAAACTTTTGTAACAAATTTCTTGTTTTTTCCTAAAAGTGTTCACTCTAACTGAGCATGCAACAAAAGAAAGTGGTCTTAAACTTCAATATAACACCTTCTAAATCCTACATGAGAGAGAGAGAGAGAGAGAGAGAGAGAGAGAGAGAGAGAGGAGGTTGTGTGGTGATATATCAATGGAGACTCAGTTTAAGTTACCAATTAAGTATCTCCTTGTGAGGGATTGGTTATGCACCTACATGAATTTATTTGCGGATTGTTGCGAATGATATAAAGCATTAATTCTTGGACTGAGTTGGGGGGAAATTTAGCTATAAATTGACAAGGTTGTCAATATGGATTGGGGCGGATTAGAATACAAGTTATTATTAAACACGTGAGTTATTGTTGACAATCATAAAAAAAATATTATGGATATCGATGCATCAATGATCATTAATCAATTATCAATATACAACGATGTATGGTTGGTGATTGTCGACAAAGATATCAATTAAAAGGGACAATGGATTACTGATTGAAACGCCAAGAGAAGGTTGGATACTTAGAAGGCGCCAGGATACAATTATGAAATTTGGAATTTAAAATCATTGGCTAGCAAAGCTACAAAGGCCAGTAAATCATGAAGCAAGAATGGACGAGGCGACATATATGGACACAAAGGATCAAAATGCAACTTTAAAAGGGCAACCGATTGAAAATAAATAAGATCATGGCATCATGAAAGCATGGGCACAAGATTCACAGACAAGATTCTTGGAGATGTGATGATATGGTTATAATTTTGCAGGAGAATTTTTCCTAGATGATTATGGTGTGAACACTATAAATACTAATGTTTCTATATTGGAGACCTTCTACACACCAACAAACATACATATTAGCTTTCAATGATCTTTACATTCTTGCATGGTGGTTATCTTTTCAGACTCGCATCTTTGATGAAATTCTAGCGTGTTTCTTAGTTGTAGTTTTCAAATTTGTGCCGTCACTTAAATTCTGGCATGTTTCTTTTAACATGAGAGCCTCATCATCGATTATATTTCAGCGTTGCATCTTTATGTTCTCGAGTTTTGTCATTAATTAAATTTCGACAGAGTTTACGTATATTTTGGTTCCGGTTGGAGCACTTATGTTCTCAAACTTTGTCATCAATTAAATTCCAACATAATTTGTATATGTTTGGTTCTATTTGAAGTAAAGTTATAATTTCTCTCATCTACCTATGATATTTCCTATCCGGAGTCGCCATAGAACCTATCTCCTCTAGTAAAATTGAAGACCACTTTTTGATGAAAGATATTTTGTCATAGAGTCAAATTCCAAAGAAATAATCGTCTTGATAATTTGCATAAAATTAATGAAGATAAAGTATTGAAGCAAATTTCTTTGAACTGTATAATATATTATTGATCTTTGGGGACAGACTTAACTGCCTTTTCCAACTTATACCAATATTTCATTTGGTACTTCTATGATGTATAAGGAGTAACATGTTGTCTAGGGCCACTTTTAACTCTCGGTGCACATCAACATCATTTATCATCCACTGGCTGTTTGTGATGGTGTTATTGGCTGAAATATATATGGAGGCGTTGAGAAGGTTAATGCCACTTAATTGATACTGCTTGGTGGCAAATCTATCTATAGTGTGTTGGCACAAAGGAATATCCATCATTGGCCGATCTCGTGCATGTGATGATAATTTGACCATCCACAAGTTGATACGTAAAACTTTTTAGTCCACAACGCCATTTTGCCAATGTTTTGTATGTGGAAATGTTTCCGGAATGGTTGGTGCAGAACCTATTATTATTCTGGAAATACCTTTCCCGTTTGTGACCATTCAATACCCTAGGTAAAGAGAATTTCCATGGTTGTGTTCAAATATTGATATATCCAATTATATCCTCTCTCCTTTTTCTTTTTTTTTGAAATGTATTACGTATGAATCGAATGTTTACTTTTAAAATGCCAAACAAAGAAGTTACATGCATCGCGCAATTCTTTGAGTCTTTCGTATAGAATAAGTAAAGCCTAGTAGAGTTGATCTCTTCTCCATGGTCACCAACATTATTAAGTAAGGTTTATATTTTCCTTCGATCAGGATCTTGGTGGGCACATGCTCTTACACCACCCACGTGTAATGTTAAACACATAATCCCAAAAATAAGAATAAAAAGAAGTGAAGGAAAAATAGAAATCCACAATTCTTACTCCCTACTCATAGGAGAGAGAGAGAGAGAGAGAGAGAGAGAGAGAGAGAGAGAGAGGGGGGCCTTTGACAATATTGACAGAGAGGTAGGGAGACGCGGGGCGGGTTGACTCGGCAGCGGCGAGGGCTTCAACGGCCGGGATGGCGGCTTCGTAAGGCTGGCAACGGCGCTCGGCCAAGAACATTTGACATTCACATGAAAAAGAGGGATAATAACCGGAGTCATAAACTTCTCAATTTTATCAATGTAAACTTTAAGCCTTTACGGGAAATTTTAATGTAATTCTTCCAGTCAATTGTAGCTGAAAATTGCTGACGTGGCGTCCAGTCAACATGAGCTATCCTACATGGCAAGCTGATGTGGAGTTATTGGGGATCACCATGTAGTAATATTGGACGGTAATTTCCGGAAGAGTTACATTGGAATTTCAAGCAAAAATTTAAAGGTATATTGACAAAATTGAAAATTTTAAAATTAAATTGACATTCATATAATAAAGTTATGACTAATTTTGGTAATTTTATCCCAAAAAAGGAGAGTAGGGTGCGGGGATTTTTAGCCTCGAGAAAAACTACTCATGCAGACTCCAAATAATTATCGTGAAAACATAAATCTATACACCCAAAGGTAGATTCGACTAGTCAAGAAAATGAATATTGTCACCACTTGACCAGCCACCTCTTGGGACTACCGAGGCTTAGTTATTTGAGTTTATAACACATTATTTTAATATGAAAGTCTATGAAAAAGAATATACTCACTCGTTGTGAGTTGATATTTTGCGTCACGTATCAAAAACAATTTCGTTATGAAAAACCAATAAGGACGACTAAAAATGTGCTCGTTTTATCGACTAATCTATGACATTTTACATTAATATATAATACGATCACCAGATACAATCATCTCGAGAAACAATAAGAAGAAGAAGAAGAAAAACTGTCTACCATAGTTATTTACGTGTCCATAGCCATGAGATTCTACATCTTTCCGGGAGCGGAAATGGATTTACTTCTTTTGTCCTTATTCTAATTCGACTATCATGGGCCTACTTAGCAATCCGTGACATGAGGTTCCATGCACCTTCTTGAGGATAATACCACTAAAGAGAATTGTGTCATAGTGAATTATCCCAAGATATACTTGAAATTCCGAAGGGACAACAGTTGACTTTTGAACTAATTTTCATTTCGTCGTTTTGTTTTCATTATGATACCTAGATAGCAACGAAATGTTTGACCAAGAAAACCGCGGCCTAATTAAAATCAATGCCGTCTTTTTTTTAGCCATTTGTCAACCTCCCTTTTCTAGAAGGGTTGACTTCAGATCAGATCTGAGTTCATAGTTGTCAATTTATTTATTTATTTTTCCTTTGTTGAGCATTCAATAGGATCAGGAGCAAGAGGGCTATGATTGTTACTTTGATATTAACTGGGGTTGAAGCATGCCATGATTCCCAAAAGATCATGATCAATTATAAGCTCGAGGTGAAAATTCAATTTTTTATTTTTTTTTTTGGTAATAATTGACGAGATAGGGAGCAATATGACCACAACTATTCTTGTGTAGCGAATCGAAATTTAATGGAAATGTTAGTGGATAGCTGCCATTTTTGGTGGTCGACATAGGTGGTGCGCTTTGCTGGTCCTCACCATCCACTCGAATCAAAAGCCAATACCGAGAAAACCCCCCCAAGAAAAAGAAGAAAAGTACAAAAATAAGAAACTTCGATTTCTAGAATTCAAGCTCAGTAATCGGTCGTGCCTCAAAAGTGGACCAAAAAAGCAACTCAAAAACAAATCACGTGTTAAGTGGTTCGAGAATAATGGCCATTAGGCCAAACCCGCCAGTCGCGGCGGTTCTTGGTCGAATCTTCTCAGCACCGGCCTCACTTTGACTTGACGGATTCGATCATACTACAACCAGAGCTTACATTTTTAATGTGATTTCTTATGTTTATTTAACTGTTTCTTGAAATGTGTTGGATTTTTACTCAAGTAAAATATATTAGAAAATGAAAGAATCCATATCATCTAGACAGCTTTGCAAAATATGACTTTTATAAGTTCATTGGCCTCTCAATATATGTGCATATTTCGCTTTTGATAACTATGTCATGCGTACCTGTGTGATCCATCTGTCTATCACACCCTTTGAGTATTTGCACAGATCCTCTAAATTCAAGATCCAGAAATCTATTCACATTGTCAAGATGATTCGCTTAATATTAATTAAGATCAAGTATTGAAGCAATCGAATATCTTTGAAACGTATGACATATTATTGCTCTTTGAGGATGGACTTAATTGCCTTTTCCAACTTATCCAGCACTTCATTTGGTACTTCCATGATGTACAAGGAAAAACGTGTTGTCTTTGGCAACTTTTTCATTCTCGGTGCCAATCAACATCGTTTATCATCCACAAGCAGTTTGTGACGGTGTTATTGGTTGAAATATCTCCGGAAAGTTGACAAGGTCCATGCCACTCAATTGAATAGTCAAAGTCAACATTTTCAGCTCTATCATTCTAGCCTCTCACTTTCCTTCGTCCCTTACTTAATTAATCATCATTTTCTTCCTTCAAGGAGCTAAAACCTCCCTAGTCTTTAATCTGTACAAGAGTCACAAGTATGTTTCTCTCCAGATCAATCCCTCTGCTCCTCCTTTCTTTGTTCCTTCTTCTCGACACAAGCTTCAGCGCTGATCCGCTTTACCATATCTGCTTCGGCAAAGATAACTACACTTCCGGTAGTCCTTTCAAAACCAATCTCGATAGCTTGCTCACTACTCTCGTTTCCAAGGTCCCTCCCAGTGGGTTCGGAACCGGCTCAAGCGGTGAGGGGAACAATCAAGTGTACGGGCTAGCCCTTTGCCGGGGTGACGTATCGAGCTCCGACTGCAAAAGTTGCGTCTCCGATGCAGGCCCAGAGCTTCTGCAGCGTTGCCCTGAGCAGAAGGGTGCTATTATTTGGTATGACAGCTTTCAACTTTTAACGACTCATGGAGTCCGCTTTGAAGTGTAATAACCGATGCCAAACCAACTGAAAAAAGTGATTATTTCAAACTACACTAAAGGTTAATTTCTGCTTAAAATGGCTTCAACTTCAACTATATCTAGTCTAAAACATTGTTCTCTGTGGTTGGTATAAATTAAAAAAAAATGCTCTTTATGTAAACCACAATTAGTTTAACTTTTCTAGCCATCAATTTGCTAGGTTTTCAATCAAAAGATGTTCATTTTTTTTTTTTCAAATAGATCATTAATCCAAAAGTAAAAGGCGGTGTGACTCATATGTTTGCAAAAGAATATGCTCTGGAAGCATAAATCAAGTATGTAAAAGCAAGTAAATCATCCGGTTCCATTCTCAAATTAACCAATTCCATTTCCCTTTGCTAATATACTTTCTCCTCCTCATCCTAATTATTATTACTATTTTTGCTTTGCTTCGACACGATATTTGATATGTCCATTCACGATTCTCTCGATCGGTGCACTTAGGTATGACAATTGTCTCCTCAAGTATTCCAATGTGGAATTCTTCGGCAAGATCGACACCAAGAACAAGTTCCAATTGCTCAACGTACAGGACGTAGACATGGACTTCATGGAATTCTACAGGAAGATCAAGCAACTGCTGAGCAACTTGACAGACGAAGCCGTGGCAGGTCCCAAATTGTATGCGTATGGCGAACTCGGGCTCGGAGGGAACAAGACACTGTTTGGCTTGGCTCAGTGCACAAGGGATCTATCCGCATATGACTGCAAGACGTGCCTCAAGGGCGCAATAAGTGACCTGCCGAGCTGCTGCTATGGCAAACGAGGGGGGAGAACCGTTGGGGGGAGTTGCAACGTCAGATATGAGCTTTACCCTTTCGTCGATGTTTGAGATTGTTTGAAACTCAACTATCTTCGCAAATGGATGCGGCAGGCATGTAGGATGCATCAAAGTTTGAAGAAATTAAATCAATAATGGATGAATCTCACGAGGATGTTTAGTTTTTCAGGTTCAAACTTTTAATGTAACAAATTTCTTGTTTTTTCCTAAAATTGCCCACTCTAACTGAGCATGCAACAAAAGAAAGTGGTCTTAAACTTCAATATAACACCTTCTAAATCCTACATGAGAGAGAGAGAGAGAGAGAGAGAGAGAGAGAGAGAGAGAGAGAGAGAGAGAGAGAGAGGAGGTTGTGTGGTGATATATCAATGGAGACTCAGTTTAAGTTACCAATTAAGTATCTCCTTGTGAGGGATTGGTTATGGACCTACATGAATTTGTTTGTGGATTGTTGCGAACGATATAAAGCATTAATTCTTGGATTGACTTGGGGGAAAATTTAGCTATAAATTGACCAGGTCGTCAATATGGATTGGGGCGTGACTAGAATAAAAGTTATTATTAAACACGTGAGTTATTGTTGACAATCATAAAAATTATTATCAATATTGATGCATCAATGATCATTAATCAGTTATTGATATACAACAATGTATGGTTGGTGATTGTTGACAAAGATATCAATTAAAAGGGACAATGGATTTATGATTGAAACACAAGGAGAAGGTTGGATACTTAGAAGGCGCTTGGACGCAATTATGAAATTTGGAATTTAAAATCACGGGTGAGCAAAGCTACAAAGGCCAGTAAATCGTGAAGCAAGAATGGACAAGGCGACATATATGGACAGTGTCGCGACCAATTTTTTCGGGGTGTGAACCACCTAGGGTTTGGCTAATGGATTGTTAAGCTTAGACTTAACTCGGGCTCTCCCAAGCCCATACCAATTCGCGACTTGGGTTCAAGTTCTTAACATGCAATTGATTTTCAATTAGGAGTCGCCACTAATCTATTTTTGGTGGGTCGATTAGAAACCCAAGTAAAGTAACGGGAGATTTACTTTACTCCTACGAACCAGAGATTTATGAGTTCGGGGACTTGGTTACGCTAGATTTCTCTAACGCCCTTTCGGTACCTTTCTCTTTTATTTTGAAAAAATGTTTGGCAAGCAGCTTGAATTGATTTTAAATCTATTTACCTAACATGTGAGGTGGTCATACGGGTGCACAATCCACCAATTTAACATCCAGGAAAGCAGTGAATAAATTGCAGGAACTTACCTTAAAGCAACGAAAGCATCTGCGTTGTTAGATCAGAATTCACATCAACAATCTTAGATATGATTTCTAATTAACACGCAATTTCTTTTTGTTTTTAGTTTATTTAATGAGAATCAAATCTATATGCAATGCAACATGAAACGATATGGTATGGCAATATGACCTAAACTATATGAATGAGTAAAGTAATTTTTTTTGTGTTTTCTTAATGAACATGCAATAATTAAATATGCAATCTAAATTAATCAATGACTGACAATTTCTAATTAAATGGACCTAACAAAAATCACTAAATGACGTGCATTGTATGAACATAATTCTATATGATGTGCCCATGGTTTTTATTCTAAATAAGCATGCAATTTATTCTAATATGCAATGACGTGTAAAGAATGTCCTAATTCTACATGACATATGCATGGTGACCTTTTTTGTGTTTTTGTTTTATTAATTTCGAAACTAATAATTGTCAAATAATTAAACATGCAATCCGAGTTAAAAATCTAACAACCTAAATTGATTGATTTGATTTTTGATTTCTTTGCTTTTTTAAATTCTTATTCTAAATATGCAAACCCTAAACCTACACTTTTTTGGATTTTTTACGAAAACAAAATTAACTTAAATGGCATGACAGCAAATCAGAGCAAGATTGATATCCAAATTGACGAACTATATCTCGCGCATGAGATCGGGTTGGCCAATTTTAAAATAAAATCGCGAATCATATCTCGAGCGTGAGATCGGATTGGCGATTTTTCGTGCGATTGCGAGTCGTATTTCGAGCGTGAAATCGGACTGTCAATCATATGCACGTTGCGAAATTAGGAAAATTTCCTAATTTAGAAGGCTACTCGAGATTTCACATATCTTAGCGTATTGGAAATTTCCATCATGGGCATCAACGAATTTATCAAATAAGGAAATGGAATTTTCGAAAATCAAAATAGATAAGATTTTTACCTAATTCGAATATTGGCTTCCGAATTCCGATCCTCAAACGCTACTCACGACCTGCGACCAAGGTTGGCCAGCGGTGTACTCGCGGTCACAAGACCCGAAGTCTATTCTCTATTCTTCCACTAAAGAATATCTCCACACGTCTGAATTCTTCATGAGCTCCTGGCCTAAAATTAATCTTCTTCTTGGAGGAAGTGAAACCATAAAACCCACAAGTTGTAAATACGAGACAAAACTCAACAGAAGACTAATTCACCGCTTGCACTTATTTGACCAAATTGTGATCCCTTTCCACCTGCGGCAACTTTATCCTCTTTTCGGAACACGTGAGACGCCACGGTTTTGTTGCTGGACATAGACAAAGACACCGGTAAACCTGCAAAAACAAAGAATAGTAATTCGCGGGGCTTGGCTCAGCAATTTGTGGTGCTGCTGGCGTGGTCGTTGGACTCGACAGCAAGGGCGATCGGAGTCACAGACGCTGCAGCGGCGTCACTCGGAGAGGGCTCGGAGCAGCGTGCAAGGGTTTGGGGGGAACTCGCGTGGTGCGACAATATGGCGAAGGAGTGGACATCGAGAGAGAAAGTCTTCGTGTGTGTCTTTCGTGGACTTCAGGAGGCATGCGTCTTAGGAAGAATATCTATGCCCACGATTTTTCTCCTCTGTCTTCATGTGTGGATTTTATGAGTTGGGTGCTGCAGCGAAGGGAAGGAGGCATGAGTCCTCTCCCTTTTGTTGACTGTTGTCTCTGGAAAAAAAAAAAACCTCCTCCTCGATTCCCTCATGAGCCGGCGTGCTCTCATGATGCGCCACCTGCCTTTTTGTTGCCTTCTTTCCTTTGGAGTTCTCTACTTCAGATCACGTGGCCATGCGTTTCCCTGACTTGGTATTCTTGACCTTGGCCGACAGATTGTGATGATGGGACAAACGAGCAACGGGAAGCAGCAGCAAAGACACGTCGCGGCCATCGGTGGCGCATGGCGAGGGGCTAGGAGACAATGCGAAGCTGCGACTGGCTTCGATCAAGAGAGCCTTGACCGTCTCTGCGGTTCACTCTATCGTTCGTGTATTCTCGATGTGCGCTCCAAAATTCTGATTTGCGACTCTCACCGTGGAGAACGTGAGTTCTCCCTTTTTTCATGGCCGTGTGTTTATATTGTGTGGCCTCCCTCCTTGCTTGTCTATAGATGGTCCTTTTATAGGTAAGAATAACCTAGGCTTTCAAGGAAAGAGAATAAATCTACATATTATGTTTTAGTTCTTTCCTATTCTTGTGATTTTTTCTATGACCATGCCAGTGAAGAAGAAATTCCACTTTCCCCTTTTTTGTTTTGAATATATCCTCCCCCTTGGTGTGAAGATACGAAAAAAAAAAATTCTACCGATCCTTTTGCTTATTCACTTCCCGCAATAGCCCTTTTTCAACCATAGAAAGAATAAATTTCAGCAAAACCTTTCCAGTTTCTCTCCATCTATGTTTGCCGATCCCCTCACTAGCAATCCCCCTCATTTCGTGTCCATCGAATCAACCAAATATCTCGAGGATTTTCACTTCCTTTCTCTTCTTCGACGGATAAATCGGTCAACTTTTGGACTTTACTCAAGCAAATGCGTGAGTGGGCAAGGAACCCACAATTGCGGATTTCCGTAACCGAATCCCATGAGGACCATTCTCATATTAGGCCAATTCTAACGTGGGTGCAGTGAATTGATGATAACCCTTCCAAGATCTATATGCAATTGACTAATATTTTTTTGTTTAGGGGCTAAAGTTTAGTCCCTAACTTTTATGTATAAAATAAATGATCGGATTGCCAAAATTTAGGTGTCAACAGACAGAAAGGATCAAAATGCGGCTTTAAGAGGCAACCGCTTGAAAATACAATCATGGCATCATGAGAGCATGGGCACAAGAATCATGGACAAGATTCTTGGAGATGTGATGATATGGCTATAATTTTGTATGAGAATTTTCCTAGATGGTCATGGTTTGAATACTATAAATACTAGCGTTTCTATATTGGGGACCTTCCGCGCACCAATAAACATATATATTAGCTTTCAAGGATCTTTATATTCTTGCATGGTGGTTATAGTTTTCAAATTCACATCTTTGATTAAATTCTAGCATGTTTCTTAGTTGTAGTTTTCAAATTCGTGTTGTTTCTTAAATTCTAGCATGTTTCTTTGTTGTATATCATGGGAGCCTCATCGTCAATTCCAGCATTGCATCTTCATGTTCTCGAGTTGTGTCATTGATTAAATTCCAACAAAGTTAACATATATTTTGGTTCCATTTGGAGTACTTATGTTCTCGGACATTGTCGTCGATTAAATTCCAACATAATTTGTGTATGTTTGGTTCTATTTGAAGTAAAGTTACAATTTCTCTCATCTACCTGTGATATTTCCTATCCAGAGTCGTCATAAAACCTATCTCCTCTAGTAAAATTGAAGAGCACTTTTGGTGAAAGATATTTTGTTGCAAAGTCAAATTCCAAAGAAACAATCGTCATGATAATTTGCATAAAATTAATGAAGATAAAGTACTGAAGTAATCAAATTTCTTTGAACTGTATAATATATTATTGATCTTTGGGGACAGACTTAATTGCCTTTTCCAACTTATCCCAATATTTCATTTGGTACTTCTATGATGTATAAGGAGTAACATGTTGTATAGGGCCACTTTTAACTCTTGGTGCACATCAACATCATTTATCATCCACAGGCTGTTTGTGATGGTGTTATTGGCTGAAATATATATATATATATATATATATATATATATGGAGGCGTTGAGAAGGTTAATGCCACTCAATTGATACTGCCTGGTGGCAAATCTATCTATAGTGTGTTGGTACAAAGGAATATCCATCATTGGCCGATCTCGTGCATGTGAGTTGAGTTCCTAAGATTAGCCATTTCAAAGAAATGCGTTGCCACAGTAGGTGTGTGATCATCCACATCATTTCAATCGTACCGGTATGCTTGAATCAACTTGTGCAGGGAGTATCACAACAATCGTTACGATGAGTCCATGCCCTCTTAACTTTGTTCAGGTTGTATGTGAAACTCGACTTAACTGTCGAGGATGACAAAAGAGCACGGTGGATTTCAATACCTTCGTTTCACCTAGATTGAGAGGGGGGATGTAAAATGTCTCATAAATAGAGTTTTTTTTTTGGAACCTTTGTGCTTTCACATTGATTGAAAATTGCATACATCAGAAGTTCAAATCAGTGTAGTGAGGTTGTCCTATCCAGTCGTTTTCTTAAATTTCCCCGTAACAAGATTAGGAATTATAATAGTGAATCAAGGACGTATCCAGTAAACGTCTACCTCTGCACTCTCATTTTATCGCAAAATCGTTGATTGGTCGCGCTCGCCAACTTTGTTGAATCGTGCGATACATACGAAGAAGAAAAAGTCAATAGTTTCTGCACATGGATGGTGATCACCACCAACTTCGCTTAGAACAAATCCTAACCTCTGCGGTCAAAGCACAGAACACCGCAAGGCCGCGTCCTCGGTCATCAAGCTCGATCCAAACGCCAACTCCATCGCTCAAGAGAGGGGTGCTGTCTGTCCAAACCGAGTCTTTGTTACATGAAGATCGTGAGTAGTTCGATGATCGCTCCTTCGCATTATGACAACTTCAATGAGTGGGTATTGCCACAAGAGGGATAACATGGAATGCAAGCCAAGTCAACGAAGGGAGAAAAACAAAAGATTAACGAGTCGATTAGATCTCCAAATCTAGTGAACAACCTGTCACGAGCCAAGAAGCTCTTAAGATGTCAAAACCAACCCCGATCAACAACTCATGAAAAATAATATTACTTACTCTCCGTATCCACTTGCTCTGCTTCCTCCTATCTCTATATATACAAGCGCCCTCGCCAAGACAGAGGTGCCAATTCAAGACCTCCCATTGAGCCTCTCTTCTGCAATCCTGTAACAAAAATCAGAAATGGCAATTCTCAGCTCGTTGACTTGCTTCGTCATAGCAGCGTTGCTGATCGAACTAGCCATGGCAGCTAGCTACACGGTCGGAGGCCCGAACGGCGGGTGGGACATGGCTACCAATGTCCAGACCTGGGCATCATCTCAGAAGTTCTTAGCAGGAGATACTCTGGGTGAGTAAATATCCCAATGCTCCAGTTGGGATGATCTGCATTCTTGATTGTATCTCAAGGGTTTTACTTGTGACTTGTCATTCAACTTGCGGAAGCATTTGCAGATACCTTTATTCTTTCTAGAAGTGTGAAGTACTTGAAAAGTAATTGTCGCGACCTCCTTTTTTCCGGCGCCCGCAGTCGGGTACGAGCGCCTAAGGAGGCTAATGGCTCGGCTGAATTTAGTTATGCCCGGACTCTCCCAAGTCCACCAATTCACGACTTTAATAGTCTGAGTTTTTAACCTGTAAATTAATTTTTTTTTAAATGGAGTCGCCACTAATCGGTTTGGGGTGGGTCGATTAGAAATCCAAGCGAAGTATCGGGAGAAATACTTGCTCCCGCGCAACCGAGAGAAATTAGGATCGGGACTTGATTACACTAGTTAATCACTAATGCCCTTTCGGTACCTAATCTTGTTTAAACCCTAAGGCTTTTTGGATTTTTAAGGGATTTTCCATGCATTTTTTAGAGGAAAAGCATTTTTAGTCTTTTTCTATTTTTTTTTTTGGACATAAAAAGCATTTTTTGGATTTTTGGATCTTTTTCTGAAAGTAAAAATCATTTTTTGGCTTTTTCTGACTTTTTTGGCTTTTTCTGACTTTTTTTGGCTTTTTTGGGAAAATATGGACATTTTTGATTTTTTTTTGATTTTTTGGAAAATAAATTATTTTTTTATTTTTTATTATTTTTTAAATATTATTTTATATTAAAATAATATAAAATTGACCCGGGTCGGATCCGCGGGTTGGGTCCAACCCGGGTCGACGACCCAAAACATTTTTTGACGGCCCGAAATAAAATATTATTTTTTTTCTTTTAAAAAAACTTAGCCCACACACGTCGGATTTGGGCCCTTTTTAAAAAAAAAGATGCCCGGCCCACGGAGAAGCTGGCCTTGCTTTTAACCCTAGAGCGCCGGGTCACACGCCCGACCCGACAACCCGCTCCCCCCGCGAAACCCTACCCGGAAACGGAGGAACCGAGTCGAAGGACCCGCGACCGACCCGGTTCCCGCCTCCTCTCCTTCGTTCGCTCGCGGCGGCCGGTGAGGGGGACCGAGGCATCTCAAGGCGGCGACACGGCGACGATGGCGACGCGGCAGGCAACGGCACGGTGATGGTGTGAGGTGCGACGGCGGCCGAACACCACAGGGGTCTCGGCGAATCGTCGGGGACCGTGTCGGGGTGGAAATGCAAAGGGAACGGCGGACAGAGCACGGCCAAGGACCGGATCCCGCGGTGGCTCGGGGCGGCGAGGACGGATGGCGAGCGTCGGTGTGTACCGGGCGTAGCGACGGCGGGACGTGGCGGCAAACGGCGGTGGATGATGGCGTGGCCGGATCTCGTGGATCCTCCTTAGATCCGGTCTTCGTTTCCCGATCCGAGGGCGGGATGACAGCGGTGGTGTGGGGACGGCGGCACGGCAAGATCTCGGGGGCGCAGCGGCGTCGGGGCACGGGACCTCCTCCGATCTCCTCTTCTCTTCGGCCTACTCACTCGATCCGGACGGCGTGGCGTTGGGGCGAGGAACAAGAACGGTGGGAGCGGTCGATAGCGTCGGGTCCTCGGGGTCCTCGGATCTTCGATTCCCCTCTCACACGCTCGGATCCCCACACGCCCCTTCGGGCTCGCTTGCCGCCGGCCTCCCCGAAGTCTCTCGGAGGGAGGTCGTTCGAGCTTCGCGACCCGATCTCTCGCGCGCTCGCTCTTTGATCCTCCCCTAAAGTCTCTCAAGGGAAGATCTCCGAGTTCGCCGTGGTGGTGTCGATGGTTGTGCTCCGCTATTTATAGGCGAGGAGGTTCGGTCGATGGAGGAGCTCGGCCGCCGGTCTTTGGCTTGCCAACCGGACTCCCGCGGCCCAACTGGCGTCTCATCTCGGCATTAAAGGCGCGCATTGAAGGCATCATGCGCGTTGTCCTCTCCTTCGGCGGCCTACCTCCGTGCCTCTCGCCATAGGCTGCCCTTGAGTGAGTTGCCGGCCACCGCGCGTGAGATGGAAGAAAGGAATGAAGAAGAAGAAGAAGGGGGGAGGAAGAAGAAATGGGGGGCAAGTCGCCTACGTGGAGAGAGAAAGAAAAGGGGCTGGCCGCTTTGCTTTTTGCTTTTCTTGTTTTTATTACTTTTTTTTTGTTTATTTTTTTTTTTTATTGAATTTATCTGAAAAAGAGGCAAAATACAAAAAAATAAAGAAACTTAAGCCTAATTAAAAAACCTAATCAAAAATTTAGGTGTCAACACCGCCCCTCTTTGAAGGTGAGTTCGCAGAGGTTGCATTCAAAGATAAACCGATGCCTAAATTTTATCCATGCATGCATATGCAGCATTATACTTTATTTGGGGCTTATTATTCTATGCGGAAAAAAATAGAGCAATATAACTTTACATATAGAGAGAGATAAGAAGATACCCGTAGTTACTTACCGGGAATGAGTGAGATAGGGTGTGAACCCCGAGTTTTGGGAAGTATCAAGGCATCATCTTACCCGTTTGACATGAGGAGATTGCTTCTCCGGGACCCGAACCATTCTTCGGTCGCCTATTGGAGCAATAAGTGATTTGTCTAGGACCCGAACCTTTCTTCGGTCGCCTTGACGGGGAATTGCCTTCCCAGGACCCGAACCTTTCTTCGGTCGCCTCGACGGGGAATTGCTTTTCCAGGACCCGAACCTTTCTTCGGTCGCCTGTTAGAGCAATAAGTTGGTTTGTCTAGGACCCGAACCTTTCTTCAGTCGCCTTGACAGGGAATTGCCTTCCCAGGACCCGAACCTTTCTTCGGTCGCCTGTTAGAGCAATAAGTTGGTTTGTCTAGGACCCGAACCTTTCTTCGGTCGCCTTGACGGGAGATGCGTCGACCTTTCTCGGGGCATCTCGCTTGTTGGGAGATAGTACTTGGATGATCACAAGTACAAACTCTTGGAGGATACCGGATGATCACAAGCATCGAAGGGTACGGACGATCACGGTACAAACTCTTTGGAGATACTTGGATGATCACAAGATGAAGGGGTACCGGACGATCACAGTACAAACTCTTTGGGGATACTTGGATGATCACAAGTATGAAGGGGTACCCGAACGATCACAGTACAAACTCTTTGGGGATACTTGGATGATCACAAGTATCGAAGGGGTACCGGACGATCACAGTACAAACTCTTGAAGGATACCTAGCATCACGCAGTATCGAAGGAACGATTGCTTGTAGGTGTTGAAAGAGTACTTGAATGATTTCAAGTACAAACTCTTGAAGGATACCTAGTAAGTATCGAAGGGGTACTTGATAATTGAAAATACCGAGAACATACCTTGTATATTTGTGAAGGTGTCCCACCTCCTGGCAATTGGGAAATATCGAGGGCATACCTGGGATATTCGTGAAGGTCTCTCACCTCCTGGTAGTTGGGAATATCGAGGACGTACCTGAGATACTCGTGAAGGTCTCTCACCTCCTGGTAATTGGGAATATTGAGGACGTGCCTCGCATATTCATGAAGGTTTCTCACCTCCTGGTAATGGGAATATCGAGGGCATGCCCCGCATATTCGTGAAGGTCTCTCACCTCCTGGTAATGGGGAATATCGAGGACGTACCTTGGATATTCATGAAGGTTTCTCACCTCCTGGTATGGGGAATATCGAGGACGTATCTTGGATATTCGTGAAGGTCTCTCACCTCCTCGGTAATCGGGAATATCGAAGGCGGGAGATATTCGTGAAGGTCTCTCACCTCCCGGTAGTTGGAATATTGAGGACGTACGAGATACTCGTGAAGGTCTCTCACCTCCCGGTAATTGGGAATATCGAGGACGTGCCTCGGATATTCATGAAGGTTTCTCACCTCCTGGTAATGGGAATATCGAGGGCATGCCCCGGGTATTCGTGAAGGTCTCTCACCTCCGGTAATGGGAATATCGAGGACGCACTGGAGATATTCGTGAAGGTCTCTCACCTCCTGGTATGGGGAATATTGAGGACGTGCCCCAAATATTCATGAAGGTCTCTCACCTCCTGGTAATTGGGAATATCGAGGACGTACCTGAGATATTCGTGAAGGTCTCTCACCTCCTGGTAATTGGGAATATCGAGGGCGTGCCTCGCATATTCGTGAAGGTCTCTCACCTCCTGGTAATTGGGAATATCGAGGGCGTACCTGGGATATTCGTGAAGGTCTCTCACCTCCTGGTAATTGGGAATATCGAGGACGTGCCTCGCATATTCATGAAGGTCTCCCACCTCCTGGCAACATAAACTTGAATGTAGCACAAGGCTTACCTGGATGGCCGAAGGCACTGGGTTGGAACACCGGGTAGCCGCAGTGTACAAAATCTTGGAATACTTGGATGAACACAAGTATTTGATGATATGATCCGGGACCACTCGGCTGGTCCAAGTGTAAGAAAACATACCGGATAACCACAGCGCACAACGCGATGAAATACTTGAATGGCTACTAGTATTCAATGATACAATTTTGAGGACAACTCGGACATGTCGAGTGTCACGGAAATGGAGTACCTAGACAATGAAAGGCACTCAAAGGTAATGGGATACTTGGTCAATTGTAGGCATCCTAGCTATGAAGACAACTCAAACAAATCGAGTGTCAAGAAAGGGAAGTATCCGAACGGTGGCCGGTACTCAAAGACAATAGGGATACCTAGACAAAGTATTCAACAATAAAGGGATGGGATGCTAAAGTATCAATACTCTTGGGACAACTCGAAAGGTCGAGTGTCAAGAAAAGGAGTATCCGAATGGTAGCTAGTACTCAAAGACAATGAGATGCTAAAACAGTTGCAAACATCTAAACTCAAGGGACGCAGGTCGAGTGTCAACAGAGGGAGCACCCAGCAAGTGGTGGATATTCAAAAAAAGGGGATACTTAGACAGTTGCAAGCATCCAAACTCAAGGGACGACTCGAATAGGTCGAGTGTCAAGGAGAGAGTACCTGGACAGTGGTAGGTACTTTAAGACAAATGGGGATAGGGATATGCTTACCTAGCAATATCTCTGATCTCTGAGAGTGTGTCTGCTATTTGCACAATATGCACACATGATTGTATATGATATAAATTCATGAGTTCAAATGAGATTCATACATGATAATTTTGTCGTTTTGTATCATCCGATTTCCCTTTGGGGAAGATTTTGAAAGACAACCTTCATTTAGAATGTAGATGTCTTGAGCATGCCTGTGAGGGACTTTCAGTCTGGAAGGACTTTTCGCTCACTCTCATGGAAAAGGCTATCCTGACCATTAATGCAGGATTTATAAGGACCACACTTCTCACTATCATCATGTCAACAGGGGTCTGAGTATTCTCGCAAGTGGTACGACTTTACCAATGTGAGAGGTCTTCGTCGAAATTGTGATGAAGACTTGGTCAATAGCTCATCAAATGGGACCGTCGAGGTCAAGGCTTATGAATGAAGTGCCGCACGATCATCTCCGGGTTTGCAAGTCAAGAGTCCCGCGAAAAGAGATAGAATAGTCTTGCTCGTACTTCTTCGAGCGATGCTTATATACACATGAAATCTTTCGTTAATTGAAGTGCCCCTAGTCTGAAGAGACTTTTACAATGGGATGCAATGTTGGCTTGACTCATGTGTAAAATGGCGAGAGCTGGTGATTGCCTTGGCATTTGTCACCGGTCTTTCTTCTCACTATCAGATAGAGGCTCTATCAATTGAACCACAACAACAACTTTTTCTTGGCTGCATTTTTTACTGGAGGGCATTGGCCTTGCTTTTACCAGGCACACTGCTTTTTCATGCTCCTATTTTTTATTCCAGTTCTTCATTTATGGGCATTGACCTTGCTTTTATCGTGTACACTTCGCTTTTTTATGCCCCCCTTTTTTGTTGTCGGAGGAGGAACCGGCCTAGGCAAGTTCAATCGAAGCACCATTATTAGACTCTTGAGTCTTCATCTTCAATAGACGCTCTAGGCTATGGCAGTAACTTCTATTTTGCCTCCATGTGAGGGTGAAATTACAAACTCAATTGGGTTGTACAATGAATACAAGTGCATAGAGAAAGAATTGCTCTTCGTCATTCTATGGCACTTAAATTAATGTGAGTGTTCATATACAATAAGGACACCCAAAGATTGATGCAAGTGCGAGCAAGAAAATTTCTATCTCTCTTCTCACCTTGTGATGTTGCTTTGCCTCCGATCCGCCCCAAAGTGTGGGGTGGTTCTTGATGGGGGTATTGGAGAAACTTCACCGGTGTAAGGAGCTCAAAGGGGTGAGCAATGAAATGCCTCTCACTGTTTTGGTTATCGTACCATTCGCGAGAGAAATCTTTACCCCGCAGCCATGGAATCTTCTCGCACTCATCTTACAAGTGTATAGATGGGGACCGTGTGTAGGATATGGCTTGCCTTTCATCATTCGACGCACCTCATCCAGCATGCTCAATTAATCTTGTATTCTTCACTTAGCTGTCTATTCTAATAATCCTCGTGGAATCAAGTGACTTAGACAGACAAAATCATCATGCAGAATTCATCTGGAAACGACATGCAACATTTCGAATATGATGGAGTTTGAACTCTTCAAAACAAGTGAATGGTTTCGACTAAAAAAAAAAACCTTGTTGACAGCTTCAAGGATTAACAGAATAGTATTGTTAAATTTTGAATATCAAAAGGGTTATTCACAAAGGGGTGTTGACGGTTGTCCCTATTGATTAGGGATACGACATATGAAGGATCAACTAAGGATTGGGAATCTGATCAGGAATTTCTACTCTTGTTTTTTGCAGAGAAGAAGCTGAAAATGGATCAATCAACGGGGCCAAAATTAAAGGTGAATTAAGGCCTGAAGGATCTCTGTCATTTGCTTTGGCAATACTTGAGACGCCGTTTTGCTTAGGAGAGTTTGTCATGCCTCTCATTGATTTGTTATCTTTGCCGGCGACAGTCAAGTGATCCCGCAACAAACAAGAGGGAATGTGTTAGTCATGAACTTTTTTCAAGAGTCGAATAACTGGAAACGATACAACTTTACCCTTCACTGGTTTGCAGATGATTGGGTGAACTTGAAGTACAAGGAGGACATAAAGTCTCGTGTCTTCCACTTCATCAGTCAATTATTCTCCTTAATTGGCTTATGGATGGCATGTCCCTTTACACGAAGTCAAGTGAATTCGATGCAAGCCATTTCGTATACTAGCTTGGCCGTATTGATTTGTCAAATCTAATCATTGAGTTTGGTTCTTGAGTTGTGATGCTCTTGTCAAATAGGGAAAATATGTCAAAAGCGGGTTCGGATAGTGGGAGTATTGGAAACGATACCGAATTACCCTTCCCCAGAGTTTGTCTGTGCTAGCTCTTAAATATATTTGAATGTCGATGATGGCTTCTTTATCTTTAGCATAGTGCGATGTTTCCTTCAATTGGCCTCCCTCATTTGTGACCATGTATACATGATTGTTGGTCGTCGATTCGTCTTCAACGCCTTCCTTCTATGGAATTTCTTCTTCTGTCTTTAACTATAGTATCATTAGCAGCATTGAGCAAAGTCATGTACCTCAAGCTTCTATGGAATCTGAGATCAAAATCTCAAGCCTTGTGATGGCAACTACTCCTTGGAAGAACATGTGTCTGGAGTACGAAGTGAGATTTCTAGGCCCTAAGTCGCAATTCAAGATAAGGGGTTAGAGACTGTCTCAACTGACTAGATTTTCTCCCTGTTGACAGTAGCCAATTCGAGAGGAGAAATTCATTTTCTCGTGCTTCTTGGTTTGTCAAAGCGGAACCGTAACATCTAGTTGTTTGGGCGTGTCATGCGACAAGTTAGTCCTTTGGCTCGGGATGGGAGTGGGCAGGAGTGAGTCATGTCATGGATACTTCGATCTCAACTCTATGCCTGTACCTATTACGTTTCATCTTTTGTATCCTGTAAATAGAAGAGAGAGGACATCATTTCCAAATTATATTCAGAGAATAAGACTTACCCTCTTTTGGTGTAGGATGATTCTTTCTATTTGCCCCTGTTTTCTTGGCAAGGTGTCTTTGAATTTGGCGAGTTCACCTGATGCGCTTGCTTCAAATGCCCTCTGTCATACTAAGTCAAAGGGGATGGGAATGATCTTCTGAGACATGAAGTGAATGAGTCAGAAAGACAAACATGGTTAAATTTATCATCTTGTTTTAACAAAAGCCTTTGGGTGATGAAATATTTTTTTATTTTCAAAATACGTCTTTGGGGGAGAAAAAGCATGAGGAAGCCCAGCCCTCAGTATTCTTCTTGGATGATATTTTCTTTTCATGGTTGGATAACATCACCGGGCTGGTTTGGAGTACCGCCTCATGCTCTCAAAATATTATAACCGCACAATAGAGTACTTGGAATGGAAAATACAACAGTAGCACACTAGGCAAAATAAGAAACATGAAATTATAAAAACAAGTAAAACTCATGAAAACCCCTTGTGTAAAGGAGTGCTTTGATAGTGTTGGTCTTGAAGTTAAGCGTCTTTGAATTCCTCGCCTTCAGTGGACTCGAAGTATTCGCATGCGATGACTACCTCGTTGAAGCTATGGAAGTGTAACCCATGCAGCCAACATCGATGCTTGCAGGACAAAGCTTCTATGAACTGCTTCATTAACTCCTCTTCAGCCAGTTGAGGGTGGGTTTGCATCATGAAAGCTCTCCACCTCCCTGCGTATGCTTGGAAATCCTCCATTGGTCTTCTTGTGAAGTGAGCTAAACTCTCACAAGGCAATTCAGTTCCGATCTGGTTTTGGTATTGAAGCGGGAATGCGAGAAGACAACTCATTCCAATCTCTCATGAGGTAGATATCTCTTTGTGATGAACCATTGCAATGCAGACCCCGTAAGACTTTCTTGGAAGGCTTGAGTTGTGAATGACGTCGGGCCATAGTACCGACTCATTTCGCATGGAGATACCGCAAGTGGGCCACGGGACAAGTTGTGCCGTTATACTTGCGAGATCGGGTATCCACATTTCTATGGGGGTCATGATCCTACGAGGGTAAGACGAGCCGGGTATGTCTTGGCTAGGTTGCTGGTTTTCCCACTGCATATCCGTTGTAGTGGTGAATTTTTCTGTTTCGGGGAAGTTGGATTTCGCGAGATTACCCCATTGCTTTCTTCTTGGTCAAAATTTCTGAATGAGGATAAAAATATTAAAGCTATCCTCATGGTCAGAGGACAAGCTTAGTACTTCATTAGGATCATAGCGGATAAAGACGTATGCTTCTTCTTCTGACGGGCCTTCATCTCCGGATGAGAGTAGGAAACAGTTATACGATGAATCGTCAGTTTCATTGTTGAAATAACTCTGGAAGTCCTTGGGATTGTATTCTAGGGCCGGGAGGTCTTCAGGGTTGTACTCTAGAAGATGGTGGCCTTCAAAGCTGTATTCTTGGGAATGCTCGAAGCTTTGGTGCGGCGGCTCTTCGGTAGATGCGGAATTGATTTGCTTAGGCTTTCTTTTCTTGGCCCCTGGACCAGACCTCTTGAGTATTCCCCTGCGTTTTGCTAGCTCGATTCTGTCAAGGGAAGTGAGAGATATTAGAGTTTCACTCTCTGATTCACTTTCTAGGTTGATGGGGGTTGGTATTCTTTGGACCCTAGCTCTTGGAGTAAGCTTGGGAAGTTGTCCGATCGTGCCCCGCTCTTGAATGTGCTCGAGTCTATGATCTCGTACAAAGGCTCCTTGCCTTTCCTAGTGGGAAATTTTCCAGCAACAGGATGTTGCTCACCTGCCCATTTATTATGCAATGCTTCATTGACACGTTTCTCTCTTATCTCAAAGCAACTAATAGCTCCTCGTGCTCCGCGATCATCAGCTCTTCATAGGGCAAGGTGATGTCAGGGGTGATGTCAATATTGTACTCTTGGTGAAAAACATGAATTAATTCCCTCCAGGTTTTAAGGGGACTAATCTTCCTAATAATGTACCATCGCAAGGCAGGGCCAATCAAGCTCGATTGGTAAGATTGAATCATCCTTCGGACCAGGTAGGCTTGCAAGTAGGTCTCTGGGCGAGAGGTACTAGCATACCTTTCGCATTCAAGTGCTTTGAGTTTTTCAGGGATCTCAATGCTGGCGTAATTGGAAAGGTCCATGGGATTCTCGCTCCTACGGCTGGTTTAACTTTTTCATGATTCTTTCAAACCGCTGTCTATGGTACCGGCTATTTTCGGCAAATTTGCGGGTGTCATGACGGTGTTTGAGGCAACTATAGAGTTGGGCTAGCTTGAGTGGATTTCATTTGTCCCGAGAGTTGTTGAAGGACAATGGATATCGTCCTACGCCGTCTTCGATGTTAATGAGACGATTTTGTACATCATTCTGATCGGGTCCTATTGCATGGGGCCACTCACGGGCGATTGGTAGCCGGCGATTCATAATTACCTGGCTCGTTGTGAAAACACTGAATGAGCACGAAAGTAAACAAAGATTGACCCATGGCAATGGTCTAACTGCTTTTTTATTTATCAAAAGAGGATTTATAGACTGCCAACTCCTAACATCTAAAACTTGAACTTGAAATTGAAAAAACAGGATAAAATACTAGATATCAAACAAGAGTCCCTAAACAATGGGACAAAACTTTCACACTATTTACACTAAGGGGCACATGATTCTCAATTTATATGCGACGGGGAGCCTTGCTCTTGCGAGGATGCCTTTCTTGGACCGGCTCGAGGTGTGCATCCAGTCCATTCCCAAATCCCTCTCCATGAGCTCGCTTGCTCGTGCGGGCTAGTTGCTCTCGATTGAGCGAGTGAGGGATTGATGGCTTCCACCTTGTCGAGATACAATGGTTGTGGATGTAGGACATTGAGGCGTGGTGGGCTTTTTCTTCTCCCTCAAGCCCTTCGGGTATCACAATCCTTTTGCGATGGCACTTGTCCCAAGTTTCATAAATGTCGGTAACCATGAATTCATAGTCATTTTGTGTTGAAAAGAAGTGGAGGGACCATCATCTTGAAAGGTGGGATCTCTTGAAGGGCTCCATATTGTCGTGCCACCCCGATATGGGTAGTAGGGAATGGCACCGGTGAGACCGAGCAACGGAATTGGGGTGGTGCGCATGAAAGCAAAGCGGGCCCTCTTTTCATGGAACCAACCAGCACACCATTGGAATGCCTCGGGGAGCTGGGTTTCTTAGGAAGCTTACCCAATTTAAACAACTTTGATTGGGAATGTACGGTCCTAAAACCATAAATTTTTGTAATGGATTTTCAAAAGCATTTGTTTCAAACGATCGCATGAAGTCTCGAAATTCGCTTAGGTGAGAAAAGAACCAAACTTGTTAAATTTCAGGAGAGGCTCGCATGATTTTCTCCGAGTTGTCTTTAAAACGATTAAAAGACAAGAATGTTTCGATTAAAATCATGTTGACATAATTCCCCCTCTTAAGATCTCGATCAACTATCCATGCCATCTTGGGAGTTATGGCATTTCTTTGATGGGGGAAGATGATGAGTCCGAAAAAGGCTAGGAGGAAAATCTCACTTTTCCGAGTCATAGGCTGATTTTGAAAACATGCATTCATAAATTCTAGTGAGGAGGTATTATGGTTGCCTTCAAGAATTTGTCTCATGACATGGATTTCGGTTCCTAAAAGTCGTGCTAACCGCGCCATGGGAGGGCGCCTATCGATGGCTTGACAAGTTTTTTCTCAAGAGGCATTCCAGTGATGATGCTGTATTCTTCCAAGGTTGGGGTTAGCTCAAACCTACCGAATATAAAAGTAATTGTCTTCGGGCACCAAAAATGTGCCATGGCTTGTATGACTTCGGGACGAACGGTGATTTGGATCAACGATAGGAGATGACCAATTTTGGCCTTCACGCGCTCTTGGGCAAACCGATCTAATTGACCCCACCATCCGAAGAGCTCCGCCTTGGGAGCAGGAATGAACCGGATATCGTCTTTCCCCATCGCATATAAATTGGGACTTGAAAAGCTTATCCTAAATTGCCATGGGTCAAATAAAAGACCGAGTAAAAGTAAAGAAATCACTTTGCTTTTAAATAAAATGGCAAGCACAAAGACATACAGATGGGACGTGTGGCTCGATTTCTAACTCAGAAGGCTTGGTGAGATTAAAAGGATATCCGCCCGTCGCAGTCTCGCGTTAGCAAAGCATACCCTCCTAACCTCGGCTAAGAAATTCGGGGAAAAGAAAGGCAACCTCTACATTGCAGTCTCGCGTTCGAGGTCATATCTTTCTTAACACCATCCTAGAAATCCTATGGCGGCCTAGGTTCGGCAGCCGAGTTGTGTGTGCCATGTGTAGTGCTAAAACATTTCAAGGATGCACAGCAGTTTATAATCACAAAACATTTTATTTTGACAAAATAAAAAACTTTAGACTATTACCCCGCATAAAGAAAAAAATCCAAGTCAGCAAAGCATTTAAACAAAGATAAAATGGCCTAAGTCCTCAAAGTCCCCGCGGAGTCGCCAAAGCTGTCGCGACCTCCTTTTTTCGGCGCCGCGTATCGGGTACGAGCGCCTAAGGAGGCTAATGGCTCGGCTGAATTTAGTTATGCCCGGACTCTCCCAAGTCCACCAATTCACGACTTTAATAGTCTAAGTTTTTAACTGTAAATTAATTTTTAAAATGGAGTCGCCACTAATCAATTTGGGGTGGGTTGATTAGAAACCCAAGCGAAGTATCGGGAGAAATACTTGCTCTGCGCAACCGGAGAAATTAGGATCGAGGACTTGATTACACTAGTTAATCACTAATGCCCTTTCGGTACCTAATCTGTTTAAACCCTAAGGCTTTTTGGATTTTTAAGGGATTTTCCATGCATTTTTTAGAGGAAAAGCATTTTTAGTCTTTTTCTATTTTTTTTTTTTTTGGACATAAAAAGCATTTTTTGGATTTTTGGATCTTTTTCTGAAAATAAAAATCATTTTTTGGCTTTTTCTGACTTTTTTGGCTTTTTCATGAATTTTTGGCTTTTTTTTTGGCATTTTTTGGGAAAATATGGACATTTTTGATTTTTTTTGATTTTTTGGAAAATAAATTTTTTTTAATTTTTTTATTTTTTTATTATTTTTTAAAATATTATTTTATATTAAAATAATATAAAAACTGACCCGGGTCGGATCCGCGGGTAAAACATTTTTTGATTTTTTGAAATAAAACGCGGATTATTTTTATTTATTTATTTTTTTATTTTATTTAAAAAAACTTAGCCCACACACGCGGATTTGGGCCCTTTTTTTAAAAAAGATGCCCGCCCCCACGGAGAATTGGGCCTTGCATAACCCTAGAGCGCCGGGTCACACGCCCGACCCGACAACCCGCTCCCCCCCGCGAAACCCTACCCGGAAACGGAGGAACCGGGTCGGAAGGACCCGCGACCCGCCGGTTCCCGGCCTCTCTCTCCTTCCTTCGCTCGCGGCGGCGCGGTGAGGGGGACCGAGGCATCTCAAGGCGGCGACACGGCGACGATGGCGACGCGGGGCAACGGCACGGTGATGGTGTGAGGTGCGACGGCGGCCGAACACCACGGGGTCTCGGCGATCGTCGGGACCGTGTTGGGGTGGAAATGCAAAGGGAACGGCGGACGGAGCACGGCCAAGGACCGGATCCCGCGGTGGCTCGGGCGGCGAGGACGGATGGCGAGCGTCGGTGTGTACCTGGGCGTAGCGACGGCGGGACGTGGCGGCAAACGGCGGTGGATGATGGCGTGGCCGGATCTCATGGATCCTCCTAGATCCGGTCTTCTTTCCCGATCCGAGGGCGCGGGGATGCGGCGAGGTGTGGGGACGGCGGCACGGCAAGATGCAGGGCGCAGCGGCGGCGTCGGGGCACGGGACCTCCTCCGATCTCCTCTTCTCTTCGGCCTACTCACTCGATCGGGATCCGGACGGCGGGGGGCGTTGGTGGGAACATGGCGTCGGGGCGGTGGTCGATAGCATCGGGAGACGCGATCGGGTCCTCGGCTTCTCGGATCTTCGATTCCCTCTCTCACACGCTCGGATCTCTCCCCCTCGGGCTCGCTTGTCGCCGGCCTCCCCGAAGTCTCTCGGAGGAGGTCGTTCGAGCTTCGCGACCCGATCTCTCGCGCGCTCGCTCTTTGATCCTCCCCGAAGTCTCTCAAGGGAAGATCTCCGAGTTCGCCGTGGTGGTGTCGATGGTTGTGCTCCGCTATTTATAGGCGAGGAGGTCCGATCGACGGAGGAGCTCGGCCGCCGGTCTTTGGCTTGCCAACCGGACTCCCGCGGCCCAACCGGCGTCTCATCTCGGCATTAAAGGCGCGCATTGAAGGCGCATGCGCGTTGTCCTCTCCTTCGCGGCCTACCTCCGTGCCTCTCTACCGTAGGCTGCCCTTGAGCGCGTCGCCGGCCACCGCGCGTGAGATGCAGAAACGAATGAAGAAGAAGAAGATGACGGGAGGAAGAAGAAGAGGGGGGGCCAAGTCGTGCGAAGGGAGAGAGAAAGAAAAGGGCTGGCTGCTTTGCTTTTTGCTTTTCTTGTTTTTATTTGTTTTTTCTTGTTTTCTTTTTGCTTTTATTCTTGTTTTCTTTTTTGTTTTTATTGAATTTATCTGAAAAAGAGGCAAAATACAAAAATAAAGAAAATTAAGCCTAATTAAAAACCTAATCAAAAATGTAGGTGTCAACAGTAATGACATTCAAAATTGGGATATTACGGACGTCCATGACTCGATTCTCTATAGAAAAAAACAAACATATATGATAATCCATCATGCTACTTTTAGGGGGAACCCAAAATATTTTGTATTCACTTCTACGAAGACTTTTTATTTGAGTTTCAATGCCATCACGGGTGGATCATAAATCCTCAGTCGGAATGAAAGCCTCCAAAATGAATCTAGTCATTGTGTGGTCCTAAATCACACGCTTTCAATACAAAGGGGTTCTTGCAAAAATTTCTGTCAAAATGGCTCTAATTAAGCACTCGATGCTTGACTTCCATGCCAAAATCTATGAGCGAGGGCAATACAATCGATACTAAGTGGTGCTCTCTATTCTTTATAGTCTTTCAGTACGCGCCAAGCCATGATGTAACCGAAGTCAACAAGGCAGAGTACGGCTCTTGCCAAGCAACCAGCCCAATCAAAACAAGCACTGGCGGATCCACCAGTGTTTCCCTCACATCTCCGGGCAAGAGATACTTCATTTGCTCTACCCCGGGGCACTGCACTGCAGGAATGAAGCTTGAAGTAGACACACTCGCAGCCACTTCATCCCCGCCACCAGCCGTTCTCGTCACCCCCCCAACCGCATCTCCTGCCACCCTACCACCCACATCTCCAGCCACCCCACCGCAGAGATCCCCAGCTGCTTCCCCACCGTCGAGATCTCCAGCAGACCCCTCCTCCAGCAGAATCTCCGGCCAGTCCTCCACGTTCCGCTCTGGCTCCTAAAACACCCGAATCCTCACCAGCAGTGACCCCAGGATTGGCTCCACCAAGCGACACTTCCGTAGGATCAGTTGCCCCAAGCGGAACTGTTGTGGAATCACCCAAGTCATCGGCCAACAGAGGAAGTTCAACTTTTACTTGGGCAATAGGAGTATGCTTTGGAGTTGTGAGCCTTCTGGCTGTGTGAGGAGCTAAACATTCTTGTGTGATTCTTTTAGATCTCTGCATTTGATTAAAAAAATTGTTTATCTTCTGTCACATTTTTCTGGTGTGTAAGTAATTTATACTTTTCAAAGCAGAGAGGTGATCATCATTCATGACCCTTAGTCCACCCTCCTCCTTCAGGCTGCCCTTGGCGCCGACCCTCTCCTCTGAAAGTGTTAGTATGAACACCTAGAGGGGGGTGAATAGGTATTTAAAATAAACATTAGCAAATATATACGGAATAAAATAAACTTCGAGCAAAATAAAGGAGTTAAGGAAGAGAATAATAACACAAGGTTTATAATGGTTCAGCTTAAACCAAGCCTACGTCCACTCTCTCACGCTAACAGCCTTCTTGCTGGATTCCACTATGTAATCAACAAGAGATTACAACTTTGAGTGCAAAGACTTAGTACTAGATCACACTATCTCACTAAGTTACTCTTTTGGTATTTCTCTCACGATCATAAACGTTTAAGCTCACAAGAGACAAGTATATGATCGAATATCGCTCAAACTTTGGAATTGTAAATTCTACACTCCGTCTCTTACTTGTTCATCGGTCCTTCATCTCCTTAAATACTCCTCCACTTCCAAACTAGCCGTTGGACAATATCTCGATGATCGTCTTCCAATTTACCTATTGGACAGCTTTGTATCTACAAGATTTGGTAGCCGTTGATTGACAAAAGTAGAATCCCAAATTGATTCTGATCGCCCATACAAACAGAATCTTGGTTTCCATAAGTAGAGTTTCTTCGTATAGAAAGTTCTTGTCTTCAATATCCAATTATCAATCAATTAGATTGAGTCAATCAAATTAATCTTAATGTGGAATCTAAACCAGATCACTAGCCGTTATATGATTGGGGCTGTGTTACGTTCTGTCAAATATGGATGTAAAGTCTGAGTGCAATAGACTTTACAATCTAAGTCTGGGTACAATAGACTTTACAATTTGGGTCTGAACATCTTCTGAACAAATTTAGCTTTAAGGTCTGAACGCCGTCTGAATAAGTTCAGTTTCAGTATAGAGTCTGTCTTCTGATTTAGCTTCAGCATAGAGTCTGTTTTCTGGTTCTTCATACACATTCAGTCTAGAATTTGTAAGAGTTGGTAGATTTTTGATGTAGAACAAACTTTGACACTAAAGTCTGGCAGTTTTCAGACTTTGACACAAAAGTCTGGCAATCTTCAGACTTTGACACAAAAGTCTAGAAATCTTCATAATAGACTTTGGACATATATTACGTTCAGTTTTCTGGCCGTCTTTAGACTTTGACAATATCCTTTATATGTTCTATCATCTGCATGATCTATTACTTAACCATTAAACACGTTAGTAACATTTGATTTATCTTGTCATCTTCAAAATATCATAAGGGATTTCCCTAACAATCTCCCCATTTTTTATGATGGCAAAACAATATCTGAATATGCAGATTTGTAAACATACTTTTAAAAATATTAATTTAAGTCAAAGGATATTACAAGATAGCAAATCGATTGAGCATAACAATATATAGAAAAATAGTCGCAGCTCAATAGTATGCAATAAATAATATCAACCAATCAACATATATGCATATTCATATCTTCTCTTCCTTTTTGTCATAATCAAAAAGCGATAATAATGGAAAAAGTATCACGTAGAGAATATAAAATGATAACAAATATGTCTCGCATAATTTCCAAAAATCAGCTTTTATAAAGTAAATCGAATATTAAAGATATGCAATATAGCTCACTTCGATCATATATATCAGCAACTATCCAATAAAAATCACGGATGCATTATAAAATTCACTTTACCACTTTTGTCATAATAAAATGATAATATCAATAAGAAATTTGTTAATGACTGTTGAAACCTAATTTAAATTCATTTTTAGAAATAAAAGATAATATTTGATTATAGAGGGAAATTTTGAAAACAAACTTTGAATTCAAAAATGCAACAGCCGTGTGATTTTGGAGCCGCATTTTTGTTAAAGAAGATGAGTGAATATTCGGGAAATCTTCAACAACATTGAGCGCTTTCACTATAAAATGCGAGGCAAGAACCGAGCAAGGGGGTTCTCTTGGTTGGAAAAGAAAAGAGAAGAGAGAAGCCATCCGTGGGAAGCTTCTTTTGGAAAAAATTGAGAAAAAGTCAAGAGAGGTATTGCTTCTGCAAAAGAGAAAAAAACTGCAGAAAAAAAAAGGAAAAGTCAGAACGTGAGAGAGAGAAAGAAAAGGGGGGGATTTTTCGTTTCTTTGGAAGAGAGGGAGCAGTAAAAGTGACGTAAGAAGAAGCAAAAAGCAGAAGTAGCAGAGGAGAGAGAAGACATAGTAAAGTTAATTTACTGTGCTTCTTCCTCGGTGAACTTTCGTCGCCGAAGTCGGCCGCTCGCCAGCCGCTGTCGCCCTGCCATCACCGCCCGTCGCTCCACCCGCGGCGATGCGACACCAGCAATCGCCGATCGTCTCCTCGCGACGACCCAAGCTCGAGTCGAGCCGCTCTGCCACCACCCGCGACGTCCTGTTCGCCCGCCGGAACGCCGGAGTACCGCCGTTCACCGCACCGCGCCATCACCGTCCTCTGCTCAGTCCCCGCACCCGTTCGGAGCCCGATCTACCGCACCGGAGCGTCGATCTCGCCCACGATTTGCTGGTTCGAGATGCCGGAGTGCCCCCCGAGTCCTCCGCCCGAGCGCCCTTGCTCCACGGGTCTCTGCTGCCCGCTGCTCCGCTCGTCTGCCGAGTCCTTCGCCGGAGTTTCTTCCCTACTAGACCTCTGATTTGCTGCCCCTCACCGGAGCCGGTGACTAGCCAGACCAACGACAATTGCTCTTGGAGACCCACGGTCACACGTGGGAAAGGAAAGAAAAAAAACAAAGAAAAGAAAAAGCAACTGAAAAAGTAAAATCAATTAGGTTGTTTTTATTTTTCATTTATTTTACTTTATTTTGTTGATATTCTTTAGTTTATTTACTTCATTGGATCCTAATGTTCACTTTATGAATCTCGTAGGTTTTATCCGCAAGAGTTATCCCTAAACTTATTGTAATTATTAATTTGACCCGTAAGATGTCGGGTTATTTTTTAATTACATTAATTTTTGGGGTTTATTGATAGTATTTTAAGTGTTGAATCAATTTAACTATTAATTTGATCCGTAAGAATTCGGATCAGACTTTTAGTTATTTTGAACATTTTGTCGTGATAATTAGGGTTAGGATAATCGTGAATTTGACTGTGAGACAACAGGTTATTTTTTCGATTATTTTGATCCTTTATTTGATTGGATGCCTTGATTAGTTTAGATTTTATTTTTAGTTGGTAATCGCATTGTTTTAAAAAGCCACTAAAAAATCTAAAAATATTTGAATTAGATTCAGTTTGTTTTGGAATATTTTTTGTTATCTGGCATATCTAGGATAGGGATTTCAGTTCGGAAAATATAAAAAACCAAAAAAAAACTAAAAAATGCATTCATTTAGGATTTTTAGTTTCTGTTTAATTTAAGTTGCATTTTTAATTACATGGCAATTTTAAATTTCGAATTTTTTAATAAAAATAAAAAACTATCATGCATATATCATGTTGAATTAGGGCATTCTTGCACGTCATTGCATATTAGATAAATTGCATGGTTTAAATTAGGATTTAATGTGACTTAATCCTTAGTTTGAACTAGATAGAATTTTAATCTAACTAGATCATTTTTGCATTTTTAAAATATAAATATCAAATGCACGTCATTTAGTTTTTATTAAGTTCATTTAATTAGAATTTTCTTGTCATTAGACTAGGTCATTTAATAAATGTCGCATGACATATAACTCGCATACTAAATTATATGCTGCATGTCATTTTAGTTTAAATAATTTTGTATGCCATTGCATCACATTGCATGTCATTAAAATTAGGTCATTTAGATTGCATTTAATTATTGCATTTCTTCATGTCATATAGTTTATGCCATGCTGCCATGTCATATTAGATTATTAGCATGCATCGCATGATTTTCATTAAATAAAGTGAAAACAAAAAAAAAAATTGAAATTGCGTGTTAATTAGAAATCATATCTAAGGTTCTTTGATGTGAATTCTGATTTAACAATGCAGATGCTTTCGTTGCTTCTAAGTATGTTTTGCAATGTTTAATTGCTTTCTTAAGTGTTAAATTGGTGGCATGTGGACATGTATGATCACCTCACATGTTAGGAAGTTAAATTAAAATCAATTCAATTGTCAAACATTTTTTGAAAATGAAATAAAAAGGTACCGAAAGGGCACTAGGATAGTCTGGTGTAATCAAGTCCCCGAACTCATAAATCTCTGGTTCGTAGGAGTAAAGTAAATCTCCCGTTACTTTACTTGGGTTTATAATCGTTTCTAATCGACCCACCAAAAATAGATTAGTGGCGACTCCTGATTGAAAATCATTTGCATGTTAAGAATTCAAACCTAAGTCGCGAATTGGAATGGGCTTGGGAGAGCCCGAGCTAAGCTTAAAGACTTAGTAATCCATTAACCTAGCTTTAGGTGGTGAACCCGAAAAAAGTTAGGTCGCGACAGCTTGGCGACTCCGCTGGGGAAAGAGTTAAAACTCATAGTGGACATAGGCCTGTTTTATTTTAAGAAAACTATTTTGTTTGGCAGCATGGAAACAAGGTACGCTCCTAACATGAAGTGTTAAATGTTTTTGCAGATGGGAGGTATAAGGGGAGTAGTCTTTGCTAACCCTTGTTTTGCAAGTTGGATTTAAGAATGAATGGTTGAATTTAAACTATAGAAGTGTTGTTTGCAATTAAACTGTTGTGCATGTTTTATTTTTAGCACTACACTATTGCACACACAACCTACTGCCGGACCTGAGCTGCGATAGGATTCTTAGGATGGTGTTGAGAAGGATACTTCCTCTAAAGCGAGACTGCTATATAGAGGTTGGCATTCTCTTCCCCGAAAGTTCTACATGGTGTCGAATGTGTTTGTCAATATCCGCGAGATTGCGTGATATTAGACATTCTATTCGACTGAGCCGGGGTTAGGAGGACCTGACACGTTAATGCGAGACTGCAACGGTCAGATCATCCTCTTAGCTCCACTTTGTTAAGCCGTCTAGACAGAAATCGAGCCTCACTTTTCATGCGTGTGTCTATGTGATTGTCATCTATTTCCAGTGAAAGTAAGTTGTTTAAATTCTTCGCAATTTATTTATTGCAATTTCGTTGGTCCATGACAATAGGTTTCGTCGTCGGTCTTATTTTATATGCAATGGGGAAAATCGACATACAATTCATTTCTACTTCCAAAAGCATATAAAATGAGATGTTTTGGTTCAATGTTTAGAGATCTTGATTTCAATTCAGTACTTTCAATTTATAGTTCAATTCAATGTTTAGGGACTTGCATTTCAATTCTTAGTTAGAAAATTTTACTCAAATTTCAAATAAAATGAAGCGATTGACTGTTGTTATGGACCAATCTCATTTGTTATGATACTTACTGTATTATTTTACATTGATAGGTGACAACACGGCTCACTTAAGATTGCCAATTCGTACTCGTTCTAGAGCAACAATGGCTGATAACACTGAACAAACACGTGTTGCTAAACAAGCTCGCGTTGCTGCCCTTGAATCGGAGATGAAACAAGTCTTGAATGTTCTTGAGTGGCTCTCTAAGCAAATTGACTCTCTCCAAGCAAACATTGCCCCACCAGCTCCGCAAGTTGAAGTGGTGTTACCACAACATGCTCCCATGGCTGATTTGAGGGATAAAGGCAAGAACACATCCATAGTTGATCCATCATCCTCTGATGATGCCTCCAGGGTTAAAATTACTGACGAGCCTCAAATTGTTGTTGATGACGAGGTACAAGTGATACCTTCAGCTATACCAAAAACTGAACAAGAAAAACGCTTGATAAAAATCGAGGAGAAACTTAAGCAGCTGTAGGGTTCGTTTACCCAAGACCCAACTGATCTGTCTCATTATGCAAAGATCAAGATGCCAAAGAAGTTCAAAATGCCAGACTTTGAGAAGTATGATGGCACCTCTTGCCCAAAGATCCATCTGCAGACTTATGTGGTCAGGATGACCCAATATATTGATAACATCCCCTTGATGATCCAACAATTTCAAGCAAGCCTGACAGGACCGGCGTTGCAATGGTACATCATGAAGAAGATTAATCTGTTGGAGACTTGGGAGGATTTGACAGATACCTTCTTCAAGCAATATAAATATAATATTGATGTCACTCCATCTCGGGAAGATTTACTTCGCACTGAGAAGAAGAGGACGGAATCTTTCAAGGCATATGTCACGAGATGGAGGACTGTAGCCGCTCAAATAACTCCAGAGCCAACAGAAAAAGAGCTGATGGATTTGTTCATGAAGACACTCCCGCCTGAGTATCGAAATCGAATGCTGGGATCGACTGCCGAGTCATTCAATCAGCTAATCTCTGTTGGTGAGCGAATTGAAGTAGCATTGCGTGATGGATGGGCGTCTGATCAAACCAGCTCATATGGGAGAGTCTCAACCAAGAAGGATAAGGAACTTGTAGCAGAGGTTAATACAACTTATGTGCAACCACCTCGCCCTACCTCGAACACCCATCAAGGAGGAGCACGACCATTCTTTGGCCAGCAGAAGAACTCTTCCAGGCGTCAATTTACGCCTCTTCCTAAGCCATTGTCAAAGATCTTGCCAACCCTTCAGAAGAAAGGATTACTCGCTAAGGAGCCTAAGCGATCTAATCCCGAACGTTTCCCCAACTATGATCCGTCCAAGACATGTGCTTATCATATGGGAGAGGTAGGGCATTCTGTTGACGATTGCCATACGCTGCAACACAAAATCCAAAATCTTTTGGATGCCAAGGTGGTCTCATTCCGCGATGCACGGCCGAACATCCAGGATAACCCACTCCTTGACCACCTAGAAGCTGTGAATGTCATTTTCAATTTTGATGCTGAGCCCACCATGTTTTAGATGATGCATAAGGAAGCAGAAATGATGGACACCCTGGGGCAACCAAGTGGCAAATTCGATTACTATGTAAAGTATTCAGCTCCTTCCAGCTCCTACTTCGACCCACGGGATATTATCCCAGATGGATGGGGTGGCATAGATGATCCCGCACTTCCAAAGATTGAGAGCTCAGATGACACACTTGAAAGATTGACTGAATTGTTCATCGACAAAGCTCGAGAGTAGAAGAATTTTAATTATTTGCACACTCCTCTACGCAGGAGTCTTTATTGCTTTCCATATTTGCATATTTGCATTTTCAATCCTAGGATTTCCCTTATTTCAATAATGTAATTTGCTTTTCATCCAATAAAATACATGAAGATTTTCATTGTTTTAAGGGCATGTTGAAGTACACCAAACTAGCCCTGTGATGAAATCCTACCAAAAGAAAACGGCAAGGAGCTAATTAGAAGGTGGGCTTCTTCATGTTCCCTTGAAAAAATTTTTCAAAATAAAATAATTTTCCAGCATGCATCTAATTTACTTTGTTTGTTTCATTTAATTATTTGCTTTATGTTTCAGGTGCAGCCTTGCGCACATTTAAGGAACCTCTATGAGCTCTCTTGCAAAGAGGGGCAAGACACAAACATTTAACAGTTTTGACTTTATGATTTGATGTGCTAGAATAGAGCATGGCCTTTTTATCATTATAGAATGCTTTCACATGATATTGAGCAATTCACCAATTCCACTTGAAATTTATCAAAATGGATAATTTGGTGAAGGATGTTGAGTTACTTGAACATGTTAAATGATGCTAAATGAGGTGTGAAAGGCAAGCCTTATCCCATACATAGTCCATTGTTTATACATTGTGAGGTGAGTATGGAAACATTTTGTATTTCAAGGTGAAGAGTTTTCTTGCAAGAAGTACGGCAGCTGAAATGACGAGAGGCAGTTCATTTGTCTGTCCCAAACACTACAGATAACCCATTGCTTAACCTTTTTGAGCCCAAATACTTGAAGAATTTCTTTCATATTACCCCTGTCAAGGACCACCCCACATCGGGGCAAATGGAGGTAAGTTGACATTAAAGGAGAGTGAAATGGATAGAAATTTTCTTGCTCTCACTTGCATCAATCTTCAAGTCATGCTATTACATTAAATTCTTGTGGTAATTTAAGTGCCTTAGGATGATGAAGAGCGTTTCTTTCACTATCCTACACACTTATATCATTTGCATAGCCCACTTGAGCCTACAATTTCATTTCTTTAAGCCCAGTTGGTGATCATCCCCCACACTAGGGCAAGGCAAGAGACAGATGAAGACCTTTAAAGGTTCGAGTGTCAATTAAAATATACTTGACACACGCATTGTGTGCAAGAACTAAAATCAAAAAAGAACTAAGGGGCATGAAAAAGCAGTGTGCCTGGTAAAAGCAAGGCCAATGCCCATGAAAAGAAAAGAGAAATGACTGATGAATTGGGGGGCATGAAAAAAGCGGTGTGCCTGATCGATGCCCATCATCAAAGAAAATGATTTTAAAAGAAAAAATGTTGAGAAAAAATCTCCAGTTGAATAATCATTGGCATTGGTAATAAACTCTTGAGCCAATAAAGAAATTTGTCAAGAAGACAATCCATGGCGAAGAAAACTGGTGGTCATGTCAAGATGATCACCAACTCTTACCCATTACACACATTTTTGAGCCTAACGATCCTTTCATTTCTCAAACCCTAGAACCAAGCCTATGTTACGTCCCTTACAAAGTCTCTTCAAATTATGGCACTTGAATTAACATAGGAATTCATATGTTTTAAGCATTGCTCGAAGAAGTGCGAGCAAGATTATTTCTTTCTCATTTTGCGGGGTTCTTGACTTGTAAACCAGGAGATGATTACAGAATTGTTCTTTCAATTGCTTTGACTCAAAGAATCCCTTTGTTAAGCCATTGACCAAGACCACATTACAATCCTTGTCAAAGACCTCTCAGATTGGTAAGGTCGTATTGATTGCAAGAAAATTTGAACTCTTGTCGACAAGATGATAATAAGATTGAGTGATATATTCCCGCATCAATGGTCGGGACAAATAACCCCTCTTAAATGAGAGCGAGTGAAAAAGCCTTTTTCACACCAAAAGTATCTCATTTAGCATGTTCAAGAGATTCACACTATAACTGAAAATTGTCCTTGTGATAATTTTTCCAGTAGAAGTTTGATAAAGCCATCATGCATGGACCTTCATTGAGTTAAAAAAAATGAAAAAAAAAAATGAAATTTTTCCTCAAAGACCAAAAAATTGTCTTTGAAACCCTGAGTTTGTTTAGTCACCTTGGTGCTTGAAGAGAATTCCAAGTACCCATGTTTTCAAATGTCTAGTTTGAGTTCCAAATGTTTGAACCTTTAAACACTTGATGTGACTTCCAAGCATTTGTCTTTTCGAACATCTGATGTGATTTCCAGATGTTTAGTAAAATATTTTCAAATGTCTAGTCTGAACTCGAGATATTTGAACCTTTAAATGCTTGATGTGACTTTCAAGTATTTGTCTTTTCAAGCGTCTGATGTGATTTCCAGATGTTTAGAATTTCCAGGTGCTTGGGATTTGATGAGAGTCCCAAATCCCCCAAAGATTTTTCTTCAGATTCAATTTGATTTAGGCGACCGTAGAATGGTACGGGTCCTAAACAACATTTATTGCTCTAACAGGCGACCGTAGAATGGTTACGGTCCTAAAAAGCAAAATCCCCATTCAAAGGCTACCGTAAATGGTACGAGTCCTAGAAAAATCAATTTTCCGTCAAGGCGACCATAGAATGGTGCGGGTCCTCGACAATCCCTATTCCCTATTTAGGCGACCGTAGAATGGTACGGGTCCTAGAAAGTGAATCTCGTTTAGGCGACCGTAGAATGGTATGGGTCTTAGACAAAACCTATTTCCCTATTCAGGCGACCGTAGAATGGTACGGGTTCTAGAAGGTAAATTCTCGTTTAGGCGACCGTAGAATGGTACGGGTTCTGGAAGGTAAATTCTCGTTTAGGCGATCGTAGAATGGTACGGGTCCTAGACACAACCAAACATTGTCATACTGGGCGACCGTAGAATGATACGGGTCCTGGGAAAGCAGTCTCTTTGTAAAGTTATGTTACTATTTTAGGCGACCGTAGAATAGTACGGGTCCTGGACATGTAACACCGACCGCCTAGAACTACTATATCCTTCTTGAAGGTAGGTTATTCCAGGTGCTTGGGATTTGATGAGAGTTCCAGATCCCTGAAGACCTTGAGCCTTTCAATTATCTGAAGAGATTTCCAGATGTTTGTCAAGTCTCATAGGAATCATTTCACACCTAATAATACTTTTCTGAATCTCCAGATAAGTATGACAGGTACGTGTTCTTCTTTGCATTTTGCATTTCATTAAGCATGGAGACATAGAAATATAAGCTCTCGATAAAATCATTCCATTTACATTGCATTATTGCATGACCTTGCATTTAAAAAAGAATTAAATTTATTTGAAAAAGAGGTCATTAACATTTGCATATGCATTTCATATTCATTTTGCATTCATTTTGCATTTGAATTTCATTGAGGATAGACACATTGATATCTACGTTCTTGACCAAATCATTGCATTATTGCATGACCTTGCATTTCAAAAAGAATTAAATTTATTTGAAAAAGAGGTCATTAACATTTGTATATGCATTTCATATTCATTTTGCAAAAAATAATAAATTAAATCTTTGAAAAATTCGAGTTTTTCAAAATCTTTGACACCTAATTTAAATTTTTTTAGAAATAAAAGATAATATTTGATTATAGAGGGAAATTTTGAAAACAAACTTTGAATTCAAAAATGCAACAGCCGTGTGATTTTGGAGCAGCATTTTTGTTAAAGAAGTTGAGTGAATATTGGGAAATCTTCAACAACATTGAGCGCTTTCACTATAAAATGCGAGGCTTCAGAACCGAGCAAGGGGGTTCTCTTGGTTGGAAAAGAAAAGAGAAGAGAGAAGCCATCCGTGGGAAGCTTCTTTTGGAAAAAATTCAGAAAAAGTCAAGACAGGTTTTGTTTCTGCGAAAGAGAAAAAAACTGCAGAAAAAAAAAAGGAAAAGTCAGAACGTGAGAGAGAGAAAGAAAAGGGGGGGATTTTTCGTTTCTTTGGAAGAGAGGGAGCAGTGAAAGTGACGTAAGAAGAAGCAAAAAGCAGAAGCAGCAGAGGAGAGAGAAGACACAGTAAAGTTAATTTACTGTGCTTCTTCCTCGGTGAACTTTCGTCGCCGGAGTCGGCCGCTCGCCAGCCGCTGTCGCCCTGCCATCACCGCCCGTCACTCCACCCGCGGCGACGCGACACCAGCAATCGCCGATCGTCTCCTCGCGATGACCCAAGCTCGAGTCGAGCCGCTCTGCCACCACCCGCGACGTCCTGTTCGCCCGCCGGAACGCCGGAGTACCGCCGTTCACCGCACCGCGCCATCACCGTCCTCTGCTCAGTCCACGCACCCGTTTGGAGCCCTGATCTACCGCACCGGAGCGTCGATCTCGCCCACGATTTGCTGGTTCGAGACGCCGGAGTGCCCCCGAGTCCTCCGCCCGAGCGCCCTTGCTCCACGGGTCTTTGCTACCCGCTGCTCCGCTCGTCTGCCGAGTCCCTTCGCCGGAGTTTCTTCCCTGCCAAACCTCTGATCTGCTGCCCCTCACCGGAGCCGGTGACCAGTCGGACCGACGACAATTGCTCTTGGAGACCCACGGTCACACGTGGGAAATGAAAGAAGAAAAACAGAGAAAAGAAAAAGCAACTGAAAAAGCAAAATCAATTAGGTTGTTTTTATTTTTCATTTATTTTACTTTATTTTGTTGATATTCTTTAGTTTATTTACTTCATTGGATCCTAATGTTCACTTTATGAATCTCGTAGGCATTATCCGCAAGAGTTATCCCTAAACTTATTGTAATTATTAATTTGACCCGTAAGATGTCGGGTTATTTTTTAATTACATTAATTTTGGGGTTTATTGATAGTATTTTAAGTGTTGAATCAATTTAACTATTAATTTGATCCGTAAGAATTCGGATCAGACTTTTAGTTATTTTGAACCTTTTGTCGTGATAATTAGGGTTAGGATAATCGTGAATTTGACCTTGTGAGACAACATGTTATTTTTTTCGATTATTTTGATCATTTATTTGATTGGATGCCTTGATTAGTTTAGATTTTATTTTTAGTTGGTAATTGCATTGTTTTAAAAAGCCACTAAAAAATCTAAAAAATATTTGAATTAGGATTCAGTTTGTTTTGGAATATTTTTTGTTATCTGGCATATCTAGGATAGGGATTTCAGTTCGGAAAATATAAAAAACCAAAAAAAAAAAAAAACTAAAAAATGCATTCATTTAGGATTTTTAGTTTCTGTTTAATTTAAGTTGCATTTTTAATTACATGGCAATTTTAAATTTCGAATTTTTTAATAAAAATAAAAAACTATCATGCATATATCATGTTGAATTAGGGCATTCTTGCACGTCATTGCATATTAGATAAATTGCATGGTTTAAATTAGGATTTAATGTGACTTAATCCTTAGTTTGAACTAGATAGAATTTTAATCTAACTAGATCATTTTTGCATTTTTAAAATATAAATATCAAATGCACGTCATTTAGTTTTTATTAAGTTCATTTAATTAGAATTTTCTTGTCATTAGACTAGGTCATTTAATAAATGTCGCATGACATATAACTCGCATACTAAATTATATGCTGCATGTCATTTTAGTTTAAATAATTTTGTATGTCATTGCATCACATTGCATGTCATTAAAATTAGGTCATTTAGATTGCATTTAATTATTGCATTTCTTCAAGTCATATAGTTTATGCCATGCTGCCATGTCATATTAGATTATTAGCATGCATCGCATGATTTTCATTAAATAAAGTGAAAACAAAAACAAAAAATTGAAATTGCGTGTTAATTAGAAATTATATCTAAGGTTGCTGATGTGAATTCTGATTTAACAATGCAGATGCTTTCGTTGCTTCTAGGTATGTTTTGCAATGTTTAATTGCTTTCTTGAGTGTTAAATTGGTGGCATGTGCACATGTATGATCACCTCACATGTTAGGAAGTTAAATTAAAATCAATTCAATTGCCAAACATTTTTTGAAAATGAAATAAAAAGGTACCGAAATGGCACTAGGATAGTCTGGTGTAATCAAGTCCCCGAACTCATAAATCTTTGGTTCGTAGGAGTAAAGTAAATCTCTCGTTACTTTACTTGGATTTCTAATCGACCCACCAAAAATAGATTAGTGGCGACTCCTGATTGAAAATCATTTGCATGTTAAGAATTTAAACCTAAGTCGCGAATTGGTATGGGCTTGGGAGAGCCCGAGTTAAGCTTAAAGACTTAGTAATCCATTAACCTAGCTTTAGGTGGTGAACCCGAAAAAAGTTAGGTCGCGACAATGACAAAAGGTAATAAGAGATGCACTAACCGAATTTTTTAGAACAAATTCTGACACATTTACATTTCCTTTCATCCATAATAAGATCACGATAAATCCAAAAAGATTTTTCCATAATTGATAAAAGCTTCCCCTTAATTTGTTACCTTTTTAAGATGATCACGATTCTTTCATTTTTTTTTTAGATTCATGGTCTCCCCCTATGATCATGACAATATTTGTGAATGGAAACAATTGTTGCTTGTGCACGTTGTACATAATATTTTTCCATTATTCCCTTTGTAGCAACAACATCCGTAATAATCACTTGCATTTTGAATTTCGAGGCAAAAAATTTATTTTCTTCAATCAAGTTCTTCTCGAATTCAACCCGCATCAACTTAACAAATTTTTTGCACAAATAAGACGTAATAATATCCATGTAATATATAATGACCTTTCTTCAAATAAATAAATTGAATAGTATATATAAAATTATCAATTATTAAAATTCAGAATTACTCAACCTTCCGTATGACACATAAGTGATTTCCTTAACAAGCAAAAATTTTGCACAAAGAATAGAATTTTTGAACCTCCAAAAGATAGAATAGAATCACCATGATTTTCTAATCAAGCTTTCCAAAATTCATATGGAATATTCTTTTGTTACCTGCAAAATCTTATATAATAGATAATCATATTTGCAAAAATGTCACGTAATATCTTCTTTTGATTTGCGGATCAAACTTGCTAGATATAATATATCTTCTAAGAATATAACATTATCCATGAATATGCAGTAATATCTTTCGAGATCAAAGAGATTTCCTTGAGCATAAATTTCATATATGCATTTTGTAAAAGGAAAATAGATATTTTTATCGCATGCCAAAATTGCAATACCTTATATTTATGACAAAAGATATTCGCAATATAATAAATAATCATCCAAAATCATGATAAAGGCACATAGAAATTTATTTTCATCAATCAAGTTCTTCTCGAATTCAACTCGCATCAACTTAACAAACTTTTTGCACAAATAAGACGTAATAATATCCATGTAATATATAATGCCCTTTCTTCAAATAAATAAATTGAATAGTATATATAAAATTATCAATTATTAAAATTCAGAATTACTCAACCTTCCGTATGACACATAAGTGATTTTCTTAATAAGCAAAAATTTTGCACAAATAATAGAATTTTTGAACCTTCAGAAGATAGAATAGAATCACCATGATTTTCTAATCAAGCTTTCCAAAATTCATATGGAATATTCTTTTGTTACCTGCAAAATCTTATATAATAGATAATCATATTTGCAAAAATGTCACGTAATATCTTCATTTGATTTGCGGATCAAACTTATTAGATATAATATATCTTCTAAGAATATAGCAAGAATATCCATGAATATGCATTAATAGAGATTTCCTTGAGCATAAATTTCAGATGTGCATTTTGCAAAAGGAAAATAGATATTTTTATCACATGCCAAAATTGCAATACCTTATATTTATGGCAAAAGATATTCGCAATATAATAAATAATCATCCAAAATCATGATAAAGGCACATAGAAATTTATTTTCTTCAATCAAGTTCTTCTCGAATTCAACCCGCATCAACTTAACAAACTTTTTGCACAAATAAGATGTAATAATATTCACGTAATATATAATGCCCTTTCTTCAAATAAATAAATTGAATAGTTTATATAAAATTATCAATTATTAACATTTAGAATTACTCAACCTTCCGTATGACACATAAGTGATTTCCTTAGCAAGCAAAAATTTTGCACAAAGAATAGAATTTTTGAACCTCCATAAGATAGAATAGAATCACCATGATTTTCTAATCAAGCTTTCCAAAATTCATACAGAATATTCTTTTGTTACCTGCAAAATCTTATATAATAGATAATCATATTTGCAAAAATGTCACGTAATATCTTCCTTTGATTTGCGAATCAAACTTGCTAGATATAATATATCTTCTAAGAATATAGTAAGAATATCCATGAATATGCAGTAATATCTTTCGAGATCAAAGAGATTTCCTTAAGCATAAATTTCAGATATGCATTTTGCAAAAGGAAAATAGATATTTTTATCACGTGCCAAAATTGCAATTCCTTATATTTATAACAAAAGATATTCGCAATATAATAAATAATCATCCAAAATCATGATAAAGGCACATAGAAATTTGCAAGGCGGGATGATAAAAAAATTTCTCTTACCTGAGGTATATGTTTCAAATATACCATTGATAAAAAAAATCATTACCAATATTCGCATTAGATGCATTTATGATTGCATCATGAATTGCATAAATTTGCGATCATTCTTCCCTTAAAGAATTTCCTACAATCAACTCATTTCCCTTTTTGGTATCCATCAATTTGGATCATTCCTTGACGTTAGAGCAAAATATAAAATCTCATAGATAATCAAATATTCTTTCTAAACTCATCATAACATGTTATTTAAGGAAAGAATATTATGCACAATAATATCTTGGAAAAGAAACTCTTACGTAATCAAAGCACACTAAAATAAGGGAGAATGAAATCCTTGAGTATCTAGGAAAATCTTGCATAATAATTTAATATCACGTAAAACAGATTTTTGCTTTGCAAAATATAATTAAATCTAATAGTATAAAATCAAACCAAATAAATTCATTTCTCTTTGAAAGATTTCAAAAATAACCACACGTATTAAATTAAATCTCAACTCACGAATCACAAAAACAAATCATATGATTATTTCTTCAATAAAACAAAATATGATTATTATAAAATCTGAATCAACCAATGATATATTGAATATGAAGAATTATGTGCCCAAATCAAATTAAAAAATTTACCTTTCTTACCAAATTCTCTTTCTTCTTTCTTCTTTATATCCTGCAAAAAACAACTCATCTTTTCTTTGGTATCCATTTTTCCTTGGGTCTATGAGAGTTAGTAGAATATGCTATTTTATCCAATCTTTCTTGATAAGTCTCTAAACTTTATAATATTCTTTCTCAAAGTGTTCTAAATCTCCACAATTTGAACACTTGAGGGCATTTCGACCAACAGGTTTTATAAACACTTTTTGAATATGATTTTTGTAAAATGTCTTTGAAAGTCTTTGTCTAAGTCTCTTATTGACTTTAGAAAAATCAATTAGAGAATCACTTTCTTTATTGAAACCAAGTCCCGACTTATTATAGTAAGGTACTTGTATGGAAAGGATATACTCTAATGTTTTTGATTCATTTGAAAATCTTGTCGAAATATTTGAAAAGTCATTTTTTAAAGAATCATTTTCTTTGACAAGTAAATCTCGACTTTCTTTTGTTTGTAGAAAATCTTTTTGCAAAATTTCAAAATTTTCTTTTTGAGAAATATCCTATTGCCTAAGCTTAAGAGAAGATTTGAGATTTAAGCAAAGCTCATTTATATACCTTGAAACTTTGATAGGAATTTTTGAATGGCTTACCTCGATTTCCTCATCGAATTCTGAGTCTGCGTTTGAGTCAAACTTTGATTTTAAATCTGTGTCTAAGTCAGACTCAGATTCTGAATGTGCCATCAAACATAAATTTCATTGCTCATCTTCTTTTATTGTTCTTTTCTTGCCATTCTGCTAGTATTTTCTTCTTCCACTAAATTTGCTTCCTTTTCTACTCAGTTTCTTGAATTTCTTGATCATAAAAGCAAGTTATTTGTTGTCCATGTCATTTTCTGAGTATGTTTCATCAGAAACAACGTTAGATATTAAAGCAATGGACTTCTTACATTCGGGATCTTCATTGTTGATTTGTTTCACTTCATAGGATTGAAGAGTGCCAATTAATTCATCAACGGAAAGTGGCATAATCCTCCGAGTCTCCCGGATTGAGGTCTTGACATGGTTCCAATATTTTGAGAAACCTCGCAAGAGTTTGTTGGCCTTCATTGGGGAAGAAATTGGATGACCTTGATATGCCAAACCGTTTACAATTTCTGTAAAACGATCGAACATATCTCCAATCAATTCTTCTTGCTTCATCTTGAATGATTCATATTTGCCAAACATGAAGTTTATTTTTGTCTCTTTTACATGATCGGTCACTTCATATGTAATATGAAGTCTATCCCAAACTTCTTTTGCCGTTTCACATGAAGAGATTCTATTATATTCAACAGAAGACAATACGCAATATAAAGAATAAATGACTTTTGCATCAAATGCTTCTTTTGGACATCTTCGTTCGAGACATAGGAGCAGGGGGTTTGGTTTCTTTGTTTTTGCCAATCTTATTTAATGTAGACACAATAATGGGATTGATTCCTTTTTCCACAACATCCCATTGTAAGGGATCTTTGGATCTTCGGAAGCTTTCATTTTGTTCTTCCACACGTTATATTCATTTCCATCAAAATATGGTGGCATTGTGTTGCTTTGTCCTTCCATAAGTCCTAGTGCCAACATACTAGCCATAGAAGATCTTTAGTTCAAAAGTTATAACACTTTTATAAAATGAGCACTTGGCTCTGGTACCAATTGAAAGTGCTAGTATGAATACATAGAGGGGGGTGAATAGGTATTTAAAATAAACATTGGCAAATATATGTGGAATAAAATAAATTTCGAGCAAAATAAAGGATTTAAGGAAGAGAATAAGAACACAAGGTTTATAGTGGTTCGGCTTAGACCAAGCCTACGTCCATTCTCTTACGCTAACAACCTTCTTACTATATTCCACTATACAATCAATAAGAGATTACAACTTTGAGTGCAAACACTTATGTAGATCACGCTATCTCATTAAGTCACTATTTTGGTATTTCTCTCACGATCACAAACGTTTAAGCTCACAAGAGACAAGTGTATGATCAAAGATCGCAAAAACTTTGGAATTATAAATTATACGCTCCGTCTCTTACTTGCTCATCGGTCCTTCATTTCCTTAAATACTCCTCCACTTCCAAACTAGCCATTGAACAGTATCTCGATGATCGTCTTCCAATCTACCCATTGGACAACTCTGTATCTAAAAGATTTGGTAGACGTTGAGTGACAAAAGTAGAATCCTAAATTGATTCTGATCTCCCATACAAACCAAATCTTGGTTTCCATAGGTAGAGCTTCTTCGTATAGAAAATTCTTGTCTTCAATATCCAATTGTCAATCAATTATATTGAGTCAATAAAATCAATCTTGATGTGGGATCCAAACCAGATCACTAGCCGTTATATGATTAGGGCTTGTGTTACGTTCTATCGAATCTGGATGTAAAGTCTGAGTGTAATAGACTTTACAATCTGAGTCTGAGTACAATAGATTTTACAATCTGAGTCTGAATATCTTCTGAACAAATTTAGCTTTAAGGTCTAAACGTCATCTGAATAAGTTCAACTTCAGTATAGAGTCTGTCTTCTGATTCAGCTTCAGCATAGAGTCTGTCGTCTGGTTCTTCATTCACGTTCAGTCTGGAATTTGTCAAAATTGGTAGACTTTCAATGTAGAGTAGACTTTGACACTAAAGTCTGGCAGTCTTCAGATTTTGACACAGAAGTCTGGAAATTTTCATAATAGACTTTGGACATATATTACATTCAGTCTTCTGGCCGTCTTCAGACTTTCACAATATCCTTTATATGTTCTATCATCTGCATGGTCTATTACTTAACTATTAAACTCGTTAGTAGCCTTTGATTTATTTTGTCATCTTCAAAACATCATAAGGGATTTCCCTAACATCCTCCACTTCTCCTCCACCTCCGAGAATTTCACCATGGGCAACCCACACGAATCCAACCTCGACAAGCTCACCAAGAACCCTTCCTCAGGCTTCGGCCTTGGCTCCATTGGCCAATACCAAGACCAGGACTATTGTTATTGCTAATATATTTAACTAATACTCACAAACTTCTAGTTACACTAAGAGAGAATGAATGAAATAGAACATTGAACTTTGTTCATTTTAAAAAAACCGTCAAGTACAAGCTAAATAAGAACATATTTTGGAACCGCACACAAACATGCAAAACGGAACTTGTTCCACTTCCTAGAAAATAGTTAACAAACCAACCGCCTAATAAATAAACTTGATTGAATAATTAAAAAAAAAAAAACGATAGAACATTAGTAGCAACACTGAGACACAACTCTAACAAACTCCTCCTTGGATTAGTTGCTGCTACAAACTCCTATTTTCTCTCTTAACAGCTCAAATCTTCCATGTTATGCCCCGAACCCCGAGCACACAATAATCCCTTCCCTTGGTCAATAGAACACGACGTCCCAAGACTCGTCGACAAACATTCATTTTAATCTTTCGTTATGTGCAAACAGAAAATGAACAATCCACCAGTCAAATAGACAATCAAGCAATCAAACAAGGATAGAGGGATGAATAGCAAGAACAATGGCAAGAACAACAGCAACTACTCATATATACATTTTCATTGGATTAACCAACAGAGGATCATCTTTTATTTACAAGAGCAACAGAGGGACCGATCCATCCTCTAAGCCAAACCAAAAAGAAAATAGGCTAGGCTAATCCAACTATACAAAAAGAACCCTCGAGTTTGGCACCACTATCACTCGAACCCATCAAACTCAAGTTCCGTCGGGTCGTAGTTAAAGGTGTTCGGGTCGATCACTAGTGGAGCGGGGGCAAGATTCTCCACCACACCATCAGGAGGGTCCAGCTCCATAGGATCCTAGTCGGCGTCCTTGGGGCCCTTATCGGGCGACCTGTCAAAACCTCGTAGAGGACCAATCAGCATGTCATCCTCTCGGATGTACCACACTAGGAACCGATGGTGTATTTATTGCCCTGGTCCCTCATCCTCCCAAATGGTGGAGAGATACTTCTCGTAAAGATGCACCCAACCCGAGAAGCGGTGACACGTCACAACAATCTCCCAGTCCTTGGGGATCCGAATCGCACCAACGGGTGCATCATTCTAAGAGCCTGAAAGTGGTTATATAATAACCAATGAGATAAAATCTTAGCGAGTCCTCCTCCTAATCCCCGATTAGTACACCAACTCAATTCAAGATATCTCTCTAGAACCACCTCACAAGCAAACCAATGACCAACAACCAACTAATAACAATAGCTAGGGCCAACCAACAATTAAATAGTCGGTTCACATGCAACCTTACCCAGTATGTCATACCCTACACGTTATATCTCAACACAATACACACAATGCATATGATCATTAGATGATGCAGTCCATCAATTACATATGAGTCGTGTCACAAGCAATCTCACTTGACCATTGCCACACCATACACGTTATTGATTTGTGCGTGTGTGCCATAAACAAAGTATTAGCTCATGCATAATCGGAACCAATGATGCCATGTTTCTCATACGCTCTTGCACCCACACGTGTTCCGATTATTACTACTCCTCAAGGCTACAACCGAACCCCTAACAGTGTCTACTAGCATAACCAGGCATCATCCTCCCCCTCAAGGTGTGGCGATGTTGAGGGTTCTCTTCCAAGACGGCATTCTCAAAGGAGCATGGGCCCGGCCTCTACCGGGACTCTACATCGAGACCCCCACCGGGTTTCTGACAAATTAGACTATTACCCCCCAAACTACGGCCGGGGCAGTGGGTTCAACTTAGTGATTATGTAAGCATACCACCACAACCCACTTTTTATCTTTGAACATTAGCCAATGCACACATGCTTACATATACAACTTCAAATCATTTTCTCATAAAAGTGGTTCATTTTTAGTGTCCTTCAACCAAAGCATTTTCCCTTTTTTGTGAAAACCATACGATTTATGCGGATGTCCATACATTTACACATCTAATTCACCTCATAAGATCAAAACACATAAAATTAGACAAATTTTTTACTTATGGATGAATAGTGCGCATGAACAGTAATTTGTGAATAGTGCACTATGAATAATGTAATTTCATAATTAAATAATTAATAAATTAATTTCAGAAATTAAGCAAATGATAAATTAAGACAAACAATCAATTAATCAAGGCAAAACATGCTTAATTAAACACATAAGCCACAATAAAATACATTAAGCAAGATAAAGCAAGATTAAGCTAAGTTAATCTTAACCATCTATCTAACCACCTATCTAACCACCTATCTTAGGACTAATACAACTTAATTAAATCTCCTAAACTAGAATTACCCTAATTAAACCAACCCTAAGCAAGTTTAGGTATTAAACAAGGATTAGGAGCTAAACTCACACATTAAGTGGGCCGGAGACACGAACGCAATGGCGACAACGAAGGCAACACACAGGGACCTTGACCACAGTGATCCAAGATGGTCCTGGGGTCAAAATAGTAGTAAGCAACTCAGACTCCCTTTGCAACACTGGAAAACTAAACTGCCGGAGGAGGAAAGGGACTGAGCTAGTTGATCGAAGCTCCGACAAGCGGTTAGCCGATGACCTATGGCACCTAGGGATTAAGGGGGACCGGATGGTGGCTAGGCTGGATGATGGTTGGGTCAAATTAGGAGGAAAACAACTGAACTGGGTGGAGCAGTGCAGTGATAGGCGGACATGAGAGCAGGGACTTCCGGCCGGCAACTCTGTCCGGCGAACGGCCGCTGTGGGGGACACGGTTTGAACCTCCTGAGCATGGTGGTGGGGGGCACGAGCGATGATCAGCACGGGAAAGCAACAAACAACTCAGATTTTTGGAGGAAGGTTTGGAGGAGAAGAAAAATGAAGGGAAGGAAAACAAGGGGAGAGAGGGCTGTGGTCGTGAGGGCTGAAGGAGAGGAGAGAGAGTGAAGTGAGGGCTGGTTGCACTCCTCATTAAAGCCATCAAATACTTGCTTCAACTCCCCATGCAACATGACATCATCTTCTCTCTATTCTTTTAACTTTTCCTCATAATATCTAGGAGCAAAATGGTCATTTCCACTTTGCACATTTCCCAATCTGCCCTTGGGCTGAAATGAAGGGCGGGCCTAAGAAACGAGCTAGGAGATTATTAACATCTAAATTTTGGCAATTTGGTCATTTATATATTGCATAGAAAATTAGGAATCAATTTTATCCCTGAAAAAATATTAATTGCATAGCATATAGATTTAGGTGCATTTATTTTTAATCTACATTTTTTGCATTTTATTGGATCAGTGGTGGATGGGTTCAAATTAATGGTTCTGAGTTTTAATTTGATAGGCCAAACTAAGTACATGAAACGAGCAAATTGGCCCGATCCCATTTTCTTTTAATGACAAAAATTGCCTAAATGGAGATTTGAAATGATATTACGGTGGATTTTTGGAATTTGATAAAATTAGGTTGCAATATTATCTTTAGGCAATAAAATCAGTAGAGAATATTCAAGAGATGAGGAAAATAGAAATATTTTTGATCGAGAGGTTACAGTTAATTTTTATGAGGAGAAATATTCAAAAAGAGATTGCATTTGTTTTGCCTATAAATGGGTTAAGCATATAGGGTTTCTAAGGGGCTTCTCTTTGTTCGAAAGAGAACACAAAAGTAAAAAGAGAAGAAAAAGAAAAGCAGAGGAGGTGACTAGTCGGCAGGGCAGAGAGAAAGAGGGAGGGACGTGAGAGTGACAGAGGGAGAGCAAAAAACAAAAGAAAAGAAAAAAGGAGAATAGCGCATTGTTCATCTTTCTTCGGCAACATCTTTCTCGCCGGCCATCGCCGCTCATCCGCAAGCCCCTACACCGGACGCTACTGCTCGTTTCCCCCATGACGCCAGACCGCTTCCGGCACCACTCGATCTGCCGCACCGGAGCTGCAGCCCGAAGCCGTCGCTCGCCTCCATCGTGCTGTCACCTATCGTCAGCTGCCCGCACCGACTCACGACGACCCGACGCTACTCCCGCTTTGACAAACCCATCACTCCGTCAGATGTTTGCGACCGTCCAGCACCAACCCGGGTCTGCTTTGCATCGCCTGCGATCTGCAGATTCCAGGTCCCCTAGCTTGCGGGTCCGCTCGCCGCTCCGCCTCTCCCTGCTCTGTCCATGAGCACTGCGCAACCATCGTTCCTGCGACTGGTGCAACCCCGGACCATCCCCCTGATGCCGCAGCAACCCGCGAGCCCACACCTCCACCTACAGAACCTGTGAGTCTCGCTTGCGCTGCCACTGCCTAATCTACAACAGCTGCGACCCGATGCCACCAGAGCCACTACCGCACCGCTGTCCTTGCTGGAGCTCCACCACCGGCCAATAACTGTTGCCATACCTACACCCATCATGCTATCGTCCTCCCATTGGTTCTCCACCTTAGGTAATGTTATTTTTTTTTTTTTATCAAGTTTAGTTGTTATTATGTAAATTTGAAGATTGGGTGTCATTTTTTTGGAATATTGTAAGCATTAATCGTAGGGATTTTGCCCCAAAATTATTGTAATTACTAATTTGATCCGTAAAATATCGGATCATTTTTTAATTATTTTAATTTTTTGGGTATTTTGATAGTATTATAATTGTCAAATTATTTTGGGTATTTTAAGATTTCGGATCGAATTTTAATTATTTTGAATTTTTATATGTCGTGATGTTTAAGATTAGAGTAATCGTTAATTTGGCATATAAGACAACATGTTATTTTTTGATTATTTTAATTTTTTATTTGATGAATATCTTCATTTTATATATAATTAATTGTCTTGGAAAAACACTAAAAAAACATTTTTTTTTTTTTAAAAAAAAATCAAATCTTACATTAGGGTGTGTTGCTTTAGTAAATCAGGATTGCATTTTTAGATGATTTTTGGAATAAATTAGGATTGATTTTAGATAATGTTTGCACATTTAAATAATCTCATTTTTCTAAAAAAATAGTTTTCTAAGATAGGATATGGTTTAAGTCAAATTAATTCCTAAAATAAATTAGAAAATTATTCGTTTTAGATAATTTAATTAGAATTTTTATTAATTCTGAATTTCAACAAAAAATACAAAAATATTAGGTGCATGTCAATTAAGTTGTATGTTAGGTTCATTTAATTAGAATTTACCTGTTAATAAAGTTAGGTCATGAAGTTAAAACGCACGTTTCGATTTCAAGATAAAAGAAAAAAAAGAAAAGGATAATTGTCTGCATTGTGTGTTTATTTTTTTAGTGGAAGTCTTTTGATTGTTTAATAATGATTGAGCACATGTGTGATCACCCGTTTGTGTGATAGAGATTTAAATTAAAATAAATCCAAGTTGTTTGCAAAAATATTTTTGAAAATTAAAAAGAAATGGTACCGAAAGGGTATTAGAGAAATCTAGTGTAACCAAGTCCATGTACCCTTAGTTTATGATTCGTAGGAGTAAAATAATTATCCTATTATTTTATTTAGGTGTCTAATTGACATACTGTAAACTGATTAGTGGCGACTCCTAAATAATAATCATTTGCATGTTAAATATTTGAACATAAGTTACAAATTGGTATGAGCTTGGGAGAGCCCAAGCAAAATTTAAAGACTTAATAGTCCATTAACCTAAACTTAGGTAGTGCACCCGAAATTTAGGTCGCGACAGATATGAATAGGAACGGGCTCGGGAATTGGTTGGGCTTGAAATGACACAAGGTTAAACAATGGGCTTGGAATGATAAATTGATCGGTTGGGTCCAATAGGCTCACTTGTTTGTCTCCGGTCTACTATGGTGACTATCCCACCTTGGACATGAGGCCCACACTAGCCTTGCCCGGCCCATGTCCTCATAAGTTCATTTCCTCTATCCGTAAATCATTTTTCCAAATACTCGGCTTAACTGGCATTGTCAACTATCGAAGTAGCATCATCCAAAAGTCCGTCCCGAACGTTCCCAAAAATATGAAGTCCAATCTTGGGTTCTCATGCAATGTTAATAGGTGGTGTTGACACTAAATTTTGGTAACCCGTTTAGTCATTTATCGCATTAAAAAATTATAGGTTAATTTTATCCCTAAAATAGTTAATTGCATAGTATATAATTTTAGATACATTTATTTATTATTATTGCATTGGCATTGGAACGGTGACGGATGGGTTTGATTTAGTGGTTTTGAGTTTTAAATTGACGAGTCGGGCTAAGTCCATGAAGAGAGCAAATTGGCCCAAGCCCGTATTCTTGAAGAGATATTACAGGCTTATCTTTGTGAGATTTCAATTCAAAAATAAATATTACGTTTGGAAAAGAAATCTTCATGGATATGATTTTGGAAAATTAAAAATCCTAATCCATGGTCTATAAATAGATTAAAATGCGTATGGTTTTGAGGGGGTCACGCAATAGAAACTCACAGCCAACCATTCACGAGGGAAAAAGCGGGGTTTTACTTTGGGATGACTTCGTAGGGTTATATTTTCTTCGGTGATCTTCCATCGTTTCTTTCCGAAGTCAAAGTTAGCAGAAGGTAAGAGGGCAAAAGAAAGAAGGACAGCAGAAGGACGTGCAGCAGGCCAGCAGAGGAAAAAAGAAGAAAAAAAAATGGTTCTTCTTCCTCGTGCAGTAGCCGCTCGCCGACCCCTGCACAGCACCGCCACGCCGGCCACCGTGCCTCCACCCAACGCCGGCGACCCACAAGCCCATTCTACTCCACCATTGCTCCATGCTCTCTGCGACGCCGCCTCTACCGCTCTCGCCGCACCACCATCGGAGCTTCGCTTTGCCTACAACTTGCGAGATCCAGCACCGTCGCTCCACTGCACTGCCAGCAACCTGCAAGCCCCCTCACCACGCTTCCGCCTACAATTTGACGCCACTGCTGTGACCTGCAGCAACCCACGACACCAGCACTCACGCCACGCCCTTTGCCGAGCTCCTTGCCGCCCTCGCGAGCACCTACGCCCTCTGCCATTCGCCGTGCCAGCCGCCGAGCTCCTCGCCCTCTGCCGGCCCCTGTAGCTCCCGCAATCGGCCTCACAACAGCTCGCCTCCCACCAGCACTCGATATCTGCTGTTTGCTGCAGCCGCGACGACCCCGAAGTTCCGCCCATTCTTCGCGCCCATGACCAGCCACCCCTTTCTTGCTGAGAGTTTTGCATTGATGCCCTATTGTCGCGCGCTACCGATCATCGATGCCGATCTTGCACCTACAATGTTGCCCATGCGTCTCTGTGAGCTTCCCCCTCGCATCAACCTACCCGAGCAGCAACTCCTACACATTTAGAGACCCATGATCTGCTGCTGCTGCTATACTGCGAGCCAGTATACCTCATAGTCGCCTGAACCCCCATCGCCAAAGTTCAAAGCCGGCGAAATTCCTGAGGATTTCCCTTCTGGTCCGACGGTGTCTTGAAGTGTTTAAAAAAAAAAAAAAACAGCACCTTTGATCACCCAATGAGCCTTTGCGGCTTTGTTCTCACACTCTTTTGCAGGTTCAGCTAAGGCCCCAAGGCCAATAACAAGCTCCTGTGATATACAAGGGAAGACTAGCCAGCAGCCGAAGCTCCACCCACAGCTGCCCATCCTCGTAGAGACTCCCTCGCCGTTGCCAAGCCACCTTGGAGCATCATTAACCGTGAACCATCACTATTGACGCCACCGAGCACCACCAGGCACTGCCGTCACCCGTTGAGCAGATTCCATTCGATTCAAATTTGGTAACATTATTTGCAAAATTAGGTAATTACCTTATCTAAATGTGATTTATATATTTTATTGCCTAATGCATGATTTTCAATATCTTACGTGTATATTTGAATTATCGGCGTATTCCCAATTATCATTTACTGTCCAATCTGCAACCGCACAATAATTTTGTATTCCATTTATAAGACTTTAGATAGAATAATTAATCACATGGTAATAAAATTGATATCTTGATCTTTAAGACTTAAGATTAATTTATCGATTTTATTAGCGAAATAATCGAGTTTGAATCTAAATTCGAATGATAGATAACATTTTTGATGACCATGGATAAATTGTTTATCTTTTAATTATTTTGTTTATACAAAAAAATTGCATTTGCATTCCATGTAGCTTAGAATTTATTTCCTAGATAAAGTTGCATGATAGAATAGTTTTTTTTTTTTTTTTTTTTAAATGCATGTAGTATCTAGGTTAGATAATATTTTTTTTGATTGAATTGCATGATGAGATAATTTTCTAGATAAAGATAGGATTTGGATTAGTCTATTCCTAACTTAAAATAGATAATATCTCACTTTAGTTAGATTTTTTATTTTTAGCGATTTTAATTACGAATTTTTATAAAAAAATACAAAAAAAATCATGCACATGTTATGTAAAATTAGTTTCATGAAATGAATGTCACTTAGTGATTGTTGCTAGGTCCATTCAATTAAAAATTGTCCATCATTAGAATTAGGTCATTTGATTAGATTGCATGGCATATAGATTAGATTTTTTTTTTTATTAAACAAGAGAAAATTCTTTTTAAAAAATGAGTGATTGCGTGTTAATTAGAAATCATATCTAGGACTGTTGATATGAATTCTGGTCTAACATCACAGATGCTTTCGTTGTTACGAAGTAAATCCCGTAGTTTATTCATTGCTTTCTTGGGTGTTAAATTGGTGGTTTGCACACCCACATGATCACCTCACATGTTATGGAAACAAATTAAAATGAATTTAAGCTGCATACAAAACATGTTTTTGAAAAGAAAAAGGTATCGAAAGGGCGTTAGAGAAATCTAGCTTAACTAAGTCCCCGAACTCACAATCTTTGCTTCGTAGGAGTAAAATAAATCTCCCGTTACTTTACTTGAGTTTCTAATTGACCCACCAAAAATAGATTAATGATGACTCCTAATTGATAAATCATTTGCATATTGAGAACTAGAACCTAAGTCACAAATTGGTATGGGTTTAGGAGAGCCCGAGCTAAGTTTAGGTTTATTAATCCATTAGCCAAATCTTAGGTGGTGTACTCGAAAATTTGGTTGCAACAGGCGGCTTTGAGAATTCACGCGTAACTGACTCATGTCAAACCATATTCAAGACATCTCGACACATAGACATCCTTGAATACATGAAATTGCGGAAGATAGATTCTTATTTCTAAGTACACGATTACCGAGAATTGACATAGGGTTGTTCGTGGGCTCAATAATAGTAAACAGAATCACCCATCGTCCCATTATGTTCTATCTACAAATCGACTTTTAGTCGTCCCTGAAATCGGCCTACCTATTTATAGGATTGTCCTCACGTAAGTCTCACGGTCAAGTTGTTTTCCCAAGTTAAGTTCTTTAGTCACACGAGTTATGTCCTCATTAGCATTTTCATTCAAGGTCAATATCTCAAGAGTGATCAATTTCGAGTGAGATCAACTAACAATGCATTGATGAAATTCACGTTTATTCATCCCTCAAAGGGCTCGAATTTTAGGACATCACATTCTAGCCTTAAGTGACTTTGTGAACATGTCTGCAAGCTGATCTTGAGGTCTGCAAGCTGATCTTCAGATCTGCAATAGACCAACTTAACTTCACCACTTTGTTGCACTTCACATAGAAAGAATAATTTGACTTTAAAATGCTTGGTTTTGCCATGGAAAACTGATTATGTGATATTGCTAATGCAGCCTAATTATTCACATTAACTTCAATGCAATCACCAGTATTGACACCTAATTTTTGTTTTCCAATACATAAAAAAATTAGAGAAAAAAAGAAAAAAAGAAGAAAAATAAAAATAAAAATAACAAAACAAAAAAAAAGGAAAGAAAAAGAAAAAATCCCTATTTTTCCCTTGCGCGGCCTAAGCTCATTTCCCCTTTGGCCTGGCCCACACTAGCTTTCTCCCTCCTCCATCTTCACAATGAAACCCTAGAGCGAATGGGAAAAAACTAGGGAAGAAAACGGGGGAGGAGGAGAGAAAAACTAGCAAGGAATGAGGGGTCATGGAGGCTGTTTGACGCCATCTTTGTGCTAGCCATATCGTCCCAATCATCCCTCGACGCCGTCGACGCACCGGATCTCCACCGAGTCGCTGCCGCTCACCACCATCCGCTTCAATGTAGTCCCAACGTGAGCCAACCGAAGGCGGAGGGGGAGACAGAGAGAAGAGAGCTCGGTAGAGAGAGAGGAGAGCTCGAGAGAAAGGAGGCCTCGCTGCCTCAACCCAACCCCATCCGTTTGTCCCCCGTGCTAGTTGCCGCCCAGCAGCCGAAGCTCGGTCCTTGCTCCGTTGTGTCGGATGCTGCAACTCGAAGCCGTGACACCCCTGTCACCATTACTCCACCTTGGCTTGATCTGCAACACTAGAGCTCCCCCTCACCCACAAGCTCCATCGCTTCTGTCGATGCTGCATCTCCGAGCGACCCACTGCACCAGTAACGATGCACCCTGATTCGCCTCTGCCCCGTTGCCGTCGGAGCGCCGTTCACTCACGCCTAGCACCTACACCTGTGTCGGCTCACTTGCTGTCTTCCCTTTGCTCGAGCCGAGTCGAGCCGCTCCGCCTCTGCTCTGCCCGCAACTTGCAGCAGCCGAGCCCCCTCCTGCAGTCCCTCGTGCCGGTCAGCACTGCGTCTACTCCACAACGTAGCAGCCTGCCCTTGCCCAGCCGCGATGCCATCGCCGCTGCAACCGTCTCTACTCGACACCAACAACCCGTGTCGGCCACCGCACCTCAGCCGCCCTGTCGCGCCATCGTGACCAACTTCCGGCATCGAGTCGCCATGCCTCGCTGCGAAGAGGCCCTGGAGAGAGGAGACATGAACCAAGTCTTGGGCAGGCCGTTCGAAAGCCCCATCGAGTAGGGTTTTGGCCCAAAACCGAGTAGGTTTTTTTTAAGCAATTCGGGCTGGATTTGGGTTATTTTTGCATGTGGGCTTATGGGTTTGGGCTGGTCCATTCCATGCGCTTGATAGGTGAATCCAGTGCTGAGAAGATCTTCACACACCATGACAGATCCAGAAATTCTCGAAGCACCCATTTCTCTTGCTCCTTCTTCTTCATCCTCAGCTCTCTCAGAATTTCGTGTTTCAAATGCTTCTAAGATAGATTATCTTTACGAAGTCTCTCTTAGTGATGAAACCAAGATCTCAGAAACTCAGCTTCCTTTTATGAACCCCTATTCAGCTTTTGCTAAACCCACCTCATCATTCTCACCTATCCGCTCTATTCGTCAATTGATTCACCAAACCCCGAAGCAAGTAAAGGAGTACATTTAGTCCTCCAAATTCGACCAGCATCCCATCCCTGCTACTGAAAAGGAGTACTTTGTTACTCTTCAGATCCCTCCAGAATTTCCCAGACAATGGGTTCAACAGGGATATTCTCATGTTCATTATGGAGCTGTTCGACTTGCTCTCACCTTCCATGGTCGTAAAGGCCTGCCAGTAGTGGCAAGAATCGCGTTGTTAGACACCAGGTTTCTACAATACCAGCATGCTTGCATCGGTACTGTTCAAACCACTCTAAATGCCGGAACAGTCTTTGTGACCCTGTATCCAAACTTCAACATCGCTCTTTCAGATCCCCAACTTCTCTCTTTTCTGAAAGTTCAAGTACAGCTCACTGGAGCCCCCCAAACGGCTGAATCTGTAGCCGCAACCTTACATTACCAGATGGTTTATCGAGTTCAGAACCATGCTCTCGATCTCAACTTCAACAATGGTAATAAAGATGAGTTGTTCATTTCCATGCAGAATGATCAGGCATCCTGCATTCATGTCCCCCGACAGATCCCAAAGGATACGTTGGCCAAGCTCCTTCCAGAAACTTGGATTACCAACTATGAAAAGCTACACCAGCATAACAAGCCGTTCCAGTCCACAGACTCAGAATTCGTACGGAAAAAAGATGGAACTGTTTCCATCAAATTTGGCAAAGAAAAAGAAGAAGGTCCCTCCATCTTCCAGACCATCCTCATGATTGAGCCATGTATTCCTGAATCTATTTCCAAACCAGATCCAAAAAAGCATGTTCGACACTTCGACGGTGAAGGACATCCTGTTCATTACTATAAAGACAAGCATGGTCATTGTTTTTTGGATCCGTTTTGCCAATGTTCCTACTGCATAAACTCTCCTGACGAGGTAGATCCTCATGCAAGATCTCCTCCACGACGAAAAAGGTCCAAGGATAAGGTGTACCAGAGGTACTTAGACGGGGATTCCTCCGTAGATACTCTTGGTGAGTGTGACAAATACCAGTTCATGGTCTCTTATGCACCACCTCCACCACCAGAGTCCAGTACTTCGTTCCAAACCCTACCAGATCTACTAAAATCTCCTCCACCTTCTCCTCCTTAGAAAAAGCAAGCTCTCTCTCCATTCTATAAACCAATCCTCAAATGGGCTAAGAAACACTCTTACCCCCTTGAAGTTCCAGCAGAAACACCACCCACTTCTTCTATTGCCATGTTCCAAGATATTGACTTTCCTCCTCTTGTCAAGGAAAGTTCTAAACTCTCATTCCCTGCTACAGAAGAGTTTATCGATCCACAAGGTAGATATCGCCATCTACCCAAAATACCTACCCTCACAGACGTGGACGAACATGGAAGACAGAAAAAAACCCCTGCTGCTGAAACCGTTCTAAACTGGCAATCAGAGACTCTGTTGGCACAGAACAATGCCTTCAAGGCTATTGATTCCAAGATTGGAAATGTGCAACAAGATCTCCGAAGATACGATGAGAGTACCAAAAAGATACTTTCTGAGTTCCAGAAAAGGCTTCAAGCCTTGGAATCAGGACAACATCTTGGGTACCATTATCTTGAAAGTCCAAAGCCAGAAATAAACAAACTCAAGAAGCAAATTCAACTTCTTGAAGAAGGAAGGTCCAGACCTTTCGATCCATTGGCACCTCCTGTTCAAACTGGGTATGTATCCCCAGCACCACAAGTATCTGTTTTTGCCAATATCCCAGAAGACCCCTCCAGAAGAGAAACAGATATACGAAGTCGTCTCAAAGCCTTGAAAAAGGAAAGAGGGAAAGAGAAGACACCACCTACAGAATCAAGCTCACTTGTCATAAGAGAAAGGCCAGACCAGATGATGTTATCAAATCCATTGGAATCCTTTTTGAAGGATTTGGGTAAACAAGTTGATCCTATTACCCAACAGTCTAAGCCTGGTCCTGCTATCCCGGAAACACAGATTCTGTTCACTGAACAAACTTCTGATACTACATCAGATTCAGTATCTCTTTCTTCTTCTTATTCTTCCTTTTCAGACCAAATAGTCGATTCTCCCCCTACCATTCCACCAACTTCTCAAATACTCATGGCTGACACTCCTTCAGACTACGACATGCAATCAAACTATTCTGATCCAGAATTTGGACAGACAAGTAACCCCACCAGAAACAATTCTGCCAGGCATGTGTCCATGGTATCAAAACAATTCTTCTCCATTGATGATATTCCTTATCCAAAATGGCCAGAAAGACTTGAAGAATTTCATACTTGGTTGTGTACACAGTCCATCACCAACCATGACATGAATGATATCCTTTACAATTTTGTTACAAGGTTCACAGGGAGCCTTAAATTTTGGTGGCAAGGACTCACAGAACAAGACCAGCTTACGTTTCTGTTGTCACCCAATTTCAGCCATGCCCTTACTTACCTATATCATACTTTTGTGGGAACACCCGGAGATCTCAAAGAGCTAAAAAGAAGAGAATTCTTCGAAAGAAGATGCTGCTCTCTTCAGAAAAAGCATCTTGATAAACATTACCGACTAATGCTTCAGCTCTTTTACCAGATTGGCGCAAATCCAAATCTAAAGCATGTCTTCATTACTTCTATTCCTAAAGAGCTATCACAGATGGTTGAAAGATCTTTCTTTGGAAAGCAAAGAAGGATACAAGACGTTGCCATGGGAGAACTTCAGCAAGAAGTTCACTTATGCCTTGAAGAATTATGCTTAAAGCGTCGAATGGTACAAACATACATCACAGATGACAAGCGTCTTGAATCAGCCTGCTCTCATCAGAAGTTAAAAATCAAATGCTCCAAACAGGATTGTGATGGTACTTATGGCCATTATTCCCGGAAGAAAAAGCACTACAAGAAGTACTCGATTAAAAGATCCAAACATGGATCCAAGCATTTCCGGAAAAAGAAGAAATGGCGATACCTACGCAAGAGAAAAGATCACACAGGCCATAAGAAGTCAAGCCGTTGCTACATTTGCAACAAGAAATGACATTTTGCCAAAAATTGTCCTCAGGCAAAAAAAGGTCAGAATCATCTGATTGAAAATGAAACGGGTATGTCTCTTGAAAATGATGACATTGAATCCTTATTCTCTGCTGACGAAGAACCAACAGAGCAAACGCTTTGTGTTATCCCCTTCTACCAATCTTCCAATGAGACCGAGTCTGACGAGTCAGAATCTGAAGACATTTTTCACATATCCCCAACATCCTCAGAACCAAATCCTGATATATTCTCAAGTCAAACTCACTGTCCCCATTTCCCTGTAAAAATCTTCACCTCAAAGTTCGTCAAACCTATCAATGTTATTGCTCTCATTGATACTGGAGCAAGTTGCTCCATTCTGGACACTAAAGTTCTGCCTGAAGAGTATTGGACTCCTCATATCCGATACTTCAACTCCGCTTCTGGAGATACTTTCTCCACAAGTGTCAGAACTACTCCAGTTACTGTCCAGTTCTTCCCCCAGTGCTCCATAAAGGCAAAAATCTTTGGATCAAACCTCCCCAATAAAGATTTGCTAATTGGGTGGGACATCATGACTCAAATCTCTCAACTCCGCATCATTCCTGGAAAGGGTCTTAGATACAAAAATCAATTCTCTGAGTTTGTTGATATTCAGAGACTCTTTTCTATCCAAATGAGTTTGTTAGATCCAATCATGCAAAAGCTGTTAGAATCTTGTTCGGAATCCCACTCAAAATTCGCTCAAAAATGTTCTCATCCTTTATGGGAAAATCCAGAATTCTTTGTTCGCCTCCCCTTCAAAAAAAATGAAGACATCAACCCAACAAAGGCGAGTCATGCGGGAATGAAGCCAAAACACTTGGCTTTAGCTCAAAGGGAATGCTCAGAATTATTACAACAATGCCTTATTGAAGTTTCTGATTCTCAATGGGCTTGTGAAGCCTTTTATGTTAATAAGCGCGCCGAGCATAACAGAGGGAAAATGAGACTGGTAATTAACTACCAACCTCTTAATCTTTTTCTCCAAGATGATAAATTCCCTTTACCATCCAGAGATTCTCTCTTTAGTGGCTTAACTAAGGCCCATATCTATTCCAAATTCGACCTCAAAGCCGGATTTTGGCAATTGGGCATTCATCCTGAAGACAGAACCAAAACAGGATTCTGTATCCCAAACCAGCACTTCCAGTGGAAAGTTCTTCCTTTTGGCTTAAAGGTTGCCCCATCTCTTTTCCAAAAGGCCATGTGTCGCATTTTCCAACCCATATTGTCAACTGCAGCAGTGTATATCGATGATATTTTGCTCTACAGTCCTGATGAATAGAGCCACTACCAACTCCTTGAGAAATTTGCAGAAATCGTGAAAAAGCATGGCATTATGCTTTCTCAAAGGAAAATGAACATAGCCCAAACAGAATTTGAATTTCTTGGTATGCACCTCAACAAAGGTACATACTATCCAGGGCCACATATTGCTCAAGAACTCTTTGAAGTTTCCGAAGATAACTTCACAACAAAACAGTTCAACAATTTCTTGGGATAATTAATTATCTCAGGGTTTTTGTCCCACACATTGCAAAGCTGCTGATTCCTTTGCAATCCATGCTGAAAAAGAACTCCCCGCCTTGGGGAAAAATCCAGACTAAAGCTGTTGCTGAGCTTAAGGAGATTATGCAGAATCTCCCACCATTACAAATACCATCAATAGGCAAAAGAATTCTTCAAACTAACGCCAGTGATGAATACTGGGCAGCCGTCCTATTCGAAGAAATTGATGGTAAGAAACACGTCTGTGCCTACAAGAGTGGAAAGTTTTCCCAGGCTGAAATGCATTACCATTCCACTTTTAAAGAAATCCTAGCAGTCAAAAATGGAATTAAAAGGTTTGAATTTCATCTTATCGGCCATCACTTTCTGGTCGAACTAGACATGGCATCTTTCCCTCAGATGACCAAGTTTAAACAGAAACAGATTCCAAACCCTCAACTGCTTCGATGGGCTGAATGGTTTTCAAAATACTCTTTTGAAACCAAACATATTCCTGGGAAAAAGAATGTTCTTGCTGACTTTTTGTCAAGACCCAAAGCACCAGCTGAAATCAACATGTACATCAAAAGACCTGCTTTCCATATGCTTCATCATGGAGTCAAATACAAGATTGAGAAGATCAAAGATTTGCCAAGCCAGGCATATCCCCAGGAAATTATTAAGCAAATCCAGAATGACGGTCTTACTGAAAACATGGAGAACCTCATGTGGCAATGCCACACAGACATTTTCAGATTCAATGGAGGTTCGATCCTTTATCCTTTCGGGTTAAATTTGAATTATCCTTTTATTCATCCTCTTATCTGGAAGGAAGATGATTTCCCTGATCAGCTCGAAACGCTATTATGGTACTTAACCAATAAGTACTTGATAGCCATTGAAATTCCTACCAGAAGATTCATTGCTAATCTCACCAGGATATTCATGCTCGGGAGAAACATCGAAAAGGAATGTGATAGAAATCTTTTAGATTTTCTAAACTGGTTCTATCATCCTACATGTTGGAAACAAGACTTAGAAAGAGAACTGAGAACCATGATACCGAATCCTGAAGTTCACACCATCCTGTTTTTCAGACGTCCATGGAATTTTTTTAGAAATAATGGCGGTATTCTCGATGCACCACTTGAAATAGGAACCACAGCCTATAAACCTCACTCGAACAACCGAGAAGCCAGGATTCATAAATCTTATCCAAGATCTATTAGATCTTGTGAACATGAATACCGAGAACTCCAAAGAATTCTATGCCAAGAAAACAAGACCATTCCTGCAGATATCTGGAATAATGTACCCACTACGTGGGATCATTATGACCTAGCACCTGGAGCTAAGGACGCACTCAGGCAATACAGACAAGCTGCATCGTCCCAAGAGCATGAAATGACAAATGAAGATGACATTGTCCAGTCCACTCAAGACCCCTATGCACGCTTTGGAGGTCCTCTGTCCCAGAATCCATATGAACAGGGATCTTCATCCTCATTCCAAAACATGGATACATCCTTCTATACACAACCATCCAATTGGCCTCAGCCAAGCATGCCAGATATTCCTGCCAACACTACAAGTGAAAATACTAACTGGGCAGAAGAAGAAACATCCCATTAGGCTCATGAAGCATCCTCATCTCAAAGGCTGAACCAGATTCTTTCGCCTCAAGACCTTGAAGCCCTCCAGCAGAAGTATGAAGCACATCTCCTAGAAGACAGTTCAGATGACGACTCAGTATGTAGCTACAATGCTCGTGACAGACGAGATCGTTGAGTCCGTACAAATTCACTGTAGCAAAGTACTGTTCACTTTTACTGTAGCACTAGGCTAGGGAATGTACTGTTCACAGTACAGTTACTGTTCATAGTGTGCAAATAATTCCCTCCCGAAGGCTTTCGGTGCCTTTGTTTGTTTCTGGACTCGTGAGTTGGTCCCTGTGTGTCCTTGTTTACCTTTATTTGCCTATATAAGGCATTGTTGTTGCATCGTTTTGGGCAAAGTCCCCTGAAGTAAAGAGTGTGCTTTGTGAAAAAACCTCTATGGCTTTCTAAATCTCTCTTCTTCTCCAGCCTGGTAGGATCCTTCGAGAAATGCAGCTTGGGTAGATTAGAAACGTTTCCATCCTGGCATCGTCTGAGTGTCTCTAGGCTCTGGATTAAAGGGTTGAGTGGTTTTCTGCTAAAAAGCTGTCCCTGAAGGGCTTGAACGGGAGTTGTTCGCCCAATGTGGGATGCATACCTGCAGAAAATTTACTCTCCCTCCCTGATCCTAAGTCTAGGTCCATTCATGGTATCAGATAGGCTTAGTTTGTTTTAAAAAGAGAGGAGAGGGGCCTCTTGGGGTGGGCCCGCGATTCGGGCCCACCCGCTCCTAACTAGACCCGATTCGCGCCGATTGGGCCGAATCTAGGTCGGGTTGGACCCGACCGGACCTGGTCCGATCCCAAAAAAATTATTTTATTATTTTTTTAAAACAATTTCGAAAATCCAAAAAATATTAAAAATGTTAAAATTTTAAAAAATTAAGAAATTAATTATTTTCTTAAAAAATTTTAAAAAATTAAAAATTTCAAAATTTCAAAAAATCCAAAAATGATGGGGTTTGGTTAGGAATTGCTACATTTTGCATTCTTAGTGTAATTAGGTATTTACTTGCTCATATTTTGATTATGTCGTATATTTAATTTGCATAGCTAATTATGCTTAATTGTACGTGTTTAATTTTATTGCAATTAGGATCTTGTTAGCTATGATTGTTACTTTAATGATTACGCACATGCATGATCACCTCACATGTTAGTGAATAGTTATAAAATCAATCCAAATTGCTTGCAAAAAAAAAAAATCATTTTGTTAAAATGAACAATATTGGGTACTGAAAGGGCACTAATTGGTCAATGAGTGTAATCAAGTCCTCGATCCTAGATTCTCTAGTTGCGTAGGAAGTGAGGTACACTCCTATGCCTCACTTGATTTCTAGCCGACCACAATAGGCTAGTGGCGAATCCCTTTGTGTAAAATTCCTAAAAAAAATATCTCGATGTCATGCGGGGTATGGGCTTGGGAGAGCCCGCGCCTAATCATGGGCCTTAGGCCCGTCCTTTAGGCAATATCCCTAAACCTATTCCCTCCCCGGGTAGGTCGCGACAACCAGAATTCAACCACAAATCCTTCATTATCTTCTTCAGCCACAAAGCTTGATTTGCAGCTACAATAGCTGCTATAAACTCAGCCTCTGCAGTGGACTGAACTACAATCTCCTGCTTTTTGGAACACCAGGAGAAACAAGTAGAACCAAGAGTGAGGCAATACCTAAATGTACTTTTCATGTCATCCACTGAGCTAGCCCAGTCACTATCAGAAAATCCCTGCAACTTAAACTTCTGACATTTCCTAAACTTTACAACAAGAAACAATGTTCCTTTGAGATATCTCAAGACCCTTTTTGCAATAACCAAATGTAACTGAATAGGACTACTTATGAACCTGGATAGAACACTCATTATAAACAGAATATGTGGTCTGGTTACTGTAAGATACATGAGGCATCCAGTCAAGCTTCTATACATAGAAGCATCTACTACATCTATTCCATCATTCTTCCGCAGCTTCTCCTTAGCAGCCATAGAAGTACTTACACTTCTACAATCTTTCATCTGGAACTTCTTTAGAATTTCCTTTATGTATTTTTTCTAGCAGATGAAGATTCCATGTGAAGCTTATTTGACTTCTAGACCTAGGAAATAAGCCATCTTTCTCAAGTCTGACATCTCAAAACCTGCAAATAGACATTGCTTCACCCTCTCTATCAGTTCCACATCATTCCCTATCACCAATAAATCATCTACATAGAGTGATAGAATTACAACACTGTGATTCACCCTCTTGACATAAAGAGTGAACTCACTCAAGCTTTTTACAAAGCCAAAATCCTGCAAATATCGGTCTATTTTCCCATAGCAAGCTCCAAGAGCTTTCTTCAGTCCATATAGAGCTTTCCTCAATTTGTATACCTTCTCTTCTTGCCCTTTGATACTAAGGCCTTTAGGTTGTTCAACAAAAATCTCCTCCTCGAACTCTCCATTTAGAAATGGAAACTCAACATCTAACTGGAATGCAAGCCATCCCTTCTCTACTACAACAGCTAATAGTAGCCCGATGGTATCAAGCCTTACAACAGAAGCAAATGTTTCATAATAGTCTACTCCCCATATTTGAGCATAACCTTTCATAACCAGTTTGGCTTTGTGTTTATTGGCAGAACCATCGGGATTAAGTTTTGTTCTTAACACTTAACCCCAATCACATTCTTATTAAATGGTCTGTCAACAAGCTCCCGTGTGTGGTTTTTCTAAATCCTCCTTAACTCCTCTTGCATTGCTGCAATCCACCTCTAATCCTCCTTAGCTTACACAAAGTTAGATGGTTCAAGTACTGCCACATTACTTCTTTCATAGATTTTAGCAAGTGACCTTGTGCCTCTTACTAGCAGATCATCCATACTATCTTCCAATCCATCCACAACTTCATCAATCTCTACAATTGTTGTAAGTTGTTGTTTTGCAGATTGCTGTTGTCCTACATTCTTTTCTTTCATCCAATTCCACTCATCTTTCTCTAGAAAAACAACATCTCTACCCACTATCACCTTCCCTGTCATAGGATGAAAAATCATGTAAGCCTTTGATTGGAGACTGTACCCAATGAAAACTCCCAGCTCAGCTCTTTGATCCAGCTTGTCCCTCTTGACCTGAGGAACATGAGTATAACACAAATACCCAAAAACTTTCAAATTCTTCACAGAAGGTCTAACACCAGACCAAACTTCAAAAGGTGTTGACCTCTCTAAGGCTTTTGTGGGCAATATGTTCAATAGGAACACTACAGCATTAGCTACCTCAACCCAAAAATTTTTAGGTAATATCTTCTCTTGCATCATACATCTAGCCATCTCTATAATGCTTCTATTTTTCCTCTCATTGACCCCATTTTGTACAATACCTGCTTGCTCACAGCTTAACTTAAACTTGTGAGCAATATGCTCAAAACCATTGTCAAACCCGAGCATCTTAATTTTCTCCCCACTCTGATTCTTAACTAAGGCTTTGAACTTCATAAACACATCAGTAACTTTAGACTTGGCTTGCAAAAAAAAAATCCAGCTCATCATAGTCGTGTTTGTTGGAGAAATCTTCCTTGAGTGTTTTGAAGCTGACAAAACGTTTCCATCAGTCTAGTCTGAAGACTTGTAGACTATTTCATCAAAGTTTGAAGACCTCCGGACTGCAAACTCAAGACTCAAAGTCTATCATCATTGACAATTTTTAGTCCGTTGAAGAAGACTTATCCAAAACTGAATGTTTCGTTAAGGATTTGACTTTATCGACTGGAAAAGATCTCTTTGCTGGATATAGCATGTCGGAATCCATTATTCCAATCAAGATTGATTCAAGGATTGTGGATTCGTTGATTGGCGAAGTATATTTGGAAAGTTCTACTTATGGAAACCAAGATCCTGATTGTATGGACGAGCATGATTGATGGGCTATCGTCATGTTCCTTAAATAGCTCGAAGATCTTCCTAATTGATTCTGTCCAACGAGTAGATTGGAAGAATTCCTTTGGTAAGTGCCAACGGGTATGATGGCATAAAGGAGTATATAAGGAAGTTGTTCCAGTTGTTCGAATGGGTGCACGATAAAAGAATTCAAAAGTCTGAAGCTCTTTGTTCTTAGTCAATTCATTTGTTGAGCAAAATCTTGTACGCAAAAGAGAGTCTATATCTTTGAGAAACCTTGAGGAAGTGTGGTAGAGTATCTACATTGTGGAATCAAGGGAGAGTTTTGCTGTAACAACTTTTTTGTTCATAGTGAAATCCAGCCGGTGGGCTGTCAATGCGGAAGAGTGGATGTAGGCTTGAAATAAGCCAAACCACTATAATTTATGTGTTCATTTTCTCTTCCTTACTCTTTTTTACTTTGATCATAATTCGTTTTGTTAACAAAAGGCGAACTTCCTTTCTATTGTCTATTTAGTATTGCTCACTTATCATGAGAAACTATTTTTACACCTATTCACCCCCTCTAGGTGCTTATACTAGCTATCTCAATTGGTATCAGAGCTTGTGTACTCACTTAATTTGAAGTATTTTACTTCAGAGTTAAAGATTCATGGCTAGTATGTTGGCTCCAGGGCTGATAGAAGGGCAAAGCAATACCAGACTGCCTTACTTTGATGGAAAGGAATACAACATATGAAAAAACAAAATGAAGGCATTCCTAAGATCAAAGGATCCTCTGGAATGGGACATGGTAGGCAAAGGAATCATTCCTAAAGTTGCGTCTGTCTCAGAGAGAGGAAAAGAAGCTATTGAGTCTAGTGAAATGACTTGGGAAGAGATAACCAAGAGGCAAACTCTTGATGCAAAAGCAATTTATTCTTTATATTGCGCTTTGTCACATACTGAATATAACAGAATATCTTATTGTGTTACAACCAAAGAAATTTAGGATAGATTACACATCACCTATGAAGGAACTGATCGAGTGAAAGAAACTAGAATCAACATTCTCCTCGGTCAATACGAAGCCTTCAAAATGAAATCAGGAGAATCTATTACTGACATGTTTAGTCGTTTTACAGAAATCGTGAATGGTCTTGAAAATTAAGGTCAACCAATTTCTGATCCCATGAAAGTAAGCAAGTTACTGCGTGGACTCTTCAAAGATTGGAATCACATAAAGACCTCAATAAGAGAGACACAAAAATTATGCCACTATCTGTCGATAAGTTGGTTGGGACTCTTCAGTCTTATGAAGTGAAGCGAATCAATGAAGACGAAGATCCTAAAGGTAAGAAATTCATTGCATTAAAATCCAATGATGATTCTGATGTTACAGATTCTGAAAACGATATGGATGATGAGGAGCTTACTCTCATGATAAGAAAATTCAGAAAGCTAAACAGAAAAGGAAGAAGATTCAATCCAAAGAAATAGAGTTTTTAAAAGTAACAGATTATGTCTGTTGAGGATGATGAATCCAATAGAGATGTAGTTTGCTTTGAATGTAAGAAAAATGGACACATCAGACCCAACTGTCCCCTTCTGAGGAAGAAGAAAGGAAAATTTTAAAAATATCGAAAGGCTCTCAAAGCAGAAATCTAGAGTGATACAGAATGTGAAGAAAGTGATGATAATTATGCCAATATATGTATAATGGCATAATCGGATTCAGATTCAAACTCCAAGACAAACTCAGATTTCAGATAGTGAATTTGAGGTGAATAATTTGAAAATCCCTCATAAAGTTTCTAAATACATTGATGAGTTGTATCTTAGTCTCAAGACTTCTCTTAAAAGGATTTCCGAATTTAAATAAGAAAATTTTGCACTAAAACAACAGGAAAATATTTTGAAAGAAAAGGTTAAATGTTTAGACATAAGTGTTACTACTCTAAAAGTAAATGAAGACAACATTTAGAAAGAAAATGTATTTTAAAAAAACATCTCAAATATTTCCAAAAGATTTTCTTTAGCATCTGAGAAATTTGAAAAAATTCTCTCAGCATAAAGACCTTATTTCAATAAATCTAGTTTAGGATTGACTGAGGAAACCATTCATTTAATTTATTTTCCTAAAGTGAAGGAAAGAATTAAGCAAAGACCTACAAGAAATGCTTACAAAAATCATTTCCAAAAAGTTTTTGTAAAACCAGTAGGTCGCAATGCTCTCAGATGTTCTAAGTGTAATAGTTCAGATCATTTTGAGAAAGGATGTCCTATGGTTTGGAAACATGTTAAGAAAGTATGGGTAAAGACTGCATATCATACTAACACCAATGGACTCAAGAAAATATGAATACCAAAGAAAGCTTAAGTCTCTTTCTTAAATGCAGGTTACTATCAATAAGAAGGTAAAATGGTATCTGAATAGTGGATGCTCAAGACATATAACAGGAGTTTCAAATTGCTTCATAAAGCTCGTTCAAGTAAATGGTGGAAAAGTTTCATTTGGAGGAAACAACAAAGGAAGAATTGTGGGATTTGGAATTGTAAAGATTGGAAACCTCACAATCAATAATGTTTCCTTAGTGGAAGGACTCAACTATAATTTGCTTAGTATTAGTCAGCTGTGCGACACCGGTTTCAAAATCAACTTTCAAGAGGGAATATGTTCAGGAACCAGTAAAAATTCCACTCAGTCATTCATGGGTCGAAGATATGGAAATATCTACCTCTTGGATGTCAAACCAGATGAAACCCAATGTCTAATCTAAATACAAGACGAAGCAAATCTATGGCACAGAAAACTCGGGCACATCAACATGAAACAAATAGCCAAAATTTCAGCAAAGAAGCTTGTTCGGGGTCTACCCAATCTGTCATACCAAAAGACTGATCTATGCACACTATGCGTGTTGGGAAAAAGGTAAGAAACTCATTTAAACCAATAAACCAAGTTTCAACTAACCGTGTACTGCAATTTCTGCATATGGATCTTTTTGGACAAACCAAAACTCAGAGTATTGGAGGTAAGAAATATTGCCTAGTAATTGTGGATGACTACTCACGATTCACTTGGGTATATTTCCTGGTAAGTAAGTATGAAACATTTTCTTACTTTAAAAAGTTTGCTAAAAAGGTCCAAAATGAAAAATGATATGTTATTTCAAGTATACGAACTGACCATGGATGCGAATTTGAAAATCAAGACTTTACAAGATTTTGTGATGAATCTGGTTTTCCGGTATGTGTTCTCTTCTCCATATGCTCTAGAGCAAAATGGAATTATGGAAAGAAAGAATATATCGCTTCAGGAAATGGCTAGAACTCTTTTAATTGAAAGTAACATCTCTTCACGTTTTTGGGCGGAAGCAGTTTCTACAGCATGTTATATCATTAATAGAGTTTTTCTAAGGCCTATTATGGAAAAAAAAAAAAAAACCCCCTATGACTTATTCAAAGAAAAGAAGCCTATTGTTTCATATTTTCATGTGTTTGAACGTAAATGCTTTATATTGAAAAATGCAAATGATCGAGTTGGCAAGTTTGAAGAAAAATCAGACGAAGGCATCTTCCTTGGATATTTAACCACAAGCAAAGCTTACAAAGTCTACAACAAGAAGACTCAATCTGTGGAGGAATTAATGAATGTCAAATTCCAAGATTCTATGCAAAATGAATCTATTCAAAATCATCTTGAAAAATCTGAACCTGCTCCAAACTCTACAAAGTCTAAATCTTTAAAAGTAGCTTAGACTTCAAAAGACTAACAACAAATGATTGTCGAAGATTCAAATGAAGAAAAAGATCAACAATCTGACAAATCAACCAGCAACTGGAAGCATAAGTCCAGTCATCCCAAATATCTCATTATTGGCGACATTAATGAAGGAATTCGCACAAGATCCAAAAGGCGCCAAGAGTCTAGTGCTGTGGCTCTTATTTCTGAAATATAACCTAAAAGCATAGAAGAAGTTTTATCCAATGAAAGTTGGATTGAAGCTATGCAAGAAGAACTCAAGCAATTCAGTATTAATGATGTATGGGAATTGACTCCTAAACCAAAAGTTAAATCTATCATTAGAGCTAAATGGGTTTTTAGGAACAAGATGAACGAGAAAGAAAATGTCGTAAGAAACAAAGCAAGACTCAAGGCCAAGGGATATACGCAAGAAGAAGGGATAGACTATGATGAGACTCACGCACCAGTAGCAAGATTAATTTCAGGTTATTTCAAATGGACGTCAAAAGTACTTTCCTGAATGGATTTATCCATGATGAAGTCTATGTAGAACAACCACCTGGGTTTGAAAACCCAAGGAAACCAGACTCTGTATTCAGGCTGAAAAAAGGTTTTATATGGTTTAAAGCAAACACCTCGAGCTTGGTACGACAGGCTAAGTAAGTTTTAATTCAAAACGGCTTTGTCAAAGGTAAAGTAAACACTACACTGTTTATCAAAAAAGAAAGCAAAAGTTTTCTGCTTGTTCAAATATATGTTGATGATATTATTTTTGGATTCTCTAATGAAAGTCTGTTCAAGAAATTCTTTAATCTATGTAGGATGAATTTGAAATGAGCATGATTGATGAACTAACCTTCTTTCTCGAGCTTCAAGTGAAACAATTGAAGGAATGAACTTTTATTCATCAAGAAAAATATGCTAATGATCTTGTCATAAAGTTTGGACTAGAAAATTGCAAAATGACTGATATAACAATGTCAAGTTCTTGAAGATAGACAAAGATGAAGGAGGAAAGAAAGTTGACCATAAGTTATACAAGAGTATCATTGGTTCACTTCTTTATCTTACTGCTTTTAGACCTGAGATTTTATTTAGTGTTTGCATTTGTGCCAGATTTCAAGCAAACCCTAAAGAATCTCATCTAAGTGCTGCAAAGCGTATTATCAAATACATTGCATCAACTTCTTGGATACTCAGACGCAGATCTAGCCGGATGCAGAGTTGATAGAAAGAGTACCTCAGGTACCTGTTAACTACTTGGAAGCATGACAACGTCTTAGTTTTCAAGGAAGCAAAGTACAATAGATCTTTCTACAACAAAAGCATAATATGTAGCTCTTGGGAGTTGTTGTTCACAAATTTTGTGGATAAAACAACAGCTAAGAGACTTTTGAATAGAAGATTTATGCACGGAGATTAAGTGTGACAACACCAGCGCAATCAATCTCACCAAGAATCCAATTCTTCACTCAAGAGCAAAACATATAGAGATTTGCATCACTTCATTAGAGATCATGTTCAAAATGGAGCAGTTTCGATTTAATTTGTTGATTCAAAGAATCAACTGGCAGATATATTTACAAAACCTTTGGAGAAAATCAATTTAAAGTTATTCGTTCCAGACTTAACATCTTGAGGTTTGAAGAAGTAAAAGTCTAGAGACTCTCAGACTCAGACGATCAAGATTTTCTTTCGTAAGTTATTTTATTTTATTATCTCTCAAATCAAATCTTGAAAAGGTACGATCATCAACCCGTGATTGATTATTGCTATCTTTAATTTACGTTATTATTGCAATCTTTCCTTTTCGAAAACTGAGTTATTTTTGAAATGACAGTTATCTAATTTTTTGAAAAATGCAGTTATTTTTAAAATGCATCTTTATACTTTCTTTTATGACGTTCCGTATGCCTCTCTTCGACTATCTTATATACCGTTGGTTCCTCTTTGCTTTACTCTCAAAAACCCTAAGAGAGCACCGATCTTCCATTTATGTCTTCTTCTCTTGTTTAATCCTCGAAAAATTGTCATCTTTCTTGGGAAAACAAGCTTGGAATCTCTCAAAGACTGTGAAAAATGTCTTTCCAAAGAAAGTCTTCAATGATCGTGAACAGGGGACCACAGCAAATGCATGAGGGGCCTACGCACTTCGATCTAACCGAAGAAAAAGAATCTCTTAATCAGCAACAGAGCCCTCAACATTCTCAGCAGCGTCCATCTCCTCCCACTAGACCTCAGGATGTTGTACATCAAAAGAGGAAGAGATAATCGAAGATGCAGAACCTGTAAGAATTCATAAGCCCTCTTTTACCTACAAGCTTTATTGTGCTTTGAAGAAGGGTGGTACTCCTTTGAACCACATTGATGAATTTCTGAAAGACAAAGGGTATAGAAATGAAACTTCTTTTTTTTACGCACAATGGAACGTTTGGGAATTGCCTATACGGGGCCGGTGGAAGAAGCCTTTGCTAATATCCCAAGTGATCCATGGGTTGGAGGATTTAATCAACCAGATGGGAATGATGATGACAAGTTGTACAGTCAATTTAAACCGAGAATGGATGTTGCGGCAAAAATTCGGAGCAAAATGATAGACTTGTTTCGATCGGAGAAACACAAGCAACTGTACTTTAAGTTGCTAAAGCGTGGGGTAATAAACCCTAGAAGTCTGGATTTTGATTTTCTTGACTCTGTGAATGTCAATCTGCGAGAGAAATTTAGTCTTCTTCAACTTGAACAGTTTTGTTCTGAATCTACCGAAGCGTATGCTGAACTTACTGCTTAATTCTATTCAAATCTCAGTTTCTTGGATGTGAATAAATTCTTTTTTAGTGTTCGAGATCAGGATTATGTGGTTGACATGAATACATTGGTTGATGCGATTGGGGTTGAAAGAGGGAGATATCAACCCATTAGTGTATCTATTGCTCATGCAACGTTGGAGCTTGTTCAGGATAGAAGGATAGAGGGAAAGATTTCCTATATGAGAATGAATGCGACCAACGTTCTGCTTCACAAGATTGTGATTAATTGCCTCAGACCAAAATCTACTTCAAAAATCGACGTTTCAAACTCAAAGGCAAAGCTGATGTATGCCATCAATGCTGGGAAAAAGTTCTCTCTTCCACACACTATTATGTTTCACATGTACAGGGCAGTGGTGAAAGACAAGAGTCAACTTCCTTATCCAACTCTTATGACCAAGTGATTCAGACATTTGAACGTTCAGCCTCCCCAAATTCTTTGTGTTCGAACGTGCGATCAAATGGTGGTGGGACTGAAAATGGTCTCCAAAATGCGTCTGAAAGAACTCAACAAGGTGTTGGAGAAATTCAAGGAGAAAACCCCTGTCAAGACTCATCAAATCTCTTCGACTGCAAAGAGAAAAGGGAAGGAGCCCATGGTTGCTTCATCCAAGAAAAGAAGAACTCTCATCATTGAAGATGAAGAGGATGAGGATGATATCACCATTTTTGCAATGGCATTGAAGAACTTGAGTCGTTCTGTTCCAGAATCAACGGAGAGACAAGAAAAAGACACGGATGAGATAGAACAGAGGACTGGAGAAAGAGAAAATTTGGAGGCAAGACAAGCAGAGGAGAGAGAAGCAGAAGAAGAAGATGAAGAGGAGGAAAGAATTAAAGAAGAAGAGGAGGAGAGAGGAGATTAAGCGGAAGCAGAGCATGAGGAACACTCTTCTCCACATGAAGGCATGGAAACAGGGGGAGATCCTGAGAAAAAAGGAATGTCCTCATACCCTGTTACCAGTGAAGGAGTAAGCCGCTCTCTAGCAGATCCAGAGGACATCTATGCATCTCAATTTCCTGAGGAGGGATATGATGTTTCATCGCCTAATCTGCGTGACTATGCTGATTTACCATCATCTGCCTTTACACCGTCTGATCGTGTAAAAGCCAATACTCAGACTGACAATTCAACAGATTTTCGCAGAATTCTTAATGTTCTCTTAGAGATACGGGGTCAAATATATGCTCTGGGATGCGAAGTACAGAACTTGCAAACTGCAGGTCAAGCTTCCTCAATTTCCTTGAATGATCAAATTGAAGCCCTTGCTCTTCAAGTTCAAGTAACTGCTAAGGGTGAAGATGTGGCGCAACTGAAGGAGGACTTGAAAAAGCTAGAAGGGATTGTCCAATCAATGGGAGATTTCTAGCTTGTTTGTGTTCCCAAGCAATCTTAAATTCCATTCTCTTTTCATCTCTACCTTTTTAATGATAACAAAAAGGGGAAGAGATGTGGTACAGATTTGATTTTGAATCTTTGAACTCTTGACTATTATGATGTTTTGTTTTGACTTGACTTTTGTGTTTGGCTGTTTGGATTTGGACTGGATTTGGGTTTGACTGTTTGAATGTTTGTTTATCTTAAGCACTGTTAATATCTCATGGCTTTGCTTATTTAAAGAACTAATCTACCTTCTATGGATGCAGATTCTAGTGTTATTAAGCCATTTATCTATGTGAGATATTCATATTTGCTTGAGTAATGTTTTGCAGGTCAAAGATATCCAAATCTGCAGGAAAGTTTTGTCACCATTAAAAAAGGGGAGATTGTTGGAGAAATCTTCCTTGAGTGTTTTGAAGCTAACAAAACGTTTCCATCAGTCTAGTCCGAAGACTTGTAGATTCTTTCATCAAAGTCTGAAGACCTCCAGACTGCCAAACTCAAGACTTAAAGTCTATCCTCATTGACAGTTTTTAGTCTGTCGAAGAAGACTTACCCAGATATGGATGTTTCGTTAAGGATTTGACTTTATCGACTGGAGAAAATTTCTTGGCTGATTCAGGGATTGTGAATCCGTTGATTGGCGAAATATACTTGGAATGTTCTACTTATGGAAACCAAGATCATGATTGTATGGACGAGCAGGATTGATGGGCTATCGTCATGTTCCTTAAATAGCTTGAAGATCTTCCTAATTGATTATGTCCAACGGGTAGATTGGAAGAATTTATTTGGTAAGTGTCAACGGGTATGATGGCATAAAGGAGTATATAAGGAAGTTGTTCCAGTTGTTTGAGTGGGTGCGCGATAGAAAAATTCCAAAGTTTGAAGCTCTTTGTTCTTAGTCAATTCATTTGTTGAGCGAAATCTTGTACGCAAAAGAGAGTATATCTTTGAGAAACCTTGAGGAAGTGTGATAGAGTATCTTCACTGTGGAATCAAGGGAGAGCTTTGCTATAACAACTCTTTTGTTCATAGTGAAATCCAGCCGGTGGGTTGTCAGTGCAGAAGAGTGGACGTAGGCTTGGAATAAGCCAAACCACTATAATTTATGTGTTCATTTTCTCTTCCTTACTCTCTTTTACTTTGATCATAATTCATTTTGTTAACAAAAGGCGAACTTCCTTTCTATTGTCTATTTAGTATTACTTACTTATCACGACAAACTATTTTTACACCTATTCACCCCATTCTAGGTGCTTATACTAGCTATCTCAATGTTATCTGTGAAAGTAATGAAATACCTGCTACCACTAAGAGATGACCGAACATAAGTCCACATAAGTCTATGCGGACTAATTGCAGCTTCTCACATGCTCTCCATCCTCCTCATTTGAAAAGAAATCTGGCTTGTTCGCCAAGAAAACAAGTTTTGCACTGTGGAAATTCCTCATCCAAACTTGGCAAGTCATCTGCCAAGCTATTCCTCTACATAAACAACATGTTCTTCTTGTGAACATGCCCAAGCCTTTTATGCCATAACTCTACATTTTCTTCTTTGCACTTTAATGACATTTGTTGCATCTCTTGTGGCTTGAACATGAAGCTTTTGTTCCTCATTGGCATTCTCAGCACTTCTTTACTATATGTATTATTAATAAGGCATTCATTCCTTTCAAATTTCACCTTATAGCCCTTCTCAACTAATTGACCAACACTCAACAGATTCTAGTCAACTTTTGGCATAAAGAGAACATCACTAATCAACTTCACCTCCTGATTTCTTTCAATAGCCATTGTACCCTTCCCTTGTGCTTCGACATACTATATATTGCCAATTTTGACTGATCTGTCTAGACTCCTAAATAGCTTCAAATTGTCAATCATATGATTGGTACAGCCACTATCCACCAGCCATGCATCATTCTCAATAGAAGAGCCAGAATAGGAAGCTACAAACAAGTGTTCTTCCTTCGTCTCATTCATTGCTAGATGTACTTCTCCTGCTTGCTGGTGATTGTTCTCTTTGCAGATCGCTTCCATGTGACCAATCTTGTGACATCTTCTGCACTTAGTATCAGGCTTCCTCCAACATCTAAAGGATTGATGATTAGTTCCACCACAGTGTTGACAAGGCTTCTTGTTCTTCTTCCATTTGCCAGACTCACTAGAACTTCCTTCTTTTGCTGCAAACTTGGAGTCACCTGCATTTCCTTTGAATTGATTCTATTTCTTCCCTTTGTCTCTTTCATTGGACTTCACTTTAGCTTGCAATGCACCCTCTACAGGCTCTTCTCTTCTCATCAGTCTTCTATGTTCCTGTGTCTGCAGGGCATTTAACAATTCTACAAGCTTTATGTCAGCTGAGTCTCTTGTATTTTCTAGTGAAGCTACAATGGCTTCAAACTTCTCTAGAAGAGATACCAGGATCTTCTAAACTAGCCTTTCATCATTCAAGTCAGTCCCTAAGACTAATTTTTTTAGTTATCTCAATCAGCCTATTAGAATATTCCTTCATTGACTATGAATCCTTCGTCTATTGTCTCTCAAACTCCCACAAGAGATTCAGCACCTTCATGCTCCTTATCTTCTCATCTCCCTCGTATTTATCCTTCAAGAAATGTCATATTGCCTTTGTAGAATCACATCTCATGATCCTTGTGAAAATAGGGGGTGAGACAGCAGCATACAAGCAAGACTTTGCCTTGGCCTTCCTTGTGATTCTCTCTTTATGGTACTTTATTTGATTCAAGGTCGGATTGTTTGGAAGTGGGGCAACCTCATAGGCATTCTCCACAGCCTCCCATAAATCATTACCCTCCAAGAATGCTGTCATCTTAACAGCCCAAGCTTGATAATTTTCCCCAGTAAAAACTGGAGTAGCCATAGTAGAGAATCCACTTGATCCTGCCTCCATAAGCTTTTTCTTTGCAAATTGGAAGCAGTCTTCACTCATTTACCCTCACTTCACAGTCCCTTAAGATCCCACAGAGGCTCGATACCATTGTTATTGCTGATATACTCAACTAATACTCACAAACTTCTAGTTACATTGAGAGAGAAGGAATGAAAGAAAACATTGAACTTCATTCATTCTAAAAAAGCTGTTAAGTACAAGCTAGATAAGAACATTTTTTGGAACCACACACAAACATGCAAAACAGAACTTGTTTCACTTCCTAGAAAATAGCTAACAAACCAACCGCCTAACAAATAAACTTGACTGAATAAATAAATAAATAAAAAGACAGAACATCAACAGTAGCAATGAGACACATCTCCAACAACTATGGCCTCGCACTGTGTCAGGGTGACACATCGCCATCAGACTGCAAGGCCTACATGGCTGATGTTGTCACTGAGATCCACCGCCGCTACCCTCGCAACAAGGGGGCGATGATCTAGTACGACGACTGCATGTTCAAGTACCTTGACAACGACTTTTTCAGCCAGATCAACAATGCCAACAAGTACTACATGTGGAACCTAAAAAATGTGAGCAACCCGGAGGCATTCAATAACAAGGTAAGGGGTCTACTAACTGGGCTGGTCAAGGAGGCCTACATAATGCCAAAGCTGTACACAACTAGAGAGATGGGACTATAGGATAAGACGAAGCTGTACGGATTGGTGTAGTGCACAAGGGATCTGTCCGCGACGGAGTGCAAGGAGTGTCTCAAGGGCGCAATCGGCGAGCTTCCGAGCTATTGCGACGGGAAGGAAGGGGGTGAGTGGTTGGCGGGGGTTGCAACTTCCGATATGAGATTTACCCTTTTGTCAATGTTTAAGAGTCCTCGCTCAAGGACCTAACTAAGTGCGGTTCGATTATTCCCTAGCTAGGGTGTTCCTAGTGTAATACATGGTAAATAAAGTGAAGGCGAGTTTGAGAATTTACCTGAGACTCTTTCATTATTTTAATGGTTTATATTAGGCCGTTTGAAAATAGAAATTCGATGTCTTTATCAATATGTCATGACTAATGTCTTATACAAATGTTATCAATATATTTTAAGTTAACATAACTAAGACCATTCACAAGTTTATATTGTGTGGTTGTCATGACATAAAAGTGGGGAAAAGTCCTAAAAAAATCCTAAACCTTTTGCATTTGTGCTAATTTAGTCATAAACTTTTTTTTGTGCTAATTTAGTCCTAAACATTTTTACATTGTGCCAATTTAGTCATTTCTAGTCAATTTTGGCTGGATTTTGCTAACTAAGCTCTAGCCAGCTGATGTAGCCTCATCGGCGCTAATGTTAACAACTTTTAATAATATTTTAATATTTTTGAATTTTTTATTTTTCTTTTTATTGCCATCCGACGCTGCCATGGACGAGGCTTAACCCTCCCTAGATCCGACGAGGGCGAGCCTCACCCGCCCGGTGCGAGGCCGCCCTCGAGACCTAGGTGGCAAGGCCAGCTCGAGGCGCAAGGGTGGCCTCGTGTCGGGTTGGCGGGGCTCGCCCTCGCTGAATCTGGCGAGAGTCGAGCCTCGCCCATGGCTGGTGAGGGCAAGCCTTGCCAGCCCAACGAGAGGCCAGCTCAAGGCCGTCCTCACAGCCATTGGCGAGGAGGCTGGCAAGGTCGACATTGACCTCACCGGGAAGGAAGAGGAGAAGGAAAAAAGAAAAATAAATTGAGAAAAAAGATAAAAATTCTAAAATATTAAAATATTATTAAAAGTTGTCTACGTCAACGCCGATGAGACCACATCAACCGGCCGACATCTAGTAAGCAAAATCCGACCAAAATTGGCTAGAAAGGACTAAATTGGCACAATGTAAAAAAATTTATGACAAAATTGGCACAAATACAAAAGGTTTATGACATTTTTAACACTTTTCCCCATAAAAGTTACAATGCGTGTGTGTATATATATAATGAAAATCCAATCATCCACAAGTTGATACATTAAAATTTATCGTCTACAAATTCATTTTGTAGAATTGTTTTCGGAACGGTTGGTGAAATTTTTTTTATTGGATGGTGGTGCAGAAATTATTATTATTGCAGAGGTACCTTTCTCGTTTGTGAACATTCAATACCCTAGGTAAAGAGAATTCCGGTGATTGTGTTCAAATATTGATATATCCAATCATATCATGTGCCTGGCTGAATTTTGTATTCTCCTGAGTTTAGTCCAGATAATCCTATTAAGATCAAAGTTACCTCACTTAACTCGGTCCAGTATGATGTAATTAATACTACTAAATGGTAATGCTCCTAATGTGTAGATGTAATTTAATATTTTTGCTTGGGAGTCAAGATCAATCCATAATTTTTCTTTGCAATGAATGGGGTCACCAATAATTTGGTGTCAACAAGAGAAGTTTCAAGAAATTCCCACCAAAAAAATAAATATTGTCACCACTTGACCAACCTCTATCATAAATAACCAAGTGTAGAACGTCACAGTATATGGATTTATGACTCTGTATAGGTGTTTACTATATCTAATCGAATTTAGGTTCAAAAATGTCCCAAAGCACAAAGTTTTAAAATTTACGACATTTTGCCCATCAAAACTAAAAAGCAAAACATTCTAAATTTTTTTTTTCTTTTGGTCTTTTACAATGTCATTTTTTTTAAAAAAATTGTAATCAAATGCAAATGGGATTCTTGTGTATGTTATGATATTTTACAATGACCAATGGTGTTCACCACAAGTAAGGGGAAAACGTTGTAAAATGTAAGATCTTATAGTATTAGTTCTTTTAATTGAATGAGGCCACGCTGATTTTCATAACTACACTACATTGGCATAAAACAAAAAACAATGGATTCTATAGTACCCTAAAAATCCCATTCTATAATTTCAAAAACTCTTCCAGTTGCCCACTCTTTGAAAATGTTTCTTGGGTTCAAAATTGCAAAGTCCTTGCTCCAGACCTAAAAGCCGTAGATGACACCTCTTGGACTAGGGACGGGACAAATGGATTCGGTTGATTGAACGGGTGACCGATTCACATATCTCTAAAAGCACAAGATACGCTTTCGAGAGAATTACTGTATTTAATAGGGAAAATGATATTAATAGTTTACATACGATCATGTCTGAAATCCAAAAACATTCGAGTATTTCATTACTGCGTGGTTTGTTTTATTATGCCAAGGGTGACATAGGGTGCGTTTGGGAACCACTTTTGGGGAAAGTCTTTAGAAAAATGCAAATACCTTTGAGTTAAAGGTGTTTTCCAAAATGCAACTGTGTTTGGTAAATTATACTTTGAAAGCTCTTTGTGAAGTACTTTGAACAAAATGGCGTTTGGGGAATTACATTTATAAAGGATCTTTGAGGTAGAAAAAAAAATCCTCAAAAGAAAAATTTTAAAAATTGACCAGCAAGGGCAATGGCTGCCGGCGACCTTCGACAACCTCCGACAACCCCGGATCGAGGCGGCGAGGTCGTGCGACGTCGTCGCGACCTCTAGTGACCCAGGATCTAGGGCGGCGAGGTCGCGCGACGCCGCCTTGACCTCCGGTGACCTCGGATCTAGGGCAGCGATGTCGCACGACATCGCCTCGACCTCCAGCGACCTAGATCCGGGGCGTTGAGGTCGCGGGAGGACCTCGCCGCCCTAGATCTGGGTCGCGGCAGGGTTGCGCGACCTCGCCGCCCCCGGATCTAGGGCGGCGAGGTCACGGGAGGTCACGCGACGTTGCCACAACCCAGATCCGGAGGTGGCGAGGTCGCGCGACCCAGATCGGGAAGAAGAAGAAGCTCGCCGGCGACTATTTGCAAAAGAAGAAGAAGAAGAAGACCGCTTGCCGCCCCAGATCTGGGTCTCGATGACCCAGACCTCAATCCCGCCACCCCCGGTGTCGGTCGCACCACCCCCCGACGGTCGCCGGCGTCCCTCTAGCAATCGTCGACCCCTCGCAGTCAGACAAAACCAAACCTCCCCGAAGAAGATGAACAGTGTCGCATACGAGGGCAAGAACCGGAAAAACAAAAAACTCGCGAGGACAATTTTGGAAAAAAAAATATGAACAATGCCCGCGTGGGCATGCCGAAAAAGCCGAAAGCCCAAGGCAGGTCCTCACTTGCCTTGGGCTTTCGGCTTCACAAGGCTGGCATTTGGAGAAAACGAGTTCAAAATTTTTGGCCAAACGGGCTAGCATTTGCCCAAGAATCTTTAGGCTTCCAAAGGGCTTTGGAAAGTGGTTCCCAAATGGAGCTATAGACAGTTAGCCGAGTCACATCAAAATCAGAAGAAGTTTGAGATAATCAACGACGCTGACGAAGAGGAGAATGGAAAGTAGAGATGTCCATGATTACCTAAAATCACCAACTCTTTAGAATCATAAAATTCTGATTTGCCTAGTAAACGCAATTTACCGGGAAAATGGAGTGTTATCTACTATTATCTTAGCGGATATTATCCTGGGTCGTACTCTGATGAATCAATCATCACTAAAATTATGAATTTGTTACATTATGTTATGTGCTAATGTTGGAAATCGCTGTATTTAGCAATAACAAATAATCACACAAGAAATATATTACGTATCACTTGTCTACGCGATTTATATACGTTTGATATACATATGGGTCTCCCTCCGCCTTTGTGCTTAAACTTTTGGATGGACTCCTTTATATGGTATTAGATACAAGTTTACAAGTTTTGCACCATCCACTTTGCATTCACGACTCGTTCATCAAATTCCTCACGTCATAAATTCAGCTTACATGCGAGAGGGGTGTTAAAATATTAAGGCTCCATTTGTTTATCGGAAAATGTTACGTTTCTAGAAAATATTTTCCAAAAAAACCATTTTTAAGAAAAATAACAATATTTTCCAGTATTTGGCTAAAACATGAAAATGATTCCACCATTAGGTATTTAATTTGATTTTCCTCCGTGCACTCATTTTGATCATTTTTTTATTTTTTTTGTTTTTTAAAAAATTGAATTTTTAATTATTTTTTATTTTTAAAAAAATTAGAAATTTTAATTATTTTTTCTTTTTTCTTTTTATTTTCCTCAGTTGATCGTGGACCATGGCAACGGCCAGTGAGCTTGGGCTCAAGCCTTGCTGCCCTTTGGCAATGCTCGAGCATCGCCGATTTAGTGAGACCCGAGCTTCATGGCCCTTTAGCAACAGACAAGCATTGCCAATCTAGCTACGCTTGAGTCTCACATTGACAACCAACTCAAGAAAGAGAAAAATAATTAATTAATTAAAAATTAAAAATTTCAATTTGAAAAAGAAAAGAATGTAAATAAAAAATAACTAAACAGAATGGTGAAAAAAAGAATAGTGGAAAATGTTTTCCCTTTTTAAAAAGTGGAAAACATTTTCCTCACTTTTGAATGAGTTTTTTCCATTGGTGGAAAATGTTTTCCTTGACTAATTTATTTTTTGTGAAATGAACACCAAAAAATTCAGAAAATGTTTTCTTGAAAGTTATTTTCCATGAAGGCTCTATTCGTTTTCCAAAAAAATGTTTTTCGAATTTTCTAGCACTCATTTCACGGAAAATGAATTGCTTAGGAAAACCATTTTTCATGAAAGGAAAAAAAATTTCTAAAATAAGGGAAAATATTTTACTCACTCTCTCTAGTCTCGCATCCCTACAAGCCCCCATTTCTTTCTTTTCCTTTTTTTTTCATGTTTAAAAAATTCAAATTATTTTTTATTTTTTTTTTCTTTTTTCTTTTTCTTTTTTTTTTTTTTTTTCTCTTCTTCTTTCTCGGCTGGTCACCGACCTCCCCACTTGCTTACTCTTATCTCACACCCCTACAAGCTCCCACATGTTTCTTTCCCTTTTTTTTTCAAAAAATTAGAATTAGTTTTTATCTTTCTTTTTCTTTTCTTTATTTTCCTCTTCTTCTTTCTTGGTTGTTCACCAGCCTCCTCACTTGCTTTCTCTTATCTCACATTCCTACAAGCCCCTACATCTTTCCTTTTTCAATTTTTTTCAAATTAGAATTTTTTTCTTTTTCTTTTTCTTTTTCTTTTACTTTTCTTTTCTTTTCCTTTCTTTGTTTTCCTCTTCTTCTTTCTTGGTTGATCAACAGTCTCTTCACTTGCTCTCTCTTATCTCACATACCTACAAGCCCCCAATTCTTTCTCTTTTTTTTTTTTTTTTTTTCTTTTTCCTTTCTTTGTTTTCCTTTTCTTCTTTCTCAGCTAGTCGCTAGCCATGGCGATGGCTGATAACCAGCCATAAGTGAGGCTTGAGGTCAGTGAGCTTGAGGCTTGCCAATCTAGTGAGGCCCAAGGTTGACGAGCTTGAACCTTTGGCGAGGCTCGCACTCACCAGCCTTAGGCCTCTCCAAATCAAAGAGCAAGAGGCTGTCACTTGCTAATCAAGTAAGCCTTGAACTTGATGCTTGCGCCCACCGATTTAGCGAGCGGAGAGCCTAGGCTCATAAGAGGTGGGTGAGCCTCATGCTCGTTGGTGAGCTTGAGGCTTGCCTGTGGGCCAATCACTAGCCGGCCAACGACCAATTGAAGAAGAAGAGAAAAACAATGAAAAGGAAAGGAGAAATTAAAAAAAAAATGAAAAATTGATTAATTTTAAAAAATAAAATAATGATAAAATTATTGAAAAAGAGTCTATGGAGGAAAATATTTTCTTTACTAAACAACGAAAAATATTTTATATTTCTTTTTTAAGTTTCATGTGAATCCCGGAAAATAATTACATTTTCTAGGAAAATAGCTTTCTAGAAAATATTACCGCAAAACGAACGAAGCATTATAGAATTGGTATTTTCTATGGTTTACCGAAGTAAGCTAAACATCAGTAGGCAATCAAATAGGAATCGTCACAGTTGATAGAGGACAACATTAGCAATTAACTAGGCCCCCGACACTCCCAACGACATCACAAAAATACTTTTAATGGTAATTTTATTTAACTCGGTCCTATTTCGCTATGGCATGGTAGCAAACGGCCGTATAAAACTGAATTTCATCAGCCAATCTTTACGTCGGCACTGCTACCATTCCTATGTACGGTATGATGATGATGATTGCCTTGTCACATTTCTTTTAAGTCGGTAGAGATGGAGAGAATTAGCATAGCCCACGGCAGCTCATCTCCTTTTCCATTGATGATTGCCTAGTCATGTTTTAGCTTACTCTGATAGCCATTAGCCCTAAAGTGGACCTACATCTTCCTGCATAATTTACCCTTTTAATGCGAAGTGCAGCTTCCTGCTTCAACTTAATTACACGAGTGCGAGAACGGTTCCTTGCGAGAATGGACCTTCTCTCCTCTCAAAATCAATCGGATTTACGAGACTACTTCCCGAGCTATCTTTAGTTCGATATAATACAAAAGTTTCTCTCAAGTTGTCGTAGCCCACATTTGCGGCCGAGTGCTCCGCCAGCTAATCCATAAATTTAAACCCATCTCTTCTAAAATACTCCGACGACGCCGGCCATGATTGGAGATTTCTACACGGTAAAAATCGAACTTACGAAGTTGCAAAGGAAAAAGTCGTACTTCTGAAAGTCCTTCGCTTTGGTAAAATCACGACGATTAACCCCTTCGATGGTATCCTCTCATATCCCCTCGACCCCTTATATATATAATAACATACCCATCTCATTCTCATCGCAAACACAACGCGAAGGTGACACGACTTCACCTCACCGCACATTCATATCAAATCTTGAAGTAACGACATGTCTTCGGCCCGCTCTGCCTCGGCTCTCTTCTTTTCCGCCCTCCTCCTCCTGCTCCTCCTCCGGGCCGCCTCCCTCCTCCTCTGGGCCGCCCTCGGTGCCGACCCTCTCTTCCACTGCTGCTCCACCCCCGAGAACTTCACCGCGGGCAGCCCGTTCGAATCCAACCTCAACAAGCTCACCAGCTTCCTCTACACCAAGACCCCTTCCTCGGGCTTCGGCCTTGGCTCTATCGGCCAATACCAAGACCAGGTCTATGGCCTCACGCTGTGCCGGGGTGACACATCGCCATCGGACTGCAAGGCCTGTGTGGCAGACGCTGGCACTGAGATCCGCCAACGCTGCCCTCGCAACAAGGGGGCGATAATCTGGTATGACAACTGCATGTTCAAGTACCTTGACATCGACTTGTCCGGCCAGATCGACAATGCCAACAAGTTCTACATGCGGAACCTGAACAACGAGAGCGACCCGGAGGCTTTCAACGGCAAGGTGGGGGGGCTGCTGACCGGGCTGGTCGAGGAGGCTCACACGGCGCCAAAGCTGTACGCGACTGGAGAGATGGGACTGGAGGATAAGACGAAGCTGTACGGATTGGTGCAGTGCACAAGGGATCTGTCAGCGACCGAGTGCAAGGAGTGTCTCGGGGGCGCAATCGGCGAGCTTCCGAGCTGTTGCAATGGGAAGGAACGGGGGAGAGTGGTTGGCGGGAGCTGCAACTTCCGATACGAGATTTACCCTTTTGTCAATGTTTAAGAGTCCTCACTCAAGGACCTAACTAAGTGTGGTTTAATTATTCCCTAGCTAGGGTATTCCTAGTGTAATACATGGTAAATAAAGTGAAGGCGAGTTTGGGAATTTACCTGAGACTATTTCATCATTTGAATGGTTTATATAGCTGTAAATAAAAATTTGATGTCTTCATCCATATGTCATGAATAATCTCTTACATAAATGTTCTTGCTATGTTTTAAATTAGCGTAATTAGGGCTATACGCGAGTCTATATTTTGCGGTTGTGGCAACATAGAAGTTAAAATTCTTGCGTATATATAATGATAATCCGACCATCTACAAGTTGATACGTAAAACTTTTTAGTCTACAATGCCATTTTGCCAATGTTTTGTATATGGAAATGTTTCCAGAATGGTTGGTGTAGAACCTATTATTATTCTGGAAATACCTTTCCCGTTTGTGACCATTCAATACCCTAGGTAAAGAGAATTTCCATGGTTGTGTTTAAATATTGATATATCCAATCATAGCCTTTTTTTCTTTTTTGAAGTGTATAACATATGAATCGAACCGGCTCTACGAGAGTTCCCGAGTCAAAAAAAAAAAAAAAACATATGAATCGAATGTTTACTTTTAAAATGCCAAACAAATAAGTTACATGCATCACGCAATTTTTTAAGTCTTTTGTATAGATTGTATAGAATAAGTAAAGCCTAGTAGAGTTGATCTCTTCTCCATGGTCACCAACATTATTAAGTAAGGTTTATATTTTCCTTCGATCAGTATCTTAGTGGGCACGTGCTCTTATACCACCCACGTGTAATGTTAAACACATAATCCCAAAAATAAGAATAAAAAGAAGTGAAGGAAAAATAAGAATCCACAATTCTTACTCCCTACTCATAGGGGAGAGAGAGAGAGAGACGCGGGGCGCGTTGAGCTTCAAAGTCGTACATCACATATAATCCATTCATAAAATCAGAGGTTCACTCTGGCACTACTCAATTTTTGACTTAAATGATTTGTGGCTATACGATTTTATTTTTTTCCAGTGCGAAAATAATAGATAAGTGATGGAATTTTTACTCATGAATAAGGGCATATGGCAAATGGACATGGTGAAAACACTTATATGCGTGTTGACACATACTTTACTAGCAACTCAAGTGCAAATGATAGTTGTTGGGGCAGTGAGTGAAAATATGTGGAAAAAAATATATGTTTTGTCTTCTTTTTTTAGCACCTTACGGGTATGCTTTTGTAATTTAGCAATTTCAAATTCCTCCAAGCAAGAATAGGGAAAAGTGCTCCTCAAATGTGTACAAACAAGTCCAAACACGAAAGAGAACAACTCCCAATGACACTCTTTCTCAGCTTCTATCATCCATTCATATATACACACACATATATAGGTGGGTCCAATTGAACTTTCCATTGATTTCCACGAGACAAATCCATCCACACGGTGAAGGACTCCTAGACTTGAGTAATTATTGAAAAATATGTCTTGACCCACATAGAAAAATTGCATTGATATATATGCAAGGTGTAAGCTTGTAATGTCTTCTAGAATCATAATTGTGAAGAAGAACACATATACGTGCCGGGTAGTATATGCTAACTACTCAAACCATGATGTTTACTTACTAAAGGGTCTTTGGTTGGGGTGTTAAAATAAAGTCCATCCAAAACTCCGTCCTCTTTCCGAAATAAAACGTTATTCTTTTATTTAGAAATATTCTGGAGAAAAAAAAAAAAAAAGAATACCATATGCTAACTCAATCTTGATTTGCAAACATGTCAAACTTCGCATTGGGATTTATATCTTATGTAGATAATCAATGTGTAAAGTTGTTTTTGTCCACTTTTCAAACGCACTAAATTGAAAGCTAAATCAACAAATTATATTAACTTGAATTAATGAGAGGACTACATTGAGCATATAGTCCAAAAACTAAATTAAAAATGTATCAATAGTTCATAGATTATGTTGAGTAACTTAAAAATTCATGAACAACATTACACACCGAGCTCAAGTTTAGGGCCCACATTAAACAAATTAAAAGTTCATAAACAACATTGCATATCAAATCAAAATTCAAAGATCATCTGTGTCATTTTCCTTTTAAATTAGTGCGCATGTAAAGAATGTAGGAGATCTCACAAACAAGTAAAAAGAGGATGTGAATAGTCTTGCTCAAGACAAGAGGTGGGATAAGCTAGGTGTCTCCAATTTTAGGTAATTCTATCGTTAAGCAATCAACACATATAATAATATGCCTAGTATTTTACACATGAGAAAATTACATGTACACTTTCACAAAACCCTAACTCAATCCTCTTATCTCCCTTTCTTCCCATGTGACTAGCCACCATGACAATGTCATAGCTGTCGCTAAGCAATCAATCCACCATCACATCATAGTTCAATCGTTGTCACCATCCTCTCTCTCTCTCTCTCTCTCTCTCTCTCTCTCTCTCTCTCTCTCTCTCAAACAAATCCCCATCTCTCGTTACCGTGTCACCGTCAATGAGTGACCAGAGCATCTCAAGATCAAACAACGCTGGTGCAACAAACTTCACCCGCTCCTCTAGACGTTGGGTGTGACATCCTGGATTTTACTTATGCTTTCAATTATAGTAATCGGGCATTTCATCGATGTGCCTATAATGTTGTTCTCAGAATTGATCACTCGTGATATAACTAGACTATCTAGGAAAGTCATTAAGAAATTTTAATCCTCATCTACAGAGATCATTACCACACAATTAAAAATCGCTTAGAGATTCGACCAGAAATCGACTACTTGACCGTGCTCATCTGCAGAGATCATTATGGCGCAGTTAAAAATCACTTAGAGATCAAAGATAGATTGGTTCGACTGAGATGTGTGGTTAATCATGGGTGATTCCACTAAATTGCAAAATTCTTGTCGATCGGCACTAGATTGATTTTTCAATCGTTTTGGTACCCTGTGTCCATTGAATCCTCAAAATTTTCATGACAACCGAGAGTCGTCAATGTGTCAAAGAGGTTCATTGTGGCTCGAAGAAAATCAACCGCGGATCATTTGCACTAAAAATTTCTGAAAGCTACTGAGTCGCCTAGGTTACACTAAAATTGCGCCAGATTGAAATTAACCGCGAATTTGAATATGATTTCAGAAATTGAAAGTTCTATCTGTCACAGGTCACTTTAGGAACGTCAACTCAGTCTCCGAAGATTTTTCTGCAAACCAATACTTTTTGGGAAAAAAATCGAGGTAGGGTCGTTTTTGTCCAAAAAATGCCGGGGACCGTTTTTGATCATGCAATTGAGAAGCAAGTAAGATCAATTGGTGAAGAAAAATATCAATTTAATCGTTGACTCGATAATCGAATTTATGGGAGCCGATTTGAGTTCATTCAAGAAAGATTAAAGTCCAATTTGAGGGAAAATAATGTGTAATTCGTATGCCCCCATGGACCCAACATTTTGGACCAACTCAAGGCTTCTAGAAGAGAGTTAAGGCACGTTTGGTAACGGTTTTATTCGGGAGTAGATTCTGACCAGAAATGATTCTTTTTTAATTTGTTCCCGAAAACTAATTCTAATCATTTTAAGCCGTTTGATAACTGTCCAAAATTTCTGATTCTGGAAAAGAATTGTGTTTTGGTACCGTGCTCATTAATTCTATTCCAAATCAATTTCTTTTAAATTTTAAATAAATTTTTTACTTTTTTTTCTTTTCTTTTTTTTCCTTTTTTCTTTCTTTTTTCCCTTTTTCTCATATTCTTCTTCTTCTTCTTTTGACCGGCGACCAGCCGAGACGAGGGTTGGTGACCTCACCGGAGCGTCACCGACCCTCGGCGAGGCCGGCCCTCGTCGGCCGAGCCTCGCCTGCAGCTGGGCGAGGTTGGCCTCACCGGGGCTGGGCGAGCCTCGCCTGGCCACCTGCGAGGCTGGGCGTCACGAGGCTTACCCAGCCCTGACGAGGTGGGCCTCACCAGGGCTGGGCGAGGTCCGCTTGGCCACCGATGAGCTCGCCGGACCTTGCCCTGGCCTAGCGAGCCTCTAGCGAGCTCATCGGACCGGCAGCCGATGGCGGTGGATGGCAAACAGCGGTCGGCAATGGCGGAGAACAGTAGGCGGTGGTGGACGGCGGTCGCAAGATAGCCGAAGGGAAGAAGAAGAGTTGTTGGTTTTGATTCTCAAATTTGTTCCTGAAACAAGAATCTAACCTTTTTGTTATTCTTGATTCCACTCCCAATTTATTCCCGAAAACAAAAATTTTACCAAACGCAATTCTAGGCCCAAACTAATTTTAGGAACAAAGAATCAGAATTTGACCATGTTTGGATAGTTACCAAACAGGGCCTTAGTAACTGAAAATTGGCCATGGATTCTAACTGGTCAAGGTGGAGCTCTCCAAGGGGACAAGTGAGATAAGAAGAAGCCAAGTGGTCCCCCCCTTGCCCCCTCTCTCTCTCTCTCTTCTCTACCCTATACCGTCGACCAACCCCTCTCTCCTTCTCCATTTGTGTTGTTTGAAGTTGAGAATTCAGAGGAGACCAGCTAAAGCCGCCGGAGCAGCCTAGCCCCTCGTCGGATCGCTGCTCACCCATCGTCGCACTCGTCACACCTCACGCCAGCCTCGCTCGCATCTCCACCTTCCCTGGCTATTTTCCTACTTCAGCCGCGAGCCTAGGCCACCTTCGAAGCTGTTTGAGCTTGCCTCGCCATTGCCGAAGCCACTTGGAAGCCTGAAGCCGTCCGCCTAGACCCGGTTCAGCCTCTTTGATCCGTCTCAGCCCATTATCGCCTCAACCAGCTTCCTTCCAGCCCTTTTTCGGCCCAGATCAAAGATCGAAGTTAGTGGGTCTCTAGATGTTGTTTGGCCTATTTTGATGGCTTCCCCGACCCCGTTTGGCAAGCCAACTTTGGAGTTTCTTGCCCCTCACCGCGTCCCCCTCATTTCAATCAGAGCAGATTGCTTAACGGTGAGTTTAACTCACTAATCTCTGTTTAGTAGGTTAATGACGCTTAATGGTTGATTAGTTTATGCTAAGTATGGATTAGGTGGATAGTTAGATTAGATTAGCAATTTAATCAATGGTTATTACATGTTAGGTGGTTAGAGTAGTGTAGTTAGAGCTTAAACAAGCTCTAGTATTTATCTAGAGTGGTTTGGAAATTTTTTGGGACCATCTTGGCTTTTAATTAGGCTTTACGGGTCTAAGTCCTTTTTATTAGCATTATTTAATTATTTTACATATTTATTTATTTATTTATTTATTTATTTATATTTAGAAATTAGAACGGGATAGTTGGTGATTGGAATTTCGTGCCGATTTCAATAGTGTGATCTGTTTATTTATTTGACCGTTATTTGGTGCAAATTGAGTGTAATTGGTGGTTGTAGGTAATTAATTGGAAAATTACCGGGCATTGGTCTACAACGCCAAAAATCTATTTTGGAACTGCTGAATCTAGTGGGACGTTCAAAAGTAAAAATATTGTATTTTGGTTAAGGCCGATCGTGTACCTATACACGGCTATTTTTATCGGGTATGATAAAAGTGTTGAATTGGTTATTTGGTTAGGGTGGTATACTATATCAGCCTGTGAGCTCTGATATATCAACTTAACGAGAGTAGTATACCCAATCAGCTTAGAGTGAGCAATGTCGATATACTATATCAACCTACAGGCTCTAATATGTCAGCTTAGATAGAGAACAGTATGCCTAATCAGCTTAGAGTGAGCATTATTAGCATATTATATCAACCTACAGGCTCTGATATGTCAACTTAAATAGAGAGCAACATACTATTTATATATCAACTTAACGCGAGCTATACTATCTATTATCAGTTTAGAGAGAGCAGTCCTAACATAATCAAACTTATTATATAGTATTGATTTGGCCAACAGAGAGAAAGTCGTGATGACATGTAATCAACTAAATCGATTGATCGATAGTTCAATCCGATTTGATGAATTGAAATATTTGGTTGAGTTTTGAGATGAATTAACTTGTAGGAAGAGACTGAGGCCAAGGTAAGTCCTCCAACCTATGTTTGTGCTTAGACAGCCTTTGAGGCGTATTTTCTTCCTAGTCAAGTCTTAGAGGGTAGAACTCGCTGAGACGTTGTCTCACCCCGCTGTGGGATAACATTTCAAGTTCATAGATAGCAACTCCTGAGTTTTTTGGACGACCTAAGAAGGTTACGGAGAAGACATCTTACATTTCGTTACAGGAGAGCCATAGGGGCTGGACCCATGAACTGGTGAGGTCCATAGTTTGGGTTGATGCGAGTCTCACCCACAAGGTGCCCCATCAATACAAATCGTAGTACCGCCAGGCTCAAGATGGCCAGAGAGAAAGTCCCATACCAGAGTCTAAGATACCTCTATATGTTCTGGAGATCGCTTTTGGAAATGACACAACAGATCCTCCTCAAGGCTCGGTCGTAGACGTGGTAGACCCAGCCCTTGAAGTACCAAAGTCCCTGGTGCAGTCTGCTGAAGGCTCTAGTTGGAGTGTAGATGATGATGGAGAGGAGGATGAGGACCCGTAGTTTGTGAAGCCCCCACCCCTGTTTTGTAGAACTTATGGATATATATACATATCAGTTTGTATTATATATACCCAATTGTGATATATATATACATAAGTGTGGTTTGATTTTGAAAAATTATGGCCCTACTTTCCTATCTCATATTGTTGTTGTCTAGCGATTATTTAATTGTTTCCGCATGTGCATTAAAATCAATGGATCGGCAATGCATTCTGAGACGTCGCTATTTAATTAACCGCAGAGGGATGGGCACGCACCCGGAGGATCAAGGCGTGACATTGGGCTCAATTGATCTCAGTTGCTCTTTTCTTCTAGATCTTGACAATGATGTGTTTTAGAATAGTTATCATCGAAGACGATGAGATCACTGAGCATATGCATGTAGAAAACAGAGAGAGAACTAGTTTTTGTGCTAATTAGATATGATCAAAGGTTTGGTGATCAAGGGTCGGTTACAATTAAGGTTGGAAGACACTATTAATGAACAGCCGGGATGGCGGCTTCGTGAGGCTAGCAACGGCACTCGGCTGAGAACATTTGACATTCACATGAAAAAGAGGGATAATAACCAAAGGAGTCATAAACTTCTCAATTTTGTCAATGTAAACTTAAGCTTTTGCCGAAAATTTTAATGTAATTCTTCTAGCCAATTGTAGCCGAAGATTGCTAACGTGATGTCCAATCAACATGAGCTATCCTTCATGGCAAGCTGACGTGGAGTTATTAGGGATCACCATGTCAGTAATATCCTATGGTAATTTTCGGAAGAGTTACATCGGAATTTCAAGCAAATATTTAAGGTTATATTGATAAAATTGAAAATTTAAGAATTGAATTGGCATTCATATAATAAAGTTAGGACTAATTTTGGTAATTTTATCCCAAAAAAAAAAAAAAAAAAAAGGAGAGTGGGGTCGGGGGATTTTTAGCCTCAAGAAAATCCACTCATGCAGACTCCAAATAATTATCGTGAAAACGTAAATCTATACACCCTAAGGTAGATTCGACTAGTCAAGAAAATGAATATTGTCACCACTTGACCAGCCACCCCTTGGGACTAGCGAGGCTTAGTTATTTGAGTTTATAACGCATTATTCTAATTTGAAAGTCTATGAAAAAAATATACTCATTCGTTTTGAGTTGATGTTTTGCGTCACGTATCAAAAATAATTTCGTTATGAAAAGCCAATAATTACCACTAAAAATGTGCTCGTTTTATCGACCAATCTATGACATTTTATATTAATCTATAATACGATCACCAGATATTATCATCACGAGAAGGAAAAAAAAAACCCGTCTAACCATAGTCCTTCACGTGTCCACGGCCACGAGAGTCTACATCTTTCCGGGAGTGGAAATGGATTTACTTCTTTTGTGCTTATTCTAATTCGACTATCATGGGCCTACTTAGAAATCCGTGACATGAGGTTGCATGCACCTTCTTGAGGATAATACCACCAAAAAGAATTGTCTCATATTGAATTATCCAAAGATATACTCGAAATTCCGGAGGGACAACAGTTGAATTCTGAACTAGTTTTCATTTCGTCATTTTGTTTACATTATAATACCTACGTAGCAACGAAATGTGTGACCAAGAAAACCGCGGCCTAATTAAGCTCAATGCCGTCTTTCTTTTAGCCATTTGTCAACCCCCCCTTTCTACGAGGGTTGACTTCATATCAGATCAGAGCTCATAGTTGTCAATTCTTTTTTTCTTTTATTTTTCCTCCGTTGAGCATTCAATAGGATCTGGAGCAAGAGGGCTATGATTGTTACTTTGATGTTAACTAGGGTTGAAGCATGCCGTGATCCCCATAAGATCATGATCAATTTTGAGCCCGAGGTGAAAATTCAACTTGTTTTTTTTTTTTCCCTCTTTTTTTGTAATAATTGACGAGATAAGGAGCAATTTTGCCCCATGACCGCAACTATTCTTCTGTAGCGAATTGAAATTTAATGGAAAAGTTAGTGGATGGCTGCCATGTCTGGTCCTCGACATAGGTGGTGCGCTTTGCTGGTCCTCACCATCCACTCGAATCAAAAGCCAATACCAAGAAAACCCCCCCAAGAAAAAGAAGAAAAGTAAGTAATCGGTCGTGCCTCAAAAGTGGACCAAAAAAGCAAGTCACAAACAAATCACATGCTTAGTGGTTCAAGAATAATGGCCATTAGGCCGAACCCGCCAGGCGCAGTGGCTCTCGGTCGAATCTTCACCTCGCCACCAGCCTCACTTTGACATGACGGATTCGATCATACTACAACCAGAGCTTACATTTTTAATGTGATTTCTTATGTTCACTTAACTGTTTCTTGAAATGTGTTCGATTCTTACTCAAGTAGAATATATTAGAAAATGAAAGAATCCATATTATCTAGACAGCTTGGCGAAATATGACTTCTATAAGTTCATTGGCCTCTCAATATATGTGCATATTTCACTTTTGATAACTATGTCATGCGCACCTGTGTGATCCATCTATCTATCACACCCTCCGTTTGGTTGTCCGGATTTTTAATCGGGATAAGACTAGATAGGATATGATATGAAATCCTGAGATTTTTTTTATATAATATACATTGTTTAGTGCATCGTAGCATTAAAGTTAGATATATTCATATCATATCATGTAACGGTATATCATTGTAAATAAAAATGGTGAAAATCTCTCGTAACACTATTCCTTAATTTATTTTTATTTTATTTTTCCTCTTTTTTATATTATTTTCTTTATTATTTCTTTAATCCCCTTTCATCATTCTTTAATAAAATTTTATCAAATAAAAATTGTACTAACATGCCTAAAATACAAAAGTAGCTAAAATATATAATAAGTATAAACATATAATTTATAGATTGAATGTTTATTATAAGATAGAATTAAAGTTAAATATATAAATTAAAATAAGATTCATTAAAAATTATTTTTTATTTTTTATTTTTTATTTCTTAAATTAGAATTCAAATATTATTTATATTGAAATATAATTTCAATTTGGTTAATTTAATAAATTTTATTATTCGAGAAAAATAATTTTCCTATTATGAACATTAGAAATCCTATCCACATTTATCTCATCTCTCCCATGGGATAATTTTATCTGGCCCATATCCCCCTTATATCTGACTTTATTATGTTCTGAGCAAGCTCCAAACGTAGGATAGGATAAGTCATATCTTATCTCGAATTTTATCCCGACTGCCAAACGCAGCCTTTGAGTATTTGTACAAATCCTCTAAATTCAAAATCAAAAAATCCATTCGCATTGTCAAGATAATTCACTTAATATTAATTAAGATCAAGTATTGAAGTGATAAAATATCTTTGAAACGTATGACATATAATTGCTCTTTGAGGATGGACTTAACTGCCTTTTCCGACTTATCCAGCACTTCATTTGGTACTTCCATGATGTACAAGGAAAAACATGTTGTCTTTGGCTATTTTTTCACTCTCGGTGCCAATCAACATCGTTTATCATCCACAAGCAGTTTGTGACGGTGTTATTGGTTGAAATATCTCTGGAGAGTTGATAAGGTTCACGCCACTCAATTGCATAGTCAAAGTCAACATTTTCAGCTCTATATTCTAGACTTCACTTTCCTTCTTCCCTTAATTAATCATCATTTTCTTTCTTCAAAGAGCCAAAACCTCCCTAGTCTTTAATCTGTACAAGAGTCACAAGTATGTTTCTCTCCAGATCAATCCCTCTCCTCCTCCTCTCCTTCTTCCTTCTTCTCGACACGAGCTTCGGCGCCCATCCGCTTAAACATATTTGCGTCCGCAGAGATAACTACACTTCCGGTAGTCCTTTCAAAACCAATCTCGACAGCTTGCTCACTACTCTCGTTTCCAAGGTTCCTCCCAGTGGGTTCGGAACCAGCTCAAGCGGCGAGGGGAACGATCAAGTGTACGGGCTAGCCCTTTGCCGGGGTGACGTATCGAGCTCTGACTGCGAAAGTTGCGTCTCCGATGCAGGCCCAGAGCTTTTGCAGCGTTGCCCTGAGCAGAAGGTCGCCATTATTTGGTATGACAGCTTTCAAATTTTAACGACTCATGGAGTCCGCTTTGAAGTGTAATAACCGATGCCAAACCAACTGAAAAAAGTGATAGTTTCAAACTACACTAAAGGTTAATTTCTGCTTAAAATGGTTTCAACTTGAACTATATCTAGTCTAAAACATTGTTCCCTGTGGTTGGTATAAATTTAAAAATGCTATTTATGTAAACCTCAATTAGTTTAACTTTTCTAGCCATCAATTTGCTAGGTTTTCGATCAAAAGATGTTCAATTTTTTTCAAATAGATCATTAATCCAAAAGTAAAAGGCGGTGTGACTCATATGTTTGCAAAAGCATATGCTCTGGAAGCATAAATCAAGTATGTAAAAGTAAGTAAATCATCCGGTTCCATTCTCAAATTAACCAATTCCATTTTCCCTCGATTGCTCCTATACTTTCTCCTCCTCATCCTAATTATTATTACTATTTTTGCTTTGCTTCAACACAATATCTGATATGTCGATTCACGATTCTCTCGATTGGCGCGCTTAGGTATAATAATTGTCTCCTCAAGTATTCCAAAATGGAATTCTTCGGCAAGATCGACACCACGAACAAGTTCCACTGGTGCAACGTGCACGACGTCGACATGGACTTCATGGAATTCAACAGGAAGATCAAGCAACTGCTGAGCAACTTGACAGACGAAGCCATGGCAGGTCCCAAATTGTATGCGTATGGCGAACTCGGGCTCGGAGGGAACAAGACACTGTTTGGCTTGGCTCAGTGCACAAGGGATCTATCCGCATATGACTGCAAGACGTGCCTCAAGGGCGCGATATTTGACCTGCGCTTTTGCTATGGCAAACGAGGGGGGAGAACCGTTGGGGGGAGTTGCAACGTTAGATCTGAGCTTTACCCTTTCGTTGATGTTTGAGATTGTTTGAAACTCAATGATCTTCGCAAATGGATGCAACAGGCATGTATGATGCATCAAAGTTTGAAGAAATTAAATCCAATAATAAATGAATCTCACGAGGATGTTTAGTTTTTCAGGTTCAAACTTTTGTAACAAATTTCTTGTTTTTTAGCTAAAAGTGCCCACTCTAACTGAGCATGCAACAAAAGAAAGTGGTCTTAAACTTCAATAAACACCTTCTAAATCCTACCTGAGAGAGAGAGAGAGAGAGAGAGAGAGAGAGAGAGAGAGAGAGAGAGAAGGAGGGAGGGAGGGAGGAGGAGGAGGAGGAGGAGGTTGTGTGGTGATATATCAATGGAGACTCAGTTTAAGTTACCAATTAAGTATCTCACAAAGTATCTCCTTGTGAAGGATGTTAGATGTATGCCCTAAAGCTGATATGTAATAGTTACATATTAGGGATTTCAGTTGTACTTTCATTATTATTATCTAATTAATGGCAATGACATATTCATTCATTTGTCCAATTATTTTATATTGATGAATGATTCCATAAGATCAGTTGCAACTAGACCTATTCTTGAGACGTTAAGAATATATGTGACGGGTTCATAGTTAAACTGAATCTTTAAATTGTTTCCAGTCGATGGATTATTGAGTGGATATTAATAATCCTGTTGAGACCAGTGTGTTCTTAACTTCGCCATTAAATATTGGATACTTAAGGAAATGATGAGTCACATGCCATTAGGTATTATGATGCCTGAGTTAGAACATAGATGTTTTTTTTTTTTTTTTTGTGACCCAAGGAACCTCGTGCGCCGCTTCGTGGCAAAGTAAACCCTAGGGACAGGTAGAGTCACCACCACCCTTGCTTGCCAGGTAAATCGCTTGACGACGCCGTGGATCGAAGTCGAGACCTCTCGTGAAAAGTTCCCTTGCCCAACCACCTACACCACCACCACGGGTGATTAGAACACGGGTGTTTGTATTAGACAAATTCACTAAACGTGACACATATGGAACGATTAGCGACATGGAAGCTTTTAGCACGATCAATGTCTAATTGTTCATGCTTTGGTCTTGTGTAAATAATCCTTAGACTTGAGGCACATTGTTAACTTGTGTATTGAACAACTATGGTTCACGGGTACACATAATGCCGGGTCATTGATCCGTATTTATACCTAATGGTCATAGTTTGTTCATATATGAAGTTACACGTGTGCGCAATATGGAATATGTCTCCTTGTTATATGCAAGGTATTATAATGATGTCCTATGTGATCTAAATGTGACACTGCATTAAAATCATCGGCCGAGGTTGTAATCGAGAATAAATTGTTTATGTCTCGAATAAAATGCATGTCAATTAGATTTGTGCATATGATCAAAATTAATTACTTGACTAATATTCCATGGTCTTTGTTTGATCCGGACATAGTAAGATAGAGGGATTGAATTACACTGTAGCCAAAGCTGACAGGTTCATTATGTTCTTAAAATATCCATACTATCTGGATAGCCATGACATATTGCTAGATGTTAATCCTGGCTTGTAAGACCCAAAGATTAATCGGGATAATTAATTCTTGTGGGAGTACTAATGTGTTAGTGCAAGTCTTACTACCAGCTTAATGATGAACCTAGGGATGTCACACACCATAAACAATTAGGATAACGTGGAACAAGAAAGAAATATAATTGCAAATGTGTTTGCAATTACTGCAATCGAATTATGTAGATTTGAAATTAAATTAAATGATATTTAATTTAATTTGTACTATAGTCGCGAGCCTATTTACATATGATGCACACGCATTCTCAAAGTGGATACATGTTAATGTATTCCAATTGTACATATAAAATTATGTTCTTTTTATTTTTAAAAAGAATTGATTAATTAATTAATTAATTATTCATTTACTTAATTAATTAATTAATTAATTATTCTTAATTAATTAATTAATTAATTATTCATTTACTTAATTAATTAATTAATTAATTATTCAACTTAATTAATTAATTAATTAACTAATTTAAAAAATTAAATTAAAGCTTCATGCATGTGCACGAATTCCTGCACATGCACGAAGCGTAATGTCTCCGTGGTTCTTGACCATTATCAAAGCATGGACCATCATGCCAAGATCGTGCATGAGCGGTTGCTGACCATTATGCACAAAGCATGGATGGTCAGCAACCGCTGACCATCATGCCAAGATCGTGCATGAGCGGTTGCTCATGCACGATCCATCGATCAGCAACGGTTGCTGATCGTCCATCGATCAGCAACCATTGCTGATCGGTTTTATTTTAAATTGAAAAACGGTTTTGAGGATAAAACGATGGGCTGCTTATATAGAGAAAAAAGTGGGCGTGCGTTTTGGTTTTTAAGAGAGAAGATGCCTTGCTGAAAATAGAGAGCAAAGTGTGTGCGTGTTCTTGTGTCTTTGAGTCGCAAGAAAGAAAAGCATTATCTCGTTCGGGCCGTGACTATTATACATCAAGAATACAACGGATTGTTTCCACGTGATTGCTAGCACGATCGAAGTGGTGAATATCCAAAAGTTCTCTCTTCCGTTCGACGTTCGTTGTTGGTGTGTCTGAAGTAGAGGTCTAACGCTTGTGGGACTTGAACTGTAGAACATCCGAACCGATTCGTTTCAAAGCGCGCTTCGAGAGGTAATTCGTTTAACTCCCTTTTATGTTTAGATTTTTAATTAAAACGCACGAACAACGCCTTAGGATAATCATGTGTGAAATATATCTTTGTTTCCGCTGCGTTCATTTCGTTAATTTTTCTTATACATGATTCATGAAACCCCAACAAATTATTAGTTATGGACCTACATGAATTTATTTGTGGATTGTTGCGAATGATATAAAGCATTAATTCTTGGACTGACTTGGGGGAAAATTTAGCTATAAATTGACCAGGTCGTCAATATGGATTGGGGCGGATTAGAATACAAGTTATTATTAAACACGTGAGTTATTGTTAACAATCATAAATAAATAAATATATATATATATATATATATATATATATATATTATCAATATCGATGCATCAATGATCATAAATCAATTATCGATATACAACGATGTATGGTTGGTGATTGTCGACAAAGATATCAATTAAAAGGAACAATGGATTACTAATTGAAACACTAGGAGAAGGTTGGATACTTAGAAGGCGCCGGGATGCAATTATGAAATTTGGAATTTAAAATCATTGGTGAGCAAAGCTACAAAGGCCAGTAAATCGTGAAGCAAGAATGGACGAGGCAACATATATGGACACAAAGGATCAAAATGCAACTTTAAAAGGGGCAACTGCTAGAAAATATGATCATGGCATCATGAGAGCATGGACACAAGATTCTTGGAGATGTGATGATACGGTTATAATTTTGTAGGAGAATTTTTCCTAGATGATTATGGTGTGAACACTATAAGTACTAACGTTTCTATATTGGGGACCTTCTACACACCAACAAACATACATATTAGCTTTCAATGATCTTTACATTCTTGCACGGTGGTTATAGTTTTCAAACTCACATCTTTGATTAAATTCTAGCATGTTTCTTAGTTGTAGTTTTCAAATTCATGTCGTCGCCTAAATTCTGGCATGTTTCTTTTAACATGGGAGCCTCATCGCCGATTATATTTCAGCGTTGCATCTTCAAGTTCTCAAGTTTTGTCATTGATTTAATTTCGATAGAGTTAATGTATATTTTGGTTCCGTTTGGAGCACTTATGTTCTCAGACTTTCTCATCGATTAAATTCCAACATAACTTGTGTATGTTTGGTTCTATTTGAAGTAAATTTATAATTTCTCTTGTCTACCAATGATATTTCCTATCCGGAGTTGCCATAGAACCTATCTCCTCTAGTAAAATTGAAGAGCACCTTTTGATGAAAGATATTTTGTCATAAAGTCAAATTCCAAAGAAATAATCGTCATGATAATTTGCATAAAATTAATGAAGATAAAGTATTGAAGCAATCAGATTTCTTTGAACTGTATAATATTTTATTGATCTCTGGGGACAGACTTAACTGCCTTTTCCAACTTATCCCAATATTTCATTCGGCACTTCTATGATGTATAAGGAGTACCATGTTGTCTAGGGCCACTTTTAACTCTCGGTGCACATCAACATCATTTATCATCCACAGGCTGTTTGTGATGGTGTTATTGGCTGAAATATATATGGAGGCGTTGAGAAGGTTAATGCCACTCAATTGATACTGCTTGGTGGCAAATCTATCTATAGTGTGTTGGCACCAAGGAATATCCATCATTGGCCGATCTCGTGCATGTGAACTGAGTTCATGTATGCTCTCAGATTAGCCATTTCAAAGAAATGCGTTACCGCAGTAAGTGTGTGATCATCCACATCATTCCAATCGTACCAATATGCTTGAATTAACTTGTGTATGGAGTATCACAACAATCGTTACGATGAGTCCATGCCCTCTTAACTTTGTTCAGGTTGTATGTGAAACTTGACTTAACCGTCAAGGATGACAAAAGAGCACGGTGGATTTGAATACCTTAGTATCTCCTAAATTGAGAGAAGGTATGTAAAATGTTTCATAAATAGAGAAAGTTTTCTTTTGAACCTTTGTGCTTTCACATTGATTGAAAATTGCATTCATCAGAAGTTCAAATCAGTGTAGTGAGGTTGTTCTATCTAGTCGTTTTCTTAAATTTCCCCGTAACATGACTAGGAATTATAATAGTGAATCAAGGACGTATCAAGTAAACGCCCACCTCTGTACTCTTATTTTATCGCAAACTCATTGATTGGTCGTGCTCGCCAACTTTGTTGAATCGTGCGATACATACGAAGAAGAAAAAGTCAATAGTTTCTGCACATGGATGGTGATCACCACCAACTTCCCTTGGAACAAATCCTAACCTCTCCAGTCAAAGCACAGAACACCGCAACGCCGCGTCCTCGGTCATCAAGCTCGATCCAAACGCCAACTACATCGCTCAAGAGAGGGGTGCTATCTGTCCGAACCGAGTCGTTGTTACATGAAGATCGTGAGTAGTTCGATGATAGCTCCTTCGCATTGTGACAACTTCAATGAATGGGTATTGCCACAAGGGGGATAACATGGAATGCAAGCCAAGTCAACGAAGGGAGAAAAACAAAAGATTAACGAGTCGATTAGATCTCCAAATCTGGTGAACAACCTGTCACGAGCCAAGAAGCTCTTAAGATGTCAAAACCAACCCCGATCAACAACTCATGAAAAATAATATTACTTACTCTCTGTTTCCACTTGCTCTGCTTCCCCCTATCTCTATATATACAAGCGACCTCGCCAAGACAGAGGTGCCAATTCAAGACCTCCCATTGAGCCTCTCTTCTGCAATCCTGTGACAAAAATCAGAAATGGCAACTCTCAGATCGTTGACTTGCTTCGTCATAGCAGCGTTGCTGATCGAACTAGCCGCGGCAGCTAGCTACACGGTTGGAGGCCCAAACGGCGGGTGGGACACGGCCACCAATGTCCAGACCTGGGCATCATCTCAGAAGTTCTTAGCAGGAGATACTCTGGGTGAGTAAATATCCCAATGCTCCAGTTGGGATGATCTGCATTCTTGATTGTATCTCAAGGGTTTTACTTGTGACTTGTCATTCAACTTGTGGTAGCATTTACAGATACCTTTATTCTTTCTAGAAGTATGAAGTACTTGAAAAGCAATGACATTCAAAATTGGGATATTATGGACGTCCATGACTTAATTCTCTATAGAAAAAAACAAACATATATGATAACCCATCATGCTATTTTTAGGGGGAACCCAAAATATTTTGTATTCACTTCTACAAATAGACTTTTTATTTGAGTTTCAATGCCATCACGGGTAGATCATAAATCCTCAGTCGGAATGAAAGCCTCCGAAATGAATCTAGTCATTGTGTGGTCCTAAATCACACGCTTTCTATACAAAGGGGTTCTTGCAAAATTTTCTGTCAAAATGGCTCTAATTAAGCACTTGATGCTTGACTTCCATGCCAAAATCTATGAGCGAGAGCAATACAATCGATACTAAGTGGTGCTCTCTATTCTTTATAGTCTTTCAGTACGCGCCAAGCCACGATGTAACCGAAGTCAACAAGGCAAAGTACGACTCTTGCCAAGCAACCAGCCCAATCAAAACAAGCACTGGCGGATCCACCACTGTTTCCCTCACATCTCCGGGCAAGAGATACTTCATTTGCTCTACCCCGGGACACTGCACCGCAGGAATGAAGCTCGAAGTAGACACCCTGGCAGCCACTTCATCCCCACCACCAGCCGTTCCCGCCACCCCCCCAAGCACAGCTCCTGCCACCCTGCCACCCACATCTCCAGCCACCCCACCGCAGAGATCCCCAGCTGCTTCCCCGCCTTCGAGATCTCCAGCAGCCTCTCCTCCAGCAGAATCTCCGGCCAGTCCTCCACGTTCCGCTCTGGCTCCTAAAACACCCGAATCCTCACCAGCAGCAACCCCAGGATTGGCTCCACCAAGCGACACTTCCGTAGGATCAGTTGCCCCGAGCGGAACTGTTGCGGAATCACCCAAGTCATCGGCCAACAGAGGAAGTTCGACTTTTACTTGGGCAATAGGAGTATGCTTTGGAGTTGTGAGCCTTCTGGCTGTGTGAGGAGCTAAACATTCTTGTGTGATTCTTTTAGATGTCTGCATTTGATTAAAAAAAAAATTATCTTCCGTCACATTTTTCTGGTGTGTTTGAGAAGTAATTTATACTTTTCAAAGCAGAGAAGTGATCATCATTCATGACCCTCTAATAAAATAGTCAGGCAGCTTTTACATAAACATGAGCGCTGGGGTATCTTATAACTAGATTAATTCGGCGACAATCCAACAAGGTAATCTAATTCTACTAAGAAGTACGAAAAAGGGCAGTCTCGACAAGGACAGTCCAACCAGAGATAGAAATTCTGCGCACATTGGCCACTTCCTCAGGACTGAAGCATTGCCGTTAGTCATGCAATGACTTTCAGATGAGATGAGCCCCACACCCTAAATCGCCACCAAGGCCATCCATCTAGCTAGAGCTCTATCGCTGCCGTCTTGAAGTAAAATCCCATCATGAACTTTACAGTTGGAACATCTACAACGTGGGCACGGAGGCCTTTCCTAAGAATTGGTGGTAATTGCTAGCTGCCTGAAGTCAAACGATTCTGTCCCCCAACTACGCTCCTGGCCTTAATTTTCTGACTCTGCCGAAATTAGGATGGCCTTCGGACTACATACCAAATCTCCGTATATTGAAAGTTGACTCTATCCAATTCTGAGTGGCAATGTCAAAGGAAAAGATGCAAGATGACCCTTACATACATTCCATTCGCCAATTCTACTTTGGGATAATTTTAGAGTCAACTATAGAGTATGCATCAAACCTTGGTTGCAATGATAATAACTCGTCCAGCATGAGGAGAGTATATCCACGGTATCACCTTATATATATCTCCATCCCATCTAAAATATCTGTCACGTGGCAACGTATGGACATCACATGGATTACTGGCTCAGTTATGGAAGAAAGATCCCACTCAACTCCCGTTTCTTCTTGGTAGGATGGGATAAAGAACGTGACTCCATCTGCCACTGGATGCTTGAGATCGCCTCACAATAACCAAGGGAGAAGCCCCATTCCAAGTCCAACCACCACATGCGGCTCCTCGAGTTACATTAATTTATGAAGCCTCCTTTTTGGGTTGGTTCTTCATTGAGCCCAGAAGAGGGAAAGCCGAAAAGGAAAGATGCAGAGCATGTTCCAGCAGAAATTTTGTTTTCTGGCCAAAAGAAAGAGTTGATTCCAGCACGATTTGTTTACTGTTGAGACGTGCAGAGGAAGAACGATACAGTGTAAAAGATGCCAAGAATCATCCCATCGAAAGTGATCAACGTAGTCAAGACGAAGTGACCCAATTGACAATCTTGGCATGGAAAAAGCAACGACATCGTGAATTCCACAGGAATGCTTTACTCGAGCACATAGTAATAAGACCTTCAACCAAATAATGAAGAGATTCGAAAGAGAATCCTATGTTGCAAAGGACAAAAGCGAAAAAGGAGTGATTTTTGGCTAATTTCCAGGAAAAAGAAACAGCACCACCAACCATCCAAATTACACCTCCGTCATCTGTACACAGGCCATCCCAGATCAAGCTAAATCCCTCACTCTAAAAGCCCACAAATCTGTCTTCGCCTCTTAAAATGAGAAAAAAGAAAATTCGATGCACTGTGTCTCGACTAATTCTTAAGATGATGAAAGAACAGCTAAGCTAAGCTAAGCTAAGCATGCACAGGACCTGGAGTCACCACCACCGGGCTCGGCGGGCTTGTGTAGGGCGGCGCCGCACCTGTCGAAGCTGGCGGAGGCGGCGGCGGAGGCGGCAGCTCCGCTGGCGGCGGAGGCGGCAATTCCGCTGGCGGCGCTGGCGGAGGAGAGAGTGGCAATGAGGGCGACGCCGGCGGAGGGGCGGCGGGGTTCGCGATGGGCGGGCTCAGGATCGGGACGGGCGGTGGCGGGTACGATGAGGTAGCGCCGGAGGCGGCCGGGCTGGGAGGAGGGTTGGAGATAGTTGGGGCGGGCTGGGTCGACGAGGACCCGGAACCGGGGGGAGAAGGGTAGACCGGGGTGGTGGTCGGGTTGGTGGGGGTGGCGGGGGTGACGATGGGGGAGGAAAAGGTGCAGGAGGAGGAGTCGCCGGAGCACTGGTGGGCGTGGGAGTGGTGGTGGAGGGAGTGACGCAAGGGGCCGAAGCCGATGACGAGGCCGAGGACGACGAGCGCCGTGACGATGAAGATGAAGATCTTGGTCGCTTTCCCGACATAACACATTCTGCCCCCGTCTGTCCTCGGATTCTGCTAAGCGATAAAGCAGGAGGAACCTTTGATCGGTTTCTCTGACGCGGAGATGGGTCGGTAGTCCGCTGGCGTAGCTCTTCTTCTGTTGCTTTCAAGAGAGGAGGAGACGGGATGGGGTCCGGATGCGCTGCGCTGGTCTCTTTGGAGGTGCTGGGGGGTCCTCTTTTCCTATTGTTATTCGCGTCTTTGGGTGTCGCTTTCGTCGTTTTCTCATGGCGATCCAGGAGAGGAGGAGGAGGAGGAGGAGGAGGGGGGAGGGGGAGGGGGAGGAGGGAGGAGATGGAGGGTGAGTTTGCATTTGGTGGTATGGTCTGGTGTTCTGGTCTGGTCCGTGGGTATGTGTGCTGTGCTGTGCTTTTTGGGAGGGTGGCACGTGAACCCCATTACGGGACAAACGCCCTCGTTAAAAAAAACCGATCTTTGTTTACCATGCGACGACCACCATCATGGGTTTCGTGGCATCAAGCGACTAAAACAAATGAGGAATCGCGACCCCTTTTCGACCCTTTTCATGTCCTTAAAAGTCGAGTTTTTTTTTTTTTTCTGCTGACAAGCGACGGGGAGAGGCGTCCCCGCTGCCGTTCTGATTCGCAGAGCTCGGGCGTGTCAGGAGGTTTTTGCTGCTCGAGATGCCCCCCCGATACGAAGAAGACGGAGCTTGGCGAGAGTCCAGTGGGTAGGTCGCTCGCTCGCTCGCTGGGAGTGCGAAACGGCCGACCGGTGGAAGTACGCCGCGCGTTCAGACAAGAGGCGTCGGATCTTTAATTCGAGAATTTTCTTACACAATGAGCGGGGTCCCGTGCCGTACCGGAGTGGTTGCCAAACTAGTACTGTAGTACACCTTTGAAAAGTTGTTAATACTTCACCTCACCCAGACGAGTTGGCTTTCCGTAGCGTTCACCGACGCAAGTGATTCGTTTTTGTCTGGAACTAGTGAGCTACTTCGTCGACGGCACGGTCGCACCAGACAGATTAGTTGTCGATCCTAGTGGTGCGAGCGCTCGCCATGAGTGGTCGGAGCAATCGGAGAGAGCAAGAAAACGTGCCAAATGACAGCTCTAGCCACCCCGGACTGGAGCCTCATTGCGGCACCAATGGCTAGAGGTGTTAAAATAGGTACACAACCCATTTATGGACCCATGTTTACTTAAATTGGTCATTAATGGGTCGAACATTATTTCCCAAAACACCCATAATAGGTTTTAAAAATAAAATGACTAAAATATATTAATTTTAAATGGATCTACTTTATACCCATTTAAGACCCATTTACCAATCCATTAAAAGATGAACCCACAATCTAGTCTACCCTACCCCTTTTCACTTTCACGAATCTGATTCGCCGCCACCTCCATCGCTCGTCACTACTTGCAACCGATAGTGTCAGCCGCGAGGGCTAGGAGGAGGAGGAGGAGGAGGAGGAGGAGGGCCACCACGGGGAGGCGGCGAAGGAGGGGTTGCAGAGAAGAGGAGGAAGCCATTGATGAGAGAGAGAGAGAGAGAGAGAGGGAGAGAGAAGGGGTATGGGTCGGATATAGGTCGGGTTAGGTATGAATCGAAAAATTTATATTAAACATAAATTGATCATAAATGAATTAATGGGTTAATTTGGGTCGGACAATTAATGACCCGACCCAAACCCGACTCGACTTACTCATTTAACAGCTATACCAATGGCTACTCTACTGCAGCTTATACCCCTTCTCTTGCTGAAAGAACCTTTTTTGAGTTGCAGATGCATTTCTTAGCTAGGATGGTTGTTCCTGTGTTTCGCCGAAAATGGTCGTCGACAAAAGACCTTTCACCGAACGTTGTATCTTTGGTTTTTTAAGTGAATTGGGCTATATGATGATTTAAACAGGAAATAATAGGTGGGGAACATATTGCTAATGCTAACTAAATAGAAAGAATAAATAATTACGAATAAAGATTGATAAGTCATAAACTAAATTGAATTGCAGAAATTTGATAAATGTTATTGATTAAGGATCATCTACAATCGATTATACTCTATCTTATATAGCCTTGTACAAAGTGTAACCGTCAATAAGCGATTATCTTTTAAATCACAAACTACAATTGCCTCCAAAATTCTTGGCTTCTCACTCACAATCTTTAATCACATACTCTTATTCGTAAGCAATTATGATCTTGACTATTTCTCTCAATTTGATTTTCTTCAGACGTGGTGGACCAATTGTACGTCGACGATCATTGACTACTCGATACCGTTCTTACACTGCATTGGTTTTCTTTGTTGATACGGTGTAGTAATTAGAATTGACATTTTTCATAAGCCTTTTTATCCTAATATGCAAATCATCGCTTTTGCTATAGAAATCATGTGTTTTTTATATACTAAATTTAGAATCCGGACAACAATATCTCACTCTCGAAAAGTAATAAGAATATTTACTGAAGAAATAAATAAAAGCTATCCAATAATCTGAGGTAAATAGTTATTGAATATTGACAGAATATTCTAGAAGCTATCACGACCCTCTTGACACAGGCATGTCGGGAAAATAGCGGGACTAGAGCTATCGTCGAGTTGGAGACCAACGGTCCTCAATCGGTGCGAGGTCTCCTGAAACCTTACTAATCAATGATCATCCTCTAGCGTCCCTGCTTAACTTTTCTTCTTGGAGGGAAAAGGATAAAGCTGCCGATTTCCCCACGCACAAGTTAAGGACAATGGCTGGAAGAAAGAGCAAAAGCGTGGACAGTGACTGGAAAAGCCATTGCCCACGCACATATATAACCAGAAGATGAACATTCATGAACGAGAGATGCTCATGACATTGGCCTCTTTATACCATGAGAGAGTCTCGACCACCCGTTGCATTCCTTGCTGGAGGTTTCCTTCATGTCATGGAAAAAAGCCTATATGCGACCACAAGCGCATGAGAAAAATCTCCACAAGAAACAAAATAGACTAGATTTTTCTTTGCGAATGAGGGTCTTCATTACATCCTTCATATGGAAACATACAAGCCCGGATAGACACAGGGAGTTGCCATTCAAAAGCATTGACAGGCCCAAGGCAACGAAGGAGAGAAGTCGCGGCCAACATGATGAGCATCTTAAATTCTGCATCACCTGCCGAAATGGGGTCGAAATGTAAGTTCTTCCGCGGAGAACTCGGTTGGGATTTGACAGTGGTCAATCACAGGGTGCAAGAAGCCAGGCAAGTGGAGAGGCTTAGTTACGGGAAAGCTCTCTCATTCAGCTCTGGCGAGGAATTCAAAAATCCCAAAGCAGTGGCGTTCGCGGTGCCCACGGAAACAGAGGCAAGTGATGACCCTCTGCTCAGCCTTGATTCAATTAAATTTTATGTCTCGTTTCAAAAGTTGAAGCACATCATTGAGATTAGCAATTTAGCGTGGACTTTCATGTAGCATTGTCAGAATTCGGAAATAACACCAGATAGTCCATAGCTGTGTCCGTCTGTCCAAAACTCCAGACCCAAATGACGGTAGCCGCGTTGTATCATTTGTACCTGTTTTCCCCAATTTCCAGGGGCGGTAATTGCACCATAATTGTTTCCGAAAAGTTTATCTCCCATTCCATAATCTCTCTATACGCCTTCGTGATTATTTCCTCCATATATCCCATCTCTCACATTCTGGATATTCTGAAAGCAATGCGGAGAGAAACTTTAATCAAAAGAGACGCTCTAAACCTAGTTGTCATTACAATGTGCAGGCTACAACATCTCCCCGTGCATATGATGAGAAGATGTTAGCAAACTATGTACCAATCTATGTAATGCTCCCTGTAAGTACCAATAAATCTTCTCCGATGAAAAACGCAAAATGCAACTAAAGATGGCAAATAATTAACTCTACTACCAATGCTTACTTTCAGCTGGATGTCGTCACAGTTGATAACACTCTCAAGGACGAAGATGGGATAGAGCAGCAGCTCAAGAAGCTGAGCGCAGCAGGCATTGATGGAATAATGGTTGATGTCTGGTGGGGAATCGTGGAATCCAAAGGTCCTAAACAGTATGACTGGACTGCATACAGGAGCCTGTTTCAGATTGTTCAACGATGCAATCTGAAGATACAAGCTATAATGTCGTTCCACCAATGTGGTGGGAACGTCGGAGATGTGGTAAACATCCCAATTCCTCAATGGGTACTTGGCATTGGAGAAAAAGACCCTGATATATTCTACACAAATAAAAATGGCAACAGGAACAGAGAATGTCTCACAATCGGTGTGGGTCACCAACCTCTCTTTTATGGAAGAACTGCTGTGCAGGTGATTATGAGCTTCATTTTTATCATATTTGAGTCTTGCATAGCTACAGCTAGCCACTGAAATAGTTGAGTTGGCTGTAAGATAAGAATCATGATATCATATCCTAAGGAAAATCTCAAAATCCAACTTGAGTTTCCTCACCCATATCAATATGTATCCCCACTTTTCAAAACCTGCAATTTGCACCTCAAGACAAAATCTAAAGCTTAAAAGACTCATTTGCTCCTCTTTCAAACAGAAAACCACACAAAAACTACCCACCACCACCTAACCAATCCAAGGTCCACCATACCCAAGCACATTTGGCGCTGCACACCGCCAACCGATGCACTGCCCGACAATGCCGCACCAACCAACCACATACTGACCACCACGATCCTCCCCTTCCCTTGTTCACGGAGCTCTAAAAGAGCTCGGCCATGGAGCTTACACTTAAGCTTTGTCCAAAGCTTGGCTGCCATGGCTATGGAGCTCAGGCTCAAGCTCTGTTCAAAGCTCGCCATGGCTGTGATGCTGAGCTCCGTGCCTAGAGCGACTTCAGGCCCAAATGATCTGGGCTGTCACAGAGGTCAGAACATCCGCAACCTCCAATTTGACGTTGACGTCAGTTTCAATGGCCTCAAAGCTAGGAAGCCAAGTGTGAGGAGGAGATAGAGGGGTTGGAACATAGATTAATCCCCTAAACAAACCCCAACTTTAGATTCAATCCCAATTCTATCCCAAATCTTTTTTTTTTATTTTTAAAGTCAGGGCCAATCAAAGATTTATTATCAGAATCTGCATCTTTATCAACACCCTCACCTTCGTATAGAACAACATCTTCGTGATGTTGATAATTTTGAAGAAACTAGTGAGATTTTTGGACAGGGGCAGATTTGGGATAAGAGTGAAAGTTCATAATTATTTTTGGCAAAAAAGAATTGGGGGCAGAGATTGAACCTAAAGTTGGGTGGTTTTTAGGGAATTAGCCGTTGGGACACGATGAACAACTGAGGAGGAGGAAAGAGGAATGGATTTAGGGTTAAGGTTTCTTTTGGAAGAAAGGATAAAAGATTGATAACGCCAACATGGAAAGAAAATGGCAGTTCGGTTAATAAGTGGACAAGGATCATGAGCGGGAGGTCCAAATTGAAGTATAGTAACAAAACACATGATGCAACATGTAGGTTTTCAAAAGTGAGATACAAATTGATATACAGGTATTAAGGCGAGGAAGATAATTGATACTCTCACCATATGTTTATCCGAGCAATAATGAATTTGTCCTAGAATGAACACAACAAACTCTAGACAAAAATACATAGGGTTTACCTCATATTAAGTACCATTAGAATGAAATAAAGGTTTGAAGCACACGCTACTAATAAAGGCAATAAATGTTTTGAGTGGAAAAGTCATCTTTGGAATATACATAGCATGCACACTCATGATCATGAATTTTTAACTCATGCTATCAAATTATTTAGACTTGATTATTACAAACAAATGATATCAGCTAGATTGCTGCAATTTTGCATAGTGATCATCTTTTTATACTAAGTCAGTTGTAAGTACATTAAAACCAAATTAGGCAATTCTTTCAGTTGTTCTATCCATTTATGTGATAAATTTTCTGCTTCGCGTTTTAAATACGATGTCCTGTTGTGTATTCAGATGTATAGTGACTACATGAAGAGCTTCAGGGAAAGCATGTCAGATTTCCTGGAATCAGAACTGATAATAGACATTGAAGTAGGTTTAGGACCTGCAGGGGAGCTGAGGTACCCCTCTTATCCCGAAAGTCAAGGATGGGCTTTTCCTGGTATCGGGGAATTTCAGGTAACAGTCACCCTTAGACAATGTCTGCATAGCTGTATGACATTCCCTTGGACGTTAACCAGGGTAATAACAGAAAGGACAAACTTTAATTTCAGTGCTACGACAAGTATCTCGAATCAGATTTCAAGGAGGCTGCAATAAATGTGGGTCATCCCGAATGGGAACTCCCAGATAATGCAGGAAGTTACAATGCCACACCTGAATCAACAGAATTCTTCGGTCCAAACAGGACATACCTCACCAACAGAGGAAAGTTTTTCTTGACTTGGTACTCTAACAAGTTAATAATCCATGGTGATCAGATAATGGATGAAGCCAACAAAGTATTTCTCGGCTGTAGAGTCAAGCTAGCGGCCAAGGTGACTCCCTATATTGCAAGCAACTTAAAGCATGTATCTTGTTATGTGTTTTCAGAATCATAACTTTATCAATCAAATGTCATCACAAATCAGGTAGCTGGCATTCATTGGTGGTATAAAGACGATAGTCACGCTACAGAGCTCACTTCAGGATACTACAATCTTAATGACAGAGATGGCTACAGACCTATTGCGAGGATGCTGTCAAGGCATCATGCAATTCTTAATTTCACATGTCTTGAGATGCGAGACTCTGAACAGACTGCTGCTGCCAAATGCGGGCCTGAGGAACTTGTACAGCAGGTACTACTTTCAATTCTTCAAAACAATAGAATCAATAGTGAATGAATAGCAATAATCATGATTGAAAAAAATTGAAGGGAAAAATTTATCTCCAGTTGAAATATCTGGATAGAAGATCTGTGATCTCTACCAGAATTGAACTTTTACTATAAGAAAATCACGATTGCTAGGGCAAGATAATCATATAGAATGACTCCACTTGGGGTTCATATTTTGCAGGTTCTGAGTGGAGGTTGGAGAGAGAAAATTGAGGTAGCAGGAGAGAATGCACTTTCAAGATATGATCGAGCTGGCTACAATCAGATACTTCTAAATGCTAGGTCCAATGGGGTCAATAGAGATGGCCCGCCAAAGCTGAAAATGTATGGAATAACATACCTTCGTTTATCAGACAAGTTACTCGACAGAAACAACTTCAAGATATTCAAGACATTTGTGAAAAAAATGCATGCTGATCAGGTAAAGAAAACCCTCACGAAATCTCTGTACAAATCTTTATTGAGATGTCCAAACACTCTGTTTTTGGTCCAGGACCACTGTGCGGACTCAAGAAAGTATGGCCAATGTTTAGATCCACTAGAGCGTTCAAATCCAAAGCTTTCAATTGAAGATTTGCTAGAAGCAACCGAACCAATGAAGCCATTCCCATGGGATAAAGAGACAGACATGAGCATTGGCGGTGCACTTGCTGATTTCTTCGACAAATTCATAGAAAAAATCACCTCTATTTTGAAGTGAGGAGACCCGAGAATGACAGAGTGAATAGCAGTACAATAATGCCCACTGAGGCACAGAAATCTCCAAAGATCACAGAACGTCCTTTCATGGCGCAAATCAGATCCTGTAGGAGTAACGCTGCTGCTCTCCACTTTTTGCTCCTATACAAATAAAATGCGTCTAAACTTATTTCTCACCATTAATTGCCACAAGAAAAATTTCCTTCTTTAAAATGGTGAACTACAAATATCCTACATAATGATCTCATGAACTATGAGTTCTGAAATAAATTTTGACAGTGTGGCAATCCCCACAAACACAAAAATTCTTGGTTATCCTAATAATGGTCCCTGGACCTGTGTTTATAAGAGCAAAAGCAATGGCCAACTTTTCATTGTGATATCAGAACATTTTCTCCCAGACTTCTTCCTCCACATCATAAAACACTGAACTTGTATGAGGTTAATATTAAGCCTTCTTCAATTCACCATTCAATTCCTTCAACTTGGCATATATATGTTCTGACTGTTCATGTGAGCTATCTCCAACCAAGAAGTGATGGACCATCTTATCCACTTCAGTAAAACTGTATCCTGTCTGTTTTCTCAAACCATGACCTCCCATTATGAGTAACTCTTTCAACATCATGCCATCTACTCTCAGTGGCATATATGTTTGAAAGACATATATCCACCCACACCACCAGGATCAATAGAAAACAATTTCTGAGCAGGAGATTTCAGCCAGCTCAATATTTCTATTCCACCTGCAGGCTTCCAATTCCAGAGTCTCGATCAGTTTGTATGCTTCCTCTAATTTCCCTACACGACCAAGAAGATCCACCAGACATGTAAAGTGTGTAACTCTAGGCTTTTCTTTGTATTGCTTTTCCATTTCCTAAAATATTTCTTTGCCATCATCAACTAAAACTGCATGGCTCCATGCAGACAAAACCAGAGAAAATAGACCCCCATCTGGAGTAATACCTTCTTCCATCATTGCAGAAATCAAGGCAACAGCGTCCCTTCCCTTTCAATGCGTCCTGAATCCAAAAATTATAAAAGTCCAAGAAAACAAATTCTTATGGGGCACTTCATCAACGCGCAATGTGCAGAGGTTAATACATGTCCAAGAGGGTAGTTCCTACAATAGTGTCAGCACCAAATCCTCTCTTATAACTAGATGTGAATGAACAGACATGCCAAAATGCAAGGCCGTCATCTGATCACAAGCTCCAAAAACAGCCGCAACAGCGACTTCGGCACTTTTTATACCTTTACGAACCATCAGACAGAAAAGCTTTATGCTTTCCACAGCATCTCCAATCTTCACATGAGCAGATACCATCGAGTTCCATGACCCTGCATCAATTACTGTCGCCACAAACAATCTTCTTGCTTCCAATACACAACAGGAAGTACAATACATGCCTATAAGAGCATTCGACACAAATCTGTCGCAACGTCTATCCCCATTCCGGACAGCATAGGTGTGAACCTCTTTCCCCTGCTTCACTTTTCAAAGGTTAGACAAAACCTTGAGAAGAGCGAGCAAATTGTCCATCTTGGAAAACCAACAAAACCTCTTCTGCTTTGCCATTCATTGCATAACCCAAAAATCACCGTACTCCAAGAAGTCAAGTCTCTTTCACGCATTCTGTCAAACACCACCCTCGCAGCATCCTCAATATCCCCAAACCTCAGATGCATGGCGAACAAAGAAATACCCACATAAATATCGGACCCCAACCAGCTAAGCAACTATCTCGCCACGACTCTTTTCCCGATTTCGACAAACGACAGATCACCGCACGCCCTCAGGACAAAAGGGTAAGCGAACTCACCCGCATTTCGACCGAACCTCAAAGACATTTCACGGTACAAGCGTAGCCCCTGATCTTGGAATTCCGCAAGAACGGATTTTTCCAACTCCATGTGGTCAAGCATTACTCAAAGCTTTCATGCAAGATCAGAGAGCTAAAGAACCAAAAAAATAAAAACTAAAAAGCAGGAAAGATGAATATTTGAATATGGAGATGCGGGGTATCGATCCCCGTACCTCTCGCATGCTAAGCGAGCGCTCTACCATCTGAGCTACATCCCCTAGTTGGATGTGTTGGGTTTAATTACATATAAAAACCACTATTCTTGCACCCGACAATTCCTTTCATAATAAATGGGATTAATTAGCGCATCTTGCCCGTTAGGAAGGGGGAGCAGAATTAATTACTATTTATTAGTGTACCCAAAAGGGCCAACTTGTGATGTGTGTCGTGAATGATAATTGGTAATCGTCAAAAAAAAAAAAAAAAAAAAAAATTGAAATAAACAAAAGTTTAGGACTTAAAAAAAATTCTTAAAATGGTAATTTCCGAGTTTGTACGAATACGGATAAAAATGATCGGAATCTCTTCAAACTTCCTACAAATGTGATCCTTCTATTTTTATTCGCCCATTTAACACACATGGCCTAGGGATATTTATCTAGAGTTATCATGTTCGATTCGACGGGATTTAAATAACAATTTAGACCCTCGAAACATGGATTTTGTTGAGATTATCTTGGCCAATGTGTTGAAATGGATCGAAACCAAAAGATTTTTTTTTTTTTTTGGGTTTTGGGTCAAAGGAATCAGAAGATGAGACGGGGTTAGGTTCATAAGAACGGACGTTCCGGAGAGATAAGAAAAGCTTTGAAATTTTTTTTGGAGAATCCGAAATTCCATCTGGGCTTGGTCGAAGCGTAATTAAACGCGAAGGCGAGGGGCGGATGTCGAGTACGACCCCCAAAGATTATGGGCGTTCCCCAACTTCGTTCTCGCCACGTCGTATCCCTCCTCGTGCGGGAGGCGTCGTTCCTTCTCTTTCCTCTTGCATTCGAGAGAGAGAGAGAGAAATAACAAAAGAAAGACATGCAAAAAACGGTGGAGGAAAAAGCTCGTCGTCGCTAGAGAGAAGGCTCGAGATCGTCTTGCGAACGCGCTTCTCTGATCGGCACGCCAGCAACCCATCTTTCTTTCGCCTTCGAGTTTCTTGAATTTCCGGCAAAGGTCGAGTTTTGACACGTCCCCGGTTGGCGGATCCCTTGTTTTGTGAGGCTCGGTCGATCCACATTTCCCGTGTTCATCCAAGATTTCGTGTGTTCTCGGTTCTTTTTTGCGTCGTTGGGACGGTCCCAATCTTGATCCTGAGTGAATCGACGTAAAGGGGACGCGCCGAAACCCGTTGTGGGTCGATGAACGGCAGGAGGAGGAGAGGAGGAGGAGGAAGGAGGAGGAGATAACAGGCCAGTTGGGTTTTGCGTGGCAAGGGTGATTCTTTTTTTACCTCCCGCCTTCTTGAATGGCCATCGAGACAACGTCGTGGGAAAATTCAAATTGGATGAGATGAGAAAAGGAGCGAGAGAATGGAAACGTGAGAAGGAATAGATATGAGACTAAAAAGCGGGTCGGTCGTTTTGGTGATTTTGCTCTGTGCGTTGGCCACTGGGAGCTCGGGAGGCAAGAGAAAAGCTGCGCACGAACTTCTCGGAAATGGAGGAGTTTCGCCGCCGCTGCCGACGAGCTTCCCCAAGGTACGAGGATTTCTCACGTGTGTTCTTTTCTTTTCGAAATTTAACAAGTTCTTTTGCCTCCTCTGGAGCTTATGTATGTGTTTCCCGGTTGGAGTCCGTTTAGCTGGTTTCTCTTTCGTTGAAAGAGCTCCTGGAAAAAGAAAAGCTCTTTCTAAAGAATCTGTACTTGCCAAGATAGATGATCGGATGGCCTATCCATCGCGTAGTATTCTTTGATAATAAGACAAATTTGAGGGCCCCGCAAAAGAAGAACATGAAAACAAAGACATATAAGAGGAAAAGAATTGATTCATCGGGTGCTTCGTAATGCATAAATGTTTTCCCTGAGACCAATTTGCCTCTGATGTTTTACCTCTGTAAGACTCTTCAATTTCCTGCGCGTTTGATGGTGCTCCATTTTGATGTTTTAAGTCTCTCATGGCTTGAGATAGACATTGCAATCAGCCTGTGCTGCATATTCTTGAAAGGAAATATCACTTTGATTCGATGATAGAACCCTTTTTGGAAACTTAGTAGCTGGATATCTAAGGAACAATGATGGTCCTTACACACATTTGACTTGACAGCCCCACTCATTTGCTTTTTGAGATCAAGAACCCCCCTAAAATTCGAATGCATTATATGATAACAGACAGAGCAAGCACGGATTTACTGCGAGAATGAACTGATGGCCAGGGCAGAGGTGATTCAAGATTTTGACATAAACGTACTTCAGGAGGCGATCGAGGGCCTTAGATCAATCAAAGGAAACATGGACAAAGCCTCAGGAATTCTGCCGCCCAATGTGAAACGCATGCTCCTGTATTGCTTAAGAGAGAAGAATCTCAGAGCATGCACTTCCAATGGGAAGCCGAACTCGAGGAACTGGTCCAAGGAGTGCATGGAGTTTCTTTTCTATTGGCCAAATATTCCTCGGAGAAATCTGGTAAGCAGGTCACATCACCGGATAACATCACCGGATATACTAGCATCAGCTCCATCAACATCTCAACATAAAAATATCGTGCCAAGTCCTGCTCCGGCTCCATCTCCGAACCAAAATGTAGGAATAAGCCCTTCTCCATATTCTGCAACAGAATCTCCAAGTCCCAGTCCAGCTCCATCTGATCTTGCTCCAACCATTTCTCCATCCCCAAAACCACAAGCGCCCGTGGAGCCACCAGAGGAGCCATCTCCACCACCAGATACGAGTGAGTCACCGGAGCAACCGCCAAGTAATGAAATTCTACCTATCAGGGCACATGTTGCTCCAAGCCATTCACCTAACAAAGACGATCACCAATGGATGAAAAGCGCAATAGCTGCCGGGTGTACAGCAGCTGCGACATTTTTGGTTGTTGCGCTAATCTTATTATTATGCTGTTCCAAGAGCAGGAACAAGAAAGTTGATCCCAGAGCAGGACAAAAAGATGATAGACCTCTTCTAAACTTGAGCTTGAGTGATTACTCCACTGGTATTTGTTTATTAGATGTCACTTCTATCATTGGCATGTGATCATTCTAAATTTCTGATGTCTAATCTGACAATATGTGAACTTTATCAGGTTCTTCCCAAAAATCCTATAGCATTGGAAATTCAAGCGGTAAACAACTGAGTTCTAATAGTGGAAAGACCCCATCATTTGTGAGTCATCTTTCCATAGTATCCGAACATCATGATTCATCACAGCCTGAAGTATCCTCCCTGGAAACAAATGGAGTAGTACCGCTTGCTCCATTGAAGCCACCTCCTGGAAAATCAGCGCCACCACCTCCTGGACCCCCACCGCCACCTCTTCTCCATCCTCGGCCTCCACCACCTCCAAAAGGTGCTCGCCCTCCACCACTACCTTCTAAAGGAGCTTCACCTCTTAGACCAAACCAGCAGGATGACCCCAATGCAGAATCTGAAGCCCCCAAAACCAAGTTGAAGCCATTTTTTTGGGATAAGGTCCTAGCAAATTCTGATCAGACAATGGTCTGGCATGAGATCAAATCTGGGTCCTTCCAGTAAGTCTAGGATCTATCTTAGGTTGACTTAGTCAACTGAGTATGATTTGAAATTGACTTTGTCAATTAAGAACTAACTATTTGAATGGTCATTGTCATGATATTTTTCACAGGTTCAATGAGGAGATGATGGAGTCATTATTTGGATATAGCACCGTGGATAAGAACAAAACTGACCGTAAAAAAGAACCATTATCCCTGGAAACTCCTCAGTATATTCAAATTATTGATACGAAAAAAGCGCAGAACCTCTCAATTCTACTACGAGCACTTAATGTGACAACAGAGGAAGTCTGCGACGCCCTTCGAGAAGGTAACCTCGATATCTGGATGGGCATCCATGCCATTGAACCTGTGCATTTTAGTCGTGCTTTTCTCAGGCAATGTGTCAAATAACCTATTTTATTACGATAGCCTAAAAGAATATTCTTTTCACACCATGCTAAATAACGCAGCATTTCCCATGTTTTTCTCATGTCCTAAACTACTGCTTAATGTATTGAAATTGGAACTGGAAATTAGATCATAATAGTGACAAGTATTGATCATTTGCCTCTTCATGTAGAGCCTCCTCTCTTTTATGTTGATCTTCTTCAAGTAACCACTTGATAGATCCTAGTACGTACTTTGTAGAATCTGATAACTAAGCAACATGACATCTCTGTGTGTAATTGAGACCATGACATGGAGACCAACTTTGTGAAGCCTGATGCTTCAATAGCTCACGGCCTGGGTTTCATGATCTGGAGGTTGGTGGTCTATTAAAAACTATTAATTTTCTTTGTGCCCTGAGACTATTGGCTGTTGTCTGCAAGACAACAAGTGTGAGGTACAATCCAGATGTTGAATCCTGTATATGCCTTGGGAGTCATTAACCAAACAATGCCTAGAAAGGATGAGTTGCCATTCTCAAGTTGTTATGTAGACCAATTCACTGCTTTTATATTAAGGTCAGAGACATTGAGTTCTCAACTTTTCATGGATATCGCATTCTTAATTACTTGTAAAGGTGGCGTCTGACTCTTATGCTTGTTATGATACAGGTACCCAGCTTCCAGTGGAGCTTCTCCAGACTATTCTAAAAATGGCTCCAACAACAGAAGAGGAACTGAAACTTCGATTGTTTAGTGGCGAAATGTCTCAACTTGGCCCTGCAGAGAGGTTTTTGAAGGTCTTGGTTGACATACCATATGCTCTCCAGCGAGTGGAAACACTACTTTTTATGAACTCCGCTCAGGAAGAAGTATCCAGCATCAAAGAATCCTTGGCAACTCTAGAGGTAAATAATTACTACTTTGTTCAGACCGGGTGTTTGTTGCACTTCGGTTTCTTTGATTTATACATGATTCTCTGCTTAACTCGAGTTGGCAGAGGTGCAATATGGGAAATTGAGGGCAAACCTAATTCTAGTTCGTATACAGTTCTGCACAGAGATATATAGATTGATCATTGCCATTCCATAACCAAAATTCACCTCTCTTAATGGCAGGTCGCCTGTGGTAAACTCAGAGATAGCAGACTGTTTCTTAAACTCTTAGAAGCAGTCCTCAAAACCGGTAACCGCATGAATGATGGGACGTATAGAGGTGGTGCGCAGGCATTTAGGCTTGACACACTTTTGAAATTGTCTGATGTCAGAGGAAAGGATGGGAAAACCACCCTTTTGCATTTTGTCGTTCAGGAGATCATCCGTTCTGAAGGAATTCGAGCTGCTCGTTCTGCAAGCACGAGCCAAAGCATATCTAGTGTTAAGTCGGAAGATCTCGTGGATGATTCAAACCATGATTCAGCAGAACATTATCGTGCTCTTGGGCTGCAGGTGGTTTCTGGAGTCAGCAACGAACTCGAAGACGTGAAAAAAGCTGCCGTAATTGATGCTGATGGTTTATCGGCTTCGGTAGCGAAGCTGGAGGGCTCACTTGCAAAGACTAAACAGTTCCTCGACACTGAGATGAATAGCATGGAGGAAGAAAGCAAATTCTGTGACTCACTCACCAGTTTTGTCGAGTGTATAGAAGGTGATGTCGCACGGATATTGGGGGAAGAAAAGAGGATAATGGCTTTGGTGGAAAGCACGGCAGCTTACTTCCATGGAAGCGCAGGGAAATCAGAAGGATTACGGCTCTTTGTGATTGTACGTGATTTCTTGATAATGTTGGATAAGGCCTGCAAAGAAGTGAGAGGCTCGGCGACGAAGACAGTTAAGACTTCCAGAACAGAGACGCCAACCGCATCACCGTCCCGAGAAAACCATCAGCCATCACCTGATATCCGGCAGCGACTATTTCCAGCAATTTTAGACCGACAGATGTATGATTCTAGTTCAGATGATGAGAGCCCATTTCCATAGTTTTATATTGGTTTGCTGGTCTTTATTCAATGAAAAGTTGGTGGAATTCTAAGTATAGTCGTCTTTTGCTTGTAAAAGAAAGCGAGTTGAACAGACAATGCATACTCATGCTCTCAAACTCACCAAAACTGATTCTAATAGAGGCAGCTTTTCAGCTTTAATTATGTTTCATTAACATAAAAACTTTGTCCTTTGGGGCTTCGTCCAGTCATTGCCGCTGGAGAAAAAAGAAATGCTAAGCGGCCCTTTCATCCAGGAATATCCACATGACATCAGTGATTTAAAACAACACATAAGCTCGCATGAGTCATGCTGCTCATGGAAGACCAAGTACACATGGTACTGCAGATTATTTAGACCAAATATTTTGCAACTGATTAATGTACTCCAACAATATTGAGTAAAATGCAAGAAACACTTTTGTCACCTTACTTGTTCGGCCTCTTCTCTGTTATTCATAGATGAAAACCTTCACATACTAAATCATCAATCGTTTGGGACAGTAAAACGAAACTGAAGCAAAGAAAGATCTGCGTCAGGCTCACTACGGTGCAACTGGGGATCAACAAGGTTTTTATATGTCAACAAGCCCCACGTAAATAGTAATGATCTCTCAGCTAACTAGCGTCTGCAGGCCCCTATCCAACAAAAAAGCGGTCTTTGAGTCAGAAGAGATAATGACATCCATTGAGGCACCACCATCTCATTATTCACTACCGGATTCAGCATCTACATCAGGCCAATTAGCATATGCTGAGGCCAAACCTACTGATGAGAAAAGAAGACTTCACAGCAACTGCTAAAGCTTTCTCTTGATGCAGAAAGATAAACTTCGCTGACATCATGTTGATGTGTATCTAGTGATAGTTCAACGCTGCGTGTGTTGAACCTCATCACCCAAACTACTGAGAGAAACAAGAGTTTTAGACCCATATATACACGCATTAATCTTTGAATTGCCTTTAGCGATCATGGGCTAGCACCATATTACTCTGCCTTAAAAGAAGTGCCACGCAAGTTATCTCCATGCCAGCTTCTTTAACTCACCCACAAGAACATTTCTGATTTATGAAAAATCTTTCAATTGCGTTGCTATCCTGAGAGGACAGCCAAAAAAAAAAGAAGAAGAAGAAGAAGAGCTCAGCCCGTGGCTTCCCGAGTCTATCCCTCGTGCAAATGCAATCTGGATAGGCTCCGTATGATCCATCCCAACGCATCTGCTACTACAGAGGACTTCTCTCCACTCACAAACTCTTTTATAACGCCATTTACTTCTACCGAACTCTTCCCTGTTTCCTTATCCATAATTCTGTTCTTCATAAGTTTCCATACCCTCAATGATTCCTCCTGCAAACCCATATTGGCATAAATATTGGATAAAAGAATATAAGTCCCACAATCATCAGCTTTTAGCTCCACAAGCTTCTTGACTGCAACTTTTGCAAGCATTATATCTTGATGAGTTCGACACGCTAAGAGCAGAGATCCCCAGAGAGCAGCACAGTTGGGTTTCATAGGCATGGATTTTATGACTTCTCGGGCACTGTCTAATTGACCGGACCGACTAAGGAGATCAACCAAACAGCTGTAGTGCTCGAGCTTGGGTTCTATAGCATAAACTCCTTTCATCTGCCCAAAGATACTGAGACCTTCAGAGACAAAACCTGCATGACTGCATGCTGTAAGAATTGCCAGGAAAAGCATATCATCGATCCGAACATTTCTATCCAAAACCATCTGCCTGAATAATTCCAAGGCTTTCTTTCCGTAGCCATTAGTACCATATCCATAAATCATCACACCATAGCAAATGGCATTTTTCTCAGACATGCTATCAAAAGTCCTCCTAGCCTCATTGACACTCCCACATTTCATGTACATATCGAGAAGCGCAGCTTGAACAACTATGTCAACGTCAATTCTGTTCCTCTCCATATAGATATGTATCCATCTCCCTTGATCTAGCGCCCCCAGCTGGGCACATGCTGATAGTGCTCCAACCACTGCAACCTTATCAACCTTCACATGTTCCAAAAGCATCTGCTTAAAAAGTTTCAATGCTTCCAGGGGATTTCCATGCGAAACATATCCATCTAGCAGAATGCTCCAAGATATCACATTTTTCCCTGGCATCATATCAAATAGTTCACGAGCAGCCATCACATCTCCCACCTTGACATATCCAGCAATCATAGAATTCCATGTAACAGTATCTCTGATGGGCATGTTATCAAAGAAAAGTCGAGCCCTCACAACATCACCACTTCTCTGACAAAATCAAGAAGGCCTGTAAGCACAAATTCTCTAAGAGATAAACAATCACTTGTATGCATCCACATTTTTAAGAGGAGAAATTACTTAATGGAAAATGCAACTTTCTTCCAGTTTCATCGCTTCAAATTTCATAGAAGTTGCAATCTTTATCTTATATACTCTGAAGCCAATTCCTTTCCTTCTTCTTGCACGTGAAATGTAATTAAGTTCCCAACAAACTCAGGAAAATAACTTTGTATATAACCAAACCAGCATTCCAAGGCATCTATTAACAGTTGAAAAGAGCAGAAGATAAACAAGATCTGAAGTATCATTATTTACTCTCAAGTGGTGGTAGAAAAGAAGAAAAAAGTCATAAGCAACTATGATATCCACTGACATTAGGTAGCCAAATGCCTTATTCAGGTGGAAAAAACCGCAGAAAGGCAAAGCCTCATGTAAACAAACTTCTCTTCAACCGCAGATTTACTACTTAACTAAAGAAATCATGTGGAACAGACCTTACCATAAGCATCTATCATCATAGACCAAGAAATGACATCCTTTTCTGGCATTTCATCGAACACCTTCTGGGCCTCTTCTGTATTCCCGCACCCTACATAAGCACTCAATAATAGATTCCAAGACACCGAATCTTTTTCCTCGACCCCATCGAAAGCCATCCTCGCACAACCTATTTCTCCACACTTCCTGTACATACCAATCAACCCATTCACTGCGAACACATGATAACATCTTCCCCTCTTCACTAACTCCCCATGAACCGCCCTTCCCTCGCCCAAGCCCATCATCATCCCGCACGCTTTTAACACAAACGGGTACGTGTAATCATCCCCCACAAGGCCTTTCCTTCTCATACCCGCGTAAAAGCTCCAAGCTTTGTCCGGGTTTGAGCTGCTGACGTAGCCCCTGATCATGGTGTTGCACATGAAAACGCTCTGCATGTGAATTCGTTCGAACACCAACCGCGCGTAGTCCATGTTGGGCGGGTTCAACGATGTCAGGGAAGTGAGTAGCTTCCCCGACGTGAAGGAATCGGAGACGAAGCCGGTCGTGATGAGCTGGGCATGGATTTGAAGGATTTGCGACGTGTTCCTGGATCTCTGAAGAAGTGCGAGCAGTGGGTTTCCGAGGTGGGTTGGTGATGGGGAGTGAACCATAATGGGCGCAACAAGAAACCCACATCACACTCTGCCGAACTTGCATCCAAGACGAAGACGAAGAGCTCAGATTGAGTACTGAACAAGCGGGAAAGTATGCCAAGACATGCTTCTTTTTCACCGACACCGAGGGTGCGGAGTTCTACAATGGTCATGCTCATCGCCTTAATTCTACTGTTAATGCAAGATGCATGTCAGACATGGAAGCTATTGAGTAGGGGTGGAAATGGGTTTTAAACCCATATATAACACGTTTAAATTATAAATGAATCATATATGGGTCACTTATTTTTTAATAAAAAATAGTTAAATAGATTTAACAATCAAAGATTTAATATAGGTGGGTCTTAAGTAAACCGTTAAATAAGTGGATCGGTCGAGTTATAAATGATCCGACCTAAATCGACCCATTTAACCTATTTATGACCAATTTATTGTAATGTAAAATTTTTTATCCATATCTGACACGACATATACTCGATCCATACCCAACTCATTTAACTAAATTTAAGAAAGCTTATTTCTTATATTATATATATATGATATTGCTAAAATAGTTTTATACAAAACAAATCTAATAGACAATTTTTTTATCAAAAAAAAAATTAATGGACAATTTTTATAATTTTAAAAATAATTTTTTTATAATTTTTTTATAATTAAAACTTTAATTATTTTTATTTTTATTTTTAATAATATAATTTTTAATTTTCTTTTTCTCTTTTCTTTTTTTCTTTTTTGGCTAGTTGCCGGCCACGACGATAGTCGGCAATTGGCCATTAGGCAAGCCTCGAGCTTGCCCGACTTGCCGACGCCGGGAGCTCGAGGCTCACCGAGATCCGAGCTTGAGCTCGCTCCAACGAGCTCGCTCGCCGGACGCGAGCTGAGCTCGAGGCTCTCTCGATCAGCAAGGCTCGAGCCTCGCCCAACACCGGCGAGTTTGAGTCTCACCAGATTAGCAAGGCTTGAGCCTCATTGGGCGTTGGCAAGGCCTTCGCCTTGCTAGATCCGGCGAGCTTGAGCCTCGCCAAATCCAACAAGCCTGAGCTCGCCTAATCACGACAAGTTCAAGTTTCGCCAAATCGGCGAGACCTCCACTTCGCCAGATCTAACGAGCTCGAGCTCACCCGATATCGGCGAGCTCGAGGCTCGCCTGGCCGATCATCGGCCATCGTAGTGCCGGCCACCGGAAGGAGGAGGAAGAAAGAAAAAAAAAAGCAAAGAAAATTAAAATTAAAAAATAATAATTTTGATTTTTATAAAAAAAAATTATTTTTGTAAAGTTTAAGATGAAAATAGAGATTGTGAGGTTTTGGTTAAAAGTGAGTTCTAAATCCACGTTTAAAACCCATTTAAGACTACTAGGAAAGCTACTGTTGGAGCAAACAGACAGACAGACAGGCTAAAGGACTGCACGTGAATTTCGGTGACCGTGTCGAGATCTTCCTCTAAAGTGATTTGCTTTGGAAGCAATGCCTTTTCATATTTGATTCCGGTCTTTCGAGTTAAGCTTGTGACTTTTGTATTATTCCTGTAATTTTTTATTTGATTTCCGACCCTTGCAATTTAGTTTTCAAGCAATTTATCTTTCTTGTCTTTTCTAGATCGATCTAATGAGTTCCATTTGACACTTTGCTCTGAGGATCTGGCACGTCCCTTTAGCATGCCTATTAGTCGATGCTGCTTTGAAAAAACTAGTCTTTGGGGAGAAGTGACGACTTTTTAGTCAAGGTAGAACCTGAGGTAAAGCGTTACTTTACAGTTCATCGGGTGAGCATTGGGCTTGGTTCAACTCAAGAACCTAGATTGAATTGATCTAAGACCCATCGGTTCAGGGCTAGTTTCAAAGAACTGAAGTCCCTTTCAAAAGAACAAAAATGCCTTTGCAATCATCAAAAATTAAATCATGATTCTCAACATGAATAAATAACAACATAACCACTTGACTATTAACTGTTTTTTTAAGTAAAATGGTACTATTTTTATATCTCATTATGAAAATCTGCTTTTTTTACTAAAAACATATAATGTTAGTTATTGGATAAAACCAAGAACTGAATCAAAATCGATCGATTCCAAAAGCGACCAGTCGGGTTCCAATTCCAATCTTTTGGAATCTAGGGTAACAGAGTCAATCCCAAATGTAGAGCTAAGAATTGGCTAAGAAGCCACCTATTTTGAAATCGATTTCCCCTATTATTTGTTACTATAAAGCCACAAAAAAAAAAAAGTGCAATATCCATGTTGAATGTAACATACTTTAATCTACAAAAAAAAAAAAAATTTCCATGTGTGCCTTTTGCAATGTACTAAATTATTGTCTAAATTTTCATAAACTTATTAAACGACGGTTAATTTAATTTTAAACTTTTTAATTTGATCAATTTAGTTATGAAACTTTGTGCAAAATTCTAATGTAGTCCATTTAACTGATTTAGGCCAAAAATCGCGACGTCAAAACGAAATCGTTTTGAGAAATTTCATATTTTTTCTTAATTTTCATTTCATTTCATTTTCCCTATTTATCTTCCAAAAAGGTTGGAGGGATTATCAATGTCTCGAGCAAGGCGTCATAGCCCTCATCGCCCATGAGCCACCTCTGCCCTCATCAAGCGAATTGTGCAGTCTTTATCAAAAGAATAGTTCGCGCGCATGATATTGTATCGACAGGTTAGGCAATCGACCTTGATTTTGATCTTGTGCAAGTGTCGCAACTTGCACGACGATATGATGCTCGACAACAGGATGATTTCTCGACTTAGAGGATTGAGAAGATAGGCCATGCAGTGAAGGTCATCAGAGCAGAGCAACCCGTGACATGAAGCTCTGGCTCCTTAGAGTCATGACCTCACGCTTGATTTGGAAAGCAAAGTTACTAACAACTTATCTTCTCTCACATAGACATACAACAATCAATGTTAACTGGTTTGTCATGTCAGTAATTTCCAATCGAAATTAACCAATGGATTATATCCAAAAATTATCAAAAGATTTAGGATTAAACCGACTAAGAATTGAATTGGCAATCATATAATAAATTTAGGATTTATAGGACAATTTTTCTTCGAATTAAGAATGAACGGTTACCGATTCATTGATACACACCTCTTACCTTGAGCATGTCAAAAAGCTTTTGCCTCGCTCCAAATTTATTATCGACCTGTAAAAAGATCAATCGGAGAGTCTCAAATCGACTTCACGATCTGGAAGACTGTCTTGGACAGCAACTGGAAGTGGTTGCCATCATCATTTTCTCCGTTGTTGAAGCGATCATCATGCAGAACCAAGCGGATTCCATGTACTTTTCGCAGCGGCCTTTGATCATCTTTTGTTTATGTTCTCTCAATGTATCAAAACCATAGACTGAAGCGGCCCATCCATTGATTTCTATAAGATGGCGTAATTGATTGATTGATAGTCGAGCGCCTCGTCTTCTGTCGACCAATGGAGGACGAGTTCTGAAACATTCTCATCATGCTTAAGCGTCCTCCTCGGACTCAAAAAGGAGACGGTCATGTCGGATCATAAAGAGACTTTCTTTCGTTTTATCCAGAAGAACCATAAAGTATGGATTCACCCCACTAGTGGAATGGAGGTCGAAATCTACTTTCTTTATTCAGAAAGACCGAGTGACGAAGAAACATTGATGATTTGCTAAAAAAAAGAAAAAGGAACATTGATGAAAGCAATACATTTAACCGTAAAGATTGCATTAAGAAAAGCCAACTTTGAAAATTTGGCTTCCTCGTTAAGAAATGAATAGTTTAGACGAACAATTCGATTTCGATTCTTGTAAACACCTTCCCTTTGAGCTTCATATTCAAATTTCGAGAGTAACAGAGTCCATGATACAATCCATTCAAACGAATCATCCGCCCATGTATGGTATGGCAAGGCGTGGGATGGATAGTATTTTTGCGCGAAAGAGGAAGCGAGTTAAGTCGGTCTGCCCCATAAAAATTCTACCAGTACATTGGTCATTCATCTACATCCATAAGCATAGCTCAAAACAAGAACCGGAAAAAAGGAGGAAGAAGAAGAAGAGGAAAATTGCACACACCAAAAGAACCTAAAACGGCTAGAAGAACGAAGGGGAGAACATGGATTACATAGGAAGTGAAGCATTGGGGAACAGAACAACGTCAGTGAACCATCTGCAGACCTAAGTTATCTGGACTCACGACCCAGCTGCGCATTAGCCTTAGGTGGCGGTGGCGGAGACGTAGTAAGCGACGGAGAAGAGGCCGTGTACGAAGCAGACGATGCCCCCGATGGAGAGGAAGTGGTGGTGCGAGAAACCGCAGGAGCCTCTGGACTTGCGGTTCGACAGCGTCCCGATGACCAACAGGGATAGGCCGATCGCCAGTATGATCCTGACCCATTAATCCACGGTCAATCCGCAATTGAAATCGATGGATAGTTGTTGAAAAGGAGGAAGAAAGAGTATACCAGGTGAAGACAAGGCAGGCTATGGTGAGCTGGCGATTGGGGGAGGCCTTCTGGAGCTCGTCTTGGGTGCAGATACAGTTGTAGCAGCCGCCGAGCAGATTGGCGAGGATATGGGCTAAGGCGAGGAATACCGCCGCGCCAAAACCGAGCTTGAACGCCTCCGGGCTCGGCTTTTTGCACTCGAATATCCACAGCCTCATGTGCTTTTCCTGAACACCACGAAGACTCCCTGGTTATTGCATCTTCAAGAAACGTTAAAGATGCCATATCTTTTTCTTCATTCTTTTCTATTTCAAGTTTACCTTGTTTTGCTCGACCTCAGCTTCCAGGCCAAGAATCCCGGCTGCAATATCCAGGCCTATGATCAGGATGCACACGAGAATGCCCCCTCCTTTCACCATTTCTGAGAAACTCTGCTGCTGCTGCTGCTGCTGCTGTTGCTGTGTATGTGGGGGTGTCTGGGAGAAAGGAGAGGAAGAATTAGGTTGTGCTTTTTAAAGAGGGACAAAGTGGGACAAAAGTCATCAAGATGTGTGCATGGGGTTTAGTAAAGAAATCAAGAATGTGGTTGTGCCTAAGGAAAAACTGAAAAAAGAGATGGGGAGGAGAATGTGGTGAGCTGTTTGAAAAGAGGGCCAAAAAAAGCTTCTTTTCTTCGTCCACCACGCGGTGCCAAAAAAACACATTTTTTTTTTTTTTTTCACTTTGCTTTCTTTCTCTTTCCCTTCTGTAAGATCCCTTTGATGGAGGAGCAAGGAAAGCAGAGAATAAACCAACTCACACGGATAGGAAAGAGTGACCCGGCGATTGAAATCACACCGTCGCTGTCTAACCTATATAACATGACAATATTCGAGGCAGTGTGTCATCTGTAGCGCAGTGACCGCAGCGGCAGCATCTTCTTTAATGGTTCCATCAGCCTGGACCAAATCAGGGGGGAACATCTTACTAATCATGGGAAGCTTTCTACATGGGCAACGTGCCCAGCCTAGATCTCGTTAATCCTGCTCATTACAGAACCCTTGTCTTGTTTTTGATTTTCGGTCGGTGCGAATGCGATCGAATTGTGTCTTTAGACCAGCTTGTGGTATACAACTTTAGATAAAAGGATTCTGGACATCATGGCAGAATGGTACAAGCTCTTCAGAGAGTGGGAAAACAAAAGAGCAGAGCTGACAAATGGGGAAAAAAGAGCAAACCGCGTTAACGGGGCAAATGTGGGCCCTCGCGGGCGACGATTGATTCGGAAGCCGTAAGCCTCGGGTCAAAGAATCAGTGGATCCGTGACGCCAAGGGTCAAGCTCTGGGGTCAGGTCCCATCATCTATCTGCACGAGCCTCGAGCTTTGTGAAAGTTTGGAGGAATGCAGCCGGACCGGTTCTATTCGGAAATCGCATCGGACCATCTTAAAAATAAATCCGGTTTCCGCTAGAATCAGTCTGATTTCGGGTTTCGAGTGAAGAAATCACTCAGGAGCCGTCGGACCGATTTTAGGAACTTACCTTGGAATCGGTTTCACGAGATAATTTCTCATTTTCTCTCTCGGACATAAGTCGCAGCCCTTCTTAGTTCTTTCCTCTTGTCTCGCGATCGCACTTTTCTCTTCGCCTTTTGAGCCCTCCCTCTGAGGTCGGCTCTCGCGGTGGCGGCTCCGACGTCATCTCTCGCTCCCTCGCTCTCAAGTCCGGCGCCGATCACTTCTAAAGAAAGTCCAGGTCAAATAAAAATTTAATAAGATGGGTCCTCGGTGGATCGCTGGCTTGAGAGAGTACAGACACTGAGTCATCATTAGTAAAGTAGATTTACCATATTGCCATCTGGTTATTTGCCGTACATTCCTCTGTTAATAATGCACATTTTTCTGTACGAAAATGAAATAAGAAATTCTTCATAGTCCTTTCCGACTCTCTCTTTCTATTTTCCTGAATGGAAATATGAAAATGAGATAAGAAAAAAAGCTAAATAGACTTGCCGATATCAATAGAATCTATCTACATTTTGAGATAATTTCAACCTCCCTTTATTAATAGTTAAAGTTCAGGACAAACGAGATTAGCTATTGTGATTGATATGGCTTCCGATATACATGCGGTCTAATTGGCGAACACCAAAAGACAAAGGAAAGAGTAGGTCCGATTGCATTTAACCAATATCTATAGTAATCACGATCCATATGATGAAACCAGATGCTACTTACTTTGTCCTTTCTTTTATATTACTAGCACAAACGGACATGCGCTTCATGTATGCAAAAAGAGATTAGCAAAATTAGCATATAACAAATTTCGCAAAGTCATGTCATTGCGAAATATTTGAATCAAGATTCAATAAATAAAAAAAAAAAACTTTAATGGCGCATGAAATCGCATTCATATCATTTAGGAAAAGATAAAAGAAAGCCTTGAGATCCCTCAAAAGTGGAGCTAGCGTTGCCACAACCAACTCAAGGACAAGAACAGCAGAAGAGCAGGGCAGAAGGAACAGAGCTGGGCTTAAGCATTTGGGCTACAGTCACAGATCTTCCGCACCTTCTCCTCGTAATTCCTCGTGGTTTTGGAGGGGAGCTCGAGCCCATTTCAATGGCGGGTCCGTTCACACCCTTTTCTCACGCACAGGAGGTCTACGTTCTGATGACCCCACCACCCGACAAGGAAAAAAAGGGTGAAATTTTTATTTGTCATTTTAACTTCTTATGATTCTTTTCTTTTTGTCCTTCTACGCGGCGTACTGGATTCAAAACGGCGAGGATGATGATGCAAAATGAGAGAGAACCAGGCGTTGTCGTACCGGACGAACTCGAATGTGCAGCTCTGTGATAATAGGGAAAGGCGCGTGGCTCTCTGTGGATCTGCTGTAAAGAAGATTCCTCCGGTGATTAACGGGCAACATGCCAAAAAAAAAGTCCATAAAGGATCGGAGTCGATCACCATGTTCATCATCACTTTCGCAGCGAAGCACGACGCCTCTTGATTACAAAATGGCATGCTCATCTCTTCATCTCTTAACTATACCGACTCTAAAAGACAAAACAGCAAATAACCAAAAAGAATTTCAAACCAAGAACGAGACAGAAGAAGAAGCCATGTCCGATTTCTCTTTTTTTCAAGATTTTTTTTGGGGGCGGAGCCATATCGGAAGATGGTTGTATTAGTTCTACCTGTTGACATATACGCGAGAGACTCGACACGAACCCGGATAGCCATTCCCACCCGGAGACGTCCTCCGTGGCACCCGCTCTCTTCCCTCAAACGGGGGACTGATTTGGAGGAGGAGCTTCAAGATTCAACCACATCTGCTCCTGCATCAGCATCTGCATCCTCATACTCATCTCGGACGTCTCCTCCTCCTGCTCCTGCTGCTTCAGCAGAAACTGCCATTGCTGGTATGTGGCTGCGGCCGCCGCCGCCGCCGCACCGTACTCCTGATCGCACCACTCTGCGTGAGCCGGAGGCGAGTTCACCATGCTCTCCAGCAGATGCTGCATATTCAACCTCGCTAACGTCCCGCCGCCGCCAACGTCGTCGTCCGTCGGGCAGTGGGGAAGGAAACATGGGGTCGGCGGCGGCGGCTCGCGGGGCACGAGCTGGAGAGCGCACTTCGCCAGCTGTTGCTGGTACGGCACGTGCTTGCAGGCCTCCTCCAGCGTGGTGAGCATGTCCATCTTCTTCTCTTCGGGCGGCATCACCAGCTCGCGCAACTGCCTCATGCAGTCGCCTATCTTCCTCCGCTTTTCTCTGGCCCTCTTCGTCTTCTCTGGGTCGGGCGGGGAGCGCTTGCGAGCCGGGCCGGGGCCCGCCGCCGCTGCCGGCTGCGGTTGGAGCGGCTCGAGGGAGCGGAGGAGGTCGGACAAGCGGTGGAAGGGGAAGCAGAGGGTCGAGGTCGTCGGCGGCGGCAGCGGGCAGCGAGGGGAAGTTAAACGTAGACGAACCGGGAGCGAAGTCGGGGAAGCCATGATCGGGTTCTTGCTTGGGCATCTTGAGAGGGGACGGCGAGCAGCGAAACGAGAGCTGCTCATGCTCTCAAACTCATCAAGCAAGAACCCGGTCATGGCTTCCCCGAAACTGACTCAATGAGAAGTTGGTGGAATGCCCAGTTCCTTTCCTGGAAAATATGGTGTTTCCAGAAAATATTTTCCAAGAAAAGGAAAATGTAATTATTTTCTTGTGTTTTGATAAAACCTGAAAATAAAGTGTAAAATAATTTTCGTCGTTCGGTATAAAAAATATTTTTTTTCATATACTCTTTTTCATTTATCTTATTTTAAAAATGGATTTTTCATATTTTTTAAAATCTATTTTTTTTTTTTCAATTTTCTTTTCCTTTTCTTTTTTCTTTGTTTTCCATCTCTTTTTTCTTGGCTGGCGCTGGCCACGGCGATGGCCTGCGATTGGCCACCGGCGAGCCTCGAGCTTGTTGACGAGCACGAGACTTACCGCTTCCCAAATTGGCGGCGTGAGCGTTGAGCTTGAGGCTCGCCGGATCGATAAGCGCGAGCTTGAGATCAACAAGCTCAAGGTTCGCTTGGCAACGGCCAATGACTAGCCAAGAAAAAAAGATGGAAAATAAAGAAAAGAAAAAAGAAATTAAAAATAATTTGAATTAAAAAAGAAAAATAAAATTAAGAAATAATTTGAATAAAAAATAAAAGAATAAGAAAAAATGAGGAGAAAGTGAGGATTTGTAAATTTGAGATAAAGAGATCAAATGAGGTTGAAAACATTTTCCCCTAATTCAAAAAACTTTTTTCCTTTAATGAAAACATTTTACTCATGGAATTCATTTTCCGTGAAACGAACGCTGGAAAATCCGGAAAACATTTTCCCGAAAATTACTCTCCACAAAACAAATGGAGCCTAAGTATAGTTGTCTTTGGCTTGTAAAAGAAAGCGAGTTGAACAGAAACTGCATACTCATGCTCTCAAACTCACCAAAACCGATTCTAATAGAGGCAGCTTTTCAGCTTTAATTATGTTTCATTAACAAAAAAACTTTGTCATTTGGGGCTTTGTCCAGTCATTGCCGCTTGAGAAAAATGAAATGCTAATTGGCCCTTTCATCCAGGAATATCCACATGACATCAATGATTTAAAACAACACATAAGCTCGCATGAGCCATGCTGCTCATGGAAGACCAAGCACACATGGTACTGCAGATTGCTTAGACCAATTATTCTGCAACTGATTAATGTACTCCAACAATATTGAGTAAATTGCAAGAAACACTTTTGTCACCTTACTTGTTCGGCCTCTTCTCTGTTATTCATAGATGAAAACCTTCACATACTAAATCATCAATCGTTTGGGACAGTAAAACGAAACTTTGAAGCAAAGACAGATCTGCGTCAGGCTCATTACGGTGCAACTGGGGATCAACAAGGTTTTATATGGCAACAAGCCCCACGTAAATAGTTATGACCTCTCAGCTAACTAACGTCTGCAGGCCCTCATCCAACAAAAAAGTGGTCTTTGAGTATAATGACATCCATTGAGGCACCATCATCTCATTACTCACTACCAGATATAGCATCTACATCAGGCCAATTAGCAATTTAGCATATGCTGAGGCCAAACCTACTGATGAGAAAAGAAGACTTCACAGCAACTGCTAAAGCTTTCTCTTGCTGCAGAAAGATAAACTTCGCCGATCGTGTTGATCCGCATCTAGTGATAGTTCAATGCTGCGTGTGTTGAACCTCATCGCACAAACTCCTGAGAGAAACAGAGTTTTAGACCCATTTATACGCACATTTATCTTTGAATTGCCTTTAGTGATCATGGGCTAGCACCGTATTACTCTGCCTTAAAAGAAGTGCCACGCAAGTTATGTCCATGCCAGCTTCTTTAACTCACCCACAACAATATTTCTGATCTAGGAAAAATCTTTCAATTGCGTTGCTATCCTGAGAGGACAGCCAAAAAAAAAAGGAGCTCAGCCCGTGGCTTCTCGAGTCTATCCCTCATGCAAATGCAATCTGGATAGGCTCCGTATGATCCATCCCAATGCATCTGCTACTACAGAGGACTTCTCTCCACTCACAAACTCTTTTATAACGCCATTTACTTCTACCAAACTCTTCCCTGTTTCCTTATCCATACTTCTGTTCTTCATAAGTTTCCATACTCTCAATGATTCCTCCTGCAAACCCATATTGGCATAAATATTGGATAAAAGAATATAAGTCCCACAATCATCAGCTTTTAGCTCCACAAGCTTCTTGACTGCAACTTCTGCAAGCATTATATCTTGATGAGTTCGACATGCTAAGAGCAGAGATCCCCAGAGAGCAGCACAGTTGGGTTTCATTAGGCATGGATTTTATGACTTCTCGGGCACTGTCTAATTGACAGGACCGACTAAGGAGATCAACCAAACAGCTGTAGTGCTCGAGCTTGGGTTCTATACCATAAACTCCTTTCATCTGTCCAAAGATACTGAGACCTTCAGAGACAAAACCTGCATGACTGCATGCTGTAAGAATTGCCAGGAAAAGCATATCATCAAACCGAACATTTCTTTCCAAAACCATCTGCCTGAATAATTCCAAGGCTTTCTTTCCGTAGCCATTAGTACCATATCCATAAATCATCACACCATAGCAAATGGCATTTTTCTCAGACATGCTATCAAAAGTCCTCCATAAATCAGGAGGGAAGATATTACTAATCTGGGGAAGGTTTCTTCATGGGCAATATGCCCAGCCTGGATCTTGTTAATCCTGCTCATTACAGAACCCTTCTCTTGTTTTTGATTTTCGGTCGGTGCGGTCGAATTGTGTCTTGGACCAGCTTGAAGTATACAAAATAAGAATCCGACTTTTTTCGATTTTTCAATTTGCTTAATACATTATACAAAATGATTGTGGACACTCTCCAGAGATGGGAAAACATAAGAGCGGACAAATGGAAAAAAAGAGCAAACCGCGTTAACGGTACAAACGGGGGCCCTCGCGGGCCGCGATTGATTTGGAAGCCGTAAGTCTGGGGTCAGAAAATTGGTGGTTCCGAATCACCAAAGGGTCGAACTTGGGTCAGGTCTTCATCATCCATATGCTCGAGCCTCGAGCTTTGTGAAAGTTGGATGAATACAGTGGGACCGATTCTATTCGAGAGTCGGATTCGATCACCCTAAAAACAAATCCAATCCCTGCTGGAATTGGACCGGTTTTGCGTTTCAAGTGAAAAATAAACCAAGAGGCGGACCCATTTTTTGAACCACGTTGGAATCGGTTTCACAAAAGAAGAAAGCCCCTAATCTTTGTTGGCCACGTCTCTATCAGACATAACTCGCGGCCCTTCTCGATTCTTTCCTTTTCGCTCGTGCTCGCATCTTTCTCTTCTCCATTTGAGCCCCCTCCCTCTGAGGCTCCGACGTCATCTCGCGCTCCCTTGCTCTTATTTCTGGAATCAATCACTCCTAGCGAAAAGTGCGGATCAAAATAAAAAAAAGTTTAAAAATATTTAAAAATGGGTCTTTGGTGCATCGCTGGCTTGAGAAAATACAGACTCGCAAGCCAGCAGATAGTAAAGTAAGTTCACCACATTGCCATCTCTTGTTATTTGCCGTACATTCTTCTGTTAATCCACATTTTTCTATATGAAAATGAAATAAGAGATTTTTCATAGTGCCTTCCAACTCTCTCTTCTTCTTTATTTCGTTGTTTCCTTGAATAGGAATATAAAAATGAGAATAGAAAAAGAGTTAAGTAGACTTGCCCATATCTATTCAATGTGTCTACATTTCCAGGCGATTTTCGATCTCACTAGTTTAATAGTTCGGGTCCGTGGGACACACGAGTTTGGTTAGCGCGATTAATGTGGCTTCCGATATATGCACGGACCACCAAAAGACAGAGAGACTATGTCTTATTGTATTTATTAATAGCGGTAGTAATCGCGATCCATACGATAAAATAAGGTACTACTTACATTGCCTTTTATTTTGTATTACTAGCATAAACGAACCTGCACTTCATGTATGCGGAAAGAAAAAAGCATTTAACAGATTTGGCAAAATCGTCTTATTGCGGAGTATCTGACTATAATGGCGCAATATGAAGAACATGTCTATAATAACGCTGATATTATTTTGGAGACGGAAAAGAAAAAGCCTTTAGATCCCTCAAAAGTGCAGTACAGCATTGACGAATTCTCATAGCCGGAGCCACGACCAGCTCAAGGACAAGAAGAGCAGTGCAGAAGGAACAGGTGGGCTTAAGCATTTGGGCTTTACCGTCACAGATCTTCCGCACCTTCTCCTCGTAATTCCTCTTGGTTTTAGAAGTGGTCGAGCCCATTTCAACAGGAGATCTTCGTTCGTTCTGATGACCCACCACCCAACAAGGAAAAGAGGGTGATGTGTATATTTTATATGACATGGTTTGTCTTTTTTAACTTCTTCTGTTTCGTTTCTTTTTGTCCTTTTACGCGGTGTACCGGATTCAAAACGGCATGGATGATGATGATGCAAAATAAGAGGAAGAAGCCGGGCATTGTCGTACCGGACGAACTCGGATGTGCAGCTCTGTGATAATATGGAAATGCGCGTGGCTCTCCGAGAATCTGCTGTAAAAAAGATTCCTCCGGTGATTTAACGGGCAACATGCAAAAAAAAAGTCCATAAAGGATCGGAGTCGATCGCCATATTCATCATCACTTCCGCAGCGAAGCATGACGCCTCTTGATTACAAAATGGCATGCTCATCTCTTCATCTCTTAACTATACCGACTCTAAAAGACAAAACAGCAAATAACCAAAAAGAAGTTTAAACCAAGAACGAGACAGAAGAAGAAGAAGAAGAAGCCATGTCCGATTTCTTTTTCTTTTCCCCCTTTTTTTCTCAAGATCTTTCTTGGGATCGGAGCCATATCAGAAGATGGTTGTATTAGTTCTACCTGTTACCATATGCGCGAGAGACTCGACACGAACCCGGATATCCATTCCCACCCCGGAGACGTCCTCCGTGGCACTCACTCTCTTCCTTCAAAAGGGGGATTGATTTGGAGGAGGAGCTTCAAGATTCAACCACATCTGCTGCTGCTGCTGCTGCTGCATCAACATCTGCATCCTCATACTCATCTCGGACGCCTCCCCCTCCTGCTCCTGCTGCTTCAACAGAAATTGCCATTGCTGGTTCGTTGCTGCGGCCGCCGCCGCCGCACCGTACTCCTGATCGTACCACACCCCATGAGCCGGAGGCGAGTTCACCATGCTCTCCAGCAGATGCTGCATATTCAACCTCCCCAACGTCTCGCCGTCGTCGTCCGTCGGGCAGTGGGGAAGGAAACATGGGGTCGCCGGCGGCGGCGGCGGCTCGCGGGGCACGAGCTGGAGAGCGCACTTCACCAGCTGTTGCAGGTACGCCACGTGCTTGCAGGCCTCCTCCAGCGTGGTGAGCATGTCCATCTTCTTCTCTCCGGGCGGCATCACCAGCTCGTGCAACTGCCTCAAGCAGTCGCCTATCTTCCTCCGCTTTTCTCTGGCCCGCTTCGTCTTCTCTGGGTCGGGCGGGGAGCGCTTGCGAGCCGGGCCGGGGCCCGCCGCCGCCGCCGGCTGCGGCGGCGGCGGCGGCGGCTGCGGTTGGAGCGTCTCGAGGGAGCGGAGGAGGTCGGAGAAGCGATGGAGGGGGAAGCAGAGGGTCGAGTCGTCGGCGGCGGCGGCGAGCGAAGGGGAGTTAAACCTAGACGGACCGGGAGCGAAGTCGGGGAAGCCATGACCGGGTTCTTGCTTGGGCATCTTGAGAGGGGACGGCGAGTAGGGAGAGAGCGGGGACGGCAGTGGCGACCAGAGAGGGGACGGAGAAGAGGAGGAGGAGAAAGGGGAAGGGGATGAGGAGACGACGGGGTCGTCGAGCAAGAGGGACCGGAGGCTGACGCCGGCGAACATGGCGTCGAAGTTGGACATGTCCTCTGCGGCCGCCGGAGGGGATGACGACAGCAGGAGGCGGCGGCGGCTGCGGCGGCTCGAGGAGGGCTCGCCGCCGTAGAAGGCCGAGAGAGGATCGCCGTTCATGTTGAGAGAGAGAGAGAGAGAGAGATTGCGAATGGAAAATGGCGAAGCAAGCGTGTGTCGTCCCCCCGTTTATATTACGCAGGCGATACCAGCTCCCTCGCCCCCGGGGGGACACGTGGCGGGGAGGGATTAGGGACGGGACGGGGGGGGACGTACGGTAAAAACAGAATCAGAAAGGGCGGCTACATGCTCGATGACGATTGGGTGCGCGCGGGAGGGATGTCTCTCTCTCTCTGACATGCATGTCGTTTTGTTTCCTCGTTGCCGTTTGTATTTCCCCTCCCCCAGCCTCTCTCTCACCGGGAAAATGCGAGGTCGCCTCGCCGAAAAAACTAATCCGACTGTTTCTTTTTTGTTAAATCTTTCTTTTACATTGGAATTAGAAGCATTGGGGGCTTTTGGTTTTGCGGTGCCAGGACATATTTACGAGCGCCACGGCCCCCCCAGAAAGAAAGAAAGAAAGAAACGCTCGGAATTGAAAAAGAGCAAAACCCCAGCTGTATCCCTGAGGGATTTTGATTACCCACTCAAAGCGTTGCCGTTTTAGGCCTACGAGCCACATACTCGTCCGCTCAGAAGACGTAAACAGAAGTGGGGAAAAAAGTGGAGAAGAAAAAGAGAGGCAGATGGGGAGGGCGCGGAAGGGAACGCACGACCCGGACGTACGGCGTTCGCATCGGCTGGCAATCCGACGCCCCTGTCCCTGCCGATGGTGAGGTCGCTGTCTTCGCCAGTGCCGCTGCCGGTACCGATACTACCCTGCGGGAAGTAAAACAGACGCGAAAGACGCGGCGCCTCTTTTCCTCTTTTCCTCCCAAACTCGTATGCAGGCAAAAGGAATATGTCCGTTTTTTTCTTTTCTTCAAGGAGGAAAGGCCATTTTTCATTTTCAATGTAAAAAGGAAACAAATCACCAAAAACTCTAAACTTTGACTAGAGTGACAAATTTATTCCAAAACCTTTTTCATAACATAAAAAACCCTAAATTTATATTCGCGTGACTCATTTACTCCGAAGTATAAGGCATTTTCATCTTTTATTTTAAATTTTTTTTTCTTCTTCTTCTCTCTTCCCTTCATCAGCCATGGCCAAGGGAAGCCGATGTTGAGCAAGGATTACCCTTGCTAGCCCTCGTTGATGTCGAGCGAGGGCGGCCCTCTCATCAAATTTGGTGAAGGCCCTCCTGGGGGCATCGATGGCCCTTGCCAAATCTAGTGAGGGTTGTCTTTGCCTGACCCAAGCGAAGGTCGTCTTTGCTTGGGTCTGGCTTCCCACCAAAAGAGGGAAGAGAGAAGAAGAAAAAATATATAAAGAAAAATAATAAGATGAAAATGTCTGACCATAAAATTTATGTAAATATGTCACGATTAGCAAATTTTGAGATTTTTTGTATCGCAAAAAATAAATTTGAGATTTTTTATGGGTTTTTCCTAGGGTGTGCATGGTCCGAACAAGCGATTTCCGACCTAGAATCGGGAACCGCCTGCTAAGGACCGGTTCCGGAAAATGGGAACCGAGATCCACCTGTTTGTTACATGGATCCACCCGGGAATCGAACCACCAATCCGGTTCCCAAGTGGATCTAATAGAACCGGTATAGAGAAAGGTTAAATGTATCACAATTAACAAAGTTTAGGATTTAGTGTGCCACTAAAAAAAGTTCAAGATTTTTGATGGATTTTTCCCATTTAAAAACGAGAAGACTGGTTTGAAAACTCAATCGAGTGAACTTGTCGCCATTTATCCATACAACTTTTATGTAAAGCCAGACCCCCGAGTGAGAGCTTTAACAAGCAAAGGAGGAGGAGCCTGAAGAGGAAAAGGGGAGGTAAAACGGACAAGCCAAGCTTGCGTTTTGGCCTGCACATAGTTTCTAGAGCCAAATGCAACGCAAAATGGATAAAACCGCATGGCCGATTTGAAAAAAATAAAGAACAAGAAAAGAAAAGGCAAAACCTCCAATCTGCAAGAGCAGAAAATCGCATCAAGGATTGGCAGATAAAAAGAATGACGATGCACTAGACTACTTCTTTCCCTTTTTGTTTCTATTTTAGATTACAGATATACCCAAGACTAAAACAAAAAATGCACTACCACTAAATGATGAATTACAAGATTACAGAGGAGGTAAAAAAATAAAAAAGGAGGAGGAGGAGGAGGAGGTAGGGATGGGGGGAGGGAGAAAAACAATAAAACGAGACTGTACACAATAATGATGCAGGGGAAGCAGCACCACCCCCTCGCGCTTTATCAGGAGGTACCGAACTGAGCTGTGTAGTTATCTTGAAGCTAACAGAAACACGAGTAGTTGTCAGGTTAGTTATTTGCTGTGCCGCCTTCTCTTTCCCCTGGACGCAGAAATTGAAGAGGTCACCGATCCCACACTGCCTGAAACACCGCGGGCCTGTTCTTCAGCCAGTGCACCATCTCTCGGTCCATCACAGTGTTGTTCAAAACCGCATCGAGCATTGGGCTCCCAAACACTTTGGGCGAGCTGCTAAATGACCATATCCGGTCCTTTGGCCACGGTCTCTGGGGCTGTTTCTCCTGGAGAGACAAAGTGAGGGTTTAAACGACACTAAAACTGTTGCAACTTCTAATGGTATTCTCAAGTTAAGATAATCGCCACACTCCATTTAGATTAAAGGTTACGGGTTTCACTTCACTTTCAACTCATTCAACAGCTAGTGCTCCTCGCAGAAATATTCACAACCTCCCATCAGATTACCTAATCCCAAAATATGACCCAGCTTTGCCTATCTACAAAACTCAGTTTTCTGATTGCATCCCAAATCGTAGTTTTGTGAGCATGTTAAAATGACTTTCTCCCTGAATCAAACTAAATGATGAACCAAAGCAACAGCTTGACATGCTTTCTAAGAAAAAGTTTTTTCTCATCAATGTTGCACCACATGAAACATCCCTATAGAGCAATTTCAAAATGAAAGAATATTCCAGAATATAGAAAAGGGAACTAGCAAGCCAACGAATTAAGCAAAACCAAAGGTAAGAACAGGTTGAATAAGAACACCTCAGCATCTTAAAATTTCATATGCATGCATTACCTGCCTCAGTAGAATGCTTAAAATCACGAGTGTTTGTACCGTTTCTAATATAAATAAAAAGGAGAAAAACAGTAACAGACTTACCATTCTTCCCAGCATAAATCTAACGGTCTTTGGGCCGTAAACACGCTGCCGTGACGGCTTCTGAACTTTGGCATAAAATGAACCTATATCAGGTAATGACAGGCATCCCCTACTTGCTCTAAACAAGCTACCATCTGGCTCGGTGTTTGTCTGGATCTGCCAAAAAATAAGTTGCCCTAAACAATAATTCTCTCCATAGGTCTTGCGATACTCGTGAGAACCTGGGCCCAACTTTTTGCTGAATTTTGGACCCAAATCAAGCGGAGAAATGTAAACTGGTGGTGACGTCACAGATTTATATCCCTGCATGAGAATGCAAGAAAGATTTTAGAGACCAAAACAAGGAATTTAACTCATGTCAATAAAAGTGACCTTTTAACTGAAGACCATTTCGAGATCTCCCAAGAACAAAACTACCAACTTTTGACTCTTTTAGCAGTGCATAAATATTTAACCTGATCATTTCTAGAAGTTGGAGAGTAGTGGTAAAAATTTCTAATATAGATCATTCTGGTCATTTCAAACCATTAAAGCATAACTTCGATTGATAGCTATCTCCTTGTAGTGAAGGGGCTTCAGGACATTCCCTGATAACACTTCCAAACAATTAGATAGCTTCGGCAGAATCTTACCTGTATTTTAAAGAAGCACTTTGTGTAAGCGTAGACATGGATCAAGTCAGCAGCGGCGTCGTGCCGGCATTTGTATGTACATGGAAGATAGCGGATCTCATCCCTCAACCTTGCATATTAAAGAGAAATCAAAAAACCAAAAACATCCACCACGTCATTGACAGAAAGCAGAACATATAATAGCATTTTGAACATAAATGCATTCATTGCTCACCACAATAAGGATCGTTTTAGCTCTTTCAGGATGTCATCTGAACCAGAAGGATCATGATCAAGAATCTTTGACTTGAGATCATTTAGCACATTATCATCCACGTGAGGAGCCATGCACTGAAGAAGTTCCTCCACCAGTGATCCTTCTCCTTTCCACAGGAAGGAGACTACTTCTTTAGGACTGAGCCTTACCAGCGGAGGTGGAGCCTTCTTTGGATCTCCAAAAATACATCTCATAACATACCGCACCTGCATCATTCAGGGTGATATCAACAACTGAAAAGTCATATAAACTTAAGCAGAGTTGCAGAGATCATCACAGAGGAGCAAAATAAAAGAACACCAACTTAAGAGCAAACCAAAAAGATTAAAGTGACCTTGTCTAGAGTAACGGCCAAATTTTGAAGCCTCTGGTTATAGACACCCTCAGCCTGCGACATGGGTCAATCCAAATAGAAAGGATAAGCATGCCAGTAAAGATTTTGACACTACTGAAGGTGAATAGTGTCATCAGCTCCCACCCACCCACCCACCCACGCACCCACGCAAGAGGAGGTGGGGAGGGTGTTGGCAGGGAAAACTGGACAAGAGAGCACAAGGAACGGGTCAGCTCCAGCCACAGAACCAAAATTTGAAAAATTGATTCACCTGAACTTCAGCATCACTCTTCTCTACTTCAAGGCAAATATCCAGAAAATATTTCCTCTTCTCCTCCAAATTATGGTTAAGAATCTCCTCAGGAAGTTTAGTTCTTTCAGAGTTTATAAACCTCACCTGCCCCAAAAGCAATATATTAGAGAAATTAGCAACAGAAAATATAACCAAATAAGTCAACAATGATGAGAGAGCAATGGATGCAAACCAAGCGAGCAGAATATGCAATTAACCAAGCTGGCAGCCCGCCTAGCAAGCAACTGCCCAAACCCGCCCTTCCCAAGTCATAGTAATCTTCTTCAGACACCGAGTTCACCTCACAAGACTCTATCATCAACTGATGCCTATCCAAAATCCCATGCCATTCCTCCAAAACCTGAAACAATTCCTCACGTTAACAGAAAAATAGATTTGTTTGGCCAAATATATATGATATCAAACCAAACAGTGGTAGAGAATATACTAACAAAAGTTCACACACGCGCGTGCACGCGCACACACAAAAACTTAGGAAAGTGAGCCCTTGTCTGAAACAAATCACTGATCCAAGAAACCCAGAAACTAGGCAAAACCATTTCATTTATGCTCTTTCTTTTAGCCTCTGAAATTAAGTCCACATATAACAAGGATTAAGCCGAGGTGCAGGGCAGAAAAAGAAAATATGGCCATGCATTTCTACCTTTTGAAAAGCTTCCTCTCCAGTCAAATTGAGATAGCTCCCTCGACAGACTTGGCTACCACACAAACAAACAGAGGCTTCGTACTCCTCTTTACTCTGCAAGAATTAATGGCAATGATCACTGAACAAAAAAGACACCATATGACAATGGATTGAGTCTACAGAAACAATACACATACCTCTGTGACCGAATTGTAGTCAAATGTTATCTCCTCACCATATTGGATTTTGCGTACAGAATATATTCCAATTTGATACTGTCCATCGACTGCAGTCACCCTGTATTTAATATAGGAAAAGTAATCAGTCAGCCAAGATACCTTGCCAAAGCAAATTGGGACCATCTACCATAGGGATAAAAGCATCATAATAAAACTGGCCAAATATATCTGCAAGTCAAACATATAGCATAAGAAAAGAAGAGAATTGGTCATGGCATCATTGAGAATTCAGCAAATGAAAAGTTTTTCTCAATGAAAAGTTTAACATTTGTATGGGGAAAACAGCCACAGTTTTATTTTCAACATCAAGTTGCCAAAAGTCACCTAGATTTAGACTCTCCAAAACTTTTAAGGAAAGAATGGGCTTCCCTAAAAAGCCCAATACCCATTAAAGGACATTTGGATGGTTGAACTTTTAAGGGACATTAAATAGCTTAATGTCTGGTTACATATCTCTGAGAAATCAAACTAAAGATATAGAGCTGTCACTTACTTTGCTTCACAATTAGGACGGCAAGAGTGACAAATTCGGCTTGCATAGTTTGCCTTATGCATGGCATCAACAACAACTAAATCATAACCATCAGCATCACCCTGGCAAAGGCATAAATTAACAAGCAACAAATCGTCAAAATAAGGAGAGATTTTGATTACATTGGAAAGGTCTTAGCCAGAAGAGTAATATGTTAATAATATTTTTCTACCTTTGGCCTCTCAAGATAAATATTATAGAACTCTGGAGCAGGATCCTTATTGTTCTTTTGCAACGATCGAATACCATCTTGCTTCTCAAACCATTTCCAAGTAGGATAGACCTGCAATGGCATATTCAGGGGAGGCATAGAGTTGTTTTCAGCAAATTTAAATCTCTTGATTTGGGGGAAAAAAAGGTGAGAGGCTCATGTCATACTAAAATGGATTACTAGAACCGCACCAACACAAGCTCACCAGGAGATCAAAAATAGCTTGTGGCATGTGAACAAAATATGCTGGTTTTAATTCCATTTGAAACACCAGTATAAAAAAAAGACAGAACCATGAAATATTCATAGTGTGCCTCAAAGTCAAAACTCATCTTCAAAGAGCTAGTGAATTAATGATCAAAAACAGAATGTGCAAACATAAACTAAACAAAAAAAAAAAAAAAAAATTGCCTTCTCCCGATTATTCAGTAACATTACGAGACTCACAATCAATAATGGCCAAACAAAGTAAAAATAGAGAGAGAATAATATATATATATATAGAAAAGTGCGTAGAGTAGAGCTTCATCCTTATGCCACATCAGCACAGAACCCCCCAAAAAAAAATATTACTAATTAACTACAAAAGAACCAGAAAATGCTTAATTACCCCACTAATGGTAGGACTAACGTACTTCAACATTAATTTGTATAATTTAATAATTAAATGCACTTCGATGCTTAATAATTTGATCGAGTAGACTGATTTGTTGGATATTTCACTCTTAATTATTCAACTTATGCCATAAGAATGAATTTTTTTCTCCCTTCTAGTTATTTTAGAATATATAATCCCAAAATAAAGTTTTAGATAACAATATTCTTAAAAACATGTATCGCACAGGACTTCTACTTGTTCCAAGGCTAATATGCTATAACCAACAAACATAATAGAATTGTGTAATGAAAAACTTCATTTATACCTCTCCCAAGAACTCCACCACAAAATCATCTTCACCAAATCCTTCTTCTTTGTTGCAGACAACGCCAAGCCCCTAGTCAGTTCATATCACAAGATTAAACTCGCAGCACGAATATTTTAACAAGTAGGTATCAAGCCCATGAAAAAGAGTGCAAGCAAATACCTTTCTATAAGCAACGTATTTGTCTTCTCGACGGCTATCAATGGCCCTCAAGATAGCCCTACAAACTCTCACAGTCCGGAAATCGTGATCATCCTCAGCTGTCCTTTCAATTTCTTCAATAACAGGCTGTAAAGGATAAATCATAGGAGTGTTTCCGGTGCCTGTAAAGTGCCTGATTTGTTTGTTCAGACTACAAAGAAGTACTTCTTCAATGAATAAATGCTTGTCTAAGAGAGACCAATCCGATTCCTCTGGCATTGAATCAAGTAAAAGATTATGCGTATAGGGGTCAATTCCATAAACTTCTTGCTCTATCACTTCATCCCCAAGCTTCTTTCTGGGTTTGTAGTCTTTGACTTCTGGAAGTTCCATATCCACCTCCTCAGCTCCATTCCTCTGAGCAGTGAGCTTCTCAGCATAGTCCTCTGGTAAAGATACCTGCATCTTACGCCTCACATCATCCTCATCGGCTACTACGACATACTGGTCGATAACTTCATATTTTCTTGTAACAGGAGGAACAAGGCTTGCTTTTGTCATGCGGGCACCCCACTCACGGTCGTCATCAAAACTCTCATCCGCCATGGAACTGCCATCTTCTCTTGAGTTCGAGAATACAGATTGATCTTGCTGCAATCCCAAGTCACTTTCTGTGTCAGAAACAGTAGTCTCACTTTCAGACTTGCTACTTTCAGAAGATCCGCCAAAGTCATCAGATGTTTCACTATCTGAATCCATTGATTTTTTATTCAATATGGACAAACGCCTCCTAATTTCCAGATCAGAAGCATACTCCCCATCATTTAAAGCGCCATTCACAAATGAGGAACCATTGCTTCTACTTGCATATTTTCTCTCACTATCAGCTCTGCTTACTTTCCGTTTATACTTTGAAGAAGCAGAGAACCCTTCCGATGAGTCATCTCTCTCTCCCAAATGAGTGGCGAGTTGGATAAATAATGATATGACATGGTTCATATTCCCAGCCTCACCATGATTCTTTGCTCTACATCAAAAAGTTACCATTAAAGACTTAAAATGGAAGATAAACCAGCTATTGCTATGGTTAATTGGACATACAAACCAAAAGCAAGGACAACAAAAAGCAAGGGTTGTAAAAGAAGATAAAAGTCGGACTAAGAATTCATTTTCAACTCAAATGAATAAAATGTATTCTTTACGCATAAGCATGGTAGAAAGAGATTAATGGGATATAGACACCAACACCCACAAAACCTGTGGGTGCAGACTAGTGCCACTTATGAAACAATGCAATCACTAATTGCTCATTCAAATGAACTATTATTTGATATCAGGCAAAGAGTTAACAGCTTAATTAGTAGAATGAGTCAGGCTTCTGCCCTAAAATATGAACAATCTGTAGTTTGGATATTAGATTGCAGAAAATTCTTAAGTAGTTCTAATCATGGCACCATCAGTGAAAGAAGACAAAAATTAGGAAAATATAACAAAAGGGTAACTTTGGAGTTTACTTTATGGCATCCCGACATATTCGACGAATATCCTCCTTGATAGACCTAATCCCATTGCGAATATAATAACCATTCTTCATCCTCTCTTCAATTTTAGCAACCTGAACCCGGAGAAGAAAAGTAAGAAGCAATTAATTAGAGCTCTAATAACCTCCATGTCAAACATTCATAAACAAAAAATCCCAGTGATACCTTCGGCATGAAGAAATCAAAGGTGTTTTGCTTCATGATGTCCTTCAGACTTGAAGCAAGAAACTCCTCTATCCTCTTGTTCCACTTTTCAGATTTCTTAACAGCCCATTGCCTCATGCGCGCATCCCTTGATAGAATGGAGGAGGATTTTCTTGCATCGAACAATTTGGAACGTTTATAGAACCCCCGATGGAAAGATTGACCAGCTGAATCTCTCCTATCCACGCTATCAAAATAATCTTTCAAACCACTAAAATCATCTACATCACCGCCTATACCCTTTACTCCAGCATATTCCAAGTTCCTGTCCGTCAACTGGTTTAGACTCCTCATCTTGAAGTGCACATCACCAAATTTCTTTCGGCTCTTGACCCAATTTATGTTGGAATATGTTAGGGTCAAGTCCTCAAGCTGACTGCAACCTCTGATATCTATGTCAGATAAACAAGGACATGAACGCAAAATATCTTCAAGCACACCTGGAGTTACATTGGTGCATCCAGTCAATATCAGTGACTTTATCTTTTCTCTGTCATAACAATTCTGCAGGCAACAAAAGAAAATTAACTTCCCAGCTAGGAGATACTAGTACATTCCAAAAGAGAATCTTAATTTACCTACCAAGACTTTCCAGATTATTGAATCGGTACAGCTATGACCCAGTGATGACAAATTAACCTGTCGGGAGATATCCCTGTAAAACCTTACTGCAGCCCTCCAGTGCTTACAAGTAGAAGAAGCAACAGCTAGGGATGTCATATCCGACCTCAGAAAATGGAAAACTCGAGCAAGCACATGACCATCCAATAAACCCCAAGAACCCAACTCATTTTCAGAAGAAACAATTTCTTCCTGATTGAAAGAATTGCCATTACATAGATCCTCAAATGAGATGTCATCCCTCTGAATTCTCTCAGCGACTTCTTCATTTTCACTATCTTCTTCGGTTTCGTCATTGGAAAGACGTGCTCGTTTGCCGGCATGGTAATCAGCATCTACAATTTGGTCACAGTATCAACCACTTAGACATAAGCATAAGGTGCACAAGAATTTACCCAATCAAGTAAAAAATGACAGGCAAAGAGGAATCATGAGTAATATAGGAGCCGTGAAAATGTCCTCCAATCAAAGATTGAAAAGAAAATTGAAGTGTCATATTCAATATAAAAAGTTCTCTCTACCTATACAAGGTGAAGGAAAAAAAAACTGACTATACAAGGTAAAAAATGAAAGTTATAGTGTAAGCCTAGATCCTATCATTTATTATCCGGTCCTCAAATAAAGCAGAAAATTAAGAGTTATCACTATGTGCAGACCTGATCTTCGATAAATGTGCTTGTCAAGCTCTTTCTTTGGCTGTTTGGCACTGATCCATGGATCTAATACCTCATTAATCACGGCAGCAAACTCCCTGCTTCTATATGATCTCATGACTAGTTCATGTAGCTTTCCCCTCATATAACCAACAAACTGTGGGTGCATGCTGTGGAATGAAGAGGCAGCCTTACTGCTTTCAATCATACCACCTTTCAATTGTGGGACAGCAGCACCAGAAGAACCACCACAGGAACTCTTCTCCTGTTGTGTATTGAGAGGAGTTTCAGAATTCTCACCTGCCAATGTCACCGGAACCCAGAGTTTATCAAATTTCCTGAAAACACTGGTATATTTCTGTATGGTACCTCTATCAACTAGCTCCTGAAGCTCTGAATATGAAGAAGGCCCATGTTCTTGTCCAGCTCCATCAAAATAGTACCAATCACCCAAATGCAATTGCAGGTCATGGACAGTGCATACTCGGTCCTTTGGAGTGTCAATGGTGACAATGCTCTTCCTTAAGCCCCGCGAGCTGTGTTCATCAATAAATCTCGACCGGGAATCAGTTTCCACAGAGGATCTCTTGGCATCAGAACTTGAAGAATGTGACCGAGCAGACCTAGAAGAGTGCCTCTCCTTTGTCCGGGCTTTCATTCGAGGTTCAGAAACAAAAGAGCCCTGATCCCTCACAACACATGCATTTATCCTGACCACAGATAACATTGTACCTTTGACACCTCGCATCATAGCAGGCTTAACTTGCAATCTGCTAGCCAAGTCATTCTCACTCCTCTCATCTGGCCAATTAAATGCCCAAGGAGGCAAGTCAAGCCTTCTGGCCTGCAAAGGATGATATAATTCATCTTTCTGATGCCACCTAGGATCCTCGTTTCCAGACTTTGGCATTTGGCATAGGGGAAAACCATCATTCACTACAGATTTCTTTCTCAAAATTCTATCTTGCACAGCTTCCTCATTCCTTCTCCAATCTCCACCTTTGCATGACCAGAGGCCGGAAAACCAATCGTTAGAGTCATCATGGACAAATGAGAAATCTTTGTCCGAGACTGAACTTTCCCTAAAGTCAGCCAATGCAACATCAGTACATCTTGATGCATCATCTGCCATCCTATTTGGTCTTTCTCCAACACAAGCTCGATGCCAGAAAAAATCTACCAAATACAGGATAACAGTGGTCATAAGTGCCAACACATTACTCATTCAAAGAATTACATGCAGAAGTAGATCGTTATGAAGGTTTACACATACAAAAACAAAAAGAAATTATGTAAAGACGCCAGATACCCTGTTCCTGAAAGCCACACGTTTCAATAAATTAAGTCACTTTCCAGAGCAGGAAAAAAGAAGTTACGAGGAATAATAAAAGGGAAATACGGATAAGATCTCTCTCCTGGGTCCACTATAGGTTATACTCCCATATCTAGCATGGGAACCACATGGAAATAAGAGAGTAGGACAGTTCTTCGCAAAGCACTTAGCTATGTATATGACATTTGATTGATTAAACCTATGACCTAAAAGAAGGCAACCAAAATTTTACAAAGTAAAAATTTACCCGTCTATGCAACACACATTCCATTCAATTCGAATCAAGATTTGAGAACAAATTTAAAAATGAAATTCAAATGGCAAACAGTTATCGGAAATCAAAATTTTTAACATCTTGGAACAAAACAGGAAATGTCCAGTAAATATCCATCCGAAACAAAGCCATTAAAATTCATAAAGGAAGATAGGTCAAATCTTACTCATCATGCCGCATCTTGAAACTATGGAAATACATCAAGGAAATGCAGAGAAAATGATGAAATTTACAGATTGATTTCCTCGGTATTATATTCCTTCTTTTCATTCCCTACATCAGCATTAACTATATGACATCCAAATTGCAACTTCTTTGCCTTTTCTCAACAGGCTATGCTTTTTCCAAATAATTAAGCAGGTTCAAAAGATCAACGAGCATCACAGATGTCAACATATCAGCAAGGTGTAAACTCAGATCATCAAAGACATCAGGAACGACACCAAATAGAACTTTAGAAAGAGGAGCATTGTCACAATCCACAGAATGTTACTAGAATTCAGAATGAGCACTGTCAGTATGTGGATGCAACTCCTTAAATTCAAATAAATTGAAGGAGAAAAATAAATTAGCATATGCATGAACAACCAAAAAATATGGAATCAATGCCAGAATATCATACCTTCAGGGCTAGAACATTCCTCCCATTGTTGATGCTCAAATGTCATCTGCAAGGCTTCTGCGAGAGAATAATGTTAGACTACCGCAAAAAAAAAAAAAAAAAAAAAAAAAAAAAAAAAAAAATTCTAGATCCAAAGAATTAAATGCAAAATCTTTACATCCAACCATGTAATTCCAGAATTGATGTTTATAAGAATACCTCCAATAGTTTCAAGTTCCCTCCCTGGAATCAAAGTGAAACCATCAAGCAGAACTCCAACTCTTTTGTCAATGCAAAGATCTTCCAGAGGCTCAGCTGCAACAGGCAACTGCATTTCTTCAACAGTCAGACTACCAGATTGACCACCATCGGCAGTATCGTCCAACACGTTACCAGGAGCTTCTGGAGGATTCACCAGCTGCGTTATATTTTCTGATACTATAGATGGAAAAGTCACAGTTACCAAAGGGGAAGCTGCATTTTCAACAGTCATCCACCTGTTGCTATCCATGTGTTTAATAAAGTGATCTGAATGAAGAATGCCGTCTTGAACAAGTGACTTGAGATCGCAGAGTTTCGAAGGGCCACATTCGCAACCCAGGTAATCGAGGTAAATCCACTTCCCCACCGTTGAGTCGGCCACCAGAGGCGCATGTGGTGGTGTATCACATATATCCATATCCTCTTCCATGGAAAGCAGATCTTCTTGAGGAGCCCCATTGACATTTGGAGATTCCTTGCAGTCAACACTTGGACTCTGAGTCTGGTCCTCCTTGTGAGATTGAATGCTGCCACTTCTCTCTCCGTGAGATGATGTATCTGTATTAGGCATACTGACTCTGACATCACATTCCTCGATGGAATTATCAGCCTCCATTGCAGTAGAATTCCTCTCATTTGGCTTCTCTTCTTCCCCTTTGTTTCCCAACTGAATATTGGGCTTTTCCTTTCCACTCTTATGGCTCGTTTCACGGTTATTATTCGGCTGACCTCGATCGACCTGGGACCGCTCGTTATTATTTTGGTGTGTGTCCCTGCGGTCCCGATGCCTACCTCGATCTTGTGGTGACCGCTCTGCACAAGGACTTCTGTTGCGGCGATCAAAGTGATGGCTGCGCTCAAATGGGGATTTGTCACGACCATAGGGAGACCTTTCACGGCCATATGGCGTTCTTTCACGGCCATATGGCGTTCTTTCACGACCACAAGGAGACTTCTCACGGTTGTATGGGGCATTATCACGAGCATATGGAGATCTTTGGCGGCCATAAGGAGATTTATCACGACTAGAAAAAATTCTTCCCGGATAGCGGGGAGATCTCTCTCGGTTATATGGTGACCTCTCGTGATGAAGCGGACTCCGTTCCCTGTGATCATGATACCGAGTTCGACCACGTGGGGACCTATCAGCCTGGACTGGACTGCGGCCATGTCTGTCATAAGCTCCTCTGGAAGATAAAGAAATTTCATGATGTTTAGAAGTATGCTTGTCAAATGAAGACAGCCTAAAAGAAGAAGAATTTCTATGAAGCCGTTCTGGAGAGTGGCGAGAATAGTGCTCCGACTGCACAGGACGAACACCGTCATCAGAAATCCTCCGGCTTTTTGGGCCTGCGTAATCAGCGTAATCAGCATAGCTCTTGCGATCACGATCACTGCTATCCGAATCTGCATCATGTCCATGGCGCTTCAGCCGACTGCCAGGAAAGTAGTCTCTTCCCTGGTTCTTACCGTTGTGATAGTCAACCCTGTGCGAACCACCTTCATCCACAACTTTCGACCCCAGTTTCACTATTTTCTCCTGGCCAGCCTCCCACTTGAAAGGATTCTTTACTTGCAGACCTGCACTTCTGCTGAATTCTTTCTTCCGATAATTATCATCGCCGGAGTACTTCCCCGAACTCCCCATATGTGAAGGTGGTGTATGGTCAAGGTCACGTCTCCAAACCTTGTGACTCACAGCCTCATACCTGCGTGATCTACCGTACCTGTAATCATCCTTGGCCGCTTCGCCTCTACCCCATCTGTCAGGAATGAATTCTCCTTTCTCGACATCGTCAATGGAGCCTCTCCAGGGCCTTAATTCACCTTTCTCGGCTTCACCTCTCCTGCTCTTTTCCAAAACTATCTCTTCCTTTTCCACCTCCGCCTTTCTTGGTCTACCAGAAACATATTCTCCATGATGTTCCAGTTCACCTTTTCTCAACTTCTCGGCGACGGTCTCTTTGTCACCGTCAGTTTTACGCGGCTGCAGCTGCGGCTGGGGCTTCTCCGGTGCCAGCTCCCCGTTCTCCACTTCCTTAGCTGGCCACTTCAGAGTGCCCAATTCACCCTCTTCCACCTCATCATTCTGCGCCTTATCCGCAGAGGCCTCCCCATTCTCGACTTGCTGGCCGCCCTTATCCTTCCGCGCCAGCGCCACCTCACTCTTCAAGGTCCTCACTTTCTTCACGGTGACCACCTTCTTGACCTTCTTCATCTTCTTCTTGGGCTGGGAACCGTCCAACTTGAGCGGCTTGGCGCTGAACCCATTGCCTCCGCAGAGAGCTTTCTCCGGCGCTGAGAGCCTGTCCATGATGCTGTTATGCTGGTGCTGCAAAGGCATGCATGCGACTCCCCCATCACCCATGGAAATCCTCTCCGCCCCCGGAATCGGAAACCCTAGCTGTCCCCTCCCCCGGGGCTGTCGATGCTCATGCTGCAACAATTCGCCTTCTCCTATCTCGCTCCGATTCCAGCCCTCGGCGTCCGAACCCTAAATTCCACCAAAAGAGAGAATCCAACGAGAATTAGGAATGCAGCGCCCCCCACCGGGAACGAACGCGGGAGCCTCCCCCGGGGGGCGCGTCGAGGCGCTTGCGCGCGCGGGGCTCGGCCACGAAAAACCTCGATTGCAGCGAGAGTTCCGCGGAGCGAGCCGCCGCGGCGAGCGCGCGCGACGGAGGCGGAGAAACAGAACGAGAAGAGACGAGACGAGAGGACCGGAGAGGGACGGGGACTGACCTAGAAATCGGGAGCCGGCGCGCTAGATCGGGCAGGGCAGAGCCACCAAGCGAGAGGAGGAGAGCGAGAGAGGGCCGCGCCTCGACGGAGGAGGAGGCTCGTGACGAGCGGACGGGAGGAAGGAGGGAGAGATCGAACGGAGCCCCGAGAGCAGGGAAACGAGCGTTTTCGCCGAAGCGGGAGGAGGGGAGGGAAATCTCCGGTGCGTTTTTTTTTTCTTATTTCCTCTCTCTCTCTCTCTCTCTCTCTCTCTCTCGTCTCTCCTCTTTCGCTTCTTCTGCCGCTCCGTCGCTGTTTCGCTTTGATATATATAAGTCCTCGTGCTTTTTCGCTCTTCCGCCCCCGGAGTGGTGCTTGTTGTTGTTACTCGGGCCTGAAAGGCGAGCGCTCGAGTTCTCCCCTCTCTCTCCCCCTTTCGCCCCCTTTTAATTAAACCGGACATCCCTTCTCCGCCCCTCAGCGGCGTCCCGCCGAGGGGGGGTGAAGTTACCAGGATGCCCTCACGCCGGGCTGGCTGGCCGGAGGGGTCCGCCCTCTGGCTGGGCTCAAAGGCCCGGGCCATCGGCTCGAGGTCGAGGTCGGCGATCGAGAATTGGCTTCTCCCGCTAGGAGGGCGACTAGTGAAGGAGGGCGAATGTGGGATTTTATTGCTGGCTCCGGCAGCTGATTCCGTCACGTAACCAGGTCGATGAGATAACTGGCCGTGTGAGCTTAATTAGAACGGAACCATTCAGGAGCTAGAGCACTTATTGTTTAAATGGAGATTTATCTCCGGTCTTTGTCCTCAAAAGGAATGCTACGACAGTCATCGAAATGGATCGGGCTCTCTGATGCTCGGTGATAGGTACAGAGCACAGAGTGCTTTCGATATGACTTTTGAAAGTACGGTGATAGAGAAGAAGACACCGATAGCCCATCTTAATAAATCTCTCAAATTGTTAAAATTCACAATTACAACAACAATAAGTGAATGAATAAATGATCGGATAAAAGATGTATATATAATGAAATGATCGCACCGGCTACATCTAATCTAATAAAATGAGTTGATATTGGACATGGGCTTGCTTAACAAAGCCCAATCGAGGTCCGTCGAAGTAAAACTCTCATTTTGGTTTCTTAAACTAAGGGCAAAAGAAAATTAAACAGGCAAGATTCATTACCTAAATTCCTTTGTCAAATCATGCCACAACAGGAAAGAAAATTAATAGTGAAGACCCATCTTTCTCTCCGTAAGAACTTAAATGTACTTGCCCTTTTTATTGACAAGTGTGAGCCGAAAGAAAAAGGAAAAAATGAGAGTCCTTGGAAAGTAATCATCCCAAGAAAGGAATCATGAATGGGACATAGTCAGCTTCTATTATATACTTTCCGAGTTATCCGTACCATATTTGACCAAAATTTCCAATCTTGTTGTGTTTAAAACATTGCCGAGATCTACCGTCTTGAGCTTGGATTTATTGCCCAAAAAAACAAGAAACAAGATGGAGGTACACAGCTGAAGCGCCAAAAATTTGGAAAGTGACATTAAATGCCAAAATAGGAGCAAAATGAAAAGTGTCATTCCGGCCAAAATATCGACGTGGCAATTTTCCGATAAGGAAGTACAAAACGACACCGTTTTGCACATTGACGTGGCTAAACAATACAAAAACGACGCGTTTTGGTCTTGACGTTATAAAAAAATTAATTCAATTAAATTTAAAACTAAACTTATTTAAAACATTTATAAATTATTTAAAAAATAAAAAACATTTAAAAATAAAAAATATATTTATATTAGAAAACTATTTTTTTAAAAAATTATTTAAAAAACTAAAAAATAATAATAAGAAAAAACTAAAAATTTAAAACATTTAAAAACTAAACTTATTTAAAACATTTAAAAATAAAATAAAGATATTAAAAAAACTAAAAATTATATAAAAAGGGGGCAGAGCCCTTCCAACGGTGGCGGGAAGGCGGCGGCAATGAAGGCTCAACCATCAGCTGCCTGGTCCTTTTTTTTTAATTTTTTTAATTTTTAGTTTTTTTAATATTTTTATTTTATTTTTAAAAATTTTAAATAATTTTATTTTTAAATTTAATTTGATTAATTTTTATATTAATTTTTTTACTACATCAACACCAAAACGACTTCATTTTTGTATTGTCTAGCCACGTCAGTGTGCAAAATGACGTCGTTTTGCACTTCCTTCATCGGAAAATTGACACGTCGGCATTTTGGCTGGATTTTGGCCGGAGTGGCACTTAAATGATACATTTTGCTTCGATTTTGACACTTAAGTATCATTTTCTAAACTTTTGACACTTAAGTGTCTCTTCGTGCCAAGTTTTAGCACCTAGGGTGTATTTATGCCAAACAAGATCAATATGCCCTAATGCACCGAATTCTCAGTCCATCTTACTGTTGTCTAGCGGTTTTTGGTGGCGGCCATGGTTTTCTCAAGAGATGTTTGGTAGAGGATGGAGAGATTTGGTAATTTGATATGTTTTGGCATTTGATTTGAGTTCAAGTTTACTTAATATGTTTTAGGTAGTACTTACATTCTCATCAGTAATCCTTAAACCCGTTCCGGGGATCGAAGCTTTTTAAAGTTGAACTCGTGAACATTATTACACTCCCAGATTGTAGGAAGCCCCGCATGGCTACGGTTGGCGTTGCAGTCCAAAAACAAAAAAGAAAGTAGGAACAGCTTACATTACATGGACAAACAACCTTACTAGTATAATTTTCAAGTAGCTCATCAGCGCACTTCTTATTTGAGATATCCAATCGCAGGCAAATATAGCTTCTCGCTTCTTTTTAATCAAGACAGGTCGAATGACGATTGGCTTTAAGGCGCGTTTAGTAATGCTTCTATTCTCAAGAGTAATTTCTGATCATAAATTATTCTTTTTTATTATATTCCTAGAAACAATATCTAAGTATTTTAAACTGTTTAGTAAGGGCCTGTTTGTTTTCATTCTTTTTTTCTATTTTTGAACAAAATTTCTGTTTTTTTGTTCCAGGAAATAAAAAAAGAACAAAAATACGTTTGTTTGCAATTTTGTTCCAAATCTATTTTTTTGTTTCTAGGAACACATTTGGAACAGAAACAAGACATAAGAAAAACATGTTTCTTGTTTCGAAATAATTTTTAAGAACAAATTTTTCTCTCCTCTCTTTTTCTTCTTCTTTTCTTTTTCATTTTCTTTGGCCGGTCACCGGCCTCGGCCATGGCCGGCGACCGGCCGTTGAGGGCCGATGACCTCACCAGAGTGTCGCCGGCCCCCAGCAAGGTCGAGCATCGCCGGCCCCGGCGAGGCTCGGCCCGCCTTGGCCGGGCGAGCTCGGGCTCGCCCAAATCCGGAGCCCGAGCTCGCCCGGCCCACCGGCGAGCCCGAGCTCGCCTAGCCTTGCCCCGCCGAGCCTCATCGGCGCAAGGCAAGGCAAGGCCGGGCGAGGTCGCCAGCCCTCATTAGCCGGTCACCGGCCATGGCCGAGGCTAGCGACAGGCCAAAAGAAGAAAAGATAAAAATAAAAATATTAAAAAATTAAAAGAAACAAAAAAAGAATACAAATTTACCAAACATGTTTCGTTCATTCTTTACTCTCGGAACAAGTTTACCAAACGTCTTCTTTTATTCAAAAATTATTTCCCATAGCGAGAAATAGTTTTTTCTATTTCTGTTTTCTGGAACAATTTTTGAATATAAATGTTACCAAACGCACCCTAACTATCCAAAATTTCAATTCCCGGAATAAAATTGCGTTTAGTACTGTTTTCAAAATTTCTACTTCAAATTATTTTTTTTTCCTTTCTTTCTCCCCTTCTTCTTCTTCAAGATGGCTGGTCATCGACCTTGGGATGACCGGCGACCGGCCAGACGAGGGTCGGCGACCTCACTAGAATGTTGCCGACCCTCGGCGAGGCTGTGCCTTGTTGACTAAGCCTTGGCTAGGTGAGTGGCCTTGGCCAAGCTCACCCAACCGCCAGCAAGGCTTGACCTCGCCGGTCTCGCCTTGGCCAGGCGATGCCGACCTCACGATGCCTCGGTGAGGTCGAGCCATGCCGGCGGCTGAGCCTCACCTAGCCATGGTTGGGCCGAGCCTCGCCCGACCAGGTGAGTCTCGCCGATGGCCGGGGGAGGCCCCGACGAGGCCCGCCTGGCCACTGACGAGCTCGTCGGACCTCACCCTAGCCTGGCGAGCCTCCAATGAGCTCGCCGGACCAATCATCGGTGACAGTGGCAATGGACAACGAATGGGGGTGGACAGCAATGGCGGTGGCGGCAGTTGAAGAAGAAGAAAGACAAAAGAAGAACAAGAAAAAAGAAAAGAAAATAGAGAAAATAGGTGCTTGATTCTATAATTGTTCCTGGGAACAAAAAAATCAACTTTTTCTAACTTCTCGATTTTATTCCAAATCTACTTTCGGAAACAAAAAAATAGAAATATATTCCCGAAAACAAAATTTTTACCAAACGCATTTCTGTTCTAAATCTACTCCTGCGAACAAAAGAATAGAAATTTTCAATGTTAGACAATTTAACAAACAGGTCCTTAGTATCGCGATTTGGAATTCCATGACTATCCTCATGCGGATAAACAATTGAGGCCTAGAGCACAAGTAGTAATCGAGAGCATCTTCATTCATTTGTTTCCACGCGTCTTGCACCAAACTTTTGATGTTCTGTCAAGTTGCTTTTTTTTTTTTTTTTGGTCAGTCCTACTCTATTCCTACTCTACACTCACTTGCAGACTTGTGCCCTGCCTCTTGCAGGGCGTGAGAGTCGCAACCCACTCTCGAAACTTACGCGTCCCTACCCCCATCCCCCCTGAGGAGATGGGGATTTGAACCCCTCACCTCCCCCTTCCATGTTGGAAGGGTGGCCACTGGGGCGAACCCAGTGGTTAAGTTGCTTCTTCAAAAGCTCTAACTTCATTCATATAACAATGTGGTGACTTAAAATTATCTCCCCTTAGCAACTCATTCTGCAATACTATGTTCCTGATCATTGAAGGTGTCACGTGATCTGCAAAATTTGATGGTTAGCCTAATGGAGACTTACTAATGAGTTGCTCAAATCATTCGTGAGCCAAATAATCAACGAGGAGCAATAGAGAACGTTTGGGATGTCACATAAATATTCTTGACAAAAGTACAATACAAAGTGCCAAAACTTGGCATGATGTGATATTTAAAGGTAAAAAATCATGAAAAATATACATAAGTATCGTTTTTTTTTTTAATGGGACATTTAATTGCCAACTCCTGCGAAGGGTGCCGAAAATCCCACATTGTATTTTTTTTAAAATATAATTCGCTTACGCAGCTCGCCAGAGAGCTGAGTCAACAAAGAATAGTCAAAACGATATCATTACCTCTTATTTGAATTTTAATATAAATATTAATTTAATTTAATTATAAAATAATTCTTTAAAAGAAAAGGAGAAGCAAAGGTTGCGAAGGCGAGGACCATGTAAGCTCTCACCACCACCACCCCACTATCGTGAACCAGGGCTCGGCAACTCCAATTGACCCTCCCTCCATCGACGCCGTAAAGGACTAGCGATGGTGAGGAGGTGGCGGTGAGGGCTTGCATGGCCCTCGCCTTCTACGATCTACTTCTCATTTTCTTTTTCTAGTTATTAAATTTAGTTTAAATTTTAATTTAATTAATATTTACATTACAAGTCAAATCCGATGCAAAATGATGTTGTTTTGCACTTGTCTTGTTGAAAAAATGCCATGTCAGCATTTTGACTAAATTTTCTCGTAATTGACATTTAACTAATTCATTTTGGAATAAATATGCATTTCCTCCGTGCCAAATTTTGGTACTTCATGTGTCTGCATCCCGATATTCTAGGGTATTTTTGGATAGTTTGTCGGTGAAGTAATATCAGAACAATACAACATGTCCTCCTCTAGATGTCACCGAAGCATTAAGATACTTCTCGAGGGTTGGTTAGTGGCCTTTGTGATAACACTTTGCTTCTAATCAAGTCTTGCCTTGACTAACCCGTGAGATATGTTAAGATTTAAGGGGGTGCATGACAACCCAAAATTTTTTTGTAAGAAATAGTTTTTATGTTCCGCACCTATTTCTGGAAGAAAAATCCGTTTGATAAACCTATTCAAGATTTTATTTCGGAATAGATTTATATTCCAAAAATAGGTTTGGAAGAGAAATCGAAATAATTTCTCTCACTAAACCCTAATTTCGATGAGTCTTCCCTCGTCTCCTCTACGTCTTTGCCACCTCCTCTTCCTCCGCCTCTTCTGATTTTATTAAAAATAAAAATAAATAAAAATAAATATATTCATTGTATTCATTTAAAAATAAAAATAAATTTATTAAAATAAATAAATTAATTTTATTTATCATTTTATTTTTATTTTATTAAAAATAAATTTATTAAATTTATTAAAAATAATTTATTTATGATAAATAAAAATACATTCATTTTTATTAAAAATAAATTTAATAAATTTATTTTTATTTGCCTTGAGTGTTTTGCCAAATAAAATTATTTTTATTTTTTATTTTTATTCATTTGAAAATAAATTTATTCGTAAAATAAAATAAAATAGAATAAATAAAATAAATTTATTTTTATATTTCTATTTTAAAATAAAATGATATTTTAATTTTAAAATAAAATGATAATTTTTTTTTATGATTTATTTTATTTTATTTTATTTTATTCATTATTTTTTTGTTACTAAATCATTTTTATTTTTATTTTTTATATTAAAGGTCGTCAATCGTCCGCCGCCGTTTGAAAGGAATAAATTTTGTGTTGTTATCGAGTTTAATTTCTATTTTTAGAGTAGAAATTTTGTATCGTTATCAAAACGGTTATTTTTTTAAACTCTTCGTAGAAATAGAAATGAAAAATCTATTTCTGTTAAACTATTTCGGAACGGAATGGTTGTCATGCACGCCTAGTCAGTGAATCGGAGATGCCATGAACTATGTTTTATTTTTTGGAATTGCAAATTCAAGAGTAATGGGTGAGGAGTGATGTGTACCAATTTATGTAAACAAGGAATGATGTTGATGTCTCACTCTTTCATAGTCCAATAGCCAATTGCATTGCTAGTAGGAAAAGTACCAAAAAAGTTCTAAATCTATGGTGTTGATACAATTCAATTATAAAATTTTCAATTGGACTAATTCATCATAAATCTTTTCACATTAATATCAATTCAATTTATTTGGCCAAATTTGGCTAGTCGGCATTGATGTGGATCTTGGCTGGCCAACAAAGTCTGACGTGGAAAATTTTAAATAATTTTTTCTTTTTTGAAAATTTTAAATAATTTTTCTTTTTTGAAAATTTTTATTAATTTTTTCCTTTTCCTTTTTTTCTTTTTCTCTTCTTCCTCTTGGTCTTCTTCTTTGACAATGGCCAACAAGCCTCTAGCAACTCACCGACCGTTGGGCAAGGGCTGTGACCCTTACTAGCAGCCGTTAAGGGCTTGGTAGCCCTTGTTTAGTGGTTGGCGAGGGCTAGTGGCCAACCATTGCAAGGAATTTGAGGAGTAAGAAGAGAAAAAAAAATTAGGAAGAAGAAAATAGAAAGAAAAAGGAAAAAGAAAAAGAAAAAGATTAATAAAATAGTTCGAAAATAAAATATTAAAATTGCCATGTTTAGATTGACTGAATTAGTATTAATATGAAAAGATTTAAAATTGAATTGGTCAATTGAAAGATTTAAGATTAAATTGATAACGACACTGTAGATTTAGGGCTTTTTCCATTGGTAGTGTTTTAGGCCCTCATCGTTGGAGAAGCATGTTGATTTTTGAGATATCCCATCTACAACATGACATTAGTATTGATTTTATATTAGTATAAGCGTCTTGAGGACACTAGGATAATATAGCGCACAAACCTCTCAATAAATTACGTCAGCAACTGAAGTTTTTTACATGAGTTGACAATGTCATAAACATTGTCAGTCAACGTGATCATACACGTGATCTTGGTGCTCATCTCTCTGAAGGCTCTTAATTGTGATTCATAGACCATGGAAGGGGGAGGTGGGGAGTTCAAATCCACACATTCTCAGGGGGATGGGGTGGGGACGTGTAAGTTTCGGGAGTGGGTTTCGACTCCCACGCCTTGCAAGAAGTAGGGCAAAAGTCTGAGAGTGATTGTAGAGTAGGACTGACCCAAAAAAAAAAAAAAAGACCATTAAAGCATTTAATAAGGGTGATTGGTTCCCAAGTAGTTTGATTCCCACCCCATAATTGAGAACCGGACTAAAGAGACCAATTCTCAATTTCCAAAACTAGTGGATCGAAGGGACCGATTCTCAATTTTCAGAATCGAGAATCGAACCAAATGAGGGTGGAACCAAGGACCGGATTGGATTGATTGCTCAGAATTGGTTCTTGGGCGGTCTAGTGGAATTGATCTCACGTGCTTCCAACAAAAATTATTTAACCATCTCAAGCATGAGTGTGAATCCACTAATCAACCACATCACAAAAACTTGACGCTTGATCTCAACCAAAGGGCCGAGGAATAGGCCTAAAAAGAAGCTGCCAGGCTTGGGATTGATACACGAAATCTCGTAGGCTCATCGCTATTTGTTCGACGTAGGACTTGTCTTTGTGTTGCACTGAGGAGGCCTTGTTTTTGCATGAAAATTTGAGTATAAATTATTTTTTCATATGTTTTTAATGAAAAGTTAAAATTTGTTAAATTGATAATCAGTCCAGTTTGGGCGATCAATTCTATCTTTGGAATCGAGAATCAAATCGACATTCATCACTTCCAATATTGTGAAATTGGGAATTGGACCGGCAACTTTGAGAATCGGACCCATCCGATTAGTTCTGTCCAGTCCGGACTTCCAAATTGGGGTGGTTCTTTTTTCTCATTTCTAATAAGGTACGTTTCATTAATCTATCTCGGCAAAACTCCACCTTGTTCAACTCCAAATTCACCTCCCGCCTAAAAGAGATTGGAGTTCGATTGATAAGAACATATCGGAATTTAGACTAATAAAGTTGTTATTGGTTGATTGCTCAAAGGACGGGCTTGATACAAAAAAGTATAAGAGCCATAGCTGAAATTAAAGTAATTTATATTAAAAGAAGGTCGCCCAAGTAAATTACGAGCTTTGAAAAAATAAAAAGTAACAAAACATAATTGAAAAGGTACCTATTGGGCTCAGTATAACGAGGAAGGCCTTACAAATTCTTCATTTACAAGGCCCACCTTTACAGAATTCGTCCGATATTGGGTTTATCTTCTTTGGGCTATACAAATCGTGTCTTCTTCGCTAACCCGCCATAGAAATTGGGTCAATTTGACTTGTTTTATTAAGAGAAATGGAAGATTTAGTGGGCCAAAAACTTCGACCTTCCAAATTGCTAACTTCGTCTCTATAAACAGACTGCATTATGTTGAAATCGAGCCCAGCCAAATCGAGCAAGAAGGGTTCAAGCGATCGCACTGATCTTCCACTTACACGTTCATGAGCCATTCGGCTTCCAATCCGTTGGACCTTCAGTAAAGGTGCACGTCCAAAGTGCGATTTATCTTTTTCGCCCAAATATCGTCTCCTTTGAGATTTTCCAAACATACACAAGAGAAAGTCTTAGCTTCATTGATGATGGTTTCACCTCTGAATCCATAAAAGGACGTGGAAAATTATTCACAACATCATAAGCTTATTGCACTTTTACTAATTCAGTCCTAAATTTCTGAATTTTATCAATTAAGTCCCAAAAAATTTCACTTTTTGCTAATTGAGTTTATTTGGTTAATGTTAGCCGAAAATTGCAAACATAGACAACAAGAGTGTCACGTAGGATGGCTGGTGCTAACGTGAATAATTTTTAATGATAATTTAATATATTTTCCTTTTTTCTTTCTTCTTCCTTTTGCTGGTGATAGCCACTAGCCACAAGTGATGGCCGAGCTGACTAGCCTCGCCTGGGTGAGGGTCGCCCTTGCCTCGGTAAGGCTCAGCCTTGCCTAAGCTAGGGTGGTCTCACGCCGAGCATTGCTCAGGCCATGGTCAGCCACTAACAAAAGGAAGAAGAAAACAGGGAAAAAAAAAAGAAAAAGAGAAAAATTAATAAAAAAATTTAATAATATTAATATATTATTAAAATTGTCAACTTCAGTAAATTCCAATTAAAATTGGTTTGATGGACTTAAATGACTCAAAGTGAAAAATTTTAGACTCAATTGACAAAATTGAAATGTTTATAACCATATTGACAAAAATATAATATATTTAGGAGTTTTTGAATAATTTTCCCTAAAAGGATGCTTCATACGAGCACAATAAACCATTAACATCTTCCTTAAACGATTCTTCGAAACCGCTCGCATCCTTCATCATGAATGTTACAAACATGCTTGCAAACATGAGCAACATAATTTGCGCGTATGCGTTGCTAATTGGTATGTATATCTACAAATAATCTTTTGCTTCTGTATGGAAATAAAAGCGTTATGGTATGAAGATAATCATCAAACGCCAAGCCCCCTAGGTTGTTTCATTTAAAATGACTCGCAACCCATTCTTGATTTCCACTTCAAAGTAATACCCCAATCCTAACTGTTGCATCGGTGTGCTAGAGCTCTTCCACCATTTCACAACAAATCAAATTCTTCGCACCTTCCTTCATCTTCTCGACCTTTTTCTTCCCATTTGTATTTTTAGCAAAAGGACACAAAACTACCGTGAAAGGGATATGTCTCGACTTTTTGTCCTACAAAGGATTTGCTATCTTCATAAACTACTGTGACTTGTTTTTATTAACAACACCTTTACGATTAAATATTTTCACATTGAACAAAATGAATACAATTGTCAAAATGAAGAATTGAATACCTAATTCACATAACTTAAAACTTTAATAAATTTTGCTCATGTCATGGTGATCCAAGTTAATTCAAAAATAAAAATTATGATTTTCTTGTGACTAACTAAAAATGAATTTATTTAAAAAATTAAGTATATTGGATTTGTTTGATTACAATTTTTTACCTCAATGATTTTTTTTTCTTTTGTACAACCCCATTTTTCAACATCCAAAATTTTCAGTTATTCGGTAATTCTTTGAAATCTCATTAAATAAGGTTAAAATACATGTGTGAGTTGCTAATTTGACTTTTACTGTATCTAGAATTAGTGAAATTGTTTTCGCGAGTACTTTGCAACAAAATTGAGTTTTCTATTCAAGTGGCTTTTCAAAGTTTTAAATGGGTTAAGAAGGAATTTCCAATTTCTTTATGAAAAGAAAAATCAGTGATAATTGAGAATTTTCTATCAAAATTTATTTCCCTTATTGGTTCAACCAGTTGCCCATTCCCATTAAATCCCATTCCCATTAAATGGGAATTTGCGGCCCACAAGATTTTTGTTCCTTTTGAAAAACGATGCCTTTCTCTTTGCAATGTCCTTTAAAAAGAAAACAGAATGCTCATAGAAAACTTCCATATTTTAGAGTACATTTTCTACTATTCACAACTATTTATGAACTGATTATTTATTTATTTATTTTAATCTAGATTTCAAAACCTTTACCCTTTATTTTTCATTTCAGACGAAAAGCACCAGAGCAGTTTCGTCCAATAAAGAGGGAATGTCTGAGTTTTTTTTAACATAAAGAGACAAATGTCTTTAATAGTAAAACCAATGAAATGTTAAAAATAAAAATTATATGCGGAAAAAAATATCAAATGTAAAGAAACCTCCAGCCATTGTTTGTCGGAAATTCATGGAGATTTGGTGAAATTACGAGCATATTCTACTAACACAATCCCTTCGCGTACTGAAGGTGTATTCCAAATGAGAAGGTTTCCGTTAGACCTTGTGATTAACCTTAAGAAATGAACAATCGTTCCTTTTATATACCATATTCCATCAAAGTGGTTAGCAAATTGACAATTATTATGAAGAGGTACAAAACATGAAAAAATTGCATATGGAATAACCACTATTTTAAAGAGAAAACGTGAGTCCAAAAATGTGGGATACATACATATATATGTATGTATGTATATAACACGAGAGTCATTACCTAAGTTCCTTATCGCTCTGAAAATTCATAGTAAGACGGATAAAAGTCATTATTTTAAGATCATCGCTGAGATTCACATCTTGAGCCTAGTCCCACCGCCACAAAAAGGGAAAAAAAAAAAAAACCGAGATCAATAGGCTGTATTGCAGATAATTCTCAATCTGTCTACTCATGCTGTGGTTTTTCTAGGATATGTTTGGGAGACCAGGGAGAGGCTTGGTAATTTGATATGGTCTTGGCACGTGATTTGAGCTTGAATTATTATTATATTTAGGAAGTAGTTGCGTTCTCCCTTAAGCTCGTTTTGGAGATCCAAACTTTTCAAGAAAATATCCTATAAACTTTGTTACACTCCTGTATCATAGGGAGCCCAACATGGCCATAATTGGCATTGCACTCCAAAAGGGAAAGTAAACGAAAGAGGGAAAATCTTGCATAATATGGGAATAAAATGTTTGTAAATTAGGTAAAACTGCCAAGTAACTCATGAGCGCCACTTGTTATTTGCGACATAATTAGCGTAATTTATTAGAGGCACAATTGGTTGCTTGCTACTGCTTTATCAGGACGGGTTGGATGAGGATCAACTTTAGGTTGTCTTTGGTCTCGCGATCCGGAATCCCATGACCGTCCCCGTATTGATAGAACAGTTGAGACGCTCGCGCAAGATTCAGACACGCACCGCGAAAAGGCCCGGGGCATGGATTGTGACAGAAAGCATCTTCGTTCATTTGTTTCCAGGCGTCTTGTGTAAGAGTTTTTCTAATTGTGGACTACATTAATTGATATTGTAATTTACCGTTTAACGTTTATCGTTTTACGGGGTTTGGTCTAAGATGAGATAGAATATTTCTTAATTAGTTTAATATGGGGGCATTTAGTGTGGGCCGAGTTGAGCTGGCCCGTAATGAGGGGGACTGGCCTGGAAACTCTATAAATAGTGCTCAAGTCTCTCCTCTAACCCTAATTCTCACATGTATCCTCACCTAAAGAGCGTTTACCTAACGCTAAACATGAGGGGGGTCGCCTCATTGAGCCGGTGATACGGAGGGCAATAGAGGAGAAGGACTTGCGCGTGGAACATTGTGTTTCCGCTTCCGCTACAAGAACAATGGATCCCAAAACAAGTGCGTCAATTCTTTCTACTCGATTATGTATGTTCTTGCTCTAGTTATGGAGATCTTGGGGTTTGTGCAATTTGCGTTTACATGTGGTATTAGAGCCTCCATAACCCTAGAACACGAACACAATTGATTTTGCCCTTATTTGTTCGGAGTAGCCCTAGTTAGTACGAATCTTGCCCTAATTTGTGATTTTCGAGACTTTTAATTCAATAAAAATAAGATTAAATCACAAATTCGGACTAGGCTCGATGAGGCGAGCAAAACCATGGGCGGCGCGTCGCCGGGGGAGGCTCCACGCGCCCCTACGCGCGGCCACGCGCTGCCGGGCGTCGAAGACGAGCGCCCACGCGCTCTCACGCGCTTCCACGCGCGGGCCGATGCTCGCGCGTGCGGCGCACGCGGCCCGACGTCGCGACCCGGATTCGGAATCGAATGACCCGACCCGACCCGACCCGAATGGCGACCGACACGACCCGGGTGGCACTCGACCCGACCCGTTGACCGACCCGACCCGGTCAACTGTTGACCGAACCGGTCAACCGGTCGGACCGGGCGGACCGCCACCGGTCGGACCGGTCTTGACCGTCTTTGACGCCCGCGCGTGGGCTCCACGCGCCTCGCACTCAGGCGGCGCGTGCGGGCGCGTGAGAGCTCCGATTAGCGCGTGGCCGACAGCGATGGATTCGTATGATTATTTCCTACGTCATGGTATATTTATTTTATATTTTTGATGATTTTATGGATGTGAAAATACATACAAAGCGCTAAATACGTGAATTTTTAGTGTATTTTATGCGTATTTTTCTTATATTTTTCCTGTGATTTTGAAAATACGGGTGTCTTAGGGATACGGGTATGTTATCACATGAACTTTATGAGTGTTATTCATTAATAATATACGATAAGGTTTATTATTATTAATGAATAAAGCAATGTAATTAGCATGGCATGTGATTTGAGTGATATGATGCCCCTATCACTAAAGTTAAATCACATGTATATGATGTATGTGAGTTGAAAATTTTATCCCAGGTATGAGAGAGTTTCAAGGATTCAATTAAGTTGTGACTGCCAAAGTGGCACACTTGATTAAATTTGAGAAATTTCGATCTCGTATATTTAATTAGGATGTCTCCTGGTCTAATGCATAGTTATACTCCCAAAGGAGGTAATTGTGTATTAGTTCATGGAGGGATACATGATAGTGTGGTGGAGGAATGACTAATCCTAATTGTTCATATGCCCAAAGGTGATGAATTCACGAAGAATTGGAACATATTCTCATAACCCTTATCATGTGGGGAGTGTACAATTGCATGTCATATATTCTGCCCAAAGGTGATTATGTGATTTTGCATGTAACTCTCTGGATGTGTACTTGTACGTCAAGTTACACAATGCTCACATGATGCTAATTATATATTGCTTGTTTTTCAGTCACCTTTTCTGTAAATGGTAATTCTGTCATCATTGAGGTTTTTTACTGCTTCAAATTTTAAGTTGTAGACATATGATTTGTTGCTTGAGAAAAGAGCAATTGAATTTGTTTATTGTCCATGAAGCGTTCCATTCTGGAACACTTGAAAAGAGGTTTGCCTGCGGACTGCACTACTATAAGATGAAGGAAGCCTTAGTTGCTTGAAATTATGTCTTGTCTGATATTGAAATTAGGACATATCTGCAAAAATTGTGTTTAAATCCTAATGACATATACATCTCGTATATGATTAAAAAGGTTGCCAGGTTTAACAATGGCAATGAGTATTTTGGCAAGTATGACAATGCGAAATAGCTTAAAGGGTCATTTGTCAAATACTTGGTAGATTCTGTGGTGGTAATTTAATTACTATACCTGAAAATTTTGACAAAAAGATTTGGTTGAAAGGCATAAATGCACCATATTGAACATGGTGATGAGTATGATTAGTAAGACTAATTTATCTGGTCTTTTGTAGGCTGATATTATGAAAGCAATTTTTCATATACAAAATGGGTATTGATTTTATGATCATAAAGAAGGTACAAGAATTATGGAATCACATACTCTAAAATTTTTAAAAATTGACATAATTGTAGAGGATAGTTGCTTTCAGACTATTAAAGATAATAGTATGATGGAGGTTACTATATTTTTGTCTTTACCTATACAGATAATTATAGAATCTCCTGTACCATAGACTAAACTTGTTGAGATTCAAGGTACTATTCTTGATATAGTTTATAATGAAATTTCTTAAATCTCTCAAATGCAGAATGAAGTGGTTGCAGCTTTATTAAGGAGATTTGTTAGGGAAAGACGATCAGTTATATCATCATACTATATAGTCTATTTGTGAGAGCATGATTACAATATCCACTACGTTGTTGTTTTAGCAACTTATATAAATGTCGTTTTTTGTTCTCAATTAAGTATGTGATTAGATGCCATAAAAGGCGATATACAATCTATGAAACATGTTTGGAAACTTACTGACTTATCTAAAGATCACAAGTTTATTAGTTGCAAATTGGCGTACAAAACTAAAAGAATTTCAAACAAAGATTGTGAAATTTAAAGCCAAATTTGTAACTAACGTTTTAACTCGAAAGAGGGGTGGATTGTTTATAGTGAAGAAATAATTATTTCTTTAAATGTTCTTTCAGAGTGAACGTGGCATTAATAATTTATTTTGATATAAAATTACGCCAAATAGATACAAAATCTATATTGTGCAACTGGATGATTTTGCAGCAGATTTAAGTAAACTTGTGTGTAGACTGAAAAGTTCTAATTCATGGTCTTAAGCAAGTTTCCAGACAATATTATTAAAGTTTCATAGTATTGTTATTTTGTTCAATTGGGAACAAAGTAATTCAATATACTACAAGGTCAGTGGGAGGAAATTTATTTTTTCTCATATTTTATGTACATGATATTTTGCTTACAAGTTGTGACCTTGAAACAATGCGAAGTGTAAGGATTGTTTTTGCCATATTATATTAGACTTTCTCGGAGGACATTTGCTGATTGTATATTGGAAATATTCAATATACATCATTGCAAGCCAGGAATTGCTCTTGTTGTTAAGGGTGATTGACTAAATCTATCACATTGTCCTTATTTAGATATTGAGAAAATCTAATTAAATGGTGTACATTGTGTCAGTGCACTTAAAAGTATAATGTATGCTCGAATTTGCACTAGACTAAATGTTGTCTTTGTGACGGGACTTCTAGGCAGATATCGGTCAAATTCGGGACATGATCACTGTGTTGCTGTCAAGAAGGTTTTAAGGTACTTAAAGAGAACAAAAGATTATATGCTGATTTATAGATATGTTCCAGACCTGCAATTAGTCGGGTATTCAGATGCAGATTTTGCTGGTTGTCAAAATGATAAGAAATCAACGATTTGGATACATATTTATGTTGGCGGAGGTGCGGTGTCATGGAAGAGCGAGAAACAGTAAATCCATATCTTCTTCAACCATGCAAGCGGAGTTTGTAGCATGTTTTTCAGTTGCTACTCAAGCTATTTGGCTCCGGAACCTCATTAGAGAGTTATCGTTTATGATTTTGTGGATAGACCCATACAGTTATATTGTGACAATAACTCTGCAGTGTTGTTTATTAATAACAACAGAAGTTTAAAGGGGTCTAAACACATGGAGGTGAAGTTTTTGACTATAAAAGAATCAGTAACAGAATGGTGACGTTGCGAGTAGATTATATTCATACATATGATATGGTTGCGAGACCCACTAACTAAAGGCCTACGCCCGTGTGTTTTTGATCGACATGTCATTAGTATGGGCCTAGGAGCATCTTGGGATGCTGTTATTTAGTGGGAGCTGTGTTTTATTCTTTTTTGAATAAAGTTTACATCTGTTTTGTTACAATTTAGTAACAGTTTGATACATATATGTTAACTTTTGCATTCAATAAAATGTTTTTGAATGGATTGTTATTATGTTGATATATATTGTTAAAAGTCTCAGGGTATTGTTTAAACCTTGAGTGAAGGCTAGGGGCATCCGGGCATCCGGTTATTAGCCTTGTGCATATGTCTTGTGATACATAAAGAAAGGTTAACCATAAGGACAAGACATATGTGGGTTCGTTGGAACCATAAAGCATTCTCTTGTGGCACAAGTTTTTGTGTCGCCTAAGGTAAGAGAATGGTGACTAACAAATGGGATCTCTCTATGAGAGATGTTATCCATTTGCAACACTACCATATTGAATTCATATCAATAAAGTTGAGAGCACTCGTGACCGTGGAAGGCTCTGTGTGTATACATGCAGTTACCGCCATGATTTGGTGTTTGAGACTTTATGGGATATGATTGACTATTAAGAATTATCTCTGGACCAATGTGCGCACATAAGGTACGATTTCAATTAATATAGTCCAAGTGGGAGAATGTAAGAGTTTTTCTAATTGTGGACTACATTAATTGATATTGTAATTTACCGTTTAACGTTTATCGTTTTACGGGGTTTGGTCTAAGATGAGATAGAAGGTTTCTTAATTAGTCTAATATGGGCTGGCTAGTGTGGGCCGAGTTGAGCTCCGGCCCGTAATGAGGGGGACTGGAAACTCTATAAATAGTGCTCAAGTCTCTTCTCTAACCCTAATTCTCACATGTATCATCACCTAAGGGGCGTTTACCTAACGCTACACGTGAGGGGGGCCGCCTCATTGAGCTAGTGATACGGAGGGCAATAGAGGAGAAGGACTTGCGCGTGGAACATTGTGTTTCCGCTTCCGCTACAAGAACAATGGATCCCAAAACAGGTGCGTCAATTCTTTCTACTCGATTATGTATGTTCTTGCTCTAGTTATGGAGATCTTGGGGTTTGTGCAATTTGCGTTTACATCTTGCACTAGACTTTTGATGTGTTGTCGAGTTGCTTCTTCGGAAGCTCCAGTTTCATTCATGTAACAGTGTAGTGACTTGAAATTATCTCCCCTTACCAACTCATCCTGCAATATGTATGTTCCCGATCATCAAAGGTGTGATAACTTGAATGGCAAAATTGGATGGTTAATCTAAAGAAAACTTACTGATGAAGTGCTCAAATCGTTCGTGAGTCGAAGGATCAGGGAGGAGCAATACATAACGTTGGGGATGTTGCATAGATATTCTAGGATCTCTTTCGATAATTTGTCCGAAGTGGTGAAGTAAGAGCAGAGCAGGACAAGATGTCCTCCTATAGATGTCACTGAAGCATTGAGATACTCCTTGAGTGTTGGTTTGTGGCTCTCGTGATACCACTTTGCTTCTTCTAACCAAGTCTTGCCTTGATTTACCCACTGAGATATGTTAAGATGTAAGTAATCATTGAACAATGACTTCATGAATTATGAGCTATTCTCTTGGAATTACAAATTCAAAAATGATGGCCTAACTTAGTGAGGAGTGATATTTACCAATTTGTGTAAGTAGGGAATGATGTTGAAGCCTTGCTCTTTCATGGTCCAATAACCTACTTCATTGGTAGTGTTGTACATGGCAAGGAAACATGTCCTTATTGTTAAAGGAAGCTTGTCGATTTGGGAGATATCCCATCTGCAACATTTCCATTGCAAGCACGACATTAGTATTCATTTTATATTGGTGTAAGCGTAAGAGATAATGTGCACAAACCTCTCGATAAATTTCGTCAGCAGTTGAAGTTCTTCCCATGAGCCGAAAACATCATAAACATCGTCCATCAATGTGATCATACAAGTGATCTTTGTGCTCATCTCCCTGAAGGCTCCAAATTGTGGTTCATAGACCATTAAAGCATTCCATAAATAATGTTTCATCAGTCTGTCTCGGCAAAAATCCATCTTGTTCAACCCCAAATTCATCCACCACCTGAAAGAGATTGGAGTTTGCATGGTAAGAACATATGAGAACTCAAACTACTAAGTTTGGTATTGGTTGATTGCTAAATGGACGGGCTTGATACAAATCGTATAAAAACCTTAGTTAAAATAAAGTTTATTTACTAAGGGTGACTATGTTTCCAAGGTAGAACCTAGAACCTTAGAATTGGACAAGCACTTAATAACTGGATCTGTGGGAATCTATTTGGTTCTAGGTAGGTTCTAACATGTGTAGGGTATGTTTAAAATTCAAAAAATTGGGAAATCAATTTTGACAGAAAAGTTGTAGGTTTTAGGTTAATGCAACTTGGAACTTGTAACATAAAATCTAGAACAAGTTTTTGTATGTCTTCGTGCAACCTTATGGTATTCCATGGCATTCAATAATAAATATATAATTTGGAATTATTAATTCGAGCTTTCATTTTATGATTGAAACTTTTACCTTGTTAATATTTCATATTTTTTGTGTTTTAATATAAGCTATGATAAGTTAATTGTAATAGCAAGTGATGGTCATTAAATATGATAGTTCACTATAATCATTCAATTAATAATACATGTGGAACTTGGTAGGGGTGTGCAACGAAAACCGCCCGAACCGGGACCGGACCGGACCGGATCGGACCGGCCGGTTTTGGGCGGTTCCCACGGTCAACGGTCCGGTTCCCGGTTCCAAGGTGGGAACCGGACCAACCGGACCGACCGGACCGGATTAAATTTTTTTATATATAATTTATATACATATAATATATAAACACATATAATATATGAATATTATATATGAAACTTGTTGCAATCGGAATTGCAATTGAGGTAATAACTTCTTATGTGGCCAAGAGACTACCAAAGCTCTTAGAAAACTTATTTGTTAGTTTTATCTTCTACTTGATGTGGGATAAGGCTCTAGGAGTTCCTCATGCTCACTCTCTCTCTTGCTCCCCTCACTTGCAAATGACAAGGCACTTCAAGCCTCAAAGAGTCCGACATCGACTAAACATTCAAAGCATAAAAGAGATATTGTCTATAAAACCAAAGCCAAGCACATATTTTACTCAAATTGTTCATGGCTTTTATGCTTAAAATTAAGAGTGAAACACATAAATTATGATTAATATTCACGCAAGTGAAGTTTGAATATTTTGCACGTGAAAACATGTGTGAGTAGTTTTATTAGATCGCACTGGGAACCAAATTGTATTGATTGATCGGTCCGGAACATGGTTGTTCTTTAATGAATGATCGTTATTTAGTGAAAAAAAAAAGTGTCAATCCTATTGGACCGAACCGGACCGGACCGGAACTGATGGTCCGGTCCACGGTTCCCAAAATTGGGAACCGGTTTTCCCGGTCCGGTTCCCGGTTCCACCTTAGAACCGGACCGAACCGGGAACCGATCACCCCTAGAACTTGGGTAGACCTTTGAATCAACCCTAGAATCTGTAATATGGTAGATTTTAGGTTCTAAGATATGTAAAGTATGTTCCAGCTTCCAAAAAATGAAAAACCTATTCTAACAGATAGGTTCTAGATTTTATATGGAACTTGTACGAAATTTGGAATTGCTCATCCCTGTAATTTATATCCAAAAGAAAGTCACCCATTTAAACTGGAATGGACCTGTTGGGCTCATTAGAATGAGAAAGGCCTCCAAAATCTTCATTTACAAGGCCCCCCTACACATAATTTGTCTGATATTGGGTTTTATCGTTGGGCTATACAAATCGGGTCATAAGAGCAAATGGAAGATTTAGTGGGCCAAAAACTGTGACCTTCTAAGTGCATGTGCTTCGAGACCAATTACCTGGCTAATTTGCTGACTTCGTCTCTATAAACTGATTGCACTATATTGAAATCGAGCTTAGCCAAATCGAGAAAGATGGGGTTCGAGCGATCGCACTGATCTTCCTCATACATGTCCATGAACCATCTGGCCTCCAATCTGTTGGGCCTCCAGTGAACAGGCATGTCCAAAGCGTGATCTATCTTTTTTTGCCCAAATATGGTCTCCCTTGAGATTTTCTAGACATGTAGAAGAGAAAACCTTGGCTTCATCAATGATGGCTTCACCTTTGAATCCGCAGAAGGATGCTTCACACAGGCTCAATAAACCCTGCACATCTTCCCTCAGGGATTCTTTGAAATTGCTTACATCTTCTGTCATGAATCTTTCAAAAATGCCTGTGCATAAAAGCAGCATATTTTGTGGATACGCATTCCTAAATGATATATATATATATTGCATATGTATAATACTACCTTGCTCCACATTAAAGCCGTTTTGGCGGAGAAGCCTAAACCGAAGCGCCGTGGCGTGGAGATCATCATCAAAAGCCCCGGACCTATTGGTTTTGCCATTGATAATGGTTTGCAATGCCTTCTTGATTTCCACCTCAAAGTGGTATCCCAATCCTAGCCGTTGAACTGCATCGATATGCTCGAGCTTCTCCACCTGAGGCATTTCGCTGCAAATGAAATCCTTCACCTCTTCCTTCATCTTCTCGACCCGTTCCATGTATCTCTCCTCCTGCATCGCCGACGAGTTCACCGGTTGTTCTCTTCCCATTTGTACTTTTAGCGAAAAAACACAAAAACAATCACATGAAAAAGCACGCTTATTAGCATTCTAGTAGTGTAGCGTTGCGGTTACCGAGTATCCACTTCTAAGCGACTGAACAAAGTTGTAGTCCCAAGTGCTTGGCTGGAAATTCGCCGAGCGCCTCTCCGACCCATTGCTCGTTACACCAGAAGCTGCCATGAATTCGTGGCGACGGTGGTTGAAAGATTTTAAGGAAGCGAGAGAGAATGCGGAGCGCGAGAAGGCAAACGTTGTTCTTGGTTGATGATTGGTGTGAAGTACTAGGTTTCGACACTTCTATTTATAGAGTTGTTCCGCGCGAAGGACCCGAATATTTTGTAACAACCGCCCTTAATTCCTTTGCATTCTTGCTTAGCCCTTCACTTGCTGCAGGCCAGCAAGGACGTTGACTTCTGTTATCAAATTGAATAAGCGCAGAAAAGTATTTTCAGAACACACTTCCCCTTTCAACTTCTAATGACGGTAAAACAACGCGTGCTCGATAGCGATGGTCCCTTTTTCGTTAATTGCACGTTAACGTTCCTTCAAAGTCATTTGACATTGCTCCGTGTTGGTTCTATAGTAATTTTAGGGGAAAAAAAGGGGAATACATTCAGAAGAAGGGAATCGGTGACTTGATCTTTTCCTTTTAGAACAACGGCATTGAATCTATTTGTTCATGGAAAATGATAACCTAACAGTACCGTTACTCTTCAATAACAAACGTGGCTTTTCCACCACAAAATTTCTCAAATAAATCTGTTGACCTGTTTAGCGGTTTTTTTTTTTTTTTTTGGAAAAATCAAAATTGAAAAGTCTCATCGCGAGGAATTTCTTAGAATTCCACTAAGTGAGATTTCTTTAATATGAAAAAAGAAAAAAGAGTATAAGGAAACAGATAATTCTAGAGCAAATTAAATATCTAAAGATAGATAATTACAAGCATCAATATGATCACTAGAAAAAAAAATTGTTCATGTCATTAGAAAGATTAATTAAAGTTCAAAGATGAAAAAACAATTGTAAATATTGGTTTTAGACGTAAATAAGGGACGTGTATCTTATAAAAATTATATTCAAATTCATCTACAAGTCCCTCCAGCTGCCATAAACTTGTAAGATGAATATGTGGTGAGGAATGCACCGTTATTAATTGTAAACAGCGGTACTGTTGTCCTAGCAAAGTTCTTTATTTATTTCGTTGAAAACCCCCTCGTGGATTCTCTGTTAAGTTTTGATTCCCCACGTGAAAAGATTCCTGGTAATCGCCCGAAAATATTGGCTTTTTTTGTCAATATGATTTTGCTGTACTTTTTTCTAGAAGAACTAGATGAGATTCTGGTCCCACGAGATGGATATCGAGTTTGAAAGTTGGCTTTGTATAAAGTATAGATAGTTTGATACTTGATGGCCCAATCTGTTAGGATGTGCAAGGGGATACAAATCAGATACAGTGTATGAGCTATGCACAAGACAAATACTACTTACCTTGCTTTTCGGGTGAGTTTTGAAACTGGAAAAAAAGAACGAAGAATTGGTTATAATTTCGTCTATAGTTATTAGAGGTGGCAATTTTTGACATGACTTTAGTTAGCAAGTTTATGTTGAGGCTAATGTGTTCAGGCCAATTTTGATTTAGCCCGCGAGATATGAAACTCATCAGTCATATTTGACAAGACATTGTCCTGTATAACCTATTTAAATTAACAAGTTAATCTTGACATGACTTGTATGTGAACACCACGAATATGGATTGCCACACTAAAGGCAAATGGGGCATTGAAATATTTGAACTTAAGACCTCTTATTCTAGTAGGGTGTGAGATTTTATGGGACTACTACTAACAGTTTTAAAGGCTTAAGCTGTTAGATGAATATATGATTTAATATTTAAATATTCTATCAACTTCTCTAGTCCGATGTGAGACTTGGGATGTGGCAAACTCCTCCAATTAACAAATCCATGATGTTGATATACTTCCTTGATTTGATTGTGGCCCCCTTAATTCCTACCCGTTTCAAAAGTTTTCTAGTAGTCACACATTGTCCATGTTTTCTTTATAGATTGTGTTAAACAACATTGTAAAGGTTGTTGCTTTGATTTCACCCGAACCATAATGCACAGATTTTTCTTAAGATTTTCCAACAGCAAGAGCAGCCATATTTCGGTTACCGTTTTAATGTATTAATATATTTGTCTGAAAAACACTATCGGAACCTATGGCGTGTTTTTCAGTCGAAAGGAGCGTGTCATCAGTCGTTACATTGCGAAGAATGATTCAACAAAAGTGGGATGAAAGCCAAATAGACTGGTCTCTCTTTTACCAATTGTTCAAAGTACAATGGCATTTTTTGTCCAAATCATGATACGTGGATTGCTCGATAAATAACCGATATACATCGAGTCAAACGCACAATCTATCTGACCAAAAATTTTAAAAAAAGGCACAATCTATCCTTTTCTGTTAATAAGAGTCTATGAAGAAACTCACGTAACCAAAGTGTTCTCTCATAATCGTCATCCTCTCCCTAGCTATATAAATGCAATTAATCTTAAATGAGCAGAGATGATAGACCAGAAGTGTTAGGTACTTCTTACGAGGTACATTTTTGGCATAGCCATTTGACCAAAAAATGCTGGCGAAAATAGGGATGGACCAAACGTAGGGGTGATCGGTTCCTGTTCGGTCCGGCTCCACCTTGAAACCGGGAACTGGACCGGGAGCACCGGTTCCCAAAATTGCGAACCGTGGACCGGATCGTTTGGTCCTAGGAACGGGAATCGGACCGGACCATCGGTTCCGGTCTGGTCCAGTCCGGTCCAAAAAAATTGACTCTACTTTTTTGCACTAAAGAACTAAAGAGTGACAGCGCTCTTGACCGATAAATCCAATTTGATTCTCGGGCAATTCAACAAAACTAATCACACGTGTTACACGTGCAAAATATTCAAACTTCACTTGTGTGATTCACGGGATCTCTTGAAGTCTTAGTCCCACATCGAAACTAACAAGGAGATTTTTTCTATAAATAAAAGAGTAACAAAAGGGGTTTTAATGGTCTCTTGGCCACATAAAGGTTGTTATCTCAAATTGCAACTTTGGTTGCAATAAGTTATCATGTTTATATGTTTTATTAATTCTATGTATATAAATTATATATAAAAAAATTTGGTTCGGTCCGATCGGTCAAGTCGGTCCGGTTCCCACCTTGAAACCGGAACTGGACCAACCGCCACCGGTTCCAAGATTAGGAACCGGGGACCGGACGCCGACCATGGGAACTGCCCAAAACCGACCGGTTCGGTCCAGTCCGGTCGGTTCCCGGTTCGGGCGGTTCCCGGTTCGGGCGGTTCCCGTTGCACAACCCTAACCAAACGGGTTTTCGTCAGAGTTGTTGGGAGATGGGCTCTGAAAGCATGTTCGCAAGTCTAATCTTATTATTGATAAACAAGTTGCTGATTAGAAAATGTCAGTCAGCGGATAATAATAATGTGCGTGAGATGAATTCTAAACATAATTAATGTTAAATGAGCAGAGATAATGGACCGGAAGAATTCAATACTTTCTATGAGGTACGTTTTTGGTAGAGCCACTTAGTCATAAATGTTCTAAAAAATAAAGATGGACTAAAATAACCTTTGTCACTAGATCTAGGTCTATCGATACATGTAGTTATTGTGACACAAACTCTGAAAACATATTGGCAAGTTGCATATTGTCATTGGTAAACAAGTTGTTAATTTGACAAATTTCAGCCGTTGGATGACCGCAATATGTAACATGTTATTGTACTGTGGAAATAGTCCATGTTTGGTGGCTATAGGGAATATCATTCCAAATTTGAAAGACCGTCTAAGAAATGGTGCTTTTGACCAAAATCGATCCATAGCCATTTGACCAAAAAATGTTGGCGAAAATAGGGATGGACCAAAACGGGTTTTCGTCAGAGTTGTCGGGAGTTGTCGGGAGATAGGCTCTGAAAGCATATTCGCAAGTTAAACTGGATATTCTTGATAAGAAGAGGATATCAATTTCATGAAATGGTCATCAATCCATGACATCGAATAACACTACAACGAGTTTGAATCTATGCTAGCCATTAGTTTTCCATAATGGTTATCTAAACTCTGAACAAACAACGTAATACATTTTTAAAGGCAAGTCCTTTAGATTTTCACGCGAAATTGCGTTAACTAATTAAAAAAAATGCATTATTGATGACGAAAGGGGGCCAACGAACCTTTGAAATTGACACGAGAGGGAAGACATAATGTAAGCGGTCCAGTGTTTATGAGGAAAAGATGGTTCAATGAATCTGAATTACAAATTATGGAGAACCTAAAAATGGAGAAGAAATGCTTTTTATAGCCGAAAATCAGTGAACTTACGGCCTCTATGGCTTATGCTATCTGTTAAACCTAAAAGCACATTTAACGGAAAAATAGTTCAAGATGTCATATACCTATTATATTTTTATCAATTTAGTCTCAAATCTTTGAATTATGTCAATTAAGTCTTAAACCTCTTTACATTTTGCCAATTGAGTCATTCTAGTCAATTTTAATCGGAAATCGCTGACGTGAACACCGACCATTCCACATGACACGATTGGCATTAACGTAGACAAATTATAATAATTTTTTTGAATTTTTTTATATTTATATTTTTTCTTTTTCTTTTCCTCCTTCTTTTTCTTCCATTCTTCTTTTCTTCTAACCAATGACCAGGCCTAAATGATAGCTAACAACGGGCTAGAGGAGAAGGTTAGTGAGATTGACCTCACCAACCCTTGATAAGGCTCTCGCTAGGCAACGCTCGACTTCACTGGATTTGGCGAGGCTCGCCTTGATGAAACGGTGCCTCAACCAATCATCGAACACCAAAGACCAACAACAAATATGGATATTGCCAAAAAGGGACGATCAAGGCCGACTTCTACGTGGATAAGGAAATCATGGGTCTTCTATTTCTCCTTTATAGCTTGCGCGACTCCACTAGCTAAAGGAAATTGTTAAGGGAAAATAATATTTGACAAATATTTAGCGAATATTTGTTATTTTGTTATCTTTTTTTTATCTTATCTCTTATGTGCGTTTGGTTGTGTGGACATTTTTACAGTATAGGATAATGTCAAATAGGATAAAGATAAGATAGGATTTTAAATATCCAATCCAATGTTTGTTGACATTTGGATATAACATGGATTCAAATAAATATTTGATTTGCAGAATTAAAATTAAAAATAAACCAGGGAAATAAAACAACCTCTCTTTCTCGTGAAGCGGAGGTGATGACACCTAAAGCCATAACTTGGCATAATTTGGCATAACTTTAAATGACACTTAAGTGCCAATATCGGAGTAAAATGGGACACTTAAGTGCCACTTGCGAAAATCCGGCCAAACGATGACGTGGCAATTTTCCGGCGAGTTTGGTCCAAAAACGCAAAAACGCATCGTTTTTTACGCCGTAAATAATAATATATAAATAAATTAAATTAGATTTAAAATATTCAAAAAAAAAAACGCAAAAACGAAATTTACGTATCTACGTGTAAATAATAATATATAAATAAATTAAATTAAATTTAAAATATTCAAAAAAATTTAAAAAAACAAAAATTTGAAAAATTTGAAAAATTTAAAAAATTAAAAAAATTTAAAAAATTAAGAAAATTTTAAAAATTTTAAAATTTTAAAAAATTAAGATAAATTTTAAATTTTTTTAAAAAGTAAGAAAATTTAAGAAAAATTAAAAAATTAAGAAAATTTTTAAAAATAAAGAAAAATTTAAAAATTTAAAAAAAAATTAAGAAAATTTAAAAAAAATTAAAAAACTAAGAAAAATTAAAAGAAAATTTTTAAAAAAAGGGGGGAGGCGAACGGGCGGCTCCGCCCGCCGCCGCCGCTCCCGCCGTCGCCGGAAGGGCGGGCGGACGGGGGGGGGGGGCCGGGGTCGCCGGCCCCGGCCCCCCCCCCCCCCCTTTTTTTTTTTTTTATTTTTAATTTTTTTAAAATTTTTAAAATTTCTTAATTTTTAAAAATTTTTAAAATTTTTTTAAAATTTTTCTTAATTTTTAAATTTTTTTAAATTTTCTTAATTTTTCAATTTTTTAAATTTTTTAAAATTTTTTCTTAATTTTGTAAAATTTTGTAAAATTTTCTTATTTTTTAAAATTTTTTGAATATTTTAGATTAAATTTAATTAATTTTTATATTATTATTATTTACACGTAGACACGAAATGACGTCGTTTTTGTATTTTCTCCGCCGTCGTCGCGTGCAAAACGACGCCGTTTTGGACCAAGCTCGTCGGAAAGTCGCCACATCAGCCATTTGGCCGGATCTTCGCCGGAGTGGCACTTAAGTGTCCCATTTAACTTCAAAACTGGCAATCAAGTGTACCATTTTAAAGTTATGGCACTTGTCTTTGGACTTCTGCCTCGTGAAGTGAAAAAGGAGGCCGTAAGCGCTCAACTCAGCTTCCACAGATAAAACAATACTCTTAAAAAAGGCAGAAAAAATTGAGGCGAACTGAAAAACTCTTTGCTGGAGATTATCAATTGCGTGGATCTTCAATGAATAAATGAACTCGAGAGAAAACCTAGCTTTGCACTTTTCCGGAGATGTCAAGTTACTGGGTTGATCATTTAAGGATGATATTGTCAAATCTAGGTGTTTAGCACGTGTTGAACAGAGAAGAGAGAGCACGGGATGGGATTTGGAGAAATGAAGGGGATGGGGGCAGGTTTTCTTTGGAGATTATTGAAACAATCTCAGGCAACGCCTGACCCTTTTGCTTGTTCCTTTCTATTCATCCTCACTTTTCTCATCCTATATCTATGTGAGCAACCATGAACAAGGGGCTTAGCCATAGATGGCCAACGACTGTGAGCTGCTACGACTAAGATGGTGGCTCGACCATGGACCTTGGCTCCAGATCTCACCTCATCAATCATAGACCAGCGGCGTCACCATCCAGATTTGGTTGGCTCCGTCTTTTCGTGGCCACCATGACTCTGGCCAGATCTGAACTGTAGCAACGAAGGGAGAGGGAAGGAAGAGAGAGAGAGATTTTATTTTCCAAATTTCACATATTCTATCCAGATCTATTCTGCCTTCTAGGGGGGATTTTTTTATTCATACTATATCGGGATTTCGTGTCACTCTAAACTTCGGATAGGACACCAGATAAGATAGAAGTTATCATATATGGAGTTTTATCCGGTCAATCATACACAACCTTAGAGGTAGCATATATTTAGGGAATATTGGTTATTTTGTTACCTTTTGTATCTTATCTCTTAGAGTCCTTTATATACATTATATTTGCAACACAATTATGTATAGAAAAAAAGAATAAAATTTTATTTCCTAAAACCTAATTTTTCGTTGAGTCTCATGGCTCTCTCACATATCTACCGCCATTGCAATAGCTTCCTTTACATATATTGAAATTAATTATTTAAGTGAAATTATGTGCTCATCTTTTTTTTTTCTTTTGGCTTTTCAATTTTCACGACAATAATCCACCTACTTCACTTTTACGTGTCCAAAAAAAAGCTGGGCCGAGTTTTTCTTTTTTTGTTAACGGGCTTAAACTCGAAACATACTTCAAGAATTTTGATGGATATGTAGCTGATATCGTTATCAAATCAGCCTAGAGAGTTTTCCAGAAAACGCTTTGTTAGAACTTGCTCGATGGTATGAAACTCGCGTGCCCTATGAGCTTGCTCTTCTGCTACCTAATCTACCTAATCTAATATAAATGATGGTTTTATTAGTGATGGGCTTAAGGCTCGTCCGCCCATGTTAGGCCTAAAAGCTCGGCCCACGGGAATAGGGCCCATGGATGGAGGGAGGTATAAAAGGGATGAGAGAGAGGGAGAATGCACCTTTTGGCGCATAACGTACGTACATCTTTTTCCCTCTCCCTCTCTCTTCCAAAAAGAAAACAGTAAGCAAAAGGCACGTTTTTTTTCTTCCTTCAAAGCGAATTGTCGTCATCGGATCGAACATGGCCAAATTCTCTTCCTCTTATTGGCATCGGTGTTTAATCTGTAGCTAACAAGGTACGCTCGAATCCGTGGTGTGCTTTAGGATCGGTGATACGTGATATTCCCGGGCTTGTCTTTCGCATTCGATTTAGGGGTTCGATTTAGTGTTGAATCCGTTTTTCGGGGATCATTTATTTTCCTACATTGGTATCAGAGCCCTAGTTCATGTTTTCCCGACCCTTTTCATGTTTTTTGATTGATTTTTTGCGAAAGTAATCAGCCGGTATGGATCGGGGCAAGAAATCCCGACACCCGAGCGCTGTTTCGTCCATTTTTTTGAGTTTCTATAAGTCGAAATTGATTTCTGAAGGCATAGGGTGAAAGCGCTCGTCGAGACGAGTCTGGCGATATGTCAAACGCCGCCAGGAGACGCCGCACGTGCTCAAAGCGCTGGCATCGGCCAGTGCGTGCGCCACACGCGCCGATCAGCGAACCGGCACGTGTGCGCCGCCGGCGGCGAACCGGCACGCGCCGGTCGGCGAACCAATGCGTGCTGACGTCACGCGCTGACGTCACCCAACGGTTGGTAACCGCTGGGATGACGTCACCGATGACGTCATTGCCGACGATCGTTGGCGGTGATCGGCCGGCGACCCGACCTGATGGAGACCCGACACGACTCGCATGAAGCCTGGCGCATGTCGTGCACGTGCCGGCTGACGTCTGCGTGACGTCATCCCGCGCACGCGCGCGGCATGTGTTGGTTGGTTCGTCCGACCCGGCTCGACCGGTCCGTCTGGCCCGACCGGTCCGTCCGGCCCGACCGGTCCGACCGGTCCGTCCGGCCCGACCGGTCCGACCGGCCCGACGACCCAGTGACCTGACCGTTGACCCGTTGACCGTTGACTGGCGACCGTTGACCAAAAAAAAAAAAGGAAAAGAATGTGTTTCTTTTTCAATTAAGTCTATGTGGATTATATGTAATCCCTTATTTGTTCTGCATTTGTTGTAGGAACAATGCCTCCCCTAAGGTTGCGCACACCTATTCGCGCAATTACCGATGAACAAAAGGAAAGACTGTCTAAGTTGATAGTTGAGTTGACTGATCATCGATGGGAGAGTGGTGACTTAATTGATCACGTCCTTGAAGTCAACGGGAAAATTCAAAAGGTCATATGGAATGGTCGTCCTATGCCACAATCAGAGATGGTGCAACTTTTCATGAACACTCTTCCACCTGAATGGCAAGATGTGTTGAATCGCATATGGGATGTCAACGGAGCTGCTTCATATAAGAAAATTGTGATGGATTTTGTAAATGAATATTACTGGATTGTTACAAGGGAAAAGATCAAGAAATTGAACAAAAGAGGATCTTTCCCAGTTCGTGTGCTGACTTGGTGTTAGATGTATTGGTTGATCTTAGTTAAGTGTGCTTTGTGGACATCTAATGTAATGTTTACTACCTGATTGTTGTTGATGTAGCAACCAATATCTTGGTTGTATTAGTTGAAAGCATAATTGTTTTATTGAATGTCAATTATCTGTTGCTTTCTGTTATTGCTGGTTGCTGTGAGTAGTTAGCTGTGGGTAGTTTAGAAGTTTTTGTAGCTTCATAGAATTGATTTTGCATATGACAATCATATTAATGATAGTTTTAAGTTAGGATTTTTGGATAGATGATTGGAAATTTAGTGACCTTTTGATTCTAAAACCTTACTTGAAATTGTTTATTAATATGATGGGTCTATGCAAAAGGGATGCATAAATGATAGGCATTAATAATTCGTGCATATATGTTTGATGTGTTCAGATCAATGGCTTCAGCCACAAAGAGCATAGTTGCCGAGCTGAACAAAGGTGAAAAGCTCAACGGTGATAACTATGAAATTTGGCAAATGAAAATCCAGTATGTGCTGGAAGAGGAAGAAGCACTTGAGGCTCTTAGTCTGACCATGGTAGAACCTGAAGAAGGAAGCATTGCACATCACATGAGAGATAAGGAAGCATTTGCTGCATGGAAAAGAAAGAACTCTCTTGCTCGCATTACGTTGCTGAGCAGCATGGACAATGACATCATGCGAGAGTTTAGGCGTTTTGACAATGCCAAGGAAATGTGGGAAGCATTGGCAGCAAGATTTGGTCATACTTCGGTGACCAGACTGAGGCAGCTCACTATTAGGTTTGACTCATATAAGAAGCCTCATGGTCAGACTATGAAGCAACATCTTAGAAAGATGTCAAACATGATAAATGAGCTGAAAGATGTTGGCCATGTCCTGACAGATGAGCAGCAAATGTAAGTAGTGATTCGTTCATTGCCTCAGAGTTGAGAGCATATGAAGGTGCACCTGACCCATAATGATAATATCAAAACCTTTGAGGATGCTATGCGCCATCTTGAGCTGGAAGAGGACCGCCTCTTGGCGGCTAAGCCGGATGCTGAACTCTATCATGCTAGTTCTAGCTCATATGGAGCTTCGAGCTCCAAGCGTAAGCGCCCTAACTAATTTGATAAAGGGAAAGGCAAGGAAGCAGGTTCTTTAGGAAAGAAACCCAAGTTTAACCAACATGAAAGAGGAAAGCGTCATCGCATGAAAAAGCTTGCAAGGGTGAAATGCTACAACTGTGACAAGAAGGGTCATTATGCTCGCGACTGTCGTGAGCCAAAGAAGGTATGCACCCCTTGTACTTTTCAGAACTTTGCTTTTGTGTCGAGTTCTGTGTTCTTAACTGAGTCTAATCCTTTGTGGACTGTGGATTTAGGAGCGACAGACCATGTAGCGAAGGATAGAGGATCCTTCGTGGAATTCCGACGAGTACCAACTGGAACTAAATGGATCTATGTGGGAAACAACTCCAGAGCTGAAGTGAAAGGAATTGGCACATGCCAACTGAATATGCGTGGTGGACGCACTTTGTTCCTACATGATGTGTTGTATGCTCCGGAGATTCGTCGGAATTTAGTGTCTGTTTTAGTGTTGGTTAAATTAGGTTTTAATATGAACTTCTATAATAGAGGTGTGGATTTGTTTTTGAATGTAAATTACTATGGTTGTGGTTATTTCCTGGATGGTTTCATTGTACTAGATATTGACTATGTTAATACAAATGTTTGTTATTCCTTTATCACGTCTCCTAATTCATATGATAATGATGTGAATGTGTGGCATGCTAGACTTGGTCACATTGGCCAACAACGTATGAATAGACTAGCCAAAGAGGGCTTGTTGGACAACATTGAAAAAGTCGATTTGCCCATATGTAAGCATTGCTTAGAAGGGAAAACGACAAGGAAACCATTTGGAAAAGGTAAAAGAGCTGAAATTCCTCTGCATTTAATCTATTCTGATGTCTGTGGTTCAATGAATGTGAGAGGAAGGCATGTGGCTATTTATTTCATCACTTTTATAGATGATTATACTCGATTCGGATATGTCTATTTGATTTCTCATAAATCTGAAGCAATAAGTTGTTTCAAAAGGTTTATGAACTTGGTAGAAAATCAATTAGACAAGAAAATAAAAGTATTGAGATCCTATCGAGGTCGAGAATATTTATCTGATGAGTTCAGAAAATTGTGTGATGAAAAAGGAATAGAAAGACAGTTGTCTATTCCATATACTCCTCAACAAAATGGTATTGCGGAGAGAAGAAACAGAACCCTACTGGAAATGGTTAGGTTCATGATGGCGCATGCTAACTTACCTATCACTTTTTGGAGTGATGCATTGTTAACTGCTGTCTATATACTTAACCGGGTGCCTTCCAAATCAGTTACTTCCACTCCATATGAGTTATGGACAGGTAGAAAACCAGACTTAAGTTTTCTTAAGCCATGGGGTTGTGCTGCCTATACACATGAGTCCTCTCACAAGTTTGGGAAATTGGGTCCTAGAGGAAAGAAGAGTATTTTCATAAGATACTCAGAACACTCAAAAGGGTATGTGTTCATAGGTGAGCAGGAAAGTGAGAGTATAACTGAATTTGAATCACGAGATGTCACATTCTTAGAGGATGAATTTCCTAAGAAGGGCGAAATAGGGGAAGATCACTCCTTATTTGAAACCTTGGATCAAGATAATGATATTAATGGAGTTCATCCAAGTGGGAGCATAATAGGGAATGATGTGCAAAGTGTACAATCTCCCATACGGCGAACAAGTCGCCAAAGTATTCCCCGTCGACGTTTTGACATTGAAGGGGAAACTTTTATGGTTGCTCCACAAGATGAGGATGAGTCAAGAAATATCAATGAGGCTCTAAATTGCCCTAGTAAGGAAAAATAGATTCATGCAATTGAAGAGGAAATGGAGTCAATGAAATCAAACCAAGTCTGGGAACTGGTTGATATTCCAAAAGGACGCAGAGCTATTGGGAACAAGTGGGTTCTCAAAATAAAGCGAAAGGCTGATGGCTCGATAGAAAGGTATAAGGCTCGCCTTGTGGCGAATGGGTATAATCAATTCCTATAATCAACATGAATGAATTGATTATGAAGATACGTTTTCTCCTATAGTGAGATTTACCTCGATTCGCATTATTCTGGTAATAGTAGCTAGTATGGATCTTGAGTTACATCAAATGGATGTAAAGACTGCTTTCCTCAATGGAGAATTAGAGGAAGAAATATATATGGAACAACCTGCTGGTTTCATAGTGAAAGGCCATGAAGAAAATGTATGTCGACTTTTGAGGTCAATATATGGCCTTAAGCAGTCATTAAGACAATGGTATATATATTTTCATAATTCCATAATGGCATATGATTTTACAATGATTGATGAGGATCATTGTGTATATATCAAAAGATCCAAGAATCAATTTGTGATCATATCATTATATATTGATGATATACTGATTGCCGGAAGCAATATGGAGTTTGTTAATACTGTCAAGAGTTGGTTGTCTTCCAACTTTGAGATGAAGGATATGGGTGAGGCTGCATACATTCTTGGAGTTGAGATTTCAAGAGATCGTTTGAAGAGATCGTTGTCTCTTTCGCAAGAAAAATATATAAATAAAGTTCTTGAACGATTTCGTATGCAAGATTGTAAACCCATAGACACTCCTATTGCGAAAGGTGAAGGATTGAGCCATAGACTGTGTCCAAGGACTCCACAAGAGAAGGAACAAATGAAACATGTTCCTTATGCTAGTGCAATTGGGAGTTTGATGTACGCTATGATGTGTACAAGACCCGACATATGTTTTGCAGTTGGAATTGTGAGTAGATATCAATCCAATTCAGGTCCAGCACATTGGAAAGCCGTTAAGAGAATATTGAGGTATCTGAAGGGAACTGCTGATTTCAAGTTGAATTACAAAGGAAATGATCTGCGACTTGAAGGCTATTCGGATGCTGATTGGGGAGGAGATTTAGATGAAAAAAAATCTACTTCAGGATTTGCTTTCTTACTGAACAATGGCGCCATATCATGGAGCAATAAGAAGCAAAAGTGTATAACCTTGTCCACGATGGAAGCTGAGTTCGTGGCATTATCAGCAGCGGTACAAGAAGGAGTTTGGCTTAAGAGATTTTTGGATCATTTAGGTGTTAATGAGAAAGTTGCAAATCCATTATTGGTTAACTGTGATAGCCAAGCAGCTATAGCGTACACCAAAGATCCAAAATATTATGGCAAGACCAAATATATAGATACAAAGTATAACTTTGTCAAATATATGGTTGCACGAAAGGATGTGAACTTACAGTACATATCTATGTATAGAATGGTAGCAGATCCTATGACAAAGAAAATACATAGAGATGTGTTTTGTGGTCATGTAAAATCTCTAGGATTGTGTAGAGTCTGATGTACTGGATTGTAATTTCCCTGAGTTGTTCACATTTATGAACTAGTGTTGTTTCATTATTAATGCCTATGAATCTTTGTTTGATCTTTATGCATCTTAATGCTCAGTGCATTACTTTAAGTTAAGGAAGTATGTCGGACAGATAAGAGATTAGCCCACTCACACGGGTAATCGCCTTTATTCATTGTGTGATAAATGGAGATGAGATTGTTTTTAAACTTATTATCTAGATGATAATCAAGAGCTCAATCTTAAAATATGTATGTCGCCTTAACTAAGTGTTAAGATGATGACATAATACTTACGATGTCCGAAAGTAAAATACACCACATATTTTACTTTATCTGTCTAAGATGCTAGATGTGAGTTCTGATGAATTTTGTGATTGAGTAGATACGTGAACTCAAGTTAGACATTGGGTATGTCTGAACTATCATCTGTACGGTATTGAAAGTGTAGACATACGCTCAATGGGAAATGAGTTAATATCATAATACGTATTTCATACTACGTATGCATGAGACGACCAATAAGAGTGGCAAAAAGTTTGATTTCAACTTTTATGTCGTGTAAGACTCTTAAGGAAAAGAGTTCCTCAGTTTTTAGTCCCATCATAACTCTTACTTATTCTCAAGATTTCTATTTAGTGTTTGCTATCTTAGGGTGTTGCCAATGGTCATAAGTTGATTCGATCTAATGGGGCATTTCTAGAAAAGCAAGCTGAAATGAAATTGAGAGTTTGAAGGAAAGAGAAAGATCGAATTTGGAGAATCACATTGTAGTTTTGTATTCACTGGTCGACCAATTATGACTGTCTTTGTGATAATTATAATTGTGAATACAATATATATATATATATATATATATATATATATCATTATTTAAAAGAGATCAAGAGAGATATAAATGTGATCGATTGATCTAGGGTATTGCATACTAAATCTACTCAGAGTGTGACGCCCATTATGAGCTGCTATATATTTCTAACAGATGTATAACAACGAGCTCTCAAAGTATGCTGGTCGCACGGATTATTCACCGGTATGAATGTTGAAGAGAGGTAAAGAGAATCATGTTCGGCCCACCATGTGCGAGTGGGAGATGATGGTTTTATTAGTGATGGGCTTAAGGCCCGTCCGCCCATGTTGGGCCTAAAAGCCCGGCCCACGGGAATAGGGCCCGTGGATTGAGGGAGGTATAAAAGGGATGAGAGAGAGGGAGAACGCACCTTTTGGCGCATAACGTACGTACGTCTTTTTCCCTCTCCCTCTCTCTTCCAAAAAGAAAATAGTAAGCAAAAGGCACGTTTTTCTTCCCTTCCAAACGAATTGTCGTCATCGGATCGAACATGGCCAAATTCTTTTCCTCTTATCGGCATCGGTGTTTAATCTGTGGCTAACAAGGTACGCTCGAATTTGTGGTGTGCTTTAGGATCGGTGATATGTGATATTCTCGAGCTTGTCTTCCGCATTTGATTTAGGGGTTCGATTTAGTATCGAATCCGTTTTTCAGGGATCCGTTATTTCCCTACAATAAATAAGTAAAATCAATCGCATAGCGTCATAAAGCATTTGTTCACAAGTTGTTCTTTTGAGTCTTGTAATTGCAATTCCCTCTACCACAATAATCCATGTCATCTTGTATTTTTCATGACAAATCATTAACGTAAGCAGTAGGTATAAACTGATTTAATGTAGCTATTATGTAGATGCAAAACATGCACTAATTAAGTAGTGGCATGAGAATTAGCGGTCATGAAAATTGAGTTAGCTGCCATTAAGTTAATGCATCTATATTGACGAAATTCGCATCTACTGTAAGTGTTTGATTACTCTTCAATAATGTTAACATTCTCCGTAACCATGAACTCTACATACTACAATAGCAACATATTACACTCAAGAAATGCCATGAACTAGAGGTGTCAAAATAGGTTATGAACCCATTTTTGGACTCATATTTTATTTACATGGGTCAGAGGCTTTTAAAAACTCAACTAAAAATGGGTCAAAAAAGTGAGTCTGATTTAAATGGGTCGAAAATGGGTCAGAACTTGCGACCCATTTTTGACCCATTTAAAATATAAAAGTGGATTAGAACCTTAGAACCAATTTCTAAATTTCCAACCCGAGCCCTACACATTCTTTCCCTGTTTACTTTTATAAAAAAGTTTTTTTTTATATAAAAAATCGAAATTATAATTATTTTTCATATTTCATATTTCATATTTCAATTTTTTTTTTTTCTTTTTTTCCTCATTCCTTAGTCGGTGGCCGATAAGGTGACGGCTGGCGGCAGGCCAAGCGAGGCTTGAGCCTCATCGGATCTAGCGAGACTTGAGCTCACCGGCGTTAGGCGGGGCTCGGCCTCACCATATCGGCGAGATCGAGCCTCGCTCAACGCCGACAAGGCCTCAGCCTTGCTAGATCCAGCGAGGCCAAGCTCGTTCGACGACTGGCAAGGCTTGATCTTACTGATTTGGCGAGGCCAAGGCCCCGCTAGTGTCAACTGAGGCTCGAGTGGCGAGCTCGAGCTCACCGGCATTGGGCGAGCTCGAGCTTGCCTATGGCCGGTCGCTGGTTGTCATGGTGGCTAGCGGCCGACTAAAGAAGAAGAAAAAGAAAAGAGAAAAAAGAAAAAATAATAACTAAAAATAATATTTTAAAAAATATAAATAATAAATAATAAAAATATATTTTTACAAATAAAAAATATTTTTTAAAAATAAAAATGATTAAAAATTCGATTTTTTAAAAATAATTTAAAAATAAAAATAAAAATTTTCCATTAAATTTTTATTGCATAAAAGTGTTTTAGCAATATTTAAAAAAAAAAATCCTAAAAATGAACTTTCTTAAGTTTAGTTAAAGATTTTTCATGTTATAGTTTTCAGTTACTCCATAGTATGTTCACTTCAAACAAGAGAAGCATGTGCATGGTCTAATTCTTTTTAAATATTTCAATATATAGGTTTTTTTAACGTTTTTTTATTTACTATTTTTTTTAATTTGAAGTTTTAATCCAATTAACATATAGTAGGTGCGGGTTTTCCTAGAATATTAATAAGTTTTAGCAATACGGGTCGGGTCGGGTATGAGTTGGGTGTAGGTCGGGTTGGGCATGGGTTACTAGATTTACACTACATGAATATGGGTCAAAACGGATTAAATGGGTCAACTCATTTTCGACCGGACCCAAACCCGACCCGACCCGACCCACCCATTTGATGGGTCTACCATGGACTAACTACGGAATAGTGTATGCTTCTTTGACGAGTTTTATGAAGCTTGTACAAACACCCATAACTAATGCATGAGACCGACTTTCTCCAAAAGCAAATTCTTGGCCAATGATGCATCCCTAATCGAGGGGCACGGGTTTTGAATAAAGTCGACACAATATGGTTCTTGCTCTCATGATTGGGAAGGCCATGTTCGTCTCCATACTGGTAAAAGCATTGAGAATCTCGTGCCAAGTTCAAACATGTCCTGAGAAAAGGCTTGAACTTAGGAAACGGGTAGCCCTTCAACACATCTCTATTCATTGTCTTCTACATCTCGCGCACTAGATGTCTGATGTGTTGCCGTGCGGCCTCCTCTGAAGTGCCGTTTTCATTCATGTGGCATTCTAGCACCTTGTAGTTGTCTCCTCGTGCCAATTCAAACCAATCATAGACGACATTGACGGGTCACAAACATAAGTCCCAAGATTCGTCTCACATTCGTATCAAAGAAATTGTTGTAATCGGCGGCGCAACGGAAGTGGATTGAAATTTTACAATTATATCGGGAGCTATAGAAATTGACAAAAATAAAATGAGGAACAATAAAAGGATACCGAAAATTACGTGGTTCGGTCCGAATGTCGGAACCTACGTTCACGGAATAGAGCTAGCAAAATAATCCACTATAAATTGAAAAATTATAGGATTACAATTACTCATGCACTCAAGTGTTTCCATGCCTTACTTTATGCACAATACCCACCAATACCCACGGTGTTTAACAACTCAATCCAATGGACTCAAGCACAAACCTCTCTGAGCTCGCACCTCCCGCTCTCTCTCGAGCTCTTTCCTCTCGGTCTACCTGCATCTTAAGACGTCTTCTCCTATGGGGAGAAGGGCAGAAAACAAGACAAAAATGAAAGTAAACGGTCTCATTAAATGCAGCACGGACGCCCACAAGACAAGTCCACAATTGGCACCAACGTCCACCATATTTGTAGCAGATCGTGCATGTGCATGGGCATGCATTTAATGAGGTGGAAGAGATGAGTGATAATAGTCAAACAAACGTGTGCCTATAATCCTTGAAGATAACCGGAAAATGAGGTGGGCCGCCGTCTTTGAATTTCTTGTTCCTAGAGTGAAGCAAGCGTTATAGGAATCTTCTTCATGCATTTGTAGCAGGTTGTGGGTCCCTTTATTTAATGCAGAAGATTGTGGATGCCTTCCTTTTCGGCTGAGGCAAATCTCTCTTCTCTGACTTCGCTTGCCCGCTTGAAAGTCGAAGAACTTAAAGCACTCATGTGGCTTTCTTTGGCTTCTGCCTTCTATGCATGGAGATAGGATTAATGGTGGAACAAAATTCGAAGACATCACAAAGTCTCCCCTGAACTTTGTTTATTCGGCCAGACTTATATGCATATTTTTCTAACGAGCTTAAACTTGAGACATAATTTAACAGAAATAAAAAGGAGTATCAACGCTATGAACATTAATGATGGAAGGACACATACCGAAGTAGATTACCGATGATTTGCCGAGATCATCGGTAATTTACAAGGCTCAGTAGAATGAGCAAGACCTACAAAATCTTCATTTAGAAGGCCCACCTATACATAATTTGTCTAATATTGGGTTTATCTTTTTTGGGCTATACAAATCGGGTCAGTTTGACTTGATCTAATAAGAGAAAATGAAAGATTTAGTGGGCCGAAAACTGAGACCATCGAAGTGCATGTGCTACAAGACAAAGCACCTGGCTAATTTGCTGACGTCGTCTCTATTTATTGATTGTGCTATGTTGAAATCGAGCTCAGCGAAATCGAGCAAGAAGCGGTTCAAGCGATCACACTAATCTTCCTTGTACATGTCCATGAACCATCCGGCTTCCAATCTGTTGGACCTCGAGTGAACGGGCATGTCCCAAACGCTCGGTCGGAAACTTGTAGGATGATTCATCCATGATGAGCCGTCGATCTTGTATAAAAAGAAAGGGCCTCGAAGGTGGCGATGAACAGGAGTCAAAGGTTTCAAGGGAGGAAGAATATACAGCTCGATAAGACAATGGCTGGTTTCGATGATTGACAAAGGCACGAGGTTGCAACACTGGTATTCATGGAGAAATTCCACCAATAAGACCCAAAATATATAGTCCTAGTCGCTATTAATATTGCATGGATTCGTCGCTAGCTACTATAAATTGTCAAATGAGCCTAGAAATTTTTTCAAAAGATCCTCTCTTGGAACTTTTCACGATGGTATGAAATCATGTGGAGCAAAAGCACCTAGTGCAAAAGGAACTGTCTCGACTTTTTGTCCTAAAAAGGAGTCTTATCTCGATAAATTAGGGCCCGCATGTTTTTGTTCTTTATTTCTGTTTCTGAACACTTTTTTTGTTTTTTTGTTAACAAAAAAAACGTAAACGCGTTTGGTTGCATTTGCGTTCTTTTTTTGTTTTTTTGTTCCCGAAACATAAAAAGAAGCAGAAATGAAAACAAAAAAAAGTTGTTTATTGTTTAAACGATTTTGAAAAACATTTTCTCTCTCTCTCTTCTCTTTTCTTCTTCTTTTCTTCTTCTTTTCTTCTTCTTTTTTCTTTGGCTGGCGACGCCGTCGAGGGTCGGCGACCTCGCCGGAGCGTCGCCGGCCCCGACGAGGCTGCCGGCCCCTCGTGGCCGAGTCCACCGGAGGCCGGCAACCGGCCGAAAAAAGAAAAAATAAAAAAGAAAGGAAAAAATGAAAAATAAAATAAAAATATTAAAAATTAAAAGAAACAAAAAAAGAATAAAATTTATCAAACGTGTTTCTGTTCAATTTTTATTTCCGAACAAGTTTACCAAATGCGTTTTTTTATTCAAAAATTGTTCCGGGAACATAAACACTTTTTTCTATTTCTGTTTTCGGGAACAAAAATGAACGGAAACGTTTCCATGCAGCCCCCTTATGAACTCGTTTCCGAGAACTATTCCGAGGCCTTGTCAGTTGCATATTTAAAATAACAAAATGCTCAAGGAAACCTTTCATATTTTAGAGTACATTTTCCAGTATTCACAACTATTTCTAGACTGATTTTTATTTAATTATTTTAATCTAGGTTGCAAGACCTTTACGCTTTATTTTTCATTTTAGACACAAAGCACCGGAGTAGTTTTGTCCAATATAGAGGGGATGTTTGAGTTTTTTAACATTAAGAGACAGATGGCCTTACTAGAACAACCAATGTGAGTCCCTAAGTTCATTATCACTCTAAAAATTCATAGTGAGACGCACAAGAGTCATTATTTTAAGATCATGGCTGAGATTCACCATCTTGAGCCTGGACCTAATTGCCACCCAAAAAAAAGAAGAAGCTCAATATGCCATATTGCCCACAGATCTCAATCTATATGTTCGCGCCATGTTTTTCCGGGATATGTTTGGGAGACTAGGAAGAGATTTGGTAATTTGATATGGTTTTGGTGCAAGATTTGAGCTCGAGTTACTTGATATATTTTAGGAAGTAGTTGCGCTTTCCTAGGTAATCCTTAAGCCCCTTGTTTGGAGATTGAAACTTTCTAAGGTAAAATCCTGTAATATTTGTTACATACTGTTTTGTAGGAAGCCCAACATGGCCATGGTTGGCATTGCAGTCCAAAAAGGAAAGTAAAGATGAAAAAACTTACATAATATGGGAACACAATTGGCCTAAATTAGGTATAATTGCCATGTAGCTTATCAACGCCACTTGTCATTTGCGACATAATTAGCATAATTGATCAAAGGCACATCTAGCTGCTCACTATCGGGATGGCTTGGATGAAGATCAACTTCAAGTTATCTTTAATCTCGCGATCTAGAATCCCATGACTGTCCCCGTACTGATAGAGCAATGGAGACACTCTTGCAAGGTTTAGACATTCGTTGAGAAAAAGGCCTGGTTCATGGGTTATAACCGAGAGCATCTTCGTTCATATCTTTCCAAGCATCTTGCACCATACGTTTGATGTGCTGTCGAGTTGCTTCTTCGGAAGCTTTGATTTCATTCATGTAACAGTGTAGTGACTTGAAATCATCTCCCCACGCCAACTCATCCTGCAATATGTATGTTCCTGATCATCTAAGGTGTCATAACTTGATCATCTAAGGTGTCATAACTTGAGATGCAAAATAGGATGGTTAACCTAATGGATATTTACTACTGAGGTGCTCAAATCGTTCGTGAGCCGAAGAATTAGGGAGGAGCAAGGCATAACGTTGGGGATGTTGCATAGATATTCTAAGGTCTCTTTGGATAGTTTGACTGAAGTGGTGAAGTAAGAGCTGAACAACACAACATGTCCTCCTATTGATGTCACCGAAGCATTGAGATACTCCTTGAGTGTTGGTTTGCGGCCCTCGTGGTCCGGTTCAGTTCCCGAGCAATCCAATAGAACCGACCAACGATGGAACCGAGGACCACCTGGAGGGACTGGTCCGGTTCGGTTCCCGAACAATCCAATAGAACCGACCAACGACCACCTCTAATGCTAAAAATACTCAAACAGCAGAGAGAGAGAGAGAGAGAGAGAGAGAGAGAGAGAGCCTAACTTAGTGAGGAGTGGAACTTGTGTAGATAGGGAACCATGTTGTAGGGATGATCGGAACTGAACCGAAAAATGTTGGAACCAAGGACCGCCTGGAGGGACTGGTCCGGTTCGGTTCCCAAGCAATCCAACAGAATCGACCAACAACCACCTCTCATGCTAAAAATACTCAAACAACTTAAGCAGGCACTACCTCTTTTTACTAAACTTATTTTTGCGGATAGGCCAAACCGGCATGGTCATGGAGACTACCAAGTTAGTTTTTATAGGCAATCTCTCAAATGCTGAGTAATTATTCAATGTGGGACTTTTGGAGGCCTAGAGTAGCACTTATGTGTGTGTGTGTGTGTGTGTGAGAGAGAGAGAGAGAGAGAGAGAGAGTCTCACATCGACCCACTTAGGAGAGACCCACAAGCTATCGATCTCTATAAAGAGGGACGGACGTGCAGAGCCTTTCTTAGATTCTCAGCCAATGTCCTATTATATGTTGGAAACACAGCATTGAGAGTGACCTTCAAATGGTATGTCAATTATTACAGTACTCACAATTGAAGCACATTTTGAGTAATAGACTAAAGTTCTAAAAAGTTAGTAGTCGATCTGATTTTGGTGGTTGATTTTGCCTTAGAAACCGGGAACCGGACCAAACAGTGTCGGTTTTATTTTCATAGAACCGGCAAGCAGCCCAATGTCTTTGAGAATTAGAAAAAATCAATTGGTTCGGTCCGGTCTAGGTGGTTCTCAGGTTGGGCAGTTCTCTTTGCTCACCCTTAGTTGTAGCCTCGCTCTTTCATGGTCCAATAGCCATTTTCATTGGTAGTGTTATCTGTGCAATGTTTCCATTATGAGCATGATATTAGTATTGATTTTATATTAGTGTTAGCGTAAGATCTCAAGGAAATTTAAAAAAAAATAGCGGGCAAACCTCTTGATGAATTTCGTCAGCAGCAGCTGAAGTTCTTCCCATGAACAAAAACATCATGGTATCATCCGTCAACGTGATCATATACGTGATCTTTGTGCTCATCTCCCTGAAAGCTCCAAATTGCAGTTCATAGACCATCAAAGCATTCCATAAGTAATGTACCATCAAAGTATTCCATAAGTAATGTTCCATCCGTCTATCCTAGCAAAAATCCATCTTGTTCAACCCTAAATTCACCCACCACCTGAAAGAGATTGGAGTTCGCATGATAAGAACATACGGAAAAAGAAACTACTACGGTTGGTATTGGTTGATTGTTCGAAGGACGGGCTTGATACATAAAGTATAAAAACATTGGTTGAAATTAAAGTTATTTATATCAGAAAGAAAGTCACCCATGTAAATTGGAAGGGACCTGTTGGGCTCATTAGAATGAGGAAGGCCTACAAAATATTCATTTATGAGGCCCACCTGTTGACGCCTCAATTTTAATTAGGTTTATTTTATAAATTAAAATTTTATTTTATTTTGTGTTTTTCAGAATAATGAACAAAAAAAAAAAAAAAAAACAAAAAAAAATAAAATAAAACAGCCCATTTTTCTCCCTCTCTTCCCCCTCCGCATGGGCCTCTACGGCCCACTTTCCTTCTCCTCCGGCCCAGCCCTTTTCGGTCTTCTTCCTCCTTCGTTTGCTCTGCAACACACGCACAAAGGGCGCGACGTCGGATGAGCGGACGGATGGCGACGTGCGTGAGAAAGAGGGGGCAGCTGGCAGACATGTGGCGGATGGGACGCGGTTCGGCCACGGGGGTCCGGTCGGCAAGCCAAAGACTGGCGGCCGAGCCTCTCCGTCGACCGGACCTCCTCGCCTATAAATAGCGGAGCATTTCCGTCGTCGAAGGGCACACCAGAGAAGATCGCAAGCTTGGAAACCTCCTCCTGAGAGACTTCGAAGGAGGTTGAAGAGCGAGAGAGAGAGAGAGAGGCCTGCGAGCTCCGAGAGATCCCCTGAGAGACTTCGGGAAACTCAAAGAGTGAGCAAGGGCGAAGCGATCGGGTCGCAAGCTTAACGACCTCCCTCCGAGAGACTTCAGGGAGGCCAGCGGCGAGCGAACCCAGATCTGCGAGAACTTGAGAGCAGAGAGAGGAGAGAGATTGAAGCCGCGAGCATTCAAGCTTCCCCCGAGAGACTTTAGGGGAGGCTCGACGCTCGCGAGCCCAGATCAAAGGGAGGGAGCAGAGTTCGGGCACCCTCCGCTGTCGTCGCCGCCGCCGTCGCTATCGTTCGCCGTTCTAGCTGCCGTTCACGGATAGGTAACGTACCGCCACCGTCGCCGTCGCCATCGCAATCCCCCGTCGTCTAGTCCTCGTTGATGCCGCCATCACCACGAACAGGTAGTGCTACCACTACTACCGCCGTCGCCATCGCCATCGCCATCGCCGTCGCCATAGCCCCCCTTCTCCGCAGTTCAACCCTCTTCGCTACCATCGCTGTCGTCGTTGCCATCACCGTCGTCCCCGCAGTTGTGCCTTGGCCCTCTCCCTCTTCGGCGCTGCGATTTGGAAACCCTAGGGTTCCCGATTTTCTAGGTTGCGACCCCAGGTTGTCGAGTCGGACCCGGATCGGGAACTGGGTAGGGATTCCGTAAATTGCGGGGGCGGTGGAAGCCGGGTCGGGGTTCGGGTCGGATCCGGGTAGGGTTTTGCCGAGGGAGCGGGTTGTGGAGCCGGGTCATCGGGTCGGGCCGGGCGTCCCCAAACGCCTGGCCACGGCGTTTTTTTTTTTTTTTTAAAAAAAGAGTTGGGCCCGCTACGTTGGCCTCGTCTCGTTTTTCGGGCTGGCTCGGTCAAACCCAACCCGCGGATCCGACCCGGTCAGCTTTTTATTTTATATAATATTTTAATAAAAAATCCAAAAAATAATTTATTTTTGAAAAAATATTAAAAAAATATTTTAATTTCCAGAAAATCGAAAAATGTTTTAAAATGTTAAAAAATGTTTTATTTTCCAAAAAAAAAAATATCCAAAAAAATTTTATTTTCCAAAAAAATATCCAAAATATCCAAAAAATCAAAAATATTCCATATTTTCCAAAAAATGCCAAAAATCCAAAAAAAAAAAAGCCAAAAATTCATGAAAAAGCCAAAAAAATTCAGAAAATGCCAAACAAACTTGTATTTTTCTAAAATATACCAAAAAATCAAAAAAAAAAAATCCATTTTATGTCCAAAAAACTAGAAAAAGACTCAAAAAATGTTTTTCTTCCAAAAAATGTATGGAAAATCCCTCGAGTATCCAAAAAACTTCAAGGTTTAAACAAGATTAGGTACCGAAAGAGTATTAGTGATTAACTAGTGTAATCAAGTCCCCGATCCTAATTTCTTTGGTTGTGCAGGAGTGAGTATTTCTCCCGATACTTCGCTTGGGTTTCTAATCAACCCACCCAAAATCGATTAGTGGCAACTCCATTTTAAAAATTGATTTACAGGTTAAAAACTTGAACTATTAAGTCGTGAATTGATGGACTTGGGAGAGTCCGGGCTTAATAAATTCAGCCGAGCCATTAGCCTCCTTAGGCGATCGTACCCGATTGCGAGCGCCAAAAAAAAAGAGGTCGCGACACCACCTACACATAATTTGTCTGTTATTGGGTTTTACCTTTTTTGGGATATATACAAATCAGGTCAGTTTGACGTGATTTATTTAGAAAAAATCGAATTTAATGGGCCAAAGACTGCTACCTTCTTAGTGCATGTGGTACAAGATCAAGTACTTGGCTAATTTGCTGACTTCGTCTCTATAAATTGACTGCACTATGTCGAAAGCAAGACGGGGTTCAAGCGATCGCCTTGATCTTCCTCATACGTGTCCATGCACTATCTGGCCTTCAATCTGCTGGGCCTCCAATGAACGGGCATGTCCAAAGCGTGATCTATCTTTTTTGCCCAAATGCCGTCTTCCTTGAGATCTTCCAAACATGTAGAAGAGAAAGTCTTGGCTGCATCGATGATGGCTTCACCTTTAAATCCATAGAAAGATGCTTCATATAGGCTCAATAAACCCTTGACATCTTTCCTCAGGGATTCTTTGAAGCTGCTTGCATCTTCTGAATCTTTCAAATAGGCCTGTGTATAAGAACAACATGTTTTGTGTATAAGCGTCACCAAATGGTATTTGTATCTCTCATTGATAATTGGCATATGTATATATAATGCCTTGCTCCACAGTGAAGTCATTTTGGCGGAGCAGCCTAAATCGAAGCACCGTGGCGTAAAGATCATCATCAAAAGCCCCGGCCCTATTTGTTGTGCCATTTATAATGGCTCGCAATGCGTTCTTGATCTCCACCTCAAAGTGGCATCCCAGTCCTAGCCGTTGAACCGCATCGATCTGCTTGGGCTTCTCCACTTGAGGCTTTTCTTTGCGAATGGAATCCTTCACTTCTTCCTTCATCTTCTTGACCCGTTCCGTGTATCTCACCTCCTGCATTGCCGACGGTTTCACCGTTTCTTCTCTTCCCATTTGTACTTTTAGCAAAAGAACGCAAAACAACCACATGGAAAAAAGCACCCTATTAGCATTCTATTAGTGTAGTGTCGTGGTTACCTGGTATTCACTTCTCAGTGACTGAACAAAGTCATAGCCCCAAGTGCTCGGCCAGAAATTTGCCATCCGCCTCTTTGACCCGTCGATCGCCAAATCGCCCATTACACCGCAAGCTGCCATAAATCTGGCGGTGGTTGAAAGATTTTAAGGAAGCGAGAGAGAATGTGGAGGGCGAGAAGGCAAATGTTCTTTGATGGTTGATGATTGGTGTGAAGTACAAGGTCTTGACCCCTCTATTCATAGAGATGTTTCCATGCGAAGGAATTATTTTGTAACGATGGTAAAACATCGTGGGCTTGATGGTGACGGTCCACTTATCGCTAATCATACACGAACGTTCCGTCAAAGTCGCGACGTAAAGCTTTGCTAGAGAGAGAGAGAGAGAGAGAGAGAGAGAGAGAGAGAGAAATACATTCAGAAGAAGACGAAGGGAATCGTTGACTTGATCTTTTCCTTTGAGAACAACCGTATTAAATTTACTTATTTATTTCATTGAAAACCCACGAGTGGAGTATTACGTGCCACGCGGATCCTTCTTATTGACCAGTGCCCATTAAAATTGACATATTTTAAGCGAAAGTTTTTTATTGATTGAAGGATCAACGTCGAAATCTGAAATAGGATTTTCGGCATGGCAACCCGAATCGGACTCTAAATTTGGCCAATAAGGAATGGAGGATAATGGATAACGGCTGGATTAGTGGCTTAAAAAAAAGAGATATCACGATCTTGAAAGGAACGTGATTGTGGGGCGTGCTCGAAGCCAGGAATCGGTGGAATTTCTTCCACCATTAAAGGATTTACATTTTGAAAGTACGGCCGGCAAGTGGGCAACTAGGCAAGACATAATTAATTTAATGTAGCTATTATGTAGATGCAAAACAAGCACTACTTAAGTAGTGGCATGAGAATTATTGGTCGTGAAAATTTAGTTAGCCGCCGTCCAGTTAATGCATCCATATCAACGAAATTAGCATCTATTATAAGTGTTTGATTCCTCCAACAATGTTAACATTCTCCGTAAACATGAATCCTACATACTACGATAGGAATATAAGGGAAAACTACCAAAAAGACAATCATATTGATGTGAACAACGACAGATTCCGCTCAAGAAATGCCATGAACTAAGCACATATATGCTTCTTAGACGAGCTTTATAAAGCTTGTACAAACACCCGTCACTAATGTATGAGACCAAAGGCTTTCTCCAAAAGCGAGTTCTTGGCCAACCAGGCATCCCTAATCGAGGGGCACGGGTTTGAATAAAGTCGACACAATATGGTCCCTGGTCTCGTGACCAGGAAGGCCGTGTCCGTCTCCATACTGGTAAAAGCACTGAGAAGCTCGCGCCAAGTTCAAACATGCCCCAAGAAAAGGCTTGAACCCGGGAAATGGGTAATCTTCGAACGCATCTTTGTTCATTGTCTTCCACGTCTCGCGCACTAAATGCTTGATGTGTTGCTGCGCGGCCTCCTTCGAAGCGCCGGTTTCATTCATGTAGCATTCTAGTGCCTTGAAATTGTCTCCTCGTGCCAATTCATACTAAGCATGGACGACATTGATGGGTCACAAATATAAGTCCGAGATTCATGTCACATTCATCTCAAAGAAATTAAAATATCAAAGTAAATTACCGATGATGTACCGAGATCATCATTGAGTCGAAGAATCTTGGCAGAGCAGTGCATGATTCTCGGGATTTTCGACACGTAATCGAGTCCCTCCTTCGTCAAATTGTCTGTGGTCAGGAAGTAGCTATGCAGCAGCATAATCAGCCCTCCGATAGAATCCACCGCATTGCTCATGTACTCCTTCAGTGTCGGTTTACTGCCCTCGTTATACCAATGGACCTCCTTTATGTACGCCCTGCATTCATCTGCCCACTACAGGACTGAAATTAGAAAATAATGTCAATAACCAAGTCGAGGGATGTTCTTTTTCTCGTAGTTTTTTAGATTCTCAGGAGTTATAAGAAGTCATGGAAAGTTAGAGTAAAAAAATATGGAAAATTATCTAGAAAGTCTTAAACCTATTATATTTTTGCTTTTTAATTATGTCAATTAAGTCATAAACTGTTTTTATGTTTGTCAATTGTGTCTATCCGATCAATTTTAGTTGAAAATCGTTGATGTAAATGCTGGTTATCCTACAATTTTTTAAATAATATTCGAATATTTTTTTAATTTTATTTTATTTTTCCCCTTTTTTAATCTCTTTTCTCATCTTTTCTTTTCCTTTTTCTTTTTACTTTGGGCAGCCTTAGGCGAGGGCTGAGGGGGGCTCGCTAGTGAAGGCTAACTTTGCCTGAGGCCAACGACCATTTTTTGAGGTATGGTGATTGCCGACAAAGGGAAAAAGGGAAAAATTAAAGAAGGAAAAGAGAAGGGAAAAAAAGAAGAAGAAAAAACAAAGGAAATAAAAAAAATGAAAAATCGAAAAAAACTAAAATATTAATAACATTTGTCTATGTCACGAAAGACAGTTGGCGTCTATATTAGCAATATCAACTAAAATTGATTAGGTGAACTCAATTGACAAAACATGAAAATATTTATGACTTAGTTAACATAATTAAAATGTTTATGACTAATTTGACAAAAGTACAATACATTTACAACTTTTCAGTAGAAAAATAAGTTGTCCAGCAGAGTCTAGAAATTACTAGTTGAAAGCTTTTTTTTTGGTCAAATAGTTGAAAGGTTTAGCAAGCGGAGATTACCACTTTTCGCAGGTAAGGAATGGGATTGATTCCTTGCTCTCTCATTGTCCAATGCCCAATTTCATTGGTCGTGTTGTACAAGGCTATGAAACTATCCCTTATTGTTGGAGGAAGGTTATCAATATCTGTGATGTCCCACCTAGATAAGTTGCCACTATTTTAGCAATTTTATATTTCAAAAAAAAAAAAAAAAACAATCTTATATCTTTAACTGACACTCGATATGCTTTTAGTAATAACAATGAAAATAGTGCATATCCTTACTTTATTAGCCCAAAAGGAAAAACAAGCTTACATAAAAACATGATATATGTCCAAAACACATTAAAGAATTTATTTCATAACATATGATTTATCCATCGCATTTGGAGACTAATTAATTCCCTATCTTTTTTCTTTGTGATAATAGTAACAAGGAAAAATGATGATGGTGGTAATTTTACACAAACCTGACAATGAAATCTGTTAACAGCACAAGCTCTTCCAGCGTTCCATATACATCATAAACGTCATCGATAAGTGTCACCATACAACCGATCTTTGTTGTCATTTCTCTATAAGCTGTATATTGAGGCTCAAAAACCATTAAACAGCTCCAAAAATAGTTTTCCACTAACCTATCCCTAGAGAATGTCATCTTGTTCGCCCCAAGTTCAACCCACCACCTGAAACAGTTGTCATATGATGACTTAGTCAATAAAAATGCACTCATACGTTGCCAAATTGCATCTATAAACTACAGAGTGCTTGTTAGTACCTTGCTAGATTGCTTACTTCCTTTCTGTGGATTGTCTGCACTAAATTGAAGTCTAATTTAGCCAATCGTAGCAAAGAGGGGATCATGTCTTCCTGCTTCCCGTACATGTCCATGAACCATCGAGCCTCCAACCTGTTTGGCCTCCAGCGGATAGGCATATCTAATGCATGAAGCACTTGTTTAGCCAAACAAGTTGGAATTTCATCGAGGTTTAGATTCTTTAGATGCTTAGAAGCGAAATCCTGAGCTTCATCCATTATGTTTTCGCCTTCCAATCCATGAAAAGAAGCTTCGTAAAGACCTAGAAGTCCCTTCACATCCTTCTTGAGTGATTCCTCGAAGGAACCCGTCTTGTTAATAAACCTTTGAAACCCATCTATATGTCCAACAAAACAAATATTATTATTATTTTTTTTTTGTTTAGATAAGAGGATATAGTAATTAGAATAAGACTAAACAAACGATAGTAACTAAATTAAATAAGAGTTTGTGATGCACAATTAGTTGGTAACTTAATATAAGCCAAGTTTGTAATCGCTTAAATTGAAGTCAGTAGACAAACGATTGTAACTAGTATATGTAATACACCGACCAAATAATGGGATTACAAATATTGTGAACCCCTTTCTTGGATTATATATCTGTAAAAGGAGACTTAATGAAGATTCGGTCAAACTACGCATCCTAGCTTTTTAAATTGAAGTTTAGTCTCTTTCAAGATGTAATATTTTAAATACCGCATATTTGAGGATGAAAATTTTATTTCATTCTAAAGGCTGATTTTTTCTCTAAAACTATCGTATTAAACCTTCATGAATTAAAGGTTATAAATGGGATGAGATGGAAAATAAAAAACATTATACCTTGAGATAAATCATAGCCATGTTGTCTAAGAAGTCTAACTCGAAGGGCGGTCGAGTGGAGATCATTTGAGAAACAAGCATCATTTGAATCATCATGAATAACTTGTAATGCCCTTTTGATGTCGTTCTCGAAATGGTACTGCAAACCAAGCCTTTGAATTGCATCGATGAGCTCGAGCTTCGCCAACAAATAATTCTCCCTCTCCAATGTGTCCTTCACCTCTTCCTTCATCCTCTGGACTGGCTCTGTACATCTCTCCTCCTACAATTTGATTTCACATTTTTAAGCTCATAAAGAATTTAAGCATATTATGGCCTTCTCGTAAGCTTTGAGTAATTGAAAAGCTTCGCAAGGTATTCATGATAAGCAAGAGAACATATCAAGACCGACCGCAAAATCCACACTTAGCGACTTCAGAATGTCGTAATCCCAAACGCTTGGCATGTAATTTGCCGAACGCCTAGCGACTGGTGACTGCTCGTTAGTATTCGGATCAACGCAGCTGATGCGCCGAATTCCCGCAGTGGTTGCGACATCGGCAATGGAGTAGGAGGGGGGTGGGGCGAGGGAATTTGAAGAGCAGGACCGAGGGTCGTCGCCCGCGGTGGAGAGGACAAGGAAGGCAGCTTGTGCTAGGAGCTCGAATAGCCATGCTTCTTGTGTTTTTGGCATTTAGCATTAGCGATTCATGATGGGTCACGCGTTGACATATATTGTGATTTCTGCCTGAGAAAAGCGAGATAACATAAGAAATAATCATTACAGGTCATTCGGATCGGGAGTGGCAACTTGCTGCCCATAAGCGAAACACTCTTTAATTTGTGAAATATTCACTTTCGACGAGATTCACGTGGCATAGTGGCTGTCGGCAAGTCAAGATTTACTAGATGAAATCCAACAAAATTAGGTGAAAGTACCGGCAAGTCACAACTACCACTTTCTACGTCGAACCAAAAACGAAAAAGAAGAGAAAAAGAAAAGAACATCAACTTCTGCTTCAAAACCAAAAAACGAAAGGGAAAAAGAAGGAGAAACGTCACTTTCTGCTTAATCCCACTTTTTGCATGAAAGGGATGGGGTCGATGCCCCGCGCTCACTTCATGTTCGGAACTTCCTCGCAGATGTCCATGAACCAGCTAGCTTCCAATCTATTCGGTTTCCGATAGATAGGCAATTCTAAGGCATGCCTTATTTTTCTACCCATGCAAGAGGAGATGATTCAACCTCTGCTTGTAAGTGAAACCCTTTGCTTCAACCCATGAAAACAAGATTTGTATAGACTTGCTATATTTGGTCGTTTTGGGCTTCTCTCATCACAAATATAGCTCAAAGGGTGATATTTTCACTCACATTTATAAATTGATCACTAGCCTTTTCCATTAACGATATGTGATAACTCCAATATAACAGTCCCTTCATTTTCACAACCAACAACACCTTTCAACCTCCCTTCTTGCCCATGAACCTATTTGTTAGGTAGTTTTGGGCATCTCTCACCCTAAAAACTAATTGGAAGAGAGATTTCTCTCATACTTATAAACTAATCACCAATCCTTCCACAACTGACGTGGGGGATTGGAGCAATAATAACATATGTCTCTTGTGTGATTGTTGGGTCTAGATTTATTGGTAAGTTAAGCTCTGATATCAATATTGGGTGGTCTTGGATCTCTCTCACTTCAAAAGCTAACTCGAAAGGCGAGATTTTTCTTACACTTATAAATGAAAAATTATCCAAAAAGTCCTAAATCAATTGTACGGTGGTCAATTCCGTACTAAATATTTTAATTTTACCAATTTAGTCATAAATTGTTTGGCAATTTGTTAATTTAGTTCTAAAATTTTTAACGAATTACCAATATAGTCTTTCTAACTAATTTTGATAAGAAATTGCTAACATGATGGTCTAGTCAGTATTAACAATCCTATGTGATGTAATTTGCACTGATATAGATAACTTTTAATTGTTTATTGATAACATGGCGGTTTAGTCAGCATTAGAGTTGCTTACCAACATTGTTTTCAATTTGCCAAAGAAAAGCTAATGGATTAGGGCTGATAAGCAACTCCAACAAAAGCTAACAAGCTAAGACTAGTTGATGATTCAATCAGGAAAAAGTTCGTAATTCATGTTGCGACTTTTTTCAAAGTGAATTATTGAGGAAAAGCTAACGGATTACTAGGTTAGTAATTTAAGCCAACTCAAGTGAGATTTTGGTAACTCAAAATTAATTATAACCTTAATCAGAAAAAAGTTGGAAAGACGCTTAAAAAAGGTTAGTAATTTTATTTAATATTAGAAAATTTAAGCCGTTGGTAAGAAAAGTAAATGAAAATTTGTAAGTGATAAAAATATTTTTTTTGTCATATACAAGAGCAGTTGGTAATTTGAAAAAAAAAATTGAACCTTAGTAATTAACTTAAATAAGGCAAAACTTAATTTGCTTGAGTTGACAAATTTTAGAAGTAACGAACCTTAGCAAAGCCCATATGAAACTGCATCTGTTCTGGCTAAATGTTGTATTTGTATATAATCGGTTAAAACATCAGTTTCTTCATTTGGAGATTCTAATTACTACTTATAAATAACTTTAAATTGTCTCACGCGATTTCATTTTACAATAAAAAAAATTGTGAATTCATCCGGCGTGTTCCTTCGCGACCGTACTTTGCGTGAGTTGTGGGATTTGCATTGCAAGGTTCTCAGAGCATCCATTGCATCAATTACCCAGCAAAATACCTCGAGAAAAACTATACTTCGGGTTTGTTGTGCAAAAGATTCAAAGTTTCTTAAATTTTTCCCACCTACTTCTCAATTTCTTCCGCTCCTATCTTCCAAACAAAGCTCAACTGGAGCATTTAACTGATCAGTATATCATACTCAAGTGAATAACAGGAGGCTGTCATAGTAATTTGATAATTAAGTCAGCCAAACGATCTTATTTTCTCCAGCATTATTCGTTAAAGAATTCTAAAAACGCATGCAAAATATGAAAGGAAGACACGTGAATTAAGACTTGGAAAATCACACCACAGGATGAAACCAGAACAAAGCGATTTGAAGTTTCGCGATCAATTCATTGGGGCGGGTTGTATCGGAAAGGACGTGATGATGTCCTTGGTCTCGCGGTCCGGAACACCATGGCCATCTTCGTACCTGTAAAGGCTGTGAGAGGCACGGGGCAGATTCAAACATGCCCCAACAAAGGCTTCCATCCCCGGGAATGGACGATCGCCAAACGCCTGTTCGTTCATCGTCTTCCAATTTTCCCAAATAACATCCTTGACGTGCTCCACCGCAGCTTCTCGAGAAGCTCCACTTTCATTCATGTAGCACACAACCGCCTTCGGAGTATCTCCTCTGAGCATTCGTCCTGACCAAGGAGACAAGACTATCATTCATATATATCTTACGTAGTTACACAGCAAAACTTTTATTAGGAAATTTGATCCACACTAGGAAGGAACCTCGCTGTGTATGTGAGTCAGAACAAAGATGCCTACCCGCGATGTACCCAGGTCATCATTGAGTCGAAGAATCAAGCTAGAAACGTGCATGACACTTGGGGTTTTCGACACATAATCCACGGCCTCATGTGTTAACTCGTGTGTGGTCATGAGGAAACAACAGAGTAACATCATGGGCCCTCCACTTGAAGTTACTGAAAAGCGGAGATATTCCTCTAATTTTGGGTTACAGCTCGTGGTACCACTTGGTTTCTTTTAGGTGTATCCTACATTCATTCACCCATTAATACTGTTGACACATAAATTTTGGCGACCCAGTTATTTATTACATTAAAAAATTAGGGATTAATTTTTAACCCCTAAAAAAAATTAAAATTAAATTGCATAGCATATAATTCTAGGTGCATTTATTTTTAATTTGCATTTGCATTGGACTGATGACAGATGGGTTAGATTTGGTGGTTTTGAGCTTTAAATGGACAAGTCGGACTAAGTTCACGACGAGAGCAAATTGGCCCAAGCCCGTATTATGGGCTCATCTTTGCAAGATTTCAAATTTGAAAATATCCTATTGTAATTTTGAAAAAATTAGTAGAGAATATTCATTTTTTACAAAAGAAATCTATAAGAGATGTGGAAAATAAAAAGTAATATTACATGTGGAAAAGAAATCTTCACTGATATTGATTTGAAAAGGAAATTGAAACCCTAACCCTTAACCTATAAAAATGTTGTTCGCGTAGAGTTTTGAGGGGGCAACACAATAGAAACACACGGTCAAAAAAAAAAAAAAAAGAACTCACGTTCTCCATGGTGAGAGTCGGCAACTCAGAATTTCGGAGGGCACATTGAGAATACACGAACGAAAGAGTGAACCGCGAGACGATCAAGGCCCTCTTGATCGAAGCCAGTCGCAGCTTCGCATTGTCTCCTAGCCCCCCGCTGTGCGCCACCGATAGCCGTGACATGTCTTTGCTGCTGCTTCTATAAGAATTTTTTTAATGTGGACTAAATTAATTGATATTGTAATTTACTGTTTTTACGGTTACCGTAAAACATGGTTTGTCTAAAGTGAGATAGAAGGTTTCTTAATTAGTCTAATATGGGATGGCTAGTGTGGGCCGAGTTGAGCCTAGCCCATAATGAGGGTGACTAGCTGAAAACTCTATAACTAGTGCTCAAGTATCTTCTCTAACCCTAATTCTTACATGTATCCTCACCTAAGGGGCGTTTACCTAACGCTACACGTGAGGGGGCTGCCTCATTGAGCCAATAATACAAAAGGCAATAGAGGAGAAGGACTTGCGCGTGGAACATTGTGTTTCCGCTTCCGCTTCAAGAACAATGGATCCGCTTAATGAGTGGGTAATCCCTTTTCTGCTTCCGCTTTATGTTCAATGGATCCAAAAACAGGTGCGTTAATCTTTCTACTCAATTATATATGTTCTTGTCCTAGTTATGGAGATTTTGGGGTTATGCAATTTGCATCCAACATGTGGTATCAGAGCAACCATAACCCTAGAACTTGAACGCATAAAGTTTTTGCCATAATTTGTGATTTTCGAGATTTTTTGTTCAATAAAATAAAATTAAATCACAAATTTGGACTGGGCTCGACAAGACGAGCAAGGCGGTTGGTGGCGCGTCGCTGGGGGAGGCCTCACGCGCCCCCACGCGCCTCCAGGGCATCGGAGACGCACCCCACGCGCGGTTACGCGCCCTCACGCGCTCCCACGCGCGGGGTGCAGCTTGCGTGTGTGCTCCACGCGCCACACACTCAAGCGGTGCGTGAGGGCGTGTAGAGTGTTGGATCGGCGCGTGGCCGGTGGCGTTGGATCCGTATGGCTGTCCTCTATCTTGTGGTGAATTTATTTTACATGTTTGATATTTTATGGATGTGAAAATACATACGGAACCCTAAATACATGTATTTTTAGTTTATTTTTGCGTATTTTTATTATATTTTCTGTGATTTTGGAAATATAAGTGTTGGGTTATAGGTATGTTATCACATAAATATTATAATGGTGTGATTCATTAATAAAAATTAAACTTTATTGTGAACTGAAGCTGACTTAATGAGATACAACCATTATGGAATAGTAATTGAGATATGTATTGAGCTGATGAGAAACAGTAAATGTTATGAAACTTTTGTTGCTCAAGCATACTCCTTGACACGCTAGTAATCTTTGAATGATGGACGTCTTAAGAACTCGTGACCAAATTGATTGTACTGATTAACATATCCGCTGTATGTAAGTAATGCATGTCAATTAAGTTACTGCATATTGTACATGAACTTATCTGGTCATTTGTTAATGTCTATCAAGTTGAATATTTTACGGTTAAGGAGTATGACAACATTTACGCAGAGCAATAGTATCTACTGTTAAATCTTAGAAATTTGATTCTCTGGTTTGACTCAATTAATAGGCCATTGGTTGATTACAATGATAATTTGTTACTTAAAAATTGGCTAATAAATCAGTTGTTGGCCTCGGAGTCATGTTTTGCCGTATGAAACTCATGAGCAATAGTCGATTAGTTATCAAGCTTGTCAATTTGGAGTACCATGTATTACTATTGATGTTAACTTGTGAGAGATCCTTTGGATCGGCATTCTTTTAATGTTGTTTTAGTAATCAGTAATCGAGGTGCACAAGATAGTTGCTTCTATGAGAATTTTCTTTTGTTACTGTGATCAGTAATCTCATTGGAATCTGTCTTTCAGGTTCGTTATATATAAAAGATTTTATTAATGAATAAAATAATGTAATTAGCATGATATGTGATTTTGGTGATATGTTGCCCCTATCACTAAAGTTAAAATCACATGTATATGGTGTATGTGAGAAGTAAAGTTTATATCCCTGGTATGAGAGAATTTCAATGATTCAATTGAGTAGTGATCGCCAAAGTGGCACGCTTGATTGGTTTGAGAAATTTCGGTCTCGTATAATGATTGTGATGTCTCCTGGTCTAATGCGTAGTCATACTCCCAAAGGAGGTGATTGTGTATTAGTTCATGGAGGGATACATGATAGTGTGGTGGAGGAGTGACTGATTCTAGTGATTCATATGCCCAAAGGTGATGAATTCACGAAGAATTAGAATATATTCTCATAACCGCTATCATATGGGGAGTGTACAACCGCATGTCATGTATTCTACCCAAAGGTGATTATATGATTATGCGTGTAACTCTCTAAATGTGTACTTGTATGTCAAGTTACACAGTGCTCACATGATGTTAATTATATACATTGCTTGGTTTTCAGTCACATTTTCTGTAATTAATAACTTCATTATTATTGAGGTTTTTACTGCTTTAAATTTTAAGTTGTGGACATATGATTTGTTGCTTGAGAAAAGAGCAATTGAATTTGCTTATTGTTCATGAAGCGTTCCATTCTGGAACACTTGAAAAGAGGTTTGCCTGCGGACTGCACTGCTATAAGATGCTGGAAGCCTTAGTTGCTTGAAATTATGTTTTGTCTGATATTGAAATTAGAACATATCTACAAAGATTGTGTTTAAGTCCTAATGACATATACATCTCGTATATGATTAAAAGGTTGTTTCCGAAAGTTTTCTATTTAAGGAAAATGACCGAGATAAATAATAAAACAATTACAATTAGTCTTAAAAGGTTGTTAGGCTTAACAGTGGCTATGAGTATTTTGGCAAGTATAACAATGCGAAATAGCTTAAAGGATCATTTGTCAAATACTTGATAGATTATGGGGTGGTAATTTAATTACTATATCTGAAAATTCTGACAAAAAATTTGGCCGAAAGGCATAAATGCACAATATTGAACATGATGATAAGTATAATTAGTAAGACTAATTTATCTTGTTTTTTTTTTTTTTTTTGTTGCTGGAGGAACCGCCCGCCATGTAAACCCCCAGGTGTCGCTAGCGGGGAAACCACCACCCAACGCCATCCTTAAATCACTACACAGCGCTTCAGCCTCCCTATTTCGTAGGGGCTTCGAACCTTGGCCTCCTCGGTGGAGGACAAAGGATTTACCATCCACGCTGCAATGACCGGTGGTATTTATCTGGTTTTTTGTGAGCTGATATTATGAAAGTAACTTTTTCACATACAAAATTGTCTCTTATCAAAGTTGTTTCATAAACTTCTTTTGAGTAATAGATTGGACATAAATTACTTGAATCATATGGAATTTAGAAGTGTCATGCAAAAGTGAGGTTATCTAATCCAATATTAAGTGCGTTGGAATTCAGATCCACTTGGAATTATTTTGTATCTTATTTAGATTGTTAAAGGGGTATTGATTTTATGATCCTAAAGAAGGTACAAGAATTATGGAATCACATACTCTAAAGTTTCTAAAGATTGATGTAATTGTAGAGGATAGCTGCTCTCAAACTATTAAAGATAATAATATGATGGAGATTACTATGTTTTTGTCTTTACCTATATAGATAATTATGGAATCTCCTGTACCATAAACTAAACTTGTTGAGGTTCAAGGTACTATTCTTGATATAGTTTATAATGAAATTTCTTAAACCTCTCAAGTGCAAAATGAAGTGGTTGCAGCTTTATTAAGGAGATTTGTTAGGGAAAGATGATCAGTTATATCATCATACTATATAGTCTATTTGTAAAAACATGATTACAATATCCACTACATGGTTGTTTTAGCAACTTATATAAATATCGTTTCTTGTTTTCAATTAAGTATGTGATTAGATGCCATAAAATGCGGTATACAATCTATGAAACATCATAGTGTTTGGAAACTAACTAACTTGCCTAAAAATCATAAGTTCATTAGTTGCAAATTGGTGTACAAAACTAAAAGAATTTCAAAGAAAGATTATGAAATTTAAAGCCAAATTGATTACTAAAGTTTTCACTCTGAAAGAGGGGTGGATTGTTTATAGTGAAGAAATAATTATTTCTTTAAATATTCTTTCAGAGTAAACGTGGCATTAATAATTTATTTCGATATAAAGTTACGCTAAATAAATACAAAATCTATATTGTTCAATTGGAGAATTTTGCAACAAATGTTTCAAGTAAACTTGTGTGTAAACTGAAAAGTCTTATTTTTAGTCTTAAGCAAGTTTCCAGACAGTATTATTAAAGTTTCATAGTGTTGTTATTTTTTTCAATTGGGAACAAAGTAATTCAATATACTGCAAGGTTAGTGGGAGGAAATTTATTTTTTCTCATACTTTATGTACATAATATTTTGCTTACAAGTTGTAACCTTGAGACATCTTATATCCTTTGTATTGAGGTCTGTAATGATTGTTTTTGTCATATTATATTATATTTTCTCGGATGACATTTGCTGATTGTATATTGGAAATATTCAATATACATTATTGCAAGTCAGGAATTGCTCATGTTGTTAAGGGTGATGGACTAAATCTATCACATTGTCCTTATTTAGATATTGAGAAAATTTAATTAAAGGGAGTACCTTGTGTCAGTGCACTTAAAAGTATAATATATGCTCGAATTTGCATTAGACTAAATGTTGTCTTTGTGACGGGACTTCTAGGCAAATATCGGTCAAATCCATGACATGATCACTGAGTTGCTGTCAAGAAGGTTTTAAGGTACATAAAGAAGACAATATATTATATATTAATTTATAGATATGTTCAATTCTTGCAATTAGTATGGTATTTAGATGTAAACTTTGCTGGCTGTTCTGATAACATGCAATCAATAACGGAATACATATTTATGTTAACAGTAAGTGCAGTAAATAAAGTTCTATGTCATCTTCTACTATGTAAGCAGTGTTAGTATCATTCTTTTAAGCTGTTACTTGGGCTTTTAGGCTCCAGAACCTCATTTTAACTTAATGGATAGATCTATACGGTTGTATTGAGATAACAAATTTGTAATATTATTTATTTATTACAGAAGTCTCAAGGGGTCTAAATATATGGTGGTCAAAATTTTTTTACCAAAAGCAAACGGTACAGAAATATGACATTTTAATATAATGTATTTTCATAGATGATATGATTGTAGATCTATTTAATAAAGGCCTACGCCTGTGTATATTTGAGTGACATATCATTAGCATGGGCTTAGAAGCATCATGAGATGCTGTTGTTTAGTGGGAGCTATTTTCACTTTACTTTGATAAATGTTTCATCTGTGTTCGTTACACTTTATAACGGTTTGATATGTATCAACTTTTGCATTAAATAAAATATTTTTGAATGTATTATTATTATGTTGAATACATATTGATAAAGTCTCAATGGATTGTATAAACTTTGGGTGAAGGCTATGAGGCATCCGGGCATCCAGTTATTAGCCTTGTGCATATGTCTTGTGATACATAAAGAAAATGTTAACCATAAGGACAAGACATATGTGGGTTCATTGAAACTATAAATCATTCTCTAGTGGCACAAGTTTTTGTGACGCCTAAAATAAGAGAATTGTGACTGACAAATAGGATCTCTCTATGAGAGATGTTATCAATTTGCCACACTACCATATTGAATCCATATCAATAAAGTTGAGAACATTCGTGACCATGAAAGGCTTTGTGTGTATACATGTAGTTACCGCCATGATTCGGTGTTTAAGACTTTATGAGATATGATTGACTATTAAAAATTATCTCTGAACCAAATGTGCGCACATATAGTACGATTTCAACTAATATAGTCCAAGTGGGAGAATGTAAGAGTTTTCCTAATGTGGACTAAATTAATTGATATTGTAATTTACTATTTTTACGGTTACCGTAAAACATGGTTGGTCTAAAGTGAGATAAAATGTTTCTTAATTAGTCTAATATGGGCTGGCTAGTGTGGGCCGAGTTGAGTCTGGCCCGTAATGAGGGGGACTAGCTGGAAACTCTATAAATAGTGCTCAAGTCTCTCCTCTAATCCTAATTCTCACATGTATCATCACCTAAGGGGCGTTTACCTAACGCTATACGTGAGGGGGCCGCCTCATTGAGCCAGTGATACGGAGGGGGCCGCCTCATTGAGCCAGTGATACGGAGGGCAATAGAGGAGAAGGCAGGGCAATAGAGGAGAATGACTTGCGCGAGCCAATGATACGGAGGGCAATAGAGGAGAAGGCAGGGCAATAGAGGAGAATGACTTGCGTGTGGAACATTGTGTTTTTGCTTCCATTTCAAGAATAGTGGATCCCCTTAATGAGTGGCTAATCCTCTTTTCTGCTTCCGCTTTATATTCGATGGATCCCAAAACAGGTGCGTTAATTTTTCTACTCAATTATATATATTCTTGTTTTAATTATGGAGATTTTAGGGTTGCGCAATTTGCGTCAAATAGCTTCCCGTTGCTCGTTTGTCCCATTATCACAACCTGTCGGCCAAGGTCGAGAATACCAAGTCAGGAAAACCCATGGCCACGTACTGAAGTAGAGAACTCCAAAGGAAAGAAGACAACGAAAAGGCAGGTGGCACATTACAAGAGCACGTCGGTTCATGAGTGAAAAGAGGAGGTGTTTTTTTTTTTTTTTTTAAAGAGTCCAGAGTCAATAGTCAACAAAAGGGAGAGGACGCATGCCTCCTTCACTTCTCTGCAGCACCCAACTCATAAAATCCACACATGAAGACAGAGGAGAAAAATCGTGGGCATAGATATTCTTCCTAAGACGCATGCCTCCTGAGGTCAACGAAAGACACGCACGAAGACTCTCTCTCGATGTCCACTCCTTCGCCGAGAAAGCTCGCTGATTTCAACGACAAATTTTGGTGTCCAGCAAGTGCCCAAGCTGCTACACCTCCCCTGTTCCTCCATCGATCCACCCCAGCAGCGAACTCCCAGTGTTGCTAGCGACCAGCGGACGAGATTCAGCAAGCCCAGCGGCACCACAACACGTCAGATCAGTCCCTGCTGTCGTGACTCAACGCGGTTCAATAGCTCATGCAATATCACCTCCGTTCCAGCCCAATGGCAGCAGCGTCCATGATCTACCATTAGCGTAGCCAGCAGCACAGCAAGGTCTGGGCTCCTAGTGTTCCTTTTTGCAGGTTCCCGGCGACCCCTAGCAACTACCCCTACAAGACCCAGTCAACGTTATATCCGGCAACACAGCAAGCCAGCACCCTTGTCGAGCATCGCGAGCCAGCCGTAATTCGTGGAGTCCACACATCGCCACTGTAAAGCGTCATCGATCCATGACTTTCGCGATCTGTCGCCCGTCCGAACTTGGAAACAAATAATCAAGGTAGGATAAAATCCTTTCTAATCTAATTCTTGAATATTTTGTTTCCTCATTTGAACTATTGTGATCTTGATTGAATCTCCGAACATATATGTTTTTCAATATCTTACGTGCATAATTGAATGATATGCGTATTTCTAATTAGAATTTATTGCCTAAATTCGCAACTGCACACCGATTTTTTATTCCAAGGCTTTAGATGGAATAATTAAGCACGGGAATAAAATTAATATTTTAATTTTTAAGACTTAAGATCAATTTATCGATTTTATTAGCGAAATAACTAAGTTGAGTAGATTTTGTTTCCAAATTCGAACAATGAATAATGTCTTTGATGACCGTGAATGGTTTGGTCTCGTCTTGATTGCTTTATTTATCTTTAAATATGTTTGAGCTAGATTAGATTTACATTAGAATGTTGCATGCTTTAGGGTTATTTGCATAGTTAGACTAAGCATTTTATTTATCATGAATTTTCGAAATAAAAAATATAAAAAAGGCATAAATTTAGGATGTTAGATTTTCGTTTCATTAGCTTAAATCACATGTTTAATTATTTTACATTTTTTTTAATTTCGAAATTAATTAAAAAAAATCAAAAATCATCATGCATATGTCATGTAAAATTATGGCATATTTTGTACGTTATTGCATATTAGGATAAAATTGCATATTTCATTTTAAGTTTAGATTGATTTTTTTAGATAGATTGCATCTTAGGTTAGGGATTGCTAAATTAAGATAATATCTTAGTTTAAATTAGGATTTGGCCTAACCCAATTCTTAATATAAGTTGGATTGATATCTTAATCTAGCTAGATAATTTTGCATTTTTCTTAATTTTGAATTTCATGGAAAATACCAAAAAAATTGTCTTTAGAATAAATCAATTTCATTCTTTAGTATAGATTGCATTTTATGTCATATGGGTAGATCATATTGCTATGTCATATCATTTCATGTTAATTTAGTAGCATGCATTGCATGACTCTTATTAAATAAATGAAAAAAAAGAAATTGTGTGTTAATTAAAAATCATATTTAGGATTGTTGATGTGATTTCTGATCTAATAACGCAGATACTTTCGTTGCTATGATGTAAGTCTTGCAATTTATTCATTGCTTTTCTTGGATGTTAAATTGGTGGTTTGCGCACTCGCATGAACACCCACATGTTAGGGAAATAGATTTAAAATTAATCCAAACCGTCTGCAAAAACATTTTTAAAAATAAAAGAAATGGTACCAAAAGGGCATTAGAGAAGTCTGGTGTAACCAAGTCCCCGTACCTAAAGTCTCTAGTTCGTAGGAGTAAAATAATTCTCATTTTATTTTACTTAGGTGTCTAATCGACCTACCATAAACTGATTAGTGGCAACTCCTAGATAAATCTATTTGCATGTTAAGAAATTTTAACTAAGTCGCAAATTGGTATGGGCTTGGGAGAGCTCGAAGCTAAGTCTAGGCTTAGTAATCCATTAGCCAAACCATCATGGCGGACCATATATAATGTCCCACCAATCTATCTCTGGAAAAGCCCATCTCGTTGATGCCTAGCTCAAGCCACCACCTGAAACATTTGCCACACATCTTCATATACAATGAGTTGCTCTGGGAATGGACTAAATCTATAGAATAAACGACCATAAGAAAAAGATAAGGACGTCACTTGGACGGTGTACACTCTAATCGGTTCATTCTTGCGAACGTTTAATCAACATATTATTTTCGTTAATTAATCAACCAATCACATGTCAAAGCACATCATGGAATTGTTCTAAGCTGAAAAACAACATGTGAACCAAAACGAGAGTTACTAGGCACCCGATCAATCACTAATCTAATCAGATGAAATTTACAAGAAACTTAGCTCGAATTTCTTTTTAAGGTAGGAATTATGACTCATTGCCATTGATCTAATCTTTGTTCTAATTTACGAATTACTGCATTTCATCTTAACGGGACGCTTGATGCAGGGCGTACATGGTGACTAGCTTTGGAGGAGCAGAAATGATAATAAATGCAAATGATGAGCTTCCTTTGTTTTCCGTTTTCTTTGAGTGAACTACTGCGCATGCTAGGCATGCTATTATTTGTGAAAGCGTCCTTGGGTCCACGATCACCATAACCATGTTACTCTACTTGTGCAAGATAATCACATCGCTCCTTTTCACCTAAAAGCATCATGTCTATACATTTTTCCGACTCATTGTAGTCTATTTGCATGATGCAAATATGAATAAACATGTCAAAAAACGATTGATGCAAAAATTTATGTGTATCTCCTGTTGATGTACATATATACCTTGCTAGTTCGCTCACTTCCTTCTGGTAGATTGACTGCAGTACATTGTAATCCAACTTCGCCATCTCAAGCAAAGTCAAGTTCATGTTCGGATCTTCCTCATAGATGTCCATGAACCATCTAGCTTCCAATCTATTAGGTCTCCAATGGATAGGCAATTCCAAGGCATGACGTATTTTTTTTATTTATGCAAGAGAAGATGATTCCTCCCTTGAGATTAAGACGATTCAAATGCTCGCAAGTGAAAGCGTTTGCTTCATCCACCGAACTTTCGCCTTTCAAACCATGAAAAGAAGCTTCGTACAGACTCAACGGCCCCTTCACATCCTCAACCAGCGGTACCTTGAAACCACCCATTTTGTCCGTGAAGCTTTCAAACACATTTATCAGAGTAATGATATTTTTAGTTCATCGATAGAAAGTTTTATACAAGACATGCAACATGACATTAATTAAAGGTCCGAGTGGAATTCTACAATTACGCGCCAAGAAGTATGGATTTATTTTCCATAATGTGATGCCTTTTCTTGGATTATATATTTATTAAATGAGTCTCAATGAAGATTTGGTCCCACTGCCTGTTTTAGCTTTTTCGTATTGGAGGATAGTCTTTTTTCAAAATATACTGATTTTTAGAATATAATTTTTGTTGATGAAAATTTTATTTTATTCTAAAGCCTAATCATGTCATGCCCCGAACCTCGAGTGCGCCAACATCCCACCAATGTCATGCAAATGCGACATTCCTAGGTAGTGTCACCGACCTCATTCATTTCTTATTACGCAAGCGGAACGTATTATAAAACCCTTGATAATGAAATACGGGATAGAAAAGTAGGAAGCAAAATCACAACGTAACACTTTCGTAATTGAATAGAATTACAAACAGAGGTCTACGGCCAAAAGTCTACAAAAGACCGGCTCTTAAAAAGGAACTGTTATACGACCTACAAGTCAGACACGTTCTCCAATCCTTATGACTTCACCTCCACAACTTCTCAAGGCCAACCAAAGCTATATGGCTGCTCCGTCTACTAGGGACCTGAAATTTTAATTCCACAACCGGGATGAGACGATGTCTCGGCAAATTCAACCCCCTAAACCCCTATTAAGAAGTAAATACGCCCCAGAGTGGTCTAGCCACACAGCAAAGGAGACTACCTCACCTTCTTGCCTCCCTACAGGTTAGTACGATTCATATCACTCAAGCACAAGTAATGATAAGAAGGCAATTTATCAGAACTCGATTAATTTCACTCAAATTTCGCAATCACAGCAAGCATTCCAAATCATCATTATCCAATGCCACACAAGGGCATAGCCTAGTCGCAATTCGGCTATCTACTGACATCTAGCCAGGCATCGCCTCTCCACCTTGGAGTGCGGCTTCGTCAGTACATTGACGGCATTCCCGAAGGAGCATGGGTCCAGTTGGCTTAGCCTCTACTACGACCCGAGCCACGTCACTCTCTTGACGGCATTTCTAGAAGAACAAAGGTCCAGTCGGCCTAGCCACTACTGCGACCCAAGCCACGTCACTCTCTTGACGGCATTTCTAGCAGAATAAGGATCCAGTCGGCCTAGCCACTACTGCAACCCGAGCCTTTCAACTACTATACGACAATTCGATACTGATCCTTGGATACTTTACATTTCACTCACATAATCCAATTACGATATTAATCATTAACAATCCAATTTCAATGTCGAACTCGACACTTGGGATTTTATGAATAAAATCAATATTTATCACAATCAACACTCAATTTGCTACATCCATTCACCAAACTCAAATTCTAAATGCATAGTGGCGATCAGCACGAAATTCTAAGAAAATAAGGTTCCAAAATAATTTTAAAAATTTATTAAATAATTAAATTTATTCCGAAAATTAATTAAATAACAATATCCATATATTTCACGATCCACGCTCAATTTATAATATTCAATCATCAATTTCAAAAATTGACTACACAAAGCAGCTTAATCGCACGAAATTTTGAGAATTTAGGGTCTTGACAAAATTTTCGGAATTTAATAAATAATTAAATTTATTCCGAAAATAATTAATTAATAATATTTTAATAATTTCGAATAATAATACATTATTAAATTATTTAATAATTTCGGGACCTTTAAATAAATCAAAAGTAAATTCATTTATGTCAAATCAAGACTTATTTTGAATAAACCTACTTACCCTTAATTAAGCACACTTTAAATTAAAACACCACATTAATCTAATCTACTCTTAAATAACCTAAACTAACAACCTAATAATACTTAACATAAACTAAACCTCTCTAAGCATAATTTACCCTCTAAGCGAGGTTTAGTGAGCTAAACTCACCAGATTAGCAAGCCGAGCGAACCAAAACGACGAGGACAACGCGAGGATTGACTTTCCTCAAGGCGGGCCGAGCATCCGGACTCGGAAATGCGGCCAAAACGGGCCAAACATGGGCTGCCATACCCATTTTCTGCAGCTTCTGATCATGGGCGGAGGAGGGCTGTCCGGCGGCGATCCGGGCAGAGGAACGACAGAGGAAGGAGGCGGCAGCTCGAACTGTGGCACACGGTGGTGGCTAGCGGCTCGGCTAACAGAGGGCGACGGTGGCGTGGGCTGGCGTGGGCTGGGCGAAGCGGGTGAAGCGGAGGGAGAGGCGGTGGTCCAGGCGAGGCGCGCGCGGGGCAACGCATGGGCGCGCAGGTGCAGGACGACACGTGGCGGCGGCGAGCTCCGGCGATAGGCGTGCGGCGTCGAGCTCGGCTGGTCCCGGTCAACTGCTGCACGAGATCTCAGATCTGCTGGGGAAATGGGTTGAGGCGGAGCGGTGAGCTGGTCGGTCGCGCGGGCGAGCGGGCATGGACGGCGACGACTCCGGCGACGGCGACGAGCGGCGGCGGATCTCGCTCCGGTGGTGGCTGCGACGGTTGCTGCTACTCTGGTGACGTCCGAAGAAGAAGAAGAAGATGCCCATGGAGGAGTTGCACGGGAGAGAGGAAGAAGAGAGGGAGGAGAGAGAAGAAGGGGGGCCAATTTCTTTTCTTTTTCCCTTTCTTTAATCCAACAAATTGGCCCACCATGACATCACTCACTCAAAACTCCACTCACTCAAAAACTCCCACAACTCACTCACTCAAAACTCCCACAACCTTATTCCAATGGGTCCATTTATTTTTCCGCTGGGGCATGAAACTTTGTACATTAATTTCTTTAATTCCATTCAATTCTCTTCCAATTGAGTCCAATTGAAGTCTATAAATTAATCCAATGTTCCTAATAATATTTGTGACACACAATGACTTCCAATTTCAGAATTCGATCTCAATCTCACGGTTAATTTCACTTTGGCACGATACTAGCGCGACCCAACCTACTGGGTAGCCTTTAGAAATTTTCATGCATTTGACCTGTGGTTGATCATCTCAAGCCATAATGTACATCTTTGAAACATTGGCGACTTTCGGTTGTCGGGATAATCTCAAGGTTTCAAATACGAACACAGGGTACCCAATCGACTAAAAAGTCGGTCCAGTGCCGATCGACAAGAATTGTGCAATCTGGTGGAATCACCCACACCTGATCACATGCCTCTATCGAGTCGACCTATCTCCGATCTCTAATCGATTCCTAATTGTGCCGTAATGACCCTTGCAGATTAGCTCGGTTGAAAGATTGCTTCTTGGTCAAATTCTCGAGTCTGATACATTAGAATCTCTTAACAGCTTCACCTGGTAGACTAGTTCTCACATGAGTGACCGACTCAAGGAAAAGAACTATATGCGTGCCAACGAAATGCCCATCTCAATTTATTGAAAATAGAATTGGAAAATTGGGATGTCACAAATCATTCTCCAAAACTATAGTATTAAAGCTTTCACAATTAAACAGGGGTGCATTTTTTTCACTAAAAACTTTAAGACAAAGGAAAATATTCTCCGTGAAAATCATTTTCAAGAAAAAATACTGAGTTTTTATTTGTTTGGTGGTTTAGGAAAAGTGATTTTCCTTTTCCCCAAAAGAGGAAGTCGTTTTCTCTAGGGATAAGCATTGTCCAAGTTGAGCTGATTAGCAACCTAACTCAGGGACCAACTTTCATAGTGTAGTGTTGGCCCCCAATTTTTGGAATTGAGGACCAACCTTGTTGAGGCTACAATTGAGGACTGGATTAACCCTATGGGTTTGGTCGGGTTCTAAGGTTAACTCAAGATCAACCATTTTTTTTTTCATTTATATGTATTCCTTAAAAGAACAAATGTACTCTTTGAAATTACATATCCATCGCCAATAAGATCTTGAGCAACCAAACAGTAAACATTAGTACAAATCAAACACAAATCTAAGATAAGACAGCAATAGAAATCTACACTTGTCAAAAGCAACAAATCATAGAAAACGTACACGTAAAATATAATAAACAATAAAAAGTTCAAAATACTTAACATAAAACATGAATATGAGGTTTCATATCTTGTTCATTCATAAAAGATTGCTTTGAATGAGTAGAGAGAATCGATAGTTGAGTTCAAATGAGTGGAAAGAAGACAAAAAGACTACCCCAAAGAGATGGAAATGAAAGATTTCAGCGATAATCTATGATTTAGGGAGAGAGTGAGAGTGAGACTTTAAGAGAGGAAAATGGTGGAAGAAAAGGAAGGGCACTTAGAATGGTATGCCTAAGATTTGGGGAAAACCATAATTACAAGGTTGGTGTAAGTTGGACCAATCCCAAAATCCCAAGACTAGGGACTAACATGCACAGGACAATTTCAAGTGGCCCCAGGTCTAGGGACAGGCCTAATCCCCATGGAAACCAGACCAAGACCAATCGGGTTGAACTATTCCAAGGTCATTTCAGGGTTAACCTTAGATCAATGCTCACCCCCAGTTTCCTCCAACCTAAACTTGTTATTTTTAGTCCATATTAAATGCTTTCCATAAATAGATTAGTTTTCTCTCATTCAGATATAGGAAAGTTAAAAAATTATTTCTCGAAATCAGTTTTCTTTTAGACAAAATGGACCCTAATTTTAGTTATAAATGAGGGGGCAAAACCAAAAGGCAAAGTGAGATGGAAAATAATAAACATCATACCTTGAGAGACATTGTAGCCATGTTGTCGGAGAAGTCTAAATCGAAGGGCAGTCGAGTGAAGATCATTAGAAAACCAGGCATCATTTGATTCATTTTGGATAACCTGTAGTGCCTTTTTGATCTCGCTGTCAAAATGGCATTGCTAACCAAGCCTTTGAATCGCATCAATGAACTCAAGCTTCGCCAACAAATTATCTTCCCTCTCCAATGTGCACTTCCCCTCTTCCTTCATCCTCTGGACCCGCTCCATATATCTCTCCTTCTACAACACATATATTACCTCTTCAAAATTAAACATATTATTAAACATATTATGGCCTTCTTATGATTTTGGAATAGATTCCATTTTGAGAAACTTGAAAAAGTATTATCTCATTGAAAGGTTCTATGCATCTGTCATTTCTCAATGCATTTATTTAGATAAAAACTCCATTTTCCCTTTTTTCGGGCGATGAATATTTCCTAGGTATGGAGTGTGAATCAAACCCATGTTTGAATTGAAATTGAGATACTTTTACAATGTCCTAGAGTTATTAAAAGCTTAACAAGGTATTAATAATAAGCAAGAGAGAGTATATTGAAACTAACCGCATAATCAGCACTAAGTGACATCACAAAGTTGTAGTCCCTAACACTTGGCATGTAATTGGCCGAGCGCCTATCAACCAGTAACTGTTCTTTAGTATTCGAATTCATGCAGCTTATTCTTGGAATTTTCTCAGTGGTTGCAACGGCAGCAAAGGAGGAGGAGGAGGAGGAGGAGGAGGAGGGTCGTGGGTGTTTGAAGAGCGGGACAGAGGATTGTCGTCCGCGGTGGATTGAAGAAGGGAGGAAGCTTATGCTAAGAGCTTTGATAGCCATGCTTCCTTTGTTTTGGTATCGCATTAGCAATTCATGGATCATGACTTCACAATGTTCATATATATATATATATATAAGAGAAAAAGGAAAGAAATAATTTTTACATTTCTTTGGTGTTTGGTGAAAATGATGGCCATATATTAGATTGGGATTATAGATTGACAGGCTGATTGTATATTAGAAAAGGCTGATTGGATATTAGAAAACTTTGTTACTTCCTACATATGTCGAACACAAAGTATATCTACCTTTCCATCGTGTATCACACGATCCACGTTTAAGTCTAGCAATAACCAAGTTTGTTTTTCCTAACTTTCTTGAGTTTATTTTTCAAATCGTTTTCCATAAAATAGAACATGGTTGTCAGTCCCAGAGCCACGGCTTCCATGGTTCCTCTGTGAGCAGCCGAAACTATGCCCTGGTCTGCCGTGACAAGGGCTCGTGCAGGGCTCGTGCAGCGGCCATTGCCATGGCTTCCGCCGCCACTGCTTCTGCACTAAGCTCTGTTGACAGCCAATGCAGGTGCATGCAATAGAATGTAAACATGACTAGGCTTTAGGCTGGTGTATGCTGTGTTGTAGTGACTGAGTGAGCCAATTACGTATTTTAAAATTCTGGGCGGCGGAAATCAATCGGGGGTCGTTGCTCCTCAGCTTTCTAGGACTTCAGTTGCTTCGCCCATTCTGATTAAAGGTGTACTGCGTTTCATGCTTCTGTTGCTCTCTCTCTCTCTCTCTCTCTCTCTCTCTCTCTCTCTCTCTCTCTCTCTCTCTCTCCCTCCCTCCCTCTCTCTCTCTCTCTCTGCGCTTCCATGTCGACTTACTCGTAGTTCAGATTGGACTTTTTCTACAGATTCGGAAAAAAAAAACAGATTATGTCAGTTTCTTGTGTAACAATCAAAACTAGAGTCTACAATTTTCAGACACGATTTATTTGTACAACATGTTTACTGTTGGGATGTGCAGCAGCTCTTGCTTCACCAAGGAGATTCCGAAATAAAAGTTTTGATCTCTATCTCAACTAAAAGAAATATGCTTTATATATATTTATTCACAGTTCGTCTTCATGTTTAATATTTTAAAATTTACTCTAAAATCACTTGCTTGCCTCAATAAATGGGGATTAAGAATTTTATGTTAGAAAAGTTTGGCTAGCTCATAAGTTTCTTTCCTCAAGCAATGTGGGACAAGGCTTTTAGGAAATTTTGTTCAAGTCAAGCACAAGACTTGACTTTATATGAGATGCAAGTTTCGAAAGGTCTCCAAGTAATATAACATTATATCCTCCATGCATATCATTTTCATTTTGTCCCAAACCATCTATTTTGTGAAGATGGAGCTTGCTTAACTCTATAAAAGACATCCATGAGGCCATTTCATTTTTAAATCCACCCATGAAATAAAACCATTCTTTCTTTTAGGAAAGGTCAAAAGTCTTTCTAAGTGGTATTGAAATTCTTTTAGACTCCATTTGTTTCATAAAAAAATAAATGATTTGAATAACATTTTCCAACCAACCAAAAAAAAAAATTCAAAAAATAATCACTAGTATCGTAAAATAATTAACCAATAAAAAGATTTCATTATTGATAATAATTTATTTCTAAATAATTTTGTGGATAATAAAAAAAATCCTTTTAGTCATTTTTTTAAGTGATTCAAGAGATCTTTGTTTTTTTTTTTTTTTTGAAATGTTCTTCCAAATCATCATGCGATGCCTTGCGGGACGCCATTGCTTCGTGATGCGAAACCCACCTAGCCTCGCCTGGGGCTCTGGACAGGGGTGTGAGGCAGGCCTTCTTTTTGCAGGGCAGGTACGCATCTCAAATGGAGGGTATTGATGAACTATATCGGCCTATAGTAATGACGACGCGAAAGTCTAAGTGGAAAGGTTTATAACAAGTAAATTCCAAAATTGAAAAGGCATTTATGAAAAGATTCATAAGTAAACACTCGTAGTCTTTTCAAAGGCTAGTTCAGCATAAATCTGTCTTTCCATATCATGCCGTGCGTGAGGAAAAAAAGGGTGATAGCTACACGATACACGTGCACGGATAAATAGCAATATTGCTTACTATATTGGCTAGTTCTGGAGATGTCCCTCTCCATGGTGCACAGGTTGCTAAACTGGGGATTTCTGTCGCTGGAGTCACGTTATTCAGGTCAATGTCTACAGCTAATGGGAACTTTCTTTAAGCTGTCCCACGCGTTTCCCGGAAAGAGAATAAATCGCATGAGTACGCTTATCAAAGCAAGGGCCGCTTTATATTACTGTGATTAATTATGTAATGCAGTCACTCGCTGAGCGCCAAGCCCATCTGCTTATCTTCCTTCCACAACGAAGGATTCTCTTGGCAGCTTGAAGATGTAACCCACGTGAGTCATGCGTTGATTGCCATACAAGTTTGGTATACAAGTCATCTTCCTTCCACAACGAAGGATTCTCTTGGCAGCTTGAAGATGTAACTCACGTGAGTCATCCGTTGATTGCCATACAAGTTTGGTATACCGCAATGGCAAACGGTTCAACTTGAAGTGGACTACACAAATTCTATTTGAATTGATCCACTGGTCAAGACGTGTAAATTTTGTACTGGAAAGGCTGGAGGCAAACTGTTCGGACAATACTCACCATTAGGGTCAAAATTCAGGAAAAATACTCAATTGGCCGGAAGGATAATATTGATAATTTGTTAAAAGACTTACAACTAAATTAACTAAATTGAAAGGTTTATAATTAAATCAACATCCGCAGGTTTAGGACTTTTTCTATAATTATCCCATACAAGTTCTATAAATGTTGGACAGTTTACACAAAATGAAAGGTCCAAGAACTAATTAAGCTTCTGATTCATAAAAAATTCGATGAAATACTTTTACATATATATATATATATGCGTGTGTGGATTGACTAGCAAATTGACAAAGGTTGCAAAAGGTTCTTTGTTGAATTTTGGATAGGAAAGTAAATAACGAAAGATTTGAGCAAAATTGAAGGAGTGCCGCAGTAAGTTTTGAGATACATGATGTGTCCGAGGAATTCATTATAAAGTATATCTCTAGTTTCCAGCTAAATTCACCCTCACGATATTACATAACTATAGCAGAAAATGAACTATAATATTATACAAACGGTAACCTAACTTTAAATTTGAAACTCACTTCATCCACTCATCAAGTTGAGTTTTATGAGTTAAGTCATCTCTTATTTTGCGCAAAAGTGATGTGATACAAAGTATCTGCTTCATGTCGAGTTTCATGAAAAAGGGCCATGTTTTACTCCATCTCTAGTTGTAGTGGACTTCATCTAGTTAAGTGATTGATAATTTACGTGCATGGATATCAGCTAAATTTTATGTTTAGTTAAATTTGCTTGCAAGTAGCATCACTAACTTGTAACGCAATCCGTGATTTTTTGGGTTTCATATGATAGATGGTTGTGATCGCACTCATATCAAGAGAAGAATCTAAACAATGACATACACTCAAAAGAGTATCACATGTTTAGTCAATTGTCTTCTCACGCCTAGGAAAAAAAAAATCGACGTTATCAGTCTGAGCCTACCATTGAAATGTCAACAGTTGCTTTTGTTTTCCTGATCACTTCTTCTGTCACTGCGAAACTCATCAAACCTAAGCTTCGAACAGACGCTCAAGGCAACTAAGTTTGGACCGAACTTTTTTGTTTACCTTTAAGTTATGAGAATTCTCGGGTAGATTCTTGAAGGGTATAAATAAGATCATCGAATATCTTTATAATCGATGCTACTCGTCAAGGGATCAGGCTCCAGCAGTAAGTTACGCTAAAGCTGGGCCTGCCTGCAACTGCAAAGGAGCCAAGCCAGTTGTCCCTGGTGCGCACAGACAGACGATCTGGAATGACATTATCAACTCTGACCGAAATTAGCTCGATTTGGTTGCAGTAAACGATGAAGCGGGTATGAAGTATCATACGTCTTTGTCACGAAGGACCGCAGCATGTACTGCACTTCAAAAGATGGGCTCTACTAAACGTCAACTAAACACTAATAAAGCTAGAACTCACACCTAAAAAGGGTGAATACGTGTTTAAAAGAGATTTGATAAATAGGTGTGAAATAATATAAATTAAAGTTTGGGTGAGGATCAGAAACATGAAACTCCAGACTTCTAGGATAATCAGAAAGTGTGCAATAGTTTATAAATGAAGAAGTTAAGGAAAAAGAAAAGTGCACACGAATTTTATAGTGGTTTAGTTTATATCAAACCTGCGTATGTTGACAGTCTACTGGCTGTATTCCATTATATGATCAATCAAGAGATTACAGCGCACAAGCATACACTCAGTGGTAGAACTCTCTAACTCACTAAGACACTCTTTTATGTTTTTCCCTTGATCATACTTTGTAATGCTTATAGACAAAGGCAAGTAGAATGAGAGTAGCTTCAAACTTTAGCATCTCAAATTCACGTTCCCCCTCTTTTAGACCAAATTACCTCCTTTAAATACTCCTCCACGTCATACTAGCCATTGACAATCTTCGGAGGAACTTTCTTCCAATTGAGCAGTTGGACATAATCAATCAAAAGGATCTTATGGCCATTGAAGTTATGAATAGAATTTTCACTTGATTTTGGTTGCCCATACAATCAAAATTTTGATTTCCATAAGTAGATGCTTCCCAAAAAGGAACATATCTTCAATATTGATTTCATCAATTTGTGGTTAATTCTATCAACGTATTTATAAAAGGTAAGTGAAATCCTTCACCAGAGAGCTATACGAAATAGAATACTTTTCTAATAAGTTCATTCTAGATATGTATCGCAAAATGGATAAGTCTAATTCTGCACTCTTCCTCATTCTGGACATGATCTCATTCCGAACTTTGTCAGAAGGGGAAGTGCTTCGAGGGATGAATAGACTTTTGCAAAAAAAAAAAAAAAATATATATATATATATATAGTTCCTTAGAAACAATTTTAAAACCCATATGTTCTTAAAATTAGCATTAGATCTATAAATTTTTATCAACTTCAAAACTTAATAGAAGTTTCTCAATAATCCCCCCATTTTTTATGGTGACAAAACTTTCATGCCTATTTAAGCATAATTTTTATATTATCCTGCAAAACAACACTCAAGTAGCACAACTTATGGAATAAACAGTCACTAGAGAATAAGCAGGCAAGATAGATATAGATCCAATATTTCTTAAAAGTTTGCAAAAAACTCATAATCACATCAGTACACCAAAACCCTTAAAATCTGCACAAAGTCTGCACCTTTTTGTCAACAACAAGAGGGCCTAAAAAATCTACAGATCAAGAAAGCAGCCTAACCAACAAACACACTAAAATGATTAGAATACTTAAAAGACATAAAGAGATGAAGATTTTTCAAAAATCAAGTATTTCTGGGAAGTCGGACAAGATGGATATCTTCCAAGTTCTGCACAGTCTCCTCTAGCTTGGTCATGCATTGACTAAAAGCAGTTTCGATTTTAGCCATATCCTAGACAACTTGTTGTTTTTTATTCTGAACATCTTCTACAAGAGACTGTACCTGTCTGGTAAGAGATTGTGCTATGGAAGCAAGAGAGGTGTGCAACTTTTGTATTTTAACCTCCAAACCATACTATTGTGCTTTGATTTTTAGGAGAAGTTCAACTATGCAAGGATAGTTCGATTTGAGCAATAGCCTCCATAAAGTGAACTGGAGGAATATCCAAACTTGAAGGAAGATCAGTTTGTACCTTGGAAGTATTTTTCTCTCCTTGAACATCAGCCTGCTACTCCTTGTCGCCAATAGAATCCTCGGGAAAATGAGAGGTGTAGATGTCTTATGTGTCTGGTGGAGAATGATTGATGCCATCACTTAAAGTCCATTCTGAATTATGCTCCTGAGGAGTTTTCTCTACAACTCTCCCGTTTCTATGCCATCTGTTTGAGCAACCATATATCCTCCTACTATATCATGATCCTTTTTAGTTTTCTTTGTTGTTGTTCTTCAACATCTTGTTGTTGATCCTATCCCTCATGATAATTTCATGTAGTATCATCAGCATTATCCCCTACATCATCTCTTCCATTGTTAGATTCTTCTTTATCATGATCACCATCATCCTTGTCTTCCTCCTCTCCCTCTTTTTCGCCCGTTTCTTCTTCATCACTCTCGTCTTCTTGGTCCTTCTCACTCTCTTTTGCTTCTTCTTTAGATTATGCCATATTGGTGACAAGATCTCTCATTGCAATGCTTGTGATAATATCAGAGATAGTCTTTTCTTCATCTTCTTCCTTGTACTCATCTTGTAACAATAGGATAGGTCTTTTTTCTCTTGGGAATCGTGGAGGCTACGCTCTTGCCTTTCCTCTTTTTCTCAATTGCAGACCCGGTCTTAGTCAAACTAGTAGAATGGTGTGTGGTAGAGAGAAGGCTACTTCATTGCAAATACCCCACATTATTTTGGCCTCAAACTTAGAAACATCAATCTTGGATGCCGCCTTGGGTTTGGTGCAATTTATAATGATTTTGTGAAGCAAAATGTTGGAAGTTAACAATCTAGAATAGGTTGTACTAGCCATTGAAATCTTATCCTCTACCAGAAACTTAATCATTTCCTCATTCGAGATATTGATAGATATGAAGTCACTTCTTTCAACTCCTAGAATATCGGCCAGCAAATCAACATTCACATCAAAAGACTTTTCACATACATTGAATTTAATATGTGTGGGAGCCAAAATAGACAAATTGGAATAGAAGTAAGTAGTTAGTTATGGATAAGTATCAGACGTTTCCAGACAAAAGTTTTTCATTTGAAGTTTAGCAAATTGCTCCCTTAGATTCACTTTGATCATCTCTAGAATTTCAAAGTCTATAGTGCAAGAATTAATCACCCCGTTCAGAAATTGAGCATACACCTTTTTTATGCTCTTTAAAATAAAATAAAAAAATCCCTTTAGAGCCTATAACCCTAGCAGCAATACCAAGTTTAGACTGAAAATTTTTAGACATCCGCTCATCATTGTCTTCCTTCTTACCTTCAGTCAGACCTTCAGTTCCAAAGCGAGAATCAACAAGAAATACCATCAATTCTTCCTTCGCTCTGCTAGATTTCACCAACTGCAGTTTTTTCATGGCTTTCAAGAACAATGTCTCTTTTCCATACCCATTTTCTTTCAAGAAAGTAGTAATAAAATTCATAGGATTTCCTCCCTTCTTCAAAAACTCATAGTGTTTAAGAAGAACATCGGGCTTCTTTACCAAAAGAGGGGTTACTTCCTGAGTGGCTTTTTGTTCCATGGAAGTTCGATTGGTGCTCCGCGGAGATTCATCTCTAGTAAGATCAAAGTGCATTCAAGTATCCTTCACATGTCGATGCCCTTGACTGGCTATGTGGGATAACTTTTGCTGGGAAGAGACCAAGACTGACTTGGAAGATTTTGAAGACATGATGGAGAAGTGATCAAGGCTAGGGTTTGTAGAGGAAAGTTGTTCAAGAGAAAATACTAAGGTGATTGGGGTTTATAGAGGAGTGGGTTTGAGAGAAGTATATAAAGATTTTTTTTTTTAAGAGAATGAACAGAGGCAAATGAAGAGTCGTAAAGGAAATTAATTGCCAATTTGGAAAAAAAATCAAAAAAGATTGAGATTTTTTGGGAAATTTCAGAAAAAAATTATTATGAGAAAATTAGGAAATAATGAAAAATAACAATTCCCAAAAAATATTTTACCGAAAAAAAAAACAATTCCCAAAAACTATAAAAGGCAAATAAATATTTTAATAAATATAAAATATTAAAACCTGTTTGAAAAGGAAGGAAGCTTACGCACCAAAATTTAAAAAATAACTACCTAGGTCTGAATGGGATTTCAGAAGAATGTCACTTCTAGAAGGTTGCCTTTGAGAACCTGTCTTGCGTAGACCTTAACCAAAAGGATAAGTTATGTGCAATTTATTACAAATGAATTCAAATGTACATTTTTCCAGAGGCTTTGTAAAAATATTTGCTAGTTGATTCTTTGAATCAACAAATTGAATATCGATTTCACCACTTTGCAAATGATCTCTTATGAAATGGTGTCAAATTTCGATATGCTTTGCTCTTGAATGAATAATTGGGTTCTTAGTAAGGTTGATTATGCTAGTGTTGTTGCATCTAATTTCAGTACAAGATTTTTCTATTCCAAAGTTTCTCAGTTATTGCTTGATCCATGTCAAGGGTCAGTCCGGATTTATGTAAGTCCGGATTTCTAGTAGCTTTGACATATCGATCAGAGAGAGTCCATAGTGCGCCGTTATTCGGTACACAAGAGAAAGCCATCTCCAAAAGGACCAGCCCATGGACATTGATTGGGCTATGCAGGGTGGGCGGGTTAAGACCAACTAGGTCCATGGAACCTTCACTGTCTCACGCAAGGGCTTTGATCACGTCAATGGTTGTGATTTTTGACAGAAGCTGATAATGTGTGGCATCAGTCAGCTCACTATGTACTAAGTAAGTGATGATACTTAAAAACCGAACCATATTCAATGTTCAATCGCAGTATGTTGCATCATTTAATGTGTCGATATATGGAATCTTAGTATAGATAGCATCATTGTAATATTTATCATGAAATTCTTGACTTGCTAAAACTAGCTATCAAAATCGTTTTATCAAATTATGTGTCAATCCGCTTTTCATCTTGAGCACCATACACTTGGCTAAAGGATCGCTCATATGCAAATCACTTAAAGTAAATTGAATTTTGTAGTTTATCATCAACAAATCTAGCTTTGCTCTTTTTGTTAGGTGCCTTACGATCTGATTTACAGGGAAGGAGAACTTACCATGTTGAATCTAAGAATGCCCGCGCGATGGTTCATGTAATCGCATGGCTGCAAGCGGGGCTACCTTCCCTTCAATGATGGACGGCACAAAGACCCGAAAGGAGGCAAGGTTCGGACATGAAACGATGGAAGAAGGGTCACTGATGTGGGAGACGTTCGAGAATATACCATTCAACAGCATGTATACATAGATGAAAGGGACATGACTTTGAACGTGAGCATCAACAAGCATCGCGACAAGATCTGCAGACAACATAGGTCATCCTTGCAACTAGAGCCCGGCAACTGCAGCAAGAACGGACACATCCGATGGCTCTATCCTACCAAGTTCAGCATCAAAACACCATTATTAGAATTGTGGCTATGTTAGTATGTCCCAGTACAAACATAAGTGTGAAGCTCCATAACAATTGGACCCCTCGGGATTTTCTGGACGACATTCGACTGTGAATATTCATAGAAAGAGATGTGCTTGCTGCATAAACTTAACAACTAATGAAAGATCCAAATCTCGATTAAGAGGGAGGTTAGGGGACGGAAAAGCTCGCAGGGATCCGGGACTCTTCTTTCAATGACAACGGCCGACATTCCTGTATCCAACGAAACATGCCGAAAGCGCCGTCCGCTTACCGCAAGAGCACAAAACTAAAACCTCGTTCTCTCCACCCCTCGACGAGTATTACTTTCTTAGTTCTCGTTTGCACATAAGAGAAAGGACAAAATTGAAGATCCCAATGTGAGACTATTGAATTCTTCTTATATTCTAAATATACATATTTATACACAATTCGCAACTATATATCATAAATCAACTCTTGTAGATATAATATGATAAGTACAATTGAAAAATTAAATAAATAAATTAGAAATAAGATATATGATTATATTAAGATTTTGTATGATTTGTAAGATTTCATATGATCACACTAAAAGATATGTATGTTTGTATAGATTGTTTTGGCGAGTTATGTTTGATGATTATTATTGAGAAAAATAGAGAAGGACGAATGATGCCCCGACCGCTCGAGTATCTGCACGACGCCGACCACCCAGCAGACAGCAGCCCTGATCGCTTTTATCACATGCGGATGCATGGCTGTTTCCTCGTTTACTCCATACCAAATTCTCGTCCGAAGTCTTAGGTGGGAAATATGCGAATCGCCACCGCGGCCGGTCAAAAAAGAAAAGCACGGGGGTTTGGAGCGAGAAGTCAAAAGCGGTAATACGCGTCCCACGGTAGCCCCGTGCACGACCGCATCTCCATGCAAAAAGGTGGCAGGGCGAGTGCTCAGGCTGTGGACAGTTGGATACGCTCGTGAGTAAATGCATCCCATCTTTTTCCCCAGCAACGAGGAAGAAGCTTGCGGTCGGCGTCAAGGTGTCAGCGTCAACAAAGTGCCAATTACTCACTAGAAAACAACAAAGCTCCTCGGAGATGGGTGCGATGGAGGAGGATCCCACTCATTTCGAGACGAGGAGATTTTGCAGCTGGCTGTGTGAATTGGTGGAAGCCTGCAGGCTGTGGGCTGTAGGGTTGGGGGCAGGTGACGCCGCCCAAGCAACTGGCAAAATTTGAGCTGGCCTCTTTCCAGGTGGCAGAAAATTCAAAAACAATTTCACAAGCACATAGATGAAAACCCAGAGAAACTTTCATTTTTTCGCTTTCTACTTCATACATCGAAGCACCCAAAACTTTCGCAATGTATAAAAATAATCACGTAAATTCACATCAATTTTTTTTTTTTATAATTATCTAAACTTGAATAGTGTTTTAAAATTTTATATGTACGACAAATAAGTCTCCGTGGTGCTATTGCAAGAAGAATGATTTTTCATTGACACTTAAATTGCTGGACTCATTTTATTAGAGGTCCAGAAGTTGGGATTAATCATTTTTACCCATTAAATTGTTCATTATATTTCTTATTTTTAATGTATAAACCAAAGGGAGGTGACACGAAAAAACATGAAAATGACACGTAAACAATGGCCAAAAAATTCCTCTGTAACTTTAAGCTACTCTTTGCAAGAGAACATGCGTCCTGATTATGCGCCAAAAGAAAAAGGAAGCTCAGCTCTCTCTCTCTCTCTCTCTCTCTCTCTCTCTCTCTCTCTCTCTCCATCTAATTCTCTAGGCGACTACTTGTAAGCAATCCGGAGAAATCCGGAGACTGTTCTTCCGGAGGACCTTTGTGTCGGTTCTTCCTAATACCAACTAGCTAGCTCTTCCCCATGTTCATTGTTAGGTCCCACTGCGCTAGTGGACGATGCGGACGAATCGTGAACTCTCGATAAAATGACTAGATCGAGTGGCCCCAAGAGCAACTTAACCAATCCTTTGAAGGATCGATCATATCTACGTACGTAACGTCGATTCAGTGTGCTTCCTAATTGGTGAAATGTGCTGCCCCATCCAACCTCCGTTGGGACGAGCAAGCCCTATCCCCTTGTTCAGTCCCTACCCAGGCCGGGATGATTATGACAATGCACCTAATCTTGCTCAGACGAGGGATTGATCATTTGAAGGGCACTCCCTCGTCCTTTGCACAATCCAGGCCACTTGGAAGATCTAGTCTGAGCTCGCTTGACACATATCAATTTGTACAGCTTTACATCCATATATTTGTTTTAGCCATCGATGTGGAACTATAAAGCCCCGTGCAAAAAAATATTACACGTACATATTAGACTCTCATTCTATCGACTTAAAATTTATTTTGGGGAAGCTATGACGATATTACTATTACTATGCATGTTCTATGAGTTCAAATACTAGCATTCCTCATCACCATTCCGTTTTAATTGTTGCTCTATCTATCGCGCTTCTATTACTATGCTTTCCCAAGAATAAAGAGTCCGTGCAAGAGAAAAGAAAAGGGAACAAGTGGTTGAATACATGAATTCCCTCGCATTTAGGATCATTAAAGGCGTACAGTCCACACTTTTGTAGAACGAACCTTGTCGCTTCGCTGTGTACAAACCAGTCGTTGTTTTGTAGCTCGAACTGAGAAAGCGTGGACGGTCGTGGACTTGGGAGTATCTATCCTAAGCTACTGGTCCCGAAGCCAAAACCTAATACACTAATATATCCGGTTGGAGTCAGCCTGTCATTCTATTCCCAACGCCTCGTCCCTATCATTTTGGCCTGGCCCTCCTCTAATGTTTTTATGCATGTACCAAAGAAGTAGTTCAGCGAAGAGGACAAGCTTACCTGCACGCATCATCAGGGTGCATTACGCAACCATTAGTTGCAGCATTGAAAACGCTGACCACCGAATGTGGTGGCCCCACTCGTGCTACGGCCGCCCAGTCCCACTCGATTTGAATCTTCTGTCCCGCTTCCGTTGCCGTCCACACGTTTCTTTTAATCGCCCTCCGTCGCACACACCCACCACCCCGCATAAATACCTGCCCCATGAACATTAAGACACTCGCCAGCTTTTGCACTTAAAGCGCACCAGCAGTCACTTGAATGCTCAGCGGCCTTTCCTGAAGAAGAAGAAGAGGCAGAAGAGGAAGAGGAGAGCACCCCCTACTCAAGAAATGAGGAGGATTGCTCTTGCTTGGCTATGCCTACTGTCATTGGCTCAGGTCTCGCTGCTGCAAACGGCGGCGATGGCGGATTCATCGGAGGCTTCCGGCGCGAGCTCGTCTAGGGTCGCGGCCCGAGCAGCGATCCGATCGCGCAAACTGGTCACGGAAGCCGCGGCCGAGCCTGCCTCTAGCGTCGCCGAGGCGTCGGAAGACAAGGAACAGTCCCCGGCGGCGGCGGCTGAAGCGCCGGTGGGAGCAGAGACCGCTGCTACGACGGTGACGAAGCACAGGTCCTCGGATAAGTCCGTGGCTGGCGGAGGGGTCATCATCGGAGGCCTGGTGACGGCCATTTTCGCCGCGGTGTTCTGCTACATCAGAGTCACCCGGAAGAGAGACGGCGCCGCTCGTTGAGCTTGCTCAACGCTGAGTTCTTTTTTGTGTGTGAGCAGTTAAAAAAGGCATAGCGGTTTAGGAGAACGAAGCTTAGCATAGTGATACTTTACGGGGTGGAAGAAATCTGTATATGCGTTCGATTAATTAAAATCTTTGATGATCAGTTTGTGAATGAATGGATGTGTTGTTCATTAAATTTCGATCAGACCATATCGGTCAGATGAGCCCTGCTCGAGATGTCGATTTCGCTTTCCTCATTCAAATGCGCGACTCGCTTTAATCGGACTTCATCATCATTATCATCATGAAATGGCAATTTCTAGACGTGAAGTAAAAGTAAAGTAGAAGCACGAATGCGCTAAGATCAAATGGAAAGTAGCTGTAGAGAAGCAAAGCAGAGGGTCCTTCGGCTTTTTGAGATTTTGACCTACTGGCTTTGGCAGCGACCATCGATGGGGGACGGCAGCGAACGGCTCGATCCTTCTTCCCCGGAGAAAATAGGAAAAGGGCAGATCGTCCTTCGATGCGGTAAGGAGTCAACTCCTTTTCCGTGAATGGCGCAATCAATCGCATCAGGGACTGATAATGGTTGGACGGGGAAAGGCAATAGTACGTAATTTATACCCCTGGAAACGGGGGTACTCCATGGATCCTTAACTGTTTTCAGGGTTCCTCACCATAGGAGCCGGAAGATTGCAATTATGGGCTGCCCCACTTGTCCAATAGGTATACCGTCAGCGGGTTGACAAAATTACATTTACATAATTAACATGTCGATGTCCCACGCCTTAGTCCATTTATTTTCCTTTTGTATATTTATTTTCCCCCAGAGAGAGGGAATACCTTTTAGGTGTTTTTATGTCCAAGGACGTCGAGATCTGCAAGAGGCTTAAATGAAGTATTTTTAGGATTTGCTTATGTCCAAATGGACTGATAATAGTTGAATGGGGGAAGGAAATAACACATAATTTGTGGGCTTGGTAATATTTCAAGTCGGTTCTGCTCAATAATCTCGTACTTCTAATCTGTATTTGTAAATTACTGACATAAAGGCTAAATAATGTGGCAAATTATAAGTGAACATTAAAATTAATGGAAATGAGATGATTACACTTTGGTGTATTTAATTTTTTTTCCCTCAACTCTTGTGATAATTAATCAATTTGCCTAGAGCCCGTTCGTTTGTGTGTTCGAACCATCGAAAGTTAGATGGCCGAAACGAACCATTGTAAGTCATCTTAGCAATAAACTCTATTTTCTATTTTCATAGAACTTATCGATCCTAAGTTACCCAAAAGAGCTGCAAATTATAAATCCACTCCACCATTGAAATTGCTAAAAATTGAGGGTTTAGTCGCCACTTTGCGAATTTGCTCTATAGAATCAAATTTTTATCTTGATTTTTGCGCATAAACTAAATTTCGGAGATGTCCTCCTGTCATCCTGGGGTCTATCTATCACAATTATGCATACAATGTGATTTAATTTGGTCACGTGCAAGCCTCGTGATCTTTTTTCCTCTGTCCCCGAGCAAAAATACATTTTCTGACTTTTGAATTATGGCTACGTCAATTGTGCAAATACATTGATATTTAAAGTGTATTTGTTTTGCGAAAAATGAATGATTTAAAAAATAATAACTTAAAAAAGATTGCTTGCATCACTCACCAAAATGAATGAATAAAAGATATTTTTATCATCTACGAAAATATTTAGATATAAATTGTTATTGATAATGTAAATATTTTTCAATGATTAATTATTTCAAGCAATTTAATCAACGAATTTTATAATAAAAAAAAATAAAATCATTCATTTTTAGTGAAATGAATGAAGTTTTAATTTGGTCACGATCCTTGCTCATAATGAGAATAATAACAATAATTTCTTGGAGAGGCTTCGCTACTTTTTCAAGAAATATACAAACCTCTTTGACCTGTTGCCGCTCGTCAGTTACGAGAGAAACACAAAGAGTTACCGAAAACTAATTCCATAATCTTGTGCTTTGAAAAGAATCGGCCTCACTACATTCGGTTAACTCTCAAATACAAAGAAGACTGCGTTCCTCCTCCCGTCAGCATCAATGGCTTCTTGTTCGGGGTGGCGCATGCCAATCTACTCCGTCGTCTCGGCAGTCTTGGCCTTCATGGCCATCTCCTCATCGCTTCACTCCACCAACGAGAGTCTGGCCGCTCCCTCGAGCAGCCCTGGTTTGCACCAAGTCCCGCTGAACGCCTCAAGAGCTCTCGGAAGAGCCGGGTTCACCGCGATGGCGGCACTCCTCCCCATCGCTCCTGAGCTGTTCTTTTCTTCTCCTAGGGCGACCGTCTTCGTGATCAAGGACTTGTTCATGGCCAACCTCTCTTCGACTCCCTGGCTCATGGAAGAAGTCCTTCGGTACCACACCTCCCCATTGAAGCTCTCGGTGGACGATCTCCTGAAGATGCCCCGAGGAAGCTGCTTGCCCACATTGCTTGCTAAGAAGAACGTCACGGTTACCAGAAGCGACGCCGAACATAGACTTGTTGAGATCAATGGGGTCGTGATAACACATCCTAATGTTTTTCTTGGGAGAGACTCGCGATTCATGGAGTTCTTCAGCCACTGCTGCACAAAGAACAGGAATTGTGTTTGGTCCAGTCGTCCAAATGCAACCGTGATCCTAGATCGTTGTCAGTGGTTGGGAAGGAGCGCCATCTTGTTGATTGGGGTCGAGTAATCCGATCGCTGAGCTCCAGTGGATTCGTTTCCTTTGCAATTGGTTTGCAGTCTGTTCTTGATGGTATTCTTGACGACAATGCGGACTTGGCTTCGGTGACGGTCTTTGCACCAGCTGATTTTGGGTTCGTAGCTTCGAATTCCGCAATTCTTGAGAGGATGGTTAGGCTCCACATCTTGCCCCACAAGTACACACACGAAGAACTCGCGAGATTGCCCGACAAAGCGTCTCTCAGGACGCTTGTTCCTGGCAGGGATCTTGAGATTGGCAGAAAAGATGCTTCTTGTAGCACCGATACGAACCAAAGAACTAGAGTGGCCATTAACGGATTAGAGATTGGAGTGCCAGATATTTACAAATCGAGAAATTTCGTGATTCATGGAATAGCTAGAGCATTGGAAATAGCAGAAGCAGAAAATTCAAGAAAGTGGTGATGAGACTAGACTTCCGGCTGATTGCTGTTGTATGACAGAAATCAAATTCAATGGTGCTCACAGTACATCTGCTATACAATTTCATTTTGCTCATGTACTGATTTTGGTTCTAACTTTGCATTTGTCGCTCTGTGTGCACTTTCTTGAGTTGAACATCACAACATCGCCGCGAGGATCAATTTGATGAAATGAAATACAAAGTTCTCATTTACCTAACGACCCATTTTCTGTTGATCCAACACCTACAGAACTGAGGATAACACGAAGAGTGCCAGAGACACTCCAACCTGCTTTAAAACCTGCATATGCATATCGGCTAATGAATTGGCTAACTCAATCACACATTATGACAAGAAAACCTTAAATGAGAAAAAATTGAAGTCCACTCCACAGATCCGGCTCTGTTTTTAGTAAGATTTAATGAATAGGTCGAACAAAATGACGGTGGTAGCAGCATAAAGTAGCCATTGAAACCACCATGTCACTTGGGTAAATCAGGAACCAGTCAATAAATGAAAGAATGACCTCATAGTAGGGATCTGATTAAGAAAGTGAGATCTTGAATTCAAGAAAAAAATAAGTTTAGTGGAGTCGATTGGAATACAGAAAATGCAAGTCTTCAAAGATAAATAACAAGTTCCAAAACTTCCATTAAGCCCTTCAGGAATCAACTCCAATGTGATGAGTGGATTGATCTGTAAGTACTGGCATACTAATGCACAAACTAAAGACAGGACAGAGAAAAGTCTGTGATCCCTCCATTTACAATTTCAAAAGAGAACATGTCTGATAGGAAGGTCAGGAGAACAACATTTTTCAGGGAAAAAAAGCACCATCATGAAAGAGATCTACCGGTATCGTCACCAGCGCAACACATCAAAATACTAAATAGTAAGGCCTACCCCTTTTCCAGCATGAAAATCCTTGAGTAACCACAGGAGCAAAAAATCATTTTCACCACTAAAACTGGATTTTACCATCATTGACATTATCTGAGAGGGAAGAAGTTGAGAAGGTTAAACAAGTTATCTTTCAGGATGTCATTGTTTGGCAGGCCAACGGCCAACAGGGTAAGCAGATGAGAATGCAGAGAGGAACATACATTATCATTAGTAGTTATTTTGATCATCCTTCTTGTTTTAATTCATCAGGATACACACAAGTGCAACCTGCAGAACTGAACTTAGCAGAAATCACACAGTTTTCTGATGTTACGAAACTACCCAGGCTTATCACAGTTCTCATGCAAAGTTGCAATCATACATGAAAGCAGTCTGCAAAGGATCTGACAAGGAAGGAACAAATTCTTACACTAAGGCTACAACCATCTACAGGAACATTATTGATCTAATGCATAATCCTGAACGGTGAACAGGAAATTTACTCTGAGGAAGATAGCTATGAACCTCCCGTAGTGTACAAATTCTAACCACGCCATCAAATGTTAAGATTCCAGATCCAACATAATTACTATACTCCAGAATTCAAACCAGTTCCACCCAGACTGTCAGAAGTTGCCACACTCTAGAATTGAAACCAGTTCACCCAGGCTATCAGCAGTTGCTACACTTTATGGCAGCTAAACAAAGTCACAAATGAGAGGCAAAAGTCCAAAAGAAAAAACAAACAATTCAGTCACCATTCGATCATGATGTTATTACTTGGATCAGTACTATAGGCACACCTCATGTCATCCCATCGATCTTGCTTAGGTTTGAACGAACAGTTTCTCCCATTTTTTCTTTGGACATTCTTTGATTACCAAAGACAAACCGTCCACGAGTCTAATGGCAGCAAGGTGCTTTCATCCCCACCAAAGACACTAACTTGTCCCAACTGAAGTTTCAATTGGCAACAGATTTACTACTTTGATGATTTTCAATTGAAGAGACTCTTAATCAAGAAAGAGGGAAGGTGAAAAAGATAGGAAACATGCCCAACAAATCATCTAAATCGACAGAGATGACGAAGCAACAGGCAGAACAAAATGATCAGGAAGCAGCTTTAACTCTCATTACGATTCTAGTCATCTTCAATCCAATCAAAGTAACATTAGCAGCACCCAAAAATCTCGACTTCCTAAACAATCCCACAATCTCCTCCACCTCTGCGTCGCCGCACTCCGCCACGACCACCACGCAAGCCCCGCCCACCCTCACCGTCCTCTCCATCTCCGCCGCGAACCGCGACGGGAACAGAGCCTCCTCCAGATGCCCGCTGAACGCCAGATCGAAAACCCCATCGAAGAAGGGCAAGTTGTGCGGATCGGCGCGGCTTACCAGCGGGGGCGAGTCGATCAATTCGACCCCGGTGACGTCGGCGACCCCGGACTCGGACAGCGCCATGACCTCGTGGCCGGCGCCGGCGGAGACGCAGAGGACCTTGGAGTCGTTGCGGAGGAGGCCCAGGTCGCGGATCGAGCCGAAGAAGGTCCGGTAGGAGAGGACCTGGCCGCGGAAGGCGCGGGAGGACCAGAGGCGCTTGTTCTTCTTGTCGAGGGGGAGGAACTCGCGGCGGGCGGCGGCGTCGCAGGAGGACCTGGGGAAGCGGTGGCGGGCGGCGGCGGTGGGGGGGAGGCAGGTCTGCGGGGGCGGCCGGAGGAAGAGGAGGAGGAGGGTGAAGGTGGCGACGGCGACGGAGGCGAGGGAGAGCTTGTTGAGGAACGCCCGGACGTGCCTGTCCATCGTTCTTCAGTAGGGATGTTGCAGTCGTGGAGCGGCGGGGCGAGCCGTCTGCATCTTCTTCACGCCCATAGAGATGGAGGGAGATGATGATGATGATGATGATGATGCAGCTGAGCTGTTCGAGGAAATGCGTCTTCATGCGAACCCAATTTTTCAGTCGCTTTTAATTTTTGACCATTTACATTAAGTACTTCGAATTTTAAGTCTTCGTGCTCATTAATTCATAATCAAGGTTAATACTAGGGGTGAGCAAAATCCTGACGGGCGAGAACTAAAGATCGCTTCTGAAAAATTAGAATTGGAAACTGCACATTGATTTTATAGACCCACTCGAGAATTGTACCTCACTAAGAATGGATTGTGGTCCAATTCTTAAATAAGTTCGTGGAACCGATCTCCCAATTTTACAAAATTGTATCTATCAATTAATATCATGGTAAACCTAATTTCTACAGAAAGCACTAACACTTTTTCGGCTTTAAATCCAAGTTGAATTGTGAATCAATGATTTTAATTAAGGATTGAAAATTGTAGGGCGGAATGAATCAACAATACTCAGTTAGGAACTTAATTTCTCCAAAGATCATGGTGTGGTCTTCTTAGGGTTTCCCAAAACATGTGGAGAATTAAACTCTACGTTAGAAATCCTAACCTTCATAGAAGTAAAAACATTAATTGTTTAATCCATCTTTTCTCAACATCAATCTAATTTAATTACGGGATGATAAAGGAAAAACCTAATTATGCTCTTAAAACAAGCTATTAGCTCTTAATTTTGAAACATGATGACAAAACATTGCAACATTTACGGACATCTCCTATTGATCTCTTCCATCATCTTTATTTGTTTATTTTGTTTTGATTGAGAAAGCAAGTAAATGGATTGTTAGAATGAATACAAAGTGGAGTGTTAATATTATTACACCCCAAAGACAAAATTAATCAATAATATCCAATACTACAAATATATATGTACATTTATATTGGTCAAAAAATTAAAAAGTAATTAAATAATTGAATTGGAATTTCTTTTTTTAAAATATATATGAATGTATTGTACAGGTTTGGGTGTGTGGATAGGTGGTTTCACACTGGAAACTGGGAACCGAATTGATACTTATCAAATTTAGTGAATTGGAACCAAAAACTGAATCGATCCCTATGGGAACCACCAGTTCCAGGGCCGATTTGATTTGGCTCATTGTTTTTTTTACACATCCTTAGTTGATACCACAAAATTCCCAAACTAATACAGTCATGACAAATTTAACAACTTCAAATTGGCACACTTATAACAATTTTAACTTTATAATTTTCCATTAATTTTACCATCAAATTCTGAATTAAATAACATGTGATAGTTAATGGGTGTACCAATTTAAGATTTTACCCATCGTTTGTTCCATGTGTATTAGTTTTTTTTTTTTGGTGGTATTAATTTTACTTTAATGGAAATTAACAAATGATAAATTTGTCACAAATGTACAAATTTAGGTTTTTGTGATAAAAAAAAATTAGCCCAAGAAAAATTTATTACATGTATACTAATTTGAGATTTTTTATGACCAAAAATTAATTTTGAGTCAATTTATCACATATGTAATTATTTAGAATTTTTTGTGATACTAACTCTCATAATCATACCTACCCGTAGGTAGTGCAGTTGGTTAAGTTTACTTCTTCCAGTGCATGGAGGTCAATGGTTCGAAATTCTGCATTGCTAGCGATTTAAGTAGAGGGCCCTAGCGGTGGGATGCTGGGTTAGCTCTCCTTGAGGTATAGACGCTGTAGATCCTCCATTGCGGAGGCTGTGAGACCCCAAATCAGTATAAGCCGACAAGGGTATGCTCCGGTTGATCCTCGGCCACAAAAAAAAAAAAAAAAAATAATCATTATATTGAGAGGATCTCGATCATGTGTGTGATTGATTTTGTGCTCTTTAAAGTTTTCGCAATTGATACCGACACCCAAAAAATGTCCATATGAATGTGAGCAATCAGATCGAGCAACGTGTGAATCACGTGGTAGATTGAAATTTTGTGTAAGAGCAGTCAGAAGCTCTTGCACAAAATATGATTAGCCACAATTCCAAAAAGTCTTAGTAGTTATCTTATTTGAAATTAGCATATGCGCGACATACATTTCTTTAACCGTTTTGACTTTTTTTCCCAGGTGATAAGGGTTCGATCATGGGTAATAGATTTCAATAAAATACCAAGTAATCGGATTATCGAAAAAATTTCATAAACATGTGGAGCACCAAATTCGAAAATCTCATAATATTTTTGCCTTGGGAATTACGTTTTCAATAAGAAGGGGGAAATAAGCAGGTCCCATTTGAGACTCACGTAGGGGGAAAAGAGCCAATATGAACAAATTTTGAGACGTCAAATTAAATTGTGCTATTAATTGATTCTGTCTATACTATATATAAAATCAATTTTATAGTATTGTAGAAGAATATATTCATATATATTCTCCTCATCAATTTTATCAATTTGAAACTCCAATATATAAATGTGCAGATGAAAAAAGATAGAAGCTGTACTGAATTAAAGTTGATGAACTTTGTTCTTATCTACATATTTAAAATACTAAATTAAGTGAATTTCTCTTTTCAACCTAACTTTGTTGGGACTGTATCTAATTATATGAAATATAGTGAGTTATATATAATTCATATATATTTAGTTTGTTCCACTTTTGTATATTCCTTGCTAAGCTGCTTTTCTTTACTTTTAATTTAAAGTTGTATATAATTTATTCTATTCTTTCATTGGTTAAAGCGATTTTGCTGACGTTTATATCATTCCATAAGATTATAAACAACTAAGTCTGCAGTATAAAATAAGAATAGAAAACAATGTAATAAATATGCAAATTTCCCAACGAAATAAAGAATTTCTCTCATTCTTTTCCTTTAGAGATGAAAAGACAATTTAACGGCCTTGACAGTGTCATCTTTTATCGCACGAACTTTTTTTCTTTCCTTTTTTTTTCGACACTATTCGAGAGTTTATTCACATTAGCACAATTTAAGAGCTTTAGTGGCTTGATGTAAAATATGATTGCGCGTTTTTTTTTTATTTCTTTTCGTGAACGTGAGGACCTCAAAAGCTTGATCTCAAATCATAGATGGTCGAGATCTTGATAACCTTATTATTTAATGAGGTTTCGATGGTCAAAATTTTGATTGAGTTCTTGATAGCCTAGATCCCATTAACTCTATTAATTTTCCAGAACTTCACGGCAAAAACTTTACAAAAAACCAGAGTGCTCGTCTGTCCATCCAAAAATAATAGAGATGGTGAGAATGACCTTTAATCTTCGTGATTGCTTCGTTTTATTAACTTTAAGATTATCTATCCATAAGTTGTATTTTGACCAACACCCACTTTGATTTAAACAACTATCAAATCCATTTTAAATTTGATATGTAGAATGCTAATTTGATCCAACTAATCCAATCGATTAATATGGCTGTTCAAATTTCAAATCTATTATCCCACCCTTAAACTCAAATGAAAAGTTGGACATATAGTACTGTTGAGAACATTTTCTCTAATATATTGTGCTTTTCGATTTCAAACTCAATAGGACATAAAATCCTCGTATTCTTTCTCTCTGTCAATTTCTTGAAATTCAAATCAAATAAGAGATATAAACCAACAAATGACAAATCACTAATCCAAAAATAATTATGCCTTGTGTCTTGCTGTGCGTAGCATTCACGAAAGGAAAACGGGCGCCACGGAGAGCCCACGAGTGAATATTTTGTCAAGTTCGCTTTGACTAAATAGAATAAGTGTCTCTAAATTTGCAGGTATAGATTTAATCTAAATTGTATCTTCAATCATCTTCTCATCTTTCAAACACTTCATATAATTTTGTGACTTTTTGTTTTTCAAACCCACATGCACGGGTCGTGATCCCAAATTTCCTAAGGATTGTGTTTGATCCAAGAAGACCAACCAAGTCACCAAGGATTTTTGGAACATTCTCAAGGATGGGTGATATGGGAAATGCACGAAATTCTAGAGCATTCTTTATATAGATGCTGCCATGCTGGTAGTTAATAAATAGTGAGATGTAATGTCCACCATTAGATTAGATTTAGAGTTGATCAATGGATTTAATGAGAGCATCTTTTGTATAAATAGGGGTGCAAAATAATCACGCCACGTGTGAAAGGAAAGTGGAGTGCTACGTGGAGAGCCCACGAATGAATATCTTGTCAGCTTATAACTATTTAAGGTAAATTGTACCTTCATTCATCTTCTTATCCTTTAAACTCTTCATATAATCTTTGGCTTTTCCTTTTTCACCCTACACTGGTCATGGTCTCGAGTTCTTTGATCAAAGGACTGTGTTCAATCCAAAAAGACCGACCAAGTCGCCTAGAATTTCCAAAACATTCCCAGGAATGGGTGATACGGTAAATGCACCGAATTCTATAGCATTCTCAGCATAAATGCCAGTAATTAGTAGATAGAGAGATATGATCTCCACCATTAGATTTAGAGTCGATTAGCGAATGTAGTGAGAGGATTTTTCTATTATTATTATTATTATTATTATTATTATTATTATTATTATTATTAGTACTACTACTACTCGTACTACTACTACTACTACTACTATTATTACTACTATTATAGGGTGATCTTCCCTCGTTTGTATCCATGTAGACACTTGAGCAATACAAGACACTCTCCCCACAATCTAGGCAAGCGAGTGATTGATCATGGGATGGCGTAGAGCGAGCGAGTGATTGATCATGGGATCATGGGAATAAGCCTAAGGTAGGCTTAGCTTAGCCAGTCCACCAATTCAAGGAAGCTTAACTCACTGCACCATCTCGATCCAAAACTATCGGGTAGCATTGGAGTGGGCTGGCAATTTATGTTTTCCTATCTTTATCCTAACCTTGTTAGGTCAAATCTAGGTCTAATTGAAACACGACATATATATTTGAGCCCATTTATGGTTATTGAAAATGTACCACAAATTTGATAACCAAATTGATAGTATACGACGCAATGAATACATTTTACATTTACACTCGTATATAAATTTGCAAATTGGTATATTAACCTATCCAAATGTGTGTGTACATGTATATTGTGTGTGGACATGAATAACATATTGACCTACCTAATCAGACATGTCCATGTATGTCGTTAACGGAATAAAATAGTCAGCACACAAAGGATAGGTCTACCCATAGAGGATAGGTTTATGAATTGTGTGTAGATATGGGTAGACTTGTTTATGACCCAAAATTACCATTAAATCTAACATGCTTAATCACAATTACATGTCTTATAAGTAGGTTGTGTTGAAAGAGCTGATTTTCACCATAAAATTTCGGTAACATTGCTGTTATCGCTCTCTCACTCTTACATGCCAAACGTTAATTGATTACTTCAACGTTAATCGGTTATGCATTGATTATGCATATCGTATTGTTAATATGTGATTGGTGGTTACACCCTTAATGCACAAATTATTTTCTCTTCAATGAGAGCTTTTTTTGCCGTGTAAAAACACAGCGATTTTTTCAATTTGTATGCGTGATTTAGTTGTCAAGGCTCCAAATCTAGAACATCTATATGTATCCCCTTTCACCTCATTTGATTGGCGTACAGAATATATTCTGTATCCCAACATTTTATCCCTAAGATACGTATACGTACGTATACCTTACTGTATCAAAGGAACTGCCCATGGAGATTATTGCTTGCTCTCACAGTTTGAGAGGATCTGAATATATACTCTAGTGGCCGTTGCTCAGGGCATTAGCATCACTCATTGAAAAGTTCAAACCCTAGCATAACCATCTCACGACAATATCTCACCACTGGTATAACAGACACATGCTCCATCACGTTTCACGACCATGGAGACCAGATCGGCCAAGAGAAGAAGGCTCTCGCTTCTCCAAGACGGAACTGGAGATCACGATGCATCCTCAGGTCTGCCAACTCGTCATCGTCGTCAGATCAGTGATCTTCCTGATGATGTTCTTCGCCACATCTTCACGTTCTTGCCCATCAAGTCCATTGCGAGGACGAGCCTCGTGTCGAAACGTTGGGCTGCTCTCTGGCGCTCCTTGCCAGATCTCGACTTCACGACCATTGAAACATCAGACCGAGGCATATCCGCCCTCGAGAAGCTGATCACGTCCAACCGCCCGAACCTCGAGTTCCCTCAAGGGTTCCTGAAGTTCCTCTACATCGTCGACCCTGACCAGGATTTCATCAGGCAGGTCCTGAGACACCGCAGCCGATCACCGCAGCCCAGGGATGGCCTGAGACTTCTCAGGTTCTGTGCATACTTGAGCTTCACACGCCTGAACAACCTGATGCGTGATGCCTTCAGGCACAAGGTGAAAGCCCTCGACATCGAGGTGGCAACTAAGGACTACTTCAATCTGCCAAAGCGCGTTGCGACGAGTGAGCACCTGCAGGCCTTCAGGTTCGTGTCACGGTTCCCAGGGTTCCGGTTGCCACCACTGTCAACGATGAAGAACGGTTTCCGGTCACTGCAGAAGTTGCACCTCTCGGGGGTGATCCTATATAACCAACCCTTTCTCTTGGATTTGTTCACGGAATCCTCATTTCCTGCACTCCGGAAGTTGAGCCTTTCGAGGTGTTTGGGATTGGAGAAGATCAGCATAAAGTGTGGGGCTTTGGAGAATGTAGTAGTAAAGAATTGTTCCAAGATGAATTTCTTGGAAGTTCGCGGTACAAAATTGGAGAGATTAAGAGTGTCGGGTTGTTTTCCTAGAGGAAGGCATAAGTGCGTGTTGAACATCTATGCGCCTCGACTAGATGTTCTCGATTGGGAAGGCAGCGATGTTCCTGACCATTGTTGCGTGCATAACTCGAATCCCGCTATTAGAGTTTCCCTTGGTTTTTTGAGCATCAAGGTCGAGAACATTGATGAAAAGCCGGCCAGGAGTTTATTGAGATTCTTGTCCAGGATATCTCATGCTCGGTCCTTGCGAATGGACTCGCTATCCATCAAGGTTGGTCCTCTCTCTGTGCATCGGCATTTCTCGGGGTGTAGTGGTCGACAAAGTCATTGGATAGAATTTTCTAGGGTGATGAAATGGACAACGTTGTCTTTAATTAGAATCCATTATTTGTTTCGTCAACTATTAATATGTGATTTACACGGGGTCTAATAGTTGCACTTTTATGCAATTATAAGTAGCTTTAATGCAATTTATGATGTTGCGGTGCACACACAACTGTTCCAGATTCTAGGAAACATGGACGGCTTAGAAGTTCTGCGGCCATTTGAAAACCTTGCCCATTTGGAGCTTTCTACCTTTACCGGCAGAGCCTATACCCCACCACTAGTTTCTCTGTTCATGAACGCTCCATTCGTGGAATGTCTCCACATCAAGTTGGTTCCGGACCACAACATGCGCAAGAATGTGGTACCATTTATGCACACCTGATGATTAATGATTGTTCCTGCAGCGTTGGACTTTGTGCAGAATTTTTGTCCTAGGATGATTATATAGTTCTTCGACTAAACTCTGCAATTTACCCCTTCTTTCAGAAATTGAATGGAAACTTGGCACACTTATGGGATGTGTCTGTCTCTGAGGAAGAGAAGCAGTGGGAAATCCACAGTAAAGCCGTAGGATCCTTTCTTGATCACCTGAACGTTGTGAAGATAACGGGGCTTTTGGATTGCGAGGAGGAAGTGAGCCTCACGAAGTTTCTGCTCAGGCATGGGAAGTCCTTGAACACTATGATCCTGTGCTTAGAGGCTGGCAAGGTCAAAGATTCTATTCTTAAAAAGAAAATCAGATCCCGAATCGTGAAATTCTCCAAGGCGGCTTCTAATGCTAAAATTTCCTTTTGTTAGGTGTCCTTATGGACTGTTTCAGATTCGCTTGGTCCCCTTTGCATATCAGATGACTCATGTAAAGTTCACTTTAGAATGCTATATTTTTGAGTGACAGAACATATGAATCAGTGATCAAGAAAATTGCAGTCGAGACCCTTTATGCACTCTTTTTCGGCGACTGAAAACCAAGTGCTATCAGCTCTAAGGTTTATCTTGCAAGGGAAAGTCATAGCCATGCTCTCCTGTTAAAGCTTCATAATCTTCTTATGAGAAAAGGGACTTTTGGCAAGGAAAGTTATGGTGAGGTCCCATTACAAGTCTTTCGCCCGAATTGAGTCTGATTGGTGGTCTTATCAAGCAGCAGACATTCGCCTCCGGCTTCATTTAGAACCACCAGCCGCTCCATGTTAGTGCATAAAAGGACTAATCTGATCTGGGAAAAGGGAAAGCGAAAGCAAATGATTCGCGAGATTTGCCATTTAGGCAGAATGTCTCCATGCTTAGGCCCGTGCTGGCAGTAGGAGCTTTCCATCTACTACTAATTCCTAAGTGTGCCAGCTTACCTTGATAGCTATCGATGTATCCGAACATGATTATGACTTCGAAGAGTGATCCGCTCTGCTCCCTCAGTATTTGGAGCACAGCTGAGGAAGCGGTCTAATTCAATAACTCCAACGAACATTCAATATTTCCAATTGATTTGTGTATTAAAACAAATATTTGCTTGATATTTTTATTGTTAATACCATTTTATTATATAAGTAACATGAACCCAATTTTTAATGAAGTTAATTTATACATTGCCTAAATAAATTACTTTTCTCTAGTTAAATTGTAATTTATCTTTAAGTAAGTCATTATCATTCGAATCTTTTCCCGCACTATTGTGAGATAGTTCAACTAATAAGAAATACCATATCTGTAAATAAAACATAATGTATCATTTTAATGTTAGCTAGTTTGATTTTGTTATTTTGATTCACTGAGTGCAATGGTATTAGGTAATTATCTATTGCTTTGCAAAGTAGGATTTCCAACCCTTGAGGAGAATATTGAGAAACATTTGTTATGCAACAAATTTTTAAGGCAACCGAACATACACTACTATGGAATATACAAATCTTTAACACATAACACTAACATCTCAGTGATAAATAAAAAGTAATATTTCAGTCCATTCAAAAAGTGAGATTTTTGAGTAGTATGCTAGAGTGTGGTATATTTGGAGTTTGGTAGGGTGACTATAACCCAAAAGGGAATTGATTTCACAACTCAATTTTAGCACAAAAAACTTATTCTTAAGAATGAACAGTACAAGAAATGACAAGAAAAGAAGCTGCTCCTGGGATGAAGAAGCCGATATGGATGTTAGTATCGCAGTCTTTATGCCGAGGAGAAGCACCGGCAATCAACATAAGAGAGAAGTGTATTTTGTTGGAGAAAGGACTATCGTGGGGCAAAAATTGAGGCATTCCTAGTTAAACAAATGCCTGGTACAGTTGAGATGTGGAATGAAATCCAGGAAGATCCAAGTTTACCGTCCTTGTTCCAGAGTAGTCGATAACACCGCATTTGACTCTGATTTGCTGGAAGTAGAAGCTGTTGTAGAGATGCCTATCCTAAATGCAAAAGCCGGTTTTGGAGTTGGAAGAGTCGTAGTTTCACTACTAAGCATGAGAACTGCATTTGACATCGTGGGACGATCACTGGGGTTATCTTGCACGCATAAAAGCGCGACGTTTATGCATTTCATGACTTGATCTTTGTTGCAAGTTTCGTGCAACACTTGATCCATCAAGTCCAGTGCTTTATTGTCATTCCATAATTCCCATGCCTGCACAATTGAAGTTTCAGTACGTTCGGAGAAAAGGGCCACAAAAAGTGGATAAAAATAAAGGAAAGGGGCAGAGAATGGACTGTATTCACATGAGTGAGAAGGCTCAGTGTTCCTTCAGAGTGATAAAAGCATGTGTTACGTCTTCCACTAACAATCTCCAGCACGACAACGCCAAAGCTGAAAACATCGGACTTGAAAGAAAAAAATCCATCTAAAGCATACTCCGGAGACATGTATCCACTGCATTAGAGCATAATAAGTGAATTAAGCCACAGTCGGAATACTTGAACTTTCACTGCAAATATTAAAAGGTGATAATGTAGTGAGTTCCTTGTGTCGTGTCCAACGAATTCTTTATCCAAACGAAAATAAATGGTATGTGCATCTACAAAAACTTACTATGTTCCAATCACCCTTTTTGTGCTTGCTTCAGTTTGTTTTGCCTCAAATATACGTGCCAGACCAAAGTCGGAAATTTTTGGAGTCATCTCCTCATCGAGCAAAACATTGCTCGTCTTGAGATCTCTATGAATGATTCGCAGCCTTGAATCTTGGTGGAGATAGAGCATTCCTCGTGCAATTCCCAAGATAATTTCAAAGCGTATCTCCCAAGTCAGCAAGGAACACCTTGTTCGATCTGGCAAGGTTTTATTTGAATTTGTGAAGGAAGAAAAGCCTTTTAATCTAACTTGGTCAAACTAACTTAAAATCTTCATGAAGAGAGGAGACTGTGGAGTGCTACTACCTATTACAACTACGCCCTGGAGCAGACAAGGGAACAGGAACACAAGTTAAGGAGCTTACCAAATATGAAAGAATCTAAGCTTTTGTTGGGCATGTATTCATATAGTAACATTTTTTCATCTCCTTCGACGCAATATCCTACTAATTTGACAAGATTTCGATGCTGCAATTTGGCAATCAAGACGACTTCATTCTTAAATTCCTCCAAGCCCTGTCCCGATCCACTCAATAGTCTCTTTACTGCAATTTCCTGTCCTCTTGGAAAAGTAGCCTGAAACAAAGTTAAGAACGGATTACTTCATCACAGTGGCCTTGTCAAAAGCCCCAGATGGTAAAAGAAGAAATCATTTTATTTACCTTGTAAACAGGCCCAAACCCGCCTCTTCCAAGTTTGTTCTCATCTGAGAAGTGATTTGTCGCTTGTAAAATAATTTCTAAGTCAAAGAATGGCACTTCTATGCCTTTCTTATCTTCCTCCTCGAACTGGCATGAATCCATCCACATTTTGATCCGCTTCTCGCTCTCGTATAAACGAAAGTCAAGAATTTCTAGAGTGCTTTCCCTGCTCCCTGAAGTGCAACTCTAGTTACTAATTATTTGCTATCTTATTATCGTATATCTAATAATGACAGATAAAAAGTAGTATGTGTTGTATTTGCGATTATCTTGTGTACTACCATGCTGCCTTCTCATGTAAAATAAGCCACCAAATACAAGGATGAAAATTGCAGCGACCGCAGGAGCAACTATATATACAGGTTTCACTTTCTGTCTTTTCTGCGATGATCCTCCTCCTTCAACGTTATTACCTACTCCCGCCAGAGAAGAAAAGAAAGTGTAAGTACTGTATTTTGGACAAAAGTGAACGGATAATTGTAGACACATGGACTCGCTAATTTGATAAAAGGACAGATGTGAGGACTTCAACTGCATGGTCACAATCCCTGGCTGATATTATTGACTGCTTGACGGTGTCAACATATCTCGGGCGGGAGACAAACTACAGCCATATCTGTTCTGGTTTTGAGCTCTTCTGGCTGACCTATTATAAATTTCAGATTAATGCTGAAAATATAGACGTCCACTGTATGGGGTTTGTTAGTCTACTTGCAGGTGGAGCGACTCATCCTAGCAGTACTCTAAATGATAAACCATGGATAGAAAATATGAATTTGGGGGCACGACAGAATCTCCTATTATGGCGACCTTTAAAACCTAACGGCTATATTATCTTCTAATTTGTTTTTTCATGAATAGAGTAGCTAATGTTGTGGGTCAGTTGTCAAGATCAACATTCTCACCCGGAGAACAACTGACGTTGGAAGGATTCCAACTGAATCCCGAGTCGCAGAGGCACTTTGTAATTCCATCTGATGCACTCTTGCAAGTTGCGTTAGGCCAATCGCAGTCTTTGGATGAATTGCAGAGTGGCTCCTTTAGATCCCTCCACACAATTTTCACTTCGCTCGACCTGACACTTCCAAGGGAGGCGTCTGCGCTAAAGTCAGTCTGTCCTCCAATACACCCGCCAGTCACAGCAAATGGCCCGGACTGGCCAAGCTGCTGACTGATTTTCTTTAGATCCTCCCTCACGCATTTGAATCTATCGTTGACTCCGATGGTAAATGTTCGAGCTTCTGGATTGATATTAGTGATTCTGTAGCTATCCGTGCGTAGTTCAAAGTAAAGCTGCGCAAATATGTTGTCACAGCTAAATGCAGAGTATAGTGGCTCGCCACAGCTTTGTCCCGTGCTTAAAGGGTAGGGGACTAAATTAGTGCCACAAGTTCCACAGCTCCTGCTAGTAGATTCTATGAAAGTCAAAAATATACACAAATCAGCATCAATGCATATCAACATTCACCTGCAAGTGGACTCTATTGATACGTAATAGGGAAAGGTGTACTAAAAATCCTAAAACTTATTACGAAAGGGTAATTAAGTCCTAAAATTTTAAAAATTGTAATCAAGTCCTAATACTTGCCACGTTGATACAATCAAGTCCTTCCATTAACTTCATTTAACTCAACAAATGGAAAAACTTAACAAGTTTTAGGACTTGATTATACTTTTTGAAAGTTTTATGACTCAATTGCATTTTTGTAACAAGTTATAGGACTTTAACAAGTCATGTTGATACAATTAAGTCATTCCATTAACCTCATCTAACTTGACAAATGGAAAAATTTAACAAGTTTTAAGATTTGATTACACTTTTTAAAAGTTTTATGATTCAATTAGACTTTTATAATAAGTAATAGAATTTTATTATATATTTTTTTTAAAATTTTATGACTCAATTACACCTTTATGACAAGTTTTAGGACTTTCGGTATACTTATCCCTATATAACATTTATAGGTGAAATCAGGAAAGCATTAATTGTTCGTCATATGCAGGTGGACTAGAACACGTGGTTGGAAGACGCTTGCGATGAAGATAACATTGTAAGTGCATACAATATTGCTGAGTTTCTAACTTCATCAAAGAAGTCAAACCAGAAGCCACCAAAGATAGCTAAAACAAAGAAGTCACAGGACAAGTCAAAGTGCCATAAACACAAATGATCTCGGGAAGGAAAAAGGGTCAGGCTAAAAGGAAATTAACCTATGTCTGAAAGCGGCACTCGGACATAGAGGTCGCGACCATCTTGGGCGAACTCCTGAATATTGTTGAGATCGTCTGACCAAGTGTAGCATGTGGAGGGGCCTATCTCTATCTCTGTCGTTCGGCTCTGATTCTCCTTGAACGAGTAAGCCTGGCAACTGAAGTCATGGAGGCACTTTTGCCTGCATTTCTCCTTGTTGTCGGCCGGGCTCTGCTTGTCCGGCTTCCCGGCCTTCATCATTTTCAGTCTCAAGAAATGATCAGCACCGTTGTTGTTCTTCCCGCAGCATTTTGACGACTTCCTGAGGCACCCGCTGGAGTAAGCTGGGGTTCTATTATCCAATTGTGCCGGCTTGAAACCTGGCAAGCACCTGCACATGGTTTCGTCACCATTCATAATGTTGCAGCTCTCAAACTTGCCACACGCATTGAACACGCTGCACTTGTCCTTTGGCTCGGACCAGACTGGCTCCGTCCCATCTTTAAACCTGAAGTACTGAATCTGGCCGTTGTGGTTCATGACCAACCGACTGTAAGCTAAACCCAGAAAAGCATTGGCTAGCAAAGAAAAGATCTCATTGGTATTCTCATCGGCTTGTATGAACTCGCCATACACCCCACTTCTCCAGTAAGGAGACTGTTCTCTGATTACTTTATACCCGCTACTGCCACTTTCTTGATCCCTCTGAAACGTGAACATCCCCTGTGTCGGGTCTTCCTGGCTTGCCCAAGAAGTCAAGTTGAAGTCGTTGATCATCAGCATCCCAGGAAGGAAGGTGTCGGTCGGGTGATCGAAGCTCTGCCACAGGACCGTCTTGCTCCTGTCGTCTTCCAACAGCACTAGATTCCCTGTATCAAGAAGCTTCACAACCAGAGTTGAAGAGCTTGAACCCGTGACATTGGTCAACCGGATCTGTGGTCCTTCGGGGCACAACTTCAGGTCACCGTCCACGAGGCCGAATGATGCATTGAGGCCGATGAGCGGGTCGTCCCGGTTGGCCACCCAAACAACAATCGGAGGGTGTGACCTGTAATACCATATTCCGACATACCTCCTGGAGTCGGAGCTCCCTCCTGGAGGGAAGAAGCCCAGCTCAAACTCCTCGCCGGCAGACACGAGAGTTTGCGGGTACTCGATCATCGTGCCTTCTGTTATGTTGTCTTTGCTTGAGCAAAACGGAAAGAACATCACACACAAGAGCAAGCACGTGAAGTTGTTGGAGCGTCGCATGGTAATCGCTGGAGTTCTTGAGATGGTGACGAGGTTAATGTCTCTTTGATTCAGGGTGGCCATTGTTCGACCATTCACTTATACCTCATCCTTATCGTCATTTGTCAAGTCAAATCATTCAAACCTGGCGTGAGCTCTTGTTGGCCGCTGTCAATGAGAGGGAAGAGCACTATGTTCATTTCCCTCTCTATCCCTCTTTCCCCAAAAAATTTACAAGTATATATAAGTGAACGTGGTTTTTTGGGTATAGAGAAGAAAGTGCAGAAAAACTTCTGTAAACTTTGGTCAACATTTTATTGTTCTCTTATGTAGATATAAGACCTTGACTAGACTAATTATTCTTGTTGCGTGATATCACATTGCATGCTCCTTTCCTTTTTTTTTTTTCTGCCATTTTCTGTTAAAAAGAAGAATTATTGGCTCTTTTTCTTATCAGAGCTAGTTATATTGGAAATCGAATTTCTTAAATGCATTCACTAGAAAAGATCTGTAGGCTCGTTCTAGTTGACCCAATGAACCAAAACACAAGTCACCCGCAATTAACTGGACATTCATTTTCCATCCGGCCAAAGGAAAGATCTCGAATATATTTCTATCACATGATTAATTCTTCCTATCACTCTAGACGTAAAATGAGAGACTATATTAGAAAGGTCTCTTTAACCTGCCGAATTTTTGCCAAAATCTTCATAATCTAGGGCTACATTTGATTAGCGGAAAATGTGGCATTTCTAAAAATTGTTTTCCAAGAAACTTTCAGGGAAATAACTATATTTTCTTATATTTGGTTAAAATTTGAAAATGAACCAAAAAGTATTTTCCAATGTTCAGTAAGGAAAATATTTTATGCATTCACTTATTTTTAATAATTTTTTTATTATTTTACTTTTATGAAAATTGACTTTTTTTAAATTTTTTTCCTTTCCTTTTTTTTTCTTTTTCTTTTCGTTCTTTCATTTTCTTCTTCTTCTTCTTCCTCCTTGGGCTTGGCCAGTTGCCAGCCACGGCGACAGTTGGCGACTATCCACAAGCCAGTCGAGTCTCGCCCTAGGCCAATGAGCTCATCGAAGCCCAAGCCCCACCTAGTTTGCTGGATTTGGCGAATCCCGAGTTCGCCACCTTGGGTGAGCTTAGCTTCGTTAGCTTTGGCGAGGCTTGACCTTGTTGGAAAACTACAAACTCAAGCCTCATCGGCTTAGGGCGATGCCCAAGTTGGGGTTGTTAGTGGCCACCTTGGCCGCCGACCAGCCAAGCCCAAGGAAGAAGAAGAAAAGGAAAGAAAGAAAAAATAAAAGGAAAAATAAAATATCGATTTTTTTTTTAAAGCAGAAGAAAACATAAAAATAAATGAAAATATGTTTGGTGAGAGAAAATGAGGTGAAAGAGGTTATGAAAATGTTTTCCACTTTTGAAAAGTAAAAAAATATTTTCTCCACTTTTAAAGGTGTTTTTCTTTTCCAATAGCAGATTACGTTTTTCTTGATTCGTTCATTTTTTATTAAACGAATATTGAAAAATTTAAAATTTATTTTCTTGAAAATTATTTTGAGTGAAACGAGCAGAGCATGATTTGTATCATATGTCGCCCACATTATGGTCAGTCAACGGTCGTCGTCGGCCTAGTTTGTCTCCTTAAAGCAACTGGTGGGCGACGTGTAAAAACTCAAAGAAATAGAATGACTGTACGTGTAGAGATGCTTAAGAAAGGTCCTTTGGGCAGAAATTTTGAGGGAAGAAATAAAGTAAAATAGATAATAGAGTCAATAAAATACGCGCGCACTCTCTTGATACTTCGTACTGTATAAACAGAGTGATATCACACTCTTATGTTAACGGTAAAGTTAAACACAGAGATAACAGTTTGATCTACGTTAAAATTTGAGGAAAAAAATCTCTAAATCTCTATATGTTCAGCTTGCGGATGCCCTGCTTGATGTGCTCTTTTCATATTGATTTGTAAAAGATACTAGTCAATGGGGATGACGAGTATCTGGAGAAAAACTTGTGTAGAACAAATAATGGATCGCAACGTGATTTGTCCAAGCATAGAAAACTGTTTAGGCCCCCCCGATTGTAGAAGACCTGTAACTTGGTTGTTTTAAAATTAAGTCGACAACTGATGAAATTTGGTCGAAAATCTGCTGGTTGAGTACACACACAAAGCTTCAAAAATTTGTTTTGCACAAACTATAAGCCGGAATTGAGTTCTATTAAATCCTATAGTACCCTAAATTATTAATCCCCGTAGGTTCTCACCTTGGCAATTCCTAAATTAAATCTCGCTGTTTCAGTTTTATATAATTTCAAAATTGTGACCCAATTAAAGAAACTACTCCCATTAGAAGAGAAAATAACTTAAATCCCCACCGAACGTTACGGGTCAAAGTAAATTCGACCGGGCGAACCCCCAAAACGTGTATCTCTTTCCTTTTTTTTTTTCCTTCCTTTCTTTTCTCTTCTCACTTTTCCTTTTACTATCTCTCTCACTTTTCCTTTCCTCTTTATATGAACGCATCGTGCGTCTTCTCTCTCTTTGTTGCTTTTCCTTTCCTCTTTATAAGAACGCGCACTTTCTTTTCTTCTTCTTCTTATCTTTTTTTTTTACCTTTCTGACCTTTGACTCGTCAAAGTCCAAATAATACATGTTGAGTACAAACACAATGACCTAGTAACGTCAATACGGCAATCTCCACGTGGCATTAACGTTAGATGTAGATTTGTTTAGCTGAAAATAAACAGGAGCTAGTTGTGTTCACAATCGACTTTCTTAGTCATAGTTATGAGAAAAGATCTTTAGGATTGTCCTACGAGACCCAATTAACCGTAATAGACACCCGATTAATTGGACCTTCATTTTTAATCTAGTGAAAAAAAAAGATACAAAATGTACTCTTGTCATGTGGTTAATTCTCCCCTGATTACTTCGGAGAGGTCTCACTAACTTGTCAAATTACTACGAAAATCTTCATGATGTAAATATAAGATAAAAAGTTTCATATAATATGTCGCAAACATCGTCTCAAGTGGTTGCCATGCCCGCATTATGATTCGAAATTCACTAGACTAATAGCACATAATACTCTCTTCAGACACGTTGGCAAAGGGCATAAAGTCTCGGCTAGACTAGGATAAGCATAGGGGGTGAAAGAATACTAAAAGGAAAATAATTGATTTATTTATCTAGCATCACCATTGAGCTGATTAAAGTTCAAACTCTATTGATTTAGTGATAAGGAAAACTAACTCGGTATATCCATTTTGGATCAATATATAACCATAGGTTTAATTAAGGATGTGAGATGAGTTAATTAATTGTGATGGGAATATAAAAGTAAAGTTAATTAATTCAGAGGACAACAATGCTTTTGTCCAATTTACGATAAAAATATTGCATTTGGACCACAATTTTTATGTTAATACAAGTTAGACTTTTCAAAGGAAATTGAGTAACAAAAAACGAAAGGACTGACACAGCTTTTCGAAGGTATACGTACATCTTTCGAAACATCAGGACCTTCAATCATTGCATGTGGTAGTGCGGGGGCGTGCACGATCGCCGTTGGACCAGGTTGTCTCCTTGAAACGACTAGCGAGTGCCCTGTCAAAAACTCAAAAGAAATAGAAAGACTATATGTAAGGAGTTGCATAAAGAGTCTTTTTAGGGCAGAAATTTTGGAGGGAAGAAATATAGTAAAAACTGATAATTGAGTCAATAAAACACGCGCGCATTGAATTGAAACTTCATACTATACAAACAGAGTGATATCACCTCTTATGTTTACAGTAAAAGTTAAACATAGAGATAACAATTAAACCTAAATTAAATTTTGTGAAAAAAATCTCTAAATGGTTATCTCATGGATACACTACTTGATGCTAATTAGTAAAATATATTACGTCATAATTTATTGATCGCATTTTGCTATTTGGTATCCTACTTCAGTACTGCCTTTCTAACTAGTCAACAGGGAGGAAGACTATTTCAAAGTGGATGGTTTTGTGAAAATATCAGTGATCCGTGAGAAACATGAGACATGACGAATCACAATAGAATCAAAGGGTAAATGTGTCCGGAACAAATGATGGTGAATCACAGAGTGATTTGTCCCAGGATAAAAAGCCGTGCAGGACTTGTCCCATCCTTCCCTACCTTTTTTAAGTGGCTGGAAATAGGCGCCATCACTTTTGCCTTATTCCCATGTTTCGTTCCGTACCATTGGCATTATCCTCTTGTGCTTTTGCTAGCGTGACATGGGCCTAAGCATTGTCTGGAGAGACTAGACAGAAAGATGTACTGGAATTTTTAATATACAGCAGAAATTCAAGACTTCACTATTTTACCTTTTGCTGGTGATTTGATTAGAGCCCTCTCGTGATATTGATGAGACTCGTGTCGATGCCTCGTGGTAAACTTGTGATTGGTAATGGTGACCAAACTTTCTCATGATGGAATCGCTGGCTTGGAGAATTTCCGAACAAGAGTGAATCACATGATTCCTCTCTTGGTCCTACCAAAATCTTCATAATCTCGATGAAAGGTAAACTTTTGTGTCTTATGTCGTTTATGTCGCTTTTCTAAATTGTGAGACTCACATTATCATTTGCCATTCGCCCAACTACTAATGTGAAATACCAGTGTCGGTGACGTTGAAGTCTGCCGACAACCACCGGTGAGAGAATATTATCAAAGAAAAGAGCTCAATTTGTTTAGGTAGTGTTATTGTAACTAAGTTCTTTGAGCTAGTTTAAGTTTCGATAGATATCCGTCTTGATCAACATACTACCACAGATCTAATCAAGCACTAGAGTTGATTTGATTAATTGTGATGAAGGAAGGAAGGTGAAAGTTAATCGATTCAGAGGATCACAATGTTTTTGTGCAATTTAGTAGGAAATTATGGCATTTGAAGCAAACTTTTTTTTTTTTAAATGTTTGTTCAAGTTAGAATTTTCAAAGGAAACAAAAAGGGGACCGACATCTGGAAATATTAGGATTCTCAAGCATTGAATATGGTAGCGCCCCGGGCCCGGCGCCGGGGGGGGGTGGGGTGGTGTCAACGGTGGTCGTCGGCCTAGTTTGTCTCCTTAAAGTGACTGGTTGGTGGCCCGTCGAAAACTCAAAAGAAATAGAAAGAACGTATGTGTAAAATAGAGATGCTTGTGATTCCCTTTCTTCACACGTCAATTTAGTTATTGACTCAATGAGGCACGTTCTCCACCGAGATCGGACCCCGCGGAACAGGAGGGAGATGCAAAAACAATGTAGGTGACGACAAGAGTGTGGGCCTCTACATGTGTTACACATGTCCAAAGCGAACCACATAAGTCAATTCCACGGGAAGAAAAATCCCACCGGAAGAAATCAGAAGAAATCACTTTTTGTCATTCTCTCTTGGAATTTGAGCGCGAAGGTTCCGTCTCCAAGATTTTAACAACCGGAATAGTGGGAATCAGTATGGTTTCAAGTTCTAGAATGTACATAATAAGTTCCAAATTTAAAAAATTAGATAACATATTCTAACGAGTAGGTTTCAAGTTTTTTTTTTAATTCTATATCTTCATATAATCTTGCAATATTTCATGATATTTAGTGAGTTTCTGTTTTCGGTGATATGCATAATTAAGACTTTTTTTTCTGTTAATAATTTATAATCTTTATATGTCTAAATATGAGTTGTGATCAATAAATTGTAATAAATTGTGATTATTAAATGTTATGATTTACTGCAATTATTCAATTAAGAGTAGAGGAGGAACCTAATAAATCTTGAAATTTGTAATAGGGTAGATTTCAAGTTTCAAAAATTAGGAAATTCGTTTTGACAGGTAGATTCTGACTTTTAATTGGAGTCTAGATAGAATTTGAAACTACTCGCCCTTATGTGTGCAACCTTGGCTTTAGTTTCTCCAATAAATTACTTAAGCCCCAATTTAATCTTGCGCGAAAGGCCTCTAGCTCATCATGTTAAGGTACATAGAAACCCGTAATCGATCTCAATAAGTTTAATTTTGCTATCTCTTTGCTCACTTTTGATATTTTGAAAAGGAAAATTTGCGAGAGGCCGGTGATGGATAGGGCGGGCAAAATAGAGAAATTATAAAAGGAACTTTCATAAATTAATACACACATTCGATTAAACCTAACTCCGAAGTGGGCTTCACATTGAAACACAAAAGCCCGCGATGATTCCGAGAAGCCTAAAAGGCACCATCCCTTCAATCCAATTCCCCCCGCCAAAACGAAAACATAATCTCTCTCTCTCTCTCTCTCTCCACGCGCTCGGTGCTTGGGCGTTGATGCCATGGAGAGAGGCCTGATCTCGGTAAATCGGTGGGCGGAAGGGAGGCAAGCGTACTTCTTGACCAACCTGAACACCGACCACACCCACGGCATCAACCCCGCCTGGTCCAGGGGCCCTCTCTTCCAGAGAATTCGCTTTAGAATGCTATATTTTCGAGTGACGGAAAAAATATGTCAGTTAAGCATATCAATCAAGAAAATTGCAGTTGAGACCCTTTATGCACTCTTTTTCGGCAATTAAAACCAAGTGCCATCAGGTCTATGGTTGATCTTGCAAGGGAAAGTCATGGCCATACTTTCATGTTAAAGCTTCATAATCTTCTTATGAGAAATGAGACATTTGGGATGGAAAGTTACGGTGATGTCCCCATGCAACTCTTTCGCCTCAATTGAGTCTGATTCGTAGTCTTATCGAGCAGCAGATGTTCGCCTCTGGCTTCATTTAGAACCACCAGCTGCTCCATGTTAGTGCATAAAAATCTTGCCATTTACGCAGAATTGTCTCCATACTTAGGCCCGTGCTGGCAGTTTGACAAGAATAGCGGTAGGAGCTTTCAATGTACTAGTAGAGAGAGAGAACCTTGATAGCTATCAACGTATCCAATCATGATTATTATTTCGAAGTGTCATCTACTCTGCTCCCTCAGTAGTCGGCACATAGAGGAAGCAATCTAATTCAATAACGACAACAAACATTCAATATTTCCAATTAATTTGTGTATTAAATTATAATGTATCATTTTAATGTTAGCTAGTTTGATTTTGTTATTTTAATTCATCGAGTGCAAGGGTATTAGGTAATTATCTATTGCTTTGCAAAGTAGGATTTCTCACCCTTGAGGAGAATATTGAGAAACATGTGATATGCAACAAATTTTTAAGGCAACCGAACATATACTATTATGGAATATATAGATCTTTAACACATAACACTAACATCTCAGTGACAAATAAAAAGTAATATTTCAGTCAATTCAAAAAGTGAGATTTTTGAGTAGTATGCTAGAGTGTGGTATATTTGGAGTTTGGTAGGGTGACTATAACCCAAAAGGGAATTGATTTCACAACTCAATTTTAGCACAAAAAACTTATTCTTAAGAATGAACAGTACAATAAATGACAAGAAAAGAAGCTGCTCCTGGGATGAAGAAGCCGATTTGGATGTTAGTATCGCAGTCTTTATGCCGAGGAGAAGCACCGGTAATCAACATAGAGAGAAGTGTATTTTGTTGGAGAAAGGACTATCATGGGGCAAAAATTGAGGCATTCCTAGTTAAACAAATGCCTGGTACAGTTGAGATGTGGAATGAATTCCAGGAAGATCCAAGTTTACCGTCCTTGTTCCAGAGTAGTCGATAACACCGCATTTGACTCTGATTTGCTGGAAGTAGAAGCTGTTGTAGAGATGCCTATCCTAAATGCAAAAGCCGGTTTTGGAGTTGGAAGAGTCGTAGTTTCACTACGAAGCATGAGAACTGCATTTGACATCGTGGGACGATCACTGGGGTTATCTTGCACGCATAAAAGCGCGACGTTTATGCATTTCATGACTTGATCTTTGTTGCAAGTTTCGTGCAACACTTGATCCATCAAGTCCAGTGCTTTATTGTCATTCCATAATTCCCATGCCTGCACAATTGAAGTTTCAGTACGTTCGGAGAAAAGGGCCACAAAAAGTGGATAAAAATAAAAGAAAGGGGCAGAGAATGGACTGTATTCACATGAGTGAGAAGGCTCAGTGTTCCTTCAGAGTGATAAAAGCATGTGTTACGTCTTCCAATAACAATCTCCAGTACGACAACGCCAAAGCTGAAAACATCGGACTTGAAAGAAAAAAATCCATCTAAAGCATACTCCGGAGACATGTATCCACTGCATTAGAGCATAATAAGTGAATTAAGCCACAGTCGGAATACTTGAAGTTTCACTGCAAATATTAAAAGGTGATAATGTAGTGAGTTCCTTGTGTAGTGTCCAACGAATTCTTTATCCAAACAAAAATAAATGGTATGTGCATCTACAAAAACTTACTATGTTCCAATCACCCTTTTTGTGCTTGCTTCAGTTTGTTTTGCCTCAAATATACGTGCTAGACCAAAGTCGGAAATTTTAGGAGTCATCTCCTCATCGAGCAAAATGTTGCTCGTCTTGAGATCTCTATGAATGATTCGCAGCCTTGAATCTTGGTGGAGATAGAGCATTCCTCGTGCAATTCCCAAGATAATCTCAAAGCGTATCTCCCAAGTCAGCATGGAACGCCTTGTTTGATCTGGCAAGGTTTTATTTTAATTTGAGAAGGAAGAAAAGCCTTTTAATCTAACTCGGTCAAACTGACTTAAAATCTTCATGAAGAGAGGAGACTCTGGAGTGCTACTACCTATTACAACTACGCCCTGGAGCATACAAGGGAACAAGAACACAAGATAAGGTGCTTACCAAATATGAAAGAATCTAAGCTTTTGTTGGGCATGTATTCATACAGTAACATTTTTTCATCTCCTTCGACGCAATATCCTACTAATCTGACGAGATTTCGATGCTGCAATTTGGCAATCAAGACGACCTCATTCTTAAATTCCTCCAAGCCCTGTCCCGATCCACTCAATAGTCTCTTTACTGCAATTTCCTGTCCTCTTGGAAAAGCAGCCTGAAACAAAGTTAAAAACGGATTACTTCATCACAGTGGCCTTGTCAAAAGCCCCAGATGGTAGAAGAAGAAATCATTTTATTTACCTTGTAAACAGGCCCAAACCCGCCTTTTCCAAGTTTGTTCTCGTCTGAGAAGTGATTTGTCGCTTGTAAAATAATTTCTAAGTCAAAGAATGGCACTTCTATGCCTTTCTTATCTTCCTCCTCGAACTGGCACGAATCCATCCACATTTTGATCCGTTTCTCGCTCTCATATAAACGAAAGTCAAGAATTTCTAGAGTGCTTTCCCTGCTCCCTGAAGTGCAACTCTAGTTACTAATTGTTTGCTATTTTATTATCGTATATCTAATAATGACAGATAAAAGTAGTATGTGTTGTATTTGCGATTATCTTGTGTACTACCATGCTGCCTTCTCATGTAAAATAAGCCACCAAATACAAGGATGAAAATTGCAGCAACCGCAGGAGCAGCTATATATACAGGTTTCGCTTTCTGTCTTTTCAGCGATGATCCTCCTCCTTCAACGTTATAGGAAAAGAAAGTGTAAGTACTGTATTTTGGACAAAAGTGAACGAATAATTGTAGACACATGGACTCGCTAATTTGATAAAAGGACAGATGTGAGGACTTCAAGTGTATGGTCACAATCCCTGGCTGATATTATTGACTCCTTGACAGGGTCAACATATCTCCTGCGGGAGACAAACTACAGCTGTATCCGTTCTGGTTTTGAGCTCTTCTGGTTGACCTATTATAAATTTCAGATTAATGCTGAAAATATAGACGTCCACTGTATGGGGTCTGTCAGTGTACTTGCAGGAGGAGCTGCTTATCCTAGCAGTACTCTAATTGATAAACCATGGAGATAGAAAATATTAATTTGGGGGCACGACAGAATCTCCTATTATGGCGACCTTTAAAACCTAATGGCTATATTATCTTCTAATTTGTTTTTTCATGAATAGAGTAGCTAAAGTTGTGGGTCAATTGTCAAGATCAACATTCTCACCCGGAGAACAACTGACGGTGGAAGAATTCCAACTTAATCCCGAGTCGCAGAGGCACTTTGTAATTCCATCTGATGCCCTCTTGCAAGTTGCGTGTGGCCAATCGCAGTCTTTGGATGAATCGCAGAGTGGCTCCTTTGGATCACTCCACACAATTTTCACTTCGCTCGACCTGACACTTCGAAGGGAGGCATCTGCACTAAAGTCAGTCTGTCCTCCAATACACCCACCACTCACAGCAAATGGCCCGGACGGGTCAAGCTGCTGACTGATTTTCTTTAGATCCTCCCTCGAGCATTTGAATCTATCGTTGACTCCGATGGTAAATGTTCGAGCTTCTGGATTGATACTAGTGATTCTGTAGCTATCCGTGACTAGTTCAAAGTAAAGCTGGGCAGTTATGTCGTCACAGCTAAATGCAAAGTATAGTGGATCGCCACAGCTTTGTCCCGTGCTTAAAGGGTAGGAGACTAAATTAGTGCCACAAGTTCCACAGCTCCTGCTAGTAGATTCTATGAAAGTCAACAATATACAAAAGTCAGCATCAATGGATATCAACATTCACCTGCAAGTGGCCTCTTACCAAAAAAAAAAAAAATATTCACCTGCAAGTGGACTCTATTGATACATAATAGGGAAAATGTACTAGAAATTCTAAAACTTATTATGAAATGGCAATTAAGTCCTAAAATTTTTAAAAAGTGCAATAAAGTCCCAATACAATTAAGTCCTTCCATTAACTTCATCTAACTTGACAAGCATAAAAACTTAACAAGTTTTAAGACTTAATTGCACTTTTTAAAAGTTTTAGGATTTAATTACACTTTTATAATAAGTTATAGGAATTTAACAATTCATGTTGTTACAATTAAGTCATTCCATTAACTTCATTTAACTTGACAGATGAAAATTTTTAATAAGTTTTAGAATTTGATTACACTTTTTGAAAGTTCTATGACTCAATTGCACTTTTGTAACAAGTTATAGAACTTTATATTTTTTTGAAAGTTTCATGACTTAATTACACTTTTATGACAAGTTTTAGGACTTTTGATATACTTATCCCTATGTAACATTTATAGATGAAATTGGGATAACATCAATTGTTTGTCATATGCAGGTGGACTAGAACACTTGGTTGTAAGATGCTTGCAATGAAGACAACATTGTAAGTGCACACAATATTGCCGAGTTTCTAACTTCATCAAAGACGGCAAACCAGAAGCCACCAAAGATAGCTAAAACAAAGAAGTCACAAGACAAGGCAAAATGCCATAAACACAAATGATCTCGGGAAGGAAAAAGAGTCAGGCTAAAAGGAAATTAACCTATGTCTGAAAGTGGCACTCGGACATAGAGGTTGCGACCATCTTGAGCAAACTCCTGAATATTGTCGAGATCGTCTGACCAAGTGTAGCATGTATCTGTCGCTCGGCTCTGACCCTCCATGAACGAGTAAGCCTGGCATCTGAAGTCATGGAGGCACTTTTGCCTGCATTTCTCCTCGCTTTTGGTCCGGATCTGCATGTCCGGCTTCCTGACCTTCATCATTTTCAGACTCAAGAAATGATCAGCACCGTTGCTGTTCTTCCCGCAGCATTTTGACGACTTCCTGAGGCACCCGCTGGAGTACACTGGGGTTCTATTATCCAATTGTGCCGGCTTGAAACCTGGCAAGCACCTGCACATGGTTTCGTTACCATTCATAATGTTGCAGCTCCCAAACTTGCCACACGCATTGAGCACGCTGCACTTGTCCTTTGGCTCAGACCAGATTGGCTCCGTCCCATTTTTCAAACTGAAGTACTGAATCTGGCCGTTGTGGTTCATGACCAACCGACCGTAAGCTAAACCCAGAGAAGCATTGGCTAGCAATAAAAAGATCTCATTAATATACTCATCGGCTTGTATGAACTTGCCATACACCCCACTTCTCCAGTAAGGAGACAGGTCTCGGGTTACTTTGCACTCGCTACTGCCACTTTCTTAATCCCTCTGAAACGTGAACATCCCCTGTTTAGGGTCTTCCCGGCTTGCCCAAGAAGTCAACTTGAAGTCGTCGATCATCAGCATCCCAGGAAGGAAGGTGTCAGCCGGGTGATCGAAGCTCTGCCACAGGACCGTCTCGCTCCTGTCGTCTTCCAACAGCACTAGATTCCCTGTATCAAGAAGCTTCACAACCAGAGTTGAAGAGCTGGAACACCTGACATTGGTCAACCGGATCGCTGGTCCTTTGTGGCGCAACTGCAGGTCACCGTCCATGACGCCGAATGATGCATTGAGGCCGATGAGCGGGTCGTCCCGGTTGGCCACCCAAACAACAATCGGAGGGTCTGACCCGTAATACCATATTCCGACATACCTCCTGGAGTCGGAGCTCCCTCTTGGAGAGAAGAAGCCGAGCTCAAACTCCTCGCCGGCAGACACGAGAGTTTGCGGGTACTCAATCATCGTGCCTTCTGTTATGTTGTCTTTGCTTGAGCAAAACGGAAGGAACATCACATACAAGAGCAAGCACGTGAAGTTGTTGGAGCGTCGCATGGTAATCGCCGGAGTTCTTGAGATGGTGACGAGGTTAATGTCTCTTTGATTCAGGGTGGCCATTGTTCGACCATTCACTTATACCTCATCCTTATCGTCATTTGTCGCGTTAAATCGTTCAAACCTTGATGGCCGCTGTCAATGAGAGGGAAGAGCACTACGTTCATTTCCCTCTCTATCCCTCTTTCCCCAAAAAATTTACAAGTATATATAAGTGAACGTGGTTTTTTGGGTATAGAGAAGAAAGTGCAGAAGAACTTCTGTAGACTTTGGTCAACATTTTATTGTTCTCTTATGTAGATATAAGACCTTGACTAGACTAATTATTCTTGTTGCGTGATATCACATTGCATGCATCTTTCCTTTTTTCTGCCATTTTCTGTTAAAAATAAGAATTATTGGCTCCTTTTCTTATCAGAGCTAGTTATATTGGAAATCGAATTTCTTAAATGCATTCACTAGAAAACATCTGTAGGCTCGTTCTAGTTGACCCAATGAACCAAAACACAAGTCACCCGCAATTAATTGGACATTCATTTTCCATCCGGCCAAAGGAAAGATCTCGAATATATTTCTATCACGTGATTAATTCTTCCTATCACTCTAGACGTAAAATGAGAGACTATATTAGAAAGGTCTCTTTAACCTGCTGAATTTTTGCCAAAATCTTCATAATCTAGGGCTACATTTGATTCGCGGAAAATGTGGCGTTTTTAAAAATTGTTTTCCAAGAAATTTTCAGGGAAATAACTATATTTTCTTATATTTGGTTAAAATTTGAAAATGAACCAAAACGTATTTTCCATTGTTCAGTAAGAAAAATCTTTTATGCATTTACTTATTTTTAATAATTTTTTATTATTTTACTTTTATGAAAATTGATTTTTTTATTTTAATTTTTTTCCTTTCCTTTCCTTTTTTTTTTCTTTTTTCTTTTCGTTCTTTCATTTTCTTCTTCTTCTTCTTCCTTGGGCTTGGCTAGTGGCCAGCCACGGCGATAGCTGGCGACTATCCACAAGCCAGGTCGAGTCTCGCCCTAGGCCAATGAGCTCAGCCGAAGCCCAAGCCCCACCTAGTTTGCTGGATCTAGCGAATCCTAAGTTTGCCGGCCTTGGGTGAGCTTAGCTTCGTTAGCTTTGGCGAGGCTTGATCTTGTTGGGAAACTACAAACTCAAGCCTCATCAGCTTAGGGCGATGCCCAAGTTGGGGTTGTTAGCGGCCACCTTGGCTGGCGACCAGCCAAGCCCAAGGAAGAAGAAGAAAATGAAAGAAAGAAAAGAAAAAAGGAAAAATAAAATATCGATTTTTTTTTAAAAAAAAAGCAGAAGAAAACATAAGAATAAATGAAAATATGTTTGGTGAGAGAAAATGAGGTGAAAGAGGTTATGAAAAATGTTTTCCACTTTTGAAAAGTAAAAAATATTTTCTCTATTTTTAAAGGTGCTTTTTTTTTCCAGTAGCGGATTATGTTTTTGTTTATTAGTTCATTTTTTATTAAACGAATATTGAAAAATTTTAAAAATATTTTCTTGAAAATTATTTTGAGTGAAACGAGCGGAGCATGATTTGTATCATATGTCGCCCACATTATGGTCAGTCAACCGTCGTCGTCGGCTTAGATTGTCTCCTTAAAGCAACTGGTGGGGCGACGTGTCAAAACTCAAAGAAATAGAATGACTGTACGTGTAGAGATGCTTAAGAAAGGTCTTTTGGGAAGAAATTTTGAGGGAAGAAATAAAGTAAAATAGATAATAGAGTCAATAAAATACGCGTGTACTCTCTTGATACTTCGTACTGTTATTATTATTTTTTTTTTTGTGATCTCACATTTTAGACCCAAATTTTCTCTTAAAGTTGCGACTGTTCGACATGAAGTTTTTCCACGTTTCGTACCCTTTCGTGACAACCGTCCGTCTTGATGGGAGACGATGTATAAATAGGAACGTATGTTCATTTCTGACGGGGCGATCACAAGGTCTAATACAAAATCCTCACATATAGAATACACCATCAGTACGTGAGGAGATTTGGTTAGTAGAGTGTGCCTATTATTTTGATTTTTCAGGACATTCGACGAACATGAATACGAACAATGGCTGGAGGTTTGTCTTTTATCGATCCTGGCTTCCGCATATGAATTATTTTGTCTTACATTTGGTATTAGAGCATGTTTATTGCCTCTGCCTTGTTTTTTCGAATTTTTGGGTGTATTTTTCGGGTATTGGAGAGATGAACAGTAACTTTGAAGTTTTGAGGCCAAGAGAGATTCGACGATTCCGGGCAAAATCCGCACGACCCACCCTTTGATTTCGGACCCATACGGTCGCACCGCCATGAGGAACGTTAGCCATGATTTTTTCCGGTATATTGGTGTTCGCCGGAGGCTAATTGGGCGGCGGAAGTCTCTGTGGTTGAGGATTTGTGTTTTTGGGAATTTTCTTATGATTTGGGGCTTAATTTTTCGTCATTTTTGCCGAAACTTGAACCCATGTAGTCGTGCCGGCATGCTCTTCAAAACCCATCATTTATTTTGGTCTTAGATGGGTTGCCGGAGAAGAAACGGCCGGCGAAACCGCGGCGGAACGGCAAAAAACGGTGAAGAAATGCTTCTGTTTGCGCGAGGAAGAAGGTGCGTGGAGCCCACACGTGCGCTGCGGTTGCAGGCGCGTGGAATCCATGCGCCACGCGCTCTCACGCGCGTGGCAACCGTAGCGTGCGTGCGGGGCACGTGCCTGTGCGCTGGACGCGCACGTGCTCGTCACGCGCCCATCGTCTTCAACCTCGGCTGTCTTTTACATTTTTGCCCCAAATTTTTTTATGTTTTTACAATCTTGCCCTTGGCCAATTTATTTATTTACTGTTATGCCCTTGATGTATTTATTTATTATGTCATTTCATGCATTGTTATGAATATTTTATGCATGAAATTTAATGTCCAATGATTCATATAATTAATTAATTAGAGAGTAGCCACAATATCTTTAATTAATTAAATTATATATTAAGAGCCTCCGGATCATATTTAGAAATGGACATTGATTGTAATTAATTATATTAATATGATGAATTTTATCCCATAGGAATTTTCATTATATTAATGTGATTAATTAGGAAGAAATATCATATTATTTTCTTAATTTACCCACGGGGATTAAGAAAAGGCATATAATATGGTAGTTTCTTCATGAAGTAATTATGAATCTATTTAAATTAAAAACTTAGCCCACGGGTAGTTTTTATGTTATGTGATTCATATTGTGACATGTTTACATTGGTAAAACATGATTTATTTATATTTGCCTCAATTTTTGTGACATAAGCATGATTATTTGATATGCGGTTTCGCAACTTTGTGAATTTCTCTGAATTTAAGTTTGATGTTCCTATACTGAATGGTGAAAATTATAGAGTTTGGAAGGAGTCAGTTCTTCTTCAATTGGGGTGGATGGACATTGACTATGCTATAAAGAAAGACGAACCACATGCTCCTACTGATTCGAGCACTCCAGCTGAGATAGCTCTTTATAACCAATGGGAGCGGTCCAACCGTGTTTGTGCCATGTTTATAAGAGCTAAGATATCTCCTAGTATTCGTGGTTCAATTACTCAGCATAGTAATGCTAAGGCTTTATTGGAGGCCATAGATGCGCAGTTCGAGAGTTCTGAGAAGGCGCATGCCATGACCTTGATTATGAAGTTTTCATCATTGAAGCCCACTAGTGTTAGAGGTGTGCGTGAGCACATCATGCAAATGAGGAACATTGCAGCTCAGCTTAAAAACCTTGAGGTTGAGATATCTGAATCCTTCCTTGTGTATTATGTTTTGAACACTTTCCCACAATAGTATGCACCTTTCAAAATCTCTTATAACACACATAAGAATAAATGGTCTATTAATGAACTCATGACCATGTGTGTTCAAGAGGAAGAAAGATTGGTTATGGAATTGGGAGAAAGTGCTCATTTGGCAACACAAGGAAAGAATAAAGGCTATGGCAAGCATAAGGGAAAATGTAAAATACCTCTCTAAGCTGACATTAAGAAAGAATCCAAGTGTTTCTTCTGTAGACAGAAGGGGCATATAAGGAAGGATTATGTCAAATTTAAGGCCTGGCTCAAGAAGAAAGGTAATCCAATCTCTTGTGTTTGTTATGAATCTATTATGACTGATGTAAGTCACAACACTTGGTGGATTAATTCTGGATCTACAATCCATATTTCGAATTCCTTGCAGGGTTTTCAAAACCACCGGAAGCCAGTGGGAAGTGAACAAAGTATCTATTCAGGAAACAAAATGCGTTTGCATGTGGAAGCTATTGGGACATATAGACTAGTTCTCAATAATGGTTTTGTTTTAGATTTGGAAAAGACTTTTTATGTTCCTAGTTTTTCTAGAAACTTAATTTCAGTTTCAAGACTTGTACCTTTGGGATACTCTTTTAACTTTTTAGATTCAAACTTTTTGTTTATCATTTAAATCTGAAATTGTTGGGAGTGGTATTTTGTCTTATGGTCTTTTTCAAATTAATTTACAAGACAATGCCTATTATGATGCGATGCATGTTCATGATGAAGCTGGTATGAAACGATGTGTTGTGAAAGAACATTCTTCTATGTTGTGGCACCGGAGATTGGGACATATCTCCATAGGAAGAATTAAGCGATTAGTAAATGATGGAGTACTTGGTACATTAGATTTGACTGATTGTGATACTTGTGTGGACTGCATAAAGGGAAAGCAGACTAACAAGTCAAAGAAAGGTGCCAAGAGGAGTACAGAAAAATTAGAAATCATACATACGGATATTTGTAGTCCGGATATGGACTAATGTGGTCAGAAATACTTCATCTCATTTATAGATGATTATTCACGTTATATGTATCTCTACTTGATTCATAATAAATATGAAGCATTAGATGCCTTTAAAGTATTTAAGGCGGAAGTAGAGAAACAATGCAATAAGCAAATTAAGATCGTGAGATCAGATAGAGGTGGAGAATTCTATGGTAGATACACTGAAGATGGACAAGCACTTGGTCCATTTGCAAGATTTCTTCAAGAGCATGGGATAGTTGCCTAATATACTATGCCTGGTTCTCCGGACCAAAATGGCGTAGCGGAAAGAAGAAATCGGACCTTATTAGACATAGTGCGTAGTATGCTTAGTAGCTCCAAACTTCCTAAATTCTTATGGACTAAAGCACTTAAGACGACAGTGTACATATTAAACCGAGTTCCAACCAAGGCTATCCCAAAGACACCTTTTGAGTTATTTAAGGGTTGAAAACCAAGTTTATATCATGTGCGCGTTTGGGGATGCCCATCTGAAGTGAGAATTTATAATCCACAAGAAAAGAAGTTGGACCCAAGGACCATAAGTGGGTATTTCATTGGATATATTGAAAGGTCTAAGGGATACAGGTTTTATTGTCCATCTCATACCACTAGGATTGTGGAATCAAGAAATGCTAAATTTCTTGAAAATGACTTGATCAGTGGGAGCGATCGACCAAGGGATCTTGTTCCTAAGGAAGATCATTCAGACACTCAACTTTCCACCTCAAGTTTAAGATTGGTTGTTGCTCATAATGCTCCTTCAGTTCAGCCCGCTATTGAACAACCAATTGTTGAAGTTCCACAACCTGCTGATATTGATCCAGTAGATCCAGTTGTTCAGCAATTACCAGAAACTGTGGAACAACCAGTTGAGCAACATGCTCCTCAAGAGAATGTTGATCCAACATTGAGAAGATCTACTAGAATAAAGAAATCGGCTATTCCTAGTGATTATATTGTGTATTTACAAGAGTCTGAGTACAATATTGGAGCTGAGAATAATCCCGAAACGTTTTTACAAGCCATGGATAGTGATAAATCCAATTTGTGGTACAATGCCATGAAGGAAGATATGAGTTCTATGGCATCTAACAAAGTCTGAGATTTGGTTGAGTTACCTGATAGTGAGAAGGCTATTGGTTGTAAATGGGTCTTCAAAACTAAGAAGGATTCATTGGGTAACATTGAAAGATATAAAGTTAGACTTGTTGCCAAAGACTTTTTCTTCTGTAACTAACAAAGATTCTCTTCGTATTGTTTTGGCTTTGGTTGCCCATTTTGATATGGAATTACATCAGATGGATGTGAAAGCGGCGTTCCTCAATGGAGAACTAGAGGATGAGGTTTACATGAAACAACCTGAAGGATTTTCCTCTAGTAAAGGTGAACATTTGGTGTGCAAGCTTAAGAAATCTATATATGGCTTGAAACAAGCATCTCGCCAATGGTATTTAAGGTTTCATGATGTCATTTCTTCATTTGGTTTTATAGAGAATGTCATGGATCAATGTATATACTAGAAGGTCAATGGGAGCAAAATTTGTTTCCTTGTGCTGTATGTGGATGATATATTACTTGCAACCAATGATAAGGGGTTGCTACATGAGGTGAAACAATTCCTCTCTAAGAGTTTTGACATGAAGGATATGGGTGAGGCATCTTATGTCATTGGCATTAAGATACATAGAGATAGATTTCGAGGAATTTTAGGACTATCTCAAGAAACCTATATCAATAAGGTCCTAGAGAGATTTCAGATGAAATATTGTTCACCAAGTATAGCACCCATTGTGAAGGGTGACAGGTTCAATTTGAACCAATGTTCGAAGAATGATCTAGAAAGGGAACAAATATACAACATTACATATGCTTCTGCTGTTGGAAGCTTGATGTATGCTCAGGTTTGCACTCGACCTGACATCGCTTTTGCTGTGGGAATGTTGGGAAGATATCAGAGTAATCTAGGTTTAGACCACTGAAGAGCTGCAAAGAAAGTGTTGAGATACCTTCAAGGTACCAAAGACTATATGCTTATGTATAGATGGACTAACAACCAGGAAGTGGTCGGTTATTTGGATGCGGACTTCGCGGGTTGCATTGATTCACGAAAATCAACATCTAGATACATTTTCATGTTAGCTGGCGGAGCCATGTCATGGAGAAGTGCCAAGCAGACTTTGACTGCTACTTCCACTATGGAGGCTGAGTTCGTTTCTTGTTTTGAGGCTACCTCGCATGGTGTATGGTTGAAGAGTTTCATTGTTGGGCTTAGAATTGTTGATTCTATTTTTAGGCCATTAAGAATATATTGTGACAATTCAGCTGCAGTTTTTATGGCTAAAAATGCCAAAAGTGCCAGTCGAAGTAAGCATATCGACATTAAGTATTTAGCCATAAGGGAGCGTATTAAGGAGAATAAAGTGGTCATTGAACACGTTAGCACTGAATTGATGATAGCCGATCCTTTAACTAATGGCATGCCACCAATGAAGTATAAGGATCATGTAACTAGTATAGGAATATGTCTCATCATGTGATTTGTCGACATATGAACGATTTTTGTTGTATGGAACTCTTATTCAGTTGTAATGTTGATTCTCAATTTTTGTGTACACATTTTGTGGTTTATGAGAATAACATTTATCCTTGGTTTTGGAATAAACATGGGGTTTATTCATTAAGATATGTTGTCACATATAGGCTGACATTAAAGAAATAAAGTGCATTGTGATACATGGAAGATATTACTTACTCTTAGAGGACATGTCGCCATGATCCATGTGTTTTGTTTCTTTTCTTTAAGCATAAAGTTTTCGTGGAATTAGTTGAATGATCCGTATGATGAAAATGATGGGATCAAGTGGGAGAATGTTATTTTTTTTTTTTTTGTGATCCCACATTTTAGACCTAAATTTTCTCTTAAAGTTGCGACTGTTCAACATGAAGTTTTTCCACGCTTCGTACCCTTTTGTGACAACCGCCCGTCTTGATGGGAGACAATGTATAAATAGGAACGTACGTTCATTTCTGACGGGGCGATCACAAGGTCTAACCCAAAATCCTCACATTTAGAATACACCATAAGTACGTGAGGAGATTTGGTTAGTAGAGTGTGCCTATTATTTTGATTTTTCAGGACATTCGACGAACGTGAATACGAACAATAGCTGGAGGTTTGCCTTTTATCGATCCTGGCTTCCACATATGAATTATTTTGTCTTACACGTACTGTATAAACAGAGTGATATCACAATCTTATGTTAACGGTAAAGTTAAACACAGAGATAACAGTTTGATCTACGTTAAAATTTGAGGAAAAAAAATCTCTAAATCTCTATATGTTCAGCTTGTGGATGCCCTGCTTGATGTGCTCTTTTCATATTGATTTGTAAAAGATACTAGTCAATGGGGATGACGAGTATCTGGAGAAAAACTTGTGTAGAACAAATAATGGATCACAACGTGATTTGTCCAAGCATAGAAAACTGTTTAGGCCCCCCGATTGTAGAAGACCCGTAACTTGGTTGTTTTAAAATTAAGTCGACAATTGATGAAATTTGGTCGAAAATCTGCTGGTTGAGTACACACAAAACTTCAAAAATTTGTTTTGCACAAACTATAAGCCGGAATTGAGTTCTATTAAATCCTATAGTACCCTAAATTATCAATCCCCGTAGGTTCTCACCTTAGCAATTCCTAAATTAAATCTCGTAGTTTCAGTTTTATATAATTTCAAAATTGTGCCCCAATTAAAGAAACTACTCCCATTAGAAGAGAAAATAACTTAAATCCCTACCGAACGTTACGAGTCGAAGTAAATTCGACTGGGCATAAGGGCATAAAGTCTCGGCTAGATTAGGATAAGCGTAGAGGTCCTCTGACCGCCGGTGAAAGAATACTAAAAGGAAAATAATTGATTTATTTATCTAGCCTCACCATTGAGCTGATTAAAGTCCAAACCCTCTTGATTTAGTGATAAGGAAAACTAAATCGGTATATCCATTTTGGATCAATATATAACCATAAGTTTAATTAAGGATGTGAGATGAGTTAATTAATTGTGATTGGAAAAGAAAAGTAAAGTTAATTGATTCAGAGGACAACAATGCTTTTGTCCAATTTACGTTAAAAATATTGCATTTGGACCACAATTTTTATGTTAATACAAGTTAGACTTTTCAAAGGAAATGGAGCAAGAAAAAAAGGACTGGCATATCTTTCCAAAGGTATACGTATAGCTTTAGAAACATCAGGACCTTGAATCATTGCATGTGGTAGTGCCGGGGGGGTCCACGGTTGGGGAAAAATGTTAAAAAAGTCATAAATCTTTTGCATTTGTATCAATTTAGTCTTTAAACATTTTTTTTTGTACCAATTAAGTCCTAAACATTTTTATGTTGTACCAATTTAATCCTTTCCGGCTAGGTTGTCTCCTTGAAACAACTAGTGAGTGCCATGTCAGAAACTCAAAAGAAATAGGAAGACTATATGTAAGGAATTGCATAAAGAGTCTTTTTAGGGCAGAAATTTTGGAGGGAAGAAATAGAGTAAAAACAGATAAATAAGTCAATAAAACACGCGCGCATACAAATGAAACTTCATACTATACAAACAGAGTGATATCACCTCTTCTGTTTACAGTAAAAGTTAAACGTAGAGATAACAATTCAACCTACATTAAAATTTGTGAAAAAAAATCTCTAAATGGTTTGCTCATGGATACCCTGCTTGATGCCAATTATTAAAATATACTACGCCATAATTTATAGTGGCATTTCTCTATTTGGTATGCTACTTCAGTATTGCCTTTCTAACTAGTCCACAAGGAGGAAGACTGTTTCAAGTCAATGGTTTTGTGAAAATATCAGTGATTCGTGAGAAACAGGAGACATGATGAATCACAATAGAATCAAGAGCAAATGTGTCCCGAACAAATGATGGTGAATTACAGAGTGATTTGTCCCAGGATAAAAAGCCATGCAAGACTCGTCTCATCCTTCCCTACCTTTTTTTAAGCCGTGTTTGATAACAATTCTGTTTTCGGAAACATATTTAGATTAGAAATGATTCTTTTTTATCATGTTCCCAAAGAAATAATTTCTAAGCATTTTAAACCGTTTGGTAACTATCCAAAATTTCTGATTCTGGAATAGAATTGCGTTTGGTACCATGCTCATTAATTATGTTCCAAATCAATTTATTTTAATGTTTAATTTTTTTTCCTTTTTTTCTTTTCTTTTTTCCTTTTCTTTTTTCCTTTTCTCCTTTCTTCTTCTTCTTCTTCTTCTTCTTCTTCTTCTTCTTCTTCTTCTTCTGGTCAGCGACCTCACTAGAGTGTCGCCGGCCCTTGGTGAGGCCGGCCCTCATCAGTCGAGCCTCACCAGTAGCTGAGCAAGGCTCACTAGGGTGGCCAAGCCGGCCTCGCTGGGGCTGGGCAAGGCTTGCCTAGCCACCGGTGGGGTTGGGCGAGCCTTGTCGGTGGCCGAGCGGGCCTCACCTAGCCCCAGCGAGGCTCGGCCTTGCCAGATCTGGCGACGCCGAGCCTTGCTGGTGACTGGGCTTGCCTCCGGCAAGCTTGCAGAATCGGTTGCCGGCAACTAGCGGTGGCGGCAGATGTTGGCGGACGGTGGCGGACAATGGCGCGGGATGGCGGTTGATGAAGAAGAAAAAAAGAAGAAGAAGAAGAAGAAGAAGAAGAGAAAATGGAAGAAGAGTTGGTTTTGGTTCTTAGATTTATTCCCATAATAAGAATCAATTTTTTCTTTATTCTTGATTCTGTTCTAAATCTATTTCCGGGAACAAAAAAATAGAAGTTTGTTCTCGAGAACAAAAATTTTACCAAACACAATTATGTTCCCAAACTGATCACGGGAACAAAAAATTAGAATCATGCACCGTTTGAATGGTTACCAAACAGTGCCTTAGTGGTTGGAAATATGCGTTGTCACTTGCCTTATTCCCATGTTTGTTCCGTTCCATTGCCATTATCCTCTTCTGCTTTTGCTAGCGTAGCATGGGCCTAAGCATTGTATTGAGAGACTAGACAGAGAGATGTACTGGACTTTTCAATATACAGCAGAAATTCAAGACCTCACTATTTTACCTTTTGCTGGTGATTTGATTAGAGCCCTCTTGTGATATTGATATTACTCGTGTCGATGCCTCGTGGTCACCATGTGATTGGTAATGGTGACGAAACTTTCTCATGATGGGATCGCTGGCTTGGAGAATTTTCCAACAAGAGTGATCGTGTGATTCTCTCTCTACCAAAAACTTCATAATCTCGATGAAAGGCAAAATGCTTTTGTATCGTATATCGTCTACATCGCCTTCCCAAACTGTGATGCCCACATCATCATTTGCCATTGGTCCAACTAATAATGTGGATTTGTCTCCTTAAAGCGACTGGTGGATGGCCCCTCGAAAACTCAAAGAAATAGAAAGACTGTGTGTGTAAATAGAGATGCTTTGATTCCCTTTCTTCACACGTTAATTTTAGTTATTGACTCAATGATGCATGTTCTCCACCGAGATCGGACCACGCGGAACAGGAGGGAGATGCAAAAACAACGTAGGTGACGACAAGAGTGTGGGCCTCTACACGTTTTGGACATGCCTGGGCGAACCACAGAAAACAATTCCACGGGAAGAAAATCCCACCCGAAGAAATCACTTTTTGTCATTTTCTCCTGGAATTTGAGCGCGAAGGTTCCATCTCCAAGACTTTAATAAAAGGTGTCAATGACAGACAAGTCCGTGTGCCTAGGATGAGCATGGTTCCAAAGCAAGATCAAGACTTTAAGAATCGGAACAGAGGGAATTGGTATGGTTCCAAGTGTTAGGATATACGAGGTAAATTATGGATTTCAAAATTAGATAGCATGTTTAGACGGATAGGTTCTAGATTAGAACTTGAAATAAGTTTTTGTATTTTTTTATTCTATATTTTTACATGATCTTGCGATATTCCATGACGTTTAATGATAATTGTGTAATTTAAAATTACTAATTTGAGCTTCCATTTCCAGCGATATCCTAATTTTTTTTTCTGTTAATGTTTAATAATTTTCCTATATCTAAATATAAGTTATGATAAATAGATTGTAATAAATGTGGGTTATTAAATGTGATGATTCATTACAATAGTTCAATTAAAAGTAAAGAAAGAACTTAGGTAGACCTTGGAACTTGTGATAGGGTAAATCTTAAGTTCCAAAAATCAAGAAACATGTTTCAATAGGTAGGTTCGAGTTTTAGTTGGAATCTGAATGGAACTTGAAACTACTAACCTCTATGTGTGCCCCCTTTGCCTTTAGATTCTCCAATAAATTACTTGAGCCCCAATTTAATCAGCCACTGGCTCACCATGTTAAGGTACATGGAAAACCCATAATCGATTTCAATAAGTTTAATTTTGCTATCTCTTTGCTTGCGAGACGCCAGTGATGGCACTCGATAATAAAATGTTTTATTTTTCGATAGTAAAGCGGGCAAAATAGAGAAATTATAAAAAGAATTTTCATAAATTAATACACAGTTACACATATTCGATCACAAAAAAGGAACTGCACGCATAGTCAGGCCCAAACCTGACTCCGAAGTGGGCTTCACATTGAAACACAAAAGCCCGCGATGATTCCAAGAAGCCCAAAAGCCACCATCCTTTCAAACCAACTCCCCCCGCCAAAACGAGAACATAATATCTCTCTCTCTCTCTCTCTCTCTCTCTCCCCACGCGCTCGGTGCTTGGGTGTTGATGCCATGGAGAGAGGTCTGATCTCGGTAAATCGGTGGGCGGAAGGAGGCAAGCGTACTTCTTGACCCACCTGCACACCGACCACACCCACGGCATCACCCCGGCCTGGTCCAGGTTAGAATGCTATATTTTCGAGTGACGGAAAACATATGAATCAGTTAAGCATAGCAACCAAGAAATTGCAGTTGAGACCCTTTATGCACTCTTTTTCAGCAATTAAAACCAAGTGCTATCAGGTCTATGGTTGATCTTGCAAGGGAAAGTCATGGCCATACTCTCATGTTAAAGCTTCATAATCTTCTTATGAGAAATGAGACATTTGGCATGGAAAGTTATGGTGATGTCCCAATGCAAGTCTTTCGCCTGAATTGAGTCTGATTTGTTGTCTTATCAAGCAGCAGATGTTCGCCTCCGGCTTCATTTAGAACCACCAGCTGCTCCATGTTAGTGCATAAAAATCTTGCCATTTACACAGAATTGTCTCCATACTTAGGCCCGTGCTGGCAGTTTTCAACAAGAATAGCGGTAGGAGCTTTCAATCTACTAGTAGATAGAGAGAGAACCTTGATAGCTATCAATGTATCCAATCATGGTTATTATTTCGAAGTGGCATCTATTCTGCTCCCTTAGTAATCGGCACATAACTGAGGAAGCAATCTAATTCAATAACGACAACAAACATTCAATATTTCCAATTAATTTGTGTATAAAAGCAAATATATCATTGATATTTTTATTGTTAATACCATTTTACCATATAAGTAACATGAACCCAATTTTTAATGAAGTTGATTTATACATTGCCTAAATGAATTACTTTTCTCCTAGTTAAATTGTATTTGGATTACTCAACTTGGCCACCATTTGGATATAACGAGGGTGATGTTTAATACCGAATAAATTGTAATTTATCTTTAAGTAAGTCATTATCATTCAAATCATTTCCCGCCTATAATTCAAATAATAAGAAATACCATATGTGTAGGCAATTATCTATTTTTTGCAAAGTAGGATTTCTTTCCTTTTAGGAGGATATTGACAAACATGTGCTATGCAATGGATTTTCAAGGCAACCGAGCAAACACTACTATGAAATACAGAGATCTTTAACACATAACAATAACATCTTAGTGATATATAAAAATAAATATTTCAGTCAATTCAAAAAAAGAGATTGTTGTTGAATATGCTAGAGTGGATGACTATGAGCCGAAAGGAAATTGATTTTACAACTCAATTGCAGCAGAAGAAACTTAATCTTAAGAATGAAAAGTACAAGAAATGACAAGAATAAAATATACTCCTGGGATCAAGAAGCCCATTCGTGATGTTAGTATAGCCCAGTCTTCAGGCCAAGGAGAAGCACCAGCAACATAGGGCAAACTGTATTTTGTCGGAGGAGAAAGGACCATCATGGGGCACAAATTGAGGCATTCCTAGTTAAACAAATGCCTGGTAGTTAAACCTTTTGACCCTTAATATGTGGAATAAATTCCAGGAAGATCCAACATTACCGTCCTTGTTCCAGAGAAGTCGATAACACTGCATTTGACTCCGATTTGCTGGAAGGAGAAGCTGTTGTAGAGACGCCTGCCCTAACTGCAAAAGCCGGTTTTTTCGGAGCTGGAAGAGTCGCAGCTTCACTACCGAGCATGAGAACTGCATTTGACATCATGGGACGATCGCTGGGGTTTTCTTGCACGCATAAAAGCGCGACCTTTATGCATTTCAAAACTTGATCTCTGTCGCAAGTTTCATGCAACGCTTGATCCATCAAGTCCAATGCATTATTGTCATTCCATAATTCCCACGCCTGCACAATTGAAGTTTCAGTACGTTCAGAGAAAAGGCCCACAAAAAGTGGATAAAATAAAAGAGGGGGCAGCGAATGGACTGTATTCACATGAGTGAGAAGGCTCAGTGTTCCTTCAGAGTGATAAAAGCACGTGTTACGTCTCCCGCTGACAATCTCCAGTACAACAACGCCAAAGCTAAAAACATCGGACTTGAAAGAAAAAAATCCATCTAAAGCATACTCCGGAGACATGTATCCACTGCATTAGAGCATAATAAGTCAATTAAGCCACAGTCAGAAAACTTGAAGTTTCAATGCAGATATTAAAAGGTAATAGCATGGTGAGTGCCTTGTCTAGGATCCAACAAAGTCTCTATCCAATAAATAAATGGCATGCACATCTACAAAAACTTACTATGTTCCAATCACCCTTTGTGTGCTTGCTTCAGTTTGTTTTGCCTCAAATATCCGTGCCAGACCAAAGTCGGAAATTTTAGGAGTCATCTCCTCATTGAGTAAAATGTTGCTTGTCTTGAGATCTCTGTGAATGATTCGCAGCCTAGAATCTTGGTGAAGATAGAGCATTCTTCGTGCAATTCCCGAGATAATCTCAAAGCGTATCTCCCAAGTCAGCAAGGAACACCTTGTTCGATCTAGCAAGATTTTAATTTTAATTTGTTAATGTAGCAAAGTCTTTTAATCTAACTCGGTCAGACTAACTTAAAACCTTTATAAAGAGGAAGAGACCGCTGAATGCTACTACAATTACAGCTATGCATTGAAGACTACAATGGAATAGGGACATGAAATAAGGTGCTTACCAAATATGAATGAATCTAAGCTTTTGTTGGGCATGTATTCATATAGTACCATCTTTTCGTCTCCTTTGACACAATATCCTACTAATCTAACAAGATTTCGATGCTGAAGTTTAGCAATCAAGACAACCTCATTCTTAAATTCCTCCAAGCCCTGTCCCGAGCAACTCAATAGCCTCTTTACCGCAATTTCCTGTCCTCCAGGAAATGTAGCCTGAAACAAACTTAAGAAACGGATTACTTCATCACCATGACCAGAAGAAGAGCCCCCAATGGTAGAAGAAGAAACCATGTTACTTACCTTGTAAACAGGCCCAAACCCGCCTCTTCCAAGTTTGTTCTCATCCGATAAATTATTCGTTGCTCGTAGAATAATTTCTAAATCAAAGAATGGCACATCTATGCCTTTTTTATCCTCCTCCTCGAATTGGCATGAATCTATCCATGTTTTGATGCGCTTCTCGCTATCATATAGACGAAAGTCAGGGTTTTCCTGAGTGCTTTCACTGCTCCCTGAAGTACCAGCTCTAGTTACTAATTGATTTTTATCTTATTATCGTATTTCTGATAATGACAGATAAAAAGTATGTATCTACTAAGTGATTACCTTGCGTACTACTATGCTGCCTTGTCATGTAAAATAAGCCACCAAAAACAAGGATGAAAATTGTGGCAGCGGCAGGAGCAGCTATATAAACAGCTTTTGCTTTCTGTCTTTTCTGCGATGATATCCCTCCTCCAAGGCCATTACTTACTGCTAGACAAGAGAAATTAATATAACTATTATATTTCGGACAAAGTGAAAATTAATAACCGTAGACACAGGGTTTTGCTTATTTGATAGAAGGACAAATGTGAGGACATCATAGCGCCTGGTCACAATCCCTATTATAGTCGATGAAAAAGAGCATGTTAAGTCGGTGCAAGTCCAGGACTCTGTCATTACATTGCATGCATACACCATACTTGGGTTGGTAACTGTAAAGGCAGATGCTAATGACACTTTGACAGGGCGAACATATCTCGAGAATCTCAGGCCCTGGACAAACGATAGCTATATTTGTTCTGGTTTCGAGCTCTGCTGGCTGATCTAATATAAATTCCAAACGGAAGCTAAAAATATAGATATGGACTCTGAAAATTTTATGTTTTCAGCTTGTAGGAGCAGCAAGTCATCCTAGTAGCGCTCTAAATGTTAGACCATGGAGATGGGAAACAATCATTTGATGGCTCGAGAAAATCTACTACTATATCGACCAGTAAAACCTAAAGACTTATTTCCTTCTGATTTGTTATTCATGAATACAGTAGCTAAAGTTGCGTATCAATTCACAAGATCAATATTCTTACCTGGAGAACAATTGACGTGGAAAGAGTTCCAACTGAATCCTGAGTTGCAGAGGCACCTTTTTAATCCATCTGACGCTTTCTTGCAAGTTGCATGTGGCCAATCGCAGTCTTTGGACGAATTGCAGATCGGCTCCTTTGGATTGCTCCACACAATTTTTATTTCACTCAACCAGACCCTTCCCAAAGAATCTCCTGCGCTGAAGTCATTCTGTCCTCCACTACATCCGCTACTCACTAGGGGTGAGTATGGTCCGGGTTGGTCTGGGCCACCCCCTAACCCTAGGACCAACCCGTACAGTGTTGGTCCTCGATTTTTAGGACCGAGGACCGACCCTATTGAGCCTGGGACCAAGGACCGGACCGACCCAATGGGTTCGGTCCGGTTCTGTGGTTAACCCGGACCGATCGATAATTTTTTTCGTCTTATTTTTTATACTCCCTAAAAAAAGCAAACCTACACATTCAAATTACACATCCATCGACAATGCGGCATTGTGCAACTAAACTATAAACACCAATACATATTTAGCAAATTTAAGATAACACAATAATAGAAATTTTGTACTGCTAACCGCTTTATCGAGAAATGGGACAAGATGGAAAGTTCTTGTAGTCATCTATCTTTAATATTCATAAAACCATATGCAAAAGCGTTTTCCTGCATTTGATCATATAGCAAATCACCGTAGCAACTACAATACTACTCTACTCTTCAAAAACTTCTACCATTTGACACAAATTGAAAAGAAAAATGCAGTTGAAATTCATTAGTAAAATACAATTAAATCATAAAAAATTCAAAATACTTAATATAAACCATGAATATATAACTTCACATCTTGTTAATTCACTTCAACTTCTAAACACCTGAAAACAAAACAAACGACACATAATTAATACTCAACAAAATTTTTAAATTGAAATTACTATTAGTGCTATTGATAGAATATCTTAATATAATATAATATAACATAACAAACATTTTACTTAGGTTTGAGTATATAAAATAATTATAAATAATATAATATAATATACAGGGTTGGTCCGGGGTTGGACCAAAATTTCTAGGATGACAATCCGCCATGGCCAAACTTGATGTTGGTCGAATTTCAGGACCAAGGACCGACCCAGTCCCCTTGGGAACCGGACGGGACCGGCAGTTAGGTTAAGTCCAGGGTCGGTCGGGGGTCAACCCTAGACCGCTGCTCACCCCTACTACTCACATGAAATGGCGAGGACTGGTTAAGCTGCAGATTAATTTCCATTTGACTGCTATTTGTGCAGTCCGATGCATTCTCGACTTGGATGGTAAATGTTCGAGCTTCCGGATTGACGCTAGTGACTCTATAGCCACCGTGGGGCCGTTTAAAGTAAAGCTGCGCAGTTTCATTGTTGCAGCTAAATGCAGAGTACAGCGGATTGCCACAGCTCCGTCCCGTGCTTAAAGGGTAGGGGATTAAATTTGTGCCGCAAGTTTTACAACTCCTGGTAGATTCTATGAAAGTCAACATTGCACGAATATCAGCACCGGTGAATATGCACATTCACATGCAATTCAACTATAATCATACGTAATATTAATAGCTGAATTTGGGATAGAATCATTTGTTTTCCATATGCAGGTGGACTAGAACGCTTGGTTGGACGGCACTTGCTGTCAAAATAACTTGTGAGTGCACAAAGTATGAGCAAAGTTTGTGACTTCTTCAAAGGAGGCAATAATCAGAAGCCCCCAGAGATAGTTAACAAGAAAGCCGCAACTCAAGTCAAAAGGTCACGGACACAAATAATTTTGGAAGGGGAAAAAACCAGGTCAGAAGGAAATTAACCTATGTCTGAAAGCGGAACTCGGACATAGAGGTCGCGACCATCTTGGGCAAACTCCTGAATGTTGTCGAGATCGTCGGACCATGTATAGCACGTCAAGGTGGCCCTCTCTGCCCTTTGGTGCAGATCCTCCTCGAACGAGTAAGCCTGACAACTGCAGACATCAAGGCACTTTTGCTTGCATTGCTCCTCACTGTCTACCGAAATCTGCACGTCCGGCTTCCCGGCCCTCATCATCTTCAAACTCAAGAAATCATGAGCACTATCGTCGCTGTTCTTTGCGCATATCGATGACTTCCTGAGGCACCCCCCAGAAAAGTCCCCCGAGTTCCAATTATCTGGCTGTGTCGGCTCAAACCCTGGCAAGCACCTGCACATGGTCTTATTGCCATTCTTATCATTGCAGCTCCCAAACTTGCCGCACGCACTTAACACACTGCACTGGCTCGCTGGCTCGAACCAGACTAACTTTGACCCATTTCCCTGCCTGAAGTACTGAATCCGGCCATCGTAGTTCATAACCAACCGGCTGTTGTTGTAGTTGTCGTCCGAAGGCTGGGTTATGTTTTTGTAGGCCAAAGTCGAACTAGTCACGGCTGGTGGCGAAGTAGTGGTGGCGCGGGTGGTAAAATTGGAGAGCAAGAAAGAGATGACGTCCAACATCTGATCGGCTTGTATGAACTTGCCATAGACCCCACTTTTCCAGTAGGGAGACAATTCTTGGATCACGTCGTAGTTGTTGTTGCCGCCTTCTTGATCCATTTGGAACGTGAAGTTCCCCTGTTTTGGGTCATCCTGGCTTGCCCAAGAAGTCAACATGAAGTTTTCACTCATCAGCATCCCTGGAAGGAATGTGTCAGTTGGGTGATCGAAGCTCTGCCAGAGAATTCTCTCTCTTCCGTCGTCTTCAATTAGCACCAGATTCCCTGAATCAAGAAGTTTCGCTAACCCGGTCGAAGAGGTTGAACCCTCGACATGGGTCAACTGGATCGCTCGTCCTTCATTGCACAACTTTAGATTGCCATCCACGAGCCCAAAGGACGCGGTGGGGCTGACAAGCGGGTCGTCCCGGTTGGCGACCCAGACGATGATCGGAGGGTCCGACCCATAATACCATATTCCAATGTACCTCCTGGAGTCGGAGATCCCATCCGGAGAGAAGAAACCGAGCTCGAACCGTTCGCCTGCGGACACGAGAGTGGTTCCTCCCGGGTATGTTATTGTGCCTACTGTTATGGTGTCTCTGCTCAAGCAAGACGGAAGGAACATCACAGACAAGAGCAAGCACGTTAAGATATTGGAGCGTCGCATGGTAATAATTGGAGCTATTGAAGTAGCGACCAGGTTAACATTAGGTTATTCAAGCACGTCCGATGAAATAGAAAGGAATTGAAAAAACATATTGACCTAATTCAATTAACTACGAAGCAACTATGAAGCAGACATTATTACTACCAGAGTTAACACAGACTTTCAGATTAGAGAGGTCTGAAAGTTTTTGAAGAAATTGAAATCGACGACAGCCAAACTAGTGGAAGTGCGACGTTAAATCATTGAAAGCTGGTGTGAGCTCAAGGTTGTCGCTCTTAGCTAGAGGGAAGAATACTTTCTTAATCTCTTTCTCTCTGTCTCTCTCCAGGAAATTTACAACTATATATGATTGAACGTGGTTTTATTGGTATAGAGAACGGAGTATTAAAAGATAATTACTTTTTGTATGAAACTATATTGCAGGCTTATTTTTCTCTGTCCTTGTGAAAAGAAAAAAGAAAAAAGAAAAAAGAAAAAAGAAAAAAGGAGTCACTGGTTTCTCTTTGAATACGAACACGATGACCTATCGCATTAAAGTCAACAGAAAAGCATCAATTTCTTAATTGCAGTTGTAATAAAAGACCTTTCTACTCGTCCCATTAGACCCGCCTAACCTAAGACGCCTGATATATTGGACCTTCATTGTGTTCACAATCGAAGTTCTTAATTTCAGTCTTAAGAAAGATCTTCAGACTTGTTCCATTAGACCCATTTATCCATGACCCGCGAGACCAGTTGGACCTTTGTTTTTAATCTAACCGAAGGAAAAAGGCTATTGTGTAGTTTGAATAGTTTCTTCATAGGCACAATGATAAAGGTGAAGGCCTTTGAAATAATATTGAAAGAACGAAAATTGATTTATGTATCTAGATTACCATCCTTAACTAACTTCATTTAGCCAGTTAAAGTCCAGATCCTCTTGATTTAGAGACCAAGAAAGCAAACTCGATATATCAAATTTTAAATCTCAAATATAACCATGTGTTTAAGTAAGCATGTGAGATGAGTTAATTCATCGTAATGGAAAAGAAAAGTAAACTCTAGGATCCGTTTGTGAAACTGTTTCCGAGATATTATTTTTCGACTTTTTGATGTTTGGATGACATTAAACTAATTAATTTATTAAAAAAACGTTTTTTATGGACTGAAAACAACAAACTTAGATTTCTAGTTAGAAGAAAATCAGTTTCCCTAAATTACTAATCAAATGAAAAATTAACTATTTTTATTGAAATTGATTTGCATGGAAAATATATTCATTTATCATAAATTTCTTAGTGAGGTACATTTCTTTAATGGAAAATGAATGATTTGGATTTTTTAAAATAAAATTATCACTTGAATTCCTTACGAAAATGAATGAGGGAAGAATATTTTCTAGTTTACAAAAAAAAGTTTAGGTATAAATTGCCATTGATGATGAAAATAATTTCAATTGACTAATTATTTCTAATAATACAAGTGATAATTTTTAAGAAAAAATATTTTCAAAATATTTATTTTTTACGAAATAAATGGAGCCTCAATTAATTGAGAGGATTACAATTTTTTTGTCCAATTTACCAGGAAATTATTGCATCTGAACCACACTTTTAAAGTTTCTGCATGTTAGACTTTTCAAAGCTAAAAAAAGGTAAAAAAAAAATTGAATGATACGATTATTCAAAGGAATGATATTAAACCATTGCATTCTGGTGCAGGGGATTAACGGTGGTCGTGGGCCTAATTTTGTAAAGTAATCGATTGGTGTGCTGGGAAGTAAGCGTGAGTAACGTTTGAAAAAGTGAACTTGGCCCAATGTGAATTCACATGTCCCCATGTACAGGAATGAGACTGTCGGCACACGGTTTCACGGTGGCCCGTCCAATTTTTCGAGGGAAGACAGATGTTGACCGTGCTGTAGCTCGAACAGGCCTTGTGAATTTTTTTATTTTTATTTTCGGAAAAAGTATATTAAAAATCCTAAAATTTATCATAAAAGTATAATAAAATTAAAAAAATTTCAAAAAATGTAATCAAATCCTAAAACTTGTCACAAAAATGCAATGGAATTCTAAAACTTAAAAAAAAAAAAAAATTAATAGAATGGCTTGATTTGATCAATTTAATAAATTTTAGGTATTGAATGTTCTTTTTTAAAGTTTTAGAACTCAATTTCATTTTCGTGACAAATTTTAAGACTTAATTACACTTTTGAAAGTTTTAAAACTTATTTACATTTGCATGACAAGTTTTAGGAATTTGAATACACTTATCCCCTTTTTTTTTTTTTTTGGGTTGGTTGTCATTTGCATTATTCCAATGTTGCATATAAATGAGTCAATTTGGATTAGACTATTTTTTAACCCAACCTAAAAACCCAATATGACTCAACGAGTCGTGTTATAGAATTCCACAAGAAAATTGGTACAATGTGAAGTAATTATATACTAATTGACTCATAATTTATTAATTTAAGTTTTTTAGTAAAAGTGTGTTTAACTAAATATGTTGATGGACTTGGACTTGAGCTCTTTATTGATGATCTCCCCTAGTAAAGGTATCATGTTTTTGCTACTTATTCCCAACAAGTGGCATTAGAGCAAATGGTAAATTGGTTGGCCCCTAATCTATTACGACATTTAATGAATCTCTCAAAAAAAAGAATTTGGTGACCAATGCAATTTCCAAGCGGTGCGTGTTGTGGAATAACAACGTGGGCTCGATGGCAGATTTCATGGTAAGATCTAGAAAAAGAGACCACAGATGAAGTTAGGCACTGATGGATATTCAAGTTGAGATAGCTTAATATAGAATGATACCTAAATCAATGGAGAGCAGACCTAACACCAAGCTCACATGTGAGAGGGATATTGTTGATATAAACGTGTGAGTTGTGTTAGAGAACTTCCCCATCAATGAATTGGTATGCTGGAGAAATTATGAACTAACTCATTGACTTAAGTTTCAAGTAAAGGTAAGTTCAACTAAATATATTGACTCCGACTTGACCTTCCTCTTAGTGATCTTCTTAGTGAAAATATTGGATTTCTACTATATTCTCCCAACAACCCACTCAGTTGATGGCCCTAGCTGATAGTTATGATGACTTTTATATAGATGAATAGATTTAGATAAGTGGCATTGGAAAGGTGCCTTCAATTTGAGATTATCTAACAAATATTGTGTAACATCCATAAATTCCTACATGAAATTATTAATATGTAGGAAATGAATACGATAAATTTAAGAAGTAGAAATTCCAATTGGATTATTGACTTTATAGTGTGCAAAAAATTCAGAATGTATTTTGGTATTTATGACATTTGGAGTGTGATTCTATTAGGATGAAATCATTTAGCATTTGTATATAGATTGATTTTATGGAGTGATGGTGAATCACCTACCGCAATAGTGATTATTATTAGGGACTATTATACTTTGAGTATACATATTGAAGGATCTTCATGTTAGGAATTTATTGAGTTGAGATTCTTCTAGTGTCTGTTCCCTTTCACCAATAATTTTAGTCAATTCAAAATATTTTTTAGATAAATTGGCATTTAGAACGGACACTAATTTCCTTGGTCATTTACTGAAATAAAAAATATATTGGTAACTTATAGAATATCTTCCCCAAGCAACACAAATGTGGCCATATATAGTGTTTTTACTTGACCACATCTCCTTCATTAGAGAGGAAGGGAGGGAGGGAGCGAGGGAGGGGACATCATAGGCCAAGCACGATGCTTGAATGAGAATGCGTTATTTGAGTTGAAATCATTTCAAGTATTAACGAGAGATAGAAATTACCTTGACTTGTGTTTCTCATGAGTTAAAAAAAATAAATTTTAGTTAACTAAGTGTTGATGCCTAAATTTTGCCATTTTATTTAGGACTTAATCGCATACAAAATTAGGAATTAGTCATTAAAAAAAAGGAAAAATAAAAAGAAAGAAAGAAAGAATTTTTTTTCTTATTTTATTAAAAGGTATAGTGTTTTCATCATTGCACCGCGTATTGAATGGTCTTTATTTTTCCAAAATTTTCATAAAAAAGTAAATTTTTTTTAATTAAAAGGTACAAGAAAAATTGAAAGAGGCCGAGTAGAGGGTTTTTCTTCGTGCGTGGGCTCGCCCACCTCTCTCTTTCCCTTTTCTTTCTCTTCGCTTGGGCTGGCCCACTTTTCTTTTATTTTGCCCAAGATGAGCCCAGCCTTCTTTTCCCTCTCTCTTTATCCTTCACCCATTCGGCAGAAAGAAGGAGAAACGTACAAGCCGGGGGTGAGGCAGAGGATCGCGAGGGCAGAGGATCACGGAGGCAGAGGACAGCGCAATCCCAAGGTCGAAGATCGAGCGGCTGCGACAGCGAGCGGATGGCGAAGCCATGCACGTGTCATGGGCCAAAAGATGGACGACCCGAGAGGTTCCCAAAGTCAACCTCAACTCGCCCGTGGACCTCCTGTGCTCGTTCGGATTCCCAACAAGCCTTCTCCCCGAAGTTTCTAGAAGACTCTAGCTTCATTTATGTCGGTAGCTAATAGTTAAGCACTTATGTCTAGTGGTTGGCACTTATGCCGGTAGTTGATGTGGTGTGATCTCGTCCGCCAGAAGAATTCTCGATCAATGGATGTAATCCGAGGCCTTCAACTATAAAAGGGGTGTCCTCCTTCATTTGTAATAATCCAATCCACCATTTCAACAATACAAAGTTCCTTTCCTTTCAGAGCTCCTCTCTCTAACTTTCTCTCTCAACGATCCAGATAAGCGAGCGGGTAAGCGTTTGATCGAGCAAGGCTTGGCTTAGGTGATCCAAAGTTGCCTGAGTTGCCGTGCGGTCATGATCCCAATCGATTGGCCCGTGACAAGTGGTATCAGAGCAAAAGAGAGATCCGTTCGAGAGATCAAGGAGCGCTAACTGTTCGAAGGAATGTCGAGCCAAGAAGCTATCATGGATGGAGAGGCCGTGCAAGTCAAGGAGAACCCGGCCGTGGAAAGAAAAGAGACGCCTCGATGGATGTTGTAGCTGCGTTTGATGAGAAGATCGGGAAGGTACGGAGCGCTGTGCTCGAACTCATGGAAGGTCTTGACGATGTGCGAGACCGGATCATGGAGGTTGAGAGTTCGCTCCGTGAAGACTTCACGACCGGCCTCAACGAAGCTATCGCGCCTTTGCACGATAAGAACGAAGCCCTTGAGGCATCAATTGATGTGTTGAAGGAGCGCGTCCAAGTGGTTGAGGAAGAAGCTTCGCGTAGGGACGAGGTCAAAGCCATGAAGGCCGAGATCCAAGAGCTCAAGACCGAGCTCGCCCTGTGCAAACTGGGCATCACCAATGGTGTTGTGCCTACCCAAGCGGTGCCCAAAATTGAGGTGCCAAAGTCGAAAGAGTTCAAAGGCGAACGATCCGCCAAGGAAGTGGACAACTTCGTCTGGAGCATGGAACAATACTTCGGCGCCGTCAACATACACGACGAGTTGATCAAGGTACGAACCGCTTCCATGTTCCTGTTTGATACGACGATGCTGTGGTGGCGTAATAGGTGTGACGAGAGTAGACGCGGTGCTGATCCCATGAACACGTGAGACGACTTCATGAGGGAATTCCGCGACTACTTCTTCCCCGAGTTCGCTCAACAAGAAGCCCGAAGCATGCTCCGTTGCCTCGAGCAAAGAGGCGCGATCCGAGAGTACGTGAAGGAGTTCACGGAGCTCAAACTCTAAATTCGCAACCTAAGCAAAGAGGAGGCTTTCGGAGCATTCATGGATGGACTCAAGCCATGGGCACAACTTGAGTTGAAGCGGCGGGATGTGAGTAGTCTGGCGCGTGCGCTGAGCATGGCCAAGTCTCTTGTCGACCTCACCAGGGTTGAGCCGAGGAATCACCGAGCAAGAGATTGGAGATCGGATCGACCCGATGACGAAGGAAGAAACACTCCCTGAAACACGCCCGATCAAGGCGGCCGAACCAAGATGTGGGGAGAAGGGTCTTCCAAGCCGTCATTCCAAAGAAGTCGACCACCGACGGACTACGTGAGTAAGTTCGATCAACCTCCGCCCTCTCCTTGCTTTATTTGCAAAGGTCCGCACTGGACCCAAAAGTGCCCAAAGAGGGGACGAATCAATGCCCTCCTAGCCATCGATGAGGTGGAGGAGGAACCCAAAGAAGAGTGGCGACAAATCCGACTTGGAGGTGTGAAGTCAATCAACTCCGTCCGAGCTCAATCACCGCCCGAAGGACTCATTCCAAACACGGACATGTTTTTTGTGGAAGTCGAAGTGTGTGGCCGAACGCTTTACGCTTTGGTCGACACCAGCGCGTCGAACACGTTCATGTCGATTGAGGTTGCAAAGGCATTGAAGCTTCGCGTGGAGCCGACTGAGAAGACGTTCAAGCCGATCAACTCGGACAGTGTCCATGGCGTAGGGTCAACTTTGGATGTAGCTGTCAAGATTGGCGCATGGAAGGGAAAGATGGATTTCGAGGTAATCCCACTCGATGATTATGATCTCATCCTTGGTATTCTATTCTTTCATAGTGTGAGATCTATGATCGACATGAGGACCAAGTGCCTTGTGATCCTCGACCCGCAATACCCGACGACGATCCCCATGATCAAAGGGATGGTCGACACCAAGACCATCGCCACGATCCGCCGCCTTGACAAAGACTTGAAGTTCGTGAAGCGACTCAACAAGTTGTCCGAAGTGAAGCCGAAGGTAGAGTTGGATCCTACTCCAACACACGCCATGCCCATCCAAGTACTCTTCCCCGAGGTCGAGTGCTCACCGCGTGCTCCTCCCAAGCCAAAGATGGAGCCACGTGACAAGTCCGAATTCATCATAGAAGGTTGTGGTCCTTCGTACGTGAGCATCCGCACCAAGCAATATCGAAGGAAAAGAGCTCGTGCCAAAGCAAGGAAGGCCACTCGTCGAGCTGAGAGCAACGAGGACGTTACTCGATTGAGTGGGGGAGAATGTCACGGGCCAAAAGATGGACGACCCGAGAGGTTCCCTAGAGTCGACCCCAACTCGCCCGTGGACCTTCTATGCTCGCTCGGATTCCCAACAAGCCTTCTCCCCGAAGTTTCTAGAAGACTCTAGCTTCATTTATGTCAGTAGCTAGTAGTTAAGCATTTATGTCTAGTGGTTGGCACTTATGCTGGTAGCTGAGGCGGTGCAATCTCGTCCGCTGGAAGAATTCTCGATCAATGGATGTAATCCGAGGCCCTCAACTATAAAATATGTGTCCTCATTTATTTGTAATCATCCAATCCACCATTTCAGCAATACAAAGTTCCTTTCCTTTCAGAGCTCTTCTCTCTAACTTTCTCTCTCAACGATCCGGATAAGCGAGCGGGTAAGCGTTCGATCGAGCAAGGCTTGGCTTGGGTGATCCAAAGTTGCCCGAGTCGCCGCGCGGTCACGATCCCAATCGATCGGCCCGTGACACACGCCTGTCGTTGGCCAAGCTTAAAAAGAAGAGAGCAAAGAGAAGAGGGGGGTTCTCGATTGTTTTGTTTGGGAGCTCTTCGGTGAGAGTCTAGGGGAGAGAGCAAGAGAGAAGGAGAAGACGAGCCGAAGGGAGAGAGAGAGCTCGAAGGAAAGCTTTGCCATCGTCAATCGTCCGCTCGAGAGCCGCCGTTCGCCACAGCACCCCACCCGAACCAGGTAAATCCCCTGGGCCTCTGTGTGTGCTCTCTTTCTCGGGTACACTAGGCCGGAGCTTGTGGCCGTTCGGTTCGCGCGAGCTCCAGCCTGTGTTGCCTTACTTTTTGTTTCTGATGTCTTGTTTTTCGTGTGTGGAAGATCTCATTATGGTTCGAGCTTCGGTTGAACCAAGAACACCTTGTTATAGTAGCGCACCTCATGTGTTTGACAAAATGTCCTAGAGAGAACCGATAAGCAACCCGGGTTGAAACTTGGTTTGGTTCGTGCTTGCTCTTATATATGTCAGACTGTGCCTTTCTTTTATGTTTCCATTGCGATTTCATGCGATTTTCGTGGAGCAATGGTGTATTCTTGAGCCGAGGGGGATTTTTGTGCCCGAAAATGGTTTGGTCGCCGATGTTCGTGGCTGACGGTGGTCGTCGCCGGTCGGAGTGGACAACCGGTAGACAGTGGTGGTTCAACGGTGGAAGGGTTGCTGGTGGCTATGCTGGTGTTGCTGTCGGGTGAAGTTTTGGGGGAAGACGTGCAAGGAGATGTCGGGGAGAAGAAGATGCACGGAGAAGAAAAATACGTGGGGAAGAAGACCATAAGGAAAAAAGACAAATTAGAAATAAAAGAAAAAACAAAAGAAAAAAAGTACAGAAAAAGTAAAAAGGAAAACAAAATATGGAAAAAGAAAGCAAAAGTTTGCTTGGGGAAGGGGGAGTGCAGACAAAAGGTGCAGTGGAAAAGACAAAATGATAGAGAATAAAAGAAATTATGAAAATCATTAAAAAATTAATTTTTTAAAAAGGTTTTCCTTTTTTTAATCGAATTGGGTCGGTCCAGGTCGTCGTCGGGTCATCGGGCCAGATTGCGTTTTCCCAGTCGGGACCCGTTTTCCCGAATATAATATTAAATATAAAATATATATTAAAAAGTTGAAAAATTCAAAAAATAACAAAAATTCTAAAAAATTCTAAAAAATTTCCGAAAATTCAAGAGCTTTCAGAGAATTTTAAAAATTTCAGAAAATATTGAAAATTCGAGTTTTTAATAATAATTAAAAAAACTTAAAAAATAAAAAAAAAAAGTTAGAAAATTCAGAATTTCATTTGAAAAATTTTAAAAACAAAATTTCCGAGCTATTTTTTTTTTTAAATGAGAGTTTCTTAACTCTAAAGTGTGCTAAAAAATTGAGTAAGCCCTTAGGGCTCTTCCTTTCAATTGTCTTCAAAGACAATTACTTTTGTTTGCATGCTTTTGCTGTTTTGATCCATTTAGTCTAGTTAAGATTAGCATTTATCTTTGCCTTAATGTTAAATATTTACTTTCTCACGCAATTTATTTAAATGCTTTCTTTGGTAATTAAATGTTATTTTAATGATTGCGTACTCACATGATCACCTCACGTGTTAGTGGATGAGTCTAAAATTAATTCAAACTACTTGATAAAATTTCTTCTTAAAATGAAGAAGATTAGGTACCGAAATGGCACTAATTGGTTAATTAGTATAATTAAGTCCCTGACCCTAAATTCTCTAGTTGCGTAGGAAGTGGGGTATACTCCTATGCTTCACTTGGTTTCTAACCGACTTCAATAGGCTAGTGGTGACTCCTCATTGCGAAATTCTTAAGAACACCCTAATGTCACGCGAGGTATGAGCTTGGGAGAGTCCGTGCTTAATTATGGGCCTTAGATCCGTCCTTTAGACAATATCCCTAAACCTATATTCCTCTCCCGAGAGGTAGGTCGCGACACTAAGTTAAAAAATCGTGATGATATTTGGGTTTAAAAACTCTTGGTGAAGAACAAGAGAGAAGTATACAAATCAAAAGGTTATAAGTGGCATAAAATTTGAGTAGCTAAATGAATATAATGACTAGAGAGAGCATATGATCTCCTAAGAAGATGCATGAATAAGAATAATTATTTGATATATAATCATTGAAGCAAAAGGGTGAGGTCATGCATGATGTAAATTTATATGTTAAACTTATCATTAAAAATGAGGAAGATGTGATCAAGTAAAAACACTATATATGGCCACATTTAGGTTGCTTGATGAAGATATTTCATAAGTCATCAATATATTTTGTATTTGGGTAAATGACCAAGAAAACTAGTGTCCATTGTAAATACCAGTAAATCCAAAAAATATTTTGAACTCACTAAAATTATTGGTTTAAGGTAATGGATGTTAGAAGGTTCTTGACTTAGTAAATTTCTAACATGAAAATCCTTCGATATGCATACTCGAAGTATAACAGTCCCTAATAACAATCATTATTACGATACGTTATTCACCATCACTCTAAAAAATGAACCTATGTGCAAATGCTCAATAATTACATCCTAATGGAATCACATTCTGAAAATCACAGGTGCGGAAATACATTCTAGATCTTTCACGCACTATAAAGTCAATAATCCAATTGGAATTTCTACTTCTAACATTTATCGTCTTCATTTCCTACATATTAATAACTGATGTAGGAATTTTTGGATGTCACACATTGCAAGCCCCTTATTGAGAAGATGACTAATAAAACCATTGCTGGTAGAGTTGGATTGATGGTCTGTTCCTTTGAGCTTGGTTAACTATTGGCACAGCATTTTTATTCTTCGGAAAAGGTTATTTGAATGGGGGAGTAGAAATAATGTTGGTTTTTCTAGCAAAAGAGATGCGAAGGCTTATGGAACTAAGGGTGAGATGGCTTGCGATCGGCTTACCGAAAAATAGAGGAGGTTTAGGCAATCGAAGACTTGATGAATGGAATAAGGCTACTGTTTTGCATTCTTTGTGGCATCTCTTGTTACAGTCCCGAGTTAAACTTATCTCTTGAACGATTGTATAGCGCGAGTTGCAAAAGAAATGGTGGAGTTGAGGGGTTGGATTGGTAATGGTCAAAGAGCTTTATTATGGCCAGATCACAGGCATCCTTTTGAAATTCTTACATGGAGAATTTCCAAAGAAGGGAGATTTATGATTCCTCTCCTCATTCTAAGGCTAAAGTTGCTAATATCGCAGGATTCTTAGTGGATTTGGCCTTCGGCCAGGTTAGTCTTTGTTTCCATTCAGGCCTCTATATAGACTCGTTTTCTAACACAAATCGACAAGATTTATTGTTGTACCGGACTACTGCGTAGTAATTATGAGCGTTCCTGTTTATTTTTGTGAAGGTCTACGTTTTGCCTTGATGTGATGGTAGACCTTTACCACTCAAAACGGTTAATTTTTCTTTTTTTGGTAATATTGTGTGTGAAAGGATCTTAACATTTTAGCATAAACAGGTAAAATGAGAAGGAGTCAAGATTTCGACTTTCCAAAAATTTCAGAGTATCATAAAAATCTTAATGAATATGTGGAAAATGACTACATCCGTCGGTCTTCCTATAACAAATTTTCACCGCAAAACGAAATATACTTAGTTTGTCGACTTTCTTCTAAAGAAAAGTAAAACTTTTTTACATGAAGGAGAAAAAAAAAAAAAGAGACAATGTTCTACATGGCACCGGTCAGATTAAGACGGTAGCACCTGTTCGGGTCTAGCACTTGAAACCATGAGCGCCACGGAGTTATATCATGCATACGAGAAACAGAATTTCTAGCCTTTTTTTCTTTTTTGTCTTGATTAAGTTTCTTTTGAAGTAAGAAAAGGCCAACTTTCTCATATCAAGATCAGAACCCACCACCCAAGAAGGAAACCCTGGGAGTGAGTAAATGTAGACCCATATATCCTACCGGCAACTCAGCATGAGTTTTACCGAGCGCAAAGGTATTAGGCAATCCTCTATTGTTTGGAAAGCAGGCTTTCCTTCCCTTGAGGTGAATATTGATTATTATGTGCTATGCAGCGGATTTCAAGGCAACTGACCGTACATAACTATGAAATATACGGGTCTTTAACACATAACAGTAACGTCTCGGTGAAAACTAAGAGGGATTTTGCAGTCAATTCAAAAAGTAAGATTTTTGTGGAGCATGCTATAGTGGGGTGGATTGAGAGTTTGATAGGATGATTATAACCCCGAAAGGGAATTGATTTTACAACTCAATTGCAGCATAACAAACTTATTCTTAAGAATGATAGTACGACCATTGACTGCATGTTAGTATTATACAGTCTTAGGCCGAGGAGAAGCATCAACTATCAGAGTAAACCGTATTTTGCTGGAGGAGAAAGGAATATCATGGGGTAAAAATTGAGGCATTCCTAGTTAAACAAATACCTGATCGCTAAAGCTTTTGACAACTAAGATGGGGAATAGATTCGAGGAAGATCTGACATTACCGTCCTTGTTGCAGCGTAGTTAATAACACCATGGTCGACTCTGGTTTGCTGGAAGAAGAAGCTGTTGTAGAAACGCCTATCCTGACTGCAAAAGCCGGTTTTTTGGGAACCGGAAGAGTCGCACTTTCACTACCAAGCATGAAAACTGCATCTGACATCGTGGGACGATCACTCGGGTCTTCTTGCACACATAAAAGTGCCACGTTTATGCACTTCAAAACTTGATCTCTGTTGTAAGTTTCGTGGAGCACTTGATCCATCGAGTCCAATGCTTTATTGTCATTCCATAATTTCCATGCCTGCACAATTGAAGCTTCAGTACGTTCGGAGAAAAGGGCTATAGGAAGTGGATAAAGCAGAAGAAAGGGACAGCAAATGGACTGTATTCACATGAGTAAGAAGGCTCATTGTTCCTTCAGACTGATAGAAGCCCGTGTTACGTTTCCCACTAACAATCTCCAATATGACGACACCAAAGCTAAAAACATCGGACTTGAATGAGAAAAATCTGTCCAAAGTGTACTCCGGAGACATGTATCCACTGCATTGGGGCATAAGCATAATAAGTTAATTAAGCCATAGTTGAATCATTAAAGTTTCACCGCAGATATTAAAAGGTGATAATGTGGTAAGTGCCTTGTGTAGTGTCCAACAAATTCTTTATTCAGACGAAGATAAATGGTCATCTACAAAAACTTACTATGTTCCAATCACCCTTTGCATGTTTGCTTCAGTTTGTTTCGCCTCAAATTTACGTGCCAGACCAAAGTCGGAAATTTTAGGAGTCATCTCCTCGTCGAGCAAAATGTTGCTCGTCTTGAGATCTCTGTGAATGATTTGCAGCCTAGAATCCTGGTGAAGATAGAGCATTCCTCGTGCAATTCCCAAGATAATCTCAAAACGTATCTCCCAGGTCAACAACGAACACCTTGTTCGATCTGCCAAGGTTTTTATTTTAATTTGTGAAGGTAGCAAAGTATTTAAATCTTACTCCGTCAGACTGACTTAAAATCTTTATGAAGAGAAAGAGATTGTGGAGTGCTACTACCTATTGCAGCTATGCTCTGAAGCATACAAGGAAAAAAGGAACAGAAATAAGGTGCTTACCAAATATGAAAGAATCTAAGCTTTTGTTGGGCATGTATTCATATAGTAACATTTTTTCATCTCTTTCGACGCAATATCCTACTAATCTAACGAGATTTCGATGCTGTAATTTGGCAATCAAGACGACTTCATTCTTAAATTCCTCTAAGCCCTGTCCTGATCCACTCGATAGCCTCTTTACTGCAATTTCCTGTCCTCCTGGAAAAGTAGCCTGAAACAAAGTTAAGGAACGGATTACTTCATCACAGTGACCTCGTCAAAAGCCCCAGATAATAGAAGAAGAAGCCATTTTATTTACCTTGTAAACAGGCCCGAACCCACCTCTTCCAAGTTTGTTCTCATCTGAGAAGTTATTCGTCGCTTGTAAAATAATTTCTAAGTCAAAAAATGGCACTTCTATGCCTTTCTTATCTTCCTCCTCGAACTGGCGTGAATCCATCCACATTTTGATCCGTTTCTCGCTGTTGTATAGACGAAAGTCAAGGTTTTCCTGAGCGCTTTCCCTGCTCCCTGAAGTGCAACTCAAGTTACTAATTGTTTGCTATCTTATTATCGTATATCTAATAATGACAGATACAAAGTAGTTCGTGTTTGATTTGTGATCACCTTGCGTACTACCATGCTGCCTTCTCATGTAAAATAGGCCACCGAATACAAGGATGAAAATTGCAGCGATGGCTGGAGCAACTATATATACAGGTTTCACTTTCTGTCTTTTCTGCGACGATCCTCCTCCTTCAACGTTATTTAATAAGAAAAGAAAGTGTAAGTACTGTATTTCGGACAAAAGTGAACGAATAATTGTAGACACATGGAGTCACCAAGGACAGATATGAGGACTTCATAGTGCATGGTCACAATCCCTCTTTAGTCGATGAGAAAGAGCTAGTTAGTGCAAATTCAGCACTCTGTCATCACATTGCGTGTATGGACCATACTTGTGATTGTAACCGTGAAGGCAGATGCTATTGACTCCTCAACAGGGCAAACATATCTCGGGAATCTTGCGCAGGAGACAAATTATAGCTGTAACAGTTCTGGTTTCGAGCTCTTCTGGCATAACTATTATAAATTCAGAAAGCTGAAAATATAGACATTAACTGATTAAAATTTGTCAGTTTGCTTCTAGGAGTAACAAAATCATCCTAGGAGTACTCTAAATGATAGACCATGGAGATAGAAAATATTGATTTGGGGGCACGACAGAATCAACTATTATGGTGACCATCAAAACCTAATGGCTATGTTTCCTTCTAATTTGTTATTCATGAATACGGTAGCTAAGGTTGTGGGTCAATTCGCAAGATCAACATTCTTACCTAGAGAACAATTGACGCTGGAAAAATTCCAATTGAATCCCGAGTTGCATAGGCATCTTGTCTTTCCATCTAATGTATCCTTGCAAGTTGCTTGTGGCCAATTGCAGTCCTTGAACGAATTGCAGATTGGCTCGTTTGGAGTCCTCCACTCAATTTTCACTTCGACAACTCCTGCGCTGGAGCCAATCTTTCCTTCGATACACCCATCACTCACACTAAATGGCGAGGACTCGTCAAGTTGCTGCTTAATTTCCATCAAACCACTTGTGCAGTTGAATGCATCCTTGACTTGGATGGTAAATGTTCTAGTTTCTGGGGTGATCCTAGTGACTCTGTAGCGAACCTTGCGCCATTCAAAGTAAAGCTGTGTAGTGTTGTTGTCGCAGTGAAATGCAGAGTATAGTGGATCGCCACATCTCTGTCCCGTGCTTAAAGGGTAGGGGACGAAACTAGTGCCGCAAGTTCCACAGCTCCTCCCAGTAGATTCTATGAATGTCGACATTACAAGAAGATTAGCATCAATGCATATGCACATTTACCTACAATTGGACTCTAATCATACATAATTCTTAGTTGAAATTGGGATAGCATCATTTTTGGCCATATGCAGGTGGACTAGAACACTTGGTTGGAAGACGCTTGCGCTTAAGAAAAACATGTAGGTGCAGAAAATATGAGCAACGTTTCTAACTTTATCCAACCAGAAGCCATCGAAGTTAGCGAAAACGAAGTAAGTCACAGCACAAGTCAAAAGGTCACGAGCACAAATAATCTTGGAAAGGAAAAAAGGTCAACCCAAAAGAAAATTAACTTATGTCTGAAAGATGCACTCGGACACAGAGGTCACGACCGTCATGGGCAAGCTCTTGAATATTGTTGAGATAGTCCGACCAAGTGTAACAGGTTGAGGGGCTGCTCTCTGTCGTTTGGCGCGGGTCTTTCCAGGAGTAAGCCCGGAAGGAGTAAGCCTGGCAATTGCAGTCATCTAGACACTTTTTCCTGCATAGCTCCTCTCTGTCTGCCTGAAGTGGTGCCGAGTCCAGACTCCCTGTCCTCATCATCTTCAGAATCAAGAAATGATGAGCATTGTTGTTGCTACTCTTCCTGCATATCGCCAACTTCCTACTGCACCCCTCGGAGTAGTCCCCTGAGTTCCAATTATCTGGATATGCCGGCTCAAACCCTGGCAAGCACCTGCACATGGTCTCCTTGCCATTCTCATTGTTGCAGCTCCCAAACTTACCACATGCATCAAACACGCTGCACGGGTTCTTCGGCTCAAACCAGATTGGCTTCAACCTGTTTCTTGGCCCGAAGTATTGAATCTGGCCGTCATAGTTCATGACCAACCGGGTGTTGGAGACATTGTATGAATGCGGTTTTATGCTTTTGTAGATTTTTTTTTTGTCGGTGGTCACACTGTAGGTGGAATTGGAGAGCAGGAAAGAGATGAGACCGAGCATCTCATCCGCTTGCATGAACTTGCCCGAGACCCCACTTTTCCAGTGAGGAGACGTGCCCCGGCGCACTATTTCGTAATTGCTGGTGTCATCTTGATCCATTTGGAACGTGAAGTTCCCCCGTCTTGGGTCATCCTGGCTTGCCCAAGAAGTCAACGTGAAGTTTTCAGTCATCCGCATCCCTGGAAGGAATGTGTCTGTCGCTTGATCGAAGCTCTGCCAGAGAAATTCCTCTTTCCCGTCTTCAATCAGCACCAGATTCCCTGAATCGAGAAGTTTCACTAACCGGTTCGAAGAGCTTGGAAAATTGGTCAACGGGATCGGTCGTTTTTCATTCCACAGCTTTAGGTTGCCGTCCACGAGCCCAAAGGACGCGTTGGGGCCGGCGAGCGGCTCGTCCCGGTTGGCGACCCAGACGATGATCTTGGGGTCCGACCTGTAATACCATATTCCGACATAGCTCCTGGAGTAAGAGCTCCCATTCGGAGAGAAGAAGCCAAGCTCGAACCGCTCGCCCACGGACACAAGAGTGGTTCCACCTGGGTATGTGAGTGTGCCTACTGTTATGGTGTCTCCGCTCAAGCAAGACGGCAGGAACATCCAAGACAAGAGCAAGCACGTAAAGTAATTGGGGGCGTCGCATGGTAATAGCTGGAGTTCTTCGAATGGCGACGAGGTTAATGTCTCTTTGATTTTGGGTCGCCATTGTTCCACCATTCACTGCTATAATTCCTCATCCTCTATCATCATTCGGCGTAAGGTTGTCGGGCTTGTTTTTCTCTTTTCTTTCTTCCTCGGGAATATCACGTTTCAGTGGGTTCGATGAATTATTGAAATCATGTTCGTCCTTTTTGCCAATCGAAGAAAATCAATTCCCACACGGAACGTTGACTACGTCAGAAAAGAAATACCTCACAGGCCCGTCTAAAAGAAAATGAGCTGTTAATACCACAATAAATTAAAAACACTCACATAAGTATTTCTGTGGAGAAAATGTAGCCGTGAAATAAGTTCGTATCATTCCGTGTGTGTGCATGAGAGGGAGAGAGAGAGTAGAGATGGCTAATTGAGGTAAAGATGGTCCTTACTCTCTCCTTTGTCTTTTTTCCCCTTCCTTCCGTTCGCGCTCCTCTCTTGGCGAACTATGGACCTGCCCAAAGTCGTGAACTAATTGTGTTTATGGTGGGGCTGGGAAGTGGGAAACTCCTTACATGGGTTTTAAAGCTCGTAAGTCATGTCATGTACACACTTAATCTAAAATTGGACAAGTAGTTTGGACCTACTAAATTACAGACTCTCCATTAATAGAATTGTCACATAACAACTTACGTGAAAAATTTACCACACTAAAAAATGACACTAATCCATCCATCAATCCCTATCTCCATCCCATGTTCCATCTCTCACTGTCCTTTGAACAACCACCAGTGGAGCCACCATTGGTCCCCGTTATCAAACCAATTGACACCCCTAAGTCGCCGTTCAGCCCCTGTCATCTTCTCCATCTTCAGCTCTGCCTTGTCTCTCTCTACCGTTGACCAAGCAGCGTGTATCTCTCTCTCTCTCTCTCTCTCTCTCTCGCTCTCCCTGTCCCTCCGAGCATGTGCCCCTTCCCATTGATGGGGGCGGTGAGAGACCTCCAAATTTGGAGCAATGACTTTGAGAGACTGAGAGACATGCCCCAATCTTTACTTCCCTGACATTCTCTACATCACCCAAATTTATGGTGACTATTTGTTCTTCTATCAACGGCTTTGATTCTTCATGTCCATTCCATTCACGCTCAATCCCTTTCTAATCATCATCGGTGTCATCAGAACCTAAGAGACTTTCTCCATGCACATTCGGGTCACATGAGTCCTTATCATGATTATGCATAATGTAATGCCTGTGATGCAATGAGATAAGTTAGAGCATGTCAACAATAATAATGATGCATGTCGTTTTCGAAGAAAAAAAATTGAAATATTTTTTTTTTTCATAAAAAGTTTTAAGAACTCCTCCTCATATCCTTGGATTTCCTCTCCCTTGCAAAACAGACAAACTAGGGAGCATGTAGAGGCCCAGGCCTTAGTGACCATCATAAGACTAGTTTGATGTGCTTCTACATATTCTTAATAAAACATGCATCTATTTTATTGAATGAGAAAAGATAAGGCCGTATTTTAACACACACCACCCTTGACCAACGGCTCAAGATTAGGGCCGACCATAATTCACGTGACAAACAGTATAGACAATAAAGAAATAACTACGAGATCCCACGCAAGGGAAATGGCATAAAATAGAAAACTAGGCTAAACGAGAACCGTCCTACTCTGGAGGGACAGCTACGACTTCAGATGACTCAGCTTCCTCACACGCCAAGATGGTGCATATGACGTCCTCTTCGAACAGCTCAGTCACATCATTGATGGCCCCCTTTTCCTCGGATAGCATTCTTGGAGGTCCCGAAAATGTCTCTTCTAGCAACAGGGGAAAAGGCTTCTGACTACCCCCGCTTTCCTCGGTTCAGGCAATGCGTTCACCTTGGTCTCCGTACCCACTTCGGCCTCCTCGGGCACTTTGACCTCTCTGTCTTCCATGGTTTCCTCGATTGCCACGGCCACCTCACTTGCTATGGCCTCCTTGCCCTTCAACATATCCTAAGCCTCTTCTATTCGAGTTTTTACGAACTTCGATGGGCTTTCGCACGCCCTGGTCATGTGATCCAAGGCTCTCTCCAGGGTTATATCTGCTTGCTAGCATGATTTTTCCCACCACTATGGCCGGCTTAGGCAATTTAGGGGCTTTTATGAAAGAACCCATAGGCACATAAATCATGGATACCAGCTTGAGGGTTTGAAAGCTTGATTCCTTAATACACTTAGGCTTCACATAGGAGATGGTTGTCTCGTGGTAGACAGAACGACACTCGCCATGTGGATCCATGGCCTCTCTAGTAGAAAATTGAAAGCGCTCGATATGTCCAACACTTGAAAGAAGACTTGGAAAAGCACATGGCCAATTAGCAGCTCAAGTTCAATCTCCCCTATCGCCTCCTTCTTCATCCTGTCAAAAGCCCATCAGTCGACTTGCCAATGCGGATTCTCCCAGGATCAATGCCAAGACGGTGGAGTGTAGCCAACGGGCATATATTGAGTGTAGAACCATTGTCGATGAACACTCTATAGACAAGAGTGCTCTTATGCTTCACTGAGATATGCAGCGCTTTGGTATGATTATGACTATTGGGGGGAAAATCCTCATTAATGAAGAAAATTTGATCTTTTGGTAGAATGGCCCTAACAAACTCTTCCAATTGCACTTCATCGATTGTTTTTGGCATGTGTATCTTGTTAAGGATCTTTAGCAATATGGCTCTGTGCTTCTCAAAGGATTTGAAGAGCTCTAGGAAAGAGATTTGAGCCAGCAACTTTCGTAGTTGGTCCACTACATTTAATTCACTGGATTTCATTATAGCCAGGAGTTGTTTCTACCTCTTCCTCAGTTACGGTCTTCTTTTCAACTCATTTATCGGGTGCATAACAGCGGCCCAATTGTGTGACTGCGTCTACCTCATTCGTTCCATTATTCCAAGTTACTACTTTGGGATCGAATTTGAGAGGGTGCTCTAACACTATCATTCTGTCTTCCTCCTAGGGTAGCAATTCAATTGTGATTGGCGTCATGCTCCCTCCTATGACTTCCATCATCAACAACTCCTCAATCATGAGGTCAATCACCATGGGCTTGGTGAGTTCCATCTAGACATTACTGGCGAGCTCCTCATCAAATAGTTCTATTCCCATCGGGGTTATCATAGCTACCACCATTTCCTTGTATAGTGCTGGTGTCTTTGGAACACTAGTCACAACCTTCTTTGCCTGAAGAATAGAAGCAAGATTGCAAAAAGATTAACAGAATGATGATGGCACTATCAAGGACACGGACCTCTCTTCCTCTTCTCTACATCGGATTACCCCCATGGCTACCATTTTGCAAACATGGTTTAGTTTCTCCTCTATGGTCACATCTTCCTCATCTTCATAGTATCCAGCCAACATTAAGAACTCATATAACTTGGAAGCATCTACCACTAGAGGTCGTTGACCTGCCCACGTCTCCTCGAAGATCGAGTTCACTTCCTCTACATGATTTGATAGGGGGTTCTGCTACATGTTAAGCTGAACTTCCCTTAAAGTCAAAATACCCTTATCTACCAGCAATTGGACCTTGTATTTCGGCATGTAGCAATTATCTACGTCATGCCCTCTCTCCCCCATATGATACTCGCATGTTTTAGTTACATTATATTTGGCAAACTTCGCAAGGTTATTCCTAGGTACCTCTTTCGCAACCATCGTCTTTTCTAGAAGCATGAGCAACAGCTTTGACAACGGGCACAATAGTGTGGAAAATTCCCTTCGAATGGGCCTCTTGCCCTTGTCATATGCCCGAGACAAGTTCCCTTGAATGACTACAGGATTATGCGCGGGTGTTGAAGTTGGCCTAGGGAGAAGCGGCTCTTTCACAAGCGCTACTTCAACCGCAGTCTCCTTATCTTTCCTCATCGGGAATTTTTTAGTGCTTCCAATAAGTATCCTTCCCTTCATAATTGCCCATTCGACTCCTTCACCCACGTCTATCAATTGTGAAAACGTCTGGCATCTTGAGTATATTAATCCTTAGAAGTATTCAGGGGGCAATGTCATGAGGAATAGCTGCTTCATCTCCCTCTCATTCAAGGCCGGCTTCATCTGTGAGGTCATAGTTCTCCACCTTTGCGCGAAGGCCTTAAATAACCCATTCATCTTCTTTTCTATGCGGATCAACTCTTCCCTCGTGGGAGCGAGCTTAGTATTAAACTTGTATTGCTACGGAACTCATTGGCTAAGTCTTCCCAACTAATGAACTCTTTGATGTCTAATGCAATGAACCATGTCAAGGTGATGCCATCTAAGCTATCTTGGAACATGTGAATGAGGAAGGGCAAGTTGTCAGCATAGCAAGCCATTTTCCTCAAGTAGTACCTAAGGTGAGTCTTGGGGCATCCTATTTCGTCATACTTCCTTATAAATTCAGGCTGTTGGCAAGTCTTGAGGAATTTCGTCTTGGTATACGGGGACAGCTTATCAACTCATTTTAGCTCATATCCTTGCAAGGCGCACAATTGCTCACCCATCTTAGCCAGGTGTTTTTCAATCTCTTCATCTAAGTGAGGTGTTGGTTCTTCCTTTAGAGGAGGATCCAAGTTGACGATGATTGGCGTGACAAAATGAGCTTCTTTGGTAGTTTCCTTTCCAGAGGGGTCAGCGACGTACGGGCATCCCGTCAACGGGGGAGCGTGTCCCGATGACGTAGGAGTGGATGTCCCAGTGACAGCTACGACGGGGGGGCTCTTTAAGCTTTTGACTTATCTCGAGCATCATTGCGGTAAGTCAGCCGGTCCTCCATCTTGGCTATGCACTTGTTGGTGTCCTTGTTCTCCATCCTGACTTTCGTGCAAGTGCAAATCGGGGATTTCTGCTTGGCCATGTCGACGATCGACAAAAGGCGACCGATTGACTAGTACCTGATTAAGGGTAGATAAGCATATATAAGCACAAGAAATAAACAGGCAATCGGCCCATGACAAAGATCTAACCACCCTAATTCGTTCGTTTTATTGAAAGCAAAGTTATTACATAACATAGGAAAAGACCCGAGGGAGAAAACCTAAACATCGAAGCTATTTTGAAAACGGAAAGACATGACTCTTAACTTCCAACATTAAGACATGAGACAAAACTCCTTAAACATTCTTAGTGAAGTAATGTATGTGGCAAGGGGCCCACTATATATTACGCTTGACTCGATCTATACTAATGAGGGACAACTTTCGCTTGTGGTAACCCACTAACTCAGGTCAACTTAGAGGCATGCTCCTCGAGCTCCCTTTTGAGACGCTTGATCTTAGCTCGGTGGGTGATCTTCAGTGGTACATTAGGAATCTTCGAACATAGGTTCTTCGGAATCTTGTGCTTGAAGATGTACTCTATCGAGGCATAGTGGGCCCTCTCTTGCCCCTCCAACTCCCCTTTGGGCGACATCAGCTTTCGGGGGTGGCACATATCAAACATCGACTTGATCAGCACGATGGAGTCCTTGTGGCCTTGACATTCGTTGGGGAAGTCTATCTTGAGCAGGTCTTCCTGAATTGTCGATGGGAGCTACTGAACCTTTTGGAATTGGAGGACAACTCAGGTCAAATAATATTTAGTGACTCTAGTGATTCCCAGCAAAGGAATAGGTCTGGTGAGCCCGCACATGAATCGTGTTTCATGAACTCGAAGCCATTTAGCATGCCATTGGAAATCCTCAAGGTCAAGGTTGGTCATGAAAACTAACCACTCAGAATAATGATAGTCTATGGCAAATTTTTTGCTATTTCTAAACTTCAGGATATGGTGGCTAGCGTTAGAAATGTCGCTCACGGCCATCAAGCTACCGAACCCCTTAATGTGAGATAACTAAACTTGCAAGAGTTCAGGAGGAGCATGTAAAGCTTTGTCTTTGTTTTCTTAAAACGAGTAAGAGAAAGAAAAGTTTTAGCCAAGACGGCATTAACAAAGCCATTTCTCATACATATTTCATGAACTACCCATACTATGGAGGGGTTAATAGCATTCCTACAATATGGGAATATCATGAACCCGAAGAAAGCTAGCAAGAAGATCCTATTCTTTTGGAAAGATGAACATTTTGAAAAAGTTCATTTAGAAATGAAAACGGACGGGTTTTGCGATTGGCTTTCAAAAATTTTCTCATGTCCTCTCTCTTAACCCTAAGGAACTTAGATAAGGTTGATGCGTGCTCAATCCCTATGGGTGGGCTAACTAACTCTGACACTAGGGGTTTTCCAATGGCAACACTGTATTCCTCCAAGGTTGGAGTGAGTTCGTGGTCACTGAATATGAACGTGCAAGTCTTAGGACACCAGACATGTGCCAAGGCTTGCATGACACCATAATGAGTCTCTATCTCTAATAGGGGAGTAGTCGTCCGACATAAGATCACGCCCAGTCACGGCTAGTTGGATCTAGCCCATCCCATCATGCATGAAGCTCGACTTTCAAGGCGGAAATGATGCGAAGCTTGGGTACCACAATCATATACCAACCAAAGTTACGACCGACTTAATTTGTCATGGACCAACCAAAGGAAGAAGAATATGCAAATTATGAGTAAAAGGGGTCGAAAAATTTACCCTACTCATTGAGTAGTAATGCCAATGACGTAGACATGTGCATGGGGCGGTGGTTCGATTTCTACTCTAAACGCCCAAAATGGAGCCATAGGATCATCGGACCGAGCTAGCATGATCGCCGCTAGGTCGTGTTTCTCATGACTCCAACTTCATCAAAGAGCCAACCCATGTTGTGTGGTTACAAACCAAGGTAGGGACCTTTTGACATCAAGAATGAAATTTTGAGGTTGAGATAGGCGACTTGTACTACATAGTTATAGTCTGAGTGGTATTGACCTCAACACCATCCTAGGTGATCGTATGCGGCATAGGTCCAACGACAGGTAGTATGTGCCACAATGTAATGTAATGCAATGAACACATGCATAACAATTTATAAGCAAGCAACATTTCATACGTAAATAAACTATTCATTTCTACCCCCTACAAATCAAATGTTAATATTTACTTCCTCTTATACCTCACATTCTACATAAACATTTAGCACCTGACACGTTAGGGACGTACCTTGGATCCTTGCTACCAATCAAAAATGCTTTTTGAACAAGATCAATATCGACCTAAGTCCTCTAAGGTCTAAAACTCCTCCCTAGTAGAGTCGCCAAGCTGTCGCGACCTACCCCTCAAGAAGGAAATAGGTTTAGGAGTATTGCTTAAAGAACGGACCTAAAACTCATGATTAGACACAGGCTCTTCCTAAACTCCTACCTCATGCGACATTGGGGTGTTCTTAAGAATTTCGCAATAAGGAGCTACCACTAGCATATTAGAGTCGGCTAGAAACCAAGTGAGGTATAGGAGTATACCTTACTTCCTACACAACAAGATAATCTAGGCTCGAGAACTTGATTACATTAATCAACTTATTAGTTCCCTTTCGGTACCTAACCTAATTCGATTATCAACTAATATGTTCAAACGGCCTTGATCTTTCGATCATGATCCTAAAGGCAATTGTCCACTAAATGAGCATGCAAAAGTTTCTTGTTAATCTCATTCTCATTAAAGTCTAAACTAACTCCAACCTATTTTTAAAAAGGTAATTAATAAACGATTTGCTAAAAAACAATGTTAATAAAACAACCAAGGTCCTAATTGTAGTAAAATTTACCATGTACAACTAAACATTCACAAACATAATTAAGTATACAAATTAAACATACTACATAATCAATGTGAGAACAAACAGAGGCTTAACCAAATCCCCGCATTTTTAATTTTCGAAAGAAAATATATTTTTAAATAATATATATTATTTTTATTGAGCTAGGGTTGGGTTCAGTTTTACCGAGCTCGGGTTTGACCTAGTACCTGCTCGAGTGGGATAGGCCTAACTAGGGCTGGTCAGGCCTTTGCTTGGCTTGGATAGGACCCCAATCGACAGGCCCAATATCCCCTGCAAACAAAAAATAGCTCCACGCAAGCCTGTAGTTTAAAAAAAGGCCTAACGAACTACCCAGGCTAGGAGGCCTATGGAGCGAATGGGCCAAATAAGCCTAGTTTCGGCCCGACTTAGCCCACCTCCCTTTTGCTCCACGACTGCCTGACCATGGCGGGGGAAAACGCAATGACGACGTTCGATACAAACTTGATCCAACTAAGGTGTGATGGTGTCGCCTCAGTCAAACAGGGCGCAACACAACTTCCGACTAGACAGTGGCGCCACTCCGATGGATGACCGACCCGGCTGGAGCTTTACACAAAGGGGTGAAAATGGGGGTTTCGACTGGGCATTTTAGCGAACAGGTTGAGTGTGCCAGTGATCCTAAAAGCCTTTGGCTCAGCTGAGGCCCAAGTGCAGATCCAAAACTTCAGAGAGACATGCCAAAACATTAAGAAACACAAGGGAGGATGGGTGGTGACCGGAGCTCGCTTGAACTGATAAGGGTGAGCTCCGGCAGGCTCGGTATCACAATATGCACACCAAGTGTTTGACAGAATGCCTACCTGAGCTTCGGTCAGCGTTGGTTAAGTGGCTCATCGGCGACGGTAGGGTGTCCAGAGGACTCTCCTTCTCCTCAGCTTTCTTTTCAAGCCCTATCCTCCCCCTCTTCCTCCTATTTCTACTTTCTCCCCCTCTTATTCCCCTATGTTTCCAGCCCCTTCTCTGTTTTATCCCTCTCCGATTGGTGCGCGTGGCTTCCCCCAACTCTAACTATCCCTGCTAGGCTGATCCCCGACTACCAACTCTAGTCAAATGCACCCCCTGCCTCTTTTACCTTTGTCCTTTGTTACTACATTCTTTTTCTTCTTTTTGCAAGTCTTATGTGCGAAGGCCAGCTTGGAGGAAGAAGACAAGCTAGGGAGAGCAGGCCGGGACAAAGAGAGAGGGAGGCTGGGCCAGGCTGCGCGAGAAGGAGAAGAAGAGAGGATGGGCGAGTTGGGCCAAGGTCAGATTCGGCTCGACCCGGCCCCTCTCACGTTTTTTTTTAATATGTATTTAAAAAAACAATTTAGGTGTCAACAGATACTAGTCAATGGAGAGGACAAGTATCTTGAGTCAATAATTTAGTGAAAATATTGATAATCCATGAAAAAGACGAGAGATGGCAAATTACAAGAGAATTGAGAGAAACTTGTCTAGAACAAATAATGGATCACAACGTGATTTGTCCAAGCATAGAAAACTGTTTAGGCCCCCTAATTGTAGAAGATCCGTAACTCGGTTGTTTTAAAATTAAGTTGAAAATTAGTCGAAAATCTGTTGGTTGCATACACACACAAAAACCATTGGGCAAACCCTAGTGGCCACCCTTCCAACTTGGAAAAGGAAATTGGGGAGTTCGAATCTCCACCTTCTCAGAGGAGTTGGGGTGACGACGATTTAGTTTTAGGAGTAGGTTTCGACTCCCACTTACGCTCGCAAGAAGATAAGGCAAAAGTTTGAGAGTGAGTGTTAGAGTAGGAATAAAGTATAACCGACAAAAAAAAAAAAAAAAAATACACACACAAAACTTTAAAATTTTGTTTTGCACAAACTATAAGCCGGAATTGAGTTCTATTAAATCCTATGGTACCCTAAATTATTAATCCCCGTAGGTTCTCACCTAGCAATTTCTAAATTGAATCTCGTAGTTTCAGTTTTATATAATTTCGAATTTGTGCCCCAATTAAAGAAACTACTCCCATTAGAAGAGAAAATAACTTAAATCCCTACCGAACGTTACGGGTCAAAGTAAATTCGACTGGCGAACCCCCAAAACGTGTATCTCTTTCCTTTTTTTTTTTTTCCTTCCTTTCTTTTCTCTTTTCACTTTTCCTTTTACTATCTCTCTCACTTTTCCTTTCCTCTTTATATGAACGCATCGTGCGTCTTTTCTCTCTTCGTTGCTTTTCCTTTCCTCTTTATAAGAACGCGCACTTTCTTTTCTTCTTCTTCTTATCTTTTTTCTTTTACCTTTCTGACCTTTGACTCGTCAAAGTCCAAATAATACATGTTGAGTACAAACACAATGACCTAGTAACGTCAATACGGCAATCTCCACGTGGCATTAACGTTAGATGTAGATTTGTTTAGCTGAAAATAAACAAGAGCTAGTTGTGTTGACAATCGACTTTCTTAGTCATAGTTATGAGAAAAGATCTTTAGGATTGTCCTATGAGACTCAATTAACCGTAATAGACACCCGATTAATTAGACCTTCATTTTTAATCTAGTAAAATAAAAAAAAGATACAAAATGTACTCTTGTCATGTGATTAATTCTCCCCTGACGGAGAGGTCTCGCTAACTTGTCAAATTACTACGAAAATCTTCATAATGTAAATATAAGACAAAAGGTTTCATATAATATGTCGCAAACATCGCCTCTAGTGGTTGCTATGCCTGCATTATGATTCGAAATTCACTAGACTAATAGCACATAATACTCTCTTCAGACACGTTGGCAAAGGGCATAAAGTCTCGGCTAGACTAGGATAAGCGTAGGGGGGTGAAAGAATACTAAAAAGAAAATAATTTATTTATTTATCTAGCCTCGCTATTGAGCTGATTAAAGTTCAAACTCTCTCGATTTAGTGATAAGGAAAACTAACTCAGTATATCCATTTTGGATCAATATATAACCATAGGTTTAATTAAGGATGTGAGATGAGTTAATTAATTGTGATGGGAAAATAAAAGTAAAGTTAATTAATTCAGAGGACAACAATGCTTTTGTCCAATTTACGATAAAAATATTGCATTTGTACCATAATTTTTATGTTAATACAAGTTAGACTCTTCAAAGGAAATGGAGTAACAAAAAACGAAAGGACTGACATAGCTTTTCATAGGTATACGTATAGCTTTCCAAACATCAGGACCTTCAATCATTGCATGTGGTAGTGCGGGGGCGTCCACGGTCGACGTCGAGCCAGGTTGTCTCCTTGAAACGACTAGCGAGTGCCTTGTCAGAAACTCAAAAGAAATAGAAAGACTATGGCTGCGCATAATAAAATTTTCTGAAATAAATTGATTTTACTTTAAATCAATTTCTTAATTTCTATTCCCCCAGACGAGCTTTTCGAAGAAAGTTAAAACCCGTTTGATAACGACTCAAAATTTCTATTTCGAAATAAACTGTTTGATAATCAGAACAAAATTTCTATTTTAAGAATAGAAATTGATTAGATAACAATATAGGAAATCCTCAAATACAAAATAATAGTCAAAATAATAGTAAAACAACATAGGAAATCCTCAAATACAAAATAATAGTCGAAATAATACTAAAACAACATAGGAAATCCTCAAATACAAAATAATAGTCAAAATAATACTAATACATTACAAAAGTTGAAAATACAATTTCATGAAATTTCGGCATATTATTATCCCTTGCCATTTTATTAGCAATTGTTTTCCTAAGCGTATTTATTTGGTTTCCTCCTCGGTCAATGTATCATTTGCAAGCTCATCCTGCATAAGTTCAGACAAGTACTACGGAAGCATGAATATAGGTGCCATCAATGGCGCCTATATAGCCTTGTCATTTGATCAAAAACTAGTATTATACAAGATTATCAACAAAATAAAATTAATGGTGTAAAGGAATATATGAGAATTCTACCTTAAAGTAACGTTTATGGTTAGGAACCAATTGGGGGAAGGTCGGTTTATTTTGATTCTTGAATTGAATCAATCCAGTTGCTCATCCCTAATTTCTTTATTGTTGCTCAATGAACCTTTAATGGCCCTTACATAGCAAAAGAGAGATTTTCTTGAATCTCTTGCCTTCGAATTAAAATTCAAGATTGTGTAACAATCTAATTATTTTGATTTTGCAAGAATTTTTAATTCGTAAAAAAATAAGGTTAATTTTTTAGGCACGCTTTTTATTCATCTATTACGTAGTTAACTTTTTCTTCAACTGGCTATGCGCGTGCCTTTTCTAGGAGGAAAAAGCCATATTTTTTTTTTAAAATAAGCATTTAAGAACTTTGGTCGTTTTTGAAAATTGGGGACCCATTCGATTGACTTTCATCCTAAAGAGGAAGTTATCAAAAAAATTGAAAAAAATGCAAAAAAAAAAAAAAAAAAAAAAAAACAAGAGCAAAATAAGAAAAAGAAAATTAGCAATAATTTGTGAAGTTATGGTTATGAGTGAATTAAGTTAGCAAGAAAGCGCATGGTTCTTTTATATGGTTTGATTTCAGTTTCTGATTTTTATTTTAAACTGAAAAATTAAAAATTTCAATTTTCGATTTCTTCAATTTCTCTATTTCGGAATAGAAAATGTTTTAGAAATAGAGAAATCGATTGCATTACCAAACAGATTGCTCCAAACCTTCAAGGAATAGAGAAACAAAGAAATCGAGAAACAAAAATTTTGTCATGCATGTAAGAAGTTGCATAAAAGAGTCTTTTTAGGGCAGAAATTTTGGAGGGAAAAAATATAGTAAAAACTGATATTTTAGTCAATAAAACACGCGTGCATTCAATTGAAACTTCATACTATACAAACAGAGTGATATCACCTCTTATGTTTACAGTAAAAGTTAAACATAGAGATAACAATTCAACCTACATAAAAAATTGTGAAAAAAATCTCTAAGGATGCGTTTGAGAACGATTCCGTTCTTAAAACCGATTCTAATTAGAAATGATTATTTTTTATTTTGTTCCCCGGAACCAATTCTGAGTAAAAAAACCCGTTTGGTAACTGTCCAAATTTTTTTATTCTGGAATAGAATTGCATTTGATACCGTGCTAATTGATTCGTTCCAAATTAATTTCTTTTGATTTTTAAATAATTTTTTTTTTACTTTTTTACTTTTTTACTTTTTTTCTTTTATTTTTTTTCCTTCTTTCCTATTCTTCTTCTTCTTCTTCTTCTTCTTCATGTGGCCGGTCGCCGGACCAGCGATCGGCCAGACGAGGGCCGTGCTCTCACCGGAGCGTCGCCGCCCTCGTTGGCCGAGCCTTGCCGTAGGCCGGGCGAGCCTCGCCGGTGGCTAGGCAAGCCTTGCCCGGCTAGGCGACTGGGCGAGGCCCGGCCTCGTTGGTGGCGGGCTTGCCTCCGGCGAGCTCGCCGGACCGGTGACCGGCGGCGGCGGGTGGCGGGTGGCGGTGGACTGTGGCGCGCCACAGCGGATGGCAATCGCGGAATGACGGAAGGGAAGAATGAGAGTTTCACTGTTTTGATTCTTTTTTTGATTCTCGGACGAAGAATCATATTTTTTTTATTCTTAATTCTCTTCCCAATTTGTTCCGGGGAATAAAAATTTTACTAAACACGATTCTCGTCCCAAACTGATTATGGGAATAAAAAATCAGAATCAGACACTGTTTGACACATTGCCAAACAAGTCCTAACTGGTTAGTTCATGGATACCCTGCTTGATGCTAATTAGTAAAATATACTGTGCCATAATTTATTGTTCGCGTTATGCTATTTGGTATGCTACTTAGTACTGCCTTTCTAACTAGTCAACAGGGAGGAAGACTATTTCAAGTCGATGGTTTTGTGAAAATATCAGTGATTGGTGAGAAACATGAGACATGACGAATCACAATAGAATGAAGAGCAGGTGTGTCCCAAACAAATGATGGTGAATCACAGAGTGATTTGTCCCAAGATAAAAAGCCATGCCGGACTTGTCCCATCCTTCCCTACCTTTTTTAAGTTGCTGGAAATAGGCGTCTTCACTTGCCTTATTCCCATGTTCGTTCCTTTCCATTGGCATTATCCTCTTCTGCTTTTGCTAGCGAGACATGGGCCTAGGCATTGTCTGGAGAGACTAGACAGAAAGATATACTGGAATTTTTAATATACAGCAGAGATTCAATACCTCACTATTTTACCTTTTGCTGGTGATTTGATTAGAGCCCTCTTGTGATATTGATGTGACTCGTGTCGATGCCTCGCGGTAAACTTGTGATTGGTAATGGTGACCAAACTTTCTCATGATGCCGAACAAGAGTGAATCACGTGATTCCTCTCTTGGTCCTACCAAAATCTTCATAATCTCGATGAAAGGTAAACTTTTGTATCTTATGTTGTTTATGTCGCCTTTCCAAATTGTGACACTCGCATTATCATTTGCCATTCGCCCAACTACTAATGTGGAATACCAGTGGCATGTTGTTGACGTTGAAGTCTGCTGACAACCACCAGTGAGAGAATATTATCAAAGAAAAGAGCTCAATTTGTTTAGATAGTGTCATTGTAACTAAGTTCTTTGAGCTGGTTTAAGTTCCGATAGATACCCGTCTTGATCAACATACTACCACAGATCTAATCAAGCACTAGAGCTGAGTTGATTAATTGTGATGAAGGAAGGAAGGTGAACGTTAATCAATTAAGAGGATCACAATGCTTTTGTGCAATTTAGTAGGAAATTATGGCATTTGAACCAAACTTTTTTTTTTTTTTTAATGTTTGTTCAAGTTAGAATTTTCAAAGGAAACAAAAAGGGGGCCGACATCTGGAAATATTAGGACGCTCAAGCATTGAATATGGTAGCGCCCGTCGAAAACTCAAAGGAATAGATAGACCGTATGTGTAAATAAAAGATGCTTGTGATTCCCTTGCTTCACACGTCAATTTAGTTATTGACTCAATGAGGCATGTTCTCCACCGATATCGGACCCCGCGGAACAGGAGGGAGATGCAAAAACAATGTAGGTGACGACAAGAGTGTGGGCCTCTACATGTTTTGCACATGTCTAAAGCGAACCACATAAAACAATTCCACGGGAAGAAAAATCCCACCAGAAGAAATCACTTTTTGTCATTCTCTCCTGGAATTTGAGCGCGAAGGTTCCGTCTCCAAGACTTTAATAAAAGGTGTCAACGACAGACGAGTCGTGTGCCTACGGTGAGCATGGTTATAAGGTAAGATCAAGATTTTAACAACCAGAATAGTGGGAATCGGTATGATTTCAAGTTCTAGAATATACGGGATGAGTTCCAAATTTCAAAAATTAAATAATCTGTTCCGACAGGTAAGTTTCAAATTTTTGTGTTTTTTTTCTTTTTTCTATATCTTCACATAATCTTGCGATTTTTATGATGTCTAATGAGTTTCTATTTCCAGCAATATTCATAACTAAGACTTTTTTTTATTAATATTTTATTATCTTCGTATGTCTAAATACGAGTTGTGATCAATAGATTGTAACAAATTGTGGTTATTAAATGTGATGATTCACTGCAATCGTTCAATTAATAGTAGAGGAGGAACCTAATAAATCTTGAAATTTGTGATAGAGTAGATCTCAAGTTTTAAAAATTAGGAAATTCGTTTCATTAGGTAGATTCTAAGTTTTAGTTGGAATATGGATAGAATTTGAAACTACTCACCCTTATGTGTGCCCTCATATTGATGTTAATTGAGTCATAATTTGGTTACTTATAATAAAGTAATAGGTCATAAATTTGTTTAAACATTATGGGATTGTTAAATGGGTCGGGTTTATAGCTTATGCAAACCCAATCCACTTCTATGGCTCTCTCATCATTCGATCTTGCATTTGCTCACTTCGCACTTCCACTTCAGTTTGGGTGTGAGCTTTTATAAATTGAATTCAATATGGAAATGATTTAACAATAAGAGTTTAGTTGGGTATGAGTCACTAAATTTGCATCGAGTAGAAAAATGGCTCAAAACAAATTAAATAAGCTTATTTAGATTGAACCATTTTCGACCCGACTCATACTTAGTCCGACCCACTTGCTTGATGGGTTTATATCTTCCAAATTTTCCTCTTTAGATGATGTCGAAAGTGAGCAAAGATAGCAAAATTAAACACATGGGGACCATTACGAGTTTCCAACCACCTTCCAAAGGGACATTGGACATGTGGCGAGCCAGCGGCGTTTCGCAGTAAGTGCTTGGGGTTATAAAGTGATTCACTGAGAAGAAGGACAAGGCGCCAACCTTGGACGCGCTCAAATTTTAGGAGAGCACGACGAATGGTGATCTCTTCGGATGGTATTTTCTTTCCTCGCGGAGACGTTCCTGTTCCTGTTGTTCGTCCCGCACATGTCCAAAACATCTAGAAGTCAACGCTCTTGTTGTCGTCGCCTGCGTCGGTTTTGCATCTCCTGCCTGTTCCGCGTGGTCCAGTCTCGGTGGAGAATGGACGCACCATTAAGTCGGTAACTAAAATGTACGTGCGAAGAAAGGGAATCACAAGCAAAAGCGATACCCAACTGGCCTTTTTACTTTATTTCCTTGCCTCAAAACTTTCTGCCCAAAAGACTTTTCAAGCAACTCTATCGACACATACAGTCTGAACGTCCCGATATTTTCCGTATCGGTCCCTTTTCTATTTCCTTTGAAAAGTCTACCTTGAATACGCGTTCCAAACGAGAAACAGGTTTGTTGGTTCAAAGGCCATAGTTTCCTGCTAAATTGAACAAGAACATTGTGACCCTCTGAATCGATTAACTTTACCTTTCCTTCCTCAATCACAGTTAATTAACTCATCTCCTATGCTTGATTAGATCTATGGTTGTATACTAATCGAGATGAGTATATTGAGTCAGTTTTCCTCGTCTCTAAATTGAGGTGATCGAAACTTTAACCAGCTTAACGAACTTAATTAGTCACAACGACACTATTTGAATATATCGAGCTTTTTCCTTTCATAATATTCTCTCGTTGGCCATCAGGAGAGGACTTCGACTTCGCCGACATGCCTCTGGTATCTGTGTTATTAGTCAGATGAATTTCAAATGATAAGGTGGGCGTCACAATTTGGAAAGTCAATGTAGGCGACATATCACACAAAGAGGCATGAACGGAAACAAGACAATCTAACTTCATTGAAGGCCAAATTCACTAAGAATACCAGGTGATATTAATAACTTTACCCTTAGAACCAAGAGAGGCATCATAAATCACCCTCCTAGGGAAATTCTCCATGAATTAATTTCCAAAGGATGCCAGTGGTCCCACCGTAAGAAAGCTCTGTGACCATTACCAATCACATCCCTCAGCTCCACCATTTCTTTTGCAAACCACGCTCTACAATTCTTCAAAAGATAAGGCCCAACCCAGGACTGGAAAAGGAGATGTCACAAAGAATGCAAAACAGGAGCCTTATTCCATTCATCAAGTCTTCGAACGCCTAAACCTCCTCCATCGGTAAGCTGAACCTGGACCGACTCATCCTTAGTTGCGTAAGCAAGAATTACCATACGTGAGCTCTAATCCCCTTTAAAAAGATTAAATTAAAAAAAAAAAGCAAATATCATCAAATCACCAGCAATATTTTCTCAGCCGGTGATCTCGGAGCACCAAGTCAGCATGCTCCCAACCAATCAGAAAATTCCATGTAGCTCTGCGTCAGCTAGTGATCCCATTGCTGTCCCGCATAAAAATATAAAATTTCTCTTTCTTATTTAAAAATTTTCCCATAATTATAGGTTTGCCCAAATTAATTGCTGCCCACCTACTGCAGAGAGATGGAGATATTTCCCTTTTCTCTCTCCTCCATTTTCACCTTCTGAAGGAGGAAGACCTTCCTCTCTCCTTCCTCCATCGTGAATTCAAAATTTCAGGTTTGCTTGTCTTTGCTCTCTCCGGTGCTCGCTTGCTCTCTTCTTCGACGCTCGCTCACTCTCTCGTTGGGAGTCACTTCTTTGCTCTTTGCTCCGGTGCTCTTTGGATCTCACTATACAAAAATCCAACAAGACTTCATCGTCCTCTCGATCTCCATAATAAAAAAATTTAAAAAAAAAACAATAGCAAGCGTCAGTCTTCCTCCTTCATTAGGAGAAAAAGGAGGAGAGAGAAAGGAAATATCTCCATCTCTCCAGAGCAGGTGGGTAGTAATTAATGCGCGCAGACCTATAATTAGGGGAAAATTTTTAAATAAGAAAGATAAAGTTTATAATTTCTATGTGGAAACGACAGTAGGGAGCACTTGCCGACGCGGAGCCACATGGAGCTTTCAGATTGGTCGGGGAGCATGCTGACTTGATGCTCCGGACCTCCTAATATTTTCTCAGCCGAGAAGGGAGGTCTTAAATTTGTGTGGTACATCGAAAAGAACAATATATTTCTCTGTCTAATCTCTCGAAACATCATTGCGGTCCATGTCATGCTACCAAAATAGAAGACAACAGTGGAACGGAATCAGCATCGGAATAAGGCCAATGAACTACTTATCAGTGGGCTGTGCTCGGGGACCACCAACGTAGAAGTCATAAATCATTGCAAGAGTACATGCGAGTCGCTGGTTGGATCTATGGGCCCGCATCCCTCCATCTGCCACATGTTATTTTATATAAAAAAATTTCAATTTTTTTTTTTTGGTGTTTTCGCTAAATAAGCTAACCTGCATTCCCTCAAAATCAGAACAAAAGTCAAAGTCGTCCGGTAAAGACCACGTCCACTACAAGATGGTGGGGGCGGACAAGAATAAGATGCAGAAGTGGCACCCAACTGGCCTTCCTACGCATTGATCCTTTCATTTTTGGGGGACGGTTCTGATATCCGCCTAAGAAAGTTGGCGTCTTCTCACTTCTAAAGGGACAAAATCACGAGAAGTGTCAAAAGTGATGTATGACACTTACTTTAATACAAAACAATTTCGCCAAGTCATATAAATGCAAGTTAGAGAAAAAATAATAACTCAAGTGTCTTTTGCAAAAAATTTCGGCTATAGAAATTTCATGATTTTTATAATTAGAATTTTTATATAATGTGACATTTTATTTACATTGAAGTGATCGCTTTTTTTCATTAAGATTGACATTGAAGTGATTATTTTTTAGTAATAACTAGGACTGAAATAATCACTTTTTAACTTGCTCCATGACATCGTTTAAGAGTTATATGTTGATTGCGCATACTAATAAGTCACATATGATTGAAAAATTAATAAAATATGGTAATGTCGGATTTCTGATGATCTATATCGAAGTTGAATTGAAATTATCATTTTTTTTGAAGTGACACTTAAGTGATCTAAAAAATTCTTTGAGTACTAAATAACTTTTTATACTCCTAGTGTCCTTCCCATTCAAAACATGTAGTGGAACATAGACAAAAAAAGAAGAAGCAGAGGATCTCTTTTTCCCCGTACCATGTTGGAGTCTAAGCATACCTTATTACCTTAGCAACTTCAGCCTTAGGAGCAAGAGAGGAATCACATAGATCGCCCTTGTCGGGAAATTCTCCAAGCTAATGATCCCACCATGAGAAAGTTTTGTCACTATTACCAATCCCTTAACACGAGGTTTCGACACAATCAATATCAATGTTAACATCACAAGAGGGCACGAATCAAATCACTGGTAGAAGGTAAAATAGCTAGGTCTTGAACTTCTGCTGTAATTTGGAAAAGTCTAGTACATCTCTCCGTCTAGTCTCTCCAAACAATGCTTAAGTCTGTGTTATGCTAGCAAAAACAGAAGAGGGTAACGAAATGGAATGAACACCGGAATAAGGCAAATGACAACGCCTACGTCTAGCCATAGGAAAAGAGGGAGGGCTACACGGTTCTTCATGCTCGGACAAATCACATTGTGATTCATTTTTATTTTTTCGGGACAAGTTGCTTTCGGTTCTACTATCACTTGCCATGTCTTGTCTTCCTCACTGTTGCCTATAAAACACACACACACACACACCAAAAAAAAAAAAAAAAATCATTGACTTTGTTGGAGAAAATTTCCTTAAGAGTTTTGAAGTTGATAAAACGTTTCCATCAGTCTAGTCTGAAGACTTGCAGACTCTTCCATCAAAGTTTGAAGATCTCCGGACTGCCAGACTTAAAACCCAAAGTTTATCATCATTAACAGTTTCTAGACCGTCGAAGAAGACTTATCTAGAACTGAGTATTTCGTTAAGGATTTGATTCTATCGACTGAAGAAGATCTCTTGGCTGGATATAGCATGTCGGAATCCATTATTCAAATTGAGATTGATTCGGGGATTTTGGATCCGTTGATTGGCATAGTATACTTGGAAGGTTCTACTTATGGAAACCAAATCCTGATTGTATGGGCGAACATGATTGGTGGGCTATTGTTATATTCCTTAAACAACTCGAAATCTCCCTAATTGATTCTGTCTAACGGGTAGATTGGAAGAACTCCTTTGGTAAGTGCCAACGGGTGTGATGGCGTGAAGGAATATATAAGAAAGACGTTTTAGTTATTCGAGTATGTACGGAATAGAAGAATTCTAAAGTCTGAAACTCCTTGTTCTTAGTCAATTCATTTGTTGAGCGAAATCTTGTACTAAAAAGAGAGTTAATATCTTTGTGAGACTTTGAGGAAGTGTAGCAGAGTCTCTACACTGTGGAATCAAGGAAGAGTTTTATTGTTACAACTCTTTTGATTCATAGTGAAATCCAGCCGGTGGGCTGTTAGTACGGAAGAGTGGATGTAGGCTTGGATTAGCCGAACCACTATAAACCCTATGTTCTTATTCTCTTCCCTGCACTCTTTTACTTTGACCGTAACTCAATTTGTTTACGAAAGTCTAATTTCCTTTTTCATAATCTATTACTGATTAGAGTTACACACTTCACTCGGGAAATTTTATTTTTACACCTATTCACCCCCCTCTAGATGCTCGTACTAGCTTTCACAATTGGTATCAGAGCTAGTGTACTCACTTAAGTTGAAGTGTTTTACTTCAGAGTCAAAGATTCATGACTAGTATGTTAGCTCCGGGTTTGGTTGAAGGGCAAAACAATACCAGATCGCCTTATTTTGATGGAAAAGAATACAACATATGGAAAAACAAGATGAAGGCATTCCTAAGATCAAATGATCCTCTGGAATGGGACATGGTAGACAAATGAATCATTACTAAAGCTGCAACAGTCTCAAAAAGAAGAAAAAAAGCTATTAATACTAGTGAAATGACTCAAGAAGAGATAACCAAGAGACAAACTCTTGATGCAAATGCAATTTATTTTTTATATTGTGTATTATCTCCTACTGAATATAACAGAATATTTTCTTATGAAACAACTAAAGAAATCTGGGATAGATTGCACATTACCTATAAAGGAACTGATCGAGTGTAAGAAACCAGAATCAACATTCTACTCGGTCAATATGAAGCATTCAAAATGAAACCAGAAGAATCTATCACTTACATGTTTAGTCGTTTTATAGAGATAATGAATGGTCTTGAATATCAATGTCAACCAATTTCTGGACCCATGAAGGTAAACAAGTTACTACGCGGATTGTCCAAGGATTAGAATCACATAAAGACCTCAATAAGGGAGACACAAAAATCATGCAACTTTTTGTTAACGAATTGGTTGGGACTTTTCAGTCTTATGAAGTGGAGAAAATCAACGAAGATGAAGATCCTAAAGGTAAGAAATCCATTGCATTAAAATCTAATGATGATTTTGATGTCACAGATTCTGAAGACGATATGGATGATGAAGAGCTTGTTCTCATGATAAGAATGTTGAGGAAACTGAACAAAAATGGGAGAAGATTTAACCTAAAGAAACAAAATTTTCAAAAGCTACAAAATAAATCAGTTGAGGATGATGAATCCAATAAAGATGTAGTCTGCTTTACATGCAAGAAAAATGGACACATCAGACCCAACTACCCCTTTCGAAGAGAAAGAAAGGAAAAGTTGAGAAATATCGAAAGGCACTTAAAGCAGAAACTTGGAATGATATCGAATGTGAGGAAAGTGATGATGATTATGCCAATATTTGTCTCATGGCACAATCGAGACTCAGATTCGACTCCGAGACAGACTGGACTCGACGGTGAAATCGAGGTAAGTAATTTAAAAATTCATACTAAAATCTCAAGATACATTGATGAATTGTGTCTTAATCTCAAAACCTCTCTCAAAAGGATTTCCAAACTTAAAAAGAGAAAATTCTGCACTGAAACAATAGGAAAATGTTTGGAAAGAGAAGGTCAAAAGTTTGGACAAAAGTATTACTACTTAGAAAGAAAATGCATTCTTGAAAAATGATATTTCAAGTATTTCTAAAAGATTTTCTATAGGATCTAAGAAACTTGAAAAAATTCTTTCAGCACAAAGACCTTACTTCAACAAATCGGGATTAGGAATGACTGCTGAAACCATTCCTCTAATTGATTTTCCTAAAGTAAAGGAAATAATTAAGCAAATACTTACAAGAGATTCTTATAAAAATCATTTTCAATTTTTTTGTAAAACTAGTAGGCCACAGTGCTCTTAAATGTTCTAAATGCAATAACTCAGATCATTTTAAGAAAGAATGTCCTATGATTTGGAAACCTGTTAAAAAGGTTTAGGCAAAGACCTTATATTACAGTAACATCAATGGACCCAAGAAAATATGGATACCAAAGAAAGCTTGAGTCTCTTTTTCTAAGTGCAGGTCACTATCAAGAAAAAATGTTAAATGGTATTTGGACAGTGTATGCTCAAGACATATGACAGAATACTCAAATTACTTCATAAAACTTGTACAAGTTAATGGTGGAAAAGTGTCTTTTGGAGAAAATAGCAAAGGAAAAATAGTGGGATACGGAACTGTAAAGATTGGAAGCCTCATGATCAGTAATGTTTCCTTAGTGGAATGACTCAAATACAACTTGCTGAGCATCAGTCAGCTGTGCGACATTGGTTTCAAAATCAACTTTCAAGAAGGAATATGTTCAGGAACCAGTAAAGACTCCTCTTAGTCTTTCACGGGGCGAAGATATGGGAATATCTATCTTTTGGATATCAAACTAGATGAATCCCAATGTCTAATCTCAATTCAAGAGGAAGCAAACTTATGGCACAGAAAACTTGGATACATCAACATGAAGCAAATAGCCAAAATCTCAGCAAAGAAGCTTGTTCGTGGACTACTCAATCTGACATACCAAAAGTCTAATTTATGCACACCTTGCGTGTTGGGAAAACATGTAAGAAACTCGTTCAAACCAATAAATCAAGTATCCACTAATTGTATACTGCAGCTCTTGCATATGGATCTCTTTGGACCAATCGGAACTCAGAGCATTGGAGGTAAGAAATACTGATTAGTAATTGTGGATGACTATTCACGATTCACTTGGATATATTTCCTGACAAGTAAGTCTGAAACCTTTTTCTTATTTTAGAAAGTTTGTTAAAAATGTCAAAAATGAGAAGGGGTATATTATTTCAAGTATACGGACATACCATGGAGGTGAATTTGAAAATCAAGATTTTACAAAATTCTGTGATGAATCTAGCTTTCAGCATGTGTTCTCTTCACCATATACTCCAGAGCAAAATGGAGTTGTGGAAAGAAAGAATAGATCACTACAGGAAATGGCTAGAACTCTTTTAATTGAAAGTAACATTTCTTATCGTTTTTGGGCTGAAACAGTTTCTGCAGTGTGTTATAGTATTAATAGAGTCTTCTTAAGGCCTATTCTGGAGAAAACTCCCTATGAGTTATTCAAAGGAAAGAAGCCAATTGTTTCGTATTTTCATGTGTTTGGATGTAAATGTTTTATATTGAAAAATGCAAATGATAGAGTTGGTAATTTCGAAAAAAAATCAGATGAAGGTATTTTTCTTGGATATTCTATCACAAGGAAAGCTTTCAGAGTATACAACAAAAAGACTCAATCTGTGGAGGAATCGATGAATGTCAAATTTCAAGATTTTATGCAAAAGCAATCGATTCAAACTCAACTTGAAGAATCTGAACCCGCTCCAAACTTTACAAAGTCTAAATCTTCAGAAGCAGCTCATACTTCAGAAGACCAGCAACAAATGATCATCGAAGATTCAAGTGAGAAAAATAATCAACAGTCTGACAAATCCACTAGCAACTGGAAGCATAAGTCCAGTCATCCCAAAGATCTCATTATTGGTGATATTAATGAAGGAATTTGCACAAGATCCAAAAGGCGTGAAGAGTCTAGTGTTGTGGCTCCTATTTCCGAAATATAACCCAAAAGTATAGAATAAGCTTTAACTGATGAAAGCTGGATTGAAGCTATGCAAGAAGAACTCAGGCAATTCAGTATCAATGATATCTGGAAATTGACTCCTAAACCGAAAGGTAAATCCATCATTGGAGCTAAATGGGTTTTCAGGAACAAGATGAGCGAGAAATGAAAAGTCGTAAGAAACAAAGCAAAACTTGTGGCCAAAGAATATATGCAAGAAGAAGGGATAGACTATGATGAGACTTACGCACTAGTAGAAAGGTTAGAAGCAATTAGATTATTACTTACTTTTACTTGTCATAAGAATTTTAGGTTATTTCAAATGGACGTCAAAAGTGCTTTCCTAAATGGATTTATCCAAAAGGAAGTCTATGTGGAACAACACCCGATGTTGAAAACCCAAGGAAATTAGACTCTGTATTCAGACTGAAAAATGCTCAATATGGTTTAAAGCAAGCACCTCGAGCTTGGTACGATAGATTAAGTAAGTTTTTAATTCAAAATGGCTTTGTCAAAGATGAAGTAGATACTACACTGTTTATCAAAAGAGTAAGCAAAATCATTTTACTTGTTCAAATTTATGTTGATGATATTATTTTTGGATCTTCTAATGAAAATCTGTACAAGAAATTCTCTAAGTCTATGTAGGATGAATTTGAAATGAGTATGATGGGTGAACTAACCTTCTTTCTTGGACTTCAAGTGAAACAACTGGAGGGAACATTTATTCATCAAGAAAAATATGTTAAAGAGCTTGTCAAAAAATTTGGATTGGAAAATTGCAAAAAGACTGATATACCAATGTCAAGTTCTTTGAAGCTGGACAAAGATGAATGAGGAAAGAAAGTTGACCAGAAGCTATACAGGAGTATCATTTGTTCAGTTCTTTATCTTATTGCTTTTAGACCTGACATTCTGTTTAGTGTTTGTATTTATGCCAGATTTCAATCAGACCCCAAAGAATATTACTTAAGTGTAGCAAAACGTATTATCAAATATATTGCCTTAACTTCAAATTTAGGTCTCTAGTATTTAAAAGAAAGAGATTTCACTCTTCTTGGATACTTAGACGCAGATCTAGCCGGATGCAGAGTTGATAGAAAGAGTACCTCGGGCACTTGTCAACTACTTGGAAACAGAACAGTGTCTTGGTTTTCAAGGAAGCAAAGTACAGTAGCGCTTTCTACGGCAGAAGCAGAGTATGTAGATCTTGGAAGTTGTTGTTCACAAATTTTGTGGATAAAACAACAGTTAAGAGACTTTGGAATTGAAGATTCATGCACTGAGATCAAATGTGACAACACCAGTGCAATCAATCTTACTAAGAATCCAATTCTTCACTTAAGAGCAAAACATATAGAGATTCGACATCATTTCATTAGAGATCATGTTCAAAATAGAGAAGTTTCAATTCAGTTTATTGATTTAAAGAATCAACTGGCGGATATATTTATAAAGCCTTTGGAGAAAAATCAATTTGAAGTTATTCGTTCCGGACCCAATATCTTAAAGTCTGAGGAAGTTCAAACTCAGGACTGAAAGTCTAAAGACACTCAGACTCAGACGATCAAGATTTACGACTGTAAGTTACCTCTATTTTATAAACTTATTTCTCGGATCAAATCTCAAAAATGTACGATCATTTATTCGTAATTGATTTATGTTATTTCCAGTTTTCGTGATTATTGCAATCTTTCCTTTTCGAAAAAGAAGTTATTTTTGAGATGACGGTTATCTAATTTTTGAAAAGGCAGTTATTTTTTAAAAGGCATTTTTATATTTCCTTTTTACGACGTTCCATATGCCTCGCTTCGACTGCCTTATATATTGTTGGTTCTTCTTCGTTTTACTCTCAAAAACCCTAAGAGAGCACAAATCTTCCACTTTTCTATTGTTTAATCCTCGAAATGTTTTCACATTTCTTGCGAAACAAACTTGGAATTTCTCAAAGACTGTGAAAGATATCGTCTCAAAGGAAGTCTTCGAGGATCGCGACATGGGACCACAACAAATGCGTGAGGGACCTACGCACTTTGATCTTACCAAGGAAGAAGAATCTCCTAGACAGTAGCAAAGCTCACAACATTCTCAACAGCGTCCATCTCCTCCATCTAGACCTCAGAATATTGATCTTAGAGAAGAGGAAGAAATCATCGAAGATGTAGAACCTGTAAGAACTCATAAGCCCTCTTTTACTTTCAAGCTTTACCGTGCTTTGAAGAGGAGTGGTACTCCTTTGAACTATATTGATGAATTTCTGAAAGACAAAGGGTATCGAAATGAAACCTACTTTTTACGCACAATGGAATGATTGGGAATTGCCCCTGCGAGGTCAGCGGAAGAAGCATTGGCAAATATCCCAATTGATCCACGTGTTGGAAGGCTAAGTCAACCTGATGGGAATGGTGAAGATTGGATGTACACTCAGTTCAAACCTAGAATGGGTGTTGCGGCAAAAATCCGAAGCAATATGACAGATTTGTTTCGCCCGGAGGAACACAAGCAATTGTACTCTAAGTTGCTAAAGTGTGGTGTGATTAACTCTAGAAGAGTGGACTTTGATTTTCTTGATTCTGTGAATGTTAATCTGCGAGAGAAATTCAATATTCTTCAACTCGAATGGTTTTGTTCTGAAACGATAGAGTCTCATGCTGAACTCACTGCCTACTTCTATTCAAATCTAAGTTTCTTGGATGCAAATAGATTCTCTTTCAGTGTTTGAGATCAAGACTATGTGGTTGACATAGATACATTGGCTGATGTGATTGGGGTTCAAAGAGGGAAATATCAACCTATCAGTATGTCTATTAGTCGTGCGACGATAGAGCTTGTTCGAGATAGAACGATGGAAGGAAAGATTTCATATTTAAGGATGAATGCCTCAAATATTTTGCTTCACAAGATAGTAATCAATTGCCTTAGACCCAAATCAACTTCGAAGACCGATGTTTCAAACTTGGAGGCAAAGTTGATGTATTCAATTAACGCTGGTAAGAAGTTATCTCTTCCTCACACTATTATATTCCACATGTACAGAACGATGGTGAAGAACAAGGGCCAACTTCCTTACTCAGCACTAGTCACTAAGTTATTCAGACATTTGAACATTCAACCTCCCAGGATTCTTTGCGTTCGACCATGCGATCAAATGGTAGTGGGACTAAAAATGGTCTCTAAAATGCATTTGAAGGAACTTAACAAGGCTTTGGAGCAATTCAAGGTTAAAACCCCTGTCAAGACTCAACCCATCTCTTCGGCTGCAAAAAAGAAAGAGAAGGAGCCCATGGTTGCTCCATCTAAGAAAGAAGAGCACTCATCTTGGAGGATGAAGAGGATGGGGATGATATCACAATTTCTGCTCTTGCATTGAAGAACTTAAGTCGTTCTGTTCTAGAGACAAAGGAAAGATAAGAACAAGACAAGGAGGAGATCGAACAGACTGCAGAGAGAGAATCCATGGAGAAAGAAGTAGGGGAGGAAAGGATTGAGGAAGAAGAAGAAGAAGGCAGAAGTGAACAAGAAAAAGCAGAACATGAGGAGTACTTCTCTCCGTCTGAAGGCATTTAAACAGGGGGAGATCTTGAGAAAGGAGGTACGTCCTCAATTGCTGCCACCAATGAAGGAGTAAGTCGTTCTCCGACAGATCCAGGAGACATCTATGCCTCTCAATTTCCCGAGAAAGGCCATGAGGTTTCATCGCCCAATTTGCGTAATCGTGCTGACTTGCCATCATCTATCAATACTCAATTTAATCGTGCAGAAGCCAGTACTTAGACTGATAATTCAGCAGACTTTCGCAGAGTCCTTGATGTTCTCTTGGAGATGCGATGCCAAATTTATGCTCTGGGATGCGAAGTTCAGAACTTGCAAAATGCAAGTCAAGCCTCTTCAAGTTCTTTGCACGATCAAATCCATGCTCTTGCTCATCAAGTTCAAGCAAATGCCAAGGGTGAAGATGTGGCTCAACTGAAGGAGGATTTGAAAAAGCTGGAAGGGATTGTCCAGTTAATGGGAGATTTCTAGCTTGTTCGTATTCCAAAGCAATCCTAATTTCATTCTCTTTCAACTCTACATTTTTAATGCTGACAAAAAGGAGGAGAGATGTGGTGCAGATTTGAGATTTAAACTTTTGAAATTGTGTTTGATTGACTTTACTTTTGTGTTTGGCTGTTTGGCTGTGACTAGATTTGGATTAGGACTGTTTATCTTAAGCACTATTGGAATTTCATGGCAAAGATAGTTTCTCATTTATAGGACTAACCTACTTTCTGTGGATGCAGATTTTAATGTTATCTTTACTAAGCCAATTATCTTTTATGAGATATCCATGTTTGCTTGAGTATTGTTTTGTAGGTCAAAGTTATCCAAATCTGCGAGAAAGTTTTGTCACCATAAAAAAGGGGGAGATTGTTGGAGAAAACTTCCTTGAGAGTTTTGAAGTCGACAAAATGTTTTCATCATTCTAGTCTAAAGACTTGCAGACTCTTCCATCAAAGTCTGAAGACCTCCGGACTGCTAGACTCAAGACCCAAAGTTTATCCTCATTGATAGTTTCTAGATCGTCGAAGAAGGCTTATCCAGAACTGAGTATTTCGTTAAGGATTTGATTCTATCGACTTAAGAAGATCTCTTGGCTGGGTATAGCACGTTAGAATCCATTATTCAAATTGAGATTGATTCGGGAATTTTGGATCCGTTGATTGGCATAGTATACTTGGAAGGTTCTACTTATGGAAACCTAGATCTTGATTATATGGAGGAACATGATTGGTGGGCTATCGTCATATTCCTTAAACAACTCGAAATCTCCCTAATTGATTCTGTCCAACGGGTAGATTGGAAGAACTCCCTTGGTAAGTGCCAACGGGTGTGATGGCATGAAGAAGTATATAAGGAAGACGTTCTAGTTATTTGAGTGTATGCGCGATAAAAAAATTCTAAAGTCTGAAGCTCATTGTTCTTAGTCAATTCATTTGTTGAGCGAAATCTTGTACTCAAAAGAGAGTTAATATCTTTGTTAGACCTTGAGGAAGTGTAGCGAAGTCTCTATACTATGGAATCAATGAAGAACTTTATTGTAACAACTCTTTTGATTCATAATGAAATCTAGCCGGTGGGCTGTTAGTGCGGAAGAGTGAACGTAGGCTTGGATTAAGCCGAACCGCTATAAACCCTGTGTTCTTATTCTCTTCTCTACGCTATTTTACTTTGATCGTAACTCAATTTTTTTACGAGAGTTTAATTTCCTTTTCATAATCTATTATTGATTAGAGTTACACACTTCACTCGGGGAAATTTGTTTTTACACCTATTCACCCCCCTCTAGGTGCTCGTACTAGCTTTCACAGACTCGAGATGGTCCTCCTCCTTGTTTGATAAGTTTGGAAGGCAGTATTGATTAACATCCCAAAAAGCAAGAAATCAGCATCGATTATTAGGGCGTTCACGAGTTGAAAATTAAGAGTTTTTTCCCTCAATTTTTTTTTATGTAGGTCGAATCGATATCTCTACGTTTAACTTCCACTGTAAACCCGTTTACTATATTTCTTCCCTCCAAAAATCTCTGCCCAAAAAGACTTTTTATGCAACTCTTTACATGCAGAGTCTTTCCATTTCTTTGTTTTTGACAGGGCACCCACCAGTTGCTCTAAGGAGACAACCTAGGCCGAAGGTGACATTTGGAGGACAATATCGGTCCTTCATTTTCTGTCCTTTGAAAAGTCTTAACTTGTATAAACATAAAAAGTGTGGTTCAAATGCAACATTTTCATCCTAAAATTGGACAAAAACATTGTTATCCTATGAATCAATTAATTTTACTTTTCTTTTCCCTGTCACAATTAATTAACTCATCTCACATGCTTAATTAAACCTATGGTTATATGTTGATCTGAAATATTTATACCGAGTTAGTTTTCCTTATCGCTAAATCAAGAGAACCTGGACTTTTTACCAGCTCAATGGCGAGGCTAGATAAATTAATCAATTTTTTCTTTTAGTATTCTTTCATCGGCCATCGGAGGACTCCACCTTCGTTGCATCTCAAGAAAGAATTTTGTGGGGGAAAGTACACTCTCAATGTCATAAGTTGTGTATGACGCTCACTTTGGTGCCAAAAGTTTCTGTCGGATCACTTAAGTGCAAAATCGAAGAAAAAATGACCACTTTGGTACCACCGGCGAGAGATTCCGGCCAAAATGATTATGTGACTTTTATATTTAAAAAAAAAAGTTCAACGTAGCTTAAGATTGTCCATGGTGAATGGCATAAAATGACGTCATTTTCCTTTCTTTGTAAGAAACGACGTTGCTTTATACCATTCCACGTGCATTGCTTTACAGCCAAAAACGGTGTTGCTGAAGAAGGAGTAAAATAGGGTTCGTATACGGTTCTTGCTTGATGTCGACTGTAGCTCGCTCACCCACTGTCATTCGCTCCCCGCCATCGCTCGCCCTCCGTCACTCGGCCACCGCTGTAGTTGCGCCGTTGTTCACGGTCGTTCGCTGGTTACATCCCCAACTCTTGCTTACTCAGGTTTGTCATATTCTCTACGTGGGTCAATTTAGTGAAAAATTTAGGGTTCCGACGGACAAGTTGGGGCGCGGAGGGCAAATTGAGGGCTTGGCTTAAGGGGGAAGTAGTGGGGAAAGTGGTAAGGATCTCATTTTTATGGGGATCGAATAGAAAAATTGAGGGTTCCGTCGTTCGTTTGCTTTCTGTTGTGGGGACCAAAAAGAAAAATAGTGCATGTAGGGAAAAATGGGAGCTCGACTCGGAGGGAAATAGTGGTGGGACCTTACTTTGTTTAATTAATTGGACTACTTCTATGGGAGACCGAATATGATTGAATTAAAAAATAGGTGGTGGTGACCTCATTTTGTTTATTCAATTTGATTTCTTTTGTTTATGTAAATGCATTGAATTGGGGAGATTGGTCGCATTTGTTTCTTGACAACAAAACGGCAAGAACCTACATGTGAAGTTGTTGGTTCTGTCATGTGGTCCTAAAAAGTAATTATTCTTTTTTTTTCATTTGGTGCAGCATTGACATGGACACGAATCAGGTAGGCGTCATTGTTTGCTATGGTGAAGAATTTGTTATTGACACCGAGGATTGAGAATATACTGGTGGAAATGAAGGTACTATCTATGTCAATATTCGGAAGCTATCATATATTAATTTTCTGAGGGATTTGGTGTATTTTTTACGATGTGAAGTACAAAAACTACATTAATGTGTTCTTGGGAAGGAATTGAATTATGGCTAGAGATTTTTTAATAACGATAATGGTATTAAAGATATCATTTACTATTATCTTCACGGCAAAGAAGCTAGAGTATATGTTGAGTATTATAGTGATGGTGAGGATGAGGATGGGGATGAGCAGACCACCACTGAAAGATGAGAAGTGAGGGATCCTATTCAAGCAAGTAATCAGGTCGAGGATGAGTTTAGGTTAGATGAATGGCAAAATGAGAGGGAGAGAAGTCATATTAATAGAGATGAACAAACAGGGAGATATCCTGAAATCTTGGGTGAAGATTTGGGTGAAGATGTGGGCGATGAAAACTTCATTAGATTAGAATGGGAAATTGTTATATCCAGTGAATCAAAAGATGACTATTTCGCTTCAGTAAGTTTTCCAAGTGATGAAGATGATGATGAACTCGAACAGTCGAGACAAAAGTAAAGGGAATTTCTAAGAAAAAAAGTTGCAGCTTCAGCAAAGAGAACCGAGCCAGTAAATAGGAATGGAGCTCCAGTTGAAAGTAATAGAAGTGAAGATGAAGAAAGCTGTGACAATGAAATTGCTAGTTTAGAGAATAAACTTGACAATGATGATGAAGAACCTACTCATCGAAGAAAAAATAAGTACCATTGCTATGATCCGACTGTTGATAAACCTGTTTCGTCTATGGGCATGAGATTTAACGATGCCAAACAGTTCAAGGAAGCTGTTGTAAAGAGCTCCATTGGTGAACATGTGAGCGTTCAATTCATTAAAAACATGAAGGAACTTATGAGAAACTCACAATTCAATTATTCATGGAAGCTCTATGGTGCACTAAGTAAGAATGGGTCATTCCAGATTAGGTCCTTACAGGAGGAGCATACTTGTCCAAGTATGTGGTTATCGAATCATTTTTTCAATACTATCAAAGTAATGCCTAGGATCAAGAGTCCTCAATTTCAACAGTTAGTAAATGAGCAATTGGGGGTTAATGTCTTAAGAAATCAATGCAATAGAACTAAGATGAGGGTGATGAAAATATTGATGGATGGGTATAAGGAAGAATATGCGCAGGTATGGGATTATGCTGGCGAATGCACGTTTCAAAACCTATCTAATAGGATATATGTAGAGGTTGTGGAGAGGCTACTCCCTGATCTTGAGCCTAGATTTGATAGATTTCATGTCTGTTTTGATGCATGCAAATGAAGCTTCTTGGCTGGTTGTATAAGAGTTATAGGATTAGATGGATGCTATCTAAAGGGTTTATATAAAGGGGAGTTGTTGGCTGCTGCGGGGAGAGATGCCAATAATCAAATGTTTCCGATAGCTTGGGCGATGGTGAAGATAGAGAACAATGATATTTGGTCCTGATTCCTAAAAAATTTAATAGCTAACCTTGAGATAACCGATAGGAGAGGATAGAAATTCATGAACTACCAACATTAGGTAATTTCGCTGTCAATTAATTCAGCCCATTTTAATATTAATCACTTGTATATTTTTCTTGACATGTATTTATTGGTTTGAATTTTTGTATGGATTTATTCTTGCATTGGTTGAGTTGATGCCACATGCTGAGCATAGAATGTGCGTGGGGCACATATATGCAAACTGGTCAAGGAATTTCAAATGAGATAGGCTGCAGAAGTAGTTCTGGCAGATAACAAAGAATACCAACATGGTTGATTTAGATTAGCCAAATAAGGATTGTTGCAGCTGACAAAGGAAGATTTTGATACACTCTTCTAGACAGAAGCTAAGCATTAGTGTCAGGTCTTCTTCAGCGAAGAGTTTTCATTGATAACAATCTTAGTGAAGCTTTCAATGGTATAATTTTAGAGGCTATGTGCAAACCAATCATCAGCATGCTTGATGATATTTGAGTTATGGTTATGGCTAGACTGCATAGGCAAAGAGATGAGGCTACGAAAATGACTAGAAATTGTGGCCCTAGGATTGTGAAAAGATTGGATGCAAACATTGTTGCTAGTAGGTTCTGCCATCCAGTTTAGAATGGAGATAATGGATATGAGATTATTCAAAATCAGGATAAGTATGTTGTCAACTTAGATAGAAGAAAGTGTTCATGCCGAGCTTGGCAACTGAATGGAATTCCCTATGCCCATGCCATTTGTGCTATTCAGATGGAGCAAGAAAACTAGATGATTACCTATATGATTGGTATAAAAAAAGCTCATACCTTGCTTCATATCAATTCATATGTAGCCTATCAGAAGCAGTAAATTTTGGGAGCCAACAAATCATGAAAGCCCTCTACCTTTGCCGCTAAAAAAGCAAATAGGAAGGCTAAAAATGAGACGAAGAATGCAGCAGGAAAATGCATCAAGTCAGAGGATGAGTAGGATTGGGTCAAAGATAAAATATTACTATTGTCGCAAGGAATGACACAATAAGAAAGGTTGTGAGCTAAAAAAGTAGCATTAATAGCAAGATGTAATGGTTGATTTAGTGCCACGGACAAGACCTACTAAAGAGCTTCTTATTGGGCTTATTGAAGGGAGGACAAAAGGCCCTGCTGCAATGCCTACTGAAGGGCAAATAGAAAGCCTTGTTGTAAGGTAAGTATTCTCTTTGCCTTAGTAACTTTTCAATTCATATTCGATAGAGTTTGATGGTTGATCATGTGTACTAGCTTCTCTTGTGCTTTTCCTCTATCATGCACTTGTAATTTGAGAAGTTTTCTCCATTTGTTTCCACTATGAAAATGAGTAGATGTCTAATTATTCATTATAGTTGGTCATAATCCTGATACAGTACATTGTTGTAAGGCATACTAAAGGGCCATAAAAATGCCCTATTGTAGGCTAAAATGTAGGGATAAGGACTGGAACGGGCATGACAGCAACAATAACAACTAAGTCTACTGTTGAGTAAACAAGAAAAAAATATCCTGTAAGTTGTACATTGTTATGTTTGTCTTTTATGGACTGAAATTTAAATTTGTTACGTGTTTATCAGGTGAGAAGACGATCAACTGCACAAGTTGCAGAGGTTGCTCCCCCATTTGTTGTTGCTGAAAATGATGCACCACAGCGAACAAGAGGGGCTCTTGGAAAAAAATTAAGGTAATATGGTTATGAGATTTACACAGATGAACGTACTGGAATGACTATTTTGAATGTAAGATTTGTAGGTCTCATGCATTTAATTTGTTGCACTTCAATTCATTTGGTTGACAATATCACTATGTTCTTGTAACTTGGGAGAACTTCAAAGGTACTTCTCTCTTAAGGTGGGCTAACTTAAGAATCAATGGTGCAACCAAAGAAGAAGACAGTGGGTATAGCTGCAAAACAGCCATCCAAAAAGAACCCAGCATCAGTTTCATCTCAACCAACGATTAGGAGTAATAGTGATGATAGTGATGATATGGACCAACACATGACACGTGCTAGAACAAAAATAGTTACTATAAAAAAACAAAGAAAATGAGGTAACAGAAAGCCCAGTTAAAGAACCTACACATCTAGTTCGAAAGAGTGCTCGGATTATGAATCAATTCAAAACTCCAAGAAGAAAAGGAGATCGAGGTGTTGTCAATATTGACTGATGGGAATGTGCTAGACATCGTCTCTTTTATATGGTGCTGGACATGGTCTCTTTTCCCGTTTTATTTTTTTTAGAAGGGTGCTGTATATTATATAATTGATGGTAGTTGCTACTTGCATATTACCATTGTTTTTTTTTTTTTTGAAGAGGGTACTGAACTTTCAGTGATTGGAGAGTGAAGTTAAACATGTTTTTTCTTTTGTAAATAATCAATCAATGTTAATGGCAATAACTGTTTTTTGTTATTTTCTCTTGTGTTGGTTTTGGCTAGAATGCTAGCAAGACAATTATTAGTTATGCTGTATATTTTATTTTTGTTGTTGGTGCAATATTCTTATGAGGTTGATATTATTTTTAGATGTGTGCATATAATGTTATTGGTTGAAGTTGTGGATGCTAATGATTCTTGTGGGGTTTTGGTTGTATGTGCTAGTACAAGAACAAGATGCAATTTTGGGTGCTAGTGTATCTTGTTGCATCAACACTTGTATGGGCTGGTGTAAGAAGATGCACTAGCAACCCAATTGATGCAAGAACAAATGTGCAAGTCAAGTGACGTTTGAAACTAACATGTTCTTTTTTAAAAAAAAAAAAAAAAACTTGTGCAACACAAGTAATCACTTTGTAATCGTGACTGGCACTTAAATGATCACTTTTATAAAAACTTGGCACTCAAGTGATCACTATTTAAAACTTATGGCACTAAAATGGTCAATCGTGAATTTGCCACAATCCCTTAATTTTGCTATGGTTTGCAGTTGTAGCAAACTAGCAAACAAGCAAACCATTACCAAATTTATGCAACAAACTATTATATGTGAAGTAAAAACTAACCAAAACAAACATTGACAATACACAACTAAATAATAAAACTTTTAAGTGCTCACAACTAATGCATTCCAAACACACATTCCATTTCGCCATGATTTGCAGTTACACCAAACCAGCAAATATAGCAAACCATTATATTTAAAGTAAAAACTAACCAAAATAAACATTGACAATACACAACTAAATAATAAAACTTTTAAGTGCTCACAACTAATGTATTCTAACTTAAACCTTACATTTCTACCATAGATACAACAAAACCTTCTGCTCCATACAAAAATTACAGTAAACCAAAAACACATTTTATTTATAAATAATCTAATATAAGTGCATATTCCATGTCTTTGACTATGGTAGACATACAAACTTCTTCTTATTACTCACTTCACATTTGAATAAACTACCCAAGAGAATAAGAACACAATCAATGCTCAATAAAAATTTCTTTCAATTTTCAGCCTTGAAACCTCTCTCTTCAAATGGTCGACCAAAGATGTTAAACTCTTCATTTAAGCTTACATTGAGTCGACATCCTTCAACTCATCCATTAACATAGGTGGAGGTTGATTTCGGCTTTCAAGTAACTCCAAGATCATCTTTGTTGCTTGATCAGAGAATTTCCAATCAACCCATTTGAAATATTTGCACTTCAAGCCTTCTCTATATCTGCTGCACTCATGGAATCTTCTCTCGGGATTCAACCAACTCCCAGATGTTTTTCTCGGACTCAATAACCAACGATAACAATAACACTCACCATCTAATTCGTTATTTCTTTTATAGGAATGCGAGCCGCTGCTGAAGCTTCTGTCCTCCATTTGCAAGAGCGAACTGATAACTTTGGAAGAAAATCGAAGTATGCACTCGAATTAGTCGAATTGGGGATTTAGGGTTTTTAACTTCCAGTTCTAGTCGAATTTAGGGATTTAGGGTTTATAATTTGGGGGAAAAGACACTAAACGGTATCGTTTTGTTGTTTGTATGCTGATTGTACTCTCCGGCGATCCACATCGGCTTCAAAAATTAATTAAAAAAACTACCACGTCGGATTTTCAGCCAACCAGATTGGTGTTGACACCGAAATGATCGTTTTTAAAAAATTTTGGTACTTAAGTGATTCGATGGAAACTTTTGGCACCAAAGTGAGCGCCGTACACAACTTATGGCACTGATAGTGTACTTCTGCCAATTTTGTGTTATTAGTTTGTTGAATTTTGAATCATATGTGGGCATGGAAATCGCTTAGGGCGATGTTGGCAACATATGATCGTGCGTGTGTGTTATAGTGAATCAGTGTCACCAGACAAGTCTAAATATCTTTTCTCGTAACTATAACTAAGAAATTCGATTATGAATACAAATAGCCCTTGTTTATTTTCAGCTAAACATATCTAGCTCTAACGTTAAAGCTAGGTGGATGCTAACGTATTGACATTACTAGGTCATTGTGTTTGTACTTGACGAATCTTTTGCAAGGCCTATGCATAAAAAGTCTCCAGACATACTTCATTATGAAAGGGCTAGTATCAACACCTAGATGGGGTGAATAGGTATAAAGAAAAATTTTCACAAAGTTCAGTAGAAATAATTTGCTTTTAGAAAATGACAGACTTTAAGCAAATTCACACTTAAACAGTTAAATAAAGTTACGAATCAAAATAAAGAAGTTTAGGGAAGAGAATAAGAACATAAGGTTTATAGTGGTTCGGTTTAGATCAAGGCTACATCCACTCTCCCGCTAATAAATCCATTGGCTGGATTTCACTAAGAAACAAAAGAGTTTTTACAGCTTGATGATCTCGATTTCATAGTGAAGAGTCTCTATTAGTCTCTTTCAAAGTCTCACAATGAGTTTCTCTCTTTTGTATACAACTTTAAGCTCGGTGAATGAAATAGCAAGAAACTAGAAAGCTTCAGACTTTGAAATTTTTCTTTCACGCACTCTTTTGATCTACTAGAGAGTTCGCCTTAAATACTCGTTCATGCCTTTACGACCGTTGGCACTTACTAAATGAATTCTTCCAATCTACCAATTGGATAGAATCAATCAAGGAGATCTCGAGTTGTTTGATAATTGTGATAAAAGCTTGTCAATCATGTTCGCCCATACAATCATGATCTTGGTTTCCATAAGTATAACTTTCCAAGTTTACTCGCCTTTCAAAAGATTTGAATACCATAATTGATTCTAATAAAGATAATCAATCATGAGAGTGCTATATCCAACTATAAAGTTATCCATAAACCATACGAATCGAATTCTTGAAGAAATAAAGATAATCTTGCATCTAGATAAGTCTTTGTTCTTCAGTTTGGAAACTGTCAGTGAGGGCAAATTTTGATCCTAAAGTCTGGCGGTCTTCAGACTTTGACACTAAAGTCTGGAAGTCTTCAAATTAGACTTTGGAAATGTTTTGTCAACTTTAAAACAGTAAATGAGTTTTCTCCAACACGTTAGATAGTGAAATGCAGCCAAGCCTGCAATATAAGATCATATAGAGGAAACTACCTTCACTTACATGCACTAGGGGTAAGCATCAGTCTCGGCTATATGGGGAATTCGACTAAACAGGCCAGTTTTGGTGGTTCTTGTGAGAACCGATTTGGTTCCCAATTCCACAAATTTAGAACTGGAAACTACTGGTTTAGTTCCTAGTTGTGAGTCAACTTGAACTAACAAAATTTCTCAGTTACACCCACCTCACTACTTAGTCGCTCTTGCGCCTCTTACTACGAGTGATCATGAGTCAAGGGTAGAACCAGGAATCATATTGAACCGACCATGGGAACTGGTCCGATTTCCACAAGTGTGTGTGGGCATATTCAACAGCCCAAACGTTTTCTCTCTCTGCATGAGTGTGGGCACATGTTTGTGTGGAGTTATTGTTGTACTTGTCGGCAAGGGTCCTCGGCGCCAAGGCATAGCCTCCAAATTTTGAGGCCTCTAACCGCCCCATCAATGGCAAGGGGCACATGCTAAGAGGGATAGGGAGAGAACGAGAGATAGAGAGATGCTGCTTGGCCAACTATAGAGAGAGAAGAGGCAGAGCTGAATGGTGACATAGTGGTGTCAATTGGTTTGATAACGGGGACAAGCTCCAATGGTGGTTGTTCAAAGGATAGAGCGAGAGAAGTGGAACCGTGGGATAGGGATAGGGATTGATGGACATATTAGTGTAATTTTTTAGTGTGGAAATTTTTTCACATAATTTGTTAGTGTGGAAATTTTTTTAGTGTGATAATTTAGTAGGTCCGGACCTATCCAACTATTTACACCTATTTTAGATTGAGTGTGTACATGACATGATTTACTAGCTTTAGAACACACATAAGAAGGTTTCCACTTCTCAGTCCCATTTAAACATAATGTGTTCGTGACGTTGGGTTGGTCCATAATTCGCTGAGGGAGAAGCGCAAATGGAAGGAAGTGCTTGGTGATTTTGGGCTTCTCTCACTCCAATAGTTAGATCAAACGGTGAAATTTTTCCTCACACAGAAAAAATGGTTGCAGAACTCCTGCTGCTCTGAAAGGAGAGATATTCCTGGCTTCTAGAAAGAGTCATGCCAGACAAAGAAAGATGGTGCCAGAAAGAAAGGATTGAAAAAGAAATGAAAGCTTATTTTAGAACAATTGATATGGGTCTTAATAATTTTCCCCTCACACATTGGGCTTGGGTCGGAAGTGTAATAATCCATAACTCTCCTGTGTTGGGTGGTTTTGGATTTATCTCACCTAAAAAATTAAATCAAAGGGTGAAACTTTTCATCACACTTATAGAGCAATCACTAATCCTTTCCGCAACTGATGTTGGACAACCTATGGTTTTGAGTTCCTCCCACCTGAAAAATTAACTCAAATGATGATATTTTTCTTTTTAGCCTTCCCTCACCTAAAAAATTAACTTAAAGGATGAGATTTTTCCTCACATTTATAAAGCGATCACTAACTCCTATCGCCATCAATGTTGGGATGTTGGACAAGAATAGGCCAAAAGACAAAAGATGGAGTAAGGACCTTCTGTACTTCAATTAAGGGTGTGCAACGGGAACTACCCGAATCGGAACCGCTCGGACCGGACTGGTTTTGGGCGGTTCTCACAGTTCAATACCTCAAAATATTGAAAAATCTTATAGGGAGTAGTTTTGGAATAAGATCACGTTTAGCCGGTTCCCAGTTCCTAATCTTGGAACCATATTGATCGGGACCAAACTGATTTTATATATGTAATTTATATACATATAATATTTATAATATATAAACATTATAACTTATTGGAATTGAAATTGCAAATGAGGTAGGAATCTCTTATGTGGCTAAGAGACTATTATAACTCTTCTTGTTACTCTTTTATTTATAGAGAAAATCTATTTGTTAGTTTCATCTTTTACTTAATTTGGGACAAGGGCTCCAAGAGACCCACAAGGCATTTCAAGTCCCAAGAGTCCCACATTGACTAAACATTCAAAGAGCAGAAGATAGATTGTTTATAAAACCTAAGCACAATCTCTAGCCAAATTGCTCATAGCCTGTATAGTTAAGGTTAAGTGTGAGACACAAGAAGAGTGATTAATATTCACACAAATTGGGTTTGAATATTTTGAAACGTGTGTGATTAGTTTTTAATTGTCTAATCGAATTGGATTTGGATTGATCGGGCCGGTTCGGAACACGGTCACTCTTTAATGCAAAAAAAAAAAAAAAGTGTCGATCTTGTTGGACCGGACCAGTACTAATGGTTCAGTCCGGTTCCGGTCCTAGGACCAAACGGTCCTGTCAGTTCCCACCCCTAACTTCAATTAGCCATTTCTCTCTCTCTCTCTCTCTCTCTCTCGCACGCGCACTCACATGAAATGATGAGGACTAAATTTCACGACGACATTCTTTTAGACGAGTGGATTTCTTTTCTGACTGAGTCAACGTTCTGTGCGGGTTTTCTTTTTCTTCGTTTAGCAGAAGGGACAAAAATCAAACACAAGGACACTAGATATTCCCGAGGAAGAAAGAAAGGGGAAAAACGATCCAGACAACCTTACGACCAATGACGATGAGGATGAGATATTATCGCAGTGTATGGTCGAACAATGGGCACCCATAATCAAAGAGACATTAACCTCGTCGCCGTTTCAAGAACTCGTCTCCATTTCAAGAACTCCAGTTTTGCCATGCGACGCTCCGACAACTTTATGTGCTTGCTCTTGTCTGTGATCTTACTTCCGATTTGCTCGAGTAGAGATGCAATCACAACAGGAGACGCGATCAAGTACCCAAGAGGAGCCACTCTCGTGTCCGCCGGTGAGCAGTTCGAGCTTGGCTTCTTCTCTCCGAAACGGAGCTTCGACTCCAAATGGTATGTCGGAATATGGTATTACAGATCGAACCCTTTAATCGTTGTTTGGGTCGCCAACCGGGACGACCCGATTGTCGGCCGCACGGCATCATTTGGCCTCGTGGATGGCAACCTGAAGGTGTCCGACGAAACACAAGCGATCTGGTCGACCAATATTTCAAGCTCTTCAACCCGGTTGGCAAAGCTTCTTGATTCAGGGAATTTGGTACTGATTGAAGGCCAGAGGACAGTATGGCAGAGCTTCAATCACACGAGCAACACGTTCCTTTCAGGGATGCTGATGACTGACGACTTCAACTTGACTTCTTGGACAAGCGAGGACGACCCGAAACAGGGGAAGTTCACGTTCCAAAGAAATCAACAAAGCGGCACCAGCGAGTACCAAATTATCCGGGACCGGACTCTTCACTGGAAAAGTGGGGTGTATGGTTTCATACAAGACGATGAAATATACAATGAGATCTCTTTTTTGCTCTCCAATAGCACCACTAAGCCGAGATCGTTCTACAAAAGCATAAGTTTTGCTGACTACAACAGCAGCACCCGGTTGGTCATGACCCACAACGGCCAGATTCAGTACTTCAGGCCAGGAAGGGAGACGACACCAGTCTATTCCCAGCCAACAGGCTTGTGCGACGTGTTCAATGTCTGTGGCAAGTTCCGGAGCTGCAACGTTCAGAATGGCCCCGAGACTATGTGCAGGTGCTTGCCAGGTTTCAAGCCGGCACAACCGGATAATCGAAGCTCTGGGTACTTCCCCAGTGGATGCCTCAGGAAGTCATTGAAATGCTGCGGGAAGAACAGCAACAACAGTACCGATCATTTCTTGAGTCTGAAGAAGATGAAGGCCGGGAGGCCGGACAAGCAGATCCCAGCAGTCGACGTGGAGCAATGCAGGCAGGAGTGCCTCAAAGCCTCTAGTTGCCAGGCTTACTCATTCAAGGAGAGTCAGAGCCGGACACAGGAAGGCACGTGCTATAGATGGTCGGATGAGCTCAACAATATTCAGGAGTTTGCCGAAGACGGTCTTGACCTCTACGTCCGAGTACCGCTATCAGACATAGGTCAATTTCCTTTTGGCCTAACCTTTTGTCCTTCCAAGATCATTTGTGTTTTGTGGCCTGTTGACCTGTACCGTGATTTCTTCGTTTTAATTTTGGTGGCTTCTGGTTTGCCTTCTTGGATGAAGTTAGAAACGTTCCTCGTACTTTGTGCACCTACATGTTATTTCAAGTGCAAGCGTCTTCCCACCGAGTGTTCTAGTCCACCTGCAAATGGCAAAAAATTTCAGCTATCCCAATTTCAGCTAGTAGAATTATGTATGATTAGAGTTCAATTGCAGGTAATTGTGCATATGCCTTGAAGCTGATGTTTTCATAATGTTGACTTTCATAGAATCTACTAGCAGGAGCTGTGGAACTTGTGGCACTACTTTAGTCCCCTACCCTTTAAGCATGGCACAGAGCTGTGGCGATCCACCATACTCTGGATTTCACTGCGTCACCAAAACTGGACAGCTTTACTTTGAACTGGGCAAAGATGACTACAGAGTCACTAACATCACTCCAGAAACTAGAACATTTACCATCCAAGTCAAGAATGCATTCGACTGCACAAGTGATGGTCTGATGGATATCAGTCAGCAGCTTAACTGGTCCTCACCATTTAATGTGAGTAGCAGGTGTATTGAAGGACAGAACGACTTCAGCACAGGAGACTCTTTGGGAAGTGTTGGGTTCGGCGAAGTGAAAATTGAGTGGAGCAATCCGAAAGAGCCACGCTGCAATTCACCCAAAGACTGTGATTGGCCACATGCAAATTGCAGGATTGCATCAGATGGAATAACAAGGTGTCTCTGTGACTTAGGATTCCATTGGAATTCTTTCAACGTCAATTGTTCTCTGGGTAAGACTGTTAATCTTGTGAATTGACCTGCAACTTTAGCTACTGTATTCATTTATGATAGATTAGAAGGAAATGTAGCCGTTAGGTTTTGAAGGTCACCATAATAGTTGATTCTTTTGTGCCTCTAAATCAATATTTTCTATCTCCATGGTCTATCATCTGAAGTACTGCTAGGATGAGTTGCTCCTCGCAGAATCAGACTGACAAATTCCATACAGTGAACATCTATATTTTCAGCGTTAACCTGGAATTTATAATAGGTCAGCCAGAAGAGCTCGAAACCAAAATAGATACAACCATAGTTTTTCTTCTGCTCGAGATTCCTGCGATGTGTTGACCCTGTCAAGGAGTCAATAGCATCTACCTCTATGGTTACAATCACAAGTATGGTGTATGCACGCAATGTAATGACAGAGTCCTGGACTTGCACCAACTGAGCTTGATTTTTTTCGTCAACTATCAGAGGGATCGTACCAAGCTCTATGACGTCCTCACATCTGTCCTTTTATCAAATTAGCAAGTCCCAGTGTCTACGATTATTCATTCTCTTTTGTCCAAAATACTGTGCTTACAGTTTCTTTTCTTGTCCAGATAACGTTGAAGGAGAAGGATCATCGCAGAAAAGACATAAAGTGAAACTTGTATATATAGTTGCTCCTACCGGTGCTGCAACGTTCATCCTTGTATTCGGTGGCTTATTTTACATGAGAAGGCAGCATGGTAGTACACAAGGTAATCATAAATCAGACTCATATTACTTTATATCTGTCCTTTTAGATATACGATGATAAGATAGAAAACTAGTAACTAGAGTTAACACTTCAGGAAGCAGGGAAAGCACTCAAGAAAATCCTGATTTTCGTCTATACGACAGCGAGAAACGGATCAAAATGTGGATGGATTCACGCCAATTCGAGGAGGAAGATAAGAAAGGCATAGACGTGCCATTTTTTGATTTTGAAATTATTCTACAGGCAACAAATAGCTTTTCGGATGAGAACAAACTTGGAAGAGGTGGGTTCGGGCCTGTTTACAAGGTAAATAAAATGGTTTCATCTTTTACTGTCTGGGGCTCTTGACCAAGTCACGGTGATGAAGTATTCCGTTAAGTTTGTTTCAGGCTACTTTTCCAGGAGGACAGGAAATTGCAGTGAAGAGGCTATTAAGCGGATCAGGACAGGGGTTGGAAGAATTTAAGAATGAAGTTGTCCTGATTGCCAAACTTCAGCATCGAAATCTCGTCAGATTAGTAGGATATTGCGTCAAAGGAGATGAAAAAATGTTACTATATGAATACATGCCCAACAAAAGCTTAGATTCATTCATATTTGGTAAGCACCTTATTTCGTGTCCCTATTCCCTTGTATTTCAGGGCATAGCTGTAATAGAGAGTAGCACTCAACAGTCTCTTTTTCTTCATAAAGATTTTAAGTTAGCCTGACAGAATTAATTAAAAGACTTTACTATCTTCACAAATTAAATAAAAACCTTGCCAGATCGAACAAGGTGCTCCTTGTTGACTTGGGAGACACGCTTTGAGATTATCCTGGGAATTGCACGAGGAATGCTCTATCTTCACCAAGATTCTAGGCTGCGAATTATTCACAGAGATCTCAAGACAAGCAATGTTTTGCTTGACGAGGAGATGACTCCTAAAATTTCTGACTTTGGTCTAGCACGGATATTTGAGGCAAAACAAATTGAAGCAAGCACGCAAAGGGTGATTGGAACATAGTAAGTTTATTGTAGATGTGCATACCATTTACTTTCGCCTGGATAAACATTTTGTTGTACACTACACAAGGCACTCGTCACATTTATCACCTTTTTAATATCTGTAGTGAAACTTCAGTATTTAGACTGAGGCTTAATTGACTTATAATGCTCCAATACAGTGGATACATGTCTCCGGAGTATGCTCTGGATGGATTTTTCTCGTTCAAGTCCGATGTTTTTAGCTTTGGAGTCGTGGTACTGGAGATTGTTAGTGGGAAACGTAACACAGGCTTTTATCAGTCCGAAGGAGCAATAAGCCTTCTCACTCATGTGAATACAGTCCATTTGCTGTCCCTTTCTTTTGCTTTATCCACTTTCTGTCGCCCTTTTCTCTAATTGTACTAAAACTTCAATTGTGCAGGCTTGGAAATTATGGAATGACAATAAAGCATTGGACTTGATGGATCAAGTGCTGCACGAAACTTACAACAGAGATCAAGTTTTGAAGTGCACAAACGTGGCGCTTTTATGCGTGCAAGAAGACCCAAGTGATCGTCCCATGATGTCAAATGCAGTTTTCATGCTCGGTAGTGAAAGCGCAACTCTTCCAATTCCGAAAAAACCGGCTTTTGCAGTTAGGATAGGTGTTTCTACAACAGCTTCTTCTTCCAGCAAACCAGAGTCGAGCACGGTGTTATCGACTACTCTGGAACAAGGACGGTAACGTTTGATCTTTCTCGAATCTATTCCACATCTTCTCAAAAGCTTTAGCCATCAGGCATTAGTTTAACTAGGAATGCTTGTACCCCATGATATTCCTTTCTCCTCCGGCAAAATACAGTTTACTCTATGTTGATAGCCGATGCTTATCCTCGGCCGAAGACTGTACAATACTAACATAGCAGATCGGCTCCTTGATCGCCATAGGAGTTTCTTCTTTTCAATTGTAGCAGTGTTCCTTCTTGAGAATAATTTTCTTGTGCTGCAATTGAGTTGTAAAATCAATTCCCTTTCGGGGTTATAGTCATCCTATCAAACTCGCAATCCACCCCACTGTAGCTACTCCACAAAAGTCTCACTTTTTGAGCCGACTGAAATAACCTTCTTAGTTATCACCGAGATGTTACTATTATGTGCTAAAAAGATCTGGATATTAATGGTGATGGATGGTCAGTTGCCTTAAAAATCTGCTAAATAGCACAGGTTAGTCAATATTCACCTCAAGGGAAAGAGAGGCTACTTTACAAACAATAGAGAATTGCCTAAGACCTTTGCGCTCGGTATGACTCATGCGGAGTTGCTGGCCGGATGTATGGGTCTACATCCACTCACTCCGAGGGTTTCCTTCTTGGGTGTTGGCTTCTGATCTTGGTATGAGAAAGTTGGCATCTCTTACTTCTAAAATAACTCTGGCCTTCGTGGTTCCACGTGCCAAATTTAGAGGTATCAAAATGGGTTATGAACTCATTTTGGACTCATATTTTATTTATATAGGTTGTATATGGGTGAAAGACTTTTAAAAACCTAGCTAGAACCAGATCCAAAAAGTGAGTTTGATTTAAATTGTTTAAAAATGGGTTAGAACTTGTTATCCATTTTTGGCCCATTTAAAATCTCAAGTGGGTTATAACCCATTTTCAAATTTCCAACTTAAGCCTCACACACTTTTTTCTCTCTTTAGCTTTATGTAATTTTTTTTTAAAATAAAAAAATCGAAATTATAATTATTTCTTATATTCCAATGTTCTTCCTCTTTTTTTATCTCATTCTTTTTTCTTCCTCCTTCCTTAGCAGTGGTGGGGCTGTAGACTAGGTGAGGATTGAGCTCATCGGCTTCAAGCGAGCTCAGCATCGTCGACAACTAGCGATGCTCAAGCCTCACTTGATTAAAGTTGCTAGTGTCACGCAAGCTTGAGTCTCGCTAGATCTAGTGAGGTCGAGCCGCCCGACATCTAGTGAGGCCAAGGCCTTGCCGATCTTGCAAGCCTTAAGCTCACTTGTGGTTGGTTGCCAGTAGTCAACGTGGGCTTGGTCATCAAAGAAGAAGAAAAATAAAAAAGAAAAAAATTATAATTTTTAAAATAAAAATAAAAATAACAATTTGATTTTTTAAATAAAAAATAATTAAAAATTCGATTTTCTAAAAAAATAATTTAAAAATTATAAAAATTATCCATTAAATTTGTATTGCATAAAATTATTTAGCAATATTAGTTTTTTTTTTAAATAATAAAAATAAGCATTCTTAGGTTTAGTTAAAGGTTTTCACGTTTTAATTTTCAGTTGCTCAATAATATGTTCAGTTTAGACAAGAGAAGCATGTGCATGGTCTAATTCTTTATAATATTTTAATTTATAGATTTTTTAACATTTATTTTTTTATTATTTAATTTTCTTTTTCAATTTAATTTGAAGTTTTAATCCAATTAGCATATAGCTTAAAGTGGGCATGGATTTTCCTAAAATATTAATGGGTTTTAGCAATACGAGTTGAATTGGGTCGAGTGTGGGTCACTAAATTTATACTACATGAACATGGCTGAAAACGAGTTAAATGAGTCAAATATAGGTCAATCCATTTTCGATCCAACCAAAACCCGACCCAACCCATCCATTTGAGCGGTCTAGTAGCTAGACCCAAACTAGTTCTACCGTCTTGATTTGATCGATTGCATGTAGAACAATGTCTTTTTTTTTTCCCCTTCATGTTAAAAAGTTCTACTTTTCTTTGGAAGAAAATCGACTAAGTACATTTCATTATGCAGTGAAATTTGTTAGCTGATGATGGAAAGATCGACAAATGCGGTCATTTTCCGCATATTCATTGAGATTTTTATGATACTCCAAAACTTCTGAAAGTCGAAATCTTAAATCCTTCTCATTTTACCTATTTATATTAAAATGTTAAGATCCTTTTACACTCATTATTACCAAAAAAGACAAATTAATGGTTTTGAGTGGTAAAGGTCTACAATCACATTAAGGCAAAGGGCAGACCTTCACAAAAATAAATAGGAATGCTTATAATTTCTATGCAGTAGTCTAATACAATAATTAATCTTGTCAATTCGTGTTAGAAAACATGAGTCCATAAAGAGGCTTGAATGGAAACAAGACTAACCTGGCCGAAGGCCAAATCCACTGTGAATCCTGTGATATTAGCAACTTCAGCCTTAGAACGAGGTGAGGAATCATAAATCACCCTTCCTGGGAAATTCTCCATGTAAGAATTTCAAAAGGATGCAAGTGATCCGGCCATAATAAAGCTCTGTGACCATTACCAATCCAATCCCTCAACTCCACCATTTCTTTTGCAACCCACACGCTCTACAATCCTTCGAAAGATAAGTTTAAACTCGGGACTGTAACAGGAGATGCCACAAAGAATGCAAAACCGTAGCCTTATTCCATTCATCAAGTCTTCGATTGCCTAAACCTCCTCTATTTTTCAGTAAGCCGATCGCAAGCCAACTCACCCTTAGTTCCATAAGCCTTCGCATCTCTCTTTCTAGTAAAACCAACATTATTTCTACTCGCTCATTCGAATAACCTTTCCCGGAGAATAAAAATGCTGTACCAATAGTTAACCAAGCTCAAAGGAACAGACTTGATCAACTCAATTCTCCAGCGATGGTTTTATTAGTCATCTTCTCAATAAGGGGCTCGCAATGTGTGACATCTGAAAAATCCTACATCGGTTATCAATATGTAGGAAATGAAGATGATAAATGTCGGAAGTAGAAATTCCAATTGGATTATTGACATTATAGTGAGCGAAAGATCTAGAATGTACTTCCGTATCTATGACTTTCGGAATGTGATTCCATTAGGATGTAATTGTTGAGCATTTGCACATAAGTTCATTTTTTGGAGTGATGTTGAATCACATATCGTAATAATGATTGTTATTAGGGACTGTTATACTCCGAGTATGTATATTGAAGGATTTTCTTGTTAGAAATTTACTAAGTTGAGATTCTTCTAATGTCCATTACTTGTCACGGATCATATTAGTGAGTTCAAAATATTTTTCAGATTTGCCGATATTTAGAATGGACATTGGCTTTATTGGTCATTTACTGACATACAAATTTTTTTTATAAATTATGAAATATCTTCATCAAGCAACCCAAATGTGGCCATGTATAGTTTTTTCACTTGATCACATCTCCCTCATTTTTAACCATAAGTTTAACATATAGATTTAAATCATGCATGACCTCACCATTTTGCTTCAATGATTATAAATCAAATAATGATTCTTATTCATGCATCTACTTAGGAGATCATATGCTCTCTCTAGTCGTTATATTCAATTAGCTACTCAAATTTTATGCCACTTGTAACCTTTTAATTTGTATACTTCTCTCTCATTCTCCACCAAGAGTTTTTAAATCCAATGTCATCATGATTTTTAAACTTAGTTAACTAAATGTATTTTTAAATTCATGAGAAACACAAGTCAAGGTATTTTTTATCTTTCATTAATGCTTGAAATGATTACAACTCAAATAACACATCCTTTATGCATTGTGCTTGGCCTATGATGTCCCCTCCCTCCCTCCCTCCCTTCTTTCCTTCCTCTAATGAAGGAGATGTGGTCAAGTAAAAACACTACACGTGGCCACATTTGTGTTGCTTGATGAAGATATTCTATAAGTTACTAATATATGTTTTATTTCAGTAAATGACTAAGGAAATCAATGTCCATTCTAAACATTGATAAATCCAAAATTTATTTTGAATTGACTAAAATTATTGGTGAAAGGAAGTAGACGCTAGGGAGACACATGATGACCATTTTACTTCCGTTCCTAACTATTTTTTTGTTTTAGACTTGTTTTTAGAATAGAAATACATTTGATAAAACTATTTCATTTTTCTATTTCTGGAATAGATTTTTACTCCGAAATAGGTTTGAAATAGAAATTAAGTAAAAAAAAAAATTTACTTCTCTATTTCTAGAACAAAAATGAGAAATAAAAACGACAATCCCTATTCGTCATTGCTGCTAGCTGACCACTCATCTACCACTATCGGTCGCCACCCGTTGACTGCTGCCTATGGCTGACAATAATGGACAAGATCGGCGAACGGTGACAAATAGTCAGCGCGCGCTTCCGCTGCCGCGCCCGCTTGAAGGAAAAATTTTGTGTCGTTATCAAACGAATTTCTATTCAGTGAATGAAGTTTTGTGTCTCTATTAAATACATATTTTTGTTTAGAAACACATTTGAGATTGGAAATAGAAAAATCCATTTCTCTTTCAAAAATCAATTTCTTATCAAAATGGTTGTCATTCACGCTCTAGGAGACATCAACTCAATAAATTTCTAGCATGAAAATCCTTAGATACGAATACTCAAAATATAATAGTCCCTAATAATAATCACTATTGTAATATGTGATTCACCATCACTCCATAAAATCAATCTATATACAAATGCTCAATGATTTCATCCTAATAGAATCACATTCCAAATGTCATAAATACGATACATTCTAAATCTTTTGCGCACTATAAAGTTAATAACCGAATTGAAATTTCTACTTATGACATTTATTGTATTCATTTCCTACATATTAGTAATTGATGTAGGAATTTCTGGATGTTACATAATATTTGTTAGATAATCTCTCTCAAATTGAAGGCGCCTTTCTAATGTCACTGTTGGAGAAAACTCTCTTATTTTGAAGTTGACAAAACGTTTCCATCAGTCTAGTTTGAAGACTTCAAGACTCAAGACTTAAAGTCTACCCTCACTAGCAGTTTCTTGACCAACGAAGAGAAGACTTATCTAGATGTGAGTTTATCTTTAAGGATTCGATTCGTACAGTTTGAAGAAGATCTTACGGTTGGAGATAGCACATTGTGATCAATTATTCTTTTTGGAATCAATTTGGATAATCAAGATATTTTGAAAGACGAAATATACTTAAAAGGTTCTACTTATGGAAACCTAGATTTTGATTGTATGGACAAGCATGATTGGTGGGCTATCATCACAGTCCTTAAACGACTTGAGATCTCCTTGATTGATTCTGTCCAACGGATAGATTAGAAGAACTCCTTTGGAAAGTGCCAACGGATATAGAGGCATGAAGGAGTACATAAGGAAGACACTCAAGTTGTTCGAGTGTGTGCATGATAGAAAAATTCCAAAGTCTGAAGCTCTTGAGTTCTTTGCTTTCTCAATCGTTGAGCTTAAGTTGTACTCAAAAGAGAGGTTAAACACTTGTGAGACCTTGAGAAAGTGTAGTAGAGTTTCTACACTGTGGATTAAGGATGTGAGATTGTAAAAATCTTTTTTGATTCATAGTGGAATCCAATCGGTGGGCTGTCAGTGCGGGAGAGTAGACGTAAGCTTAGTTTAAACGGAACCACTATAAACATTGTATTCCAATTCTCTTTTCCTATACTCCTGGCTTTAATTCGTAGCTTTATCTAACTGCTTATAGTCTTTTACATATTCAATTAGTTATTCTTGAAAGAAGAGTTAACTTGTTAAAAGTCTAGCGTAAATTTGCTAGAACACCTATTCACCCCCCCTCTAGGTGTCCTTACTAGCCCTATCAATCGCTTATCTGAATCTATTCATTGTTATAAAAGTCATCATAACTAGTAGCTAGGACCATCAAATGAGTGATTTTTTGGGACAACATAGTAGAAAAATCCGATACCTTTATTGGGGAGATCGCCAAGAGGGAGCTGAAGTCCAAGCTTGTTAACATATTTAATTGAACCAACCATTGGGGTTTATTGCCAACCTTCAAACATAGAAGAGGGAGGTGGGAGGTTTGAATCCCCACTTTCTCAGAAGGGATTGGGGGTGGAGACGATTTAGTTTCAAATGTGAGTTTCGATTCTTATGCCCTACAATCTCACGCCTTATAAGGATATAGAGCAAAAGTTTAAGAGTAGGAGTTAGAATAGGAGTAAAGGAGGATCGACAAATATATATATATAATCAAACTCACATTCACTAAAAAACTTAAATCAATGAGTTATGAACTAATTATGATAAATTAATTTCTCTAGCACACCAATTCATTGATGAGCGAGTTCTCTAACACAGCTCACACGTTTATCTCAACAATATCCCTCTCATGTATGAGCTTAGTGTTAGGTCGGCTCTCCATTGATCTCGGTATCCTTCTATATTAAGATATCTCAACTTTAATCTCCATTAGTGCCCAACTTCATCAGTGGTCTCTTTTTCTAGATCTTACCATGAAATTTGCCATCGAGCTCGCGTTGTTATTCCACAATGCACACCGCCTGGAAATTGCGTTGGTCAACAAATTCTTTTTTTTTTGAGATATTCATCAAACATTGTAATAGATTAGGGATCAACCAATCTATCATTAGCTCTAATACCATTTGTTGGGAACATGTAGTAGAAGCATGATACCTTTACTAAGGGAGATTACCAACAAAGAGCCCAAGTCCAAATCTATCAACATATTTGGTTAAACCTATTTTCACTCAAAAGTTTAAGTTAATAAGTTATGAATTAATTAGATCATAACTACTTCACATCACATCAATTCTCTAATATGAGAATTCTATAACACAACTCATTGAATCATGTGGGGCTTTTGGGTTGGGTTGAAAAATAGTCCAACCCAAATTGACCTATTTATATGCAACATTGGAATAAGGCAAATAACTACCAACAAAAAAAAAGAAAAAGAAATCAGATAAGCGTATTCAAATTCTTAAAAATTGTCATTAAAATACAATTAAGTCTTAAAACTTTCAAAAAGCGTAATAAGTCCTAAAATGTGTCACAAAAATAAAATTAAATTCTAAAACTATAGAAAAAGTATTCAAGTCCTAAAAATTATCCAATTGGTCAAATCAAATCATTCCGTTAATTGCATTTTTTTCAAAATTTTAGGACTCGATTATATTTTCATAATAAATTTTAGGATTTAATTGTATTTTTTGAAAGTTTGATGACTTTATCGTACTTTTATTATAAGTTCTGGAATTTTTAATGTACTTATTCCAAAAAAAAAAAAAAAATTGACAAAGCCTGTTCGAACAACAGCATAGTCAAAATCCGTTCCCTCTAAAAATCTGATCATAGACTTTTTAAGTAATTCTTTACGTCCTTTTATCTTTTTGAGTTTTGACGGGTCACCGGGAAAGGGTTTGCCGATACATGGGGACATGTGAAACCGTGCGCCGACAAGTCACTCCTGTACATGGGGACGTGTGAATTCACATAGGGCCATGTCCGCTTTTTCCAGCGTAACTCATACTTACTTCTCGGCACAGCTATCAATTACTTTAGTAGACAAAATTAGGCGGACGACCACCGTTGATCCCCTGCACCAGCATGCAATGATTTAATATCAATTTTTTTGAATAGTCATATCATTCCCCCTTTTTTTTATTTTTTTCTTTGAAAAGTCTAGAATACAGAAACTTTAAAAGTGGCTCAGATGCAATAATTTCCTGGTAAATTGGACAAAAAAATTGTAATCCTCTCAATTAATTAAGGCTCTTTTTATTCTGTAAAAAATAAATAATTTGAATAATATTTTTCTTAAAAATAATTATTTGTATTGCTTAAAATAATCAGTCAATTGAAATTGTTTTTTAAGTCATCGACAACAATTTATGCCTAATTTTTTTTTGTGAACAGTGAAAATATTTTTTATTCATTCATTTTTATAAGATATTCAAGTGATAATTTTTATATTCAATTCATTCATTTTTATGAAGCAAATGCACCTCACTGAAAAATTTATGATAAGGGAATATATTCCAATGAAAATAATTTTTCATTTTCGTAGTAGTTTAGGAAAAGTGATTTTCTTCTTACTAGAAAAAAGGAAGTCGTTTTTTTTCCCAATCTAAGCTTGTTTTCAATCCATGTAAAACATTTTCTGTGAATTAATTAGTTTTTAGTCATCCAAACATCAAAAAATCAAAAAATAATTTCTCAGAAACAGTTTCCCTCAAACAAACAGCTCCTAAATTTACTTTTCTTTCCCATCAGAATGAATTAACTCATCTCATATGCTTACTTGGTTATATGTGGGATCCGAAATTGATATATTGAGTTTTCTTTCCTAGTCTCTAAATGAAGAGGATCTAAGGCTTAATGAACTTAGTTAGTCATGATAATCTAAACAAATTAATCGATTTTCGTTCTTTCAATATCATTTCACCGGCCGTGGAAGGACTTCCATTTTACCACTGTGCCTCTGAAGAAACTATTCAAACTACACAATAGCCTTTTCCTTCGGTTAGATTAAAAACGAAGGTCCAACTGGTCTCGCGGGTCATGGTTAATTGGGTCTAATGGAACAAGTCTAAAGATCTTTTCTTAAGACTGCAATTAAGAACTTCGATTGTGAATACAATGAAGGTCCAGTGAATCAGGCGTCTCAGGTTAAGCGGGTCTAATGGTACAAGTGGAAAGCTCTTATTATAAAACCCCATGGATGCTTCCGTGTTGACTTTATTGCAATAGGTCATCGTGTTTGTATTCAAAGAGGAGCCAATAACTCCATTTTTTTTTCTTATTTTTTAACAAGGACAGAGAAAAACAAGCCTGAAATATAGTGCCACACGAAAAAGTAATTTTTTTTAATACTTCGTTCTCAAGACCAATAGAACCACGTTCGATTATATATAGTTGTAAATTTTCTGGAGAGAGGGAGGGGGAGAGAGAGAGGAAGAAGTATTCTTCTCTCTAGCTCAGAGCGACAACCTTGAGCTCACGCCAGCTTTCAATGATTTAACGTCGCACTTCCACTAGTTTGGCTGTTGTCGATTTGCAATTTCTTCCGGCATTCCCTTTATTTAGTGCATGGTGCATGCGTTGAATAATGGAACAACGTTCTGACCTCTCTAATCAGAATGTCTGTACTAACTCCGGTAGCAATAATGTCTGTTTCATAGCTAATTGAATTAGCTCGATATGTTCTTTCACTTCCCTTCTATTTCATCGGACAAGCTTGAATAACTTAATGTTAACGTGGTCGCCACTTTAACAGCTCCAATTATTACCATGCGACGCTCCACTATCTTAACGTGCTTGCTCTTGTCTGTGATGTTCCTTCCATCTTGCTAGAGCAGGGACGCCATAACAGTAGACACAATCACATACGCGGGAGGAACCACTGTCGTGTCTGCAGGCGAACGGTTTAAGCTCGGCTTCTTCTCTCCGGATGGCATCTCCGACTCCAGGAGGTACATTGGAATATGCTATTACGGGTCGGACCCTCTGATCGTCGTCTGGGTCGCCAACCGGGACGACCCGCTTGTTAGCCCCACTGCGTCCTTTGGGCTCGCGGACGGCAACCAAAAGTTGTGGAATGAAGGACGAGCGATCCAGTCGACCCATGTCGAGGGTTCAACCTCTTCGACCAGGTTAGCGAAACTTCTTGATTCAGGGAATCTGTTGCTAATTGAAGACGACGGAAGAGAGAGAATTCTCTGGCAGAGCTTCGATCACCCAACTGACACATTCCTTCCAGGGATGCTGATGAGCGAAAACTTCGTGTTGACTTCTTGGGCAAACCAGGATGACCCAAAACAGGGGAACTTCACGTTCCAGATGGATCAAGAAGGCGGCAACAACTACGACGTGATCCAAGAACTGTCTCCCTACTGGAAAAGTGGGGTCTATGGCAAGTTCATACAAGCCGATCAGATGTTGGACGTCATCTCTTTCTTGCTCTCCAATTTTACCACCGGCGACACCACTACTCCGCCACCAGGCAGGACTAGTCCGACTTTGGCCTGCAAAAACATAACCCAGCCTTCGGACAACAACTACAACAACAGCCAGTTGGTTATGAACTACGATGGCCGGATTCAGTACTTCAGGCAGGGAAATGGGTCAAAGTTAGTCTGGTTCAAGCCGGTGAGCCAGTGCAGTGTGTTAAGTGCGTGTGGCAAGTTCGGAAGCCGCAATGGTAAGAATGGCAATAAGATCATGTGCAGGTGCTTGCCAGGGTTTGAGCTGGCGCAGCCAGATAATTGGAAATCGGGGGACTTTTCTGGGGGGTGCCTCAGGAAGTCGTCAATATGTGCAAAGAACAGCGACGATAGTGCTCATGATTTCTTGAGTTTGAAGATGATGAGGCCCGGGAAGCCTGACGTGCAGATTTCGGTAGACAGTGAGGAGCAATGCAAGCAAAAGTGCCTTGATGTCTGCAGTTGTCAGGCTTACTCGTTCGAGGAGGACCTGCACCAAAGGGCAGAGAGGGCCACCTTGACGTGCTATACTTGGTCCGACGATCTCGACAATATTCAGGAGTTTGCTCAAGACGATCGTGACCTCTATGTCCGAGTTCCGCTTTCAGACATAGGTTAATTTCCTTCTGACCTGATATTTTTTCCCCTCCAAAATTATTTGTGTCTGTGACCTTTTGACGAGCTGCGGCTTTCTCGTTAACTATCTTTGGTGGCTTCTGATTATTACCCTCTTTGAAGAAGTCATAAACTTTGCTCATAGTTTGTGCACTTACATGTTATCTTGACTGCAAGCGCCGTCCAATCAAGCGTTCTAGTCCACCTGCATATGGAAAACAAATGATTCTATCCCAAATTCAGCTATTAATATTACGTATGATCATAGTTCAATTGCATGTGAATGTGCATATTCATCGGTGCTGATATTTGTGCAGTGTTGACTTTCATAGAATCTACTAGGAGTTGTAAAACTTGCGGCACGAATTTAGTCCCCTACCCTTTAAGCACGGGATGGAGCTGTGGCGATCTGCTATACTCTGCATTTAGCTGCAACAATGAAACTGCGCAGTTTTACTTTGAACGGCCCCACGGTGGCCACAGCGTCACCAGCGTCAATCCAGAAGCTCGAACATTTACCATCCAAGTCAAGAATGCATCGGACTGCACAAATAGCAGTCAAATGGAAATTAATCTGCAAATTAACCAGTCCTCACCATCTCATGTGAGTAGCGGATGTAGTGGAGGACAGAATGACTTCAGCGCAGGAGACTCTTTGGGAAGGGTCTGGTTGAGTGAAATAAAAATTGTGGAGCAATCCAAAGGAGCCGATCTGCAATTCGTCCAAAGACAGCGATTGGCCACATGCAACTTGCAAGAAAGCGTCAGATGGAATAACAAGGTGCCTCTGCAACTCAGGATTCAGTTGGAACTCTTTCCGCATCAATTGTTCTCCAGGTAAGAATATTGATCTTGTGAATTAACACGCAACTTTAGCTACTGTATTCATGAATAACAAATTAGAAGGAGATAAGTCTTTAGGTTTTACTGGTCGATATAGTAGTAGATTTTCTTGAGTCATCAAATGATTGTTTTCCATCTCCATCGTCTAACATTTAGAGCACTACTAGGATGATTTGCTGCTCCTAGAAGCTGAAAACATAAAATTTTCAGAGTCCACATCTATATTTTCAGCTTCCGTTTGGAATTTCAGCCAGCAGAGCTCGAAACCAAAGCAAATATAGCTATCGTTCCAGGCCCCGAGATTCTCCAGATATGTTCACCCTGTCAAAGTGTCATTAGCATTTGCCTTTACAGTTAGGGGTGAGCATGGTCCGGGTTGGTCCGGGACACCCCATAACCCTAAGACCAACCCATACAGTGTCGGTCCTCAATTTTTAGGACCGAGGACCGACCCTATTAAGCCTGGGACCAAGGACCGGACCGACCCAATGGGTTCGGTCCGGTTCTAGGGTCAACCCGGGACCGATCGATAATTTTTTTCATCTTATTTTTATACTCCCTAAAAAAGAAAACTTACAAATTCAAATTACACATCCATTGACAATGCAGCATTGTGCAAATAAACTATAAATACCAATACATATTTAACAAATTTAAGATGACACAATAATAGAAATTTCGTACCTACTAACCGCTCATCGAGATATGAGACAAGATGGAAAGTTCTTATAATCATCTATCTTTAATATTCATAACACCATATGCAAAAGCATTTTCTTGTATTTGATCATGTAGAGTCCACTCAACCAAAAAATGATTTTCACATCACTTGACTAGCAAATCACTATAGCAACTACAGCACTACTCTACTCTTCAAAAACTTCTACCATTTAACACAAATTGAAAAGCAAAGTGCAGCTGAAATTCATTAATAAAATACAATTAAACCATAAAAAGTTCAAAATACTTAATATAAACCATGAATATATAACTTCACATATTGTTAATTCACTTGAACTTCTAAACACTTGAAAACAAAACAAACGACACTTAATTAATACTGAACAAAAGTTTTAAATTGAAATTACTATTAGTGCTATTGATAGAACATCTCAATATAATATAACATAATATAACAGACATTTTATTTAGGTTTGAATATATAAAAGAATTATAAATAATATAATATAATATAATATACAGGGTTGGTCCAGGGTTGGACTGACAAAAAACTTTTAGGACCGAAGACCAACCCGCACAATGTTGATTCTGGAATTTCAAGACCAAGGACTAACCTAGTCCCCTTGGAAACCGGACCAAGACCGGCAGGGTTGGGCTGGTCCAGGGTCGGTCTAGGGTCAACCCTAGACCGCTGCTCACCCCTATTTACAGTTACCAACCCAAGTATGGTGTATGCATGCAGTGTAGCGACAGAGTCCTGGACTTGCACCAACTAAACGTGCTCTTTTTCATCGTCTATAACAGGGATTGTGACCATGCGCTATAAAGTCCTCACATTTGTCCTTCTATCAAATTAGCAAAACCCTGTGTCTACGGTTATTAATTTTCACTTTGTCCAAAATATAAAAGTTATATTAATTTTTCTTGTCTAGCAATAGGTAATGGCCTTGGAGGAGGAATATCATTGTAGAAAGGACAGAAATCAAAAGCTGTTTACATAGTTGCTCCTGCTGGTGCCACAATTTTCACCCTTGTTTTTGGTGGCTTTATTTTACATGACAAGGCAGCATAGTAGTACGCAAGGTAATCACTTAGGGTGCATGACAACTAGTAATTTCTGTTCCATAAATAATTTTTTTTTATTTCAAACTTGTTTTCGGAATAGAAATCCGTTTGATAAAATTATTTTATTTTTCTATTTCTGAAATAGATTTTTATTCAAGAAATAGGTTTGGAATAGAATCGAAGTAAAAATTTTACACTTCTCTATTTCTCGAATAGAAATGAGAAATAAAAATTCTTCTTATTGTGTCCTCCATCTGTCATTTGCCGACCACCGTCCGTTGGTTGCCGGCTTGTCGCTATCGCCACCGCCGAGTTGCCCATTGCCGATAGTTGGTCGCCAACACTGCTACGTCGTCGGCTGCCGTCGAAAGGAATTTTTTTTTTTTTTTGTTATCAAACGAATTTCTATTTTTAGAGTAGAAATTTTATATTGTTATCAAACGGTTATCTTTGCCTAAAAACTCATCTAGAAATAGAAATAGAAAAATATATTTCTCTTTTAAATCAATTTCGACTAGAATGGTTATCATTCGCACCCTTAATAGATACATACTTTTTATCCGTCATTGTTAGAAATACGATAATAAGATGGAAATCAATTAGTAACTAGAGCTAGCACTTCAGGGAACAGGGAAAGCACTCAGGATGACTTTCGTCCATATGACAGCGAGAAGTGGATCAAAATGTGGACAGATTCATTCCAATTTGAGGAGGAGGATAAAAAAGGCATAGACGAGCCATTCTTTGATTTAGAAATTATTCTACGAGCAACGAATAATTTATCGGATGAGAGCAAACTTGGAAGAGGCGGGTTTGGGCCTGTTTACAAGGTACATAGCATGGTTTCTTCTTCAACCATAGGGGGCTCTTCGCCTGGTCATGATGATGAAGTAATCAGTTTCTTAAGTTTGTGTCAGGCTACATGTCCTGGATGACAGGAAATTGCGGTAAAGAGGCTATTGAGTGGCTCGGGACAGGGCTTGGAAGAATTTAAGAATGAGATTGCCTTGATTCCTAAACTTCAGCATTGAAATCTTGTCAAATTATTAGGATATTGTGTCAAAGGAGACGAAAAGATGTTACTATATGAATCCATGCCCAACAAAAGCTTAGATTCATTCATATTTGGTAAGCACCTTATTTCATGTCTCTATTCCATAGCTGTAGTAGGTAGTAGCATTCAACGGTCCCTTCCTCCTTATAAAGGTTTCAAGTTAGTCTGACCAAGTTAGATTAAAAGACTTTGCTACATTTACAAATTAAAATGAAATCTTGCTAGATCAAACAAGGTGTTCCTTGTTGACCTGGGAGTTATGCTTTGAGATTATTTTGGGAATTGCGCAGGGAATGCTCTATCTTCACCAAGATTCTAGGTTGCAAATCATTCACAGAGATCTCAAAACAAGCAACATTTTGCTCAATGAGGAGACAACTCCTAAAATTTTCTACTTTGTCTGGCACGGATATTTGAGGCAAAAGAAACTAAAGCAAGCATGCAAAGGGTGATTGGAACATAGTAAGCTTTTGTAGATGTGCATGCCATTTAATTATTTATTTATTCGATAGAGAATTTGTTGGATCCTAGATAAGGCACTCACCACGTTATCACCTTTTAATATCTAAATTGAAACTTCAAGTTTTCCGACTGTGGCTTAATTGACCTATTATGCTCTAATGCAGTGGATACATGTCTCCAAAATATGCTTTAGATGGATTTTTTCTTTCTTTCAAGTCTGATGTTTTTAGCTTTCAGGTTGTCATACTAGAGATTTTTAGCGGGAGACGTAACCCATGCTTTTATTAATGGGAGAACGGTAATAACCCAGACAATATCGGATTAACACAGCGGAATAAAATAATCTCCCATCTTACGTAAATCTAATATGAACCGATATAATAGAGCAAAATAACTATCAAACACGCAAATACAAGACAATTTTTTTACGTGGAAAATCTCATTAGTGTGAGGAGATAAAAAACCATGGGACCAGAGTCTACCCAAAAATCTTCAGTAACAACAAAATTGGATGAACAAAGTTCTTCTCTAGTAAATACTAGAGGTACATACTAGCAAAGACCTCAAGAACATCATTCTTGGCAATACGCATAAATTTTACAAAAGATTAAGGATAAGTCTAACCAAAAACACAAGTTTTTATCAATCCATGAAAAATTTAGTGTAGGGAGGTTCAAACAAAAATCAAATTGTTCAGATTTGAGAAGAGTATGCCACAAATATGTTGACAAAATTTCAATTCAATCGAACCACGAATCAACCTCCAAAGCTAGCTTGATGTAAATTAGACTAATATCCAAATCCTAGATTTTCTGATTTCTCTTTTTCTCTAGTTATTGCGTCTCTGGTAACTTCATGGCAGCTACAACTTAAAAGATAGTAAGAAACCCCATTTCTCCATATGACTTATCATATGAGTTCAAGCCCTTTTGGTCTTACTATTCATTGGGCTTCCTCTACATGGGAGTGAACCTAGCTAACAAATCTTCCCTTCACGACAATGTGGATGGATTCATCATACTTGCTCTCAATCGGCAATGTTTAAGATTCTCCCTTGGTGGAGTCTTCGTCATCATATCGGAACCATTATGGTCCGTATGAATTTTTTCAAGTTCCAATAGCTTCTCATCTAAAACATCCCTTATCTAATGATATCTAACATCAATGTATTTCGATCTAGAATGAAAAGATGAATTCTTACCAAGATGAATCGTGCTTTGATTATCATAAAATAATGCATACTTCTTTTGCTTGAACCCGAGTTCTTTCAAGAATTTCTTCAGCCATAGCATCTCTTTACTAGCTTCGATCGCCGCAATAAATTTAGCTTTTGTTGTAGAAAGTGTAACACACTCCTGCAATTTTGACTTCCATGACATGGCCCTATCGGCAAAAGAAATCAAATAATTAGAAGTAGATTTACGAGAATCAATATCTCATGTTAAGTCGGAACATATGTATCCAACTAACTCATGTTTCCTGATCCTAAAATTGAGTTTCAAGTTGGAAGTTCCCCATGTTGAGAAAACTCCTATCAAGTTTTGAAGTTGACAAAACTTTCTGGTTCTTATTCTTATCTTCAAGAACATAATGCATTTAAAGTTGCTTCGAGGTTATATCAAAGATTTTTGCTAAAGTCTATTCATTCCCTAAGTATTTCCCATTCGACAAAATCCATACTAAGATTGTGTCTAGAGCGAGGAATAATTTAGAACAAGACTTAGCATCGTGTGACACAAATGATCGTTATTTGGAAACGAAAGATTCTTTTCAACGACTATCTTTGACCAAGGATTTTACTTTCCATATATATACATTGATTAAGTCATTCACAAATTTGACAAGATCAATCTTGAAGATAAGTTCTTTATGAGGAAGTTCTACTTATGGAAACCTAGATTTTGATTGTATGGGCGACTAGAATCAGTGGATTTTCTATTTGTTGACACCTAATTTTTGGCGATTCAATCATTTATTACATAGAAAATTCGAGATTGCATGGCATTTTTATTTTTTTTTATTATTGCATTGGACTAGTGACATAGGGGTTTGAATTGATGGTTCTAAGCTTTAATTTGACGAGTTGGGCTAAGCCCATGAAGAGAGGGAATTAGCCCGAGTCCGTTATTTTTTGATAACCAAAAATTAACTTATGAGGAATGGTGATTTAATATTTTTGATGATATGATGGTGGATTTTTCGTATATTCGTGCAATCTATTCATATATTCTCAATAAGGACAGGCGCAGGAAGGAGATATTGCAAGCTTATCTTTGCAAAATTTGGAATCGGGAAAATTCTATTACGATCAAGAACTTTTGGCAATATTCAGTCAATCTTTAGGTTGTTGGATGATCTAATGGATTTTTTTTTTTTTTTTTTGATCCTGTGAATGTAAATGTGTAGCGACCAATTCTCTTGTTTGTAGGAAAGAAAAGAAATAAAGGAAAGAAAAGGATGTGGATGGGTTACAATTTTTGCATGGTCAAAGGTGGAAGGAAATTGAAAAATAAATCATGTCTTGACCATGCAATATGTGATTTTGTTTATTTCCTTGGTGGGCTTCTTTCCTTTGCATATAAAAGGGGCGTTCTCTTTCGATCGGGAGGGGGGGCCACATTCAATACACGAAAAGAGACAACACGAGAGAGAGAGAGAGAGAGAGAGAGAGAGAGAGAGAGAGAGAGAGAGAGAGAGAGAGAGAGGGATGTCTTCCTCCATGGGGCGTGCTTCCTCTGCCACAAACAGTGCCACTCTCTCCTTTCGCTTTTGCGCCCGAACCATCAAGTTCAGCCTTCCCCACTGTGCAGCACTTCACCTAGATGCTTGTCGACAAATTCCAGTTGGCGACCTAAAGTCCTTCTTGACCAACCAGGAGTCGCCCAGACGAGTTCCGATGACCTCCGTGGCATTCCCACATCGGAGACCCTTCGATGCTGAAGTTGTCCTCTGCTGATTCCGGGCTTGGGTTGCCATTCACTGTTGTTCCTCCTGCCGATTGCTGTTCGCTACAACAGATCACGACACCTGCAACATCGGCAAGCTCCCGAAGTAAGGCCTTGAAGGGATAAGTCTGTTAAGAGTATAACACAAGATATGGATGCTGATAGAAACAGAGGAAAGAAGAAAGAAGAATTCAAGAACAGAGGAAAGAAAGAAGGTGAAAGTGAGTTCAGTAGCAGCAATAAGAAAGCTGATAAAAACAAAGAAGTTAACAACAGAGATTACAGAATTCATAAGATCGATTTACCTTTGAGAAATCAGTTTTCAATTTTCAATTTGTAAAGTCAAAACTGTTCTTTAACTTCAGTTAGTTTGTTAGTCTTGTTAAGCTAGTTAGTTTCATTCGTTGAAGCTCTTATAGAGATATAAAAGCTGAAAAGAGAAGAGCAAGAAGTGCGAAGCATTTTTCCTCATTGTAAAAGAGCACTCATTTTTGAATGATATACGGCTTTTGCTCTCTGTATCGTTTCTTCCTCTCGCTTCCATTCATTGTTCTGTTCATCAAAATCCTTCATGGTATCAGAGCCTTTTCCTGAGAGTATGAATCAACCTTCTTCTCAATAGAAAGATGATGAATCTACAGCAGATTGAAGCTTCATCGACTGCTGTCTTTTGTTGTTGATGGTGGTATGTACTCTTCATTTGAGGATCTGCGAATCGACTTTCAATACTAAACAAGAACTGTGAGTTGTTTCTTCTCCTAAATCAAGTTCTCATCATCATCAGTAATAGAATCACGACTCTATTCTCTGTTCTGCAAAATCAGTAGGGGATTGGTTTCGGTAATAAAGAATCCTCTAGAATCTGAGTGTGAGAATGGCAGCAAGGGTGCAGAAGTATCCATTCCCTATTCATGTTAACATTTCAAACTTTGTTACCATCAAATTAGCCGAAGATAATTTTCTTCTTTGGCAAGCTCTGTTTCATAGTTTTTTAAGAAGTCAAGATCTGTTTGGTTTTGTTAATGGAGAAAGTCCACCACCTGCCAAATCATTGAGAATTGAAGGAGAAGAACAGTCTTGAAGTTATAAACCCTGATTACAATGATTGGATTAAGACAGATCAACTTGTGTCATCGTGGATTAGTGGTGCGGTCTCGGAGAACATACTTAGTCTAATAAATGGTTTAGATCTGCGTTTGAAGTTTGGCGACACTACTCAACCGATTCACACAAAAGTCTGTGGCCGAGAATTTGAGTTAAGAGGGAAGTTGCAAGGATGTCGAAACGTGATCGAGCTTTGGCTATATATCTTAGGGAATACAAGTCAATCTGTGATCAACTCAAAGCCATAGGGAAACATGTTGATGAAATAACAAAATTGTTTGGAGTTCTGGAAGGTTTAGGGTCTGAGTATGAAAGTTTTAAGACCACAATATATTGCTTAAAACCACAACCAGAATATGATGAGGTGATATCACACTTGGAAAGATTTGAAGCAAGATTACAGAACTACTCGTCAAATCAGTTCAATCCTAATCTAGCCTATTATGGCCAAAGGAAAACTGAACTTCTACAAAGAGAAGTTTTTGACAGAGAACCAGCACAACAAACTGTCAACTTTGGAGGACCAAGAGGATATATTCGTGGAGGCAGAAACTATGGAAGAGGACGTCCATTTAATAATCGATATCGCAACTATGGATATTCTGGTAGAAATATAAGCTACAGACAGAATAATCCAAGTTATGATCAAGGGGAACAACAGTTCAAGCAATTCAACACTATCTCTGGCATTGGTTTTAGACAGTATGCTGGTTCCACACAAAGAAATCCAGATATCAAGACATATCCCTCTAACTCATCAAATCTAACCCTTCACAAAAATCTGCAGGAAAATAAAGTGACAGAAAACACTCGATTAGAGTGTCAGATCTGCAAACGTCCTGGACATGATGCTCTTCACTGTTGGTATAGATTCGACAACTCTTACCAAGCTGAGGAAATACCAACAGCACTAGCAGCAATGCATCTTGAAGAACCAGGTGGCAGTGAATGGTATCCAGACACTGGCGCAACAACTCACATCACTGCTAATGCTGGTATTCTTCATAATTCCTCTAAACACATTGGTAATGATACAGTTATGATTGGTAATGGCTTATGTTTACCTATTACACATATTGGTGATGCCTTACTACCTACTACAGTGGATACTTTACCTTTGAATGATGTGTTAATTGTACCATAAATTAAGAAAAATCTTCTGTCAGTCTCGAAACTAACTGATGACTATCCTTGCTCGTTTGTCTTTGACAAAATCGGTGTATATATAAAGGACCACTCATCCAGCAAAATCAAGATGCTCGGAAGGAAAGTTAATGGACTTTACCGAGTGGACCCTCGAGTTACAGAAGTTCTTTTCACTCAAAAACACAGTACAGTTGGAGAAGATGTGTGGCACCAACGTTTAGCCCACACGAACTTGAAAGTCCTGGAGTACATGAAGAATCAGCAGTTAATTCACTGCAATACAAAGCTACAATCTATATGCAGGAGTTGTAAAATAGCTAAGAGCACTGCTTTGCCCTTTCCATTATCAGACTTTGTAGCTTCTAGACCCTTAGAACAGATTCACTGTGACATATGGGGACCTTCTCCATTTAATTCATTTCAGCACTTCAAGTATTATGTGATTTTTGTGGACAACTTTTCTCGATTTAGCTGGCTTTATCCACTGAAACTGAAGTCAGATTTCTATAATGTCTTTCTCATGTTTCGAAGTTAGTAGAAAATCGGTTTGATTGTAGAATCAAGGTCTTCCAATGTGATGGTGGAGGAGAATTCGTTAGCCATAAATTCAAGTCTCATCTACGAAATTGTGGAATTCAACAACGTACGTCCCGTCCTTACACACTTGAACGAATGGCTTAGCTGAAAGAAAACATCGACACATTGTTGAGACCGGGTGCGGCTATGCTTTATCATGCAAGACTTCCTTTAAAGTTTTGGGTTGATGCATTTATAACAGCAAACTACATTGTTAATCTACTTCCCACTCCAAAGGTATAAATGAAGTCGCCCTACACTATGCTATATCAGCAACAACCAAGTTATGATCATCTCAGGATCTTTGGGTGTGCATGCTATCCATGTCTCAGACCCTATGCACAAAACAAGTTTGATCCAAGATCTCTTACTTGTGTGTTCTTAGGTTATAGTGATCACCATAAGGGATATCGGTGCCTTATTCCCACTACTGGTCATATATACATCAGTCGTCATGTTGTATTTGATGAAAGTTCTTTTCCATTTTCTCAGGAACTGACAATGGACTATCCTCATCATACAAAACTATATCAACTGTGGACAAAGGAAGCTCAATTCTTCAATTCTCCAAATGAAGAAGGCAAACAATCCACATTATCAGAACATACAAACCATTTACAGAACAACAACATCATCACTACAGCTCATTTACAGGACTCTCCTAGTTCATAATCATCTTCAACCTTGTCTTCATCCTCTCAGTCATCTCCAGTGCCCATAACATCTGCTGATTCTTCAAATTCAACATCCTCAACCTCTTCTTTGTCTCGAACCAATTCTGCAGAATCAGGAGCTCCTATCTCCACCACTGAATCACCAGGTGATCCTGCTATTGATCGAACTTCTTCTTCTCCAATTATTTCATCACACATATCATCTGCTCATCCTATGCAAACTAGATCCAAATCTGGCATTGTAAAGAACAATCCTCGATATGCCTGCTTAGCTGAGTATCAAGTGCCTCCTGAGCCACGCTCACTTAAATCTGCTATAGCAGATCAAGGCTGGTATAAAGCCATGAAAGATGAAATGGATGCATTAGATGAAAATCAGACTTGGATACTAGTTCCTCGCACTAGTCAGATGAATGTTATTGGCTGCAAGTGGGTATACAAGACAAAACTTGCACCGGATAAGCGGTCTTGATCGTCTAAAGGCTCGGCTAGTAGCCAAGGGCTTTCATCAAGAAGAAGGAGTGGATTTTACAGAAACATTTAGCCCTGTTGTCAAGCATGCCACTATCCGCATCGTGCTCTCAGTTGCAATAGTACAAAATTGGTCAATCCATCAACTCGATGTGAAAAATGCATTTCTTCATGGCAACTTGAATGAAACAGTATATATGGAGCAGCCTCCTGGATTTGTTCATCCACACAAATCCCAGCATGTCTATCTTCTAAAGAAATCCCTTTATGGACTTCGCCAAGCACCGCGTGCCTGGTTCGACAAATTCAGCAATTTCCTCCTTGAAGTTGGCTTTTTCTGTAGTACCACAGATCCATCTCTTTTTATATTGAGGAATGGCCAAGAAATAGTCTTGCTGTTGTTATATGTGGATGACATTATCTTGACTGGCAGCTCAGAGACATTACTAAATACTATGATTCATTCTCTCAGCCTTCAATTCCATATGAAAGACCTTGGCCAGCTTCACTACTTCTTAGGAGTTGAAGCAAAACGTACCACTTCAGAACTGTTTTTGTGTCAAACTAAATATGCTCTTGACTTACTCAAACGAGCACACATGGTAGACTGCAAACCAATCTCCACTCCCTTGTCCTTGCAACCAGTTATCCTTAAAACCGATCACACCCTTCTCTCCAATCCAGTTGAATATTGAAGTTTAGTTGGTGGATTACAATATTTGACTATAACACGTCTTGATCTTGCTTTTGCCACAAATCTATTATGCCAGAAAATGCAACAGCCTACTGTAGGCGATCTTCATCGGTTAAAAAGGGTCCTTCGGTATGTTAAAGGCACAATTCATCTTGGCCTCTTCATTCGTTCTCACAGCTCTATGCATTTATATGGCTTCTCTGATGCAGACTGGGCTGGCTGTGTTGAGACTAGACGATCAACAACTGGTTACTGTACCTTTCTTGGATCAAATCTCATTTCATGGGCAGCTAAGAAACAATCTACTGTCTCTCGCTCCTCCACTGAAGCCAAATACAGAGCACTTGCCTCGGCTACAGCTGATCTAACTTGGATTAGTTTTGTTCTCGGGATATTGGCCAACCTTTGCATTCTCCAACTCTTCTCTTCGTGACAATCAGTCCGCTATCTCACTCACGCAAATCCCGTTCTCCATGCTCGCACCAAACATATTGAAGTCGACTTCACTTTGTTCATGAGAAAGTTTCTTCTGGTTCTCTTTGAGTTCAATATGTTCTGAGCAAATGTCAACTTGCTAACATTTTCACTAAAGCCTTAACACGGCTCAAACATTCTGTTCTACGGATCAAATTGGGTATCGGTATACTACCTCTTACCAATTTGAGGGGGAATGTTAAGAGTATAACACAAGATATGGATGCTGATAGAAACAGAGGAAAGAAGAAAGAAGAATTCAAGAACGAGAGGAAAGAAAGAAGGTGAAAGTGAGTTCGTAGCAGCAATAAGAAAGCTGATAAAAACAAAGAAGTTAACAACAGAGATTACAGAATTCATAAGATCGATTTACCTTTGAGAAATCAGTTCTCAATTTTCAATTTGTAAAGTCAAACTCTGTTCTTTAACTTCAGTTAGTTTGTTAGTGCTGTTAAGCTAGTTAGTTTCATTCAGTTGAAGCTCTTCAGCAGATATAAAAGCTGAAAAGAGAAGAGCAAGAAGTGCGAAGCATTTTTCCTCATTGTAAACAAAGCACTCATTTTTGAATGATATACGGCTTTTGCTCTCTGTATCGTTTCTTCCTCTCGCTTCCATTCATTGTTCTGTTCATCAAAATCCTTCAAAGTCCACCATCTGGAGAGCACCCCGTGACTTGCCTTGTGTCCACGCCTCCAAGGATTTGGTGTCATTGGTGTTAGGTGTCTACTGAAGGATCACTCAATCCGGTAGCGAACCGAGAGCCTTCACCGGACACGCACCAAGCCGAAGTGCTGTGTTTTCTGTTTTGCAGGCTGTTTAGAATATTCGGGTCAGGAAGTATGAGTTCCGTGAACAGCCACCGCGAGCCATCGCCGGTCATCCTCATTGTGATTCTCGTGATCTGTTGTATGTCTGAATTCAGAAACAATATCCGGGAGATATTGCAAATTGGGTAAGAATCTTGATTAATTAAGTTTCATATATCTTATGCCCAATTCATAGATTGCAATCATGCTTGAATGTTCATTTGATATTGTCATGTCCAAAAGAAATCTTTTGAATTCTCATGAATTAGGAAATTTTCCTAATTTCACAATGTGCATACGATTGATGGTCTAATTTCACGCCCAAAATATGACTCACATTCGCACAGAAAAATCACCAATTCAATCTCACGCTCGAGATACGATTCGAGATTTTGTTAAAAATTGGCCAATCCGATTTCATGCATGGTATACAATTTGTCAATTTATTAGATGGATATCAATTATATATTGCTTGTTTTGATGTCGTCTTGTTTGAATCAATTTTGTTTCCATAAAAGAAAACCCCAAATATATATATAGTTAGATTAGGTTCATGTTAAAATATCGCTAGTTTTAGGGTAGTTTGCATAGTTAGATTAGGCATTTTATTTATTCCGAATTTTTGAAATAACATACCAAAAAAATATTGTCTTAGAATAAATTAGTTTCTTTCTCTATGATAGATTGCATACTCATTAAGAAAACAAAAAAAAAAAAAAAATACTATACTTAAGTCATATAGCTTAGGTCATATTGCTATGTCATGTCGTGTCATGTTAGATTAGTAACATACATTGCGTAAAGCATGATTTTCATTAAACAAGCAAAAATTAAAATTAAGTGATGCGTGTTAGTTAGAAATCATATTTAGGACTATTGATGTGGATTCTGATTTAACATTGTAGATGTTTTCATTGCTATGAGGTAAGTTCCATAATTTATTTATTACTTTATTTGGGTGTTAAATTGGTGGTTTTGCGAACCCACATGATCACCTCACATGTTAGGGAAGTAAATTAAAATCAATTCAAGTTGTCTGCAAAACATTTTTTTTCAAAATAAAAGAAAAATGTAACAAAAGGGCATTAAAGAAATTTAGCTTAATCAAGTCTCCAAACTCGTAATCTTTGGTTTGTAGGAGTAAAGTAAATCTCCCGTTACTTTACTTAGGTTTCTAATCGACCCACCAAAAATAGATTAATGGTGACTTTTAATCGAAAAATCACTTGCATGTTAAGAACTTGAATCTAAGTTGTGAATTGGTATGGGTTTGGAAGAGCCCGAGCTAAATTTAGTCTTAGTAATTCATTAGCCAAACCCTAAGTGGTTTACCTGAGGTTAGGTTACGACACTATCTCTATCTTCAAATGGTTACAAGATCTCTTTAATCAATTCTATCCAATGAATTGATTGGAAGAAATTCCTTTAGAGAATGTCAACGGCTAGTGTGGTGTAGAGGAGTATTTAAGGAGGTCATTTAGTCTGTTTGAAGCTTGGAACATGAAATTAGAATTTCAAAGTCTAAAACTTCTCTCAACTACTTGTTTTCTTCGGTGCGCTTTACAAATTGTATTCAAAAGAGAAAATCACAAAAAAAAAAAAAAAAGTGACTTACTAAGTTAGAAGGATCTTCCACAAAGTGTTTGCAATCATAAATTGTATTTTTCTATTGATACTATAATGAATTCCAGCAATAAGGTTATCAATGTGGGAGAGTGAACATAGACCTTAAACTAAAACCGAACCACTATAAATTTTGTGTGCAATATTCTCTTCCCTTAACTCCTTTACTTAAGTTTGTTACTGTAGGAGAAAACTCATTTACTATTTTGAAGCTGACAAAACTTGTCCAGAGTCTAGTCTGAAGACTTCCAGACTTTAGTGTCAAAGTCTGAAGACTGCCAGACTTTAGGTTCAAAGTCTGCCCACATCGATAGTTTCCAGACTGAAGAATGAAGACTTATCTAGATGTGAGATTATCTTTATTTTTTCAAGGATTTGATTCGTATGGTTTATGGATGACCTTATGACTGGATATAGCACCTACATGATTGATTATCCTTATTAGAATCAATTCAGATATGCAAATCTTTTGGAAGGTGAGCAAACTTGGAAGATTCTACTTAGAGAAACCAAGATCCTAATTATATGGGTGAACAGGATTAACGGGCTTTCATTACAATCATCTAACGACTCGAGATCTCCTTGATTGATTTTGTCCACCAAGTAGATTGGAAGAATTCCTTTTGAAAGTGCCAACGATCGTGAAGGCATGAAGGAGTATTTAAGGCAAACTTTCTAGTCGTTCGATAAAGTGCATGAAAGAAAATTTTCAAAGTCTGAAGCTTTCTAGTTCCTTGTTATTTCATTCACTGAGCTCAAAGTTGTATACAAAAAAGAGAAACTCATTGTAAGACTTTGTGAGAGACCAGTAGAGATTCTTCACTGTGAAGTCGAGACTACAATATTGTAATATCTCTTTTGATTCTTAGTGGATTCCAGCCGGTGGGCTGTCAGCAAGGGAGAGTGGACGTAGACTTGATCTAAGCCGAACCATTATAAACCTTGTGTTCTTATTCTCCTTCCTTAACTCCTTTATCTTAATTCGTAGCTTGAATTAACTATTTAAGTTTAAACTCCTTATTTTATTTGAAGTTTTATCTAACAGTTTAAAGCTAAATTTGTTTATAGTCTGTTATCTTCTAAAGGCAAATTACTTCTACTGAACTTTCCGAAAATTTTTATTCACACCTATTCACCCCCTCTAAGTGTTGTTACTAGCCCTTTCAGTTGCATTACTACAAGTTATCATGGAAGTCTGTTCTGTTGCATAACGAACTGAATATCTATCAGAAATCTGGTATTTCTCGAAACTGATTCCGTTTCTTATCTAGATTTTACTTGTTACTTACTCTATTATGAAATTGGTTGTTGAGATTTCTTTTAAATATCTATTCATCCACTTCTAGGTGTTTTTACTAGTTTTATCAATTAATATCAAAAACCCGTGCTAGTTTTTTGAAGTGTTTTTAATTCTGAGCTAAAGATCTTCTATGACTACTATCTTAACACCAGGACTCGTGGAAGGGCAGAGTAATACCAAGCCACCTTATTTTGATGGAAAAAAAATATAATGTGTGAAAAAACAAAATGAAGGCATTCCTAAGATCCAGAGATCCTCTGTAGTGGAATGTTGTGGAAAAAAGGAATTAATCCAAAGGCTCTACATCTGACAAGGGAAAAAAAGTCTTAGACAAGAATGCTGAAGAAATTGATCAAGAAAAATTACCAAGAGACAGGCTCTTGATGCAAATGCCATCTATTCCTTATATTGTGCTTTGTCCCATGCTGAATATAATATAATTTCTTCATGTGAAACAGTTAAAGAAGTCCAGGATAGACTTCATATCACCTATGAAGGAACATATCATGTAAAGGAGACAAAAGTAAACATTTTGCTTGGCCAATATGAATCATTCAAAATGAAGCATGAAGAATCTATTGGAGATATGTTCAGTCGTTTTACAAAAATTGTAAACGATTTGGCATATCAAGGTCAACTAATTTTTCCCTAATGAAGGTCAATAAACTTCTACAAGGACTTTCAAAAGACTAGAATAATGTGAAAACCTCAATCCAAAAGACATAGAAGATTATACCCCTCTCCATTAATGAACTAATAAGCACTCTTCAATTTTATGAAATCGAACAAATCAATGAAAAAGAGGATCCAAAATGTAATAAGTCAATTGCACTTAAGTTTAATGCCGATTCTGATGATACAGACTTGGATGATAACATGGACGACAAGGAACTTGCTCTCTTGATCAAGAAATTTAGGAAACTAAATAGGAAGGAAAGAAGATTTAACTGGAAAAAAGCAGAACAAGCAAAACCTCCCAAAAGATCAGTGGAAGACGATGAACCTATATGTTTTGAGTGTAACAAGAAAGGACACATCAAGCCAAACTGTCTTTTGCTAAAAAAGAAGAAAGGAAAGTATGAAAAGTACAAGAGAACTCCAAAAGTAGAAACCTTGAGTGACATGAAATGTGAGGAAAGTGAAGAAGATTTTGTAAATATCTGTCCGATGACTCATTCAAACTCAGATTTAGAATTAGAATTTGATTCAGACACAAACTCTGAGTTTGACAAGGAAATCGAGATAATCCATTCTGAAATTTCTTTTAAAGTATCTAAATACATAAACAAGCTTTGTTTAAACGTCAAATCTTCTCTTGAAAGGATTTCTGAATTAAAGAGGGAAAATTTTAAACTCTGACAACAGGATACTTATTGGAAAGAAAAGTTTGGGAGTTTGAGGTTTCTAGTGAAGGAAAAAATTTCTAGAGGAAGCATTACTTATTCCAAGATGTCTGCCTCCAACATTTTACTCCATAAGATCGTTATTAATTACATCAAACCTAAAGCTACCTCCAAGACTGATGTTTCAAGATTTGAAGCAAAAATGATGTGGGCTATCTAGAATGGAGTTGCTTTCTCATTTCCTCATACAATCTACTACACATGTATAGAACCGTCATGAAAGAGAAATGACAACTTCCTTATACAGCTTCGGTAACTAGACTTTTCCAACACTTTCAGATTCAACCGCCCTCCACTTTTTGCTCCATAACCATCCTTCCCATGCAAATTTGACTCAAAATGATCTCAGAAACGAAATTAAAGGATCTCTCTAGAGTCTTGAAACTTTTAAAGAAGGAATCTACTAGCAAAGCTAAGATAGGATCTGCAACTGAGAAAAAGCGTAAAGGCAAGAGTGTTGTCTTGTGAACTCCTAAAAGAAAAAGACCTATTCTTCTTTTACAAGATAAAGAAGAGGAAGATGATTAAGACGAGACTATCTCTGATATTGTGGCAAATATTGCCATGAGAGATCATGTTGGAGGTATAGCTGATTCTGAAGAAGAAAAAGAGGATGAGAGCAAGAAAGATCATGAACAGGAAAGTGAAGAAGAGAAAACTAGAGAAAAAGTGAGTGAAGAGGATGATTCAGATGTGTTGGAGAAAAATCCTTTGATGTTTTGAAGTTGACAAAACTTATCCAAAGTCTATTATGAAGATTTCCAGACTTCTATGTCAAAGTTTGAAAACTGCCAGACCTTAGTGTTAAAATCTATTCTACATCAGAAGTCTGTCCACACTGACGAATTCCAGACTGAATGTTATGAAGAATGAAGATGAAGTCAGACTCAAGAATTGTTTTCATTTCTTCAAAGCTTCCGTTTTTCTACAAAGATATACATAGCTTACTAGCTAGGATCAACACCTATGAGATTAGTTATCTTTGATGGAATCAATTTCGATACACCAAATCTTTTTGGAAGGCAAGTAATTTTGAAAAGAATCTACTTATGGAAACCAAAATTCTGATTGTATGGGCGAATAGAATTGACAAACTTTTAGCACAATCTCTAATGGCTTGAAAATCTCCTTGATTAATTCTGTCCAGCAGGTTAATTGGAAGAATTCCTTTGGAAAGTGCCAACAGTTGAGAAGACATGAAAGAGTATTTAAGGAGACCTTTCCAGTCATTCGATAGAGTGCGTGAAAGAAAAATTCCAAAGTCTAAAGCTTCCCAGTTTGTTGTTATTCCATATACTGTGCTTAAGCTTGTACGAGAGAGAGAGAGAGAGAGAGAGAGACTTACATTTTGACTTTGTGAGAGAGCAACAGACTCTTCAGTATGAAGTAGAGATCACAAGATTGTAAATTCTCTTTTGATTCATAGTGGAATCTAGCCTGAAGGCTGTCAGTGTGGGAGAGTGGATGTAGGCTTGATCTAAGCCGAATCACTATAAATTTTGTATTCTTATTCTCTTCCCTAATCTCCTTCACTTTGCTCGTAGTTCTATTCAACTGTTAAAGTCCAAACTCGTTCAAAATCTATTGTTCTTCAAACTCAGTTTCAAAAGCAAAATAATTTTACTACTTTACGCGAAAATTTTTCTTCACACCTATTCACTCCCCTCTAGGTGTTCATACTAACACTTTCAATTGGTATCAGAGCTTATGTGTTTAATTACTGAAGTGTTTTACTTCCAAGCTAAAAATCTTCTATGGCTAGTATTTTGGCTTCAAGTTTGGTTGAAGGTCATGACAACACCAGACCTCCTTATTTCGATGGAAAATAGTACAACATGTGGAAGAACAAGATGAATGCATTTCTCAATCAAGAGATCCTCTGGAGTATGATGTTGTTGAAAAAGATATGAATCCTAAAGCAACATCAACCTTAGACAAAGGGAAAGAAGTAGTAGATGCCGATGAAACAACACAAGCTAAAATTACCAAGAGACAAGCTCTTAATGATAAAGCTATTTACTCTTTATACTGTGCCTTATCTCCCACTGAGTATAACCGAATTTTTTCTTGTGAAATAGCAAAAAAAAGTTTCGAACAAATTACATGTTACCTACGAAAGAACTGACTGTGTGAAGGGACTAAAATAAACATTATACTTGGACAGTATGAAGCCTTTAGAATGAAGCTTGGAGAATCATTCACAGATATGTTTAGTAGCTTTACAAAGATTGCAAATGGCCTGGCTTATTAAGGACAACCAATTTTTGGACCAATAAAAGTCAATAAACTATTGTGTAAACTTTCAAAGGACTGGAATCATGTGAAGACTTCAATCAGAGAGACTCAAAAGATTATGCCTCTATCAGTAGACAAACTGATAGGGACACTTCAATCATACGAAGTGGATCAAATCAATGATGAGGAAAATCCTAAAGGTAAGAAGTCAATTTCTTTAAAATCTAACATTGATTCTGATAATATAGATTCCGATGATGATATGGATGATGAGGAGCTGGCGCTTATGATCAAGAGATTCAGAAAGTTGAATAGAAATGGAAGAAGATTCAACTGGAAGAAATAGTTCGAATGCAAGAAGAAGGGGCACATCAAACCTAACTGTCATCCATTAAAGAAAAATAAAGCAAAAACAGAGAAGTACAAAAAGACACTCAAAGCATAAACTTAGAGCAACATAGAGTGTGAGGAAAGCGATGAAGAATATGCCAACATATGTCTAATGACTTATTCCGACTTAGACTCAGAATCGCATGATTTTGATTCGATTCAGACAAAGAAATTGAGATTAGTAATTTAAAAATTTATGTCAAAGTCTCTAAATACATAGATGAACTCTGTCTCAGTCTGAAATCCTCTCTTAAAAGGATTTCCAAATCAAAAAGGGAGATTTCTAAACTCAAAGAATAGGAAGCTTCTTCGAAAGAAAAATATGAAAGTCTGAAAATAAGTTTTGATAATTTGAAAGAAAATTATGATCCTCTTTCAAAGGAGAAACTATTTTGAAAAGAGATATTTCAAATATTACAAAAAGATTTTCAAAAGAGTCTAAAAAAGTAGAGAAGATTCTTTCATCTCAAATACCCTGCTTTAATATATTTGGTTTGGGTATGACTTTAGAAACTGTTCCATTACTTGACTTTCCCAAAGTAAAAGAAAGAATTAAAGAAAGACCTACAAATGTATTTTACAAAAATCACTTCAAAATTTTTTTGTAAAACCTGTTGGCCATAGTGCACTCAAATGTTTGAAGTATAACAGCCCAAAACATTTCGAAAAAGAATATCCCAAGGTTTGGACACTAGTTAAGAAGGACTGAGCTAAAACTATTTTTAATACTAACTCTCCTCGACCTAAGAAAATCTGGGTACCAAAGAAAGTTCGAGTTTTTCTTTTGATTACGGTGTCACTATTAAAAGAAAGATCAAATGGTATTTTGATAGTAGTTGTTCGAGGCATATGACATGAGACTTAAACGCTTCATAAAATTTGTTAGATTAAATGGTGGAAAAGTGTCTTTTGGAGGAAATGGCAAAGGGAAAATTGTAGGTGTGGAACCGTGAAAATTGGAAGCCTGACTATCAACAATGTTTCCTTGGTGGAAGGCTTGAACTACAATTTGCTAAGTATAAGTCAACTTTACGATACTGGTTTTAGAATAAACTTCCAAGAAGGCATTTGTTCTGGAACAAACTAAGACTTTTCTCAATCTTACTGGTCAAAGGCATGGCAGCATTTACCTTCCGGATGTAAACCAAAAAGCTCTTAGTATCTTATTTTTATTCAAGATGAAGCAAGTCTATGGCATCGAAAGTTTGGTCATGTTAATATGAAACAGATTGCCAAAATTTCTTCTAAGAAGCTTGTTCGAGGACTTCATAATCTAGCTTACTAGAAGAATGAGTTATGCACTCCCTGTGTCTTGGGAAAACCGGTTAAAAGTTCATTTAAACCTGTGAATCAAGTTTCTACCATTTGGACCTTTTTGGACCAACCAGAACTTAGAGTATTGGTGGAAAGAAGTATTGCCTAATAATCGTGGATGATTACTCTTGCTTCACATGGGTATACTCTTTGGCGAGTAAGTCTGAAGCCTTCTCTTATTTCTCAAAGTTTGCGAAGAAGCTTCAAAATGAAAAAGGATATGCTATTTCAAGCATACGAACTAATTATGAGGGTGAGTTTGAAAATAAAGACTTTGCGAAATTCTATGATAAATTCGGTTTTCAGCATGTTTTCTCTTCTCTATACACTCCAGAACAAAATGGGGTTATGGAAAGGAAGAACAAATTCTTACAGGAGATGGCCAGAACTTTTTTGATAGAAAGCAAAATCTCTTCTCGATTTTGGGCAGAAGCAATCTCCATTGCTTGCTATATTATCAACAGAGTATTCTTGAGGCCAATTCTAGAAAAAAAAAAAAACTCATTATGAAGTATACAAAGGAAAGAAGTCAAATGCTTCAAATTTTCATGTCTTTGGCTGTAAATGTTTTATTATGAAGAATGCAAATGATTGATCTAGAAAATTCGAGGAAAAATCAGACTAATGAATCTTCCTAAGTTATTCGACTTCAAGCTAAGCTTTCGGGGTCTTTAACAAGAAGACTCAATCTGTGGAAGAATCTATGAACGTCAAGTTTCGGGATTTATATGCAGAATCAACCAAATTAGACTCAACTTGAAGAGTCTGAATTCGTTCCAGATTTTACAAAGTCTACTTCCCCTGAAGAGGTTCAAACTTCTGGAGAACAGCAATAAGCAGATCAAGAAGATTCAACCGAAGCAGAGGATCAACCGACTCTCAAACCAAACAGCAGCTGGAAGCACAAGTCAAATCATCCCAAAGAACTCATCATTGGCAACATTGATGAAGGAATTTGCACCAAATCCAAAGGAAGAGAAGAGTCCAATGCTCTAGCACTTGTTTTTGAGATAGAATCAAAAGATGTAGATGAAGCCCTGTCTGATGAAAATTGAATAAAAGCTATGCAGGAAAAACTCAGACATTTCAGCATCAATAATGTATGGAGCTAATTCTAAAACCCAAAGGCAATTCTGTGATTGGAAAGAAGTGGGTTTTTAGGAACAAGATAGATGAGAAAGGAAAAGTGATCAGAAATAAAGCAAAACTCGTGGCTAAAGAATATACACAGGAAGAAATGATAGACTATGACGAGACCTATGCACCTTTGGTAGCGAGGTAAGAAGCAATTAGATTATTACTTGCTTTTGCTTGCTATAAAAATTTTAAGTTATTCCAGATGGACGTTAAAAATGTATTCCTCAATGGATTCATTTAAGAAGAAGTTTATGTGGAACAACCATCAGAATTTGAAGATCCAAGGAAACCAGACTTAGTCTACAAACTGAAAAAGGCCTTGTATAGATTAAAGCAAGCACCTCAAGCCTGGTATGAAAGATTGAGTAAGTTTCTAACTAAAAATGGTTTTGAAAATGTAAAGGTTGATACTGCTCTTTTTATAAAGAAAGAAGGAAAAGACTTTTTGTTGGTACATATTTATGTAGATGATATTATCTTTGGATCCCTAGCGAAAATCTACGTAATAAATTTTCTAGATCTATGCAAGATGAATTTGAGATAAGCATGATGGGTGAGTTAACTTTCTTTCTAGGGTTGCAAGTTAGACAATTGAAGAAAGGTATCTTTATTTTATTTTTATTTTTTTGGTGACCTAGGGGAACCCCGCACAGCCGACAGCTGAGAGTAAACCCCTGGGGAGGCACGTAGGAAACCACCACCCACGCACCCTAGGTAAATCGCCCGGTGTCTCCACCTGCCTCCCTGTGACTTGCGTCGCAGGGGCTTCGAACTCCGGTCTTCGAGCGGGGAAGCCCAGTAGCCTACCAGCGAAGCCACCCTTGCGGGTGGTAGAAAGGTATTTTTATTCACCAAGAGAAGTATGCAAAAGATCTCATCAAGAAATTCAGGATGAAAAATTGCAAGAAGACAAAGACACCAATGTCAAGTTCTTCGAAGCTAGATAAGGATGAAGGAGGGAAGAAAGTTGATCAGAAGCTATATAGAAGCATGATCGATTCTCTTCTTTACTTGACTGCTTCTAGACCTGATATTTTGTTCAGTGTTTGCATCTATACCAGATTTCAATATGATCATAGAGAATCTCATTTAAGTGCTGCAAAACACATAATCAAATATGTTGTGACTACTCCAAAGATGGGTCTGTGGTATCCAAAAGAATGAGACTTTACTCTTTTTGGATATTCAGACACTAATTTGGCGAGTTGTAAAATTGATAAAAAAAAAAAAAAAGCACTTTTGGTACTTGTCAATTGCTAGGAAATATGTTGGTATCTTGGTTTTCAAGAAAGAAGTATTATAGCCTTATCAACAGCAGAAGCAGAATATGTTGTTCTTGGGAGTTGTTGCTCTCAAATCCTATGGATAAGACAACAGCTAAGAGACTTTGGGATTAAAGAATCATGCACTAAGATTAGATGTGACAACACTAGTGCTATTAATCTCACTAAGAACCCAATTCTTCATTCAAGGGCAAAGCATATAGAGATTCGACACCATTTCATAAGGGATCATGTACAAAATAGGGAGATTATGATTTAGTTCATTGACTCAAAGAATCAGTTGGCAGACATCTTTACAAAGCCTCTGGAGAAAGATCTATTTGAGTCTATTCGCACCAAATTGAATATTTTTTTTTCTCTTACCGTTTGAAGTCTAAAGCTAGTCAGACTCAAAATTTCACAAAGTTACACAGTAAGAAAATGTCTCGGATCCAGGTATTTTAATTTTTAGAATGAAAACGTATGATTATCTGAATCGTCGCTTACCTTATTTATTTTTAGAATTTATTACTTCAGTGATAATTTTCAATTTTTGAATTTTTGGAAGTTACCTTTCTAAAAATTGTTCTGAAAAGGTATTTTTCTATGATGGTTCAAATACTCCGTTTCACTCTCTTTATATACCGTTGAGTTTTTCCGTTATGCACATCACTTCAAAAACCTTAGAATCCAGACTCTCCTCTCCCTTGGCTTTTTCTCTCAAAGATTTCTCTATAAGTTTACATCTTTTCTACTCTCAAACCTATCTATGAAATCCTCCTAGCCTGCAAACATATCTTACCAAAGAAAATTATCTTGGATTGCCAGCAAAGGGCCTAGGAATGTGCTTGAAGGACAGACACATTTCGATCTGACTGAAGAAGAAGACTCTCCGCAGATGTCTCCATAGCAATCCTCAAAACACTCCATGCCAACCGATGGAAGAAGAAGTTGAAGAGGATGCAGTCCCTCTCCGGACTTTAACGCCTAGGTTCTTTATAAACATTATGGTTATCTGAAAATGGGTGGTATCCGATAGAGTTTATTACAAATTTTCTGAAAGGTCATGGACATGAAAATGAAATAGTGTTTTTGAGAAGGATGGAAATATTAGGAATAACACTGAAAGGAGTGGCAGACAAAGCTTTTCTTAACTTTCCTGCTAATCCTAGGAAAGAAAAGACGATGATAAACGAATGTTTTCGAACTTCTAATTGAGAATGGGTGTGGCTACAGATGAACCAGATGACAGAACGAAACTCTTTCGTTTTAAGGAACACAAAAGGGTTTACACCCAAATGCTGAAAAGAGGGGTGATGAACCCTCGGACTGTTGATTTTGACTTCCTAGACTCGATCAGGGTGAACTTGAAGAAAAACTAGCTTTCCTTCAACTTGAAATTTTTTGTTTTGAGATGGCTATTGCTTATCCACAGTTGACTGCATTTTTCTATTCGAATCTATCTTTTCTTGACCAAAATCGAATCCACTATGTGTGATAAAGCCTATGTAGTGGATGTTGACACATTAGCTAACATTGTTGGAGTGGAAAGATGTGGTTTCCAACCAATTAGTGTCTCAATTGGTCAAGTAACGAGATTTCTTATCAAGGACAGATTACCAAAATGAGGCATCACATACTCAAGACTGACAGCCTCAAATGGTCTGTTGCACAAAATCGTCATTAACTATATCAAACTAAAGGTTGCATCAAAAATAGATGTTTCCAAATTCGAAGCTAGACTAATGTTTGCTATCAGCTATAGGATGAGATTTTCTCTGCCTCATACTATCCTGTTTCACATGTACATGACAGTTTTGAAGGACAAATGACAATTACCTTATTCAGCGCTGGTTACAAAGTTGTTTAGACACTTTTAGATCCAGTTTCCTGCCTCACTTTGCTCTCAAACTGTTGCTCCTATGGTTATAGGACTAAAAATGATTTTGAAGATGAGGTTGAAAGATCTTAACAAGGCTATTGAGTGCTTGAAGAATGAGTCCTCAAGCAAGACCAAAGAAGATTCCTCTACTAGAAGGAAAATGAAAGGTAAAGAGGTTGTGCAAGAACTTGTGAAAAAGAGAAGATCACTTATCCTGCAAGACAAAGAGGATGAAGATGATCTTGCAATTGCCTTAAGGAATCTTCAAGGTTTTGTTGGTCCTGAGAAACCACTAGACAGAGAAGGAGGAAACGGAGAAGAAATAGAGCAAGAAGAAGAAGAAGAAACAGAGAAAGATGGAGCAGAAAGAGGAGAAGAAAGAGCAAAAGCTGGAGATGAAGAAGGTCATTCTAAAAGGGCTGAGGATGACTCTTATGAGGAAATGGTTGCTATCACATTGTCTGAAGATTCAAAAGCAACTTGGAGTGGACCAATAGGGACAGGAAAAGAAATAGAACATCACTCTCGTTCTGAAAACGAGAAGACTCAAGAGGAAGGAATCCCCTCTCCACCTGTAGGCATAGAAACAAGGAGAGCTTGTGAGAGACCAGTGACTTCTTCTCAGCATTTTGCGAGTGATGATATTAGTCGATCTCCTGCTGATCTAGAAGATGTCTATGCTTCTCACTTTCCTAAAGTAGACATTGAAGAATCTACTCTAAGTCATGGGGCAAGACAAGTTGATGTTCCCTCAACTTTCAACTCTCCATGAATTCATTTCGCTGAGGCTAGTGTGCAAACTGAACCAACTGCTGATTATCCAAGGATGATGGGACTCCTTTTGGAGGTGAAAGCACATCAATACGCTATGGAGATTGAGATCCAAAAGATTCAAATTGCCCTCAAATCAACTTCTGATTTTCACATTGGGAATGTACAGTCTTTGGACACATAGGTACAGACTTTGAATCAACAAGTTTCTCATACTATGGTCAAGAATGATGAAACTGTTCAGATGCTTAAGACTATTTAGACTGAAGTTTAGAATGTTTCTCGCCAGTGCCACAAGATTGAGGAGGTAGTTCAGTATATGAGGGATTTCCAACTCATTCGAGTTCCCAAACAGCCATGATTCCTTTCATCTTTTATCTATTTTGAATTTCTTCACTTTTTGTTGTTGACAAAAAGGGGGAAAATCATGCAGATTTGATTTTGTTTTGAACTTTAGATTTGACTTGAACTTTTGTAGATTTGATTTGACTTTGCTTTGAACACTTATTCTGCAGTGATCTTTGTGGTAGTGATATTTATGGATATGGATGGTTTAATTTTGTCTTTATCTAATTTATGCAAGATTAACATGTTTTCTATGGTTGCAGAATCGATGCTATCTAGATCCTTAACTTTTTTTAAGATATCACATACTTCTAAAGAGTTGTGTTACAAGGTATAATTCTTTAAATTTGCAGGGAAATTTTGTTACCATAAAAAAGGGAGAGATTGTTGGAGAAAACTCATTTGATGTTTTGAAATTGAAAAAAACTTATCCAAAGTCTATTTTGAAGATTTACAGGCTTCTGTGTCAAAGTCTAAAGACTACCAAACCTTAGTGTCAAAGTATGTTCTACATCAGAAGTCTGCCCACACTAATGAATTCCATACTGAATGCTATGAAGAACAAAGACAAAGTTAGATTCATTTCTTCAAAGCTTCTGTTTTTCTACAAAGATACACATAGCTTACTAGCTGGGATCAACACCTACGAGATTAGTTATCTTTGATGGAATCAATTTCGATACATCAAATGTTTTCGGAAGGCAAGTAATTTTGAAAAGAATCTATTTATGGAAACCAAGATCCTGATTGTATGAGCGAACAGAATTAACGGACTTTCAACACAATCTTCAACGGCTCGAAGATCTCCTTGATTGATTCTGTCCAACGGGTTGATTGGAAGAATTCCTTTGGAAAGTGCCAATGGTCGAGAAGGCATGAAAAGTATTTAAGGAGACCTCTCCAGTCATTTGATAGAGTGCATGAAAGAGAAATTCCAAAGTCTGAAACTTCCCAATTTCTTGTTATTCCATATAATGTGCTTAAACTTGTACTCAAAAGAGAGAGAGAGACTTACACTGTGACTTTGTGAGAGAGCAGCAAACTCTTCACAGTGAAGTAAAGATCACAAGATTGTAAATTCTCTTTTATTCATAGTGGAATCCAGCCCGAAGGCTGTCAGCGTGGGAGAGTGGATGTAGGCTTGATCTAAGCCGAATCACTATAAATTCTATGTTTTTTCTTTTCCCTAATCTCCTTCACTTTGTTCGTAGTTCTATTCAACTATTAAAGTCCAAACTTGCTCAAAATCTGTTGTTCTTCAAACTCAATTTTAAAAACAAAATAATTTTACTACTTTACACGAAAATTTTTCTTCACACCTATTCACCCCTCTTTAAGTGTTCATACTAGCACTTTCAAGATGAAGAAGAGGGAGATGCACATCTGAACAAGGAGCGGGAGCATTCTAACAAGGAAGGAGATGATACAAGGGAAGTTGGTGTAGGAGGTGCTAGAGAGAAGACCAAGGGAACTAGTGAACAAACTAGTGCTGGTAGAAAAGGAGTGCGGGAAGGAGAAGGAGTTCTTCCTCAGACTGAAGACACTGGGATAGGAGAAGTAGGTGAGAAAACTCCTCTTCATGACTAGATTGCAGAACCAACTGCAAGTGATGGTATTAGTCAATCTCCTCCAAATGTTGAGAATATTTATGCATCTCATCTACCTAAAGAATCTCCTAGGAGTCAGGACAAAGAGGCTAATGCTTAGGGGAAGCAACAAATCTCACATGTTCAAGTTTATGTACTCCATCGGTACACTTTGCTAAAGCTAGTGCCCAAACCGAACTAGATTCATACCATCATAGGATAATGGAACTCCTTTTGGAGATTAACATATAGTAATATGGGATGGAGGTTGAAATCCAAAAGTTACATGCTGCTTTCGGTACTACCTCAGAATCTCTCACTGGAAAGATACAGTCTCTTGATAACAAAGTTCATAACATGAATCGACAGGCCAATTAGAATTTGGCGAAGGTTGAGATTGTCTTCCATCAATGCCTAACTAAGCTTGAAGAGACTATGCAGACTTTAAAGGATTTCTGACTTGTCCGTGTTCCAAGGCAACCTTGATCATTTTCAAAAACAAATCTTTTTCTTATTTTCTTTGTGTTTGTTTGTGTTTCTCCTTTTTGCTATTGACAAAAAGGCGGAAAATTTTGTAGATTTGAAGCTTTGACTTGCTGGTTGTGTTTGCAATTTGAGTTTTCTATGTTGGTGTGGTGTGTTTTTATGTGTGCAAACTAAGTGTGTCATTATGCAGATTTTATTGTGAAGATCAAACTTTAGCAAATATTTTGCTTACTGTTTATTAGCTTTGTCTATTATATTGTTCTACTCAAGTATTGTTTTGCAGGATAATATTCACATTATGCTTAAATCTACATGAAAGTTTTGTTAACATATAAAATGGGAGAGATTGTTGAGAAAATTCCTACCAAGTTTTGAAGTTGACAAAAATTTCTATTTTTTATTATTATTTTGAAGAATAGTATATTTCTGAAGTTATATTGCCGACTCTTGCCAAAGTCTATTCATTCCATAAGTCTTCCAATTCTAATGTAATTCAGACTAAAATCAAGTCCAGAAGGAAGATAAAATTAGACTCATATTTATTGATCTTGTGACAAGGATTCAAAATGAAAACATTAGGAATTTATTCTTCAATATCTAGCTCTCCGACGAAAAATCTCACTTTACCGATTATAAATATATTAATGAAATCAATCACAAATTGATGAAATCAATCGTGAAGACAAGTTTCTTTTTGAGAAACATCTACTTATTGAAACCTAAATTCTGATTGTATGAGCAATAAGAATCAACGGATGTTCATCTCAATCTTCAAACTGCTATAAAATTGTACTTCTCTGTTGATGTTATAGTGAATTCTAGTCAAAAGATTATTAGTATGGGAGAGTGGACATAGGCTTAATATAAGCTGAACCACTATAAATTTCGTGTGCAATCTTCTCTTCCCTTAACTCTTTTTATTTAAATTTGATGTAATCTTTTAAGTATCGCAAGAATCAATTCCATCTCTTATCTGATTTTGAATATTTATCAGAAGTTTGGTGACTTATTTATCAGACTGCTTGGTTCTCAGACTTTATTTGAAATTTATTTTATTTATCAAAAGTTCTTTTAAACACCTATTCACCATCTTTTAGGTGTTCGTACTAGCTTTATCAAAGTTGCCCTGTTTCAGGTCATCCTGGCTTGCTCAAGAAGTCAACTTGAAGTTGTTGGTCATCCGCATCCCAGGAAGGAGCGTGTCGGTCAGGTTATTGAAGCTCCGCCATGAAATGCTCTCGCTTCCATCGTCTTCCATCAGCACCAGATTCCCTGTATCGAGAAGCTTCGCAAACCGGGTCAAAGAGCTTGAGCACGAGACATCGGTCGACCACATCGGTCGTCCTTCATCCCACAACTGCAGGTTGCCGTCCATGAGGCCGAACAACCCCGTGCGCCCACAAGCGGGACATCACAGTTGGCGACCCAAACGATGATCCAAGGCTTTGACCTGTAATGCCAAATTCCAACGTAACTCCTTGAGTCGAAGCTCCCGTTCGGCTGGAAGAAGCCGAGCTCGAACTGCTTGCTGGCAGACATGAGTGTCATTTCCCTGGTATGTGATCCTGTTATTGTGTCTCTGCTCGAGCAGAACGGAAGGAATATCACAGACAAGAGTAAGCACGCGAACTTGTTGGAGCATCGCATGGTAAATAACTGGAGTTATTGCAATGGCGAGGTTTAATGTCTCTTTCACGCCTGGTCACCATTCACTGCAATAAGACCTCATCCTCATCATACCATTCACCAGAAGGTTGTCTGCAAGCACGGGAAGATATCGAGATCGTTATCGTCAAGAGAATCCCCACACAGAAAGTTGACTAAGTCAGCAAAGAAATACCCCATAGCAGCGCCCTCCGCCCCCCTCCCCCCAACCAAAAAAAAAAAGAAAAAAGAACTGTTTGGAAACATTAGTGTTTTGGGATTTGCGTTCGACTTTATCTCTTAGTTAGTGTAAAGGAAATTAAAGAAAATCGCACTAAAAATTATGTGGATGGCGGGGCTGGGAACCTTCTCACATGTTAATCTAAAGCTAGAAAATCATGTCATGTACACATTCAATGTAAATTAGGCGGATGGTCAAGTAGGTCCGGACCTACCAAATTTTGCATCCATCCTCGGTTGAAAAATTATCACATAATGATTTATGTGAAAAATTTCCTGAAATAGAATATTGCACTTATCCTCCACGAATTCTGAACCTACGCTCTACCTCTCTCCCTCTATTCTGCAACCACCACATTACCGCCATTGGATCCGTCTCGCGTCATTGTTCCCGAACTAATCGGCATCACATGTCGCCGTTCATTCGCCATCAGTCGTCGTCGTCATCTTGACCTCGATCTCCACATCTTCTCATGCTATCGTTGACGAAATGGTGACTCTCTTTCTTCCCTCCCTCGTCTTCCAAGCATGAGCCCCTCACCGTTGACAGGGCGGTAACCTCGTCGACAATTACGACAGCACCCCCACACAAGCGAAAGTGGAGATCGTCGTTAGTGGTGGCGACCCGTAAGGTGGTCGTGGGCGTGGGCAACGGTGAGCTTTTCTATTTGGATAGCAAATAAGAGGGAGAGAGATGTTCATTTTTTTCAGGTTTGTTTCATGGTCATAGGTAGATTAAGTAGATTAACACATGGCATAATTAATTTCGATCGAGAGCCTACCTATGGTTAGGCAGATCAAGATCGGAGGCCTGAAAGTCCTTTTAGGGTGTATATATTTTCAAAAAAATAAACAATTTGTAAAACATTTTTCAAGAGATACAAATGATTATTTTTCATCAAGTGTTTCTAAAGCCATTTAAGGAAACGTTAGTTTGCTCTTTACACGATTCTAGGCCTGGGCCGTGCATAGTAAAAGGTGGATGGTGGAAGAAATTGCAAATTCACAACAATTGAATTTGTAAGGGCACGACGTTAAATCATTGCAAGCTGGCGTGAGCGCATGGTTGTCGCTATTAGCTAGAGTAAAGGATACTTTGTTCATTTTATCTCTCTCTCCTCCCAAAAGAAAATTCTCTCCCCAGACTAATTAGCTTCTTTTGTATGATATTATATTGCAGGCTTCTTTTTTTCTATTTTTCTGTCTTCTTCTTTGGAAAAGTATGAGATTTATTGGCTCCTTTTCTCTGTCCAGTCCCTGTTCTTGCGTAGTCCTTTGAAGAAGAATCTTCGAGTACAAGACAATGACCGGATTAGCGGTGTAATGAGACGGCTTTGAAGAGTGTTAGAGAAATCTTCTTGAAGTGTTTTAAAGCTGATAAAACGTTTCCATCAGTCTAGTCTGAAGGTTTGCAGACTCAGCTATTTAAAGTCTGAAGACCTCCGGACAGCGAGACTCAAGACTCAAAGTCTATCCTCATTGCCGTTGTCTCTAATCTCGTTGAAGAAAGGTTATCCGTGAACTGGACAAGTTAAGGATTCAACCTTATCAACTGGAGAAGATCTCGTGGCTGGAAAAGACATAACGGAATTCTTTGATTGATCGAGATTGACTCGATGATTGAAGATTCGATAATTGCCTAAATATTCTTGGAAGGTTCTACTTATGGAAACCGAGATCCTGATTGTATGGGCGAACAGGATTGATGGGCTATCGACACGTTCCTTTAATAGCTTGAATAATCTTCCTAATTGATTCCGTCCAACGGGTAGATTGGAAGAATTTCTTTGGTAAGTGCTAACGGGTATGATGTCATAAAGGAGTATATAAGGAAGACGTTCTAAGTTGTTTGAGGTGTGCACGATAGAATAATTCCAAAGTCTGAAGCTCCTTGTTGTTTAGACAATTCCTTTGAGCGAAACATTGTATACAAGAGAGAGTCTATATTTGTGAGAAACCTTGAGGAGGTGTGGTAGAACATCTACACTGTGGAATCAAGGAAAAACTGTGCTGTAACTACTCTTTTGTTCATAGTGAAATCCAGCCGGTGGGCTGTCAGTGCAGAAGAGTGGACGTAGGCTTGGAATAAGCCGAACCACTATAAACCATGTGTTCAATTTTCTCTTCATTACTCTCTTTACCTTGATCGTACTTTATTTTTATTAATCAATAGTGAACTTCCTTTCTATCGTTTGTCAAGAATTGCTTCCGTATCTCGATAAATTGTTTGTGCACCTATTCACCCTCCTCTAGGTGCTTATACTAGCTATCTCAAAGAGGACCCATTGGCCTACTGCGTTCCTGCCAAAATCTTTAGAATCTTAGAGGAAAGGCGAAGTGTTTTGTGACACGTGTCGCCTACATCACCTTTTCAGATCGTGACACACATTATCATTCAAAATTCGCCTGACTAATTAGGCGGAATACTATATGCATGTCGGCAAAGTGAAGTCCTCCGGCAACTATCGTTGAGAGAATATTACGAAAGGAAAAAGCTCAATATATTTGGACAGTGTCACTGTAACTAAGTTTGTTGATCTAATTAAAGTCCCATTCTCCTCAATTTGGAGATGAGGAAAACCGACTCAATACACCCGTCTCAATCAAACATACAACCCTAAATTTAATGAAGCATAAGACATGATTTAATTAATTGATATTGTGGAGCGAAAGTGACGGTAAATTGATGGCAGGAAATTATTGCGTTTGAAGCAAACCTCTTTTCTTTTTTTTGAATGTTTATTCAAGGTAGACTTTTCAAAGGAAATAAAAAAAGGGACTGATATCTGGAAATATCAGGACGTTCACGCGTTGCACATGGTAGTGCGAGAGGAGTCAATGGTCGTCGTTGGCCTAGTTTGCCTCGCTAAAGCAACAGCTGGTGGGGGACCGTCAAAAACCCAAAATGATTTTAGAAAGACTGTAGATAGAGTTGCTTAAAAAGTCTTTTTGGGAAGAAATTTTGAGGGTAGAAATAAAGTAAAAAGGCCAGTTGGCTGCCACTTTTGCTTGTGATTCCTCTTCCCCCGCGACTTTGTTCGAGTATTCTTCACACGTACATTTAGTGGATGACTTGATGATGCGTAACATTGTCCACCGAGATCGGTCCCCGCGGAACAGGAAGGAGATGCAAAACAACGTAGGTGACGACGACAAGAGGGTCGGCCTCTATATGTTTTGGACATGTCAGGAACGAAATGCAGAAACATTCCCACGGGAAGAAAAAAAAGCCACCCAAAATCACCGTTCGTCCTGCTCTCCTGGAATTTGAAACCGTCGAAGGTCCCATCTTGAGAAAAGGTCCTCACAACATTGCCTAGGGGAAGCATGGTTCTAGAGTAAAATCAAAAATCTAAAAATCGGATCGGTGGTGTTAGCTATATATCCTAAAGTAATCTTGTAATACCTTATAATAGTTATATGTTAGGGATTATTAAGTGGTAAATATATATTCATTTATCGTCCTATTTATATGAACGAGTCCATAAGATCGGTTGCGACTAAATATATTCTTAAATTGTTAAGAATATGTGTGACAGATTTATATTATGTTGAATTTTTAAAGAGTTTTCAGTTAAGAGGGGATATTGATGATCTTGTTGAAACCAATGTGTTTTCAAGTTTCACTATTCAGTATTAGATACTTGAGAAGATGTTGAGTCACAAGTCACTAAGTATTGTGATATCTAAGGTAGTACACATGTGCTTGTCTCGAACAAATTTATTAAACGTGACATGCATATAATGATTGGCAACATGGAAGTGTTTAGTAAAGTTAATTTCTGATCGTTTACACTTTGGTCTAGTGTAAGATTCTCATATCTAAGGTATGATGCTAACTTGTATGTTCGATGGCTGCGATTCACAAGTATGCATATTGACGCTCCGTTGATCCAATTATATACTTGATGGTTATAGTTTGTTCACATACGAAGGCACATGCGTGCGTAATATGAAATTTTATCTTTTTGTTAAGATTGATGTCCTATGCAATCTAATCATGACATTGTATGGAAATCTTTGGCCAGTGTTATGACCGAGAATGAATTGTTCATGCCTCAAGGATGTACACATCAATTAGATTTTGGCATATGATCGAATTGGTGGCTTAACCAATAATTCCATGGCCTTTATTTGATCGGGATATGGTGAGACAAAATGATCGAATTACAAAGTCGCCAAAGTCATTATGTTTTTGAAACATTTAGCCATGACATATTAGTAGAAGTCACTTATGATTTGTGGGAACTGGAAATTGATATGGACAATTAGTTTTATTGGTTGTGTTAATATGTTAGTACAAGTACTACTGCTAGCTCAGTGATGAACCTAGGCATGCCACATACCATAACCAATTAGAATAACATTTGAATGAGAGAGACAATGTTGCAAATGTATTTGCAGTTGAGCCAATCAAATTGAGTCGGGCTAAAAATAAAAGATCTGAAAGGGGCTTCAAACTTTACAAAGTCTAAAGCAAGTTTTAGATTTTACAGCCGAATCAAAGATCTGAAGCCCCTTTAGATTTAATGACCAAATTAATAATCTGAAATGAGTTCAGAATTAACGGCCATATTAATAATTTGAAGTGAACTCGGAATCAATGGTATCATTAAGGATTTAAAGTGAATTTAAAATTAATAGCTAAATTAATAATTTGAAACGGTTTCAGATTTAACAGTCACATCGATGATCTAAAATGGTTTCAAACTTAACCATTACATCAATGATCTAAAATGGTTTCAAACTTAACCGTTACATCAATGATCTAAAATAGTTTCAAATTTAACGACCACATCAACGATCTGAAACAATTTCAGAATCAATGGGCTCTGAAATGGTTTCAAATTCAAGTAACCAATTAATATTTTGAAATGGTTTCAGATGTAATGGTCAAAAATTAAATATTTGTAATGGTTACAAAGTTAATACTTGGAATAAAGACTTGGAACAGTTACAAACTAATTCCTAGAATAATGTTCCCTAACGGTAATAGAATTAATACCCAAATTAGTGTCTGAAATGTTATTAGAACTTACGTCAATTGGGCTTCTCTGAAATGGTTTTAGAGTTAATGAGCCAATTAAAATGTGATATGGACTGATTATAAAAAGGCCATTGTGAGAGCAGATCATAGGATGATCAAAAATCAACAATTGAGAATGTCGATAGTGATCAATCAAGTCATTCACACACAAGAGTAATTACTAGCATAATTGTAATTGTGAGATCTCTCAATTTTTCACTTTTATTCAACGTGAGAATGGTAATATGTTTGAACTAAAGTCCTAAGACTTGTGGAGCTGGATTTGAAAAACGTCAGAACCTATGTTACAAAGAAATAAGACATTCTAGCTCTGAAGAATATTAGAACTAGTATTACTAGAAGACATTAGACATTCGTGGTCAAAATTTCAAGGATGTTAGAACCGGTGTTACCATAGGGTCAAACGTTCATGATCAGAATCTAAAGAACGTCAAAATCAAATTTTTTTAGCAAGGACCAAGGGTAATGTCATTAGCCTACTTCTCGTTTTTATGTGTTTTTACTAAAATGCACAAACAATGCTTTCGAAATACATATATAAGCGTTTTTACTTCTATTACGATCAAACTTTGATATTAATTTACATAAACAAGCATTCTCGTTTATTGAAACAAGCACCAACACCAAGATATGCAGGATATAGATTTTAGGTTCCAAAAATTGGGGAACTTATTTTGAAGGGCATCAAAAACCTTGAACAAAATTTTGTGTTTTTCTTGTTCTATGTTTCCGCGCGATCCTACAACATTCTATGGCGTATGTAATCTAAATATACTTTTATAGCTGAAACTTTTATTTTGTTAATATTTCATAATTTCCGTGTGTTTAAATATAAATTGTGACCGATAGATTATAATAAATGGTGACTATTAGAGGTGAGATTCGCTGCAATCGTTCCATTAAGAGTATATGTGAAACCTAAGCAAATTCTAGAATCAACTCCGGAATCAGTGACAAGGTAAGTTTCAGATTCCTAAATATGTAGAGTAGATTCAAGATTCAAAAAATTAGGGAACCTCTTTAGACAGTAGATTTTAGGCAAAACCTAAATAGAACCTAGAACTGCTCACTCCTATATGTGCTTCCCTTGCCTTTATTTTCTCTAGTGAATTAGTTGAACCCCAATCTAATCCTTCTCAAAAGGCCACTGGCTCACCGCACATCCCTTTGGAAGCCACTTGGAAACTCGTAGTCGATCCCAATGTGTTTAATTTGGGAAAATACCAAATAAGGACCCGAAGTTGACTATTTTCTTAAATAAGAACCCGAAATGAATTTTATATCAGATAAAGGCCAAAAAGTGAACTCATTGTCTCAAATAAGGACCTGAAAGCTTAAAAAAGCAACCATCATTTCCAATTCAATTCCCCCGCCTAAACGAAAATATAAAACCTCTCCCTCTCCGTTTGCGCTCGGTGCTGGGGCGTTTGATGCCATGGAGAGAGGTCTGATCTCGGTGGACCGGTGGGCGGAAGGAGCCAAGCGTACTTCCTCACCCACCTCCACGCCGACCACACCTCATCCTTTCCAATTCAATTCCCCGTCTAAACGAAATTATTTTTCGACTTTTTGAAGTTTGGATGACTAAAAACTTATTAATGTACTAAAAAACATTTTTTATGGACTGAAAACAACAAACTTAGATTTCTAGTAAGAAGAAAATCAGTTTCCCTAAATTACTAATCAAATGAAAAATTAACTATTTTCATTGAAATTGATTTGCATGGAAAATATATTCTTTTATCATAAATTTCTTAGTGAGGTGCATTTCTTTAATGGAAAATGTATGATTTGAATTTTTTTAAAAAAATTATCACTTGAATTCCTTACAAAAATGAATGAACGAAGAATATTTTCATCGTTTACAAAAGAAAAAAAGTTTAGGCATAAATTGCCGTTGATGATGAAAACAATTTCAATCGACTAATTATTTCTAATGATATAAGTGATTATTTTTAAGAAAAAATAATTTTTAAATTATTTATTTTTTACGAAATAAATGGAGCCTCAATTAATTGAGGGGATTACAATTTTTTTGTCCAATTTACCAGGAAACTATTGCATCCGAACCACACTTTTAAAGTTTCTGCACGTTAGACTTTTCAAAGCTGTAAAAAAAAAAAAAAAAAAATTGAATGATACGATTATTCAAAAGGAATGATATTAAACCATTGCATGGTGGTGAAGGGAATCAACGGTGGTCGTCGGCCTAATTTTGTCTCCTAAAGTAATCGATTGGTGTGCTGAGAAGTAAGTGTGAGTAACGTTTGAAAAAGTGGACTTGGCCCAGTATGAATTCACATGTACCCGTGTACAGAAATGACTTTGTCGGCACACGGTTTCACGGTGACCCGTCCGATTTTTTTAGGGAAGACAGATGTTGACTGTGCTGTTGCTCGAACAGGCCCTTGTTTTTTTTTTTTTTGGGAATAAATATATTAAAAAACCTAAAATTTATCATAAAAGTATAATAGAGTCAAAAAAAAAGTTGTAAAAAAATGAAATTAAATTTTAAAACTTGTCACAAAAATACAATGCATCCTAAAACTTTCAAATAATGCAATTAATAGCCAATTTAATAAATTTTAGGAATTGAATTTTTTTTTTAAAGTTTTAGAACTCAATTTTATTTTCATGATAAATTTTAAGACTTAATTATATTTTTTGGAAAGTTTTAAAATTTAATTATACATTTATTATAACAAGTTTGAGGAATTTGAATACACTTATCTCTTTTTTTTTTTTTTTTTTGGTTGGTTGTCATTTGCCTTATTCCAATGTTGCATATAAATGAGTCAATTTGGATTAGACTATTTTTCAACCCAACCTAAAAACCTAACATGACTCAATGAGTTGTGTTATAGAATTCCACATCAAAAAATTGGTACAATGTGAAGTAGTTATATACTAATTTACTCATAATTTATTAATGTAAGTTTTTTTTTAAAAGTGTGTTTAACTAAATATGTTGATAGACTTGGACTTGAGCTTTTTATTGATGATCTCCCTAGTAAAGGTATCATGTTTTTGCTACGTATTCCCAACAAATGGTATTAGAGCAAGTGGTAAATTGGTTGGCCCCTAATCTATTACGACGTTTAATGAATCTCTCAAAAAAAAAAAAAATTAATGACCAACGCAATTTCCAGGTGGTGTGCCTTGTGGAATAACAAGGTGGGCTCGATGGCAAATTTCAAGGTAAGATCTAGAAAAAAAGACTAAAGATGAAGTTGGGCACTAATGGATATTCAAGTTGAGATATAGAATGATACCAAAATCAGTGGAGAGCCGACCTAACACCAACCTCACACGTGAGAGGGATATTGTTGATATAAACGTGTGAGTTGTGTTAGAGAACTTGTCCATCAATGAATTGGTCTGCTAGAGAAATTAATATATCTTAATTAGTTTATAACTCATTGACTTAAGTTTCAAGTGAAAGTAAGTTCAACTAAATATATTGATGGGCTTCGACTTGGGCTTCCTTTTAGTGATCTCCTTGTGAAGATATCGGATTTCTGCTATGTTCTCCCAACAACCCACTCATTTGATGGCCCTAGGTGATAGTTATGATGACTTTTATATAGATGAATAGATTTAGATAAATGGCATTAGAAAGGTGCCTTCAATTTGAGATTATCTAACAAATATTGTGTAACATCCATAAATTCCTACATCAATTATTCATATGTAGGAAATGAATACGATAAATTTCATATTTAGAAATTCCAATTGGATTATTGCCTTTATAGTGTGCAAAATATTCAGAATGTATTTTCGTATTTATGACATTTGGAATGTGATTCTATTAGGATGAAATCATTGAGCATTTGTATATATATTGATTTTATGGAGTGATGGTGAATCACCTATTGCAATAGTGATTATTATTATTATGGACTATTATACTTTGAGTATACATATCAGAGGATCTTCATGTTAGAAATTTATTGAGTTGAGATTCTCTTAGCATATGTTCCCTTTCACCAATAATTTTAGTAAATTCAAAATATTTTTGGATTTATCGGCATTTAGAACGGACATTGATTTCCTTGGTCATTTACTGAAATAAAAAATATATATTGGTAACTTATAGAATATCTTCACCAAGCAACACAAATGTGGCCATATATAGTGTTTTTACTTGACCACATCTCCTTCAATAGAGACGGAGGGAGGGAGGGAGGGACATCATAGGCCAAGCACAATGCATGAGTGAGAATGCGTTATTTCAGTTGTAATCATTTCAAGTATTAATGAGAGATAGAAATTACCTTGACTTGTGTTTCTCATGAGTTAAAAACAATACATTTTAGTTAACTAAGTTTAAAAATCGTGATGATATTTGGGTTTAAAAACTCTTGTTGGAGAATGAGAGAGAAGTATACAAATCAAAAGGTTGCAAGTGGCATAAAATTTGAGTAGCTAAATGAATATAATGACTAGAGAGAGCATATAATCTCCTAAGGAGATGCATGAATAAGAATAATTATTTGATATATAATCATTGAAGCAAAAGGGTGAGGTCATGCATGATGTAAATTTATATGCTAAACTTATGGTTAAAAATGAGGAAGATGTGATCGAGTAAAAACACTATATATGGCCACATTTAGGTTGCTTGATGAAGGTATTTCATAAGTCATCAATATATTTTGTATTTCAGTAAATGACCAAGAAAACTAGTGTCCATTCTAAATACCAGTAAATCTGAAAAATATTTTGAACTCACTAAAATTAGCGGTTTGAGGTAATAGACGTTAGAAGGATCTTGACTTAGTAAATTTCTAACATGAAAATCCTTCAATATGCATACTCGAAGTGTAATAGTCCCTAATAACAATCACGTGATTCACCATCACTCCAAAAAATGAACTTATGTGCAAATGCTCAATAATTACATCCTAATGGAATCACATTCTGAAAGTTACAGGTGCGGAAATACATTCTAGATCTTTCACACACTATAAAGTCAATAATCCAATTGGAATTTCTACTTCTAACATTTATCGTCTTCATTTCCTACATATTAATAACTGATGTAGGAATTTTTGGATGTCACACATTGCAAGCCCCTTATTGAGAAGATGACTAATAAAACCATTGCCGGTAGAGTTGGATTGTATCAAGTCTGCTCCTTTTAGCTTGGTTAACTATTGGCACAGCATTTTTATTCTTCGGAAAAGGTTATTGGAATGGGGGAGTAGAAATAATGTTGGTTTTTCTAGCAAAAGAGATGCGAAGGCTTATGGAACTAAGGGTGAGTTGGCCCGCGATTGGCTTACTGAAAAATAGAGGAGGTTTAGGCAATCGAAGACTTGATGAATGGAATAAAGGCTACTGTTTTGCATTCTTTGTGGCATCTCCTGTTGCAGTCCCGAGTTTAGACTTATCTTTTGAAAGGATTGTAGAGCGTGCGTTGCAAAAGAAATGGTGGCGTTGAGGGATTGGATTGGTAATGGTCGCAAAGCTTTATTTTGGCCGGATCACTGGCATCCTTTTGAAATTCTCACATGGAGAATTTCTGAGGAAGGGCGATTTATGATTCCTCTCCTCGTTCTAAGGCTGAAGTTGCTAATATCACAGGATTCTTAATGGATTTGGCCTTCAGCCAGGTTATTCTTGTATTTATTCAAGCCTCTATATAGACTCATGCTTTCCAACACGAATTGATAAAATTTATTCTTGTATTAGACTACTGCGTAGGAATTACGAGCATTCCTATTTATTTTTGTGAAGGTCTGCCTTTTGCCTTGTTGTGATGGTAGACCTTTACCACTCAAAACCGTTTATTTTTCTTTTTTGGTAATATTGCGTGTGAAAGGATCTTAACATTTTAGTATAAACAGGTAAAATGGGAAGGATTCAGGATTTCGGCTTTTCAGAAGTTTCAAATTATCATAATAATCTCAACGGAAATGCGGAAAATGACTGCATCTGTTGATCTTCCTACCATTAGCTAACAAATTTTCACGATATATACTCAGTGAGTCGATTTTCTTCTAAAGAAAAGTAAAACTTTTTAACATGAACCAAAAAAACGACATTGTTTTACATGGCATCGATCAGATAAAGATGGTAGTGCTAGTTCGGGTCTAGCACTTGGAACCATGAGCGCCACCGAGTTATATCGTGCACATGAGAAATAGAACTTCTAGCCTTTTTAATTTTTTAATTTTTTGGTCTTGATTAAGTTTCTTTTGAAGTAAGACAAAGCCAACTTTCTCATGTCAAGATCAGAACCCACGACCCAAGAAGGAAACCCTCGTAGTAAATGTAGACCCATAGATCCAGCTGGCAACTCGGCATGAGTTTTACCGAGCGCAAAGGTATCAGGCAATTCTCTATTGTTTGTAAAGCAGGCTTTCTTTTCCTTGAGGTGAATATTGACTAACCTCTGCTATGCAGCGGATGTTTAAGGTGACTGACCATGCATCACTATGAAATATACAGATCTTTAATACATAGCAGTAACATCTCGGTGAAATTGAGAGGGATTTTTCAGTCAATTCAAAAAGTGAGGTATTTTTGGATCATGCTATAATGGGGTGGATTGCGAGTTTGATAGGAGACTACAGCCCCAAAAGGGAATTGATTTTACAACTCAATTGCAGCACAAGAAACTTATTCTTAAGAAGGAGAAGTGCTACAACTGACAAGAAGAATCTCCTAAGGCGATCAAGGAGTCGATTCGCTATGTTAGTATGGTACAGTCTTAGGCCAAGGAGAAGCATCGGCTATCAACAGAGTAAACTTTATTTTGCCGGAGGAGAAAGGAATATCATGGGGTAAAAATCGAGGCATTCCTAGTTAAACAAATGCCTGATGGCTAAAGCTGTTGAATACTAAGATGTGGAATAGATTCGAGGAAGATCCGACATTACCGTCCTTGTTGCAGAGTAGTCGATAACACCGTGCTCGACTCTGGTTTGCTGGAGGAAGAAGCTGTTGTAGAAACGCCTATCCTAACTGCAAAAGCCGGTTGTTTGGGAACCGGAAGAGTCGCACTTTCACTACCGAGCATGAAAACCGCATTTGACATCGTGGGGCGATCACTCGGGTCTTCTTGCACGCATAGAAGCGCCACGTTTATGCACTTCAAAACTTGATCTCTGTTGTAAGTTTCGTGCAGCACTTGATCCATCAAGTCCAATGCTTTATTGTCATTCCATAATTTCCATGCCTGCACAATCGAAGCTAAAGTACATTCAGACAAAAGGGCGACGGGAAGTGGATAAAGCAAAAGAAAGGGACAGCAAATGGACTGTATTCACATGAGTAAGAAGGCTCATTGTTCCTTCGGACTGATAGAAGCCTGTGTTACGTTTCCCACTAACGATCTCCAGTACGACGACACCAAAGCTAAAAACATCAGACTTGAATGAGAAAAATCCGTCCAAAGCGTACTCCGGAGACATGTATCCACTGCATTGGAGCATAAGCATAATAAGTTAATTAAGCCACAGTCGAATCATTAAAGTTTCACCGCAGATATTAAAAAGTGATAATGTGGTGAGTGTCTTGTTAGTGTCCAACAAATTCTTTATTCAGACGAAAATAAATGGTCGTCTACAAAATCTTACTATGTTCCAATCACCCTCTGCGTGCTTGCTTCAGTTTGTTTCGCCTCAAATATACGTGCCAGGCCAAAGTCGGAAATTTTAGGAGTCATCTCCTCGTCGAGCAAAATGTTGCTTGTCTTGAGATCTCTGTGAATGATTCGCAGCCTAGAATCCTGGTGAAGATAGAGCATTCCTCGTGCAATTCCCAAGATAATCTCAAAACGTATCTCCCAGGTCAACAGTGAACACCTTGTTCGATCTAGCAAGGTTTTTATTTTAATTGTGAAGGTAGCAAAGTATTTAACTTCATCAGAATGACTTAAAAATTTTATGAAGAGTGCTACTACCTATTGCAGCTATGCTCTGAAGCATACAAGGAAAAAAGGAACAGAAATAAGGTGCTTACCAAATATGAAAGAATCTAAGCTTTTGTTGGGCATGTATTCATATAGTAACATTTTTTCATCTCCTTTGACGCAATATCCTACTAATCTGACAAGATTTCGATGCTGTAATTTGGCAATTAAGACTACTTCATTCTTAAATTCCTCTAAGCCCTGTCCTGATCCACTCGATAGCCTCTTTACTGCAATTTCCTGTCCTCCTGGAAAAGTAGCCTGAAACAAAGTTAAGGAACGGATTACTTCATCACAGTGACCTCGTCAGAAGCCCCAGATGATAGAAGAAGAAGCCATTTTATTTACCTTGTAAACAGGCCCGAACCCCCCTCTTCCAAGTTTGTTCTCATCTGAGAAGTTATTCGTCGCTTGTAAAATAATTTCTAAGTCAAAAAATGGCACTTCTATGCCTTTCTTATCTTCCTCCTCGAACTGGCGCGAATCCATCCACATTTTGATCCGTTTCTCGCTGTCGTATAGACGAAAGTCAAGATTTTCTTGAGCGCTTTTCCTGCTCCCTGAAGTGCAACTCAAGTTACTAATTGTTTGCTATCTTATTATCATATATCTAATAATGACAGATACAAAGTAGTTCGTGTTTGATTTGTGCGTACTACCATGCTGCCTTCTCATGTAAAATAAGCCACCAAATACAAGGATGAAAATTGCAGCGATGGCTGGAGCAACTATATATACAGGTTTCACTTTCTGTCTTTTCTGCGATGATCCTCCTCCTTCAACATTATTTAATAAGAAAAGAAAGTGTAAGTACTGTATTTTGGACAAAAGTGAACGAATAATTGTAGACACATGGAGTCATCAAGGACAGATATGAGGACTTCATAGTGCATGGTCACAATCCCTCTTAAGTCGATGAAAAAGAGCTAGTTGGTGCAAGTTCAGCACTCTGTCATCACATTGCGTGCATGGAACATACTTGTGATTGTAACCGTGAAGGCAGATGCTATTGACTCCTTGACAGGGCATACATATCTCAGGAATCTTGGGCAGGAGACAAACTATAGCTGTAACAGTTCTGGTTTTGAGCTCTTCTGGCATAACTATTATAAATTCAGAACGCTGAAAATATAGACCTTAACTGATTGGAATTTGTCAGTTTGCCTCTAGGAGGAACAAAATCATCCTAGGAGTACTCTAAATGATAGACCATGGAGATAGAAAATATTGATTTGGGGGCACGGCAGAATCAACTATTATGGTGACCATCAAAACCTAATGGCTATGTTTCCTTCTAATCTGTTATTCATGAATACAGTAGCTAAGGTTGTGGTCAATTCGCAAGATCAACAATCTTACCTAGAGAACAATTGGCGCTGAAAGAATTCCAACTGAATCCCGAGTTGCATAGGCATCTTGTCTTTCCATCTAATGCATACTTGCAAGTTGCTTGTGTCCAATTGCAGTCTTTGAACGAATTGCAGAGTGGCTCTGAAGTGCTCCACTCAATTTTCACTTCGACAACTCCTGCGCCGGAGCCATTCTTTCCTTCGATACACCCATCACTCACACTAAATGGCAAGGACTGGTTAAGTTGCTGCTTAATTTCCATCAGACCACTACCTGTGCAGTTGAATGCATCCTTGACTTGGATGGTAAATGTTCTATTTTCTGGAGTGATGCTAGTGACTCTGTAGCCACCTTTGCCCCGTTCAAAGTAAAGCTGGGCAGCTTTATTGTCACAGCGAAATGCAAAGTATAGCGGATCGCCACAGCTCTGTCCGGTGCTTAAAGGGTAGGGGACTAAATTAGTGCCACAAGTTGGACAGCTCCTGTCACTAGATTCTACAAAAGTCAACATTGAACAAATATCAGCATCAATGCTATACATATTCATCTGCAATTGAACTTTATATTCATGGCTGAAATTGTGATAGCATCATTTGCCTGCCATATGCAGGTGGACTAGAACACTTGGTTGGAAGACGCTAGCAATCAAGATAACATGTAAGTGCACATGAGCTAAATTCTTAAGTTCATCAAAGAAGGCATACAAGAAGCCATCAAAGATTGTTGAAATAAAGAAGTCACGATGCAAAGTCAGAAGGTCACAATCACAAATGATCTTGGAAAGGAAGAAAGGTTAGGCCAAAAGGAAATTAACCCATGTCTGAAAGCGGCACTCGGACAGAGAGGTTACGACCGTCCGGGGCAGACTCCTGCATATTCTCAAGATCTTCCGACCAAGTATAGCATATCAAGTTGCCGCTCTCTCTCCCTTGGACCTGATCCACCTTAAATGAGTAAGCCTGGCATTTGCAGTCATTGAGGCACTTTTGCCTACATCCCTCATCGCTCTCTGCCCGAAACTGATTGGGATTCCCGGCCTTCATCATCTTCAGACTCAAAAAAGTATCTTTCACACACAACGGCGACTTCCTAAGGCACTCCCCAAGATGCAGCTCGAACCCCGGCAAGCACCTGCACATGGTCTCATTGCCATTCATATCGTTGCAGCTCTGGAACTTGCCGCATGCAATGAACTCGCTGCATCGGCTCATTGGCTGGTACCAGACCGGCTTTGACCCGTTTCCCTGCCTGAAGTATTGAATGTGGCCGTCATATTTCATGACCAATCGGGCTTTGGTGATGCTTTGGGGGTAAACGATCATACTAGCGGTCCTGGTGAAATTGGAGAGCAAGAAAGAGATAGAATAGAACATCTCATCGGCTTGTATAAACTCGCCATAGACCCCACTTTTCCAGTAAGTAGTCACGTTCCGCAACACTTTGTAGTTGCTGTTGTCGCCTCCTTGATCCCGCTGGAACGTGAAGTCGCCCCTTTTCGGGTCATCCTGGCTTGCCCAAGAAGTCAAGTTGAATTCGTCGGTCATCCGCATCCCAGGAAGGAACGTGTCGGTCGGGTTATCGAAGCTCCGCCATGAAATGCTCTCGCTTCCATCGTCTTCCATCAGCACCAGATTCCCTGTATCAAGAAGCTTCGCAAACCGGGTCAAAGAGCTTGAACCCGTGTTGGTCCACCAGATCCGTCGTCCTTCATCCCACAACTGCAGGTTGCCGTCCATGAGGCCGAACAACCCCGTGCGGCCCACAAGCGGGTCATCACGGTTGGCGACCCAAACGATGATCCGAGGGTTTGACCCGTAATACCAAATTCCAACGTACCTCCTTGAGTCGGAGCTCCCGTTCGGCTGGAAGAAGCCGAGCTCGAACTGCTCGCCGGCGGACACGAGAGTGTCACTTCCCGGGTACGTGATCCTGCTCAGTGTGCTTGCTGTTATAGTGTCTCTGCTTGAGCAGAATGGAAGGACTATCACGGACAAGAGCAAGCATGTGAACTTGTTGGAGCGTCGCATGGTAAATAACTGGAGTTCTTGCAATGGCCGCGAGGTTTAATGTCTCCTTCACGCCTGGTCACCATTCACTGCAATAATACCTCATCCTCATCGTACCATTCACCGGAAGGTTGTCTGCAAGCACGGGAAGATATCGAGATCGTCATCGTCTTTTTGCCAATCGGGAAAAGTTAATCCCAACACAGAACGTTGACTAAGTCAGCAAAGAAATACCCCATAGCAGCCCCCCCCCCCCCCCCCCCCCAAAAAAACTGTTTGGAAAATTATTGTTTTTGGGATTTGCATTCGGCTTTATCTCTTCAGTTAGTATAAAGGAAATTTAAAGAAAATCACGCTAAAAATTATGTGGATGGCGGGGCCGGGAACCTTCTCACATGTTAATCTCAAGCTAGAAAATCATGTCATGTCCACATTCAATGCAAACTAGGCGGATGGTCAAGTAGGTCCGGACCTACCAAATTTTGCGTCCATCCTCGGTTAAAAAATTATCACATAATGATTTATGTGAAAAATTTCCTGAAATAGAATATTGCACTTATCCTCCACGAATTCTGAACCTACGCTCTACCTCTCTCCCTCTATCCTATGAGCAACCACCACATTACCACCATTGGGTCCGTCTCCCGTTATTGTTGCCGAACTAATCGGCACCACCATGTCGCCGTTCATTCGCCGTCAGTCGCCGTCGTCATCTTGACCTTCATCTCCGCATCTTCTCATGCTATGGTCGGCCAAATGGTGACTCTCTTTCTTTCTTCCCCCGTCCTTCCAAGCATGAGCCACTCACTGTCGACGGGGTGGTAACCCGTCGACAATTACGACGGCACCCCCACACAAGCGAAAGTGGAGATTGTTTTTAGTGGTGGCGACCCGTAAGGTGGTCGTGGGCATGGGCAATGGTGAGCTTTTCTATTTGGGTAGCAAACGAGAGGGAGAGAGATGTTCATTTTTTTTCAGGTTTGTTTCATGATCATAGGTAGATTAACACACATGGCATGATTAATTTCGATCGAGAGCCTACTTATGGTTAGGCAGATCAAGATCGGAGGCCTGAAAGTCCTTTTAGGGTTTATATATTTTCAAAAAAATAAACGATTTGTAAAGTATTTTTCAAGATGCAAATGATTATTTTTCATCAAGTATTTCAAAAGCCATTTAAGGAAACGTTAGTTTGCTCTTTGCACGATTCTAGGCCTGGCCGTGCATAATAAAAGGGGGATGGTGGAAGAAATTGCAAATTCACAACAATTGAATTTGTGAGGGCACGACGTGAAATCATTGAAAGCTGGCGTGAGCACATGGTTGTCGCTAATCTATTAGCTAGAGTAAAGGATACTTTGTTTATTTTATCTCTCTCTCTCTCCTCCCAAAAGAAAATTCTCTCTCTAGACTAATTAGTCTTTTTTTTTTATGATATTATATTGCAGGCTTCTTTTTTTCTATTTTTCTGTCTTCTTCTTCGGAAAAAATATGAGATTTATTGGCTCCTTTTCTCTGTCCAGTCCCTGTCCTTGCGTAGTCCTTTGAAGAAGACTCTTCGAGTACAAAGACAATGACCGGATTCCCGGTGTACAAAGACTCTTCGAGTACTGAGTTCCTGCCAAAATCTTCAGAATCTTGAGGAAAGGCGAAGTGCTTTGTGACACATGTCGCCTACATCACCTTTTCAGATTGTGACACTCACATTATCATTCAAAATTCGCCTGACTAATTACGCGGAATACTATGTGCATGTCGGCAAAGTGAAGTCCTCTGACAACTATCGGTGAGAGTATATTATGAAAGGAAAAAGCTCAATATATTTGGACAGTGTCACTGTAACTAAGTTTGTTGATCTAATTAAAGTCTCAATCTCCTCAATTTAGAGATTAGAAAAACCGACTCGATACACCTGTCTCAATCAACATACAACCCTAAATTTAATGAAGCATAAGACATGATTTAATTAATTGATATTGTGGAACGAAAGTGACGGTAAATTGATGGCAGGAAATTATTGCGTTTGAAGCAAACCTCTTTCCTCTCTTTTTTTAAATGTTATTCAAGGTAGACTTTTCAAAGGAAGTAAAAAAGGACCGATATCTGGAAATATCAGGACGTTCACGCGTTGCAAATGGTAGTGCGAGAGAAGTCAATGGCCGCCGTTGGCCTAGTTGCCTCGCCAAAGCAACAACTGGTGGGGGACCATCAAAAACCCAAAATGATTTTAGAAAGACTCTGAATAGAGTTGCTTAAAAAGTCTTTTTGGGCAGAAATTTTGAGGGTGAAAATAAAGTAAAAAGGCCAGTTGGTCGCCACTTTTGCTTGTGATTCCTCTTCCCCCGTGACTTTGTTCGAGCATTCTCACACGTACATTTAGTTGTCAACTTGATGATGCGTAACATTGTCCGCCGAGATCGGTCCCCGCGGAACAGGAAGGAGATGCAAAACGACGTAGGTGACGACGACAAGAGGGTCGGCCTCTATATGTTTTGGACATGTCAGGAACGAAATGCAGAAACATTCCCACGGGAAGAAAAAAAAGCCACCCAAAATCGCCGTTCGTCCTGCTCTCCTGGAATTTGAGCCCGTCGAAGGTTCCATCTTGAGAAAAGGTCCTCACAACATTGCCTAGGGGAAGCATGGTTCCAGAGTAAAATCAAAAATCTAAAAATCGGAACCGTGGTCCAGGTTCTAAGTGTTAGCTATATGCCCTGAAGTAACCTTGTAATACCTTGTAATAGTTACATGTTAGGGATTATTTAGTGACAAATAAATATTCATTTATCGTCCTATTTATATGAATGAGTTTATAAGATCAGTTGCAACTGAACTTATTCTTAAACTGTTAAGAATATGTGTAACAAATTTATATTATGCTGAACTTTTAAAGATTTCCCAGTTAATAGATCATTGAGAGGATATTGATGATTTTGTTGAGACCAATGCATTTTCAAGTTTCACTATTTAGTATTGGAAACCTGAGGAGATGACGAGTCATAAGTCATTGAGTATTGTGATATTTAAAGTAAAACACATGTGCTTGTCTCGAACGAGTTTATTGAACATGACATGCATATAACAATTGACAACATGGAAGCTTTTAGTGAAGTCAATTTATGATCGTTCACATTTTGGTTTGGTGTAAGATCCTCAGACCTAAGGCATGATGCTAACTCGTATGTTTGATGGTCGTGATTCATAAGTGTACATATTGACACTTCGTCGATCCATTTCTATACTTGATGGTTATAGTTTGTTCAGATACGAAGGCACATGCATGTGTAATATGAAATCTATCTTCTTGTTAAGATTGATGTCCTATGCAATCTGATCATGACATTGTATTGAAATCTTCGGCCAATGTTATGACCGAGAATGAATTGTTCATATCTCAAAGATGTACATGTCAATTAGATTTGGGCATATGATCGAATTGGTAGCTTGACCAATAATTCCATGGCCTTTATTCGATTGGGACATGGTGAGACAAAATGGTCTAATTACAAAGTTGCCAAAGTCGACAAGTTCATTATGTTTTTGAAACATTTAGCCATAAGATATTAGTAGATGTCACTTATGGTTTGTGGGAACTGGAAACTGATACATATCACAACCAATTAGAATAACGTTTGAACGAGAGAAACAATGTTGCAAATGTGTTTGCAGTCAAGCCAATTAGATTGAGTCGGTCTAAAAATAAAAGATTTGAAAGGGGCTTCAAACTTTACAAAGTCTAAAGTGGGTTTTAGATTTTACAACCAAATCAAAGATTTGAAGCACGTTTAGATTCAATGACCGAATTAATAATCTAAAATGAGTTCAGAATTAACGGCCATATTAATGATTTGAAGTGATTTCAGAATCAATGGTATCATTAATGATTTGAAGTGAATTTAGAATCAATAACCAAATTAATAATTTGAAACAGTTTCAAATTTAACGACCACATCAATGATCTAAAATGATTTCAGAATCAATGGGCTTTGAAACGGTTTCAAATTCAAATAACCAATTAATATTCTAAAATGGTTCCAGATGTAATGGTCAAAAATTAAATATTTGTAATGGTTACAAAGTTAATACTCAGAATAAAGACTTGGAACGGTTGCAAACTAATTCATGGAATAATGTTCCATAATGGTTATAGAGTTGATACCTGAATTAGTTTCTAAAATGGTATTAGAAGTTTTGTCCATTAAGCTTCTCTAAAATGGTTTCAGAGTTAATGAGCCAATTAAAATGTGATATGAACTAATTATAAAAACGCCATTGTGAGAGCAGATCATAGGATGATCGAAAATCACCAATTGAGAATGTTGATAGTGATCAATCAAGTCATTCACACACAATAATTACTAGCATAATTGTAGTTGTGAGGTCTCTTAATTTTTCTCTCCTGTTTAACATGAGAATGGTGATATGTTTGAACTAAAGGCCTGACACTTGTGAGCTAGATTTGAAGAACGTTAGAACCTATGTGACAAAGAGATCAAATGTTCTAGGTCTTGAGAATATCAGAACCAGTATTATTAGAAGACATTAGATGTTTGTGGTCAAAATTTCAAGGATGATAGAACCAGTGTTACCATAAGGTCAAACATTCGTGATCAGAATCTAAAGAATGTCAGAACCAAATTTTTTTAGCAAGGACCAAGGGTAATGTGATTAGCCTACTTCTTGTTTTTATGTGTTTTTGCTAAAATGCACGAACAATGCTTTGGAAATACATATATAAGCATTTTTACTTCTGCTGCGATCAAACTTTGATATTAATTTACATATACACGCATTCTTGTTTATTGAAACAAGCACCGACACCAAGATATGCAAGGTATAGATTTTAGGTTCCAAAAATTGGGGAACTTATTTTGAAGGGCATCAGGAACCTCGAACAAAATTTTGTGTTTTTCTTGTTATATGTTTTTGCACAATCCTACAACATTTTATGGCGTATGTAATTTGAATATACTTCTGGCACTATTTCATAACTGAGACTTTTTTTTTTGTTAATATTTCATAATTTTTGTGTGTTTAAATATAAATTGTGACCGATAGATTATAGTAAATGGTGACTATTAGAGGTGAGATTCGCTGCAATCGTTTCATAAAGAGTATATATGAAACCTGATCAAATCCTAGAATCTACTCCAAAATCAGTGATGAGGTAAGTTTTAGGTTCCTGAATATGCAGGGTAGATTTGAAATTCCAAAAATTAGGGAATCTCTTTGGATAGTAGATTTCGGGTGAAACCTAAATAGAACCTAGAAGTGCTCACTCCTATATGTGCTACCCTTGCCTTCATTTTCTCTGGTGAATTAGTTGAACCCCAATCTAATCCTCTTCTCAAAAGGCCACTGGCTCACCACACGTCTCTTTGGAAGCCACTTGGAAACTCGTAGTCGATCCCACTGTGTTTAATTTTGCAGTCTCCTTACTCACTTTCAATATTTTCGAAAAGGAAAATGTGCAAGATGCCAGTGAGGGCACTCGATAATAAAATATTTTATTTTTTGATAGCAAAGCGCGCAAAATAGAGAAAATTTAAAAAAGTAGTTTCATAAATTAAGACGCGTTTGATCTCAAAAAAGGAACGGCACGCACAGTCAGGGCCAAACCTAACTCCGAAGTGGGCTTCACATTGAAACACAAAAGCCCGCGATGATTCCACGAAGCCTTAAAAGCACCATCCTTTCAATCCAATTCCCCCTCGCCAAAACGAAAACATGATCTCTCTCTCCTCTCTCTCTCTGTCTGCGCGCTCGGTGCTTGGGCGTTGATGCCATGGAGAGAGGTCTGATCTCGATGGATCGGTGGGCGGAAGGGAGCCAAGCGTACTTCCTCACCCCAGGGGTCCTCTCTTCCTGAAAATTCAATTTAGCACGCTACATTTTCGAGTGACAGGAAAATATATGAATCGATAAAACATAGCCATCAAGAAAATTGCAGTTGAGACCCTCTATGCACTCTTTTTCGGCAATAAAAACCAAGTGCTATTAGGTCTATACCTCATCTTGCAAGGGAATGTCATGGCCATACTTTCCTGTTAAAACTTCATAATCTTCTTATGATAAATCAGACATTTGGCTTGGAAAGTTACGGTGAGGTCCCCATGCAAGTCTTAATCATGAACTGAGTCTAATTCGTAGTCTTATCAAGCAGCAGCCGTTCGCCTCCGGCTTCCGTTAGAACCACCAGGTGCTCCATGTTATTGCATATAAAATTTAATCTGATCCGGGAAAAGGGAAAGCAAATGTTTCACAAGATTTTGCCATTTATGCATAATTGTCTCCATATCAGACCCCTGCCGGCAGTCTTCAACAAGAACAGCGGTAGGAGCATTCAATCTACTTCTAATCCCTAAGCGTGCACGAGAGAGAGAGAGAGAGAGAGAGAGAGAGCTACCTTGGTAGCTATTGACGCATCCTACTCATATTTTTATTTCAAAGTGTCATCTGTTCTACTTCCTTTGTAATTAGAGCAAAGCTAAAGCAGTCTAATTTAAATAACTACAACAAACATTCAATATTTCCCGTTAATTTGTGTGTTGAAACAAATAAGTCTTTGATATTTTTATTGTTAATACCATTTTACTATACAAGTAACATGAACCCAATTTTTAACGAAGTTGATTTATACATTGCCTAAATAAATAACTTTTCTCCTAGTTAATTTGTTATCCGCATGACTCAACTTGGCTAGCATTTACATATAACAAGGATGATGTTTAACAGCAAATGAATTGTAATTTATCTTTAAGTAAGTGTCACGACCTATCCCTTAGGAGGAGGGAATAGGTTTAGGGGTATTACCTAAAGGATAGACCTAAGGCCTATGATTAGGCATGGGCTCTCTCAAACTCATACCTCACATAATATTGAGATGTTCTTAAGAATTTTGTAATAAGGAGTCGCCACTTGTCACGCCCTGATCCTCGGGCAGGCACACATCCTTCTAATTGGTCGATTTTAAAATGCAATATCCTAGGACTATGTATCGCCAACCCTTTCAATTATTAAGCACATGCGGAAACAGTTATAAATCCCCAGACAATAAAACAATGGGATAGGAAAGTAGGCCATATCTTTCATATTGAAATCCATAACCAAACCTTTATGAATGACATAAACCAGAGTACTTCACAACTATTCACAACTTTTTACTTTACTCCATTCACATCAAAATGAAGTTCATAAAAGAAGATTAAATTTTAGTCTATCTAGATCGTACTCAAGATCACTCTCGAAATTATCTTCTTCTTCCAAAAATACTTCTCCTCAAATTTCACCTCTGAGTTCTTCTTTTTAGACTCTTCCTCCTTAGCTCCTCAGTGGGGTCCTGAAATGTTTTCCCTAAACTGGGATGAGACTACGTCTCATCTAGTTCTACCCCGCTAAGGCTCAATTAGGGAACCAATACACCACATAGTTGCCTAAGCACAGCACGAGTTAGATGACTTACCTTAACCTCATATCCCACCCGCATGTTAGTACAGATCAAATAAACACCCAAGCAATCACATCACAGATCGAAGTATAGATCAAATCGACCTAGTTAATTACATGTCAACAAGACCACTCATGGTCATTTCCATCCAATCAATCAATTCACAGCATCATATCAAAGTAATGATCAATCGACCTAATCAATTACATGATATCACCACCCATGCTCGGTCGGCATATTCAATACTATCTATAAAGTCATATCAAATCAGGACTGCTCACCCAAAGCTGATAAATAGATAGTATAGCTCGCCCAAAGCTGATGATAAGGTATACTGCTTACCCAAACCTGGCATGTCGCTCGAAGGCTGATATAGTATACCATATGCTCACCCAAAGCTAATGATAAGGTATACTGCTCACCCAAAGCTGACATATCGCCCGTAGATCGATATAGTATACCGGTATACTGCTCATCCAAAGCTGACATATCGCCCGAAGGCCAATATAGTATACCATCTCCATCGTCCAATATTCTCATTATTTTTATCATACCCGATAAGATAATCGTGTGTGGATACACGATCGACCTTAGCCAAAATGTTATAATTTCCCTTTTTCATAATTTCCACCATTCTTTATAGCCCACCAAAACACTTTTGGTGCTGTCAATCGACACCCAGTTATTTCCCAATTAATAACCAAAATCCAATAATTTAGGAATAAATCCTAAAATCACTCATAAATTGATTTAGCACAAAATCAAGCTTAATTAGATAAACGGACTGTTCCACAACAATCAGCACGAAATTTCAGTCGCTGACTATCTCAGCCTTAATTTCTGAAAAATAAATAATTAATTAATTAATTTCGAAAATTAATTAATAAATATTAAAAATTCAATTTAGCTCAAAATAAAGCCCAATTAAATAAACGGGTTGCACCACGATCATCAGCATAAAATTTCGGTCACTAGCCATCCCCGTTAAATTTTCGAAAAATAATTAATTAATTAACTTAATTCCGAAAAATAATATTTAAATACCAAAAATCTCACTTAGGCCCAAATTGTCCAATTGAAGCCCGATTAGGGTTGGGAAAAATCCCGAGATACTTTCAATAAATAGTAGACTACGTCTACTTGCTAATTGCACAATCTATTTGTCTAATTCACATCACAATTGACTAATAAACACTAATCAATACTAATCTAACCACATAAACCTAATTAATTAAAAATAAACAACCCTTAAGTGTAATTAGTCCACTAAGCAAGGATTAGTGAGATTACTCACCGGAATCACGCGCAAATTAGATCAATCCGACGGGGGCGACGTGAGGAACGATCAACTCCAAAGCACGGCTTGGGTTCAAGGCCCAGAAACAGCCCAAAAGTGGGCCCAAAGCCACTGGAAACCCACTTGGTGGGTTGCGGACTTGGGCTGGCCAGAGCTACTCTGGTGGCCAAGATGGCGAGGGGAGGCCGGCGAAGGGCGAGGGGGACGCCGGAGAGGCTATGCAGTGGCCGGACGGAGGTAGGCGGTGGCCGGAGATGGCCGGATCGAGTTGGACAGAGGCCGAATGGCTTGGACGGCGCACGGTAGTGACGGTGAGGCGCGAAGGGGTGGTGGCGAAGCGCACGGCGATAGGCGGACACGGGGGCGTAGGCGGTAGGACATGCGGCGATGGTGGCTGGCTTCGGCGAGCTGCTACCGTCCGGCTTCTTCTTTCGCTTCTGGTTCAGTTCAAACAGTGAAGGGGAGAGAGAATGTCGAGAGAGAGGGAGAGAGAGAGAGAGAAGAGATAAGGGGTTTGACCCGGCAAAGAGGGAAATAGAAAGAGAGAGTTGGCGTGGGGAAGGGGAATCGCACTAGGGGGAGGGGAGAGGAGAGAGAAGAGAGAGAGAAAAAAAGAGAGAAAAAGGAAATTAATAATACCATTAATCCTATTTTCCTTTTCTCTTTCCCTTTCCCTTTCCCTTTCTATTTTGTTTTGGTCTTTGATTTTTCCTCCGATAATTTCTTTCTTGAAATTTTGGACTCATCAATAATTTGACTGACGATGAGATGGCCCTAAAGATGAATTGTGACATGCTCGAATATTCGATTCCCAAAACCAAATCAAATTTCATGGTTAAAATCGACCGAACGTGATTTTAGTCCAATACAACCAATTAGATAATTTTTAGGGATTTTATCGCGGATATATCCCTTAATGGCTTCACCCAATAGGTTAGTTAACTCGTAAGTGATCAGCTCAGAGAAAAAGAACCATAGGGGCATTGACGAATGCACATTTTATTTTATTGAAACGGGATCGAATTTTAGGATGTCACACCACTAGCCTATTTGGGTCAGCTAGAAATCAAGTGAAGTATGGGAGTATACTTCACTTTCTACGCGACCAAAGAATTTAGAGTTAGGGACTTGATTACACTAATTAATCAATTAGTGCCCTTTCAATACCTAATCTTGTTCATTAAAAAAAAAATTGTCAAGCAGTTTGGATTGATTTTATACATATCCACTAATCTGTGAGGTGATCCTATGGGTACACAATCATTAAAGTGACAATTAGCAACCAAGCTCCTAATTGTAATAAAATTAGCACATGTAACTAAACAATCGCAAACGTAATTAAATATGTAAATTAAACTTGTGACATAATCAATGTACAAGCAAATAAAGGCCTAATTACACTAAGAAGTCAATACATGACAATTCCTAACCAAACCATACATTTTTTTCATATTTTTCAAATTTTAATTTCTTTTTTAAAAAAAAATCGTCCAGTCCAGTTGGGGGCAAGCTGGTCAGCCCACCTGAATGGGCCAGGCCCGACCAACCTTAGTCAGGCCTTCACTAGGTTGGGATTGGGCCTCAACTAGTGGGCCCAATCCTCTACAAAAAAGGATGCCCAAAGCCCAGACCAACTCTAGGCTGTTGGCCTGTGAAAGAAAGAGGCCAAGCAGGCCAGAAAGATCTAGCCCAGCTCGGCCTACACCCTCTAGTTAGCGACTACTTAGTCGCGACCAAAGGAGCCGCGCCGGCATCGTCCAAGCGGTTCTTTGGCCAAGGCACGACGGCATCGTCCCGGTTAGGCGGGGGAGGGGGGTGACTTTCGATCCCTGAGGCCGAAGGCTTCGACGGCGACGGCGACGGTAAGGGGTATTTTAGGGCGAGCTCCGACGACGTAGCTCCTAGGAACTCAACCTAATTGACGTCTAGAAGAGAGAGAGAGAGAGAGAGAGAGAGAGAGAGAGAGAGAGAGAGAGAGAGAGAGAGAGAGAGAGAGAGGTTGCAGAGGCTCTAAACAACGAATCAAGGGCAGGCTTCAATTGGGCATTTCATCAAACAAGCAATGTGCACTAATGGAGCTAGGGATTTTTGGCTTAGCCGAGGCTCGAGCGCAAACCCAAAGAGCTAACGAAGCAAGTCGGAACATCAGGGAATGTGATGGGGAACAGGCAGTGGCCAGAACTCACTTGAAATAGTTGGGATGAGCTCCGACCGGCTCGGTATTAGAAGTGCACACCAAGTATTCGATAAAATGCCGACCTGAGTTCTAGAGGGGATGGCGGCGGTTGGTGTCGATCGAGTGGCTCACGGGCAGCGGTAGGGCGTCATAGGGACTCTCCTTCTTCTCTACTTCACTCTCCACTGGCTTTTTCTTCCTTTTTTTTTTCTCCTCATTTCTCCTTCTGTTCTCTCTCGGTTCCCCTTCTCTGTTTTTTTTTTTTGTTCCCCCTTATCCCTCGCTTCCTCTCTCTCTACTCGGTGAGGATGCCTAGCTGGCCGCTGTCCTCGCCGTCCTCGCCTGCAAAGTGCGCGCGACATCCCCTGCTCACCCGTCCTTCTGTCCTTGCTGCTGGCGTCCTTGTTCTGCCTGTCCGGTGCGCGAAGGACGCCAGGGAAGACAAACCAAGGGGAGCAGGTTGGGCCAAAGAGGGAAAGGCTTGGGCTGCCACGTGGGGGGAAAAGGAAAGAGGAGGGGCGGGTTGGGCCAAGGCCAGATTCGGCTCGACCCGACCCCTCTCACTTTATTTAAAAAAAAAAAAATTTAGTATGTATTTGAGGAAAACAAATTAGGTGTCAACAGCAAGCCATTATTATTCGAATCTTTTCCTACACTATTGTAAAATAGTTCAAATAATAAGAAATAACACCATACCGTTAAATAAAACACAATGTATCATTTTAGTATTAGCTAATTTTATTTTGCTATGTTGATTAACAGAGTGTAAATGTATTACGCAATTATCAATTGTCATGAGGAGGATATTCACAAACATGTGCTATGTAGCGGATTCTTAAGGCAACCGAACATACACTACTATGAAATATGCAGGTCTTTTAACACATAACAATAACATCTCAGTGATAACTAAGGGGGAAATCTCAGCCAATTCATAAACAGATATTTTCTCCGGAGTATGCTAGAGTGTGGTAGATTGTGAGTTTGATAGGATGACAATAACCCAGTAGGAAATTGATTTTACAACTCAATTGTATCAGAAAAAACTTAATACCAATGAAAAGTGCCGGAAATGACAGGAAAAGAATCTGCTCTGGTGATCAAGACGTGGATTCGGGGATGTTAGTATTGTACAGTCTTAGACCGAGGAGGAACATCAACATTCAATAAAGAGTGAACTATATTTTCTTGGAGGAGCAAGGAGTATTATAAGGCAAATATGAGGCACTCCTAGTTAAACAAAATGCCTAATGGCTAAAGCTTTCGACTATTAGGATGTGGAATGGATTCGAGGAAGATTTAAAATTACCGTCCATGTTCCAGAGTAGTCGATAACATCGCACACGACTCTGGTTTGCTGGAAGAAGAAGACTTTGTAGAAACGCCTATCCTAACTGCAAAAGCCGGTTTCCTCGGAGCTGGAAGAGTCATTGTTTCACTACCGAGCATGAAAACTGCATCTGACATTGTGGGACGATCGCCTGGGTCTTCTTGCACGCATAAAAGCGCCACGTTTATGAACTTCAAAACTTGATCTCTGATGCGAGTTTCGTGCAACACTCGATCCATCAAGTGCAATGCTTTATTGTCATTCCATAATTTCCATGCCTGCGCGATTGAAGGTTCAGTACGTTCAGAGAAAAGGGCGATAGGAAGTGGATAAAACAAAAGTAAAGGATAGCAAATGTCATATGATTGAGAAGGTTCATTGTTCACTAATAATCTCCAATACGACGACACCAAACTAAAAAGACTTGAATCAGAAAAATCTGTCCAAAGCATACTCTGTAGACAAATATCCACTGCATTGGAGTATAACAAATCAATTTAGCCGGAATCAAAATATTGAAGTTTCACTGTAGATATTAAAATATGATAATATGGTAAGTGCCTTGGGTAGTGTAAAAAATAGTCTCTATCCAGATGAAAATAAATGGTATGCGTGTCTACAAAACTTACTATGTTCCCATCACTCTTTCCATGCTTGCTTCAATTTTTTTTGCCTCAAATATCTATGCCAAACCAAAGTCGGAAATTTTGGGAGTCATCTCCTCATTGAGCAAAATGCTACTCGTCTTGAGATCTATGTGAATGATTGTCAGCCTAGAATCTTGGTGAAGATAGAGCATTCCCTGTGCAATTCCCAAGATAATCTCAAAGTGTATTTCCCAGGTCAGCAACCGACACCTTGTTCAATCTGCAAGGTTTTTATTTTAATTTGTGTAGTAGCAAAGTCATTTAATAAAACTCTGTCGGACTAACTTAAAATCTTTACGAAGAAAAAGAGATTGTTGAGTGCTACTATCTACTATAGCTATGCCCTGAAGTAAAAGGGTTAGGGACACGAATAATTTCAAAATCAAAAAATGGCACGTCTATGCCTTTCTTATATTCCTTCTCGAATTGGCGAGAATCCATCCACATTTTGATCTGTTTCTCGTTGTCGTATAGACGAAAGTCGGGATTTTCTTGAGTGCTTTCCCTGCTCCCTGAAGTGTTAACTCTAGTTACTACTTGTTTGCTATCTTATCATCGTGTATCTAAAATGACAGATATAAAGTGATATGAGTTTGATTTGTGATTACCTTGTGTACTACCAAGCTGCCTTCTCATGTAAAATAAGCCACCGAATACAAGGATGAACATTGCAGCAACGGTAGGAGCAACTATCTATAAAAGTTTCACTTTATGTCTTTTCTGCAATGATCCTTTTCCGTCAACGCATTAATAAAAATAGTCAAAAATTTTGCAAATGAAAATGGTAAAAATCTCTCACGACACTTTCAACTACTTTATCTTTTTTTTTTTAATTTAATTTTTCTTTTTCTTTTAAATTAATTTCTTTTTTAATTTCTTTTTTCCCCTTCCATCATTCTATAATAAAATTTTATTAAATAGTAAACTATACTAATATACCTAAAATACTAAAATATCTAAAATATGTAATAAATATGAATTTATATTGATTTTTATATATTGAATTTATATAATAAAGTAGAATTAAATTTGAATATATAAATAAAAATAATATTAAATTAATATAACTAAAATTTTAATTTTGTTATTTTGAATTTCTTATATTAGAATTCAAAAATTATTTATATTGAAATATAATTTCAATTTTATTAATTTAAGAAGTTTGTTATTTGAGAAAAATAACGTTCTGTTTTAGAAATCTTATTCATCCTTATCCCACATCTCCTATAGGATAATTTTATCATGTTTATATCCCCTTTATATTCTACTTTATCTTATCTTGAGTAGACACCAAATGTAAGATAGAATAAATTTTATCATATCCTGAATTTTATTCCAATTATCAAACATAGCCTAAAAGACTATAATGGACACTATGCCAAGTAACAATCGCTCCGAGTCTAACCTGAGAGGTCTCTTCACTCCATTTATGGCCAAGACACAATCTATAAGGTTTTTCCGATAAAGGCATGCAACCATGATGTTACATATAAATGAATTGGGGGAATAAATCAATGCGTTAATCTAGAGTTTAGTCCCTCGACGAATAGGTCAGCCCTATGCATGGAACGAGCACATTTTGTTGAAGATACTTACCTAGAGACAAGCTTAGACAAGAGTAGGGACCATAAGAATATTGGACCATGCTTCATGAAAATCAAATCTTGTTGGTCTAGCTTTTCAATGTATCAATGACTTTGACACTTGGTTTTCTTTCTTTCTTGTTGGCTGGAGCTGGTAAAACTGTGCTCCTACTTCATCAATGTCCTGGTCTGCCTATGTTTTAAGTCTTGCTCGATCACATGTCCAAGTTGCACCACTAGAGTCTTCTTCACTTTGGCATATGCCCGTACTTGTTCACTAGTATGATGCCTGCTTAAATGCTTCTACCTACTCACTTGATGATAATGCACTAGTCTCGATTGAAGTTTCCACACAAAAATGGGTTTTCTTCCTTTCTTGTTGACTAGAGCTGGTAAAACTATGCTCCTGCTTCATCAATGTCCTAGTCCGCCTATGTTTAAGTCTTGCTCGATCACATGTCCAAGTTGCACCACTAGAGTCTTTGTCACTCTAGCATATGCCTGTACTTGTTCACTAGTATGATGCCTACTTAAATGCTTCTACCTACTCACTCGATGATAATGCACTAGTCTCGATTGAAGTTTCCACACAATACTGGGTTTTCTTCCTTTCTTGTTGACTGGAGCTGGTAAAACTGTGCTCCTGCTTCATCAATGTCTTGGTCCGCCTATGTTTTAAGTCTTGCTCGATCACATGTCCAAGTTGCATCACTAGCGTCTTCTTCACTCTGGCATATGCACGTCCTTGTTCACTGGTATGATGCCTGCTTAAATGCTTCTACCTACTCACTCGATGATAATGCACTAGTCTTAGTTGAAGTTTCCACACAATGCTTTACACGTTTCTTGGCCAGTTCTTCTTTGAGATCACTTACCTCACCCTCGCTACGAGCACAAACGGGTATATATACTTCCCCCTGTGAATCTTTTTCTGCACCTGTCTGCTCGAACCCTGTATGGTACAGCCATGGATAGCAAAAACAGTAGTCCATGGTCGTTCATACTCCCAATTTTCTTGCTTTGCTCATCTCACTGCACCCACCTCTGTCTTAGCTCAGACAAGCTCGATGAAAATCAATCTCTATCTGGTAATCAAACCTTAACCTCCTCGGGTGGCAACTTTGTGCTTGGCTTCTTCACACCAGGCAAGTCGTCTTACTCCTACATAGGCATCTGGTACAACAACGTTCGCGAGCTGACCGTCGTCTGGGTCGTGAACAGAGACAACCCTGTCGCCGATAGGTACTCCACTAAACTGAAGATCTCGGATGGCAATCTTATAATTGTCAACGGCTCCCAAGTCCCCGTTTGGTCCACGAATCTGCGTACTTCTTCATCTGGGTCGAGCTCCATGGTGGCAGTTCTTGAGGACGACGGCAACTTCGCTCTCAAAGACGCGCTGAATTCTTCTGTGACTCTGTGGCAGAGCTTTGATCACCTGACGAACACGTGGCTTCCCGGTGCCAAATTAGGGATCGACAAGCGCAAAAACACGAGTCAGCTCTTGACATCATGGAAGAACACCGAGGATCCTTCGAGAGGTTTGTTCTCTCTCCAGCTCCAGCCATACAGTGACGGCATGTACTACATATGGTGGAATGGGTCTGAGCATTACTGGACTAGTGGGACGTGGGACAATCAGTCGAAAATTTTCTCTTTGATCCCTGAAATGAGATCGGACTATATTTACGATTTCAAATATGTGGACAATGAGAACGAGAACTACTTCACCTATTCAATCAAAACCTCCTTCAACGCCATATCAACGTTAATGATGGATCTTTCTGGGCAGCTCAAGCAGTCTTCGTGGTTGCCTTCTTCCCAGGCGTGGAGCTTGATCTGCTCTCTGCCCCGGCAACAATGCGAGGTGCATAGACTTTGCGGGCCTTTCAGTGTTTGCAGCGAGAATACCGACAATTTCTGCAGCTGCTTGCCTGGGTTTAGCATCAGCTCTCTGAGGGATTGGAATCTGAGCGATTGGTCTGGCGGTTGCAAGAGGAATTCGGACTTGAATTGTGCAGCAAATGCTTCTAATGTGGAGAAAGACCGTTTCTCGCTTAGTTCTAACATGATATTGCCTGAAGATCCCCGATCTTTAGATGTCGGGAGCGATACGGAATGCCGAGCTGCTTGTTTGAGCAATTGCTCTTGCACAGCTTATGCTTTCGAGGACGATGCCTGCTCAATCTGGATTGGGGATCTCTTCAATGCACAACAGCTCTCACAAAGTGACACCAATGGAAAAAGCTTCTATCTCAGGCGTGCCGCTTCTGACGTTCAGGATACGAGCAAGAAGAGCAATGTAATTGCGATAGTTGCAGGGTCTGTTAGCTCCACAGTAGTGATATTAGTCGTTGTCTTTTTTGGCATTTGGAGATGGAGATGGAGGAGAAGGGAAACTATAACAACAAAGACAGTGGAGGGTTCACTGATAGCCTTTGCATACCGGGACTTGCAAGTAGCAGCCAAGAATTTCTCAGAGAAGTTGGGTGGGGGTGGGTTCGGTTCAGTTTTCAAAGGAACATTACCTGATTCAAGTCATATAGCGGTCAAGAAGCTTGAAAGCGTAAGCCAAGGAGAGAAGCAATTCCGAACAGAAGTACGCACAATCGGCAACATCCAGCATGTGAATCTTGTCTGGCTTCGTGGGTTCTGCTCTGAAGGTGACAAAAGGCTGTTGGTCTACGATTTCATGCCAAACGGTTCCTTAGACTATCATCTCTTTCATAGAAAGGACTCGAAGACGTTGGATTGGAAAATGAGATACCAAATTGCTTTGGGAATAGCTCGAGGTCTGGCTTATCTCCATGAGGAGTGTAGAGACTGCATCATACATTGCGACATCAAGCCAGAGAACATCCTTCTAGATGCTGAATTCTGTCCAAAAGTGGCAGATTTTGGCCTGGCAAAGCTTGTTGGCCGAGATTTCAGCAGGGTGTTGACAACCATGAGAGGCACAAGAGGGTATCTAGCGCCGGAGTGGATCTCTGGAGTGGCCATAACAGCAAAAGCTGATGTTTATAGCTATGGAATGATGCTCTTTGAGTTTGTTTCAGGAAGGAGGAACTCAGAGCTTTTGGAAGATGGGACCATTAAGTTCTTCCCAACATGGGTTGCTAGCAAGATAGCTGAAGGAGGTGACCTGCTTGATCTTTTGGACCGAGACTTGGAGAAGAACGCTGATACTGAAGAGCTAACTCGGATATGCAGAGTTGCTTGCTGGTGTGTCCAAGATGAGGAAACTCACAGGCCATCGATGGGGCAGGTTGTTCAAATACTTGAGGGGTTGTTGGATGTGAGCCTTCCCAGGATACCGAGAACCCTTCAACTGCTTCTTGATAATCAGGAGCATGTAATTTTCTTCACTGAGTCGTCATCATTGAACCAGAGTGCCCAGACGAAAAGTAATATCTCAACTGCTTCCTTGCAGAAGCAAAATAGTTCATCTTCAACAAAGTCTTGAGTCCTGAGGATGATAAGATAAATGCTTAGTACAAGAAGTGCTTCAGTTAATTAGTGCATATTCCCTTCTGCTTTTTCTGTAGTCAAGAAAGAATCTCGTTATTTGGGATTGGCTTTCTTGGGGCATTTCCCCTAGCTTTTTTGGTTACATATAGCTACAAGCAAGCTTCGAATAATTGCCAGGCCAGCCGAGTTGTAAAGACCCTTCATTCTATATAATGATCTGTCGTCTGCCTTTTTAGATCCCAGTTCACATCGGCAATTAGCATGGAAAATTGTCTTCTTCATTTTCTGATAATTTTGGCACTGGAATTGGGAGTATTGGAATCTCCTACCTTGGATTCCAGCTGGTGTCTCACATGGTTCTCGAATCTGCCCTCGTTGCATGCAAAGCAGGCTATAAGGCTCAGCGTTTGTCTTGCTACTTCGTTTATTTAATAAGTCACGCGAGCAATGTGAACCAGAAGATCTTCTTTGCACAACATGTCTATCCCAATGATCACATGGTGCTTAGGATGAGAAGCAATGATATCAACAACCTGCCACTTGGGTCGCTATGCAGTTCTCTGTCTGGGCATATTTCATCTTTCACATGCTAAGAAGGGGTGGCTTCTGCTTAGTTCCTGGGACATTTTTCCGAGTCTTTTAACTCTAGTATAGCTTTAAGAGATGGAAAATGTGGCTAGTAATATTTTATGCTCTCAAAAGCCTTTAGATGTGCATCTTTATGTGGTCCATGGAAAGCTTCTAGATTCTGAAGGCTGATTCAAAGTACAGAAACCGGAGCTATAGAAACAGAACAATGCGCTTCAAATTCGCTACACCAGTTTTTTCTCTATCAATTGTTTCATAAACTGCAATTAGCCAGTGAGAACAGGGTCGTCATTAACAATTCTGTAAGACGGGTTTGAAGCCTTTGTATTATCGCGTGAAAGCAGTTTCGATCCCGTTTACTTAGGGGAGTTGAAGGAAATAGAAGGAAATGGTCATGGTAAGGCGATGAATGGAGTAGCATCAGAGTCGATGTCGCTGGTCCGGTTTTCCAGCATGTGAAGGACCGGATGCTCGGTTTTCGTCCTCCACTGTTTGACTAAAGACCGGTCAAAAGTATCTTCTTCGTTTCATGAATGGCCGAAGTCTTGCCTATGTTCCCAGTCGTGCTTGATCTTGACCTGAGGAAAGGATTCCATTGTCGAGACTGAGCGAAGCGAAAGCCCGCATGATCGTGAGACTGTGCTGTGACGGCTTTTCGACGTTTCAGTGACAGAGATAGCTAGGCTGGCAACTTAAATAAGCCTGCCTGTTTTGGGACCCAAAAATTGGTACTTTGTACCGCTCAACCGATTCTTTCAATTTCTCATTTCGCGGTACAAAATTTGGGGATGCGCAAGTTCAGCATACGTTCTTCTAGTGCGGTCTCAGAGTTTGTAAATCGCAAAATCAAGCACTTGGGTCTCTCATTTCCTAATTTTAGCAACTTGAATTGGTTGTGTCGATCTTGCCGATCTGAAAGGCTAATGTCAAAAGTAATTATTGTAAGAATTTTCTTTATGTGGGCTACATTAATTGAGATTGTAATTACCGTTTTACGGCATTGGTCTAACAAGGTAAGACATAAAATTTTCTTAATAGTCAAATATGGGCCTGGCATTGTGTGGCCTGAGTTGGGCCTGGCCCATGATGATATGGCCCCTCCAAAACTCTATAAATAGTGCTAAGGTCCCTCCTCCAGCCCTCATTCTTTTCCACGAACTCTCTCTCACCTCACATAAAGTAAGCCATGAGTTGTGAGTGGCGGTCTCATCAAGCTAGGAACCGAGGGTCATAGAGGAGAATATATTCAGTGTTAAAGGCTCGGATTGCTGTTTGATCATCGTCATTCTGCATAAAGAACGATGAATTCCAAATAAGGTACACAAATCTTCGTATTCTCCTCCTACATGTTCGGTTTTCTAGCTACGACAATCCTGGGAAGCTGCTCTGATGGCCAACATTTGGTATCAAAGCCTCGTAGCCTAGAACTTGAACTATTGCTTTTGGCACATTTTCAAAAAAATTGCGCATTGAAACTTGATTTTGACAACAAATTTGAATTCTTCTCGTCAAGCTGAATGTTTCAGTGTGTAGCATGCCTCTGGTGGAGCCCAAATGCGCCAGCGATGAGAAGTTCGGATTTCGCTTACCCTTTGGACGTTTCACTCTTTTTCATGAATTTTGGCCCAATGAAAGTGATTTTTTATTGCATATACGGCTTCTAATCTTCCATACGAGCATTTTGACGGGTCAAACGTCTCTAGGCGAGGCCGGAAACGGCTGCATGCGCCTCCACGCATCGAGACAAAGCTCGGAGGCGGTGACCTGTGCCGCCATGCTCTCTCACGCGTGCACGCATGCTGACGCATGGCGCAACAGTGCGGACACGTGGCTCGCGCGCGCGCATGCGCACCAACACGTGGACCAACATTCGGCTCACACGCGTGCTTGAGCGTGCATGCGCGGTGACACGTGGACCACCACGTGGCAGGTGACGTCATCAATGACGTCACCATGAACCAACCCGAGCTGATCGGGTGGACCGGGTCGACCCGACCCGGTTGACCGTTGACCGTCGACCGGTTCAACCCGTTGACTGGTCGGACCGGCTTCAAACCGGTTTAGTTCGGATAAGGAAGGGGCACGTGGACCTCACATGCCAGACATTCTAGCATCGTGTGATGGCGCGAGCAAGCTCCGATTGGGGTGTGGTTTGGACCGTTGTGCTCGTATGAATGTTCTCTACACCATTATGTGTTTATTTGATATTTTTGATGATTTTATGAATGTGAAAATGTATGTGAAACCTTGAGGTACGTGATTTTAGGGTATTTTTTGTGTATTTTTCATGTATTTTTCTATGATTTTGGAAATATGTTGCGAGATCACATGTATATTATCATATAAGGAATGTGTAGAGTATCGATTCATTGATAACATGTATAAGGTTCCGCATGTATCAATAAATGAAGCAATGTAATTGGTATGATATGTGATTTTAGTGACGAATTGCTCCTGTCATCTAGTCTAAAATCACATGTTCGGAATAAATGTGAGTTATAAAGTTATATCATTGATATGAGAGAGTTTCAATGATTTAATTGGGTAGTAACCGCCAAAGTAGCACACTTGATTGGATTTGAGAAACGTCGGTCTCGTATTCTGATAGGATGTCTCCTATTCTAATGTGTGGTCATACTCCCAAAGGAGGTGACTGGTTAGTTCATGGAGAGATGCATGTACGGAATATGGTTAAGGAGTGACTGACCTTAGTGGTTCATATACCCAAAGGTGGTGAATTTGCGAAATGTCAGAATATATTCTCATGACCATTGTTATGTGGATAGTGTAGGGATAAGTACACTAATGGTGCCATAAGTTGTGTACGGCGCTCACTTTGGTGCCAAAAGTTTCCGCGGATCACTTAAGTGCCAAATCGGAGAAAAAACGATCACTTCGGTGCCACCGATAAGAAAAATTCCGGCCAAAATGATTACGTGGCATTTTTATTTTAAAAAAAAAGTTGCTCGGCTTTTAAACGATGTTGTTTTTCATCCTCTTTAAGAAACAACGTCGTTTTGCTCTTATATGTGGACACCCTCGTAAAAAGGACGCCGTTTAGCTCGTACATGGGTTGAAATTAGGGTTAGGGTTTCTCCTCGCCACTCGGCCACCGTTGTTTGCCCGCCAACGCTTGGCCACCGTCGCTTGGCCACCATTGTAGATGCTCGACTAGGTGAACGAGAAGGGAATGAGATTGTTGCTCAAACAAAAAGTGGCAGAAAGAATAGGAGGCAAGGCAGAGGAGGAGGAGGAAGAAGAGGGGTTAAAGGTGCCGCAACTGGTGTGCCGCCATCACCGCCGCTGGTGCCGTTGTTGGTGCTGCTACTGGTGCGCTGCTTGTGTTGCTGCTGGTGCCATTCGCTGCTGGTGTTGCTCTTCAAGGAAGAAGACGACATGCCTCTCTCTCTCTCTCTCTCTCTCTCTCTCTCTCTCAATTTGGGGATTTAGGGTTTCGATTTGGGGGAAAGAAGCCAAACGATGTCGTTTTTGTGGTTTAGATGCTGATTGTGCTCTCCGGCAAGCCACGTCAACCTAAAAAATTAATTAAAAAAATGCCACGTCAGATTTTCAGCCGATCAAATTAGCGTTGGCACCAAAGTGAACATTTTTCAAATTTTTTGGCACTTAAGTGATCCGACGGAAACTTTTGGCACCAAAATGAGCGCCGTACACAACTTATGGCACTATTAATGTACTTATCCCGGATAGTGTACAATTGCATGTCATGTATTCTGCCTAAATGTGTTTATATGATTATGTGTGTAACTCTCAGAATGTGTACTTATAAGATTTTCAAGTTACACAGTACTCACATGGTGCCAATTACATATGCCGCTTGTTATTAAGTTACATTATCTGTAAGGACAACTCCATTGTGATTGAGGTTCCTATTGGTCAAATTTTAAGTAGTGAAGAGGATTTTCTGTTAGGGATGGATGCTGGTAAATGTTCGTATTACTCTTACTTTGAATATTTAAGAATCTTTTTTGTTAGTTATATGGAATTAGAATGAATTCCTTGCTATTTAGGAAAGGGAAATTGAATTTGTCCATCATCCATAAGGCGTTCCATTTAAGAACACTTAAAAATGATTTACTAGTTGACCGTACTGCTAAAATGATGATAGAAGTCCTAGTGGCTTGAAAGTGTGTTTTGTCTATTACCGAGATTGATATAAATGCAAGGACTCTTCAACATAAGGTATGATAGTTCTGATGAGGTTAAGGATTATGTCATAAGGATGGTAGATTTGAAGTCCAGAATCATACTCATGAAAGAATTCATGAAACCATCGATCATTCGACAATCGATCTTAGGATATCACCCTTAAGAGAAATTGTGACATTCATTGTTTTTGTGGGAAGATATGAGACATAAAGAAATTGTGATGATATAAAGCTTGATTGTCCAAGTGTGAGTCTAGACTTAATGATTTATTGGCATTTATTTATGAATTCAATTCACATCAAAAGCCTCATCTGGTTCTTGGTGACTAGTTAGGGCGCGTTTGGTAACGATTCTGTTTCTGGGAGCTGATTCTGATCAGAAATGATTCTTTTTTATTCTGTTCCCGGGAACTGATTCTAAGCATTTTAAGCCGTTTGGTAACTGTCCAAAATTTCTAATTCTGGAATAGAATTGCGTTTGGTACCGTGTTCATTAATTCTGTTCCAAATCAATTTCTTTTAATTTTTAAGTAATTTTTTTTTACTTTTTTCCTTTATTTCCTTTTCTTTTTTTCATCTTTTCATTTTTTCTTTTCATTTTCCTTTTTTTTTCTTTTCTTTTTCTCATCTTTTTCTTCTTCTTCTTCTTCGGCCGGTCGCCGGACCGCAACCAACCGCCGACGAGGACTAGCAACCTCACCGGAGCGTCGCCGGCCCTCGTCGGCTAAGCCTTGCCGGCAGCCGGGCGAGGCTCGCCTAGCCCCACCGGTGGCCGGCCGACCTCGTCAAGGTTAGGCGAGGCCCGCTAGGCCATCGGCGGGGCCGGGCGAGCCTTGTCGGTGGCCAAGCGAGCCTCGCCCGGCCACCGGTGGGGCCGGGCGTCGCGAGGCTCACCCGGCCCCCGCCTAGTCCGGCGAGGCTCGGCCTCTCGGTGGCCAAGCGGGCCTCGCCCGGCCCCCGGCGAGGCCCGCGGCCACCGGCAAGGGTTGGCCTCACCGGATCCTGGGGAGGCCGAGCCTCGCCGGTGGCTGGGCTTGCCTCCGGCGAGCTCGCCGGACCTTGCCCTGGTCTGGCGAGCTCGCCGGACCGGCGGCCGGCGGCGGCGGACGGTGGCGGGCGGTGGTGGACGGCAGTCGCGAGATGGCCGAAGGGAAGAAGAAAATTTATTGATTTTGATTCTCAAATTCGTTCCCGAAACAAGAATCAACTTTTTTTTGGTTCTTGATTCTATTCCCAATCTGTTCCCAGGAACAAAAATTTTACCAAACGCGATTCTAGGCCGAAACTGATTCCGGGAACAAAGAATCAGAATTTGGCTCTGTTTGGATGGTTACCAAACAGGGCCTTAGTAGTGCAACAAATTATGTTGTTTACCATAAATGAATTCATATATCTAATGAAGCCAAATTAGAATGAATCATAACTCATCACGGGAAACAACATTTAACATTGTTTTAGTGTGAGATGTTGTTTTGACTATAGATACTGGTTAGCATTTGACGTTGAAAAACATTTTTATGTACCTTCTTTTAGACAGAACCTAGTTTTCATATCATGTCAGGAAGTGTATGGCCATTCTTTTGAGATAAAGAACAATGCTTTTTCAATATTTTATAAGTCAAATAAAGTTGGATGCTATAATGGATCAAATGAATTGTACCAATTGTGCTCATCTCCTAAGGATGTGTATGTAGTTTTACAATTGAAAATGTTGTTTCCAATAGAGATTTACCTGAAGAATAGTCTTATGCATTATAGAAACAAGATGATTAAGATAAAGAAGAAAACTGCAATGTGAAGTTCTAACTATTAAAGGTCATTCATATTGATATTAGTGAACATATATGGTAAAGTTTTATAGAAATATTGACGACTATTTTCTCTTGAATTAAAAAAAAAAAGGTATGAATCTTTGGATTTACTCAAATTCTTTTGTATTAAGGTCAATGAACAGTTGGGATGAGTCTTAAAGATTATTAGATACGATCATGGTGGTGAGTGTTTTGACTATAGCAATGCTGGATAGCTTAAAGTGCCATTTGTCAAAAACTTAGAAAGATTTTGTGATGGTAATTTAATTTACTATATCCGAAAATCTTGGAATAAATTGGTGTGGCCGAAAGGCATAATTCCACCATGATGAACATGACAGTGAGTATGATTACTTAGACTAATTTGTTAGGTTTTCTATAGGGTGAAACAACCCAATATGCATTAAACCGTATTGCTACCAATGTTGTTCCATTAGCTCCATTTTGAATTGTGGATCAGACGTAAACTTGACTTGAATCATTTTAGGTATGGAGCGTCCTACAGAAGTTTGGTGATATAATCCAACATTAAGTAAGTTGGAATCCAAAACCACTCAATATCATACCCAGATCATTTGAAGGGATATCCGTTTTTATTATCCCAGTAGAGGTATAAGAATTATGGAATCACAAACAGTAAAGTATCTAGAGTTCGACAAAAATGTAGATGATAATTACTCTTAGACTATTAAAGATAATAGTATGGTAGGGACCATTGTGTCTTTGGTTTTGTCTTTCTCTATATAGATAATTGTGGAGTCTTTTATACTATATATTAAGCTTATGAGGTTCAGGATATTGTTATTGATACGATTCTTGATGAAGTTTTTTCAAGCCTCTCAAGTGCAAGATAAAATTATAGTAGCTCCACTCAAGAGATCTGTTACGGAAAGATGTTCAATTATACCACCATATTATATAGTCTATCTATAAGAGCATGATTACGATATTTGCTACATGGTCTATCTAGTGACTTGTTTATGTAAATGTTGTTTCTTGTCCTCAGTCTGATCTGTGGTTGGATATGATGAAAGACGAGATGCAATTTAAAACGTAATAATGTTTGTAAGCCTATTGAATTGGTTGAGGGTCACAAGCTCATCCGCTGCAAATGGGTGTATGAGACTAAGAGAAATTTCAAGGGAAATATTGAGAAGTTTGAATTCAAATAACTAATAAAAGATTTCACTCAAAAAGAAATTTAGTCTTTTCTAAAGACTATTTCAGAGTAAATATAGTATTACTAACTCATTTTATATATGGAGTTACATTAGATATATGATTGTTATTGTGTTTTTCAATGAATACCTTGATAAAGAAGTCTATGTGGTAAAACCCAAAGGTTTTGCAATGGATGATTCAAGTAAGCTTGTGTGTAAACTAAAAAACCCTTATGGCCTTAAGAGAGTCTGTAGATCAGACGATGCTTGAAGTTTCATAGTGTCATCACTTCATTCAGTTTTGCTGAGAATAGAGTACATCAGTGTATATAGTGCAAGATCAATGGGAGAAAATTTAGTTTCTCATATTCTATGTAAGTGATAACTTGCTTGTGATAATAATATTGGACTACTGCATAAGATAATATAAATATTGTCGAGGAATTTTAACTAGAAAGACCTTGGTCAAGTACCCTTTGTCCTTGGCATTAAGATCTATAAAGATCGTTCTTGGCGCACATTAGATTTATCTTAGATTGCATATGCTTATTGTATTTTGAAAATATTCAAAAAGCCAAGAATTGCTGCTGTTGTTAAGGCTGATAGATTGAATATCTAGCATTGTCTTTTTTTCAAATTTTGAGAAAATCCAAATAAAGGATACACTTTATGTTAGTGCATTTACAAGTGTCATGCATGCTTAAGTTTGCACTAGACTAGATATCGCTTTTGTGGCAAAATTTTTAGGCAGATATTGGTCAAGTTTAGCACATGATCACTGGATTGCTGCCAATGAGGTTTTAAGATCTTGAAAAGGACAAGAAAACTACATGCTGTCAAATATGTTCAGGATCTAGAGCTAGTAGGGTATTCGAATGCAGATTTTACTAGCTATAAGGATAACAAGAAGTTGATAACATAATATGTCTTTGTATTAGCAGAAAGTGTGGTATTATGAAAAGTGTTAAACAAAAATTTATGTTATCTTTTATCGTATAAACGGAGTTTATAGCTTGCCTTTTAGTTGATGCTCAAGATATTTGACTTCGGAACCTCATTAAGGAGTTGACTATAATTGATATTATAAATAGGCTCATATGGTTGTATCAAGACAATAACTCTTTAGTATTGTTTGTCAACAACAATAAGGGTCTTGAGGGGTCTAGACTTATGACGGTCAGGTTTCTGACCATAAAGAAATAATACAGAATGGTGGCACTATAGTAAAGCATATTTCCACAAATGATGTGGTTCTAGATCCACTAATTAACGTTTTTCACCTTGTGTACTTAAACGACATGTCGTGACATGGGCTAAGGAGCATCATTGGGTGCGGTTATTTAGTGGGAGCTATTTTGATTTTGCTATAATAAAGCTTATATATGTTGCACATTCAATAAAGTGTTCATGAATGTGTGGTCACCATATTGAATTGATTATATATAATGAAAATTTCAAGGTATTGTGTAAGTCTTAAGTGAAGGCTGGAGGCATCTAGTTATCAGCCTTGAACATATGTCTTGATTACACATAAAGAAAAGTTAACCATAAAGATAAAACATATGTGGGTTTATTAGAACCATATGGATATTCTCTAGTGGCATATTCGATTTTCTGTGACACTTAAGGTTAGAGAATAGTGACCGACAAGGGATATAACACATAAGGTAAAACTCTTTATGAGGTATTATTCATTTGCTACACAACCATATTGAATCCATATAAATAAAGTTGAAAGCATTCGTGACTATGAAATGCTCTGTATGAATCCATGCAGTTAGTGCCATGATTCGGTGTTAAAGACTTTATGTGATAGGATTGACTATTAAGAATTGCCACTAAACCAACATAAAGGTGCGCACATAAAGTACAATTTCAATTAATATAGCTCAAGTGGGAGAATGTAAGAGTTTTCTTTATGTGGGCTACATTAATTGAGATTGTAATTACTATTTTACAGCGTTGGTCTAATAAGGTAAGGCATAAAGTTTTCTTAATAGTTGAATATGAACTTGGCATTGTGTGGGTCGAGTTGGGCCTGTCTCGTGATGAGAGGTCCCGTCCAAAACTCTATAAATAGCACTAAAATCCCTCTTCTAGCCCTCATTCTTTTCCACAAACTCTCTCTCACCTCACATAAGGCAAGCTATGAGTTGTGAGTGACGGTCTTATTGAGCCAGAAACCGAGGGTCATAGAGGTGAAGATCTTCAGCGTTAAAGGCTTGGGTTGCTGTTGGATCATCGTTATTCCACATAAAGAACGATGGATTCCAAATAAGGTACACAAATCTTCGTATTCTCCTCCTACATGTTCAGTTTTCTAGCTACGACAATCCTAGAGAGTTGCTCTGATGGCCAACAATTATGTCTAGCTATCGAGATTTTGCTTAATTTATGTCTTGAATCCTCGTTTCTACAGATGGGTCCATGATGAATCTGAATGATTCTCTCTTCGTTTGCTTAACATGAGGGGCATTGTTTTATCGTCATCTTGCTACATTGATCCCTCGCACTATTTTGGCCACTGCAATGGAGTATGCCAAACATTCCAGAGAGGCAAAGAAAGTGGGAAGGAACATGTAAGGGTTGTTCGGGCAGAATCCTATGTCAAAGTCAATGATTCTAAGAGAAAAGGACGAAAATGTGGTACTTGTTGGAGTTTCTAGTGTTTATATGAGTAGAGTGAGTGCATCCAGACGAAGACGGCGTGGTGCAAAAATTATGGAGTATAACCATGCCGACTAATCTTGAGGCACTTTCTGTGAACATGCTTATTTAGCGGATGCTGCTTTAGCAAGTTGGACTTGAAAATTTACTTGTGAAGTTGTATATCCAAATCTAAATTGTAATCAAAAGCAATCCTTCTAACTTGGATCATTCTCACTACCATTAAGATCAAAATGACTCAGCCCCTCAGATATGCATTCACATTCATGGAAGAGATCATTAATCTTATCTGAATCCATCATTTGGAAGCCGCATCCCAGTAGTAACTGACTGCCACTAGGGGTGAGCGTGGTTCCCGGGTAGAACCGGGAACCGGAGAATCGAACCGCAGGGTCCGGTTCGGTTCCCGGTTCTAAGGGGACCGGAGGAACCGGAACCGGCCAATTTAAAAGAAAAAACCCTAACCCCCACGTGATTTCATTTCCCCCCCTTTTGCCGATTCTTCCCCCCTTTCCCTTTCTTTTTCTCTCTCTCTCTTTCTTTTCTCCCCTTTTTCCTCCTCATGTCACTTCCTGCCTCCCCCAAACCTTTTCCTTTTCTTCTCTCTCTCTCTTCTCTTTCCCCCTCTCTTGGCCGAAACCCCCCCTCCTCCTTCTTCTTCTTCTTCTTCCTTCCTTCCTCTCTTTTTTAGGGTTCCTTTTTGGCCTAGGGAGAAAGGGACCAAGCAAGGGAGAGCAACAGAGAGAGGGAAAGCAAAGGGGGGTTCTGGTTTTTCCGTAGATTTTGGGCTGAAAGAGAGATGAGCTCGAGGGAGAGAGACCGAGGAGGAGAGTTCCGTGCGATTGAGGGAGAGCGGGGGAGGTTCAGCCGTGCATGAGCTCGGTTAGATTGTGAGACCGAGAGAGAGACCAAGGGAGTGAGAGAGAGAGTGAGTAGTCCGCTTCGTCTGTGTGAGAAAGAAGTAAGAGACTCGCGTCGCCGGAGGCCAGCCCACCAACCACCGCTCGCCACAACACCGCGCCGGCCCAGGTAGGCCTTTCTTCATCTGTGCGTGCCTTGTTTTGGGCACGCGAGGTCTGAGTTCGCGGCCGTTCAGCTTATGTGAACTCCGGCCCTGCCGGTTCTCCGTTGACGCTGATGTGCATTCTGGTGCACTTGTTGTGTGTACTAGTATGCCTATAAAGAGTCTTCGTTTGGGCTTAAGCAGGGGTGAGCACCCGAGAACCGGAGAATCGAATCGGACCTTCCCGTTCTCTGCCTCTGCCCGTCGCCGATGCCGCTCACCCTTGGCACCGCCGCCGGACGCTGTTCGCCCTCGACACCGCTGCTGGACGCCAGTCGCCCTGCGCTCGTCTCGCCCTTGCCTCATGCTCCCTCGATGTCGTCACCCCTTGCTTGCCTCGTTGCTCAGCCGCTTGCCGTTGACGCTGCCTGTGGACGCCGCTCGTCTCCTCGGTGGCACCTTCGTGCACATAGAATCTTCTTAACGCAACAATATACACCTTGATGAATGACAGGAAAATGTAAGGTTAGATATCAGTATCTAACCCACTGCACATTCTGGAATTCCCACTTTCATATGTCACTCTTGTAGCCTTTCTTCTCTAATTGGCTTGTTAACAACTTTCCCATCGATTGATTACTAGGGTGCCCAACTTGCTGCTGACAAAGGGAAAAGTGCAGCAACTTTAGTGGCTTGCCGAACTTTGGCTGAAGAACTCACAGAATCACGATTTCTAGCTCATAGAATATTGGCATTTAAGGTTTCTCCTCCTTCACACTTGTAATGTTTAATTTGTCTTATGTTATTCACGTGATGAGATGCTCATATTGGTTTTCCTGTTCAATTTGTCTTATGTTATTCACATGATGAGATGCTCATATTGGTTTTCCTGTTCAATAGGAGGGAGGAAAGCTGTACATAGTGAATGAGAAGAATGATTCTGAATCAAGGGTGAGTTTTTTTTTTTTTTTTTTTGGTGTGCTTTTAACTCTTTTACACACTCAAAATGTTTATTTTCTGCGTGTGTTATAGTAATTGAGTTTAGTGATCTGCTGGCTAACTCATTGGTTGCTACTAGCTCATATTATCATCAGTCATAGATGTCTTAGAAGTCATCGATGTGACAACTTGCTTACATGTATAAACATGTTGCATCAGATGTCCCTGAATGGCCAATAGAAAAATGTCAATTCTAGGACAGAAGATTGATTAAATTTAAGCTGTGTTCTTGTTGCCTAAATATCTACTATTACACGAGCAAAATTTTTGTTTGGCAAAAAAAGAATTAACCAGTGAAGCTTTCGTTATACGTCAAATATGTACAATAGATAGAGAACAGAGAGAGTCCTCATTGGTTCGGCAAAATCATTAGTGGAGAAGCCAACTGCCTACTCACAGTACATTTACCGTAATTTTTCATTGCAGTTCAGAGAAAATCTTGTACTTCAATCTCTCTTTAGCTTTCTCATATCCTAATATGCCTGCTGCAATAATGCCTCGAGTTGTTCTTTTTGTGTGAAATCAGAAATGGCTGCAAATGGTTTATAGTTATGATGACAATTAATATCTTTTACTTCAGTAGGAGATCAGACTTTGAGGTTTAATTTGACATGTTTATGGTTTTGCTGTCTAATTTGGATTAAAAATGTTTTGATAGGGTTCAAAGTCTATCCATATTGGACGGTGTAATTGCTGGTAACACAGAAAATTCCTCCATCACCAATTATCAAGCAACTGGCTGTGGCTGTTGAGTAAGTCTTTATTATCTACAAGATAGCTATTATAACTTTTAACTCTATTTATTTCTTCTATCACTTAGACATCTTTGGAAACTTTTCCCAGGAATGGGAAGAAATTTAGCTCAATGAAAGATTTTCTGGCAACAAACAAAGGTTCTTCTCCTATCAAGGAAAGGGCAGGACTAAGTCTCTTTGCTGTGATGTCGCTTGTGTTTTGCGAAAGGAAGATAACATATCCGAGTTTCCAGATGAAGTGAAGCTCTATTCTTTGGTTAGTTTGTTGTTTGATGCAGGTAAATCAATAATCAGATTATCAAATTTACTAGTCCAAGAAATAATACTCATCCATTATAAAAAATTTATTGGTTCTTTTCAAAAATTATCCTATGATGATCTTTCACTTATGTTGTAATATCTACAAGATATTTGCAGGGGGAAAGTTTCTCAGAAGAAAGATAAGTTTTGGTTCAGAAACCACTGCTGCAACATTGCCGGGAGATAGTCATGCAGCTCCACTTGAAAGCTTTGCTACTAAAGTTGCTGAAGTCATTGGAAGCTGTAAAACAATGAGGGATATGGCTTTATTTTGGTGCAAGATTGTTGCTGTGGTAAGGGACTTTGTGAAGTGAACCGCTGGAGAAATAGTTCACATTTTAGAATATTAAATGCTTATATGTATTATAGATTGTGTTCATGTTATATTTTCTTTGATGAATGACAAGTTTGTTTATTATTGCTGCATTCGTTTCCATTTTTTTAAACTAAAAAAAGAAAAAAGAACCTGTTGGAACCTGGAACCAACCCCGGAACCTATGACAGGGTAGGTTCCAGGTTCTTGGTTCTGACGAGTAGGTTCTAGGTTCCAAAAAATGAGGAACCTGTACCCGAGGGTAGGTTCCAGGTTCCAAGCGGAACCTGTAAGGAACCGGGAACCGCTCACCCCTAACTGCCACTTGGGTCACTATGTAGTTTGAAAGGGCTAGTAAGAATACCTAGAGGGGGTGAATAAGTGTTAAATGAAATTTTTGCAATACTTGATGAAAGTAAATTACCTTTAGAAGATAATAGATTGAAGATGTAATCAATTATAAACAATTATATAAAGCTACGAATCAATGTAAAGAATTCAAGGAAAGATAATAGAAACACAGAGTTTATAGTGGTTTGGCTTAATTCAAGCTTACGTCCACTCTTCCGCACTGACAGTCCACTAGCTGAATTTCGCTAAGAATGAGAAGAGATTTTATAGTCTGACGTCCTTGACTTCATAGTGTAGAAACTGTACTACACTCTTCCAAAGTCTCACAAGTGTTTGCTGTGGCATCTGGATTTTTGCCGGACCTTAAATATGTGACTGTCCGTGACAAATAGACGGAAGTATCGTCGAAATGCGTCATTGGTACCATTTATGGACACTATTTCATCATCATCGTCGGTATAGCATTAGGCTATCATTTCATCGCCACTCGAACTTTCGGAGAAAAATTCTCCTTGAATGGCCATGCGAACAATTCCATCAACGGCCACAAATTCTTGTCATATAATAATAGAAGAGATTGGCCACCATGCAGCCCATGCCCACGTCTCCTTTGTAGTCAACAGAAGAAAGGAATTGTTGACTGAGAAGCACCGCACCGCAGCCACGTCCACGCCTTGGATGGTCAACAATTGAGAGAATTGTTGGCCGAAGGAAGCAGCCGTGAGTTGCTTCGAGCGGCCAGCAAAGGCCACGTTCGCATGTAGCATGCGAGGTGGCGTGCGGCAGCAGCATCTGGGTCAACTAAATGGAGAAGTTGACCGAAAAGAAGAGTCACGTTCGCTGCATGTGGATGGGTTGGCCAGCGTACCGAGCGCAGGAGCAAGGAACCGGACACGTATCTTGCATGGAGAAGCAAGGTGGCAGCAAGTCAAGTGGGACTCTCACGCATGGACACGAGTAGATGGGCTGTCCGTTCTTTCGGCAGCCACCGAGGATGGCTCTTTTGTTGACCCATAAGGTCAATCAACGAAGGAACAAAAAGGGCGGATAAGCTGAGAGAGAACGAGCGAGCGAAAGAGAGAGCGCAGCGAGCGAGCGAGAGAATAGAGTGAACGAGAGGAGTTCGTGAGCGAGTGAGAGAGAAGTGAACGTGCGAGTGGGAGCAGCGAGGAAAGGGGAGAGAGAGGACTGCTCTCCGCCCGTGCTTGTGCGTCGTCACCGTTGAACCGCACCACCGCACCAAACCTTTCGCCATTAGCACCGTAGGACTTGAAGCAAGTTGAAGTCTACTAATCTATGTTGTGTAGTGCTGTTGCTGTCTTAGAAAGTGCATTGATAGGCTGGATTGTTGTATTTTGATACTGAATGATGATTTATTGAGTGACTGAGACTGTTTCACTACCGAGCATGAAAACTGCATCTGACATTGTGGGACGATCACTTGGGTCTTCTTGCACGCATAAAAGCGCCACGTTTATACACTTCAAAGTTTGATATCTGTTGTAAGTTTCGTGCAGCACCCGATCCATCAAGTGCAATGCTCTATTGTCATTCCATAATTTCCATGCCTGGGCAATAGAAGTTTCAGTATGTTCAGAGAAAAGGGCAACAGGAAGTGGATAAAACAAAAGTAAGGGACAATAAATATTACATGTGTGAGAAGGCTCATTGTTCCTTGGGATCGATAAAAGCCTGTGTTACGTGTCCCGCTAATAATCTCCAGTATGACCAAAACTAAAAACATCATACTTGAATGAGAAAAATCCATCCAAAGCATATTCCGGAGACATGTATCCACTGCATTGAAGCATGCAGCATAATAAGTCAATTAAGCAAGAGTTGGAATACTAAAGTTCTACTGCAGATGTTAAAACGTGATAATGTGGTGAGTGCCCTGTGTAGTGTCCAACAAATTCTCTAACCCAATGAAAAAAAAAATGGTATGCGCATCTATAGAAACTTACTATGTTCCAATCACGTTCCAATCACTCTTTGTGTGCTTGCTTCAATTTGTTTTGCCTCAAATATCCGTGCCAAACCAAAGTCGGAAATTTTGGGTGTCATCTCCTCATCGAGCAAAATGTTACTTGTCTTGAGATCTCTGTGAATGATTCTCAGCCTAGAATCTTGGTGAAGGTAGAGCATTCCTCGTGCAATTCCCAATATAATCTCAAAACGCATCTCCCAGTTCAGCAACCAACACCTTGTTCGATCTAGCAAGGTTTTCGTTTTAATTTGTGTAGGTAGCAAAGTCTTTTAATACAACTCCATCAAACTAACTTAAAATCTTTATGTAGAGAAAGAGACTGCTAAGTGCTACAAGTTATTACAACTATGCACTGAAGAATACAACGGAATAAGGACATGAAATAAGATGCTTACCAAATATGAACGAATCTAAGCTTTTGTTGGGCATATATTCATATAGTAACATTTTTTCATCTCCTTTGACACAATATCCTACTAATCTGACAAGATTTCGATGTTGAAGTTTGGCAATCAAGATGACTTCGTTCTTAAACTCCTCAAAACCCTGTTCTGATCCTCTCAATAGTCTCTTCACTGCAATTTCTTGTCCTCCTGGAAAAGTAGCCTAAAACAAAGTTGAGGAATGGATTACTTCACCGTGACCTCGTTAAGAGCTCCAGATGGTAGAAGAAGAAACCATTTTATTTACCTTGTAAACAGACCCAAACCCTCCTCTTCCAAGTTTGTTCTCATCCGAGAAATTATTTGTCGCTTTTAGAATAATTTCTAAATCAAAGAATGGCACGTCTAGGCCTTTCTTATCCTCCTCGAATTGGCATGAATCCATCCACATTTTGATTCGCTTCTCGCTGTCATATAGACGAAAGTCAGGATTTTCCTGAGTGCTTTCCGTGCTCCCTGTAGTGCCAGCTTTAGTTACTAATTGGTTCAATCTTATTATCGTATTTCTAACAATGATAGATGAAAAGTATGTATTTGCTTAGGGATTGCCTAGCGTACCTGTTGGAAATTAATGATCCATTTTCAATAAAATCTAGAAGCTATTAGCTTAATGAAGAATAAGCTTGAAGACCCTCAAATGTTGAAGAAGCTTCTGGTACTACGTGGACAGCAAGATCACGTGAAGAAGCCCAAGTTGATCAAGAAAAGAGGGGCACACAATAAAATAATATTAAAGTAGTTGCTGGAGTTTTAAAAAGAATAAGCTCCACGTGCATGAGAAATTTGTACATGGGAAATCATGAAAGAAAAGTCAACAAAAGTGGCTGGGAGTTGGAGAGAATAGAAAAATGCAGAAAAATGAAGAAGAGACCAGAAGATGCGGAAGACGCCGCACAAACCGGGAGAAAATATTACCGGAGATAAAAAACCAACTTGTAATATTATATTATTTTTTGTACTAATGTCGGTGGAGTATGGCGGTGAATTCACGCCTATAAATAGGCTTGGAAGTTGATCATTTGTGAGTGTGAGAGGTTACCTCCACCTTGTATGTGGGGGTGAACTCTCCACCTTTCTTAGACTTTCATTGTATTTTTATTAAACTAGTTTGTTTAACTAATAAAACTATTTCTCACATATCTCATGTCTTATATCCTTAAAGTTATCCTACCATGTCTCTTGTTCATCCTCCACAAAATATACCATACACTTGCACACATCACTAACCAAAAACTATAATCTATAACTAATTCCAAAACCATACTTCCGCAGTGCACACACATTTAAATTTTTTAACAGTACCACCATGCTGCCTTCCCATGTAAAATAAACCACCAAAAACAAGGATGAAGATTGCGGCACCGGTAGGAACAACTATATAGACAAGTCTCACTGATGATCCTCCTCGTTCAACGTTATAACCTGCCACTGCTAGAGAAGAAAAGAAAGAGTAACTACTGTATTTTAGAGAAAATTGAACGAATAATTGTAGACGCGGGGACTGCCAATATGATAAAAGGACAGATGTGAGGACTTCATTGTGCATGGTCACAATCCTTCTTATAGTCTACAAAAAAGAGCAAGCTTATTTGGGGCAAGTCCAGGATTCTGTCATCACATTGCATGCATACACCATACTCGGGATGGTAACTGTATAGGCATATGCTATGACACTTTGACAGGGTGAACATATCTCGAGAATCTCGGTCCCTGGACAAATGATAGCTATATTTGTTCTGTTTTCGAGCTCTTCTGGCTGATCTATAATTCCAAATGGAAGCTGAAAATATAAATGTTGACTTTGAAAATTTTCAGTTTCTAGGAGCAGCAAATCATCCTAGCAGTGCTCTAAATGTTAGACGGAGCTGGAAAACAATCATTTGAGGGCACGAGAAAATCTACTAGTATATCGACCGGTAAAACCTAATGACTATATTTCATTCTAATCTGTTTTTTTTTTTTTCGGTTGCTTCCTTCTAATCTGTTATTCACGAATAAAGTAGCTAAAGTTCCGTGTCAATTCGCAAGATCAACATTCTCACCTGGAGAACAACTGATGTGGAAAGAATTCCAATTGAATCCTGAGTTGCAGAGGCACCTTTCTATTCCATCAGATGCTTTCTTGCAAGTTGCATGTGGCCAATCGCAGTCGTTGGACGAATTGCAAATCGGCTCCTTTGGATTGCTCCACACAATTTTGATTTCTCTCGACCAAACCCTTCCCAAAGAGTCTCCTGCGCTGGAGCCATTCTGTTCTCCACTACACCCGCTACTCACATGAAATGGTGAGGACTGGTCAAGCTGCAGATTGATTTCCATTTGACCGATACTTGTGCAGTCCGATGCATTGACTTGGATGGTAAATGTTCGAGCTTCTGGATTGACGCTGGTGACTCTATAGCTACGTTGGGGCCGTTCAAAGTAAAGCTGCGTGTTGGAGAAATCGTTCCATAATATTTTGAAGCTGACAAAACATTTCCTTCAGTCTAGTCTGTGTATCTGCAGATCGTCTAGTGTAAAGTCTAAAGATTTTCTGACTACCAGACTCAAGATTCAAGACTCAAGATTTGAGACTTAAGACTTAAGACTCAAGACTATTCTCATTGATAGCCTTTCTGATCCAGTGACGAAGGAAATCCAGAGCCGAAGTATATGGTTGAGGGTTTAATCCTATCGTCTGGAGAAGATCTTTTGGTTGGATAAACATAACGGATTCTTTTGTTCGTATCAAGATCAATTGAAGATCCGATGGTCGACGAAGTATTCTTGGAATGTTCTATTCTTGGAAACCAAGATCCTGATTGTATGGGCGAACAGGATTGATGGGCTATCGTCAGGTTCCTTTTATAGCTCGAATGATCTTCTTGATTGATTCCGTCCAACGGGTAGATTGGAGGAATTCCTTTGGTAAGTGCCAACGGTATGATGGCATAAAGGAGTATAAAAAGGAAGTCGTTCTAGTTATTTGAGTACGTGATTGATAGAAAAATTCCAGAGTCTGAAGCACCTTGATTATTAGTCGATACGATCGAGCGAAATTGTATACACAGAGAGTGTCTATACTTGGTGATACCTTGAGCGAGTGTGGTAGATCATCTACACCGAGAAATCAAGGAAGATCAACACTGTAACATCTCTTTGTTCATAGTGGAATCCAACCAAATTGGCTGTCAGTGCAGAAGAGTGGACGTAGGCTTAGATCAAGCCGAACCACTATAAACCGCGTGTTTAATTCTCTCTTTCCTTACTCAGTCTTACGTTGATTATTACTCTTCGCAAATCCTTCAACTATCTAAGTATTGCGCAAGTATACAGAAATTATCAAGAAAAATCTTTGTATACCTATTCACCCCCTCTAGGTACTCGTACTAGCAATATCAATTGGTATCAGAGCTCGTGTTCTTACTTTGTTTGAAGTGTTTTACTTCAGAGTAAAAGATCCATGGCTAGTATGCTAGCACCAGGGCTGATGGAAGGGCAAAGCAATACCAGACCACCCTACTTTGACGGAAAGGATTACAACATCTGGAAGAACAAGATGAAAGCTTTCCTACAATCCAAGGATCCTCTGGAATGGGATGTTGTGGAAAGAGGAATTACTCCTACTGCTGCATCAATCTCTGAAAGAGGAAAAGAAACTGTTGATGCTAGCGGAATGACTCAGGAAGAGATAAACAAGAGACAAGCACTCGATGCAAAAGCAATTTATTCTTTATATTGTGCATTATCTCCAATTGAATATAACAGAATATCCTCTTGTGTTACAGCAAAAGAAGTATGGGATAGATTACACATCACCTATGAAGGGACAGATCGAGTGAAGGAGACCAGAATTAACATTCTCCTCGGCCAATATGAAGCCTTCAAAATGAAACCAGGAGAATCTATAACTGACATGTTTAGTCGTTTTACAGACATTATCAATGGTCTTGAGAACCAAGGACAAAAAATTTCTGATCCCATGAAGGTGAACAAGCTACTACGTGGACTCTCCAAGGACTGGAATCATATAAAGACTTCAATAAGAGAGATGCAAAGAATCATGCCTCTATCTATCGACGAGCTAATTGGAACCCTTTAGTCTTATGAAGTGGAACGAATTAATGAAGACGAAGATCCAAGAGGTAAGAAATCTATTGCATTAAAATCAAATGATGACTATGATGATGCAGATTCTGAAGATGATATGGACGATGAGGAGCTTGCTCTCATGATAAGAAGATTCAGAAAACTGAATGGAAAAGGCAGAAGGTTCAACTCAAAGAAACAAAGTTTCTAGAGACAGCAGACCAAGTTCGTTGATGATGAGGAACCAAACAAAGATGTAGTCTGCTTCGAATGTAAGAAGAAGTGACACATCAGACCCAATTGTCCTATTCTGAAAAAGAAAAAAGGAAAAGCTGAGAAGTTTCGAAAAGCTCTCAAAGCTGAAACATGGAGTGATACAGAATGTGAAGAAAGTGATAATGAATATACCAACATATGTTTAATGGCACATTCAGACTCAGACTCAGATTCTAGATCAGACTCAGACAGTGAATTTGAGGTAAATGATTTTAAAATTCCTGTCAAAGTCTCTAAATATATTGATGAACTGTGTTTCAGTCTTAAGACTTCTCTTAAAAGGATTTCCGAACTTAAAAAGGAAAACTCAGCTCTAAAACAAAAGGAAGTCATTTTAGAAGAAAGAGTTAAAAGTCTAGACCTAAATGTTTATGCTTTTAAAGAAAAAGAAGATGATCTTTTGAAAGAAAATGTTTTCTTAAAAACGGACTTATCAAATATCTCAAAGAAATTTTCTATAGGATCCGAAAAACTTGAAAAAGTTCTCTCAGTTCAAAGACCTTACTTCAATAAGTCTGGTCTAGGCATGACAGCGGAAACAATTCCCTTGATTGATTTTCCTAAAGTTAAAGAAAGAATAAAGAAAAGACCATCGAAAGAAGCTTACAAAAATCATTTCAAGAAAGTTTTTGTAAAGTCTGTTGGTCGAAATACTCTAAGGTGTTCAAAGTGTGAAGTAAGGATCACTTTGAAAAAGAATGTCCTATGATTTGGAAACTTGTTAAGAAAGTATGGCCTAATAATGCTTATCTTACTAACACCAAAGGACCCAAGAAAATTTGGGTACCAAAGAAAACTTGAGACTCTTTTTTAAAATGCAGGTCTTCGTCAAGAAAAAGATAAAATGGTATCTTGACAGCGGATGTTCAAGACACATGACAGGAGACTCAAAGTGCTTCGTAAAGCTTGTTCAAGTAAACGACGGAAATGTTTCATTTGGAGGAAACGGCAAAGGAAGCATCGTGGGATTTAGAACTGTGAAAATTGGAAATCTCACAATAAGCAATGTTTCTCTAGTAGAAGGACTCAACTATAACCTTCTCAGCATTAGCCAACTGTGTGATACTGGTTTCAAGATCTCCTTTCAAGAAGGAATTTGCTATGGAATTAGTAAAGACTCTACTCAGTCTTTCATGGGTCGAAGACATGGAAACATCTACCTCTTAGACATGAAATTGAATGAATCTCAATGTCTAATTTCAATCCAAGATGAAGCAAGCTTATGGCACAGAAAGCTTGGCCATGTCAATATGAAGCAATTAGCCAAAATCTCATCAAAGCAGCTTGTTCGAGGTCTACCCAAATTACCATATCAAAAGTCTGATCCATGCACACCCTGTATTCTGGGAAAACAGGTAAGAAATTCATTCAAGCCAATAAATCATGTCTCTACTAATCATGTACTACGATTCTGCATATGGATCTCTTCGGACCAACCGTAACTCGAGTATTGGAGGTAAGAAATATTGCCTAGTAATTGTGGATGATTTCTCTCGCTTTACTTGGGTATATTTCCTTGCAAGTAAGTCAGAAACCTTTTTGTATTTTGAAAAATTTGCTAAAAAGGTTCAAAATGAAAAATGATGTGTTATCTCAAGTATAAAAACAGATCATGGAGGTGAATTTGAAAATCAAGACTTCACAAAATTGTGTGATGAATATGGTTTTAAACATGTATTCTCTTCTACATACACTCCTCAGCAAAATGGAGTTGTGGAAAGAAAGAATAGATCTCTTCAAGAAATGGCTAGAACACTTTTAATTGAAAGCAAAATTTCTTCACAATTTTGGGCTGAAGCTGTTTCAACAGCATGCTATATCATCAATAGAGTCTTCCTAAGACCTATTCTTGAGAAAACCCCTTATGAATTATTCAAAGGTAAGAAGCCTATTGTTTCATACTTTCATGTGTTCGGTTGCAAATGCTTTATATTGAAAAATGCAAAAGATCGAGTTGGTAAGTTTGAAGAAAGATCAGATGAAGGCATCTTCCTTGGATATTCTACATCAAGCAAAGCCTACAGAGTCTACAATAAGAAGAGCCAGTCTGTGGAGGAGTCAATGAATGTCAAATTTCAAGACTCTACGCAAGATGGATCCAGTCAGACTCAATATGAAGAGTCTGAACCTGCTCCAGACCTTCCAAAGCTTACTACTCAAAAAGTATCTCAGACTCTGGAAGACCAGCATCAAGATGTTCATGAAGATTCAAATAAAGAAAGAGATCATCATCCAGACAAATCAACAAAGAATCGGAAGCACAAGTCCAGTCATCCTAAAGATCTCATTATCGGCGAAATTAATGAAGGAATTCGCACCAGATCCAAAAGACGTGAAGAGTCTAGTGCTGTGGCTCTCATCTCTGAAATTGAACCAAAAAGCATAGAAGAAGAAGCTTTATCGATGAAAGCTGGATTGAAGCTATGCAAGAAGAGCTCGACAGTTCAACATTAACGATGTCTGGGAATTGACATCTAAACCAAAAGGTAAAACTGTTATTGGAGCCAAATGGGTGTTCAAAAATAAGATGAATGAAAAAGGAAAAGTCGTACGGAATAAAGCAAGACTCGTGGCCAAGGGATACACGCAAGAAGAAGGAATAGACTATGATGAGACTTACGCCCGTAGCAAGGTTAGAAGCTATTCGTCTACTACTTGCGTTTGCTTGTTACAAAAATTTCAGGTTATTCCAAATGGACGTCAAAAGTGCTTTCCTAAATGGATTTATCCAAGAGGAAGTTTATGTGGAACAACCGCTTGGATTTGAAGACCCAAAGAAGCCAGACTCAGTCTTCAGACTGAAAAAGGCCATATATGGTCTAAAGCAAGCACCTCGAGCTTGGTACGACAGACTAAGTAAGTTCTTATTACAGAACGGCTTTGTTAAAGGTAAAGTAGATACTACTCTATTCATCAAAAAGGAAAACAAAAGCTTTTTACTTGTTCAAATATATGTTGATGACATTATTTTTGGATCCTCTAATGAAAGTCTATGCAAGAAATTCTCTAAGTCTATGTAGGATGAGTTTGAAATGAGTATGATGGGAGAATTAACATTCTTTCTTGGCCTTCAAATAAAACAATTGAAGGAATGAACTTTCATTTACCAAGAAAAATATGCTAATGATCTTGTCAAAAGATTTGGATTGGAAAATTGCAAGAAGACTGATATACCAATGTCAAGTTCTTTGAAGATAGACAAAGATGAGGAAGGGAAAAAAGTTGATCAAAAGCTGTACAGGAGCATCATCGGTTCACTTCTTTATCTTACTGCTTCTAGACCTGACATTTTGTTGAGTGTTTGTATATGTGCTAGGTTTCAATCAGATCCTAGAGAATCTCATCTCAGTGCTGCAAAACGTATTATTAAATGCGTTGCTTCATCTTCAAGCATTGGTCTTTGGTATCCTAAGAAGGAAGACTTTAATCTTCTAGGATATTCAGACGCAGATCTGGCCGGCTGCAGAGTCGATAGAAAGAGTACTTCAGGAACTTGCCAGTTGCTTAGAAGCAGGACAGTGTCTTGGTTTTCAAGAAAACAAAGCACTGTAGCTCTCTCAACAACAGAAGCAGAGTATGTTGCCCTTGGAAGCTGCTGTTCACAAATTCTATGGATAAAACAATAGCTACAAGACTTTGGGATTGAAGACTCATGCACAGAAATCAAATGTGACAACACCAGCGCAATCAATCTCACCAAAAATCCAATTCTTCATTCAAGAGCAAAGCATATAGAAATTCGACATCACTTTATTAGAGATCATATTCAAAGTGGAGAAATCTCGATTCAATTTGTTGATTCAAAAGGTCAACTAGCAGATATATTCACAAAGCCTTTGGAGAAAAATCAATTTGATTTTATCCGCTCCAGACTCAACATTTTGAAGCTCGAAGAAGTTAAAGTCTAGAGACTCTCCAACCTTCAGACTCAGAAAGTTGATAACCATCAGACTCAAATCTCTCAGACTCAAATCTCTCAGACTCAGACGTTGATGACTATAGACTGTAAGTTGTTACTTTATCTCAACTCGAAAAGGTATGATCTTTCGTTTAGTTATTTTATAGTCTCCGTGAAAATCGAAAAACTTGTCTTTTCAAAAGGTTTAATTTAGGCAGTTATTGATTTAGAAAAGAGGTATTCGTACACTTTCCTTGTACCGATTAAACTTCCCATTTTTCAAAACTGAGTTATATATACAGTTTTCACTTTCAATCTTCAAAACCCTAAAAGCATTCTCCTCTCAAACTGGTTTCTACTTCGAATTCATCCTCGAGAAAGTTGTCATCTTTTTCTTGGGAAAGCAATCAAAGAAATCTTTTAGAGACAAGAAGAATGTCGTCTTCAAGGAAGTCCTCAAGAATCGCGACAAGGGGACCACAGAGGATGAAGGAGGGACCTACCCACTTCGATCTCACAGAAGAGGAAGAACTATCGAGTCAGCATCAAAACCCGACTCATTCTCCACCACGTCATTCAACGCCTTCTACCCCACAAGGTGCGGGTCAACATCCGGAGGAAGAGGTAATCGAGGACGCAGACCCTGTAAGAGTCCAAAAACCCTCTTATATTTACAAACTCTACCGTGCATTGAAAAGTACTGGGACTCCGATGAAATATGTGGATGACTTTCTTAAAGGAAAGAACTATGGGAATGAGTACATTTTTCTGAAGAAAATGGAGGATTTGGGAATTGTTCCCAAAGGTAAAGCAGAGGAAGCGCTTGCAAATATTCCGAGTGACCCTCGGATGTCGGGCCCAAATTTGATTGATGGGAACGACGATGACAAAATGTTCACTGATTTTCAACCGAGATTGGGTGTTGCTGCGAAGGTGAAGGGAAAGAGGATGGAGTTATTTAAATTGAAGGAACAGGAAACTTTGTTCTTCAAACTGCTGAAACGAGGGGTGATAAACCCTAGGAGTGTCGACTTCAATTTCCTAGATGCTGTGAATGTGAACTTGAGAGAAAAGTTCAGTCTGCTTCAACTGGAACGTTTTTGCACTGACACCACGGATGGATATGCACAACTGACTGCATATTTCTATTCAAATCTTAGCTTTATCGATGCGAATAGAATATCTTTCAGTGTTCGAGATCAGGATTATGTGTTGGATGTGGACATGTTGGCGGACATACTTGGACTTGAACGGGCACGATATCAACCAGTCAAAGTCTCAGTTGCTCGTGCCACAATGGACCTTGTCGAAGATAGAGATATTGAGGGAAAAATCATATATTCAAGGATGCGTGCCATCAACATTGTGTTGCACAAAATTGTTATCAATTGCATTAGGCCGAAGTCTACATCAAAGGCGATGTGTCTAATTCTCGAAGCAAAATTGATGTACGCAATCAACTCGGGAAGAAGTTCTCTCTCCCTCACACTATTCTCTTTCACCTGTACAGAGCAATGTCGAAAGACAAGGGACAATTGCCTTATCCAGGTCTGGTGACCAGGATATTCAGACACATGAATATTGAACTGCCACACACTCTCTGTGTTCGACCGTGCGATAAGATGGTGGTAGGTTTAAAGATGTTGACAAAGATGCGTTTGAAAGAACTTTCTAAGGCAATGGAGAAATTCAGAGTGAAGACTCCAGTTCCGTTTGCTTCAAAAAAGAAGGGAAAGGAAGCCATTGGTGCCCCATCCAAAAAGAAGAGAACTCTCATCTTGGAGGATGAAGATGAGGAGGAAGATCTCACAATCACTGCCTTGATAAGGACAAGACATTCTGCTTCCCAATCAACAGAACAGCAGAAGAAACAGAGAGAAGAAGAAGAAAAAGACAAGAACAGAGAAGAAGAAGAGCAGAGAGAGAAGGAGAAAGAAGCTGAAGAAGAAGGAGAAGAAGAGCAAGAAAAGTCTGCAGCTGAATCTGGAGAAAATGATACAAAAGAGCATGATCATCACTCTCCTCCTCTTGATGTCCTAGAGACAGGGGGAGTTGGAGAGCAAGAGAGGTCCTCACCTCATGCTGCTAATAGTGAAGGTCTACAACAATCTCCAGCAGCACCAGAAGAGTTTCAGGCTTCTCAATTGCCTAAAGAAGGTCACGATACGTCAGAACCAAATCTGCAAGACTTTACAGAAGCACCATCGTCTGCATTCACTCCATCTGAGAAAGCCAATGCTAGTACACAGACGGACAATTATGCAGATTTTCGTCGTATCATGGATATTCTTCTGGAAATGCGTGGCCAAATCTATGCTCTGGACTGTGAAATTCAAGCCTTGAAGAATGCTGGACAAGCATCTTCAGTTACCCTGGAGGATAAAATGAAAGACCTCGCTCTGCAACTGCAAACCAATGCCAAGGGAGAAGAGGTAGCTCAACTGAGGGAAGACTTGAAGAAGCTAGAAGGAGTAGTCCAGTCCATGGGGGATTTTCAGATTGTGTGCATTCCCAAGCAGACATGACATCTTTCTCACCTTTTTAATGTTGACAAAAAGAGGGAGAAAAACATTTTGAACCAAACCAACCAACAACCAACTTTCTTCAAATTTCTTTAAGTTTTTTATGTTTGTTTATGACTTGAGCAATCTTGGGTGTGAACTTGAACTTGACTGAATTGGCTGTGGATTTTAATGCTTGACTGTTTGCATTCATATCAAGTGTTGTTTTATGGTATTACTCATGAAAGACTAACCAATTTTCTGTGGATGCAGAGTCTGGTTGATTTATTAATCTTTATGAGATTGCCATATTGCTTGAAAAATGTTTTTGCAGGTCAAAGTGGTTCAAATCTACAGGAAAGTTTTGTCACCATCAAAAAGGGAGAGATTGTTGGAGAAATCGTTCCAGAATATTTTGAAGCTGACAAAACATTTCCTTCAGTCTAGTCTGTGTATCTGCAGATCGTCTAGTGTAAAGTCTGAAGACTTTCTGACTACCAGACTCAAGATTCAAGACTTAAGATTTGAGACTTAAGACTTAAGACTCAAGACTCAAGACTATTCTCATTGACAGCCTTTCTGATCCAGTGACGAAGGAAATCCAGAGCCGAAGTATATGGTTGAGGGTTTAATCCTATCGTCTGGAGAAGATCTTTTGGTTGGATAAACATAACGGATTCTTTTGTTCGTATCAAGATCAATTGAAGATCCAATGGTCGACGAAGTATTCTTGGAATGTTCTATTCTTGGAAACCAAGATCCTGATTGTATGGGCGAACAGGATTGATGGGCTATCGTCGGAGTTCCTTTTATAGCTCGAATGATCTTCTTGATTGATTCCGTCCAACGGGTAGATTGGAGGAATTCCTTTGGTAAGTGCCAACGGTATGATGGCATAAAGGAGTATAAAAAGGAAGTCGTTCTAGTTATTTGAGAACGTGATTGATAGAAAAATTTAGAGTCTAAAGCACCTTGATTATTAGTCGATACAGTCTGAGCGAAATTGTATACACAGAGAGTGTCTATACTTGGTGATACCTTGAGCAAGTGTGGTAGATCATCTACACCGAGAAATCAAGGAAGATCAACACTGTAACATCTCTTTGTTCATAGTGGAATCCAGCCAAATTGGCTGTCAGTGCAGAAGAGTGGACGTAGGCTTGGATCAAGCCGAACCACTATAAACCGCGTGTTTAATTCTCTCTTTCCTTACTCAGTCTTACGTTGATTATTACTCTTCGCAAATCCTTCAACTATCTAAGTATTGCGCAAGTATACAGAAATTATCAAGAAAAATCTTTGTATACCTATTCACCCCCCTCTAGGTACTCGTACTAGCAATATCACTGCGCAGTTTCATTTTCGCAGCTAAATGAAGTGTATATCGGATCGCCACAGCTCCAATTCGTGCTTAAAGGGTAGGGGACTAAATTTGTGCCGCAAGTTTTACAACTCCTCCTAGTAGATTCTATGAAAGTCAACATTGCATAAATATTAGCGGTGGTGAATATGCACATTCGCCTACAATTAAACTCCAATCATACATAATATTAATAGCTGAAATTGGGATAGCGTCATTTGTTTTCCATATGCTGGTTGACCAGAACGCTTGATTAGAGTGCGTTTGCAGTCAAGATAACATTTAAATGCACAAAGTATGAGCAAAGCTAATGACTTCATCAAAGAAGGTAAATCAGAAGCCACCAAAGATGGTTAATAAGACAGCACAGCTCAAGTCGAAAGGTCACAGACACAAATAATTTTGGAAAGGAAAAAAAGGTTGAGCTGGAAGGAAATTAACCTATGTCTGAAAGCGGAACTCGGACATAGAGGTTGCGACCATTTGGGGCAGACTCCTGAATATTCTCGAGATCGCCCGACCAAGTATAGCAAGCCAAGTTGCCCCTCTCTGCCCTTTGGAGCAGATCCTCCTCGATCGAGTAGGCCTGGCAACTGCAGAAATCAAGGCACTTTTGCCTGCATTGCTTCTCGCTGTCCACTGAAATCTGCACGTACGGCCACCCGGCCATCATCTTCTTTAAACTCAAGAAATCATGAGCTCTATGGTCGCTGTTCTTTGCGCATATCGGCGACTTCCTGTGGCACCCTGCAGAGAAGTCCCCCGAGCTCCACTTATCTTGCTGCGCCGGCTCAAAACCTGGCAAGCACCTGCACATGGTCTCGTTGCCATTCTCATCATTGCAGCTACCAAACTTGCCGCATACGCTGAGCACACTGCACCGGCTCGCTGGCTCGAACCAGACTGGCTTTGACCCATTTCCTCGCCTGAAGTACTGAATCCGGCCGTTGTAGTTCATAACCAACCGGCTGTTGTTGTAGTCCTGGAATGAAGGCCGGGTTATGTTTTCGTAGGACCAAGCTGGACTAGTCCTGGCTGGCAGCGAAGTAGCAGTGGTACTGGTGGTAAAATTGGAGAGCAAGAAAGAGATGACGTCCAACATCTGATCGGCTTGTATGAACTTACCGTAGACCCCACTTTTCCAGTAAGGAGACAGGTTTTGGATCACGTCGTAGTTGTTGTTGCCGCCTTGTTGATCCATTTGGAACGTGAAGTTCCCCCGTCTTGGGTCATCCTGTTTTTCCCAAGAAGTCAACATGAAGTTTTCAGTCATCCGCATCCCCGGAAGGAATGTGTCGGTCGGGTGATCGAAGCTCTGCCAGAGAAATTCCTCTCTCCCGTCTTCACTTAGCACCAGATTCCCTGAATCGAGAATTTTCACTAACTGGTTCGAAGAGCTTAAAAAATTGGTCAACGGGATCGGTCGTTTTTCATTCCATAGCTTTAGGTTGCCGTCCACGAGCCCAAAGGACGCGTTGGGGCCGACGAGTGGCTCGTCCCGGTTGGCGACCCAGACGATGATCTTGGGGTCCGACCTATAAAACCATATTCCGATGTACCTCCTGGAGTCGGATCTCCCATTCGGAGAGAAGAAGCCGACCTCAAACCGCTCCCCGGCGGACACGAGAGTGGTTCCTCCCGGGTATGTGATTGTGCCTACTGTTATAGTGTCTCTGCTCAAGCAAGCGGGAACGAACATCACAGACAAGAGCAAGCACGTAAAGTTATTGGAGCGTCGCATGGTGATAACTGGAGTTCCTGGAATGGGGACGAGGGTTGTTCGACTATTCACTGCGATAACACCTCGTCCTCATCCTCATCGGTCGTGAGGTTGTCTAGATTGTTTCTCTATTTTCTTTCTTCCTCAGGAATATCACGTTTCGTTGTGTTCGATGAATCAGTGAAATCACTCTCGTCCTTTCCGCCAATCGATGAAAGAGAATTCCCACGCGGAACGTTGACTAAGTCAGAAAAGAAAACCCCCGTAGACTCGTCTAAAAGAAAATGTCGTCGTGAAATTTAGTCCTTTTCATTCCGTGTGAGTGCGCGTGCGAGAGAGAGAGAGTGTACATTTGGGTGGCGGCACTCTACTTCTATGCCCGCACACACTCATGAAAACCGGACCGGTAACCGTGGGAACTTGAAATAAGATCAATTCCTATGACCGGTTCTGTTTGATTCCTAGTTCTACCCTTGACTCATGATCACCCCTAGTGAGGGGCTCAAGAGTGACCGAGGAGCGAGGTAGATGTAACTGATAAATTTCGTCGGTTCAATCCGGTTCCTCATAACTAGGAACTGAATCAGTAATTGCTAGTTATAAATTTGCGGAATTAGGATGAGAACCACTAGAACTGACTAGTTTAGTTCAATTCTCAGATGTAATCGGGACTGGTGCTTACCCCAGTGTATGCAAGAGAACGTAGTTTCATCTGATATTGTAACATAGGCTTGGCTGCTTTTCACTGTCTAATGAAGGATGTCTGGAGTCCTTTCTTATGCATAGGCCTCGCAAAAGACTCGTTGATCACAAACACAATGACCGAGTAACGTCAACATGGCAGCATCCACCTAGTATCAACGTTAGAGCTAGATAAGTTTAGCCGAAAATAAACAAGAGCTAGTTGTATTCACAATTGAATTTCTTAGTTGTCGTTATGAGAAAAGATATTTAGACTTGTCCTATGAAACCGATTGACAGTAACTCACACGCATGATTATATGTTGCCAACATCGCATGTGATTCGAAATTTACCAGATTGAAAAAGCAGAATACTTTCTTGAGATGCACGTTGGCGAAGGTGTAGTCCTCTGACGGCTGGCGAAAGAATACTAAAAGAAAAAACTCGGTTCATTTATCTAGCCTTGCCATTGAGTTGGTTAAAAGTCCAGGCTCTCTTGATTTAGCATAAGGAAAACTTACTTGGTATATCCATTTCAGATCAATATATAACCATAGGTTTAATTAAGCATGTGAAATGAGTTAATTAATTGTGAAGGGGAAAAGAAAAGTAAAGTTAATTGATTCAGAGGATAACAATGTTTTTGTCTAATTTTAGGATGAAAACGTTGCATTTGAACCACACTTTTTTATGTTTATACAAGTTAAGACTTTTCAAAGGAAAGAAAATGAAGGACCGATATTGTCCTCCAAAGGTCGCCTTCGGCCTAGGTTGTCTCCTTAAAGCAACTGGTGGGTGCCCTGTCAAAAACTCAAAGAAATAGAAAGACTCTGTATGCAAGGAGTTGCTTAAAAAGTCTTTTTGGGCAGAGATTTTCGGAGGGAAGAAATATAGTAAACAGAGCGATTATGTTTACAGTGGAAGTTCAACGTAGAGATATCAATTCGACCTACACATAAAATAAAATTAAAAAAAAAAAAAGAGGGAAAAATCTCTCAATGTTCAGCTCGTGAACGCCCTAATAATTAGTGCTGATTTTCTGCTTTTTGGGATGTTAATCAATACTGCCTTCCAAACCAGTCAAACGGGGAAGAGGACCATCTCGAGTCAATGGTTTTTACTTTTGTGGAAATATAGGCAACCCGTGAGGAAGACAAGACACGGCGAGTCATAGTAGAACCGAAAGCAACTCGTCCCGGAAAAATAACAATGAATCACAATGTGATTTGTCGGAGCATGAAGAGCCGTGTTGTCCTCCTTTTTTTCCTATGGCTAGAAATAGGCGTTGCCATTTGCCTTATTCCTGTGTTCGTTCCGTTCCGTTACCCTCTTCTGTTTTTGCTAGCATAACACGGACGTAAGCATTTTTTGGAAAGACTAGACAGAGAGATGTACTAGACTTTTCAAAGTACAGCAGAAGTTCAAGACCTAGCTATTTTACCTTCTGCTGGTGAATTGATTAGTTTCCTCTTGGATGTTAACATTGATATTGATCATGTCGAAACCTCATGTTAAGGATGTGATTGGTAATAGTGACAAAACTTTCTCATGGTGGGATCGTTGGTGTGGAGAATTTCCCAACAACGGCAATCTATGTGATTCCTCTCTTGCTCCTAAGGCTGAAGTTGCTAAGGTAATAAGGTATGCTTAGACTCCATAGCGGTACGGGGAAAAAGAGATCCTCCGCTTCTTGTTTTTTGTCTATGTTCCACAACGTGTTTTGAAGTGGGAAGGACATTAGGAGTATAAAAAGTTATTTAGTACCCAAAGAATTTTTTGAATCACTTAAGTGTCACTTTAAAGAAAAAATGATAATTTCAATACAACTTCAATATGAATCATCGAAAATTCGACATTGTCATATTTTGTTAAATTTTGCTAGTGTGCGCAATCAGCATGTAACCTTTAAACGACGTCATGTAGCATGTTAAAAAGTGATTATTTTAATCCTAGTTGTTGCTAACAAATAATCACTTTAATGTCAATATTAATGAAAAAGTGATCATTTCAATGCAAAAAGAATATCACATTAAAAAAAATTAATTATAAAAGTCATGAAATCTCTATAGATGAAATTTTTCAGAGGAGGTACTTAAATTATTATTTTTTCTACGACTTCCACTCAAGTGAGCTAACAAATTTTTTTTATATTAAAATAAGTACCGTATATAACTTTTTATATTTCTAGTGATTTTGTGTCTTAAGAAATGAGAAGATGCCAACTTTCTTAGGCAGACGTCAGGACCCACCCCCAAAAAAGAAAGGATCAATGTGTAGGAAGGCCAGTTGGGTGCTGAGATAGCTAGTATAAGCACTTAGAGGGGGGTGAATAGGTGCAAAAATAATTTCTCGAGATACGAAAGCGATTCTAGGCAGACGATAGAAAGAGAGTTCTCTTTTGATTAACAAAATGAAATACGATCAAAGTAAAGTAAAGAGTAGGGAAGAGAAAATTGAACACAAGGTTTATAGTGGTTCGGCTTATTCCAAGCCTACGTCCACTCTTCCGCACTGACAGCCCACCGGCTGGATTTCACTATGAACAAAAGAGAAATTACAGCACAGCTTTTCCTTGATTCCACAGTGTAGATGTTCTACCACACTTCCTCAAAGTTTCTCACAAATATAGACTCTATTTTGCGTACAAGATTTCGCTCAAAGGAATTGACTAAACAACAAGGAGCTTCAGACTTTGGAATTCTTCTATCGCGCACGTCTCGAACAACTTAGAACGTCTTCCTTATATACTCATTCATGCCATCATATCCGTTGGCACTTACCAAAGGAATTCCTCAAATCTACTCGTTGACGGAATCAATTAGGAAGATCATTCGAGCTATTAAATAAACATGTCGATAGCCCATCAATCCTGTTCGCCCATACAATCAGGATCTCGGTTTCCATAAGTAAAACCTTCCAAGAATATTTTGCCAATCATCAAATCCTTAATCTTTGAGTCAATCATGATCAAATAAAGGATTCCTTCATGTCATATCCAGCCAAGAGATCTTCTCCAGTCGATAAGGTCACATCCTTAATGAAACATCCAGTTTTGGATAGCCTTTTTCTTCAACGGATTAAATCATCAATGAGGATAGACTTTGAGTCTTGAGTACGGCTGTCCGAAGGTCTTCAAACTTTAAATAGCAGAGTCTGCAAACCTTCAGACTAGACTGATGGAAACAATTTGTCAACTTCAAAACACTTCATGAAGATTTCTCCATCAAGTGCCACTTCTGCATCTTATCCTTGTTCGCCCCCACCATCTTGTAGAGGACGTGGTCTTTACCCCCGACGACTTTGACTTTTGTTCTGATTTTGAGGGAATGTAGGTTAGCTTATTTAGCGAAAAACACCAAAAATAAAATTGAAAAAAATTATATAATATAACACGTGGCAGCTGGAGGGATGCGGACACATAGATCCAACCAGCGACTCGCATGTACTCTTGCAATGATTTCTACGTTGATGGTCCCCTAGAACCGCCCACTGATCAGTAGTTCGTTGGCCTTATTCCGATGCTGATTCCGTTCCACTGTTCTCTTCTATTGAGCTAGCATAACATGGAGCGCAATGATGTTTGCAGAGCCTAGACAGAGAAATATATTGTACTTTTCGATGTACCACACAAATTTAAGACCTCACTAGCTTGCCTTTTGCTGGTGATTTGATGGTATTTGCTTCGTCTGTGTTTTTTTAAAGGGGATTAGAGCTCTCGTATGGAAATTCTTGCTTGTGCAACTAAGGATGAGTCGGTCCAGGATCAGCTTACCGATGGAGGAGGTTTAGGCGTTCGAAGACTTGATGAATGGAATAAGGCTGCTGTTTTGCATTCTTTGTGACATCTCCTGTTCCAGTCCTGGGTTTAGACTTATCTTTTGAAGAATTGTAGAGTGAGGGTTGCAAAAGAAATGGTGGAGTTGAGGGATGTGACTGATAATGGTCACAGAGCTTTCTTATGGTGGGATCATTGGCATCCTCTGGAAATTGATTCATGGAGAATTTCCCAAGGAGGGTGATTTATGATGCCTCTCTTGGTTCTAAGGCTGAAGTTATTAATATCACCAAGTATTCTTAGTGGATTTGGCCTTCCATCAAGTTAGATCGTCTTGTTTCCATTCATGCCTCTTTATGTGAACTCATACCAATTAATGTGGTATGTCGCCTACATTACCTTTCCAAATTGTGACACCTGCATTAACATTTGAAATTCACCCGACTAATAATGCGGAATACCAAAGGCATGTCAGCGAAGTCAAAGTCCTCCATTGACAGCCAACGAGAGAATATTATGAAAGGAAAAAGCTCGATATATTCAAATAGTGTCGTTGTGATTAACTAAGTTCATTAAGCTAGTTAAAGTTTTGATCTCCTTGATTTAGAGACAAGGAAAACTGACTAGATATGCCTGTCTTGATTAGCATACAACCATATATCTAATCGAGCACATGAGATGAGTTAATTAACTGTGATGGAGGAAGGAAAGTTGAAAGTTAATCGATTCGGAGGATCATAATGTTCTTGTCCAATCTAGCAGGAAATTATGGCCTTTGAACCAACAAGCCTATTTCTTTTTTGGAATGTGTATGCAAGGTAGACTTTTCAAAGGAAATAGAAAAGGGACCGATACGGAAATATCAGGACGTTCAGACTGTATGTGTCAATAGAGTTTCTTGAAAAGTCTTTTGGGCAGAAAGTTTTGAGGCAAGGAAATAAAGTAGAAAGGCTAGTTGGGTGTCGCTTTTGCTTGTGATTCCCTTTCTTCGCACCTACATTTTAGTTATTGACTTAATGATGCGTAGAATTTTTTTATTTATAATTTTCTTTTCTATTTTTTTTTTTCCTCTCTTTTTTCTCCTCCTGTAGCGGCAATGGTGACCAGCAACTAACGGCGATGACCGGTGGCGGTGGTGGCGGCGACGGCAGCAATGGTGACGATTGGCAATCGGTGGCGGACAACGACAAGCAATGAGTCTCCACCAACCGATTAGAAAAGGAAAAAGAAGAAAATAAAATAAATAAAATGACTTATACCTAGAAGTGTTCCTAGGACAAATAATTAATTTTTTCTACTTCTTATTTATTTTCTAAATCTATTTTCTAGCCACTTTTTTTATTTTATTTCGAGTAATAGAATACGCGTTTGGTAACGATTCTGTTAGGGAGTAGATTCTGATCAAATTGATTCTTTTTGATTGTTTCTAAAACGGTTCGAGAAAAGAACGCGTTTTAGAACCTGGACAAAATTTTCGATTCTAGAATAGAAAAAGAAAGAAATGTGTTTGGTAGAATCGATAAAATTTCTATTCTAATTATTTTTTAATTACCTTTTTAGATAAATATAAATTTGATATTGAATTCTCATAAACCCCTCATTGATTAATTATATTTATACTAAGTAATAAAAATATTAACTAATCAATTTTTATTAAATAGTTAATAATAAACCATAGTATAAATTATACTAATATACCTAAAATATGTAATAAATATAAATACTAAATTATAAAGAAAAATTAAATATGTATTCTATATATAGCAAATATATATTTCAGAATAGGACGAAATTAAAATAAAATATAGAAATAAATAAATAAATAAAAATAAAAACAAAAATTGTTGTTATTTTAATTTTTTTCTTATTAGAATTTCAATATCATTTATATTTAAATATGATTTTTTTTATCATGGTGATTTCTCATTTTCAATAAATATTTACATTTCTATGATTAAATATCTAATCCGTTTTGAATTCAATATGGATGGATGTTAATTTTAATTTAACGTGGAGCAAGAGAGGGTACGTTGATGAGCAGCCGCTTTTTTTACTCTTTTTTCTGATTCAGAATCAAGAATCACATTTTTTTATATTCTAAATTCTTGTCCAAAACTGATTCTGAACAAAAAATTTACCAAACGCGATTCTGGGCCGAAACTGATTATAGGAACAAAGAATCAGAATTTGGCCTTGTTTGGATGGTTACCAAACATGGCCTAATTAACTGGTGTTACCAAATGAATTTTTGTTCTTTTTATATTTTGAAAAACAAAATAACAAACAAACAAAGCAATAGGAACACTACCATGCGGGCCCCTAAATTCCATTCACGGCAACGGGGAAGCATCCATGGGGTATTAAGACAAGAGCTAGCCATGCTTAGCTAAGAATAAATGAGAGCTAGTTGTATTAATTGCATTTGTGAGAAAAGATATTTAGATTCATTCTATTAGACCCGACTAACCAAAACATGCATCACCCATAATTAAATTGGGCATTTTCAATCCAACTGAAGGAAAGATGTCGAATATATTCTTATCACATGATTAATTTTTCTAATGATTCTAGCCATATAATGAGACCGCTCCGAAGAGGTCCCATTAATCTACCGAGTTCCTGTGAAAATCTTAAAAGATTAAGCATGTGAGATGAGATAAAAAGGAAAAAAGAAATTTGTGATGGGATAAGAAAAATAGAGTTCAGAGGACGACAATGTTTTTCTGTACAATTTTCCAGGAAACTATTGAATTTGAACCGCGCTTTTTATATCTACACAAATTAGACTTTTCAAAGGAACTAAAAGGACTGATGTTGCTCTAATCATCATTAGGACATTCAATTGTGGGGTGCAACTGGTGGGTGACCTGTCAAAAGTCGGAGAAATAAAAAGACTGTATGTATAAAGATGCTTAAAAAGTCTTTGGGCAGAAATTTTGTAGGAAGAAATACGGTTAAAATAGATAATTGAGTCGATAAAACACCCAACCGCGCACTCCATTGATACTTCGTACTGTACAAAAAGAGCGATGTCACCTCTTATATGTCTGGTTGAAGTTAAACATAAACATAACAATACAATCAATGTTAAGGGAAAAAAATTCAAAATGCTCAACTCGAAAATGCTCTATTTAATACGTTCTCTACGTGCAGATTCGTAGAATATTCCGCACTATAATTTTGTGCCGTTTTCTGCTATTTGTTATGTTACTTTAGTGTTGCCTTTGAAACTAGTCGATGGGGAGGACTATCTCAAATCAATGGTTCTGCAAAAATATTTGAGAATCGTGAGGATTACGGAAAATGACGAGTCACAATAGCACCAAGAATAACTTGTTCCGAACAAATGATAGATTCCAATGTGATTTGTTTGAGCAAGAAAAATTGCATGAGCCTTATCCCCGCCTCCCCCTTTTTTTTGGGTGGCTAGAGATGGGTGTTGTCATTTGTATCATTGCCGTGTAGATTTCAGTTCCATCATTATCTTCTATTTTGCTAGCATAACATGGACATAAATGGTAACCTATGTGATATTGTGACAAATTTTCTCATGGCGGGATCACTGACTGGCATGGAGAATTTCCAACTGAGGGCAATCTATCATGATTCCTCTCTTGGTCCTAAGGCTGAAGTTGCTAATATTACAAGGCATGCGTAGTGGATTTTGGTCTAGGACTTGGGACGAAACGAAAGATGTTGCAGGACCCCAATGTGGCACGAGAAAGAGAAGCTTGTAGTTTCTTGTTTTCGTCTACGTTGAACTTTCCTCAGGTTGATATCAGGAAATGGCGAGTCACAATAGCACCGAGAATAACTTGTCCCAAAAAAATAAAAAATCCCAATGTGATTGGTTTGAGCATGATAAATCGCATGGGCCTTATCCCCGCCTTCCCTTTTTTTGGGTGGCTAGAGATGGGTGCTGTCATTTGCATTATTGCCGTCTAGATTTCAATTCCATCATTCTCTTCTATTTCGCTAGCATAACATGGACCTAAATGGGGAAATATGGGATATGGTGACAAAACTTTTTCATTGTGAAATCACTAACTGGCATGGAGAATATCCAAACGAGGGTGATCTATCATGATTCCTCTCTTGGTCCTAAGGCTGAAGTTGCCAATATTACAAGGCATGCCTAGTGGATTTGGGTCTAGGACTTGGGACGAAACGAGAGATATTGTAGGACCCCTATGTGGTACGAGAAAAAGAAGCTTGTAGCTTCTTGTTTTTGTCTATGTTGAACTTTCTTTAGGTCGATATCAGGAACCCCCTCCCAAAAAAGAAAAGTATCATCACATATGAAGGCCGGTTGGGTGCACTTTTGCTGCTTATTCTCGTCCACCACCATCACTTGGGAGTGGACTGGCCGTGGCAGCTGGGATGTGGATTCACAAATGGGGAAAATTATTCAAAAAAATTCTAAAATTATGACATTTTTATCAATTTAGTCATGAATTTTTAATTTTATCAATTGAATCGTAAACCATTTCACATTTTGCTAATCGAGTTTATCTGAACAATTTTAATCGAAAATCATCGATTCCAACACTGGCCATCTTATGTAGTATGTTTAGTAGGACGATTAATACTAACGTGAATAATTTTTAATAATATTTTATTTTATTCTAATTTTTAATGTTTTTTATATTATTTTCCTTCTTTACTTTTTTCCTCTCTCTCTCTTTTTTTTTTTTTTTTTTCGTTTCTCTTCTTTTGTGTTTTTCCCTTTTTCCCTCTATTGACCATTGTTGAGTCTCGCCAATGGTTGGCGACATGAGGCTAGCCTACTCTAGCCTTGGGCAAGGGACACCAGCCCTAGGTTGGCAAGGGTAACCTTTGTCACACCCTTGCTAGGCTAGTGAGGGTGCCCCTCGCCGAAGGCCAGTGACCTCTGTTGGCCATCAACAAGGATCAACCATGGTAGACAGTGGGAAAACAGAAAAAAAAAAAAAAATGAAGAAGGAAAAGAGAAAAATAAGGAAAATAAGGAAAAAAATTAAAATAAAAAGTTGGAAAAAAAATTAAAATATTATTAAAAAAAATTTTGCATCAATACTGGTCATATTTACATAAGATGGCTGACATTTATGTCATTGATTGATATGAATTGACAAAAATTGAAGGGATTTAATACTTAAATGTAAAATTTAAAAAATTTAGAATTGAATTAATGAAGGTATGATAAGTTTATGATTTTTTTTTGACAATTTTTGTTTTTATAAATCCAATCAGCAACTTGCATGTACTCTATACTCACCCTTGCAAAAACGTTCTTTGCACATACATTTATTTATTATCTTATTTTCATGATATGCGTACATTCTCGACTGAGATCGGACAACGTACGTGACGACGAGCACGTGGGGCCCCTAGATGTTTTGGACATGAATGGAGTGAACGACAGGAATATTTCCAAGGAAAAAAAAAAGAAAAAAAAAAAGCCACCCACGAACACCATTCGCCATGCTCTCCTCGAATTGAGTGCATCAAAGGTTTTTTTTTTTTTTGGTAACCCAAGAAACCCCGAAAGCCGACAGCCGGTGGGTAGAACCTGGGGGCAACATGTGGAAACCACCACCCCATGCCATCGGGTAAGTCACCAGCGCGTCAAAGGTTTCACCTTGAAGGCTTTTAATAAAAAGGTTCCAATGACAGAGGAGGTGTGGGCCCCCCTTGCCTTGTCCTCCTTCAAAATCCGCTTAAAACCCAAATTTAAGAGTGAATCATGATACATAATTACATATCTAATTCTTTTTCTCATTTTTACTTTGTAATGGCTTAGGCGACGGTGTGTAAGGAGGAGGGATGGCGATGCATTCGTGCCTCGGATCCTCGAACGTGCGTAGGAAGAGGGCGCATCTCTTGTCCCACATTGCCTAGGGAGAGAGTTCTGAGCTAGCTTATAAGGTTTGAGTCCCTCTAACTGTACATACATGTTTTCTTGAGGTAGTATGGACTGCCTTGAGAGGAACAAAACTATGAGAAGTTAGTGTCCAAAGGGAACAATCTAAGCAACTTTTGTAATTGCAAGATAGTCAAAAGGAATATCTCAGACAAGAGCAAGCACGTTACGTTATTTGGTGTCACGGTCCGTGAATCCTCTCATACTCGTGACACTTGTGAGTGGTGCTTGGGGTTATCAAGTGAAAAGTAAGGCAGAAGGGACCAACACAACTGGTTCGTGGGAGTGGCGTTGTCAAAAGAAATATCTCAAGAGCAAGCATGTTAAGTTATTTAGTGTCATTGTCCGTGAATCCTCCCGTACTCACTATCCGTAAATCCTCTTGTACTCGTGACATTTGTGAGTGGTGCTTGGGGTTATCAAGTGAAAAGTGAGGAGGCAGAAGGGATGAACACAACTGGTCCGTGGGAGTGGCGTTAGGATGGTTGGTGCTAGGAGTTCTAGAATAGAAAAATTATATCACTTAGGAGCTCTGAAGGCAGGGCTGACAAGGTCATGGCAAGCCAAAACCAGTTGTTATGCCTAAAGAGAACTGCTGTCTCACTCGATGGACTAAACGCCCGAGTGAAACTAGGTGTGGTGGGATCTCGTACGAAGAAGTATTCATTGTATTGTTCATGGAACAGCTATAGAAGAAAGGCTGGCCCGGCGAGTTCCTCTCGCTAGGTGCCGCATGGGTCGTTCCAAGGCCAAGGAATCTCTCGACCCATGACAAGTAGTATCAAAGCAGGAATCCCTCCAGTAAGTGAGTGAGTCGAAGAATCGGGATCCTCGCTTTAGTGCGGGTCAAACAAATAAGTCCTAATAGGACCGGTCCTAATGGGCGAAGAGGAATTTGTTGGGGCCAAAAGATGCCCAAACGTAGCGGGCTTCTCAGCTCTTAGGATGACAATGGGTACCGGGATGAGTCGGTTTGTCGCTGAGCGAATAACAAGTCTGAGAAGAACTAAATCCTCACTGAATGGGGATAATGTTTCTGGATCAATCGGTGAAATACAAAGAAGAGGTCTACTGTCGTGTTTTCAACAAGAAAAGAACTTCCATTGGTTTTTTGGGGTTAAAGAAGCTGAGTAGGCAAAAATGGTGCTGCCAAAAGATGCGGTTGGCAGAAAATGCCACACTTACCAAAGAAAGCACAGGTGACCGAGAAGAGTCGAGTGGCTAAGATCAAAAGAGGTTACCGATGGAGCAAAACCTATTTTGTTGGGCGAGCGTGACCATTCGATGTGAAATCCCAAAAGTGGCACATCAATGGTTAATGGACGCAAGGAAGCGACAAAGCATATCGCAACGAGGGCATTGCGAATTGAGTGGGGGAGAATGTCATGATCCGTAAATCCTCCTGTACTCGTGACACTTGTGAGTGGTGCTTGGGGTTATCGAGTGAAGAGTGAGGAGGCAAAAGAGACGAACACAACTGGTCCGTGGGAGTGGCGTCAGGACGTTTGGTGCTAGAAGTTCTAGGATAGAAAGATTATATTACTTAGGAGCTCTAAAAGTGAGGTTAGCCTCCCGTGCACAAATTGGTCAGGAGCTGATGACACTCTCCTGACGAGGCAATGGTAGACCGAAACCAGTTGTTGTGCCTAAAGAGAACTGCTGTCTCACTCAATGGACTAGACGTCCGAGCAAAGCTATTGTAACATCTCGATTTTCTACTTCTATTTTCAATAAATTGAGATGGGCATTTCGTTGGCACGCAGATAGTTCATTTTCTTGAGTCGGCCACTCATGTAAAAACTAGTTTATTAGGTGAAGCCGTTAAGAGATTCTAATGTATTAGACTCGAGAATTTGACTAGGAAGAGACCTTTTGACCGAATTAATTTGCAATGGTCATTATGGCACAATTAAAAATCGACTAGAGATCAGAGATATGTCGATTCGACAAAGGTATGTGATCAAATGTGGGTGATTCCACCAAATCGCACAATTTTTGTCGATCGGCACTAGACCAACTTTTCTATAGATTTAGGTATCCTATGTCCGTATTTGAAACCTTGAGATTACCTCGACTATCGAGAATTGCCCCAATGTGTCAAAGATATATGCTGTGGCTTGATCAACCACAAGTCAAATGCATGAAATTTTCTAAAAGCTACCCAGTAAATTAGGACACGCTAATATCGTGCCAGAGTGAAATTAATTGTGAATTGAGATCGAATTTAGAAATTGAAAGTCCGACTATGTCACAAATCATTTTAGAATCACTAACTCATTTTCGGAAGATTTTTCGTGCAAACCGAATTTTTTAGCAAAATAATCAAAGTATGGTTAATTTGGATCGGAAAATTGGTAGGGCCCATTTTAGTGGTATTTTTTAGATCAAGATGGCTCTATAGTCAAGTAAATATGTGAATTGAAGTGTGATGACATTGGATTAATTTTATGAACTTCAATTATAATCAATTAGAAGGGAATTGAATGGAATTAAAGAAATTAATGTACAAGATTTCATGCCTCGGTGGAAAATGAAATTTGCACCCATTGGAAAATGTTGTGGAGGGTTGAGTTAGTGGAAGATGACATCAAGTGATGTCATGGTGGTTGGGCCAAATTGAATGAGATCTTGACAAGTGGAGATTAGCTCTTGGAAATGTGGGCTATCAACATCATCTTCAAGCTTGAGAAGAGAGAGATAGAGGGGAGGGAGAGCTTCGACCGGTTCAACCAACCCAACGCCCCCCTCCGCCCATTCGGTTGTCCAAACGTCGCCAGAGCCGTTCATCGCCACCGTCGCCACTCGTCCACGCATGCCTCTGTTGGAGAAATCCTCTTGAAGTATTTTGAAGCTGACAAAACGTTTCCATCAGTCTAGTCTGAAGGTTTGCATACTCTGCTATTTAAAGTCTGAAAGCCTCCGGACAGCCAGACTCAAGACTCAAAGTCTATCCTCATTGACAGTCTATAATCCGTTGAAAAAAGGTTATCCAGAACTGGATGTTTCGTTAAGGGCTTAACCTTATCAACTGGAGAAGATCTCATGGCTGGAATAGACACAACAGAATCCTTTGATTGATCGAGAATGACTCGAAGATTGCCTAAATATTCTTGGAAGGCTCTACTTATGGAAATCGAGATTCTGATTGTATGGGCGAACGGGATTGATGGACTATCGACACGTTCCTTTAATAGCCCGAATGATCTTCCTAATTGATTCCGTCCAACGGGTAGATTGGAGGAATTCCTTTAGTAAGTGCCAACGGGTATGATGGCATAGAGGATTATATAAGGAAGATGTTCTAAGTTGTTGAGGTGTGCGCGATAGAAGAATTCCAAAGTCTGAAGTTCCTTGTTGTTTAGACAATTCCCTTGAGCGAATACTTGTATATAAAAGAGAATCTATATTTGTGAGAAACCTTGAGGAGGTGTGATAGAACATCTACACTGTAGAATCAAGGAAAAGCAGTGCTGTAACTTCTCTTTTGTTCATAGTGAAATCCAATCGGTGGGCTGTCAGTGCGGAAGAGTGGACGTAGGCTTGGATTAAGCCGAACCACTATAAACCCTGTGTTCAATCTTCTCTTCCTTACTCTCTTTACTTTGATCGTAATTCATTTTGTGAACTCCTTTCTATCGACTGCCTAAAATCGCTTACATATCTCGATAAATTGTTTATGCACCCATTCACCCCCCTTTAGGTGCTTATACTAGCTATCTCAATTGGTATCAGAGCTCGTGTACTCACTTTGTTTGAAGTGTTTTACTTCAGAGTAAAAGATCCATGGCTAGTATGTTGGCTCCAGGGCTGGTAGAAGGGCAAAGCAACACCAGACCGCCTTACTTTGATGGAAATGACTACAACATATGGAAGAACAAAATGAATGCGTTCTTAAGATCAAAGGATCCTCTGGAATGGGACGTTGTAGAAAAAGGAATCATTCCTAAAGCTGCATCTGTCTCAGAAAGAGGAAAGGACACTGTTGAGTCCAGCGAAATGAGTCAGGAAAAGATAATCAAGAGACAAGCTCTTGATGCAAAAGCAATTTACTCTTTATATTGTGCTTTATCACCTACTGAATATAACAGAATATCTTCTTGTGATACAACTAAAGAAGTCTGGGATAGATTACACATCACTTATGAAGGAACCGATCGAGTGAAAGAAACTAGAATCAACATTCTTCTCGGTCAATACGAAGCCTTCATAATGAAACCAAGAGAATCTATAACTGACATGTTTAGCCGTTTTACAGAAATCGTGAATGCTCTTGAAAATCAAGGTCAACCAATTTCTGATCCCATGAAAGTGAACAAGCTACTGCGTGGACTCTCCAAGGATTTGAATCATATAAAGACCTCAATCCGAGAGACCCAAAGAATCATGCCACTGTCTGTCGATGAGTTGGTTGTGACTCTTCAGTCTTATGAAGTGTAACGAATCAATGAAGACGAAGATCTTAAAGGTAAGAAATCAATTGCATTAAAATCTAATGATGATTATGATGTAACAGATTCTGAAGATGACATGGATGATGAAGAACTTGCTCTCATGATAAGAAGATTCAGAAAGCTGAATAGAAAAGGAAGAAGATTCAATTCAAGGAAACAAAGTTTTCAAAAGCAACAAACCAAGTCTGCTGAAGATGATGAATCAAACAAAGATGTAGTCTGTTTTGAATGCAAGAAAAAGGGACACATCAGACCCAACTGTCCTCTTCTGAAAAAGAAGAAAGGAAAAACTGAAAGGTATCGAAAGGCTCTCAAAGCTGAAACCTGGAGTGATACGGAGTGTGAAGATAGTGATGATGATTATGCCAACATATGTCTAATGGCACAATCAGACTCAGAATCAAACTCCGAGACCGATTCAGATTCAGAAAGTGAATTCGAGGTAAGTAATTTCAAAATCCCTATTAAAGTTTCAAAATACATTAATGAATTATGTTTTAGTCTTAAGACTTCTCTTAAAAGAATTTCGGAACTCAAAAAGGGAAATTCTGCTTTAAAACAACAAGAGAATGTTTTGGAAGAAAAACTATAATGCTTAGACTAGAATGTTTCATCTCTCAGAGAAAGTAAAGATAATCTTTTACAAGAAATTTCATTTTTGAAAAATGATATCTCAAATATTTCCAAAAGATTTTCTCTAGGATCTGAAATACTAGAGAAAATACTTTCTGTTCAAAGACCTTATTTCAATAAATCTGATTTGGGAATGTCTGCTGAAACTATTCCTTTAATCGATTTTCCTAAAGTAAAAGAAAGAATTAAGCAAAGACCCACAAGAAATGCTTACAAAAATCATTTTGAAAGAAACTTTGTAAAACCAGTAGGTCGCAATGCTCTTAGATGTTCAAAATGCAATAATGCAGATCATTTTGAGAAAGAATGTCCTATGGTTTGGAGACATGTCAATAAATTTTGGGCAAAAACCGTATATCAGACTAACTCAAAAGGACCCAAGAAAATATGGGTACCAAAGAAAGCTTGAGTTTCTTTTTAAATGCAGCTCACTATCAAGAAGAAGGTGAAATGGTATCTAGATAGTGGATGCTCGAGACACATGACAGGAGACTCAAATTGCTTCATAAAGATTGTTCAAGTGAATGGTGGAAAAGTATCATTTGGAGGAAACAACAAAGGAAAAATAGTAGGATTTGGAACTGTAAAGATTGGGAACCTCACAATAAACAATGTTTCTTTAGTTGAAGGGCTCAATTACAATCTGCTCAGTATCAGTCAACTTTGTGATGCCGGTTTTAAAATCAACTTTCAAGATGGTATTTGCTCATGAACCAGTAAAGACTCTACTCAGTCTTTCATGGGTCGAAGACATGGAATCGAAGACATGGAAATATCTACCTCTTAGACGTGAAACCAGATGAATCGCAATGCTTAATCTTAATCCAAGACGAAGCGAACTTATAGCACAAAAAGCTTGGGCATATCAACATGAAGCAGATAGCTAAAATCTCAGCAAAGAAGCTTGTTCGTGGTCTACCCAATTTATCATACCAAAAGTCTAATCTATGTACACCATGTATATTGGGAAAACAGGTAAGAAATTCTTTTAAGCCAATAAATCAAGTTTCCACTAACCGTGTACTGCAGCTCTTGCATATGGGTCTCTTCGGACCAACAAGAACGCAGAGCATTGGAGGTAAGAAATATTGCCTAGTAATTGTGGATGACTACTCATGATTTACTTGGGTATATTTCTTGGCAAGTAAGTCTGAAACTTTCTCTTACTTTGAAAAATTTGCTAAGAAGGTTCAAAATGAAAAGGAGCATGTTATTTCAAGTATAAAAACATACCATGGAGGTAAATTTGAAAATCAAGATTTTGCTAAATTTTGTGACGAATTTGGTTTACAGCATTTGTTCTCTTCTCCATATACTCTAGAGCAAAATGGAGTTGTGGAAAGGAAGAATAGATCTCTTCAAGAAATGGCCAGAACTCTCTTAATTGAAAGCAATATTTCTTTACGGTTTTGGGCTGAAGTAGTTTCAACATCATGTTATATTATCAATAGAGTTTTTCTAAGACCTATTCTAGAAAAAAAAAAAAAAAAAAAACCCTATAAATTATTCAAAGAAAAGAAGCCCATTGTTTCATATTTTCATGTATTTGGATGCAAATGTTTCATATTGAAAAATGCAAATGATCGAGTTGGTAAGTTTGAAGAAAAGTCAGATAAAGGCATCTTCCTTGGATATTCAACCACAAGCAAAGCGTACAAAGTCTACAACAAGAAGACTCAGACTGTGGAAGAATCAATGAATGTCAAATTCCAAGATTCTACACAAAATGAATCCATTTAGACTCATCTCGAAGAGACTGAACCTGTTCCAGACTCTACAAAGTCTAAATCTCAAGAAGCAGCTCAAACTTTGAAGGACCAGCAACAAGTGACTATTGAAGATTCTAGTGAAGGAAGTGACCATCAATCTGATAAATTAACCAGCAACTGGAAACATAAGTCCAGTCATCCCAAAGATCTTATTATTGGCGACATCAATGAAGGAATCCGCACAAGATCCAAAAGGCGAGAAGAGTCTAGTGTTGTGGCTCTTATTTCTGAAATAGAACCTAGGAGCATAGAAGAAGCTTCATCCGATGAAAGCTGGATTGAAGCTATGCAAGAAGAATTGAGACAATTCAGAGTTAATGATGTCTGGGAGCTGACTCATAAACCAAAAGGTAAATCAATTGTTGGAGCTACATGGGTTTTTAGGAACAAGATGGATGAGAAAGGAAAAGTCATAAGAAACAAGGCTAGACTCGTGGCCAAGGGATACACATAAGAAGAAGGGATCGACTATGATGAGACTTATGCACCGATAGCAAGGTTAGAAGCAATTCGTTTATTACTTGCATTTACTTATCATAAAAATTTCAGGTTATTTCAAATGGACATCAAAAGTGCTTTCTTAAATGGTTTTAGCCGTGAGAAAGTCTATGTGAAACAACCACCAGGGTTTAAAGACCCAAAGAAACCAGACTCAGTATTCAAACTCAAAAAGGCCTTGTATGGCTTAAAGCAAGCACCTCGAGCTTGGTACGACAGATTAAGTAAGTTTTTAATTCGAAATGGATTTGTTAAAGGTAAAGTAGACACTACCATTTTTTATTAAAAGAGAAAGCAAAAGCTTTTTACTTGTTCAAATATATGTGGATGATATTATTTTTGGATCTTCTAATGAAAGTTTGTGCAAGAAATTCTCTAAGACTATGCAGGATGAATTTGAAATGAGCATGATGGGTGAGTTAACCTTCTTTCTCGGGCTCCAAGTGAAACAATTGGAGGAAGGAACTTTCATTCATCAAGAAAAGTATGCAAATGATCTTGTCAAAAAATTTGGACTAAACAATTGCAAAAAGGCTGACATACCAATGTCAAGTTCCTTGAAGATAGACAAAGATGAAGGAGGAAAGAAAGTCGACCAAAAGCTATACAGGAGTATCATTGGATCACTTCTTTATCTTACTATCTCTAGACCTGACATTCTGTTTAGTGTTTGCATTTGTGCCAGATTTCAATCAGACCCAAAAGAATCTCATTTAAATGTTGCAAAGCGTATTATCAAGTATATTTCATCAACTTCAAGCTTTGGTCTCTGGTATCCAAAAATGGGAGACTTTACTCTTCTTGGATATTCAGACGCAGACCTTGCTGTATGCAGAGTCGATAGAAAGAGCACCTCGAGTACTTGTCAACTACTTGGAGGCAGGACAGTGTCTTGGTTTTCAAGAAAGCAAAGTACAGTAGCTCTCTCTACAGCAGAAGCAGAGTATATAGCTCTCGGGAGTTGTTGTTCACAAATTTTGTGGATAAAACAACAGCTAAGAGACTTTGAAATTGAAGACTCATGCACAAAGATTAATTGCGACAACACCAACGCTATCAATCTCACCAAAAATTCAATTCTCCACTCAAGAGCAAAGCACATAGAGATTCGACATCACTTTATTAGAGACCATGTTCAAAATGGAGATGTTTCAATTCAATTTGTTGACTCAAAGAATCAACTGGCTGATATATTCACAAAGCCTTTGGAGAAAAATCAATTTGAATCTATCCGTTCCAGACTCAACATTTTGAGGTATGAGGAAATCAAAGTCTAAAGACTTTCAAACTCAGACATACAAGACTTTAAGATAGTCTTGGTACAACCGTTAGACTGTAAGTTAGTCTCTCTTTCTCTCTCTCGAATCTTATCTTGAAGAGGTACGATCGTCAAACTGTGTTAAATTGTTGCTATATCTAATCGACGAAATTACTGCATCGTTTCATTTTCAAAAAGGAAGTTATTTTTTGAAATGACTATTTTCTCGGAAAAATACTGTTATTTTGAAAAGGCATCTTTTTATTTTCCTTTGTGACGTTTCGTTTATCTCTCCTTTTTTACCGATCGTGTACTGTTGATTGCTCTTCACTTTACTCTCAAAAACCCTAGAAAGCATCGATCCTCCATTCATGTTTTCTTCCCTTGTTTAATCTTCGAAAAAGTTGTCATCTTTCTTGGGAAAGTCAAGCAAGGAATCTTCCAAAAACTAAGAAAGATGTCGTCTTCAAGAAAGTTTTTGAGAATCGCAAGCAGGGGACCACGGCGAATGAGTGAGGGGCCTACACACTTCGATCTCACTGAAGAAGATGTGGCTCCAAAACAGCAATCGAGCCAACAACATTCTCAGCAGCGTCACTCTCCTCCATATAGCCCTCAAGGCATTGATCATCAACAAGAGGAAGAAATCATCGAGGATGCAGACCCTGTAAGAGTTCAAAAGCCCGCTTCTATTTATAAGCTGTATCGTGCCTTAAAAGTAACGCGTACTCCCTTGAAATATGTCGATGATTTTATTAAAGAGAAAGGGTATGGAAATGAATACATCTTTCTGCGAAGAATGGAAAGTTTGGGAATTGCTCGTAAAGGGTTGGCTGAGGAAACTCTTGCGAATATCCCGAGTGATCCTCGTGATTGGGGACCGAATCCTGTAGATGGGAATGATGATGACAAATTGTACAGTCAATTTCAACCAAGAATGGGTATTGCGGTTGAAAGTCGAGGAAAAAGAGGAGATTTGTTCAGATCGAAGGAACAAAAGGATTTGTACTCTAAATTGCTGAAGTGTGGGGTAATAAACCCTAGGAGTGTGGATTTTGATTTTCTGGATGCTGTAAATGTGAACTTGAGGGAAAAGTTCGGTTATCTTCAACTTGAAAAGTTCTGCTCCGACACTACATAGGCCTATGCTGAACTAACCGCATATTTCTATTCAAATCTTAGCTTTTTAGATGCGAATAGATTTTCCTTCAGTGTCAAAGATCAAGACTATGTTGTGGATATGGATATGCTGGCAGATGTGTTGGGAGTCGAGAGGGGAAGATATCAACCGATCAAAGTTTCCATTGCTGGTGCTACATTGGAACTTGTCAAGGACAGGAGAACAGAGGAAAAGATTTCCTACTTAAGGATGAGTGCATTCAACATTTTGCTTCACAAGATTATGATCAATTGCCTTTGACCAAAATCAACTTCCAAAACTGATGTATCAAGTTCAGAGGCAAAGCTGATGTATGTCATTCTCACTGAGAAAATGTTTTCTCTTCCTCACACTTTTATGTTCCACATGTATAGAGCCATGATGAAGGACAGATGCCGACTTCCTTACCCAAGTCTTGTGACGAAGTTATTCAGACATCTGAATATTCAGCCTCCGCAAATCTTTTGTGTTCGATCGTGCGATCATATGGTGGTAGGACTGAAAATGGTGACCAAGATGCGTCTGAAGGAATTAAACAAGGCGTTGGAGAAATTCAAGGAGAAGACTCCACTCAAAGCTCATCAACCCTCTTCTTCATCAAAGTGGAAAGGAAATGAGCCTTTGGTTGCTTCAAAACCGAAAAGAAGAGCTCTTATTATTGAGGATAAAGATGATGATGAAAATCTCACCATCTCCTCAATGGCTTTGAAGAACTTAAGCCGTCCTGTTCCAAGGAAAGAATCGGAACAAATGGCGGAAGAAACAGAGATGAAAGAAGCAAAGGAGAAGGAAGAAGAAGAAAGAGAAGCTGAGAAAGAAAGAGTTGAGACAGAAGAAGAAGAAAGAGGAGAAGAATGAGAACCTAACGAACACTCTTCTCCACCTGTAGGCATGGAAACATGGGGAGATCAAGAGAAAAGAGGGAAGTCCTCATATCCTGACGCAAGTGAAGGAGTCAGTCGCTCACCTGCAAACCCAGAGGACATTTATGCATCTCAATTTCCAGAAGAAGGTCATGAAATTTCATCGCCAAACCTGCGAGATTATGCTGATCTACCATCGTCTGCATTTACTCCATCAGATCGAGCTGAAGCAAGTACTCAGACTGATAATGCAGCAGATTTTTGCAGAATCATTGATATTCTCTTGGAGATGCGATGTCAAATTTATGCCTTGGGATGCGAGGTTCAAAATTTGCAAACTGCGGGTCAAGTTTCTTCATATTCATTGAATGATAAAATCCAAGCCCTCACTGTTCAGACTCAAGCCAATGCCAAGGGTGAGGAGATTGCACAGCTGAAAGAAGACTTGAAAAGGCTGGAAGGCATCGTTCAGTCTATAGGAGATTTCCAGCTTGTCTGCGTTCCCAAGCAATCTTGACTTTATTCCATTTTCATCTCAACCTTTTTAATGCTGACAAAAAGGGGGAGAGATGCAAGATTTGAACAATTGAACTTTTAATCGTGTGGTTTGTTGGACTGCTTGTTGGATTTTGTGTATTGTTTTGATTTGTTTGACTTTGTTTTTGTGTATGGATGAGAACTGAACTAGACTTGGACTTGACTACTTTTATTAACTATCATTGGTATCTTATGGATGGCTTTATCACTTATTAGACTAACCTATTTTCTGTGGTTGCAAATTCTAGTGTTATTCATTTAGCCATTTATCTCTATAAGATATGCATATGTGTTTGAGAAATGTTTTGCAGGTCAAAGTTGTCCAAATCTATAGGAAAGTTTTCTCACCATCAAAAAGGGGGAGATTGTTGGAGAAATCCTCTTGAAGTATTTTGAAGCTGACAAAACGTTTCCATCAGTCTAGTCTGAAGGTTTGCAAACTCTGCTATTTAAAGTTTGAAGACCTCCGGACAGCCAGACTCAAGACTCAAAGTCTATCCTCATTGACAGTCTCTAATCCGTTGAAGAAAGGTTATCCAAAACTGGATGTTTCGTTAAGGGCTTAACCTTATCAACTGGAGAAGATCTCGTGGCTGGAATAGACACAACAGAATCCTTTGATTGATCGAGAATGACTCGAAGATTAAGGAATCGATGATTGCCTAAATATTCTTGGAAGGCTCTACTTATGGAAACCGAGATCCTGATTGTATGGGCGAACATGATTGATGAGCTATCAACACATTCCTTTAATAGCCCGAATGATCTTCCTAATTCATTCTGTCCAACGGGTAGATTGGAGGAATTCCTTTGGTAAGTGCCAACCGGTATAATGGCATAAATGAGTATATAAGGAAGATGTTCTAAGTTGTTGAGGTGTGCGCAATAGAAGAATTCCAAAATCTGAAGCTCCTTGTTGTTTAGACAATTCCTTTGAGCGAATACTTGTATACAAAAGAGAGTCTATATTTGTGAGAAATCTTGAGGAGGTGTGATAGAACATCTACATTGTAGAATCAAGGAAAAGCAGTGCTGTAACTTCTCTTTTGTTCATAGTGAAATCCAGCCGGTGGGCTGTCAGTGCGGAAGAATGGACATAGGCTTGGATTAAGCCGAACCATTATAAACCCTGTGTTCAATCTTCTCTTCCTTACTCTCTTTACTTTGATCGTAATTCATTTTGTGAACTCCTTTCTATCGGCTGCCTAGAATCGCTTTCGTATCTCAATAAATTGTTTATACACCCATTCACCCCCCTCTAGGTGCTTATACTAGCTATCTCAGCCTCACCTACTTGCCTCTTCGTCGCTTCTCCCTTCGTCCACCACCCAACGTTATCGTCCGACCATCCAGCCGCTCGTTCGTCGTCGCCAAGGCTACCGAAGGCCCCGCCTAGCCGCCATGAGCCACCGCCCCGAGCGACCGTCATCTCTTCCCCGCCGTTCCTTCGCCCAATCGAGCCTGGATCTGCCTCTTCTTAGCCCTAAGCAGCAGCTCGCCTAGTGGGTATTACAACCCAGTCTTGGCCCGTTTTGACCAGCTTCCCGACCCCAGATGCTCAGCCCGCCTTGAGAAAAGTCAATCCCCTCAACGTCCTCGTCGTTTTGGTTTGATCAGTTTGTTAATCCAGTGAGTTTAACTCATTAAATCTTGATCGGAGGGTTAATAATGCCCTAAGTGTGCTTAGTCTAAGTTAAATAAGCTTAGGTGGTTAGTTTAGTTTATTTAATTGTGAATTAGATTAAGAGGTTTGTTTAATTTAAAGTATGTTTAGTTAAAGTTAAATTCATGTTTATATTAGTATAATGGTGATCTCGATATAAATTAATTACTTTTGGATTAAATAAATATTTCGAAATTGTTTAATAATTTAATAATACTTTATTATTCGAAATTATTAAAATATTATTATTTAATTAATTTTCGGAATAAGTTTAATTATTTATTAAATTCGAAAATTTTGTCGCGACCTTAAATTCTTAGAATTTTGCGTTGATCGCTATTATGTATTCAAAATTTGAATTTGATGATTGGATAATGCAAATTGAGTTTTGATTGTGAAAAATATGGATTTTATTTAAAAAATCCCAAGTGTCAGGTTTAACATTGAAAATGGATTTTAAGTATTATATCAAGTAGTGGGGTTTGAAAAAGAATGGTATTAGTTTTTTTGGTTCGAATTTGATTTTATACCCACACACACAACTACTTTATCAAATGTTTTAATATGAAGAAAAATGCCCGGGATCACTATTTTAAGTGAAAACATTGAGTGAAATGTAAAGTGTCATGAGGCTGAGTATGAATTAGTTGTGTGATAATTAAGAGGAATTTGTCCTAGACTGTTGAGCCGGACTTGCCCCTATATGGGATACCCACGTAGTGGTTGCAGGTCGCAATCAATTCTAGACCCATGCTTCTTCGGGAACGCTGTCGAGGTACTGACGAAGCCGTGCTCCAAGGTGGGGAGACGATGTCTAGCTATATGGCAATAGATAGCCAAACTGCAAGTAGGCTATGCCTTTATGTGGCAATGAATAATCAATTGGATCGCATGCTGAGTGTTATTGACGAGTTGGATTATGGGACAGAATCTTGTGGCATGGTATGTGACATGTCATAATGATTTGGTCTTATAATCTGGACTCCTGTGATCATTTGAAATGATATTGTTGGCGTTCTTGTTATTTAAGTTCTTATTACTACCTGTGATTAAGTGATTTGAATTGTGCTAACTTACAGGAAGGAACTGAGGCGATGTAAGTCCTCTGTGTGGTATGGTTATGCGACCTTTGGGCGTATTTTCTTTCTAATTAGGGGTTAGGAGGTTGAACTTGCTGAGACAATGTCTCATCCCATTGTGGGCCAAAATTTCAATATCGTAGATGGTGGAACCCTCGGAGGTTGATCAATCAGAAGTGGGATCGAAGAACGAGTCCGACTAGTGGTCATAGGACTGATCCCTTTTATAGACTTCCCATTTTTGGTATATGTGTAAACTCTAGTGTGGTTACCTTTGAAAGTATGTTTGTTTATGAATGAGTTAGTTTCCTACTTTTCTATCTTGTGAGTTTTTTTTTTTTTTTTTTTTGTCAGAGGTTTTATAATACGTTCCGTTTGCGTAGTAATGAATGAATGGGGTCGGCAACACTACCTGAGAATGTCACATTTGCATGACCATGGCGGGATATTGGCGCGCTCGAGGTTCGGGTCGTGACAACTGTGCGTGGTGGGATCTCGTACGAATAAATATTTACCGTATTATTCGTGGAACAACTATAGAAAAAAGGCTAGCCGGTTTCAAAGGGAACCGGTTCTCGACCCTATTTTCTGAGTGGGCCGGTCCGGGAACTGGATATACCTAGTCTGGTTGCACACCCCTAATTAGAGGTGAGAGTTATTTGCAATAATTCAATTAAGAGTATAAGTAGAATCTAGGTAGATCTTGGAACTTGTAACTAGGTAAATTTCAGGTTTCTAGATATGCATGGTAGGTTTCAATAGGGAAATTCTAAATTTTAGGTGGAATCTAGATGGAACCTGGAACTACTCATCTTTATATGTGCCTCCCTTGCCTTTTATTTTCTCCAATGAATTACCTGAGCCCCGATTCAATCATCGACAGAAGGCCTCACGTTCTTTCAAAAGGTACTCGAAAACTCATAACCAATCCCGATGTGTTTTAACTTTGCCATGTCTTTGCTGACTTTCGATATTTTCTGAAAAAGGAAAATCTGCACGATGGCACTCGTTAATATAATGTTTTATGTTTCGATAACAAAGAGGGCAAATTAGAGAAAATATTGGAAAGAATTTTCATAAATTTAAGGGTCTGTTTGTTTCGTGGAAAATATTTTCCTAGAAGTCATTTTCCAGAAAAATGACAATATTTTCTGATATTTGGTTGAAATCTGAAAATGTTTTGGAAAATATTTTCTAGTGTTCAGTAAAGAAAATATTTCCCATTCCCAGATTGGCGAGCATGAGCATCAAGCTCGAAGCTCGCTAAATCAACAAGCACGAGTTTAAGATCGATGAGCTTGAGGTTCACCTTGTTCAACGACTAGCCAAGAAAGAAGAAGTTGGGAAACAAACAAAAGAAGAAAAAGGAAATTAAAAAAAATTCAAATTAAAAAATAATTCGAATAAAAAAAATAAAAGAAGAAGAAAAAAGGGGAGGAAGAAGTGAGGATTTGTAGAACTGTGAGATAAGAGAGATCAAGTGAGAAAAATATTTTCCACTTTTCAAAAGTGGAAAACATTTTTCCCTACTTTAGAAGACTTTTTTTTTCCTTTGATGGAAAACATTTTCTCCAATGGATTCATTTTCCGTGAAACAAACGCTAGGAAATCCATAAAATGTTTTTCTGGAAATTATTTTCCACGAATTGAACGAACCTAGACATGACTTCGGTCACAAAAAGTAAAAGAGAAAGGGGACTGCATGCACGAGTCAGGCCCAAACCTGAGTCTGAAGTGGGCTTCACGTCGAAACACAAAAGCCCACGATGATTCCTCCAAGCTTAAAAAGCAACCATCCTTTCCAATTCAATTCCCCTGCCTAAACAAAAATATAAAACCTCTCCCTCTCCGTTTGCGCTTGGTGCTGGGGCGTTTGATGCCATGGAGAGAGGTCTGATCTCGGTGGACCGGTGGGCGGAAGGGAGCCAGGCGTACTTCCTCACCCACCTCCATGCCAACCATGCCTCATCCTTTCCAATTCAATTCCCCCGCCTAAACGAAATTAGTTTTCGACTTTTTGAAGTTTGGATGACTAAAAACTTATTAATATACTAAAAAACATTTTTTTTATGGACTGAAAACAACAAACTTAGATTTCTAGTAAGAAGAAAATCAGTTTCCCTAAATTACTAATCAAATGAAAAATTAACTATTTTCATTGAAATTGATTTGCATGGAAAATATATTATTTTATCATAAATTTCTTAGTGAGGTGCATTTCTTTAATGGAAAATGAATGATTTGAATTTTTTTTATAAAATTATCACTTGAAATTCCTTATGAAGATGAATGAACGAAGAATATTTTCATCATTTACAAAAAAAAAAAAAAAAATTAGGCATAAATTGTTGTTGATGATGAAAACAATTTCAATTGACTAATTATTTCTAATGATATAAGTGATTATTTTTAAGAAAAAATAATTTTAAAATAATTTATTTTTTAGAAATAAATGGAGCCTCAATTAATTGAGAGGATTACAATTTTTTTGTCCAATTTACCAGGAAACTATTGCATCTGAACCACACTTTTAACGTTTCTGCATGTTAGATTTTTAAAAGCTATAAAAAAAATTGAATTATACGATTATTCAAAAGGAATGATATTAAACCATTGCATGCTGGTGCAGGGGATCAACGGTGGTCGTCGGCCTAATTTTGTCTCCTAAAGTAATCGATTGGTGTGCTGAGAAGTAAGGGTGAGTAACGTTTGAAAAAGTGGACTTGGCCCAATATGAATTCACATGTCCCCGTGTACAGAAATGACTTTGTCGGCACACGGTTTCACGGTGACCCGTCCGATTTTTTGAGGGAAGATAGATGTTGACTGTGCTGTTGCTCGAACAGGCCTTGTCAATTTTATTTTTTTTGGGAATAAATATATTTAAAAACCTAAAATTTATCATAAAAGTATAATAGAGTAAAAAAAAAAAAGTTGTACAAAAATGAAATTAAATCTTAAAACTTGTCACAAAAATACAATGCATCATAAAACTTTCAAATAATGCAATTAATAGCCAATTAATAAATTTTAGGAATTGAATGTTTTTTTTTTTTAAGTTTTAGAACTCAATTTCATTTTCATGACAAATTTTAAGACTTAATTATACTTTTGGAAAGTTTTAAAACTTAATTATAATATTATAACAAGTTTGAGGAATTTGAATACACTTATGTCTTTTTTTATTTTTTTTTTGGTTGGTTGTCATTTGCCTTATTCCAATGTTGCATATAAATGAGTCAATTTGGATTAGACTATTTTTCAACCCAACCTAAAAACCTAACATGACTCGATGAGTTGTGTTATAGAATTCCACATCAAAAAATCGGTACAATGTGAAGTAGTTATAGACTAATTGACTCATAATTTATTAATGAAGTGTGTTTAACTAAATATGTTGATAGACTTGGACTTGAGCTTTTTATTGACGATCTCCCCTAGTAAAGGTATCATGTTTTTGCTATGTATTCCCAACAAATGGTATTAGAGCAAGTGGTAAATTGGTTGGCCCCTAATCTATTACGATGTTTAATGAATCTCTCAAAAAAAAAATAATAATGACCAATGCAATTTCCAGGTGGTGTGCGTTGTGGAATAACAACGTGGGCTTGATGGCAAATTTCATGGTAAGATCTAGAAAAAAAAGACTACAGATGAAGTTGGGCACTAATGGATATTCAAGTTGAGATATAGAATGATACCAAAATCAATGGAGAGCCGACCTAACACCAACCTCACACGTGAGAGGGACATCGTTGATATAAACGTGTGAGTTGTGTTAGATAACTTGCCCATCAATGAATTGGTCTGCTAGAGAAATTAATATATCTTAATTAGTTTATAACTCATTGACTCCAATTTCAAGTGAAAGCAAGTTCAACTAAATATATTGATGGGCTCCGACTTGGGCTTCCTCTTAGTGATCTCCTTGTGAAGATATCGGATTTCTACTATGTTCTCCCAACAACCCACTCATTTGATGGCCCTAGGTGATAGTTATGATGACTTTTATATAGATGAATAGATTTAGATAAATGGCATTAGAAAGGTGCCTTCAATTTGAGATTATCTAACAAATATGTGTAACATCCATAAATTCCTACATCAATTATTCATATGTAGGAAATGAATACAATAAATTTCATATTTAGAAATTCCAATTGGATTATTGCCTTTATAGTGTGCAAAAAATTCAGAATGTATTTTCGTATTTATGACATTTGGAATGTGATTCTATTAGGATGAAGTCATTGAGCATTTGTATATAGATTGATTTTATGGAGTGATGGTGAATCACCTATTGCAATAGTGATTATTATTGTGGACTATTATACTTTGAGTATACATATCAGAGGATCTTCATGTTAGAAATTTATTGAGTTGAGATTCTCCTAGCATATGTTCCCTTTCACCAATAATTTTAGTCAATTCAAAATATTTTTTGGATTTATCGGCATTTAGAATGGACACTAATTTCCTTGGTCATTTATTGAAATAAAAAAATATATATATTGGTAACTTATAGAATATCTTCACCAAGCAACACAAATGTGGCCATATAGTGTTTTTACTTGACCACATCTCCTTCGATAGAGAGGGAGGGAGGGAGGGGACATCATAGGCCAAGCACAATGCATGAATGAGAATGCATTATTTCAGTTGTAATCATTTCAAGTATTAATGAGAGATAGAAATTACCTTGACTTGTGTTTCTCGTGAGTTAAAAACAATACATTTTAGTTAACTAAGTTTAAAAATAGTGATGATATTTGGGTTTAAAAACTCTTGTTGGAGAATGAGAGAGAAGTATACAAATCAAAAGGTTGCAAGTGGCATAAAATTTGAGTAGCTAAATGAATATAACAACTAGAGAGAGCATATGATCTCCTGAGGAGATGCGTGAATAAGAATAATTATTTGATATATAATCATTGAAGCAAAAGGGTGAGGTCATGCATGATGTAAATTTATATGCTAAACTTATGGTTAAAAATGAGGAAGATGTGATCAAGTAAAAACACTATATATGGCCACATTTAGGTTGCTTGATGAAGGAATTTCATAAGTCATCAATATATTTTGTATTTCAGTAAATGACCAAGAAAACTAGTGTCCATTCTAAATACCAGTAAATCCAAAAAAATATTTTGAACTCACTAAAATTAGCGGTTTGAGGTAATGAACGTTAGAAGGATCTTGACTTAGTAAATTTCTAACATGAAAATCTTTCAATATGCATACTCGAAGTGTAATAGTCCCTAATAACAATCACGTGATTCACCATCACTCCAAAAAATGAACTTATGTGCAAATGCTCAATAATTACATCCTAATGGAATCACATTCCGAAAGTTACAGGTGCGGAAATACATTCTAGATCTTTCACACACTATAAAGTCAATAATCCAATTGGAATTTCTACTTCTAACATTTATCATCTTCATTTCCTACATATAAATAACTGATGTAGGAATTTTTGGATGTCACACGTTGCAAGCCCCTTATTGAGAAGATGACTAATAAAGCCATTGCCATTAGAGTTGGATTGTATCAAGTCTGCTCCTTTTAGCTTGGTTAACTATTGGCACAGCATTTTTATTCTTCGGAAAAGGTTATTGGAATGGGGGAGTAGAAATAATGTTGGTTTTTCTAGCAAAAGAGATGCGAAGGCTTATGGAACTAAGGGTGAGTTGGCCCGCGATTGGCTAACTGAAAAATAGAGGAGGTTTAGGCAATCGAAGACCTGATGAATGGAATAAAGGCTACTGTTTTGCATTCTTTGTGGCATCTCCTGTTGCAGTCCCGAGTTTAGACTTATCTTTTGAAAGGATTGTAGAGCGTGCGTTGCAAAAGAAATGGTGGCGTTGAGGGATTGGATTGGTAATGGTCGCAAAGCTTTATTATGGCCGGATCACTGGCATCCTTTTGAAATTCTCACATGGAGAATTTCTAAGGAAGGGCGATTTATGATTCCTCTCCTCGTTCTAAGGCTGAAGTTGCCAATATCACAGGATTCTTAGTGGATTTGGCCTTCGGCCAGGTTATTCTTGTATTTATTCAAGCCTCTTTATAGACTCATGCTTTCTAACACGAATTGATAAAATTTATTATTGTATTAGACTACTGCGTAGGAATTACGAGCATTCCTATTTTTTTTTTTTTTTGTGAAGGTCTGCCTTTTGCCTTGTTGTGATGGTAGACCTTTACCACTCAAAACCGTTTATTTTTCTTTTTTGGTAATATTGCGTGTGAAAGGATCTTAACATTTTAGTATAAACAGGTAAAATGGGAAGGATTCAGGATTTCGGCTTTTCAGAAGTTTCAAATTATCATAATAATCTCAACGGAAATGCGGAAAATGACTGCATCTGTTGATCTTCCTACCATTAGCTAACAAATTTTCACGATATATACTCAGTGAGTCGATTTTCTTCTAAAGAAAAGTAAAACTTTTTAACATGAACCAAAAAAACGACATTGTTTTACATGGCATCGATCAGATAAAGATGGTAGTACTAGTTTGGGTCTAGCACTTGGAACCATGAGCGCCACCGAGTTATATCGTGCACATGAGAAATAGAACTTCTAGCCTTTTTAATTTTTTAATTTTTTGGTCTTGATTAAGTTTCTTTTGAAGTAAGACAAAGCCAACTTTCTCATGTCAAGATCAGAACCCACGACCCAAGAAGGAAACCCTCGTAGTAAATGTAGACCCATAGATCCAGCCGGCAACTCGGCATGAGTTTTACCGAGCGCAAAGGTATCAGGCAATTCTCTATTGTTTGTAAAGCAGGCTTTCTTTTCCTTGAGGTGAATATTGACTAACCTCTGATATGCAGCGGATGTTTAAGGTAACTGACCATGCATCACTATGAAATATACAGATCTTTAATACATAGCAGTAACATCTCGGTGATAATTGAGAGGGATTTTTCAGTCAATTCAAAAAGTGAGGTATTTTTGGATCATGCTATAATGGGGTGGATTGCGAGTTTGATAGGATGACTACAGCCCCAAAAGGGAATTGATTTTACAACTCAATTGCAGCACAAGAAACTTATTCTTAAGAAGGAGCAGTGCTACAACTGACAAGAAGAATCTCCTAAGGTGATCAAGGAGTCGATTCGCCATGTTAGTATGGTACAGTCTTAGGCCAAGGAGAAGCATCAGCTATCAACAGAGTAAATTTTATTTTGCCGGAGGAGAAAGGAATATCATGGGGTAAAAATCGAGGCTAGTTAAACAAATGCCTGATGGCTAAAGCTTTTGACTACTAAGATGTGGAATAGATTGGAGGAAGATCCGACATTACCGTCCTTGTTGCAGAGTAGTCGATAACACCGTGCTCGACTCTGGTTTGCTGGAGGAAGAAGCTGTTGTAGAAACGCCTATCCTAACTGCAAAAGCCGGTTGTTTGGGAACCGGAAGAGTCGCACTTTCACTACCGAGCATGAAAACCGCATTTGACATCGTGGGGCGATCACTCGGGTCTTCTTGCACGCATAGAAGCGCCACGTTTATGCACTTCAAAACTTGATCACTGTTGTAAGTTTCGTGCAGCACTTGATCCATCAAGTCCAATGCTTTATTGTCATTCCATAATTTCCATGCCTGCACAATCGAAGCTAAAGTACATTCAGACAAAAGAGCGACGGGAAGTGGATAAAGCAAAAGAAAGGGACAGCAAATGGACTGTATTTACATGAGTAAGAAGGCTCATTGTTCCTTCGGACTGATAGAAGCCCGTGTTACGTTTCCCACTAACAATCTCCAATACGACAACACCAAAGCTAAAAACATCGGACTTGAATGAGAAAAATCCATCCAAAGCATACTCCGGAGACATGTATCCACTGCATTGGAGCATAAGCATAATAAGTTAATTCAGCTGCAGTCAAATCATTAAATTTTCATTGCAAATATTAAAAGGTGATAATGTGGTGAGTGCCTTGTGTAGCGTCCAAAAAATTCTTTATCTAGACGAAAAAAATGGTATGTGCATTTACAAAAACTTACTATGTTCCAATCACCCTCTGCGTGCTTGCTTCAATTTGTTTTGCCTCAAATATACGTGCCAGACCAAAGTCGGAAATTTTAGGAATCATCTCCTCATCGAGCAAAACATTGCTCGTCTTGAGATCTCTATGAATGATTCGCAGCCTAGAATCTTGGTGAAGATAGAGCATTCCTCGTGCAATTCCCAATATAATCTCAAAACGTATCTCCCAGGTCAGCAACGAACACCTTGTTCGATCTGGCAAGGTTTTTATTTTAATTTGTGAAGGTAGCAAAGTCTTTAAATCTAACAATGTCAGACTACTTAAATCTTCATGAAGAGAAAGAGATTGTGGAGTGCTACTACCTGTTGCAGCTATGCCCTAAAGCATACAGGGAAAAAGGAACACGAAATAAGGTGCTTACCAAATATGAAAGAATCTAAGCTTTTGTTGGGCATGTATTCATATAGTAACATTTTTTCATCCCCTTCGACGCAATATCCTACTAATCTGACGAGATTTCGATGCTGTAGTTTGGCAATCAAGACGACTTCGTTCTTAAATTCCTCTAAGCCCTGTCCTGATCCACTCGATAGCCTCTTTACTGCAATTTCCTGTCCTCCTGGAAAAGTAGCCTGAAACAAAGTTTAGGAACGGATTACTTCATCACAGTGACCTCGTCAAAAGCCCTATAGATGGTAGAAGAAGAAACCATTTTATTTACCTTGTAAACAGGCCCGAACCCACCTCTTCCAAGTTTGTTCTCATCCGAGAAGTTATTCGTCGCTTGTAAAATAATTTCTAAGTCAAAAAATGGCACATCTATGCCTTTCTTATCTTCTTCCTCGAATTGGCGTGAATCCATCCACATTTTGATCTGTTTCTCACTGTCGTATAGACGAAAGGCAAGATTTTCCTGAGTGCTTTCCCTGCTCCCTGAAATGCAACTCTAGTTACTAATTGTCTGCTATCTTATTATCGTGTATCTAATAATGACAGAAAAAAAGTAGTTTGTGTTTGATTTGTGATTACCTTGCGTACTACCATGCTGCCTTCTCATGTAAAATAAGACACCGAATACAAGGATGAAAATTGCAGCAACGGAAGGAGCAACTATATATACAGGTTTCGTTTTCTGTCCTTTCTGCAATGATCCTCCTCCTTCAACGTTATTTACTAAGAGAAGAAAGTGTAAGTACTGTATTTTGGACAAAAGTGAACGAAAAATTTTGGACAATAGTGCATGTGTCACAATCCCTCTTATAGTCGATGAAAAAGAGCAAGTCTAGTTGATGCAAGTTCAGGACTCTGTCATCACATTGCGTGTATAGACCATACTTGTGACTGCAACCATAAAGGCATACGCTATTGACTCCTTGACAGCGCAAACATATCTCGGGAATCTTGGGCAGGAGACAAACTATAGCTGTAACTGTTCTGGTTTCGGGCTCTTCTGGCATAACTATTATAAATTCCAGAACGCTGGAAATATAGACATTAACTGATTGGAAGTTGTCAGTTTGCTCCTAGGAGGAGCAAATCATCCTAGGAGTACTCTACATGACAGACCATGTAGATAGAAAATATTGATTTGGGGGCACGACAGAATCAATTATTATGGTGACCATCAAAACCTAATGGTTATGTTTCCCTCTAATCTATCATTCATGAATACAGTAGCTAAAGTTGTGGGTCAATTCACAAGATCATCATTCTCACCTAGAGAACAGTTGACGCTGAAAGAATTCCAACTGAATCCGGAGTTGCATAGGCACCTTGTCGTTCCATCTAATGCATTCTTGCAAGTTGCGTGTGGCCAATTGCAGTCTTTGGACGAATTGCAGAGTGGCTCTTTCGGAGTGCTCCACTCAATTTTCACTTCGACACCAAAAGAGTCTCCTGTGCTGAAGTCATTCTTTCCTCCGATGCACCCATCACTCACACTAAATGGCGAGGACTCGTTAAGTTGCTGCTTAATTTCCATCAAACCACTACCTGTGCAGTTGAATGCATCCTCGACTTGGATGGTAAATGTTCTAGTTTCTGGAGTGATGCTAGTGACTCTGTAGGGACCTTTGCCCCGTTCAAAATAAAGCTGGGCAGTTTTATTGTCGCAGCTAAATGCGGAGTATCGCGGATCGCCACAGCTCCATCCAGTGCTTAAAGGGTAGGGGACTAAATTTGTGCCGCAAGTTTTACAACTCCTAGTAGATTCTATGAAAGTCAACATTGCACAAACATTAGCACCGGTGAATGTGCACATTCACCTGCAATTGAACTATAATCATACATAATATTATTAGCTGAAATTGGGATAGCATCATGTGTTTTCCATAAGCAGGTGGACTAGAACGCTTTTGCAGTCAAGATAACATGTAAGTGCACAAAGTATGAGCAAAGTTTATGACTTCATTAAAGCAGGCAAATCAGAAGCCAGCAAGATAGTTAATAAGAAAGCAGCATCTCAAGTCAAAAGGTCCGAGGCACAAATAATTTTGGAAAGGAAAAAAGGTCAGGTCAGAAGGAAATTAACCTATGTCTGATATCGGAACTCGGACATAGAGGTCGCGACCGTTTGTGGCAAACTCCTGAATATTGTTGAGTTCGTCCAACCAAGTATAGCATGTCAAGGTGCCCGTCTCTGCCCTTGGTTGCGAATCCTCCCCGAACGAGTAGGCCTGGCATTTACAGGCACCAAGGCACTTTTGCCTGCATTGCTCCTGGCTGTGTACCGGAATCTGCATGTCTGGCGTCCTGGCTTTCATCATCTTCAAACTCAAGAAATCATGAGCACTATCGTCACTGTTCTTCACACATATTGACGACTTCCTGAGGCACCCCGAAGAGAAGTCCCCCGAGTTCCAATTATCTGGCTGTGCCGGCTCAAACCCTGGCAAGCACCTGCACATAGTCTTATTGCCATTCTTGTCATTGCAGCTCCCAAAGTTGCCGCATACGCTGAAGACACTGCACCGGCTCGCCGGCTCGAACCAGACTGGCTTTGACCCATTTCCTCGCCTGAAATACTGAATCCGGCCATTGTAGTTCATAACCAACCGGCTGTTGTTGTACTTGTTGAATGAAGGCCAGGTTATGTTTTCATAGGCCGAAGTCGGACTAGTCCCGGCTGGCAGCGAAGTGGCGCCGGTTGTAAAATTGGAGAGCAAGAAAGGGATGACGTCCAACATCTGATCGGCTTGTATGAACTTACCGTAGACCCCACTTTTCCAGTAGTAAGACGGGTTTTGGTTTTGGATCACGTCGTAGTTGTTGTTGCCGCCTTGTTGATCCATTTGGAAGGTGAAGTTCCCCCGTCTTGGGTCATCCTGGCTTGCCCAAGAAGTCAACATGAAGTTTTCAGTCATCCGCATCCCTGGAAGGAATGTGTCGGTCGGGTGATCGAAGCTCTGCCAGAGAAATTCCTCTTTCCCGTCTTCAATCAGCACCAGATTCCCTGAATCGAGAAGTTTCACTAACCGTTTCGAAGAGCTTGAAAAATTGGTCAACGGGATCGGTCGTTTTTCATTCCACAGCTTTAGGTTGCCGTCCACGAGCCCAAAGGACGCGTTGGGGCCGACGAGCGGCTCGTCCCGGTTGGCGACCCAGACGATGATCTGGGGTCCGACCTGTAATACCATATTCCGACATAGCTCCTGGAATAAGAGTTCCCATTCGGAGAGAAGAAGCCAAGCTCGAACCGCTCGTCCGCGGACACAAGAGTGGTTCCACCTGGGTATGTCAGTGTGCCTACTGTTATGGTGTCTCCGCTCAAGCAAGACGGAAGGAACATCGAAGACAAGAGCAAGCACGCAAAGTAATTGGGGCGTCGCATGGTAATAGCTGGAGTTCTTCGAATGGCGACGAGGTTAATGTCTCTTTGATTATGGGTCGCCATTGTTCCACCATTCACTGCTATAATTCCTCATCCTCTATCATCATTCGGCGTAAGGTTGTCGGGCTTGTTTTTCTCTTTTCTTTCTTCCTCGGGAATATCATGTTTCATTGGGTTCGACGAATTATTGAAATCATGTTCGTCCTTTTTCCCAATCAAAGAAAAACAATTCCCACTCAGAACGTTGACTACGTCAGAAAAGAAATGCCCCGCAGGCCCGTCTAAAAGAAAATGAGCTGTTAATATCACAATAAATTTAAAACAGTCACGTAAGTATTTCTGTGGAGAAAATGTAGCCGTGAAATTAAGTTCGTATCATTCCGTGTGTGTGCATGAGAGAGAGAGAGAGAGTAGAGATGGCTAATTGAGGTAAAGATGGTCCTTACTCTCTCCTTGGCGAACTGTGGACCTGCCCAAAGTCATGAACTAATTGTGTTTATGGTGAGGCTGGGAAGTGGGAAACTCCTGGCATGGGTTAAAGCTCGTAAGTCATGTCATGTACACACTTAATATAAAATTGGACAATTAGTTTGGACCTACTAAATTACAGACTCTCCATTAATAGAATCGTCACGTAACAACTTACATGAAAAATTTACCGCACTAAAAAATGACACTAATCCGTCCGTCAATCCCTATCTCCATCCCATGTTCCATCTCTCACTGTCCTTTGAACAACCGCCATTGGTCCCCGTTATCAAACCAATCGACACCCCCATGTCGCCGTTCAGCCGCTGTCATCTTCTCCATCTTCAACTCCGCCTCGTCTCTCTCTCTCTACCATTGGCCAAGCAGCATCTCTCTCTCTCTCTCTCTCTCTCTCTCTCTCTCTCTCTCTCCGTCCCTCCTAGCTTGTGCCCCTTGCCATTGATGGGGCGGTGAGAGACCTCCAGATTTGTGAAGATTGTTGTCAATGGTGGGGACCATGAGGTGGTCACAGTCGCTTGGTAGCAGAGGTGGCTTGGGCGGTGGGTTAGCTTCTCTATTTGTGTAGTGAATCAAAGAGAAAACGAGATGAATGTATATCTTTTCATGTTTATTTCATACTGATAGGTAGAGTAACACATGAAAAAATCAATTCCAATTAAGAGCCTACTTATAATTAGGTACGTAAAGATTTGTCCGATCTTTTGCCTTCCACGTTTGAGCATGTCTAACATGATAGAGGGGAGTTGAGATAACTCTCAACCTAATATAATTAAATGTCGAGTGGACATTCTAACCACCAGATGTAGTACAGAATTTAGATTGGAGGCCTGAAATATTGAGATTTCAATTTGACCTACATAAAAATTGAGGAAAAAATCTCTCAATGTTCACAGCTCGCTAACGCCCTAATAACTTGTGCTGGTTTTCTGCTTTTTCGTATGTTACTTCAATACTGCCTTTTAAACCATCAACTGGGAGGACTATCTCGAGTCAATGGTTTTGTGGGAATATCGGCAATCCATGTGGAAGACAAGACACCGAGTCCTTGGAGAACCGACAGCAACTTGTCCCGGACAAATAATTCATGGATCGCCAAGTGACTTGCACGAGCATGAAAAATGGTGTAGTCCTTCCTTTTCTTTTTTCTTTTTTCTTGTGGCCAGAGATAGGCGTTGTCATTATAATACGGACCTAAGCTGTAAGATCTGGCGGTGGGCCCAGGGGCGAACGGTCAAAGAAGAGAAGGGAGACCGAGAGCTTTCGGAAGAGAAGAAAAAAAAAATAAAGAAAATGAGTTATGTGTAGAAATTATTTTTGAGAATAAAAAATTACTTTTTTATACTTTTTATTTCTATTCCAAATCTATCCTCTAAACATTTTTCTATTTTAGGAAATAAAAAAATAATTAACTGAAATAAAAAAACAAAGAAACAAGAATGTTACCACACGGGTCCTTAATTCTATTTACAGCAACAGGAAAGCAATCACGGGGTATTAAGTCAAGAGCTAGTCATGCTTAGCTAAGAATAAATACGAGCTAGTTGTATTCATCACATTAGTGAGAAAAGATATTTGTTCTATTAGATCCGATTAACTGAAATACGCGTCTCTCATAATTAAACTAGACATTCATTTTCAATCCATCTAAAGGAAAGATGTTGAATATATTCTTATCACATGATTAATTCTTCCTATGATTATAGCCATATAATGAGACTGTTTCGAAGAGGTCCCATTAACCTATTGAGTTCCCGTGAATATCTTAAAAGACTAAGCATGTGAGATGAGATAATTAAAAAAGAAAAAGAGAAAATAAATTCATGATGGGTGAAGAAAAGTAGAGTTCGGAGGATCACAATGTTTCCTGTCCAATTTTCCTGGAAGCTATTGAATTTGAACCACATCTACACAAATTAGACTTTTCAAAGGAACAAAAAGGACTGACGTTGCTCTAATAATCGTTAGGATATTCAATCGTGGGATGCAACTGGTGGGTGACCTGTTAAAAGTCGGAGAAATAACAAGACTCTATGTATAAAGATGCTTAAAAAGTCTTTTGGCAGAAATTTTGTAGGAAGAAATGTGGTAAAAATATATAATTGAGTCAATAAAACACCCACCCGCGCACTCTATTGATACTTCGTAATGTACAAATAGAGTGGTATCGCCTCTTATATGTCCCGTTGAAGTTAAACGTAAACATAACAATACGATCTATGTTACGGAAAAAAATTCAAAATGCTCAACTCAAAAATGCTCTGTTTAATACGTTCTCATGCAGATTCGTAGAATATTCCGTACTATAATTTTGTCCTGGTTTTCTGCTATTTGATATGTTTCTTTAGTATTGCCCTTGAAACCAGTTAATGGGGAGGAGGGTCGTTCGATTATTCACTGCGATAACCCCTCATCCTCAGCCTCATTGGTCGTGAGGTTGTCTGCATTGTTTCTCTATTTCTTTCTTCCTTGGGAATATCACGTTTCGTTGTGTTCGATGAATCAGTGAAATCGTTTTCATCCTTTCCGCCAATCGATGAGAAAGAATTCCCACGTGGAACGTTGATTAAGGTTTGTTTGGTAACCGGTCAAATAGTAAAAATTTATGTTCTTTTATTCCCGGGAGTAATTTTGGAACAGAATTGTATTTGATAAATTTTTTATTCTGAGGAACAAATTTCTATTTTTTTTTGTTCCCAAGAGTAAATTTAGAAAAAAAAAAAAATTGATTCTTGTTTTCGGAACAATTCTAGAATTAAGTCCATATTTACTTCTTCTTCTTTTTATTGTTCTTCTTCCCTTTTCTTCTTCTTCATCCACTGCCACGGTTGCTATCCACCGTCCGCCACCGCTGGTCATCGGAAATTGGTCCAACGAGCTCACCGGAGGCTCGCCAGGCCAGGGCAAGGTCGAGCGAGCTCACTAGTGGCCAAGCAGGCCTCACCGGGGCTAGGCGAGGCTTGCTTAGCTACCGGGAGACTCGCCCCGGCCGCGAGGCTTGGTTGAGCCATGGTTGGGCGAGCTTGGCCTCACCAAATTTGGGTGAGCAACCTCGCCCAGCCATGGCTCGGCCAAGCCTCGCCAACTGCCGGCAAGGCTCAGTCAATGAGGGCTGGCAACGCTCCAGTGAGGTCGCCGGCTTTTTGGCCATTTGCGCAGTGGCTGGCGATCGGTGACTTGAAGAAGAACAAGAAGAGAAAGAAAGGAAAAATAAGGAAAAATAAAAAAGGAAAAAGGTAATAAAATTATTTAAAAATTAAAAAGAAAATAATTTAGAGTAGAAATTTTGAGACAAAGCCAAACACAATTCTATTCCCGAATAAAAAAAATTTGTTCAATTACCAAACGCATTCTTTTGTTTAGAAATTATTCCCGGGAATAGAATAAAATAGAATCATTTTTGATAAAAAAAATTGTTTCCGAGAACAAAAGCATTACCAAACGCACCCTAAGTCAGAAAAGAAAACCTTTATAAGTTCATCTAAAAGAAAATGTCGTCGTGAAATTTAGTCCTTATCATTCCGTGTGAGTGTGCGCATGAGAGAGAGAGAGAGAGAGAGTACACATTTGGGTGGTGACACTCTACTTCTATGCCTGCACACACTCATGAAAAGTGGACCCGTATTCGTGGGAACTTGAAATCATACCAATTCCTATGACTCGTTCTGTTTGATTCCTAGTTCTACCTTGACTCATGATCACCCTTAGTGAGGGGCTCAAAAGTAATTGAGGAGTGTGACTAAAAAGTTTTGTCGGTTAAATCTTATTGGAATATAATATGCAAAAACGACAAGATCTTAATTTACGTTAACATGAAATCACCAGAAAAATAAACGAGAAATAATAAATATATCATAAATTTAATTGGTTCGGTCTGAAAGATCAAGTCACTATATTTACTGAGGATGGTACCCAAAGAAATAATTCATTATAATCGGAGAATCATAAGTTACAATTGTTCACACGCTCGAATGTTTTCCATACCTAAATTTAAGTTTAAATCTAAAATATTTATAAATAAATAAATCATTTGAATATAAATTCATTGCACAAAATTATTGCGTATTCAAGCTCAAAGTAAAACGCTCTATGTATGCCAAAACAAGAACTCTAGTGTTCGTCTTTTGGTTCGCATACGTACAGATTCGTGTTCTTCTTTCTTGATTGTGCGGCGCTCTTCTGACGTTCCTTTTGTGCGGCTGTCTTCTTCGTAGGGCTCAGCGGCTCCACAGAAAAGAAAGAAGACGTGTTATGTTTTATATGTGCGCCCAAAGTCAACAACTTTGACTTTGACTTTGGGCCCACCATGCGCTTCTTTTTTCAATGGGAATTCGCACGCTGTAGGTAAGGTGAACAAACCGTCACTTTTCCTTTTATTTTATATTATTTCCTCTTTAGTAAACTTTCAGAGAGTCCAACGAGGATTTTTCTGTTACCGAAGACATCCAAGACCCCAAAAGAATTTCTAATTTATTTTCTTATGTGTAATTTTAAATATTATCTTTATCAGAAAAATAATTTTACAATCAAATAATAAAATTTTTATCCAAGCGGATCGTGTTTATAAATGTTTAAGCTTGAGATATAATTTAACACATTTACTTTCTCATAACTGGGAATTGAATCAGTAATTGCTAATTCTAAATTTGTGGAACTGGAATGAGAACCACTAGAACAAGCTAGTTTAGTTCGATACTCGAATGTAATCAAGACTGGTGCTTACCCCCAATGCATGCAAGAGAACGTAGTTTCATCTGGTATTGTAATGTAGGCTTGGCTGATTTTCACTGTCTAACGAAGGACGTTTGGAGTCCTTTTTTAGGCATAGGCCTTGCAAAAGACTCGTTGATCACAAACACAATGACCAAGTAATGTCAACATGGTAGCATCCACCTGGTATCAACGTTAGAGTTGGATAAGTTTAGCCAAAAATAAACAAGAGCTAGTTGTATTCACAATTGAATTTCTTAGTTGTAGTTAGGAGAAAAGATATTTAGACTTGTCCTATGAAACCGATTAACAGTAACTCACACGCACGATTATATGTTGCCAACATCGCATATGATTCGAAATTTACCAGATTAATAAAGCAGAATACTTTCTTGAGATGCACGTTGGCGAAGGTGGAGTCCTCTGACGGCTGGCAAAAGAATACTAAAAGAAAAAACTCGATTCATTTATCTAACCTTGCCATTGAGTTGGTTAAAAGTCCAGACTCTCTTGATTTAGTGATAAGGAAAACTAACTCAGTATATCCATTTCAGATCAATATATAACCATAGGTTTAATTAAGCATGTGAGATGAGTTAATTAATTGTGACGGGGAAAAGAAAAGTAAAGTTAATTGATTCAGAGGATAACAGTGTTTTTGTCTAATTTTAGGATGAAAATGTTGCATTTGAACCACACTTTTTTATGGTTATACAAGTTAAGACTTTTCAAAGGAAAGAAAATGAGGACCGATATTGTCCTCCAAAGGTCGCCTTCGGCCTAGGTTGTCTCCTTGAAGCAACTGGTAGGTGCCCTGTCAAAAACTCAAAGAAATAGAAAGACTCCGTATGCAATTGCATAAAAAGTCTTTTTGGGCAGAGATTTTCAGAGGGAAGAAATATAGTAAACAGAGCGATTATGTTTACAGTGGAAGTTCAACGTAGAGATATCAATTCGACCTACATAAAAAATTAAAAAAAAAAATTGAGGGAAAAATCTCTCAATGTTCAGCTCGTGAACGCCCTAATAATTAGTGCTGATTTTCTGCTTTTTGGGATGTTAATCAATACTGCCTTCCAAACCAGTCAAACGGGGAGGAGGACCATCTCGAGTCAGTTTTTTTTTTTTTTGGTGGAAATATAGTCAGCCCGTGAGGAAGACAAGACACGGCAAGTCATAGGAGAACCGAAAGCAACTTGTCCCGAAAAAATAACGATGAATCACAATGTGATTTGTCCGAGCATGAAGAACCGTGTTGTCCTCCCTTTTTTCCTATGGCTAAAGATAGGCGTTGTCATTTGCCTTATTCCCGTGTTTGTTCCGTTCCTTTACCCTCTTCTGTTTTTGCTAGCATAACACGGACCTAAGCATTGTTTGGAGAGACTAGACAGAGAGATGTACTAGAACTTTCCAAAGTACAACAGAAGTTCAAGACCTAGCTATTTTACCTTCTGCTGGTGATTTGATTAGTGTCCTCTTGTGATGTTCACATTGATATTGATCGTGTCTTCGAAACCTCATGTTAAGGATGTGATTGGTAATAGTGACAAACTTTCTCATGGTGGGATCATTGGCGTGGAGAATTTCCCAACAAGGGCAATCTATATGATTCCTCTCTTGCTCCTAAGGCTGAAGTTGCTAAGGTAATAAGGTATGCTTAGACTCCATTGCGGTATGGGGGAAGAGAGATCCTCTGCTTCTTGTTTTTTGTCCATGTTCCACAACTTGTTTTGAAGTGGGAAGGACACTAGCAATATAAAAAGTTATTTAGTACCCAAAGAATTTTTTGAATCACTTAAGTGTCACTTAAAAAAAATGATAATTTCAATACAACTTTGATGTGGATCATCAAATATCCGATGTTGTCATATTTTATTAATTTTTTTAGTGTTCGCAATCAGCATATAACCCTTAAACGACATCATGTAGCAGGCTAAAAAGTGATTATTTCAGTCCTAATTGTTGCTAAAAAATAATCACTTCAATGCCAATGTTAATGAAAAAGCGATCACTTGAATGTAAAAAAAGAAAAAAAAGTCACACTAGATAAAAATTTTAATTATAAAATTCACAAAATCTCTATAGATGGAATTTTTCGCAGGAGTTACTTAAATTATTATTTTTTCTCCAACTTGCACTTAAGTGAGTTGGTAAAAACTTTTTGTATTAAAATGAGCATTGTACATAATTTTGTACACTCCTAGTTATTTTAAGTGAGAAGATGCCAACTTTCTCAGGCGGACATCAGGACCACCCCCAAAAAAGAAAGGAGCAATGTGTAGGAAGGCCAGTTGGGTGCCACTTCTGCATCTTTTTCTTGTCCGCCCCGACGACTTTGACTTTTGTCCTGATTTTGAGGGAATGCAGGTTAGCTTATTTAGCGAAAAACACCAATATATATATATATAATAAAACGTGGCAGCTGGAGAGATGCGGACAGATAGATCCAACCAGCGACTCGCATCATCGCATGTGCTATTGCAATGATTTCAACGTGGGTGGTCCCCTAGAACCGCCCACTGATCAGCAGTTCATTGGCCTTATTCCGATGCTGATTCCGTTCCACTGTTCTCTTCTATTTAGCTAGCATAACATGGACCGCAATGAAGTTTTTTTTTTTTTTGTAAGGAGGACTGCAATGATGTTTGGAGAGCCTAGACAGAGAAATATATTGCACTTTTCGATGGACCACACAAATTAAGACCTCACTGGCTTGCCTTTTGCTGGTGATTTGATGATATTTGCTGTTTTTTTTAAGGGGATTAGAGCTCTTGTATGGAAATTCTTGCTTATATGCAACTAAGGATGAGTTGGTCCAGGATCAGCTTACCGATGGTGGAGGTTTAGGCGTTCGAAGACTTGATGAATGGAATAAGGCTACTGTTTTACAGTCCTTGTGACACCTTCTGTTCCAGTCCTAGGTTTAGACTTATCTTTTGAAGAATTGTAGAGCGTGGGTTGCAAAAGAAATGGTGGAGTTGAGGGATGTGATTGGTAATGGTCACAGAGCTTCCTTATGGTGGGATCATTAGCATCCTTTGGAAATTAATTCATATAGAATTTCCCAAGGAGGGTGATTTATGATGCCTCTCATGATTCTAAGGCTAAAGTTATTAATATCACCAAGTATTCTTAGTGGATTTGGCCTTCAATCAAGTTAGATCGTCTTGCTTCCGTTCATGCCTCTTTACGTGAACTCATACCACTTCTCAATGTATTTTTATATTCTTTTCCTTCTTTACATTTTTCCCTTTTTTTTTTTTCGTTTCTCTTCTTTTGTGTTTTTCCCTTTTTCTGTCTATTGACCATCATTGAGTCTTGCCAATGGTTGGCGACATGAGGCCGGCCCACTCTAACCTCGGGCAAGGGACACCTAGCCCTAGGTTGGCAAGGGTAACCTTTGTTGCACCGTTGCTAGGCTAGTGAGGGTGCCTCTCGCCGAAGGCCAGTGACCTCTATCGGCTATCGGCGAGGATCAACCATGGTAGACGGAGGCAAAATAGTAAAAAAAAATTAAGAATGAAAAGAGAATAAAAGGAAAATAAAGGAAAATAAAAATTAAATTAAAAAGTTCAAAAGAATATTAAAATATTATTAAAAAAATTCACATCAATACTGGTCATATTTACATAAAATGATCGACATTTATGTCATTGATTGATATGAATTGACAAAACTTGTAGGGATTTAGTACTTAAATGTAAAATTTTAAAAATTTAGAGTTGAATTAACGAAGGTATGATAAGTTTATGATTTTTTGACAATTTTTTTCATAAATCCAATCAGCAACTTGCATGTACTCTATACTCACCCTTGTGAAAACGTTCTTTGCACATACATTTATTTATTGACTTATTTTCATGATATGCGTACATTCTCTAGGGGTGTGCATGATCCGGGCGGGCGTTTCCCAACCTAGAACTGGGAACCGCCCGCTAAGGACAGGTTCCGAAAAATTGGAACCGGGATCCACCTGTTTGTTGTATGGATCCACCCGGGAACCGGACCGCCGGTCGGTCCGGTTCTCGGGTGGATCCATGGAACCAATCTTGACGCGAAACAATTTTGGTTTTTAACATAGAACGGTTGGGTCTATGAGTTGGAAAGAAGGGGAGGAGGTCTATGATCGGGTTTTCAACATAAAACAGTCGCGAAACAATTTTCCGCGGCTATGGCGGGTGGCGGCCGACGCGAGGGGGCGAACAACAGCGGCGGAGGAGTAGTAGTGGCGGCGTCGACGCTCGAGGAGGAATTGAAATAGTGATAGGATTAGGAGGAACCGAGGAAGAAACAAAGAGAGAGAGAGAACCGAAGACAAAGGGAGTGAGGAGATGATATATAATCTAGGGTTTCTTTAGTAATTTTTTTTTAATATTAAAAAGGTTCGGGTCGGATCCGGGTGGGTGGATCATTCGTAACCAGGAAACCAGGATCGATCACCAGGTTTGAAAAATTGGAACCGAGAACCGGACCGGTTCCCTTAAGAACCGCCGGTTCTAGGCGGTTCCAGGCGATCCGGGCGGTTTCCGGGTATTTTGCACACCCCTACCATTCTCGACTGAGATTGGACAACGTACGTGACAACGAGCGCGTGGGGCCTCTAGATGTTTTGGACATGAATGGAGTGAACGACAGGAATATTTCCACGGGGAAAAGAAAATGCCACCCACGAACACCATTCCCCATGCTCTTCTCGAATTGAGCACGTCAAAGGTCCCATCTCGAAGGCTTCAAAAACAAAAGGTTCCAATGACACAGGAGGTGTGGGCCCCCCTTGCCTTGTCCTCCTTCAGAATCCGCTTAAACCCCAAATTATTCCTGCACGAGAGGCGCTGGCTCGCCATGTGTCCCTTCGATGGGTACTTGGTGTGAGTTCGTTAGGCGTTGTTCGTACTCCCATCTAAAGCACATATTTTATCGATATTTCGGAGTTAAACTCACAAACAATTACTTGATATATATTTTAAATTAAAGATATAAAAGAGAGGTGTGATATGCTAATTATAGTAAAGTCCTCAGCTGGACGGGATCCAAATTAAGAGTGAATCAGGATACATAATTACATCTCAAATTTTCTTTATCTTTTTTTCTTTCTATTTATTTTGTAATTGTGTGGTGAATCCTAATACTTGAAAACTTTGGGATTTAATCTTGATATTTTTGAAAAGGAAAATTTGCAAGACTGGTTCTTCCAGGGTATGTGATCATGCCTACTGTTATGGTGTCTATGCTCAGGCAAGTCAGAAGGAACATCACGGACAAGAGCAAGCATGTTAAGTTATTCATGCGTCGCATGGTAATAAATGGAGTTCTTGAAATGGCGACGAGGTTAATGTCTTCGCTGATGGGTCACCGTTGTTCAACCATTCACTGTGATAACACCTCATCCTCATCATCGTTGACCGTGAAGTTTTCTAGATTGTTTCCTACTTTTCTTTCTTCCTCGGGAGTATCACGTTTCGTTGTGTTTCATGAATTCCGGAAGTCATTTTCGTCCTCTTTGCCAATAGAAGAAAAAGAGTTCCCACACAAAACATTGACTTAGTCAGAAAAGAAATCCCCCATAGGCTTGTCTAGAAGAAAATGTCGTCGTGAAATTTAGTCCTTTATCATTCCGTGTGAATGCGCGTGCGAGAGAGAGAGAGATGGCTTATTGAGGTAGAGATGGTCCTTACTTGGAATTTAAGCACGTCAAATCTAAGAAAAAAAAGTCCCAATGATAGTCTGTGTGTTTAGGAGCGAGTATGATTTCAAAATAAAATTGAGAACCTAAAAATCAGTACGGTTTCACATTCTAAAATATGTAGGATATATGACTGATTCCTCCTTCCATCCTTCCAGATAGAATAAGTTTTGTTTTTTTTTTTTTTTTTTGTTCTATCTCTTCACATGATCATGTAGCATTTCATGGCGTCCAATAATGAGTATGTAGTTCGAAATCATTAGTCTAAGCTTATTTTTTAGATGATATTCATAATCAAGACTTTTATTTTGCTTATGTTTCATAATTTTCATTTGTTTAAATATGAGTTGTGTAGTAAATTATAATATTAGAGGCGAGGGTTCATTGCAATAATTCAATTAAGAGTGTAAGTAGAATATGGATAGACCTTGGAACTTGTAATTAGGTAAATTTCAGGTTTCTAAATATGCATGGCAAGTTTCAATAGGAAGATTCTAAATTTTAGGTGGAATCTAGATGGAACCTGAAATTACTCATATTTATATGTGCCTTCCTTGCCTTTACTTTCTCAAATGAATTACCCAAGCCTCAATTCAATCATCGACAGAAGGCCTCATGTCCCTTCAAAATGTACTCGAAAACTCATAACCAATCTTGATGTGTTCAATTTTACCATGTCTTTGCTGACTTTTGATATTTTCTGAAAAGGAAAATTTGCACGATGGCACTCGTTAATATAATGTTTTATATTTCAATAACAAAGAGGGAAAATTAGAGAAAATCTTGGAAAGAATTTTCATAAATTAAGACCCGCGTTCGATCACAAAAAAGAAAAAAAATAGGGAACTGCACGCACGAGTCAGGCCCAAACCTGAGTCCGAAGTGGGCTTCACGTCGAAACACAAAAGCCCGCGATGATTCCTCGAAGCTTAAAAAGCAACCATCATCCTTTTCAATTCAATTCCCCCGCCAAAACGAAAATATAAAACCTCTCCTTCTCTGCGCGCGCTCGGTGCTGGGGCGTTTGCTGCCATGGAGAGAGGCCTGATCTCGGTGGACCGGTGGGCGGAAGGGAGCCAGGCGTACTTCCTCACCCACCTCCACGCCGACCACACCCGTGGCCTCTCCTCCGCCTGGTCCCGGGGCCCCCTCTTCTGCTCCCGCCTCTCCGCCAAGCTCCTCCCCTTCAAGCTCCCCGGCTTCGACCTCTCCCTCCTCCGCGTCCTCGACGTCGGTGCCTGGCACTCCCTCTCCCTCCTCTCCCCTTCCTCCGCCTCCGAGACCCTCTTCCGCGTCATGCCCCTCGACGCCCACCACTGCCCCGGTAACCTCGCTCGAGCGCCCCGTCGCCTTCACCTGCTCGATTTAATTCCTCAATCGGGCCGTCGAGGCTCGATCGACTCGTGCGCTGATTGATGAATTGCGTTTTGGTCGATTGGTTTCTTTTGGGTAGGTGCGGTCATGTACTTGTTTAGTGGCGACTTCGGGAGCTTGCTTTACACCGGAGATTTCCGCTGGGAGACGACGAGCGAGAAAGCGAGCAGGTCGCGGGACATGCTCGTTAAGGCTCTCAATGGAAGCAGAGTGAACACCGTGTATCTGGACAATACCTATTGCAATCCTTCCTATTCTTTTCCTTCTCGTAGAGATGCTGCTCAGCAGGTGCTCCGGCTTTGTTCTTGAACGGATTTCCATATCTTTCGCTCGTTTCTTGTGATGCTATCTGCAATGGATTGCTTTAAGCAAGAGTAGCTTTCCTGTTTCTTTCCAGCCTGTACATTTAGTTGGTTGGTTAACATGGTTTTCATCGCTGCCCCATCCTTAGGGAAGCTTCTCAAAGTATCATTTTCTGGAATCTCTTGTGTAGGGATTAACTGATTATTCAGATACTGGCTATAGTTGAGCTTCTGCACATAAATATATGATCCTCTCGGGTTCTCGGAGGATGGGGATTGTTTGTTTAGGAGAGAAACGATGATGAAGTGCATGAGCTTTTTAAACAGCTTGTGTCTATCTGCTTTTTCATGTCCTTCCATTAAAATGTTAGTCCTCACAATAATTTCGAGTCTCAAGAAATTCCACTTCAGTGCTCATATCCATGGGGAACCTGTAAGATGTATATTTCTTTTAAACCGCCTGTGTGCAAGGTTCACTGTTATGGTATTGAGAGGTCTTGACTTATTATTTATTGATACTTTTAGAATAGTTTTCTCATAGCTTTGACCTAGTCAAAACCTGGTTGCAGGTTGTTGATATCATTGCTTCTCATCCTAAGCACCATGTGATCATTGGGATAGACATGTTGGGCAAAGAAGATCTTCTGGTTCACATTGCTCACGTGCTTAAAATAAAGGTATGTCAAGGATGCTCTCTTTTGAGCACACCTTTGTAAAATAACTTGATTTTACTTTGGAAAGCCATTAGATTGAATAAATGACGCTGACCATCAAATTTGTTACACTTTATTGCTTCAAAATGCATTGAGTGAACTGATTCACATGATATGCATGTGGTGGAGTACTGAGCACATGAAAGATGATTTACCAGTGCATTATGCCTTTTGGATGCTTATCGGATACGCTATCACATTAAATTACTTCATCTGCTGCATAAAATTTTAGTCTTAGTATATAATCAAATTTGACACATTGCTGTATGTAGAGAGAAGCACAGAAAGCATTTCTTAACATGTCTGGCCTGATATTCTAGGAAGAGTTATTCAGTGCCCTTTTGATGAATAATTAATTGTCATAATAGACATGACATATGTAACTTACATACGATCGACTAAATAGCTATTGTTATAACAGATAATAGGCAAGTTAGATCCTTCTTGTAAAAGAAAGAAAGTTGTTGGATCGTTCTTTGACGTGCTTTGCTTACTCTGATCTCCTGACTTTTTTCCTTAAAGATTTGGGTGTGGCCAGAACGGTTGCAAACGATGCATATTCTTGGTTTTGATGGAATATTCACAACTAAAACTTCTCTCGCCAGAGTCCGAGCTGTTCCTCGCTATAGCTTTACCTTGGATACTTTGGAGGGATTAAATAAGATGCATCCAACCATAGGAATCATGCCTTCTGGTCTTCCTTGGGCCTCAAAGCCACTCGATAGAAATGAGAATTTCTTTGACTCCCTAGCAAGGTCATACTACAATAAGAAAGAAAACGAGGATGCTTCCAAGGAAGAAAGATTGCATCCAGAAATTTATACCGTTCCATATTCATGGAGCTTCATGAATTTGTACAACTTGTCCAACCTATTAACATGAGGAGCATTGTTTTATCGTCATCCTGCTACATTGATCCCTCGCACTATTTTGGCCACTGCAATGGAGTATGCCAAACATTCCAGAGAGTACAGCATAAATGCAAAGAAAGTGGGAAGGAACACGTAAGGGTTGTTCGGGCAGAATCCTGTGTCAAAGTCAATGATTCTAAGAGAAAAGGACGAAGATGTGGTACTGTTGGAGTTTCTGGTGTTTATATGAGTAGAGCGAGTGCATCGAGACGAAGACGGCGTGGTGCAAAAATTATGGAGGATAACCATGCTGATTGATCTTGCGGCACTTTCTGTGAACATGCTTATTTAGTGGATGCTGCTTCAGCAAGTTGCACTTGAAAATTTTCTTGTGAAGTTATATATCCAAATCTAAATTGTAGTCAAAAGCAATCCTTCCAACTTGGATCATTCTCACTGCTGTTAAGATCGAAATGGCTCAGCATTCCTAATCAAATGGTGTAAATATTGCCTCCCTTAAATATGCATTCACATTCAAGGAAGAGATCATTCATCTTGTCTGAGTCCATCGTTTGGAAGCCGCATCCCAGTAGCAACCGACTGCCACTTGGGTCGCTATGCAGTTCTCTGTCTGGGCATCCTTCATCTTTCACATGCTAAGAAGAGGTGGCTTCTGCTTAGTTCCTGGGACATTTTTACCGAGTCTTTTAACTCTAGCATAGCTTTAAGAGATGGAAAATGTGGCTAGTAATATTTTATGCTCTCAAAAGCCTTTAGATGTTCATCTTTACGTGGTCCATCGAAAGCTTCTAGATTTTGAAGGCTCATTCAAAGTACAGAAACCGGAGATATAGAAACAGAACAGTGCGCTTCAAATTCGCTACACCAGTTTGTTCTCTATCAATTGTTTCATGAACTGCAATTAGCCAGTGAGAACAGGGTCGTCATTAACAATTCTGTAAGACGGGTTTGAAGCCTTTGCATTATCGTCTGAAAGCAGTTTCGATCGGGTTTACCTAGGGGAGCTGAAGGAAATAGAAGGAAATGGTCATGGTAAGGCGATGAATGGAGTAGCATCATAGTCAATGTCGCTGGTCCGGTTTTCCAGCATGCGAATGACCGGATGCTCGGTTTTCGTCCTCCACTGTTTGACTAAAGACCGGTCAAAGTTATCTTCTTCGTTTCATGAATGGCCGAAGTCTTGCCTATGTTCCCAGTCGTGCTTGATCTTGACCTGAGGAAAGGATTCCATTGTCGAGACTGAGCGAAGCAAAAGCCCGCATGATCGTGAGACTGGGTCGTGACGGCTTTTCGACGTTTCAGTGACAGAGATAGCTAGGCTGGCACCTTAAATAAGCCTGCCTGTTTTGGGACCCAAAAATTGGTACTTTGTACCGCTCAACCGATTCTTTCAATTTCTCATTTCGCGGTACAAAATTTAGGGATGCGCAAGTTCAGTATACGTTCTTCTAGTGCGGTCTCGGAGTTTGTAAATCGCACAATCAAGCACTTGGGTCTCTCCTTTCCTAATTTTAGCAACTTGAACTGGTTGTGTCAATCGTTGCCGATCAGAAAGGCTAATGTCAAGAAATTATGTCTAGCTATCGAGATTTTGCTTAATTTATGTCTTGAATCCTCGTTTCTACAGATGGGTCCGCGATGAATTTGAACGATTCTCTCTCCGTTTGCTTAACATGAGGGGCATTGTTTTATCGTCATCCTGCTACATTGATCCCTCGCACTATTTTGGCCACTGCAATGGAGTATGCCAAATATTCCAGAGAGTACAGCATAAACGCAAAGAAAGTGGGAAGGAACATGTAAGGGTTGTTCGGGCAGAATCCTATGTCAAAGTCAATGATTCTAAGAGAAAATGACGAAAATGTGGTACTGTTGGAGTTTCTGGTGTTTATATGAGTAGAGCGAGTGCATCGAGACGAAGACGGCGTGGTGCAAAAATTATGGAGTATAACCATGCTGACTGATCTTGAGGCACTTTCTGTGAACATGCTTATTTAGCGGATGCTGCTTTAGCAAGTTGGACTTGAAAATTTACTTGTGAAGTTGTATATCCAAATCTAAATTGCAGTCAAAAGCAATCCTTCCAACTTGGATTATTCTCACTACCATTAAGATCGAAATGGCTCAGCCCCTCAGATATGCATTCACATTCATGGAAGAGATCATCTTGTGTCTGAATCCATCATTTGGAAGCCGCATCCCAGTAGTAACTGACTGCCACTTGGGTCATTATGCAATTTGAAAGGGCTAATAAGAACACCTAGGGGGTGAATAGGTGTTAAATGAAATTTTCGCAATATTTGATGAAAGTAAATTGCCTTTAGAAGATAATAGACTGAAGATGTAATAAATTATAAACAGTTATATAAAGCTACGAATTAATGTAAAGAGTTCAGGAAAAGATAATAGAAACACAGAGTTTATAGTAATCTGGCTTAATTCAATCCTACATCCACTCTTCCGCACTGACAGCCCACTGGCTGAATTTCACTAAGAATTAAAAGAGATTTTACAACCCGACGTCCTTGACTTCACATTGTAGAAACTTTACTACCCTATTCCAAAATCTTACAAGTGTTTGCTATGGCATCCGGATTTTTGCCGGACCTCGAATATGTGACTGTCTGTGACAAATAGACAGAAGTATCATCGAAATGCGTCATTGGTACCATTTATGGACACTATTTCATCATCATCGTCGGTATAGCATTAGGCTATCATTTCATCACCACTCGACGTCCCAAAACATTAACTTTCAGAGAAAAATTCTCCTTGAATGGCCATGCAAACAATTCCATCAACGGCCACAAATTCTTGTCATATAATAATAGAAGAGATTGGCCACCATGCAGCCCATGCCCACGTCTCTTTTGTAGTCAACAGAAGAAAGGAAATGTTGACTGAGAAGCACCGCACCGCAGCCACGTCCACGCCTTGGATGGTCAACAATTGAGAGAATTGTTGGCCGAAGGAAGCAGCCGTGAGTTGCTTCGAGCGGCCAGCAAAGGCCACGTTCGCATGGAGCATGCGAGGTGGCGTGCGGCAGCAGCATCTGGGTCAACTAAATGGAGAAGTTGACCGAAAAGAAGAGTCACGTTCGCTGCATGGGGATGGGTTGGCCAGCGTACAGCGCAGGAGCAAGGAACCGGACACGTATTTTGCATGGAGAAGCAAGGTGGCAGCAAGTCAAGTGGGGCTCTCACGCATGGACACGAGTAGATGGGCTGTCCGTTCTTTCGGCAGCCACCGAGGATGGCTCTTTTGTTGACCCATAAGGTCAATCAACGAAGGAACAAAAAGGGCGGATAAGCTGAGAGAGAACGAGCGAGAGAATAGAGTGAACGAAAGGAGTTCGTGAGCGAGTGAGAGAGAAGTGAACGTGCGAGTGGGAGCAGCGAGGAAAGGGGAGAGAGAGGACTGCTCTCCACCCTTGCTCGTGCGTCATCGCCGTTGAACTGCATCACCACACCGAACCTTTCGCCGTTAGCACACCGTAGGACTTGAGGCAAGTTGAAGTCTACTAATCTATGTTGTGTAGTGCTGTTGCTGTCTTAGAAAGTGCATTGATAGGCTGGATTGTTGGATTTTGATGCTGAATGATGATTTATCAAGTGACTGAGACTGTTTTGACGCTAAAGGGTTGAGGAAATGTTCGGATTTTTCATATCTGGTTTTGATTTCTTTGGACTTCATTCAAAACAGATTTTATGACTATTAAATCTTGAAGAATTCGGCCATTGATTTAATTTGAGAAAGAAAAACCTCCCAATCCGTATTTGAAGTTTTACTTACTAAGGCACCGGCCTCATTTGTTTTAAGAAAATGTACGGTGCTTTCATATTTGAAATTCTGTATCAAATCTTTTAAAAACATTAGAGATTGGGTTGACATTTCAAACTTGCTCTACAAGTTTTAAACTCATTTATTTTTTTTTGAACAAAAAACTTGGCCGTAGTCCAATTTGGAAAACCTCCCAACTCTTGCTGAAATTTTACTTACCGAGGCACCGTTATCAATGATTCAAAAAGGAAAAGAAAATATTTTTGGTACCTTCAAAATTACAAATCTTTGCACAAACCAATCTTTGAAAATCTTGAAGTCGGGAGTGTAGTTTCGAATTACCAATGCGCTGAATTCAATCTATTTGTGTTTGATAACTCTTTTGGAATTTGGCCGTGAGGCACAAGTACAACTCAAAATTTTACACATGGATTTTTGAAATGCTTTGAAGGTGAAATGTGGAAATGGATTTATGAATTGATATTATGTTGCTGAAATTTTGTGAATGGATTTCTTTGAGATAGATATAGCATATGATTTCAAAGCCTGCCGTTGTTGCATTGAAAGTGTTTTGGTATTGGAATAAATTAAGATGTTAATGTTGCCGTTGGACCCTCGGGTCAACGATGCCCCGAGAGTCGGGATGCCCAGAGGTTTGAATGAGTCAATACCATTTAGATGCTTGGTTGTATTATGCATATATGCCTAGAGGTTTTCCCCGGGTGCATCAAGATGCTCGGTGGTATGTTGGTACATAATTCCGGATGGCAAGGGTAACCATGTCTATGGTGCCTTGGAGGTTCCTCGTGACGCCAGGTGGGGTGCGAGATGCCTAGAGGTGTGACGTAAACACACTCTGGATGCCTGGTGGCCCAGTGGCGTAATTCCAGAGGCTTTTACGGGGTGGGTGCGAAATCCCAGAAGGACGCAAACATTGGTTCTCTGGGGGTGAAACCTTTTGAATATTAAAACTGATGGCTCTACTAAGTGTGTGTGTGGTCTAGTTATATGACTAAATTGTATGGCATGGAATGGGACATGTCATAATAGTTTGGCCCTATAATCGAGACTTGTGTGATTGAAATGATACATTCTGGTTTTGAAACTACATTGCCATTGCATTTCAAAAGTCTTATCGATCTGATGCACACTCATTATTTGATTACCTGTTTTATCTATCTTGCATGGACTTTGATTGTGATTGCTTGCATAGTATAGCTTGGTAGATCTTCAATTGCTGGGTGGCTGTACTCACCTCTTTTAGGGACTAACATTTCAAACTAGACAAGATACATGTGCTGCTACTGCCACCAGCAGATGGACTGAGTGGTTGGATATGACCGTAAGGAGGAGGACGGCAAAGGAAGGAACTTTTGAACGCCGACACTGATCGATGGATTTTAAGTATACAATTGTTGGAAAAGATGTCGGTCATCTTTTGAAGTATAACCGAGTATAGAAAATCTTGGCATTTTGATGTACCGACTAATGATGTCCATCAAGTTATGTAAATAAAAGTATTCGGCTTTAACCTATAAATGTTTAGTTGGTGTGCATCGTTTTAATTTTAGGACGGGGAGTAGTTGGTTATGCTTCCACTATACTTTCTGCGCAGGGACCAATTTAAAAGATACAAACCCCCCAGATTTTATGAAGTATCATAATATACTTTCAGGATAAAGTGAGGTACTTGTGGTGACCCAACGAATTGGGGGCCATCAGGGGGTGCTACATTTGCTCTCTCTTTTGAGTACAAGTTAAGCTCAACAATTGAAATAACAAAGAACTAGAAGCTTCAGATTTTGAAAATTTTCTTTTACGCACACACTCGAACAACTTGAGAGTTTTCCTTATATACTCCTCCATGCTTCTACAACCATTGGCACTTTCCAATGGAGTTCTTTCAATCTACCTGTTGGATAGAATCAATCAATGAGATCTCGAGTCATTTTAGGAATGTGATAAAAGCCCATCAATCATGCTCGCCCATACAATCAGAATCTTGATTTCCATAAGTAGAACATTCCACTTATACTTTGCCTTTCAAGAGATCTGATTATCCGAATTGATTTCAATAAAAATAATTGATCATATGATGATATATCCAACCATAAGATCTTCCACAAACCATACGAATTGAACTCTTGAAGATAAACTCGTATCTGGATAAGTCTTCATTCTTCGGTCTAAAACCTGTCAGTGAGGTTAGACTTGATATTAAAGTCTAGTAGTCTTTAGACTTTGACAGTAGCATCTGGAGTTCTTCAGACTGTAACACTTAATTCTGCAAGTCTTCGAGTCTAGACTATTGGAAAGGTTTTGTCAACTTCAAAACAATTAAAAAGTTTTCTCTAATAATCTCCTCATTTTTTATGGTGACAAAACTTTTCTGCAAATTTGAAAATTTTGTCTGCAAAACAACACTTAAACAAAACGTGATGTCTTATAAAAATAAATTAATTATAGTTTGAATAGTATCGATTCTGCAATCACAGAACACATGTTAATCTTGCAAGATAAATAATTATCCAGTCATAATCACTATCAAAACATTCAAAATCAAATATCCAAAGTACAACAGTCCAAAGTCATCAAAATCAAACCAAAGTCAAACCAAGCAAAAAGTCATCAAAATCAAATATGTACAAACTCTCCCCTCCTTTTTGTCAACAACAAAAAGTGGAGAAAAACTATAAAAAGAGTGGGGTAAAAATCATGGCTGTTTAGGGATGCGAACGATATGAAAATCCCCAATAGACGTCTCCTCCAGCTTCTTCAAGTCCTCTTTCAGTTGCTCAATATTATCACCCTTTGTAGTGGCTTTAACTTGAAGCTTAAAGGCTTGTACTTGATTGTGTAGAGAGACTGAAATGGCTTGATGAGCTGACTGCATGTTCTAAAATTCACATCACAATCCATAAAGCTGAGCTTTGATCTCCACAAGAAGCCCAAGCAGTCTCTTAAAGTCTGCTGTATTATTTGTTTGAGTACTCACTTAAGCACGATCAGTGTGAGGAGTGTTAACTGATGATGGAACCTCAGTTGGAGCATCCAGACTTGGAGATGATGCCTCAATACGAGCTTCAGGAAATTGAAAGGCATACACATCCTCTAGATTGACAGGAGAACGACTAACATCATCACTAGTAAAAGCAAGCGAAGAAGTACCTCTTTTGTCAGTAGCTCCCCCTATTTCTGTGACTTTAGGTGGAGAAAAATATTCTTCTTCATGTTCTTACTCTTCTTCAGCACCAAGTTGATGTTTATCTCTTCCTTCTCCAGCAATTTCACTTCTTGACTTCTCCGAGTCGTTAGCAAATGTGAGCTCAAGAGAATCATCTTGACTCTCTTCTTCTTCTTGTTCTATTCCTCTCTTTTCTTGCTCTGTTCGCATCGCTTCTCTTTCTTCGTCTCTCTTCTTTGTCTTTTTCTCTTTCTATGTTCTCTATGTCCTCTAGCTCTTGAAAGCTAACAAAACTCTATAAATTCCTTAAGACAAAGGCGGAGAGAGTAATGTTATCCTCATCTTCTTCATCCTGCAAGATGAGTGCTCTCATCTTCTTGATTGGTGCGCTCATAGGCTCTTTGCCTTTTCTTTTTTCCCGCTGCAGAGTTTTGTCTTGCCTTGATAAGAGACTTCTCCTTAATGCTCTCCAAACGCATCTTGGAAACCATCTTTAGTCCCACTACCATTGGAGTAATGGTTCGAACACACAGAATTTTAGGAGGCTGAATGTTGAAGTGTCTGAATAATCGAGTAACAAGAGCAGAATAAGGGAGTTGCCCCTTGTCCTTTACAACTGTCCTACATGTGCATTAAGATAGTGTGAGGCAGTGGGAACTTGAATCCAATGTTGATCACATACATCAGCTTCACTTCAGAGTTTGAGACAATAGTTTTTGAGGTAGATTTGGGTCTGAAACAGTTGATCACAATCTTGTGAAGCAACATATTGGAGGCATTCATTCTAGAGTAAGAAATCCTGCTTTCAGCAATTCTATCTTGAACAAGCTCCAAAGTAGCATGAGCAAATACACTGATTAGTTGGAAACTTCTTCTTTCCACCCTTATCACATCAGCCAAAGTATCCACATCAACCACAAATTCTTTGTCCCTAACCATGAAAGAAAATTTATTCGCATCTTATAAGGATAGATTTGAATAGAAGTAAACTGTAAGTTTTGCGTGAGCAATAGTTGTCTTAGAACAAAAACGTTCGAGTTGAAGGAGTGCAAACTTCTCCTTCAGTTTCACTTTCAACGAATCAAGAAAATCAAAGTCCACACTCCTAGGGTTCATTACCCCTTGCTTCAGTAATTTCGAATAAGTTATCTTATGGTCCTTAGACCGAAAAAAGTCCATCTTTTCACCACGAACATTTGCAGCAATGCCCATTCTAGGTTGACAATTTGTGAACATCCTCTCATCGTCATCTTTCCCTTTAGGCTGATTAAAGGATCCAAACCGTGGATCACTTGGAAAATTTGCAAAAGTCCTTGCTACCAAACCAACAGGCGCAATACCCATACTTTCCATAGACCTCAAAAAATGAGTTTCATTCTTGTACAATTTCTTGCTTAAAAACTCATCAATGAAGGTCATTGCAGTACCACCCTCCTTTAACTTAGAGTAGAGTTTTAAAGATATATTTGGGCTTAAGAGTCTTTATAGGCTCAGCGTCTACAACAATCTCTTCTTCAGCATCTTGCTGTGGAGGAACTTGAGTCCTAGGTTGAGAAGAGTGACGCGGTTGAGAATATTGTTGTTGACTTTGTTGTTGCTGCGTAGAGTCTTTTTCCTCGATTAGATCAAAGTGCGTAGGACCCTCACGTATTTGATGTAGTCCCCTATTTGCGATTCTAGAAGACTTTCTTTGAGAAGACATTGTCACGTTTTTTGGGAGATTTCTTAAACTTGATTGTGAAAAAGGTGAAATCTTTTCATATTAAACTAGAGAGAAAGTGTGAGAAAATGGAGTTCTGTATTTTAGGGTTTAAGTGAGTATAAACGAAGAAGAAGAATCTCGACAGTATATAAAGCAGATGAAATGGGGTATACGAATTGTCACAAAGGAAAAAGTAAAAACTCTCTTTTTGAAAATAAAAAACTGCCATAAATTCAAAAACAGAAAAAGATAATTTCTAAAAACAAAACAATCAAGTAACGATTCAAAAAATAAACATACCTTTTCAAAATTTCTTCCTAAAATTAAATTACTTTTGCAAAAGAAATTAACTTATAGTCATGACCTTTGGGCATTCTGAGTCTGACTATCTTCAGACTTTAACTGATAAAGGATGTGATGTCAGTCTGGTGTGAATAGACTCAAATAGACTTTTCTTCAGGATGTGATGTCCAGTCTGGTGTGAATAGACTCAAATAGACTTTTCTCCAGGATGTGATGTCCAGTCTGGTGTGAATAGGCGCCAATCGGCTAATTTGGCCTTCGACCAGGTTAGTCTTGTATTTACTCAAGCCTCTTTATAGACTCATGCTTTCTAACACGAATTGACAAGATTTATTATAGTATTACACTACTGCGTAGGAATTACGAGCATTCCTATTTATTTTTCTGAAGGTCTGCCTTTTGCCTTGATGTGATGGTAGACCTTTATCACTCAAAACCGTTTATTTTTCTTTTTTGGTAATATTGCGTGTGAAAGGATCTTAACATTTTAGTATAAACAGGTAAAATGGAAAAGATTTCGACTTTTTAGAAGTGTCAGAGTATTGTAAAAATCTTAATGAATATCTGGAAAATGACTGCATTTGTCGACCTTCCTATCCTCAGCTAACAAATTTTCACCGGAGAATGAAATATAATCAGTCAGTCGATTTTCTTCTAAAGAAAAGTAGAACTTTTTAACATGAAGGGAAAAAAGGCACTATTCTACATGGCATCGATGAGATAAAGACGGTAGTGCCAGTTCGGTTCTAGCACTTGGAATCATAACGGAGTTATATCGTGCATGGGAGAAATAGAACTTCAAGCTTTTTTTTTTTTTTTTTTTTTTTTTTTTTTTTTTTTTTTTTTTTTTTTTTTTTTTTGTCTTGATTAAGTTTCTTTTGAAGTAAGAAAAGGCCAACTTTCTCATATCAAGATCAGAACCCACCACCCAAGAAGGAAAGCCTCGGAGTGAGTATACGTAGACCCATAGATCCAACCGGCAACTCAGCATGAGTTTTACCGAGCGCAAAGGCATTAGGCAATTCTCTATTGTTTGTAAAGTAGGCTTTCCTTCCCTTGAGGTGAATATTGACTAACCTGTGCTGTGCAGCGGATGTTTAAGGCGACCGACCATACATCACTAGGAAATGCACAGATCTTTAACACATAACAGTAACATCTGAGAACTGAGGGATTTTTCGGTCAATTCAAAACGTGAAATTTTTGTGGATCATGCTATAGTGGGGTGGATTGCGAGTTTGATAGAATGACTATAGCCCCGAAAGGGAATTGATTTTACAACTCAATTGCAGCACAAGAAACTTATTTTCAAGAAGGAACAGTGCTACAATTGACAATAATAATCTTTTAATGTGATCAAGGAGCCGATTCGCTATATTAGTATTGTACAGTCTTAGGCCGAGGAGAAGCATCAACTACCAACATAGAGTAAACTGTATTTTGCCAGAGGAGAAAGGAATATCATGGGGTAAAAATTGAGGCATTCCTAGTTAAACAAATGCCTGATGGCTAAAGTTTTCGGCAACTAAGATGTGGAATAGATTCGAGGAAGATCTGACATTACCGTCCTTGTTGCTGAGTAGTCGATAACACCATGCTCAACTCTGGTTTGCTGGAAGAAGCTGTTGTAGAAACGCCAATCCCAACTGCAAAAGCCGGTTTTTTCGGAACTGGAAGAGTCGCACTTTCACTACCGAGCATGAAAACCGCAGTTGACATTGTGGGGCGATCAGTCGGGTCTTCTTGCACGCATAAAAGCGCCACGTTTATGCACTTCAAAACTTGACCTCTGTTGTAAGTTTCGTGCAGCACTTGATCCATCAAGTCCAATGCTTTATCGTCGTTCCATAATTTCCATGCCTGCACAATTGAAGCTTTAGTACATTCAGAGAAAAGGGCAACAGGAAGTGGATAAGCAAAATAAAGCCACAACAAATGGACTGTATTCACATGAGTAAGAAGGCTCATTGTTCCTTCGGACTGATAAAAGCCCGTGTTACGTTTCCCACTAACAATCTCCAATACGACAACGCCAAAGCTAAAAACATTGGACTTGAATGAGAAAAATCCATCCAAAGCATACTCGGGAGACATGTATCCACTGCATTGGAGCATGAGAACAATAAGTTAAGTAAGCTACAGTCGGAATAATGAAGTTTCACTATAGATATTAAAACGTGATAATGTGAGGAGTGCCTTGTGTAGTGTCCAACAAATTCTTTATCTAAACGAAAATAAATGGTATGTGCATCTACAAAAACTTACTAAGTTCCAATCACCCTTTGTGTGCTTGCTTCAGTTTGTTTTGCTTCAAATATACGTGCTAGACCAAAGTCGGAAATTTTAGGAGTCATCTCCTCATCAAGCAAAACGTTGCTAGTCTTGAGATCTCTGTGAATGATTCATAGCCTAGAATCTTGGTGAAGATAGAGCATTCCTCGTGCAATTCCCAAGATGATCTCAAAGCGTATCTCCCAGGTTAGCAAGGAACACCTTGTTCGATCTAGCAAGGTTTTCATTTTAATCGGTGAAGGTAGCAAGTCTTTTAATCTTACTTCGTCAGACTGACTTAAAATCTTAATGAAGAGAAAGAAACTTGGAGTGCCACTACCTATTACAGCTATGCCTTGAAGCATACAAGGGAACAAGAACATGAAATGAGGTGCTTACCAAATATGAAGGAATCTAAGCTTCTGTTGGGCATGTATTCATATAGCAACATTTTTTCATCTCCTTTGATGCAATATCCTACTAATCTGACGAGATTTTGATGCTGCAATTTGGCAATCAAGATGACTTCATTCTTAAATTCCTCCAAACCCTGTCCTGATCCACTCGATAGCCTCTTTATTGCAATTTCCTGTCCTGGAAAAGTAGCCTAAAACAAAGTTAAGGAACATATTACTTAATCACAGTGACCTCGTCAACAGCCCCAAATGGTAAAAGAAGCAACCATTTTATTTACCTTATAAACAGGGCCGAAGCCACCTCTTCCAAGTTTGTTCTCGTCCGAGAAGTTATTGGTCGCTTGTAAAATAATTTATAAATAAAAAAATGGCACTTCTATGCCTTTCTTATCTTCCTCTCCGAACTGGCATGAGTCCATCCACATTTTGATCCGGCTCTCACTGTCGTGTAGACGAAAGTTGAGATTTTCCTGAGTGCTTTCCCCGCTTCCTGAAGTGCAACTCTAGTCATAAGGCTCCGTTTGGCAACTTGCCAAATAGGCGTTGGCATCCAACTGGCCGCCACTTTTGCTGCTGCTGCTCCGCTCTCTTTAGTTCAATATTAGGAAACCCCCTCCAAAAAAAAAAAAAAAAAAAATCATCACATTTCTAGGCCAGTTGGATGCCACTTTTGGCCCTGTATGTTTTCACTTCTCAGAAGTGTTTATAAACAGATTTTCTGTTTTTTTGCTCAGGGAACAAAAACAGAACGAAACGCGTTTGTTTGCGTTTATGTTTTTTTTTTTTTTGTTTCTGGAACTCAAAAAGAACAGAAACGAGAAACAAAAAAAAGTTGTTTCTCGTTCCAGAAACAATTTTGAAGAAACAATTTTTTGTTTCTTGTTTCTTCTTCTCTCTCTTCTCTTCTCTTCCTCTTTTCTTCTTCTTTCTCTTTGGCCGGTCGCTGGCCTCGGCGTCGCCGGATCTGGGCGAGCCCGAGCTCGCCCAGCCATGGCGAGGCGCGGCCTCGCCGAATCTGGGCGAGCCCGAGCTCGCCCAGCCAAGGCGAGGCATTTCTTGGCCGTCGCCGGTCGCCGGGAGGCCGCGACCGGCTGAAAGAAAAAAATGAAAAATAAAGGAAAAAATATTAAAAAATTGAAAGAAGCAAAAAAAGAACAAAAACTTACCAAACATGTTTCTATTCATTTTTTATTCCGGAACAAATTTACCGAACGCATCTTTTTGTTCAAAAAGTGTTCCCGGAACAGAAACACTTTTTTTTTGTTTATGTTCCCTGAAACAAAAAAAGAATAGAAACGTTACACAAAACATGCCCTTTGTTGTTGCTTCTCGTCCACCACCATCATTTTGGAGTGGACTGGACCATGATATTTGAAGGATGCAGACCCATAAATAGAAAAAATATTCAAAATATCCTAAAATTATTACATTTATTTCATTCTAATTCTAAATCTTTTGATTTTATCCATTAATTCTTTATGGATAATTTTAATCAAAATCATCAATGCGCATACATCAACCTGTCTTACATGACACGATTAATAGTAACATTAACAATTTTTAATAATATATATTTTTCAATTTTTGATTTTCTTTTCCATCTCTACTATGTTCTTTTTTTTTTCTTTATTTTTTTCTTTTCTCTTTTACCCCTTTTTTTCTTTGTCAACCATCACCAGGTCCCGCCAATGGTTGGCATACAAGGCTTGCCCTCTTTGGCCTTGAGCGAGGGACACCCAACCGTAGGCTAATGAGGGCAACACTCTCTGAAACCCTCGCCCATTGCTGCAAGGCGTGGCTATGGTTGGTGGAGAGAAAAAAATGAAGGAAAATAGAATAAAAGATAAAAGGAAAATAAAAATAAATTCAAAAAATTCAAAAAAATATTAAAATATTATTGAAAGTTAGCACTATAATTTCACATAAGATAGCGAACATCTATGTCGGCAATTTCAGGCTAAAATTAACCGGATGAAATGAATTGGCAAAACTTGAAAGAGTTTAGGACTTCAATGGTAAAATAGAAAAGTTTAGAATGAATTGACAAAAGTGTAATAAATTAGGAGTCCGTTTGTTTTATGACTATATCTTTTGGTGTTTTGCAGAAAATTGGAAATAAAGTGAAAAATATTTTTCACTATTCATTATTTGATTTGATTTTTGGGAAAAATTACCAACAAATTGAATTTTAATTTTTTAATTGACCAAAAAAATTAATTTAAATTATATATATTCTTAAACATTGAAATTTAATGATATTTATTTTTAAAAAATCAAAATTTTATTATTTTTAATTTCTCTTTTTTTTCCTTTTTCTTTTCCTTCCTCCTTCCTCTGTCGCCACAAGCCTCAACAATGGCCAACTTCCGATGATGAACCAAGACATAGATCGATCAGTTTGAGCCTCGCCCTTGCTAGATCTAGCCTCGGCTAAAAATTTGGAGTTGGCCTATGGCCGGTCTCAGTCGTTGCAATGGCTGGCAACACTAGCAACCACTCAAGGAAGAAAGAAAAAAAGGGAAAAAGAAAAAGAATTAAAAACTCAATTTTAAAAAAAAAGAAAAAAAGAAAAGGAAAACATAAAAATAAAAGGAAAATGTGTTTGGTGAAAGAATGTGAGGTGTAAGAAATTATGAAAAATATTTTCCATTTTCGGAAATGAAAAACATTTTCTCCATTTTAAAAGGTGTTTTTTTTTTTCCAATAGCAAAAAACATTTTTCTTGATTAGTTCATTTCGCCAAAAATTCGGAAATTATTTTTTTGAAAATTATTTTCCGTAAATCGAATGGAGCCTAGGAATTTTTTAAATAATTTTTTCCTGTAGATCAAATCGACGACTCGGAGTGAGTACTCTTGCAAAAACATTCTTCACACATACATTTATTTATTTATTGACTTATTTTTATGATACGCGTACATCTCCACCGAGATTGGATACCACGGAACAACGAACGTGAAGACGATAGTGTGAAGCCTCTAGATGTTTTGGACATGAATGGAGCGAACGACTGAAACATTTCCACGGGAAAAAAAAAAAAATGCCGCCCACAATCACCATTCGTCATGCTCCCCTCGAATCGAGTGCGTCAAAGGTTCCAATAACAGAGGAGTTTGTGTTCCCCTCGCCTTGTCCTTCTTCATAATCCACTTAAACCCCAATTTATTCCCGCGCGAAAGGCGGCTGGCTTCAAAGGCACTTGATATGGGGATGTGATTCATACTCCTCATCGACGGGGTGATAGGGTGTCTAGCGACTGCCCAATGAGATCATAGAGAGCAGCGTCAGAGGACTATTACAATTTGAGTTCATATTTTATTGATACTTTAAGCTATTGTGTATTAAATATATATATATATATATATATGAAGTAAAGGAGAGGTGCAATAGCCTCAATTTATTTGTGAATCGAGCTAGAATCGTGCGTCTCAGATTCTCTTTCTCACTTTTATACTCATTTTGTAATTGTGCAATGAATCCTAACACTTGAAAACTTATGCCCAATCCCAATGTGTTTAATTTCATTTTTTTTTCAAAAAGGAAAATTTTCAATATGCCAGTGAGGAGTGTCAACAGTTCAGTTCGATTCGATTTTCTTGAAAAGTTGAACCAAACATAACCAAACTAAACCACATACAAATTGAATTGAAAACTAGGTTTAGATCGGTTCTTCAATTTTCCTATTTTTGCCTTCCTTATTGGAACCAAAGTGAATAAATGGTGAGAAAGAAAGAGGTTTTAAGTTCGATGGTTAAGTTTTGTTGAGAATTTTAGTTTGAATTGGTTAACCAAACCAAATCCGAAAACTGAACCATCAAAGAAAAGAACAATTATGTTTCGGTTATTCGAAGCAAAAATCGAACTGAACTAAAAATTGACGAAATTTCAATGTGGTTCGGTTTTAGTTCGGTTCGATTTTGTTTCAGTTCGGACACTCATCAATAGCAATACAATGTTTTATTTTTTTGACAGTAAAGGGGCAAAGAGATTAAAATAACATTTAAAACGAATTTTCACAAAATCAAGACACACAGTCGATCACAAAAAGTAACTGCTCAGTCAGGCCCAACCTGACTCCAAAGTGGGCTTCACATTGAAACAAAAAAGCCCGCGATGATTCCACGAAGCCTGGAAGCACCATCCTTTCAATTCAATTCCCCCGCCAAAACGAAAATATAAACTCTCTCTCTCTCTCTCTCTCTCTCTCTCTCTCTCTGCGGGCTCGATGCTTGGGCGTTGATGCCATGGAGAGAGGTCTGATCTCGGTGGAAGGGAGCCAAGCGTACTTCCTGGCCCACCGGCATGCCGACCACATGAAGGGCCTCACCTCCGCCTGGTCCGGGAGCCCTCTCGTCTTGACAATTCACTTTAGAATACTATATTTTCAAGTGACAGGAAACATATGAATCAATGAAGCATGAAGAAAATTGCAGTTGAGACTCTCTATGCACTCTTTTTCGGCAATTAAAACCAAATGCCATCGGGTCTATAGCTCATCTGGCAACGGAAAGTCATAGCCACACTTTCCTGTTAAAGCTTCATAATCTTCTTATGGAAAGTTATGGCGAGGTCCCAGTGCTAGTCTTTTGCCTGAATTGAGTCTGATTCGTAGTCTTATCAGGCAGCAGCCCTTCGCCTACCGCTTCATTTAGAACAACCAGGTGCTCCATGTTAGTGCATAAAAAGATTAATCTGACCCGGAAAAAAAGGAAAGAAAATCATTCACAAGATTTTGCATTCATGCAGAATTGTCTCCATACTTCGGTCCCTGCCGGCAGCTTTCAACGAGAACAGCGATAGGAGCTTTCGATCTACTTCTAATTCCTAAGCGTGCGAGAGAGAGAGTGAGAGAGAGCTTACCTTGATAGCTATCGACGTATCTGATCATTGTCTTCATTTCGAAGTGTCATCTGCTTTGCTTACTCTGTAATCAGAGCACAGCTGAAGCACTCTAATTCAATAACTACAACGAACATTCAATATTCCAATTAATTTGTGTGTTGAAACAAATATATCATTGATATTTTTATTGTTAATACCATTTTACTACATAAGGATCATGAACCCAATTTTTAATGAAGTTGATTTATACATTGTTGAACCTTACGGAAACATGGTACAAATATAACTCACTAAATAGGAATTTATCTATTACAATATTTCCTTACATCACATACAACACTCTTACAACTCTACACAATTCATCTCATCTCTACACAATTCATCTCACACTTACAAGCATACATAGCACACTCTACTCAACACACTCTCAAGACCCCTGCACACACACCCACACACCTCACGCATGCACTCCACACCACTACACACATGAGGAGCAAGTTGCTCTATTTATAGGATGGAAAGTCGGTGACTTTGTTGGCTTTCTACACTATTCTACAAGCATTATTTTATTATAGCCCGACAACTAGATTTCTTTGGAGAAGTCTAGAAGTGGCGCAGCTTTTCTTGATGGATTTTTTTCCAGAGAATTCTGGAGAGAAGGAGAGAGAGTAGCGGTGCTCTCTTCATACATTGCCTAAATAAACTACTTTTCTCCTAGTTAATTTGTTATTTGGATGACTAAACTTGGCTACCACTTACATTTAACGAGGATGATCTTTAATAGCAAATGAATTGTAATTTATCTTCAAGTAAGTCATTATTATTCAAATCTTTTGCTGCACTATTATGAAATAGTTCAAATAATAAGAAATAACACCATACCGTTAAATAAAACACAATGTAACATTTTAGTGTTTGCTAATTTTATTTTGCTATGTTGATTAACTGAGTGCAAGGTATTACACAATTATCTATTGTCGTGAGGAGGATATTCACAAACATGTGTCATGCAATAGATTCTTAAGGCAGTCATATATACACTACCATGAATTATGCAATTCTTTAACACATAACAGTAACATCTCAGTGATAACTAAGGGGGAAATCTCAATCAACTCATAATTAGAAATTTTGTGGAGTATGCTAGTGTCACGGTCCATGAATCATCCCGTACTCGTGACACTTGTGAGTGGTGCTTGGAGTTATTGAGTGAAGAGTGAGGAGGCAGAAGGGACGAACACAACTGATCCGTGGGAGTGGCATCAAGATGGTTGGTACTAGGAATTCTAACATAGAAAGATTATATCACTTAGGAGCTCTGAAGGGGGGGTTGGCCTCCCGTGCACAAACTGGTCTTTTTGGGAGCTAATGCCGTTCTCCTAACGAGGCCATGGCAAGCTGAAACCAATTGTTGAGCCTAAAAGGATCTGCTGTCTCACTCGATGTACTAGACACCCGAGCGAAGTTGGGCATGGTAGGATCTCGCACAAAGAAGCATTCACTGTATTGTTCGTGGAACAGCTACAGAAAAAATGCTGGTCTGGCAAATTCCGCTCATTAGGCGCCGCACGGGCCCTTCCTTGGCCAAGGAAACTGTTGGCCTGTGACAAGTGGTATCAGAGCATGAATCCCTACGATAAGTGAGTGAGTTGGAGAATTGAACTTCTCGCTTTAGTGCGGCTTGAACTGATAAGTACTAGTGGTACCGATCCTAGTGGGTAGAAAGTGAATGGCCAGGGCAAAAGATCCTCAAACGAAGCCGGGCTCTCTGCTCCTAGGATGGCAGGGTGCTAGGAAGAGTCGGTTCGTCGCGAAGCTGATAAGGAGTTGGAGAAGAACTAAATCCTCGCTGAATAGGGATAACGTTCTTGGATTGATCAGTGAATTTGAAAAAGAGGTCTATTGCCACGTTTTAAACAAGAAAGGAACCTCCATTTGGTATGCTAGGGTCAAAGAAGCTGAGTAGACAAAAATGGTGCCGCCAAAAGATGTAGTTGACAAAAAATGCCACACTTGCCAAAGAAAGCGTAGATGATTGAGAATGGCCGAGCAGTAGAGATCAAAAGAGGCTATTGATGGAGCAAAACCTGTTTTATTGGGCGAGCGTGACTATTCGATGTGAAATCCCAAAAAGTGGCGCATCAATGGTTAAGGGACATAAGGAAACGACAAAACAGATCGTAACAAGGGCGTTGTGAATTTGAGTGGGAGAGAATGTCACGATCCGTGAATCCTCCCGTACTCGTGACACTTGTGAGTGGTGCTTGGGGTTATTGAGTAAAGAGTGAGGAGGCAGAAGGGACGAACACAACTGATCCGTGAGAGTGGCATCAAGATGGTTGGTGTTATAAGTTCTAACATAGAAAGATTATATCACTTAGGAGCTCTGAAGGCGGGGTTGGCCTCTTGTGCACAAACTGGTTTTTTTGGGAGCTGATGCCGCTCTTCTGACGAGGCCATGGCAGGCCAAAACCAATTGTTGAGCCTAAAGAGATCTGCTATCTCACTCGATAGACTAGATGCTCGAATGAAGCTGGGCGTGGTAAGATCTCACACGAAGAAGCATTCACCATATTGTTCGTGAAACATCTACAAAAGAAAAAGCTGGTCTGGCGAATTCTGCTCGTTAGGCGCCACATTGGCCCTTCCGCGGCTAAGGAAACTGTCAGCCCGTGACACTAGAGTGTGGTAGATTGTGAGTTAGATAGGATGACAATAACTTGGTAGGTAATTGATTTTACAACTCAATTGCGGCAGAAACTTATCACCAATGAAAAGTGCAGTAAATGACAGGAAAAGAATCTGCTCTGGTGATCAAGAAGCCGATTCGGGGATGTTAGTATTGTACAGTCTTTAGGCCGAGGAGGAGCATCAACAATCAATGGAGAGTGAACTATATTTTATTTGGAGGAGCAAGGAATATCATGGGGCAAAAATTTGAGGCATTCCTAGTTAAACAAAAATGCCTGATGGCTAAAGCTTTTGACTATTAGGACGTGGAATAGATTCGAGGAGATCCAATGTTGCTGTCCTTGTTCCAGAGTAGTCGATAACACCACACTCGACTCTGGTTTGCTAGAAGAAGACATTGTAGAAATGCCTATCCTAACTGCAAAAGCGGGTTTCTTCGGAGTTGGAAGAGTCGCTGTTTCACTACCGAGCATGAAAACTGCATCTGACATTGTGGGACATTCACTTGGGTTTTCTTGCACGCATAAAAGTGCCGCGATTATGCACTTCAAAACTCGATCTCTGTCGTAAGTTTTGTGCAGCACTCGATCCATCAAGTGCAATGCCTTATTGTCATTCCATAATGTCCATGCCGGGGCAATAGAAGTTTCGTTATGTTCAGAGAAAAGGGCGACAGGAAGTGGATAAAACGAAAGTAAGGGACAACAAATGTCACATGTGTGAGAAGGCTCATTGTTCCTTGGGATTGATAAAAACCCGTGTTACGTTTCCTACTAATAATCTCTAGTATGACAACACCAAAACTAAAAACATCAGACTTGAATGAGAAAAATCAATCCAAACTATATTCTAGAGACATTTATCCACTGCATTGAAGCATAATAAGTCAATTAAGGGAGAGTCGGAATACTAAAGTTTTACTGTAGATATTAAAACATCATAATGTGGTGAGTGCCTTGTGTAGTGTCCAACAAATTCTCTATCCCAGTGAAAATAAATGGTATGCGCATCTGTAAAAACTTACTATGTTCCAATTACTCTTTGTGTGCTTGCTTCTATTTGTTTTGCCTCAAATATCCATGCCAAACCAAAGTCAGAAATTTTGGGAGTCATCTCTTCATCGAGCAAAATGTTACTCGTCTTGAGATCTCTATGAATGATCCTCAGCCTAGAATCTTGGTGAAGGTAGAGCATTCCTTGTACAATTCCCAAGATAATCTCAAAGTGTATCTCCCATGTCAGCAACCAACACCTTGTTCAACCTAGCAAGGTTTTTATTTTAATATGTGTAGGTAGCAAAGTCTTTCAATAAAACTCCATCAGACTAACTTAAAATCTTTATGAAGAGAGAGACCGTTGAGTGCTACTAGTTATTACAACTATGCACTGAAGAACACAAGGGAATAGGGACATGAAATAAGGTGCTTACGAATTATGAATAAATCTAACCTTTTGTTGGGCATATATTCAAATAGTAACATTTTTTCATCTCCTTTGACACAATATCCTACTAATCTGACAACCTTTTCGATGCTGAGGTTTGGCAATCAAAATAACTTCGTTCTTAAATTCCTCAAAGGCCTGTTTTGATCCGCTCAATAGCCTCTTCACTGCAATTTCCGGTCTTCCTGGAAAAGTAGCCTAATACAAAGTTGAGGAATGGATTACTTCATCACTGTGACCTCCTCACGAGCCCCAGACGGTAGAAGAAGAAACCATTTTATTTACCTTGTAAACAGGCCCAAAGCTGCCTCTTCCAAGTTTGTTCTCATCCGAGAAATTATTCGTCGCTTGTAGAATAATTTCTAAATCAAAGAATGGCACGTCTAGGCCTTTCTTATCCTCCTCGAATTGGCATGAATCCATCTACATTTTGATTCGCTTCTCGCTGTCGTATAGACGAAAGTCAGGATTTTCCCGAGTGCTTTCCCTAATCCCTGTGATGCCAGCTCTAGTTACTAATTGGTTTCTATCTTATTATCGTATTCCTAACAATGATAGATGAAAAGTATGTATCTGCTCAGTGATTGCCAATGTTGACTCAAAAATCATCGAGAGAGGAGGTGACATTTTTCCTTACTCATGGTTTTGTACATGTGTAGCAGAATGGTGTGTGGCAAAAAGAAGACAACTTCATTGCAAATAGCTCACATCATTTTGGTCTCAAATTTGGAAATGTTAGTATTTGAAGTAGACTTCGGTTTGATGTAGTTTATGATGATTTTATGAAGTAGAATGTTGGAAGTAGACACCCTAGAGTATGTGATACTTCCCATTGGAATCTTATTATTCACCATAAACTTGATCACTTTGTCATTCGAGACATTAATGGGCATAAAAACATTTCTTTCAACTCCCTGAATGTTAGACAGCAAATCAATATCGACATCAAAAAGCTTTTCACATACAATGAATTGAACATATGTGAGATCCAAAACAGACAAGTTCGAGTAAACATAAGCAATTAATTAAGGAAAGCATCTGATGTTTCTAAACAAAACTTCTCCATTTGAGGTTTGGAAAACTTTTCCCTCAAAGGCAGTTTGAGTGTTTCTAGAAAATCAAAGGCTACAGTGCAGGGATTAATCACACCCCTGTTCAGCATCTGTGCATAAACTTCTTTGTACTCTTTAGACATAAACAACTTTTCCTAAATTACTAAGCAAATGAAAAATTAACTATTTATTTGAAAATGATTTGCATGGAAAATATATTCCTTCATAAAAATGAATGATTTGAATCTTCTAAAAATTATTGCTTGAATATCTTATGAAAATGAATGAACGAAAAATTGTTTCATCTTTTACAAAAAGGTTTAGGCATAAATTGCCCTCAATGAAGAAAATAATTTTAATTGATTAATTATTTCAAGTGATACAAATGATTAATTTTAAGAAAAATATTATTCAAGTATTCATTTTTTATGGAATAAATAGAGCCTCAATTAATTGAGAGGATTGCAATTTTTTTGGTCCAATTTACCAGGAAATTATTGTATCTGAACCCCAATTTTAAAGTTTCTGCACGTTAAACTTTTCAAAGCAAAAAAAGGAGAGGAGGAGGGGGGGGGGGGGGAGGAATGGGACGAGTATTAAAAAAAAATTGATATTAAATCATTGCATGCAGTTGCAGGGGATCAACGGTGGTGGTCGGCCTTATTTCGTCTACTGAAGTAATTGGTCGGTGTGCCGATACGTAAGTGTGAGTTAAATTAGGAAAAGCGGACTTTGCCCGATGTGAATTCACATGTCCCCATGTACAGTAGTGACTTGTCAGCACACGGTTTCAAGTCCCCATGTGCAGGAGTGACTTGTCGGCAAACCGTTTCACGGTGACCCGGTAAAAACTCAAAAAGATAAAGGACGTATAGAATTTACTTTAAAAGTCTATGATCAGATTTTTTTTAGTGAAGACAGATGTTGACTGTGCTGTCTTCCGAACGGGCCTATAAGTATATTAAAAGTTTTAGAATTTATCGTAAAAGTACGATTGAATTATAAAATTTTCAAAAAATATAATTAAGTCCTAAAATTTATCATAATAGTATAATCGAATCCTAAAACTTTTAAAAAATACAATCAATGTAATGACTAGATTTGATCAATTAAATAAATGTTAGGATTTGAATGTTCTTTTAAAATTTAAAGACTAAATTTCATTTTTGTGATAAATTTTAAGATTTAATTACACTTTTTAAAAAATTTATGACTTAATTGCATTTTTATGACAAGTTTTAAACTTTAATACACTTATCCTCTTTTTTTTTTTTTTTTTTTTTTTTTTTTTTTGTCATTTGCCTTATTCTAATATTGCATATAATTGGTCAATTTGGGTTGGACTCCTTTGCAACCCAAGCCAACCCAAAAACCCAACATAACTCACATTGAGATGAAAGTATGAGTTGTGTTATAGAATTCCCACCTCAAGAGTCGACATGGTGTGAAGTAGTTATATCCTAGTTAATCATAACTTATTAACTTAAGCTTTTAAGTAAAAATGAGTCTAACTAAATATGTTGACGAACTTGAACATGAGATTTTTTTTTTTAATGATTTCCTCTAATAAAGATATTTGATTTCTATTGCGTGCTCTCAACAAATGGCATTAGAGCCAATAGTAGATTGGTTAGCCCCCAATCTATTACGACGTTTAATGAATACCTCAAAAATAGGATTTGGTGACCAACACGGTTTCCGGGTGGTGTGCATTGTGGTATAACAACGCGGGCTCAATATAGATGAAGTTGGGCACTAATGGAGATTAATGCAGAAGGATTCCTAGATTAATGGAGAGCCGACCTAACACTAAGCTCATATGTGAGAGGGATATTACTAAGATAAATGTGTGAGTTGTGTTAGAGAACTCCCTCATCAATGAATTGGTGTACTGGAGAAATTGATTTAAGTTTATGAGTGAAGGTAGGTTCAACTAGATATGTTATTGGGTATGGATTTGGGCTCCCTCTTGGCGATTTTGCTAGTGAAGATATTGGATTTCTACTATGTTCTCCCAACAATCCACCTATTTGATGGTCCTAGCTGCTAGTTCTTATGACTTTTATGTAGATGAATAGATTCAAATAAGTGACATTAGAAAGGTGCCTTCAATTTGAGAGAGATTATTTAACATACATTGTGTAACATCTAGAAATTCCTATATGTAGTAAATGAATACGATAAATGTCAGAAGTAGAAATTCCAATTGGATTATTGACTTTATATTGCGCAAAAGATTCGGAATGTATTTTTGTATTTATAACATTCGGAATATGATTCTATCATGATCAAATCATCAAGCATTGGTATATAGATTGATTTTATGGAGTCATGGTGAATCACATACTGTAACGACCCGGACCCCACTTTGGATACTAAGTCTTCACCCGCGTACTGCCAAGGTGATCTTAGTCTATCCCTCCGTATTGCCCCGGGTTTGGGTCATCACATTCTCCCCCACTTAAGGCACAGCGTCCTCGCTGTGGCTCCCACTCGCGGTCGGGAGTTGGCTCTGATACCATTTGTAACGACCCGAACTCCATTGTATAATATTGTCCGCTTTGGGCACTGAGTTCTCATGGCTTCAAAACGCATTATACAGATTAAAGGGACCAAAGCTTTTATAAACTAGTCCAGAACTCCCCCCCCCTAAGCGATGTGGGATGGGAGACATGTCATTGGCCTCACCCGCGTACTGCCAAGGCGATCTTAGTTCATCCCTCCGTATTGCCTCGAGTCTGGGTCGTCCCAAGAAGGGTGAATTATGATTCCTCTCCTCATTCTAAGGCTACAGTTGCCAATATCACAAGATTCTTAGTGGATTTGGCCTTCGGCCAGGTTAGTCTTGTTTCCATTCGAGCCTCTTTGTGGACTCTTGTTTTCTAACACGAATTGAAAAGATTTATTATTGTATTAGAATACTGCGCAAGAATTATGAGCATCGCTATTTGTTTTTGTGAAGGTCTCCTTTTACCTTGATGTGATGGTGGACCTTTGCCACTCAAAACCTTTAATTTTTCTCTTTAGGTAATATTGTGTGAAAGGATCTTAACATTTTAGTATAAACAGGTAAAATGGGAAGGATTCAAGATTTCAACTTTTCAAAAGTTTCAGATTATCATAAAAATCTCAATGGAAATGCGGAAAATGACTGCATTTGTTGATCTTCCTAGCATTAGCTAACAAATTTTCACGAGATATACTCAATTAGTCGATTTTCTTCTAAAGAAAAGTAAAACTTTTTAACATGAACAAAAAAAAGACATTGTTTTACATGGCATCGATCAGATAAAGATGGTAGTACTAGTTCGGGTCTAGCACTTGGAACTATGAGTGCCACCGAGTTACATCGTGCACACGAGAAATAGAAATTCTAACCTTTTTATTTTATTTTTATTTTTTTTTTTTTTAATTTTTTGGTCTTGATTAAGTATCTTTTGAAGTAAGAAAAAGATGTCAAGATCAGAACCCACGACCCAAGAAGGAAACCCTCGGAGTGAGTAAATGTAGACCCATAGATCCAACCGGCAACTCAGCATGAGTTTTACCGAGAGCAGAGGTATTAGGCAATTCTCTATTGTTTGTAAAGCAAGCTTTCTTTTTCTTGAGGTGAATATTGACTAACCTCTGCTATGCAGCGGATGTTTAAGGTGACTGACCATGCATCACTATGAAATATACAGATCTTTAATACATAACAGTAACATCTCAGTGATTATTGAGAGGGATTTTTCAGTCAATTCAAAAAGTGAGATATTTTTTTATCATGCTATAATGGGGGGGATTGCGAGTTTGATAGGATGACTACAGTCCCAAAAGGGAATTGATTTTATAACTCAATTGCAGCACGAGAAACTTATTCTTAAGAAGGAGCCGTGCTGCAACTGACAAGAAGAATCTCCTACGGTGATCAAGGAGTCGATTCGGTATGTTGGTATGGTACAGTCTTAGGCCAAGGAGAAGCATCAGCTATCAACAGAGTAAACTGTATTTTGCCGGAGGAGGAAGGAATATCATGGGGTAAAAATCGAGGCATTCCTAGTTAAACAAATACCTGATGGCTAAAGCTTTTGACTACTAAGATGTGGAAGAGATTTGAGGAAGATCCGGCATTACCGTCCTTGTTGCAGAGTAGTCGATAACACCGTGCTCGACTCTGGTTTGCTGGAAAGAAGAAGCTGTTGTAAAAACGCCCATCCTAACTGCAAAAGCCGGTTTTTGCGGAACCGGAAGAGTCGCACTTCCACTACCGAGCATGAAAACCGCATTTGACATCGTGGGGCGATCACTCGGGTCTTCTTGCACGCATAGAAGCGCCACGTTTATGCACTTCAAAACTTGTTCTCTGTTGTAAGTTTCGTGCAGCACTTGATCCATTAAGTCCAATGCTTTATTGTCATTCCATAATTTCCACGCCTGCACAATCGAAGCTAAAGTACATTCAAACAAAAGGGCGACGGGAAGTGGATAAAGCAAAAGCAAGGGACAGCAAATGGACTGTATTCACATGAGTAAGAAGGCTAATTGTTCCTTCAGACTGATAGAAGCCTGTGTTACGTTTCCCACTAACAATCTCTAGTACGACGACACCAAAGCTAAAAACATCGGACTTGAATGAGAAAAATCCATCCAAAGCATACTCCGGAGACATGTATCCACTGCATTGGAGCATAAGCATAATAAGTTAATTAAGCCGCAGTCAAATCATTAAATTTTCATTGCAAATATTAAAAGGTGATAATGTGGTGAGTGCCTTGTGTAGTGTCCAAAAAATTCTTTATCTAGATGAAAAAAATGGTATGTGCATCTACAAAAACTTACTATGTCCCAATCACCCTTTGCGTGCTTGCTTCAATTTGTTTTGCCTCAAATATACGTGCCAAACCAAAGTCGGAAATTTTAGGAATCATCTCCTCATCGAGCAAAACGTTGCTCGTCTTGAGATCTCTGTGAATGATTCGCAGCCTAGAATCTTGGTGAAGATAGAGCATTCCTCGTGCAATTCCCAAGATAATCTCAAAACGTATCTCCCAGGTCAGCGAACACCTTGTTCGATCTAGCAAGGTTTTTATTTTAATTTGTGAAGGTAGCAAAGTCTTAAAATCTAACTATGTCAGATTAACTTAGAATCTTTATGAAGAGAAAGAGATTGTGGAGTGCTACTACTTTTGCAGCTATGCCCTGAAGCATACAAGGAAAAAGGAACACGAAATAAGATGCTTACCAAATATGAAAGAATCTAAGCTTTTGTTGGGCATGTATTCATATAGTAACATTTTTTCATCCCCTTTGACGCAATATCCTACTAATCTGACGAGATTTCGATGCTGTAGTTTGGCAATTAAGACGACTTCGTTCTTAAATTCCTCTAAGCCCTGTCCCGATCCACTCAATAGCCTCTTTACTGCAATTTCCCGTCCTCCTGGAAAAGTAGCCTGAAACAAAGTTAAGGAAGGGATTACTTCATCACAGTGACCTCGTCAAAAGCCCTGTAGATGGAAGAAGAAGAAACCATTTTATTTACCTTGTAAACAGGCCCAAACCCACCTCTTCCAAGTTTGTTCTCGTCCGAGAAGTTATTCGTCGCTTGTAAAATAATTTCTAAGTCAAAAAGTGGCACATCTATGCCTTTCTTATCTTCTTCCTCGAATTGGCGTGAATCCATCCACATTTTAATCTGTTTCTCACTGTCGTGTAGACGAAAGGCAAGATTTTCCTGATTGCTTTCCCTGCTCCCTGAAATGCAACTCTAGTTACTAAGTCTGCTATCTTATTATCGTGTATCTAATAATGACAGATAAAAAGTAGTTTCTGTTTGATTTGTGATTACCTTGCGTACTACCATGCGGCCTTCTCATGTAAAATAAGCCACCGAATACAAGGATGAAAATTGCAGCAAAAGGAGCAATTATATATACAGGTTTTGCTTTCTGTCCTTTCTGCAATGATCCTCCTCCTTCAACGTTATTTACTAAGAAAAGAAAGTGTAAGTACTGTATTTTGGATAGAAGTGAACGAATAATTGTAGACACATGGAGTCGCTAAGGACAGATGTGAGGACTTCATAGTGCATGGTCACAATCCCTCTTATAGTCGATGAAAAGAGCAAGTCTACTTGGTGCAAGTCCAGGACTCTGTCATCGCGTTGCGTGTATAGACCATACTTGTGACTGTAACCATAAAGGCAGACGCTATTGACTCCTTGACAGCGCAAACATATCTCAGGAATCTTGGGCGGGAAACAAACTATAGCTGTAACTGTTCTGGTTTCAAGCTCTTCTGGCATAACTATTATAAATTCCAGAATGCCGAAAATATAGACATTAACTGATTGGAATTTGTCAGTTTGCTTCTAGGAGGAACAAAATCATCCTAGGAGTACTCTAAATGATAGACCATGGAGATAGAAAATATTGATTTGGGGGCACGGCAGAATCAACTATTATGGTGACCATCAAAACCTAATGGCTGCGTTTCCTTCTAATCTGTTATTCATGACTACAGTAGCTAAGGTTGTGGGTCAATTCGCAATATCAAAATTCTTACCTAGAGAACAATTGGCGCTGAAAGAATTCCAACTGAATCCCGAGTTGCATAGGCACCTTGTCATTCCATCTAATGCATCCTCGCAAGTTGCTTGTGGCCAATTGCAGTCTTTGGACGAATGGCAGAGTGGCTCTTTTGGAGTGCTCCACTCAATTTTCACTTCAACAATTCTAAAAGAAACTCCTGCGCTGAAGTCATTCTTTCCTTCGATACACTCATCACTCACACTAAATGGCGAGGACTGGTTAAGTTGCTGCTTAATTTCCATCAGAACACTACCTGTGCAGTTGAATGCATCCTTAACTTGGATGGTAAATGTTCTATTTTCTGGAGTGATGCTAGTGACCCTGTAGCCACCTTTGCCCCGTTCAAAGTAAAGCTGGGCAGTTTTATTGTCGCAGCGAAATGCGAAGTATAGCGGATCGCCACAGCTCTCTCTGGTGCTTAAAGGGTAGGGGACTAAATTAGTGCCACAAGTTGGACAGCTCCTATGACTAGATTCTACAAAAGTCAACATTGAACAAATATCAGCATCAATGCTATACATATTCACCTGCAATTGAACTTAACATTCATGGCTGAAATTGTGATGGCATCATTTGCCTGCCATATGCAGGTGGACTAGAACACCTGGTTGGAAGACGCTAGCAATCAAGATAACATGTAAGTGCACATGAGCTAAATTCTTAAGTTCATCAAAGAAGGCACTCAAGAAGCCATCAAAGATTGTTAAAATACAGAAGTCACGATTCAAAGTCAGGTGACAATCACAAATGATCTTGGAAAGGAAGAAAGGTTAGGCCAAAAGGAAATTAACCTATGTCTGAAAGCGGCACTCGGACAGAGAAGTTACGACCTTCCAGGGCAAACTCCTGCATATTTTCAAGATCTTCTGACCAAGTATAGCATGTTGAGTTGCCGCTCTCTCTCCCTTGGTGTTGATCCACCTCGAATGAGTAAGCCTGGCACTTGCAGTCACTGAGGCACTTTTGCCTACATTGCTCATCGCTGTCTGCCCGAATCTGATTGTCCGGATTCCCGGCCTTCATCATCTTCAGACTCAAGAAAGTATCGTTCTTCCCACACAACCGCGACTTCCTACGGCACCCCGCAGGTTGCAGCTCAGGTTGCAGCTCAGGTTGCAACTCGAACCCGGGCAAGCACCTGCACATGGTCTCATTGCCATTCATATCGTTGCAGCTCTGAAACTTGCTGCATGCATTGAACACGCTGCATCGGCCCATCGGCTGGGACCAGACCGGCTTTGACCCGTTTCCCTGCCTGAAGTATTGAATCTGGCCGTCATAGTTCATGACCAATCGGGCTTTGGTGATGCTTTGGAGGTCCGAGACCGGCACATTTTTGCTGGATCCATTGATTATTCTTTGGAGGGCCAAGCTCAGACTAGCGGTCATGGTGAAATTGGAGAGCAAGAAAGAGATGAAATAGAACATCTCATCGGCTTGTATAAACTCGCCATAGAGCTCACTTTTCCAGTAAGGAGACACGCCCCGGATCACTTTGTACTTGTTGGGGTCGCCTTCTTGATCCCTCCGGAACGTGAAGGTGCCCGGTTTCGGGTCGTCCTGGCTTGCCCAAGAAATCAAGTTGAAGTCGTCGGTCATCCGCATCCCAGGAAGGAACGTGTCGGTCGGGTTATCGAAGCTCTGCCATGAAATGCTCTCGCTTCCATCGTCTTCCATCAGCACCAGATTCCCAGTATCAAGAAGCTGCGCAAACCGGGTCAAAGAGCTTGAACCCGCGACATCGGTCGACCAGATCGGTGGTCCTTCATCCCACAACTGCAGGTTGCCGTCCATGAGGCCGAACGACCCCGTGTGGCCCCCAAGCGGGACATCACGGTTGGCGACCCAAACGATGATCCGAGGGTTTGACCTGTAATACCAAATTCCAACGTACGTCCTTGAGTCGGAGCTCCCGTTCGGTTGGAAGAAGCCGAGCTCGAACTGCTTGTCGGCGGACACGAGAGTTTCATTTCCCTGGTACGTGATCCTGCTCACTGTGTTTGCTCTTATCGTGTCTCTACTCGAGCAGAACGGAAGGAATATCACAGACAAGAGCAAGCACGTGAACTTGTTGGAGCATCGCATGGTAACTAATGGAGTTCTTGCAATGGCCGCGAGGTTTAATGTCCCCTTCACGCCTGGTCAACATTCACTGCAATAATACCTCATCCTCATCATACCATTCACCGGAAGGTTGTCTGCAAGCACGGGAAGATATCGAGATCGTCATCGTCTTTTTGCCAATCGGGAAAAGTTAATCCCCACACAGAACGTTGACTAAGTCAGCAAAGAAATACCCCATAGCACCCCCCCGGGGAAAAAAAAAAAAGAACTGTTTGGAAAATGATTGTTTTTGGGATTTGCATTCGACTTTTTCTCTTTATTTAGTATAAAGGAAATTTAAAGAAAATCACGCTAAAAATTATGTGGATGGCGTGGCCGGGAACCTTCTCACATGTTAATCTCAAGCTAGAAAATCATGTCATGTCCACATTCAATGTAAACTAGGCGGATGGTCAAGTAGGTCCGGACCTACCAAATTTTGCGTCCATCCTCGGTTAGAAAATTATCACATAATGATTTATGTGAAAAAATTCCTGAAATATAATATTGCACTTATCCTCCACGACCACATTACCACCATTGGGTCCGTCTCGCGTCATTGTTGCCGAACTAATCGGCACCACCATGTCGCCGTTCATTCGCCGTCAGTCGCCGTCGTCATCTTGACCTTCATCTCCGCATCTTCTCATGCTATCGTTGGCGAAATGGTGATTCTCTCTTTCTTCCCTCCCACGTCCTTCCAAGCATGAGCCACTCACCGTTGACGGGGTGGTAACCTCGTCGGCAAATTACGACGGCACCCCCACACAAGCGAAAGTGGAGATTGTTGTTAGTGGTGGCGACCCGTAAGGTGGTCGTGGGCATGGGCAATGGTGACCTTTTCTATTTGGGTAGCAAATGAGAGGGAGAGAGATGTTCATTTTTTTTCAGGTTTGTTTCATGATCATAGGTAGATTAACACAAATGACATAATTAATTTCGATCGAGAGCCTACCTATAGTTAGGCAGATCAAGATCGGAGGCCTGAAAGTCCTTTTAGGGTGTATATATTTTCAAAAAAATAAACGATTTGTAAAACATTTTTCAAGAGATACAAATAATTATTTTTCATCAAGTGTTTCTAAAGCCATTTAAGGAAACGTTTGTTTGCTCTTTACACGATTCTAGGCCTGGGCCGTGCATAATAAAAGGGGGATGGTGGAAGAAATTGCAAATTCACAACAATTGAATTTGTAAGGGCACGACGTTAAATCATTGCAAGCCGGCGTGAGCACATGGTTGTCGCTATTAGCTAGAGTAAAGGATACTTTGTCCATTTTATCTCTCTCTCTCTCCTCCCAAAAGAAAATTCTCTCTCTAGACTAATTAGCTTTTTTTGTATGATATTATATTGCAGGCTTCTTTTTTTCTATTTTTCTGTCTTCTTCTTCGGAAAAGTATGAGATTTATTGGCTCCTTTTCTCTGTCCCGTCCCTGTCCTTGCGTATTCCTTTGAAGAAGACTCTTCGAGTACAAAGACAAAGACTCTTCGAGTACTGAGTTCCTGCCAAAATCTTCAGAATCTTGAAGAAAGGCGAAGTGCTTTGTGACACATGTCGCCTACATCACCTTTTCAGATTGTGACACTCACATTATCATTCAAAATTCGCCTGACTAATTACGCGGAATAATATATGCATGTCGGCAAAGTGAAGTCATCCGGCAACTATCGGTGAGAGAATATTATGAAAGGAAAAAGCTCAATATATTTGGACAGTGTCATTGTAACTAAGTTTGTTGATCTAATTAAAGTCTTGATCTCCTCAATTTGGAGATTAGAAAAACCGACTCGATACACCTGTCTCAATCAACATACAACCCTAAATTTAATGAAGCATAAGACATGAATTAATTAATTGATATTGTGGAACGAAAGTGACGGTAAATTGATGGCAGGAAATTTTTGCGTTTGAAGCAAACCTCTTTCCTTTTTTTTTTTGAATGTTTATTCAAGGTAGACTTTTCAAAGGAAGTAAAAAAGGACCGATATCTGGAAACATCAGGACGTTCACGCGTTGCACATGGTAGTGCGAGAGAAGTCAATGGTCGTCGTTGGCCTAGTTGGCCTCGCTAAAGCAACAACTGGTGGGGGACCGTCAAAAACCCAAAATGATTTTAGAAAGACTGAATAGAGTTGCTTAAAAAGTCTTTTTGGGCAGAAATTATGAGGGTAGAAATCAAGTAAAAAGGCCAGTTGGCTGCCACTTTTGCTTGTGATTCCTCTTCCCCCGTGACTTTGTTCGAGCATTCAAGTTGTCAACTTGATGATGCGTAACATTGTCCGCCGAGATCGGTCCCCGCGGAACAGGAAGGAGATGCAAAACAACGTAGGTGACGACGACAAGAGGGTCGGCCTCTATATGTTTTGGACATGTCAGGAACGAAACGAAATGCAGAAACATTCCCACGGGAAGAAAAAAAAGCCACCCAAAATCACCGTTCGTCCTGCTCTCCTGGAATTTGAGCCCGTCGAAGGTTCCATCTTGAGAAAAGGTCCTCACAACATTCCCTAGGGGAAGCATGGTTCCAGAGTAAAATCAAAAATCTAAAAATCGGAACCGTGGTCCAGGTTCTAACTGTTAGCTATATGCCCTAAAATAACCTTGTAATACCTTGTAATAGTTACATGTTAGGAATTATTTAGTGGCAAATAAATATTCATTTATCATCCTATTTATATGAATGAGTTTATAAGATCAGTTGCAACTGAACTTATTCTTAAACTGTTAAGAATATGTGTGACAAATGTATATTATGCTGAATTTTTAAAGATTTTCCGGTTAATAGATTATTGAGAGGATATTGATGATCTTATTGAGACCAGTGCATTTTCAAGTTTCACTATTTAGTATTGGAAACCTGAGGAGATGACGAGTCATAAGTCATTGAGTTTTGTGATATCTAAGATAAAACACATGTGCTTGTCTCGAACAAGTTTATTGAACATGACATGCATATAACAATTGACAACATGGAAGCTTTTAGTGAAGTCAATTTCTGATCGTTCACATTTTGGTTTGGTGTAAGATCCTCAGACCTAAGGCATGATGCTAACTCGTATGTTCGATGGTTGTGATTCATAAGTGTACATATTGACACTTCGTCGATCCATTTCTATACTTAATGGTTATAGTTTGTTCAGATACGAAGGCACATGCGTGTGTAATATGAAATCTATCTTCTTGTTAAGATTGATGTCCTATGCAATCTAATCGTGACATTGTATTGAAATCTTCGGCCAATGTTATGACCAAGAATGAATTGTTCATGTCTCGAGAGATGTACATGTCAATTAGATTTGGGCATATGATCAATTGGTAGCTTGACCAATAATTCCATGGCCTTTAATTCGATTGGGATATGGTGAGACAAAATGATCTAATTACAAAGTCGCCAAAGTCGACAGGTTCATTATGCTTTTGAAACATTTAGCCATAAGATATTAGTAGATGTCACTTATGGTTTGTGGGAACTGGAAATTGATTTGGACAATCAATTTTATTGGTTGTGTTAATATGTTAGTACAAGTTCTACTGTTGGCTCAGTGATGAACCTAGGGATTTCACATATCACAACCAATTAGAATAACATTTGAACGAGAGAAACAATGTTGCAAATGTGTTTGCAGTTGAGCCAATTAGATTGAGTCGGTCTAAAAATAAAAAATCTGAAAGGGGCTTCAAACTTTACAAAGTCTAAAGTGGGTTTTAGATTTTACAACCAAATCAAAGATTTGAAGCACGTTTAGATTCAATGACCGAATTAATAATCTGAAATGAGTTCAGAATTAATGGCCATATTAATGATTTGAAGTGATTTCAGAAGCAATGGTATCATTAATGATTTGAAGTGAATTTAGAATCAATAACCAAATTAATAATTTGAACAGTTTCAAATTTAACAGTCACATCAATGATCTAAAACATTTTCAAATTTAACGACCACATCAATGATCTAAAACGATTTCAGAATCAATGGGCTTTGAAACGGTTTCAAATTCAAATAACCAATTAATATTCTAAAATGGTTCCAGATGTAATTAAATATTTGTAATGGTTACAAAGTTAATACTCAGAATAAAGACTTGGAACGGTTGCAAACTAATTCCTGGAATAATGTTCCATAATGGTTATAGAGTTGATACCTGAATTAGTTTCTAAAATGGTATTAGAAGTTTTGTCCATTAAGCTTCTCTAAAATGGTTTTAGAGTTAATGAGCCAATTAAAATGTGATATGAATTAATTATAAAAATGCCATTGTGAGAGCAGATCATAGGATGATCGAAAATCCACAATTGAGAATGTTGATAGTGATCAATCAAGTCATTCACACACAATAATTACTTGCATAATTGTAGTTGTGAGGTCTCTCAATTTTTCTCTCCTGTTTAACGTAAGAATGGTGATATGTTTGAACTAAAGGCCTGACACTTGTGAGCTAGATTTGAAGAACGTTAGAACCTATGTGACAAAGAGATCAAACGTTCTAGGTCTTGAGAATATCGGAACCAGTATTATTAGAAGACATCAGACGTTTGTGGTCAAAATTTCAAGGATGATAGAATTGGTGTTACCATAAGGTCAAACATTCGTGATTAGAATCTAAAGAACGTTAGAACCAAATTTTTTTTAGCAAGGACCAATGGTAATGTGATTAGCCTACTTCTCGTTTTTATGTGTTTTTGCTAAAATGCACGAACAATGCTTTGGAAATACATATATAAGCATTTTTACTTCTGCTGCAATCAAACTTTGATATTAATTTACATATACACGCATTCTTGTTTATTGAAACAAGCACCGACACCAAGATATGCAAGGTATAGATTTTAGGTTCCAAAAATTGGGGAACTTATTTTGAAGGGCATCAGGAACCTCGAACAAAATTTTGTGTTTTTCTTGTTATATGTTTTTGCGTGATCCTACAACATTCTATGGTGTATGTAATTTGAATATACTTCTGGCACTATTTCATAACTGAGACTTTTTTTTTGTTAATATTTCATAATTTTTGTGTGTTTAAATATAAATTGTGACCGATAGATTATAGTAAATGGTGACTATTAGAGGTGAGATTCGCTGCAATCGTTTCACTAAGAGTATATATGAAACCTGATCAAATCCTAGAATCTACTCCAAAATCAGTGATGAGGTAAGTTTTAGGTTCCTGAATATGTAGGGTAGGTTTGAAATTCCAAAAATTAGGGAACCTCTTTGGATAGTAGATTTCGGGCGAAACCTAAATAGAACCTAGAAGTGCTCACTCCTATATGTGCTACCCTTGCCTTCATTTTCTCTGGTGAATTAGTTGAACCCCAATCTAATCCTTCTCAAAAGGTCACTGGCTCACCACACGTCCCTTTGGAAGCCACTTGGAAACCCGTAGTCGATCCCAATGTGTTTAATTTTGCTATCTCTTTACTCACTTTCAATATTTTCGAAAAGGAAAATGTGCAAGATGCCAGTGAGGGCACTCGATAATAAAATATTTTATTTTTTGATAGCAAAGCGCGCAAAATAGAGAAAATTTAAAAAAGTAGTTTCATAAATTAAGACGCGTTTGATCTCAAAAAAGGAACGGCACGCACAGTCAGGGCCAAACCTAACTCCGAAGTGGGCTTCACATTGAAACACAAAAGCCCGCGATGATTCCACGAAGCCTTAAAAGCACCATCCTTTCAATCCAATTCCCCCTCGCCAAAACGAAAACATAATCTCTCTCTCCTCTCTCTCTGTCTGCGCGCTCGGTGCTTGGGCGTTGATGCCATGGAGAGAGGTCTGATCTCGATGGATCGGTGGGCGGAAGGGAGCCAAGCGTACTTCCTCACCCCAGGGGTCCTCTCTTCCTGAAAATTCAATTTAGCACGCTACATTTTCGAGTGACAGGAAAATATATGAATCGATAAAACATAGCCATCAAGAAAATTGCAGTTGAGACCCTCTATGCACTCTTTTTCGGCAATAAAAACCAAGTGCTATTAGGTCCATACCTCATCTTGCAAGGGAATGTCATGGCCATACTTTCCTGTTAAAACTTCATAATCTTCTTATGATAAATCAGACATTTGGCTTGGAAAGTTACGGTGAGGTCCCAATGCAAGTCTTATTCATGAACTGAGTCTAATTCGTAGTCTTATCAAGCAGCAGCCGTTCGCCTCCGGCTTCCATTAGAACCACCAGGTGCTCCATGTTATTGCATATAAAATTTAATCTGATCCGGGAAAAGGGAAAGCAAATGTTTCACAAGATTTTTCCATTTATGCATAATTGTCTCCATATCAGACCCCTGCCGGTAGTCTTCAACAAGAACAGCGGTAGGAGCTTTCAATCTACTTCTAATTCCTAAGCGTGCACGAGAGAGAGGGAGAGAGCTACCTTGGTAGCTATTGACATATCCTATTATTATCTTTATTTCGAAGTGTCATCTGTTCTACTTCCTCTGTAATTAGAGCAAAGCTAAAGCAGTCTAATTCAATAACTACAGCAAACATTCAAGATTTCCCGCTAATTTGTGTGTTGAAACAAATACGTCATTGATATTTTTATTGTTAATACCATTTTACTATACAAGTAACATGAACCCAATTTTTAATGAAGTTGGCTAGTTAATTTTCTCCTAGTTAATTTGTTATCCGGATGATTCAACTTGGCTAGCATTTACATATAACGAGGATGATGTTTAACAACAAATGAATTGTAATTTATCTTTAAGTGTTGCGACCTACCCCTCAGGAGGAGGGAATAGGTTTAAGGGTATTAACTAAAGGATAGACCTAAGGCCTATGATTAGGCATGGGTCCTTCCAAACTCATACCTCGCGATATTGGGATGTTACTAAGAATTTCGCAATAAGGAGTCGTCACTAGCCTATTGAGGTCGGCTAGAAACCAAGTAAGACATGGAAGTATACCTCACTTCCTACGCAATCAAAGAATTTTGGGTCGGGGACTTGATTATACTAATTAATCAATTAGTGCCATTTCAGTACCTAATCTTGTTTATTTAAAAAAAATAAAATTTGTCAAGTAGTTTGAATTGATTTTATACCTATCCACTAATCTGTGAGATGATCATGCGGATACGCAGTCATTAAAGTGACAATTAGCAACCAAGCTCCTAATTGCGGTAAAATTAGCGCATGTAACTAAACAATCACAAACGTAATTAAATATGTAAATTAAACCAGCAACATAATCAATGTGTGAGCAAATAAAGGCCCAATTATACTAAGAAGACAATACATGACAATTCCTAACCAAACTATACATTTTTTTCAATTTTTTCAATTTTTAATTTCGTCCAGGCCGGGTTAGGTCCGGCCCGGTTGGGGTGGGTCGATCAAACTCGCCTGGGTCCAGTCCAGTTGGGGGCAGGCTAATCAGCTCGCCCAAATGCGCTAGGCTCGACCAACCCTAGTCGGGCCTTCACTAGGTTGAGATTGGCTAGGCCCAAATGAGCTAGGGATTTTTGGCTCAACTGAGGCCTGAGCACAAACCCAAAGAGCTAATGAAGCAAGCCGGAACACCAGGGAATGCAACGGTGGCCGGAACTCGCCTAAATTGGTTGGGATGAGCTCCGGCCGGCTCGGTTCCAGGAGTGCACACCAAGTATTCGACAAAATGCCTACTTGAGTTCTAGAGGGCACGGCGGCGGTCGGTGTCAATCAGGCGGCTCACGGGCAGCTGTAGGGCGTCGTAGGGAATCTCCTTCTTCTCAACTTCACTCTCCACTGGCTTTTTCTTCCTTTTTTCCCCTCGTTTCTCCTTCTGTTCTCTCTCGGTTCCCCTTCTCTGTTTTTTTCTTTTTTGTTTCCCCTTATCCCTCGCTTCCTCTCTCTCTACTCGGCGAGGATGCCTAGCTGGCCGCTGTCTTCGCCGTCCTCGCTTGCAAAGCGCGCACGACATCCCCTGCTCACCCATCCTTCTGTCCTTGCCGCTGGCGTCCTTCTTCTGCCTGTCGCGAGCACAAAGGACGCCAGGGAAGAAGACAAACCAAGGGGAGCAAGCCGGGCCAAAGAGGGAAAGGCTTGGGCCACCGTGTGGGGGAAAAGGAAAGAGGAGGGGCGGGTTGGGCCAAGGCCTAATTCGGCTCGACCCGACCCCTCTCACATTTAAAAAAAAAGAAATTAATACGTATTTGAGGAAAACAATTTATGTGTCAACAGTAAGTCATTATTATTCGAATATTTTACTACACTATTATAAAATAGTTCAAATAATAAGAAATAACACCATACCGTTAAATAAAACACAATGTATCATTTTAGTATTAGCTAATTTTATTTTGCTATGTTGATCAAAAGAGTGTAAAGGTATTACGCAATTATCTATTGTCATGAGGAGGATATTCACAAGCATGTGCTATGTAGCGTATTCTTAAGGCAACCGAACATACACTACTATGAAATATGCAGATCTTTAACACATAACAATAACATCTCAGTGATAACTAAGGGGGAAATCTCAGCCAATTCATAAACAGATATTTTCTCCGGAGGATGCTAGAGTGTGGTAGACTGTGAGTTTGATAGGATGACAATAACTCAGTAGGAAATTGATTTTACAACTCAATTGCATCAGAAAAAAAACTTATTACCAATGAAAAGTGCGGAAAATGAGAGGAAAAGAATCTGCTCTGGTGATCAAGACGTGGATTCGGGGATGTTAGTATCGTACAGTCTTAGGCCGAGGAGGAACATCAACAGTCAATAAAGAGTGAACTGTATTTTCTTGGAGGAGCAAGGAGTATTGTAAGGCAAATATTTGAGGCACTCCTAGTTAAACAAAATGCCTAATGGCTAAAGCTTTCGACTATTAGGATGTCGAATGGATTCGAGGAAGATTTAACATTACCGTCCTTGTTCCAGAGCAGTCGATAACATCGCACACGACTCTGGTTTGCTGGAAGAAGAAGACGTTGTAGAAACGCCTATCCTAACTGCAAAAGCCGGTTTCTTCGGAACTGGAAGAGTCATTGTTTCACTACCGAGCATGAAAACTGCATCTGACATTGTGGGACGATCGCCTGGGTCTTCTTGCACGCATAAAAGCTTAATCTCTTATGCGAGTTTCATGCAACACTCGATCCATCAAGTGCAATGCTTTATTGTCATTCCATAATTTCCATGCCTGCGCGATTGAAGGTTCAGTACGTTCAGAGAAAAGGGCGATAGGAAGTGGATAAAACAAAAGTAAAGGATAGCAAATGTCATATGATTGAGAAGGTTCATTGTTCCTTTGGACTGATAAAAGTTCGTGTTACGTTTCCCACTAATAATCTCCAATACGACGACACCAAACTAAAAACATCAGACTTGAATCGGAAAAATCTGTCCAAAGCATACTCTGGAGACACATATCCACTGCATTGGAGTATAAGAAATCAATTTAGCCGGAATCAAACTATTGAAGTTTCACTGTAGATATTAAAATATGATAATATGGTAAGTGCCTTGGGTAGTGTCCAAAATAGTCTTTGTCCGGATGAAAATAAATGGTATGCATGTCTACAAAACTTACCATGTTCCCGTCACTCTTTCCGTGCTTGCTTCAATTTTTTTTTGCCTCAAATATCTGTGCCAAACCAAAGTCGGAAATTTTGGGAGTCATCTCCTCATCGAGCAAAATGCTACTCGTCTTGAGATCTTTGTGAATGATTGTCAGCCTAGAATCTTGGTGAAGATAGAGCATTCCCTGTGCAATTCCCAAGATAATCTCAAAGTGTATTTCCCAGGTCAGCAACCGACACCTTGTTCGATCTGCAAGGTTTTTATTTTAATTTGTGTAGTAGCAAAGTCATTTAATAAAACTCTGTCGGACTAACTTAAAATCTTTACGAAGAAAAAGAGATTGTTGAGTGCTACTATCTACTATAGCTATGCCATGAAGTAAGAGGGAATAGGGACACGAATAATTTCAAAATCAAAAAATGGCACGTCTATGCCTTTCTTATATTCCTTCTCGAATTGGCGAGAATCCATCCACATTTTGATCTATTTCTCGTTGTCGTATAGACGAAAGTCGGGATTTTCTTGAGTGCTTTCCCTGCTCCCTGAAGTGTTAACTCTAGTTACTACTTGTTTGCTATCTTATCATCGTGTATCTAAAGTGACAGATATAAAGTAATATGAGTTTGATTTGTGATTACCTTGTGTACTACCAAGCTGCCTTCTCATGTAAAATAAGCCACCGAATACAAGGATGAACATTGCAGCAACGGTAGGAGCAACTATCTATAAAAGTTTCACTTTATGTCTTTTTCTGCAATGATCCTTTTCCGTCAACGCATTAATAAAAATAGTCAAAAATTTTGCAAATAAAAATGGCAAAAATCTCTCACGACACTTTCAACTACTTTATCTTTATTTTTTTAATTTAAATTAATGTCTTTTTTTTAAAAATTTCTTTCTTCCCCTTCCATCATTCTATAATAAAATTTTATTAAATAGTAAACTATACTAATATACCTAAAATACTAAAATATCTAAAATATGTAATAAATATGAATTTATATTGATATTTATATATTGAATTTATATAATAAAGTATAATTAAATTTGAATATATAAATAAAAATAATATTAAATTAATATAACTAAAATTTTAATTTTGTTATTTTGAATTTCTTATATTAGAATTCAAAAGTTATTTATATTGAAATGTAATTTCAATTTTATTAATTTAAGAAGCTTGTTATTTGAGAAAAATAATGTTCCTGTTATAAATATTAGAAATCTTATCCATCCTTATCCCACCTCTCCTATAGGATAATTTTATCCTGTTTATATCCCCTTTATATTCTACTTTATCTTGTCTTGAGTAGACACCAAATGTAAGATAGAATAAATTTTATCATATCCTTAATTTTATCCCAATTATCAAACATAGCCTAAAAGACTATAATGGACACTATGCCAAGTAACAATCGCTCCGAGTCTGACCTGAGAGGTCTCTTCACTCCATCATCTATGGCCAAGACACAATCTATAAGGTTTTTCTGATAAAGGCATGCAACCATGATGTTACATATAAATGAATTGGGGGAATAAATCAATGCGTTAATCTAGAGTTTAGTCCCTCGACGAATAGGTCAGCTCTATGTGTGGAACGAGCACATTTTGTTGAAGATACTTACTTAGAGACAAGCTTAGACAAGAGTAGGGACCATAAGAATATTGGACCATGCTTCATGAAAATCATATCTTGTTGGTCTAGCTTTTCAATGTATCACTGACTTTGACACTCGGTTTCTTTCTTTCTTGTTGACTGGAGCTGGTAAAACTGTGCTCCTGCTTCATCAATGTCCTGGTCTGCCTATGTTTTAAGTCTTGCTCGATCACATGTCCAAGTCGCACCACTAGAGTCTTCTTCACTTTGGCATATGCCCGTACTTGTTCACTAGTATGATGCCTGCTTAAATGCTTCTACCTACTCACTCGATGATAATGCACTAATCTCGATTGAAGTTTCCACACAATAATGGGTTTTCTTCCTTTCTTGTTGACTGGAGTTGGTAAAACTATGCTCCTGCTTCATCAATGTCCTGGTCCGCCTATGTTTAAGTCTTGCTCGATCACATGTCCAAGTTGCACCACTAGAGTCTTTTTCACTCTGGCATATGCCTGTACTTGTTCACTAGTATGATGCCTGCTTAAATGCTTCTACCTACTCACTCGATGATAATGCACTAGTCTCGATTGAAGTTTCCACACAATACTAGGTTTTCTTCCCTTCTTGTTGACTGGAGCTGGTAAAACTATGCTCCTGCTTCATCAATGTTCTGGTCCGCCTATGTTTTAAGTCTTGCTCAATCACATGTCCAAGTTGCATCACTAGCGTCTTCTTCACTCTGGCATATGCGCGTCCTTGTTCACTGGTATGATGCCTGCTTAAATGCTTCTACCTACTCACTCGATGATAATGCACTAGTCTCAGTTGAAGTTTCCACACAATGCTTTGCACGTTTCTTGGCCAGTTCTTCTTTGAGATCACTTACCTCACCCTCGCTACGAGCACAAACGGGTATATATACTTCCCCCCGTGAATCTTTTTCTGCACCTGTCTGCTCGAACCCTGTATGGTACAGCCATGGATAGCAAAAACAGTAGTCCATGGTCGTTCATACTCCCAATTTTCTTGCTTTGCTCATCTCACTGCACCCACCTCTGTCTTAGCTCAGACAAGCTCGATGAAAATCAATCTCTATCTGGTAATCAAACCTTAACCTCCTCGAGTGGCGACTTTGTGCTTGGCTTCTTCACACCAGGCAAGTCGTCTTACTCCTACATAGGCATCTGGTACAACGTTCGCAACCTGACCGTCGTCTGGGTCGCGAACAGAGACAACCCTGTCGCCGACAGGTACTCCACTGAACTGAAGATCTCGGATGGCAATCTTATAATTGTCAACGGCTCCCAAGTCCCCGTTTGGTCCACAAATCTGCGTACTTCTTCATCTGGGTCGAGCTCCATGGTGGCAGTTCTTGAGGACGACGGCAACTTCGCTCTCAAAGACGCGCCGAATTCTTCTGTGACTCTGTGGCAGAGCTTTGATCACCCGACGAACACGTGGCTTCCCGGTGCCAAATTAGGGATCGACAAGCGCAAAAACACGAGTCAGCTCTTGACATCATGGAAGAACGCCGAGGATCCTTCGAGAGGTTTGTTCTCTCTCCAGCTCCAGCCATACAGTCACGGCATGTACTACATATGGTGGAATGGGTCTGAGCAGTACTGGACTAGTGGGACGTGGGACAATCAGTCGAAAATTTTCTCTTTGATCCCTGAAATGAGATCGGACTATATTTACGATTTCAAATATGTGGACAATGAGAACGAGAACTACTTCACCTATTCAATCAAAATCTCCTTCAACGCCATATCAACGCTAATGATGGATCTTTCTGGGCAGCTCAAGCAGTCTTCGTGGTTGCCTTCTTCCCAGGCGTGGAGCTTGATCTGCTCTCTGCCCCGGCAACAATGCGAGGTGTATAGACTTTGCGGGCCTTTCAGTGTTTGCAGCGAGAATACTGACAATTTCTGCAGCTGCTTGCCTGGGTTTAGCATCAGCTCTCTGAGGGATTGGAATCTGAGCGATTGGTCTGGCGGTTGCAAGAGGAATTCGGACTTGAATTGTGCAGCAAATGCTTCTAATGTGGAGAGAGACCGTTTCTCGCTTAGTTCTAACATGATATTGCCTGAAGATCCCCGACCTTTAGATGTCGGGAGCGATACGGAATGCCGAGCTGCTTGTTTGAGCAATTGCTCTTGCACAGCTTATGCTTTCGAGGACGATGCCTGCTCAATCTGGATTGGGGATCTCTTCAATGCACAACAGCTCTCACAAAGTGACACCAATGGAAAAAGCTTCTATCTCAGGCGTGCCGCTTCTGACGTTCAGGATACAAGCAAGAAGAGCAATGTAATTGCGATAGTTGCAGGGTCTGTTAGCTCCGCAGTAGTGATATTAGTCATTGTCTTTTTTGGCATTTGGAGATGGAGGAGAAGGGAAACTGTAACAACAAAGACAGTGGAGGGTTCACTGATAGCCTTTGCATACCGGGACTTGCAAGTAGCAGCCAAGAATTTCTCAGAGAAGTTGGGTGGGGGCGGGTTCGGTTCAGTTTTCAAAGGAACATTACCTGATTCAAGTCACATAGCAGTCAAGAAGCTTGGAAGCGTAAGCCAAGGAGAGAAGCAATTCCGAACAGAAGTACGCACAATCGGCAACATCCAGCATGTGAATCTTGTCTGGCTTCGTGGGTTCTGCTCTGAAGGTGACAAAAGGCTGTTGGTCTACGATTTCATGCCAAACGGTTCCTTAGACTATCATCTCTTTCATAGAAAGGACTCGAAGACCTTGGATTGGAAAATGAGATACCAAATTGCTTTGGGAATAGCTCGAGGTCTGGCTTATCTCCATGAGGAGTGTAGAGACTGCATCATACATTGTGACATCAAGCCAGAGAACATCCTTCTAGATGCTGAATTCTGTCCAAAAGTGGCAGATTTTGGCCTGGCAAAGCTTGTCGGCCGAGATTTCAGCAGGGTGTTGACAACCATGAGAGGCACAAGAGGGTATCTAGCGCCAGAGTGGATCTCTGGAGTGGCCATAACAGCAAAAGCTGATGTTTATAGCTATGGAATGATGCTCTTTGAGTTTGTTTCAGGAAGGAGGAACTCAGAGCTTTCGGAAGATGGGACCATTAAGTTCTTCCCAACATGGGTTGCTAGCAAGATAGCTGAAGGAGGTGACCTGCTTGATCTTTTGGACCGGGACTTGGAGAACAACGCTGATACTGAAGAGCTAACTCGGATATGCAGAGTTGCTTGCTGGTGTGTCCAAGATGAGGAAACTCACAGGCCATCGATGGGGCAGGTTGTTCAAATACTTGAGGGGTTGTTGGATGTGAACCTTCCCAGGATACCGAGAACCCTTCAACTGCTTCTTGATAATCAGGAGCATGTAATTTTCTTCACTGAGTCGTCATCGTTGAACCAGAGTGCTCAGATGAAAAGTAATATCTCAACTGCTTCCTTGCAGAAGCAAAATAGTTCATCTTCAACAAAATCTTGAGTCCTAAGGATGATAAGATAAATGCTTAGTACCAGAAGTGCTTCAGTTAATTAGTGCATATTCCCTTCTGCTTTTTCTGTAGTCAAGAAAGAATCTCGTTATTTGGGATTGGCTTTCTTGGGGCTTTTCCCCTAGCTTTTTTGGTTACATATAGCTACAAGCAAGCTTCGAATAATTGCCAGGTCAGCCGAGTTGTAAAGACCCTTCATTCTATATAATGATCTGTCGTCTGCCTTTTTAGATCCCAGTTCACATCGGTAATTAGCATGGAAAATTGTCTTCTTCATTTTCTGATAATTTTGGCACTGGAATTGGGAGTATTGGTATCTCCTACCTTGGATTCCAGCTGGTGTCTCACATGGTTCTCGAATCTGCCCTCGTTGCATGCAAAGCAGGCTATAAGGCTCAGCGTTTGTCTTGCTACTTCGTTTATTTAATAAGTCACGCGAGCAATGTGAACCAGAAGATCTTCTTTGCACAACATGTCTATCCCAATGATCACATGGTGCTTAGGATGAGAAGCAATGATATCAACAACCTGCCACTTGGGTCGCTATGCAGTTCTCTGTCTGGGCATATTTCATCTTTCACATGCTAAGAAGGGGTGGCTTCTGCTTAGTTCCTGGGACATTTTTCCGAGTCTTTTAACTCTAGTATAGCTTTAAGAGACGGAAAATGTGGCTAGTAATATTTTATGCTCTCAAAAGCCTTTAGATGTGCATCTTTATGTGGTCCATGGAAAGCTTCTAGATTCTGAAGGCTCATTCAAAGTACAGAAACCGGAGCTATAGAAACAGAACAGTGCGCTTCAAATTCACTACACCAGTTTTTTCTCTATCAATTGTTTCATAAACTGCAATTAGCCAGTGAGAACAGGGTCGTCATTAACAATTTTGTAAGACGGGTTTGAAGCCTTTGTATTATCGCGTGAAAGCAGTTTCGATCGCGTTTACTTAGGGGAGTTGAAGGAAATAGAAGGAAATGGTCATGGTAAGGCGATGAATGGAGTAGCATCATAGTCATTGTCGCTGGTCCGGATGGAGTAGCATCATAGTCAATGTCGCTGGTCCAGTTTTCCAGCATGTGAAGGACCGGATGCTCGGTTTTCGTCCTCCACTGTTTGACTAAAGACCGGTCAAAAGTATCTTCTTCGTTTCATGAATGGCCGAAGTCTTGCCTATGTTCCCAGTCGTGCTTGATCTTGACCTGAGGAAAGGATTCCATTGTCGAGACTGAGCGAAGCGAAAGCCCGCATGATCGTGAGACTGTGTTGTGACGGCTTTTCGACGTTTCAGTGACAGAGATAGCTAGGCTGGCACCTTAAATAAGCCTGCCTGTTTTGGGACCAAAAATTGGTACTTTGTACCGCTCAACCGATTCTTTCAATTTCTCATTTCGCGGTACAAAATTTAGGGATGCGCAAGTTCAGCATACGTTCTTCTAGTGCGGTCTCGGAGTTTGTAAATCGCACAATCAAGCACTTGGGTCTCTCATTTCCTAATTTTAGCAACTTGAACTGGTTGTGTCGATCTTGCCGATCAGAAAGGCTAATGTTAGAAGTAATTATTGTAAGAATTTTTTTTATGTGGGCTACATTAATTGAGATTGTAATTACCGTTTTACGGCATTGATCTAATAAGGTAAGGCATAAAGTTTTCTTATAGTCAAATATGGGCCTGGCATTGTGTGGGCTGAGTTGGGCCTGTCCCGTGATGATAGGGCTCGTCCAAAACTCTATAAATAGCGTTAAGGTCCCTCCTCTAGCTCTCATTCTTTTCAACGAACTCTCTCTCACCTCACATAAGGTAAGCTGTGAGTTGTGAGTGGCGGTCTCATCGAGCTAGGAACCGAGGGTCATAGAGGAGAAGATGTTCAGTGTTAAAGGCTCGGATTACTGTTGGATCATCGTCATTCCGCATAAAGAATGATGGATTCCAAATAAAGTACACAAATCTTCGTATTCTCCTCCTACATGTTCAGTTTTCTAGCTACGACAATCCTATGAAGCTGCTCTGATGGCCAACATTTGGTATCAAAGCCTCGTAGCCTAGAACCTGAACTATTGCTTCTGGCCCTTTTTCAGAAAATTTGCGCGTTGAAACTTGATTTTGAAAACAAATTTGAATTCTTCTCATCAAGCTGAGCGTTTCGGTGTGTAGCATGCCTCTGGCGGAGCCCAAATGTGCCGGCGATGAGAAGTTCGGATTTCGCTTACCCTTTGGACGTTTCACCCTTTTTCATGAATTTTGGCCCAATGAAAGTGATAAAAAAAAAAAGTGATTTTTTATTGCATATACGGCTTCTAATCTTCCATATGAGCATTTTGATGGGTCAAACGTCTCTAGGCGAGGCCGGAAACGGTCGCATGCGCCTTCACGCACTGAGATGGAGCTCGGAGGTGGTGGCACGCGCCACCGCGCTCTCTCGCGCACACACACGCGCTGACGCGTGGCGCACCCATGCGGACGCGTGGCTCACGCGCACCCATGCGGACGCGTGGCTCACGCGCGCGCATGCGCGCCGACGCATGGACTGACAATCGGCTCACACGCGTGCTCGAGCGCGCATGCGCGACAACACGTGGACCACCACGTGGCAGGTGACATCATCGATGACGTCACCATGAACCAACCCGGGCTGACCAAGTTGACCGGGTCGACCCAACTTGGTTGACCGTTGACCGGTCGGACAGTTGACCGGTTCAACCTGTTGACTGGTTCGACCCGTTGACCGGTCGGACTGGCTTCGGACCGGTTTAGTTTGGATAGGGAAGGGGCACATGGACCTCACGTGCCAGACATTCTAGTGGCGTGTGATGGCGTGTGCAAGCTTTGATTGGAGCATGGTTTGAACCGTTGTGCTTGTATGAATGTTTTCTACACCATTATGTGTTTATTTGATATTTTTGATGATTTTATGAATGTGAAAATGCATGTGAAATCTTGAGGTACGTGATTTTGGGGTATTTTTTGCGTATTTTTCATGTATTTCTCTATGGTTTTGGAAATATGTTGCGAGATCACATGTATATTATCACATAAGGAATGTGTAGAGTATCGATTCATTGATAACATGTATAAGGTTCTGCATGTATCAACAAATGGAGCAATGTAATTGGTATGATATGTGATTTTAGTGACGAATTGCCCATGTCATCTGGTCTAAAATCATATGTATGGAATAAATGTGAGTCATAAAGTTATATCATTGATATGAGAGAGTTTCAATGATTTAATTGGGTTGTAACCACCAAAGTAGCATACTTGATTGGATTTGAGAAACGTCGATCTCGTATTCTGATAGGATGTCTCCTATTCTAATGTGTGGTCATACTCCCAAAGGATGTGACTATGTGTTATTTCATGGAGAGATGCATATACGGCATATGGTTGATGAGTGATTGACCTTAGTGGTTCATACACCCAAAGGTGGTGAATTTGCGAAAGGTCAGAATATATTCTCATGACCACTGTCATGTGGAGAGTGTACAATTACATGTCATGTATTATGCCTAAAGGTGTTTATATGATTATGTGTGTAACTCTCAAAATGTGTACTTATAAGATTTTCAAGGTATACATTACTCACATGGTGCCAATTACATATGATGCTTGTTATTAAGTTACATTATCTGTAATGACAACTCAATTGTGATTGAGGTTCCTATTGGTCAAATTTTAAGTAGTGAAGATGATTTTCTGTTAGGGATGGATGTTGGTAAATATTCGTATTACTCTTACTTTGAATAAGTTAAGAATCTTTTTTGTTAGTTATATGGAATTAGAATGAATTCCTTGCTATTTAGGAAAGGGAAATTGAATTTGTCCATCATTCATAAAGCGTTCCAATTAAGAACACTTAAAAATGATTTACCAGCTGACTACACTGCTAAAATGATTATAGAAGTCCTAGTGGCTTGAAAGTGTGTATTGTCTATTACCGAGATTAATATAAATGCAAGAACTCTTCAACATAATGTGTGATAGTTCTGATGAGGTTAAGAATTACGTCATAAGGATGGTAGATTTGAAGTCCAGAATCATACTCATGAAGGAATTCATGAAACCATCGGTCATTCTAACAATCTGATCTTAGGATATCACCCTTAAGAGAAATTGTGACATTCATTGTTTTTGTGGGAAGATATGAGACATAAAGAAATTGTGATGATATAAAGCTTGATTGTCCAAGTGTGAGTCTAGATTTAATGATTTATTGGCATTTATTTATGAATTCAATTCATATCAAAAGCCTCATATGGTTCTTGGTGGCTAAATAGCAGTGCAACAAATTATGTTGTTTACCATAAAGGAATTCATATATCTAATGAAGCCAAATTAGAATGAATCATAACTCATCACGGGAAACAACATTTAACGTTGTTTTAGTGGGAGATATTGTTTTGACTATAGGTACTTATTAGCATTTGATGTTGAAAAACATTTTTATGTACATTCCTTTAGACAGAACCTAGTTTTCATATTATGTCAGGAAGTGTACGGCCATTCTTTTGAGATAAAGAACAATGCTTTTTCAATATTTTATAAGTCAAATAAAGTTGGATGCTATAATGGATCAAATGAATTGTACTAATTGTGCTCATCTCCTAAGAATGTGTATGTAGTTTTACAATTGAAAATGTTGTTTCCTATAGAGATTTACCTGAAGAATAGTCTTATGCATTATAGAAACAAGATGATTAAGATAAAGAAGAAAACTGCAATATGAAGTTCTAACTATTAAAGGTCATTCATATTGATATTAGTGACCATATATGGTAAAGTTTTATAGAAATATTGACGACTATTTTCTCTTGAATTAAAAAAAAAAAAAGGTCTGAATCTTTGGATTTACTCAAATTCTTTTGTATTAAGATCAATGAACAGTTGGGATGAGTCTTAAAGATTATTAGAGATGATCATGGTGGTGAGTGTTTTGACTATGGCAATACTGGATAGTTTAAAGTGCCATTTGTCAAAAACTTAGAAAGATTTTGGGATGGTAATTTAATTTACTATATCCAACAATTTTTGGAATAAATTGGTATGGCCGAAAGGCATAATTCCACCATGATGAACATGACAGTGAGTATGATTACTTGGACTAATTTGTCAGGTTTTCTATAGGGTGAAACAACCCAATATACATTAAACCATGTTGCTACCAACGGTGTTCCATTAGCTTATTTTTGAATTGTGGATCGGACATAAACTTGACTTAAATCATTTTAAGATTTGGAGCATCCTGCAGAAGTTTGGTTATATAATCCAACATTAAGTATGTTGGAATCTAGAACCACTCAATATCATACCCAGATCATTTGAAGGGAGTTACATTAGATATATGATTGTTATTGTGTTTTTCAATGAATACCTTGATAAAGAAGTCTATGTGGTATAACCCAAAGGTTTTGCAGAGGATGATTTAAGTAAGCTTGTGTGTAAACTGAAAAACCCTTATGGCCTTAAGAGAGTTTGTAGATCAGACGATGCTTGAAGTTTCATAGTGTTATCACTTCATTCAGTTTTGCTGAGAATAGAGTACATCAGTGTATATAGTGCAAGATTAGTGGGAGAAAATTTAATTTTCTTAGATTCCATGTAAGTGATAACTTGCTTGTGATAATAATATTGGACTACTGCATAAGATAATATAAATATTGTCGAGGAATTTTTGACTAGAAAGACCCTGGTCAAGTACCATTTGTTCTTGGCATTGAGATTTATAGAGATCGTTCTTGGCACACATTAGATTTATCTTAGATTGCATATGCTTATTGTATTTTGAAAATATTTAATAAGCCAAGAATTGTTGTTGTTGTTAGGGCTGATAGATTGAATATATGGCATTGTCTTTTTTCAAATTTTGAGAAAATCCAAATAAAGGATACACTTTATGCTAATGCATTTACAAGTGTCATGTATGCTTAAGTCTGCACTAGACTAGATATCGTTTTTGTGGCAAAATTTTTAGGCAAATATTGGTCAAGTTTAGCACATGATCACTGGATTGCTGCCAATGAGGTTTTAAGATCTCGAAAAGGACAAGAAAACTACATGCTGTCAAATATGTTTAGGATCTAGAGCTAGTAGGGTATTCGAATGTAGATTTTACTAGCTATAAGGATAACAAGAAGTTGATAACATAATATATCTTTGTATTAGCAGAAAGTGTGGTATTATGAAAAGTGTTAAACAAAAATTTATGTTATCCTTTATCGTATAAACGGAGTTTATAGCTTGCCTTTTAGTTGCTGCTCAAGATATTTGATTTCGGAACCTCATTAAGGAGTTGACTATAATTGATATTATGAATAGGCTCATACGGTTGTATCAAGACAATAACTCTTTAGTGTTGTTTGTCAACAACAATAAGGGTCTCGAGGGGTCTAGATTTATGACGGTCAAGTTTCTGACCATAAAGAAATAATACAGAATGGTGGCGCTACAGTAAAGCATATTTCCACAAATGATGTGGTTTTAGACCCACTAATTAACGTTTTTCACCCTTGTGTACTTAAACGACATGTCGTGACATGGGCTAAGGAGCATCATTGGGTGCGGTTATTTAGTGGGAGCTGTTTTGATTTTGCTCTAATAAAGTTTATATATGTTGCACATTCAATAAAGTGTTCATGAATGTGTGGTCACCATATTGAATTGATTATATATAATGAAAATCTAAAGGTATTGTGTAAGCCTTAAGTGAAGGCTGGGGGCATCTAGTTATCAGCCTTGAACATACGTCTTGATTACACATAAAGAAAAGTTAACCATAAAGATAAAATATATGTGGGTTTATTAGAACCATAAGGATATTCTCTAGTGGCACATCCGGTTTTCTGTGACACTTAAGGTAAGAGAATAGTGACCAACAAGGGAGATAACACATAAGGTAAAACTTTTTATGAGGTGTTATTCGTTTGCCACACAACCATATTGAATCCATATCAATAAAGTTGAAAGCATTCGTGACTATGAAATGCTCTGTATGAATCCATGCAGTTATTGCCATGATTCGATGTTAGAGACTTTATGTGATAGGATTGACTATTAAGAATTGCCACTAGACCAACATAAAAGTGCGCACATAAAGTGCAGTCTCAATTAATATAGCTCAAGTGAGAGAATGTAAGAGTTTTTTTTTATGTGGACTACATTAATTGAGATTGTAATTACTATTTTACAGCGTTGATCTAATAAGGTAAGGCATAAAGTTTTCTTAATAGTCGAATATGGACCTGGCATTGTGTGGGTCGAGTTGGGCCTGCCTCGTGATGAGAGGACCCGTCCAAAACTCTTAAATAACACTAAAGTCCCTCTTCTAGCCCTCATTCTTTTCCACGAACTCTCTCTCACCTCACATAAGGCAAGCTGTGAGTTGTGAGTGACGGTTTCATTGAGCCAGGAACCGAGGGTCATATAGGAAAAGATCTTCAGCGTTAAAGGCTTGGATTGTTGTTGGATCATCGTTATTCCGCATAAAGAACGATGGATTCTAAATAAGGTACACAAATCTTTGTATTCTCCTCCTACATGTTCGGTTTTCTAGCTACAACAATCCTAGAAAGTTGCTCCAATGGCCAACAATTATGTCTAGCTATCGAGATTTTGCTTAATTTATGTCTTGAATCCTCGTTTCTACAGATGGGTCCATGATGAATCTGAATGATTCTCTCTCCGTTTGCTTAACATGAGGGGCATTGTTTTATCGTCATCTTGCTACATTGATCCCTCGCACTATTTTGGCCACTGCAGGGAGTAGAGCATAAATGCAAAGAAAGTGGGAAGGAACATGTAAGGGTTGTTCGGGCAGAATCCTATGTCAAAGTCAATGATTCTAAGAGAAAAGGACGAAAATGTGGTACTGTTGGAGTTTCTAGTGTTTATATGAGTAGAGCGAGTGCATCGAGACCAAGACGGCGTGGTGCAAAAATTTTGGAGTATAACCATGCCGACTGATCTTGAGGCACTTTCTGTGAACATGCTTATTTAGCGGATGCTGCTTTAGCAAGTTGGACTTGAAAATTTACTTGTGAAGTTGTATATCCAAATCTAAATTGTAGTCAAAAGCAATCCTTCCAACTTGGATCATTCTCACTACCATTAAGATCAAAAAGGCTCAGCCCCTCAGATATGCATTCACATTCATGGAAGAGATCATTCATCTTGTCTGAATCCATCATTTGGAAGCCGCATCCCAGTAGTAACTGACTGCCACTTGGGTCACTATGCAATTTGAAAAGGCTAGTAAGAATACCTAGAGGGGGTGAATAAGTGTTAAATGAAATTTTCGCAATACTTGATGAAAGTAAATTGCCTTTAGAAGATAATAGACTGAAGATGTAATCAATTATAAACAGTTATATAAAGCTACGAATCAATGTAAAGAGTTCAGGGAAAGATAATAGAAACACAGAGTTTATAGTTGTTTGGATTAATTCAAGTCTATGTCTACTCTCCTACATTGACAGCCCACTGACTGAATTTCACTAAGAATCAAAAGAGATTTTATAATCCGACCTCCTTGACTTCATAGTGTAGAAACTGTACTACACTCTTCCAAAGTTTCACAAGTGTTTGCTGTGGTATCCGAATTTTTGCCGGACTTTGAATATGTGACTGTCCGTGACAAATAGACGAAAATATCGTCGAAATGCGTCATTGGTACCATTTATGGACACTATTTCATCATCATCGTCGGTATAGCATTAGGCTATCATTTCATCGCCACTCGACGTCCCAAAACATTAACTTTCGGAGAATTCTCCTTGAATGGCCATGCGAACAATTCCATCAACGGCCACAAATTCTTGTCATATAATAATAGAAGAGATTGGCACACCATGCAGCCCATGCCCACGTCTCTTTTGTAGTTAACAGAAGAAAGGAATTGTTGACTGAGAAGCACCGCACCGCAGCCACGTCCACGCCTTGGATGGTCAACAATTGAGAGAATTGTTGGCCGAAGGAAGCAGCCGTGAGTTGCTTCGAGCGGCCAGCAAAGGCCACGTTCGCATGTAGCATGCGAGGTGGCGTGCGGCAGCAGCATCTGGGTCAACTAAATGGAGAAGTTGACCGAAAAGAAGAGTCACGTTCGCTGCATGGGGATGGGTTGGCCATCGTACCGAGCGCAGGAGCAAGGAACCGGACACGTATCTTGCATGGAGAAGCAAGGTGGCAGCACGTCAAGTGGGACTCTCACGCATGGACACGAGTAGATGGGCTGTCCGTTCTTTCGGCAGCCACCGAGGATGGCTCTTTTGTTGACCCATAAGGTCAATCAACTAAGGAACAAAAAGGGCGGATAAGCTGAGAGAGAACGAGCGAGCGAGAGAATAGAGTGAACGAGAGGAGTTCGTGAGCGAGTGAGAGAGAAGTGAACGTGCGAGTGGGAGCAGCGAGGAAAGGGGAGAGAGAGGACTGCTCTCCGCCCGTGCTTGTGCGTCGTCGCCGTTGAACCGCACCACCGCACCAAACCTTTCGCCGTTAGCACCGTAGGACTTGAGGCAAGTTGAAGTCTACTAATCTATGTTGTGTAGTGCTGTTGCTGTCTTAGAAAGTACATTGATAGGCTGGATTGTTGGATTTTGATGCTGAATGATGATTTATTGAGTGACTGAGACTGTTTTGAGGCTAAATGGTTGAGGAAATGTTCAGATTTTTCATATCTGGTTTCGATTTCTTTGGACTTCATCCAAAACAGATTTTACGACTGAAATCTTGAAGAATTCGGCCATTGATTTGATTTGAGAAAGAAAAACCTCCCAATCCGTATTTGAAGTTTTACTTACTAAGGCACCGGCCTCATTTGTTTTAAAAAAATGTACGGTGCTTTCATATTTGAAATTCTGTATCAATTCTTTTAAAACCATTAGAGATCGGGTTGACATTTCGCACTTGCTCTACAAGTTTTAAACTCATTTATTTTTTTGAACAAAAAACTTGGCCGTAGTCCAATTTGGAAAACCTCCCGACTCTTGCTGAAATTTTACTTACCTAGGCACCGTTCATCAATGATTCAAAAAGGAAAATAAAATATTTTTGGTACCTTCGAAATTACAAATTTTTGCACAAATCAATCTTTGAAAATCTTGAAGTTGGGAGTGTAGCTTCGAATTACCAATGCGCTGAATTCAATCTATTTGTGTTTGATAACTCTTTTGGAATTTGGCCGTGAGGCACAAGTAAAACTCTAAATTTTACACATGGATTTTTTGAAATGCTTTGAAGGTGAAACGTGGAAATGGATTTATGAACTGATATTATGTTGCTGAAATTTTGTGAATGAATTTCTTTGACATAGAAATTGCATATGATTTCAAAGCCTGCAGTGGTTGCATTGAAAGTGTTTTGGTATTGGAATAAATTAAGATGTTAATGTTGCCGTTGGACCCTCGAGTCGACGATGCCCCAAGAGTTGGGATGCCCAGTGGTTCGAATGAGTCGATGCCCTTTGGATGCTTGGTTGTATTATGCATACATGCCAAGAGGTTTTTGTCACGCCCCGATCCTTGGGCACGCACACATCCTTCTCACTTGGTCAATTTTATAATGTGATATCCCAGGACTATGTATCACCGATCCTTTTATTTATTAAGCACATGCAGAAGCAGTTAAAATCCTAAAACAGTAAAACGATGGGATAGAAAAGCAGGGCCATATTTATAACCAAACTTTTATACAAAACACAAACCAAAGTACTTCATAACTATTCACTCTATCTCTATTCACATCAAAATGGAGATCTCAAAAGAAGATAGAATCTCAGTCCATATGGGCCATACTCAAGGCCCCTCTTAGGATTATCTTCTTCTTCCAAAATTCTTCTCCTCGGATTTCACCTCCGAGTACTCCTTCTCAGATTCCTCCTCAGCTCCTGAACGGGGTCCTGAAATGATTTTCCCCAAACTGGGATGAGACTACGTCTCAGCGAGTTCTACCCCACTAAGGCCCAATTAGTAAACCATTATACTATAGGCTACCTAAACACGCACAGGGCAGAAGACTTACCTTGGCCATAGATCCCACCTGCAAGCAGTACAATTCACAATAGGCATCAATTTACTACAAATAAATCGAACCAGTCGATTACATGTCACACAAATCATTCTCCACTTAGGAGTATCTAAAAGCTAAGCCACGTGCATTCTCCAGGACGACATTCCAAGTCTCTGAGCCACGTGCCTCAAACCTTGGGCCCACATGCATTCTCTAAGGCGACCTCTTCGCCAAGGTAGTACATCAAGTCACCGAGCCACGTGCCATTTTAGATGTTATTCACGAAAACCGGATCCACGTGCATTCTCTAAGGCACTAGTTTACCAAAGTGACGCATCAGATCACTGAGCCACGTGTCCTTTTAGATGTCGTTCTCAAACACTGGACCCACGTGCATTCTCGAAGGTACTCGCTTACCAAAGTGACGCATCAGATCACCGAGCCACGTGTCATTTTTATGATGCCCAGGCCCAAGTGCCTTCTCTTAAGTGCTATTTCACCAAAGTGATACATCAAATCACTGAGTCATGTGCCCTTTTAGATGCCAAACTCTGTCACCGAGCCACATGCATTCTCTAGGAGGACATATCGAGTCTCCGAGCCACGTGCATTCTCTTAGGCGACCTCTTCGCCGAGATGACATACTCAACCACTGAACTCACATGCATTCTCCAGGTGATATTCCAATTCACCGAGCCCACGTGTTTTCTTTCAAGTGATAACCCATACCCAACAATTTCTCAATCAAATAATTAACAATCAACTCAATATGAATAATTCCTAAAAATTCATAATTAAATAAATTTCATACAAATTGCAGCTCAATTAAATAAACGAACTACGCCACAATGATCAGCACGAGATTTCGATTGTCGGCCATCAAAATCTTAATTTCCGAAAATTAATTAATTTCGAAAATTTATTAATAATTATTAAAAATTCAATTTAGCACAAAATAAAGCCTGATTAAATAAACAGACTTCACCACAGTCATCAACATAATATTCCAGTCATGGGCTATCCCAGTTGAATTTTCGGAAAATAAATAATTATTTAATTTAATTCCGAAAATTAATATTTAAATACTAAAAAACGCCACTTAGGCCCAAAAAGCCTAATTGAAGCCCGATTAGGGTCGGGAAAAAATCCCAGGCTACCCTCAATAAATAGTAGACCATGTCTACTTGCTAATTGCACAATCAATTTGTCTAATTCGCATCACAATTGGCTAATAAATACTAATCCATTCTAATCTAACCACCTAAACCTAATTAATTAAAACTAAACCACCCTTAAGCATAATTAGCCAACTAATCAAGGATTAGTGAGATTACTCACCGGAATCATGCGCAAATCAGATCAATCCGACGAGGACGACACGAGGAACGATAAACCCCAAAGTGGGCTTGGGTTCAGGGCTCGAAAATGGCTCAAAAACTGGCCTGAAGGTGCTGGAAATCCACTTTGTGGGTTGCTGTTCTTGGCTAGCCAAAGCTAGTTCGGTGGCCAAAACAGCGAGGCGGGGCTGGCGAAGGGTGAAGGGGACGCTGGGGAGGTTCGGCGGGGTCGAACGACGGCCGGAGGTGGCTGGACGGGGGTTGTACAAAGGCTAGGCAGCGGCTGGATCGCGCGGGGGAGCACGCCTGGGCGCGAGGGACAGCTGGCGAAACGCGCGGTGTTGCGCGAGCAGGCGTCGCGGGTGCAAGCGGCGGGACGGGCGGTGAGTGGCGGCTTCAACGAGCTGCTACTTCTGTTCTTCCTCGGCTCGCTAGTTCGCACGCGAAGAATGAAGAAGAAGCAGAAGAATTCGGTCACGTGGGGTGGGAAGAAGAGAGAGAGAAGAGAGAGAAGAGGGAGATAAGTATTGACCGGTCAAAGAGGGAAAAAGAAAGAGAGAGAGGCAGGCGGTGGGGGCTCGCACGAAGGGGGAGGGAAAGGGGAGAGGAGAGAGAGAGAGAGAGAGAGAAAAAGATAAGATAAGGGAGAGAGAAAGAAAAAGAAAAAGTAAATAATATTACTTCTCTTATTTTATTTTCTTTTCTCTTTCCATTTTTATTTTCTTTTGGTCTTCAATTTTCCTCCGGTAATTTCTTTATTGAAATTTCGGACTCGTCAATAAATTGACGAACGATGAGACAATGTCCTAAAAAAAGAATTATGACACACTTAAAATTCGATTCCCAAAATCGAATTCAATTTCTTGGTTAAAAATCGATCAGACGTGATTTCAGCCCAATCTAACTAATTAGGTAGCTTTTAGGGATTTTACTGCAGATACATCCCTTAACGGATTCACCCAATAGGTTAGTTAACTCGTGAGTGATCAGCTCAGAGAAAAAGAGTCATAGGCACGTCGACGAAAAGCCCATTTCATTTTATCGAAACGAGATCGAATTTCAGGATGTCACAGTTTTCCTAGGGAGCATCGAGATGCTCGGTGGTATGTCGGTACGTAATTCCGGATGGTAAGGATAACCATGTCCATGGTGCCCTGGAGGTTCCTCGTGATGCCAGGTGGGGTGCGAGATCCCTAGAGGTGTGACGTAAACACACTCTGGATGCTCGGTGGCCTAGTGGCGTATTTCCGGAGGCTTTTGCGACACCAGAGTGGTGCGAAATCCCAGAAGGATGCAAATATTGGTCCTCTGGGGGGTGAAACCTTTTGAATATTAAAACTAATGGCTCTACTAAGTGTGTGTGTGGTCTGGTTATAGGACTAAATTGTATGGCATGGAATGGAACGTGTTATAATAGTTTGGCCCTATAATCGGGACTTGTGTGACTGAAATGATACATTCTGGTTTTGAAACTGCATTGCCATTGCTTTTCAAAAGTCTTATCGATCTGATGCACACTTATTATTTGATTACCTGTTTTATCTATCTTGCATGGACTTGGATTGTGATTGCTTGCATAGTATAGCTTGGTAGATCTTCAACTGCTGGGTGATTGTACTCATCTCTTTTGGGGACTAACATTTCATACTAGACAAGATATATCTGCTACCACTGCCACCAACAGATGAACCGAGTGGTTGGATATGACTGTGAGGAGGAGGACAGCAAAGGAATGAACTTTTGGACGCCGACACTGATCGATGGACTTTAAGTATACAACTGTTGGAAAAGATGCCAGTCATCTTTTGAAGTTAGTTGAGTATAGAAAACCTTGGCATTTTGATGTACCAACTAATGATGTCCATCAAGCTATATAAATAAAAGTGTTCGGCTTTAACCTATAAATGTTTAATTGGTGTGCATCGTTTTAATTTCAGGACAGGGAGTAGTTGGTTATGCTTCCACTATACTTTCTACGTAGGGACTGATTTAAAAGATACAAACCCACTGGATTTTATGAAGTATCATGAAATTCTTTGGTATCAGAGTAATATACTTCCATGATAAAGTGAGAGGTACTTGTGGTGACCCTACGGATTGGGGCCCGTCGGGGGGTGCTACATTTGCTCTCTCTTTTGAGTACAAGTTAAGCTCAACAATTGAAATAGCAAAGAACTAGAAGCTTCAGATTTTGAAAATTTTCTTTTACGCACACACTTGAACAACTTGAGAGTTTTCCTTATATACTCCTCCATGCCTCTACAACTGTTGGCACTTTCCAAATGAGTTCTTTCAATCTATTTGTTGGACAAAATCAATCAATGAGATCTCGAGTTATTTTAGGAATGTGATAAAAGCCCATCAATCATGCTCGCTTATACAATCAAAATCTTGATTTCCATAAGTAGAACCTTCCAAGTATACTTTGCATTTCAAGAGATTTGATTATCCAAATTGATTTTAATAAAAAAATAATTGATCATATGATGTTATATCCAACCATAAGATCTTCCACAAACCATACGAACCAAACCCTTGAAGATAAACCTTCATCTGGATAAATCTTCATTCTTCGGTCTAGAACCTGTTAGTGAGATCAGACTTAAGATTAAAGTCTAGCCGTCTTTAGACTTTGACAGTAGCGTCTAGAGTTCTTCAGACTGTAACACTTAATTATGCAAGTCTTCAATCTAGATTATTGGAAAGGTTTTGTCAGCTTCAATTCAATTAAAGAGTTTTCTCTAACAATCTCCCCATTTTTTATGGTGACAAAACTTTCCTGCAAATTTGAAAATTTTTGCAAGATAAATAATTATCCAGCCATAATCAATATCAAAACATTCAAAATCAAATATCCAAAGTATAACGGTCAAAAGTCATCCGAATCAAACCAAAGTCAAACCAAGCAAAAAGTCATCAAAATCAAATCTGCACAAACTCTCTCCTCCTTTTTTCAACAACAAAAAGTGGAGAAAAACTTTAAAAAGAGTGGGGTAAAAATCATGGCTGTTTGGGGATGGAAATCCCCTATAGACTTGATAGTCTCCTCTAGCTTCTTCAGGTTCTCTTTCAGTTGCTCAATATTATCATCCTTTGCAGTGGCTTGAACTTGAAGCTTAAAGGCTTGTACTTGATTGTGTAGAGAGACTGAAATGGCTTGATGAGCTGGCTGTATGTTCTAAAATTCACACTCCAATCCATATAGCTAAGCTTTGATCTCCACAAAAAGCTCGAGCAGTCTCTTAAAGTCTGTTGTATTATCTGTTTGAGTACTCACTTAAGCACGATCAGTGTGAGGAGTGTTAACTGATGATGGAACCTCAGCTGGAACATCCAGACTTGGAGATGATGCCTCAATACGAGCTTCGGGAAATTGAAAGGCATACACATCCTCTACATTGACAGGAGAACGACTAACATCATCACTAGTAAAAACAAGTGAAGAAATACCTCTTTTGTCAGCAGCTCCCCCTGTTTCTATGACTTCAGGTGGAGAAAAATATTCTTCTTCCTATTCTTACTCTTCTTCAACACCAAGTTGATGTTGATCTCTTCCTTCTCCAGCAATTTCACTTCTTGACTTCTCCGAGTTGCCAGCAAATGTGAGCTCAAGAAAATCATCTTGACTCCCTTCTTCTTCTTGTTCTCTTCCTCTCTCTTTTTGCTCTGTTCGCATCGCTTCTCTTTCTTCGTCTCTCTTCTTTGTCTTTTCTCTTTCTATATTCTATGTCCTCTAGCTCTTGAAAGTTAACAAAACTTTGTAAATTCCTTAAGGCAAAGGCGGAGAGAGTAATGTTATCATCATCTTCTTCATCATGCAAGATGAGTGCTCTCCTCTTCTTGATTGATGTGCTCATAGGCTCTTTGCCTTTTCTTTTTCCTACTGCAGAGTTTTGTCTTGCCTTGATAAGAGACTTCTCCTTAATGCTCTCAAAAACCTTGTTTAACTCCTTCAGACGCATCTTGAAAACCATCTTCAGTCCCACTACCATTGGAGCAATGGTTCGAACACACAGAATTTTAGGAGACTAAATGTTGAAGTGTCTGAATAATCGAGTAACAAGAGCAAAATAAGGGAGTTGCCCCTTGTCCTTTACAACTGTCCTATACATGTGCATTAAGATAGTGTGAGGTAGTGAGAACTTGAATCCAATGTTGATCGCATACATCAACTTCACTTCAAAGTTTGAGACATCAGTTTTTGAGATAGATTTGGGTCTGAGACAGTTGATCACAATATTGTGAAGCAACATATTGGAGGCATTCATTCTAGAGTAAGAAATCATGCCTTCAGCAATTCTATCTTGAACAAGCTCCAAAGTAGCATGAGCAACAGATACACTGATTGGTTGGAAACTTCCTCTTTCCACCCCTATCACATTAGCCAGAGTGACCACATCGACCACAAATTCTTTGTCCCTAACTATAAAAGAAAATTTATTCGCATCTAATAGGGATAGATTTGAATAGAAGTAAACCGTAAGTTCTGGGTGAGCAATAGTTATCTAAGAACAAAAACGTTCGAGTTGAAGGAGTGCAAACTTCTCCCTCAGTTTCACTTTCAACGAATTAAGAAAATCAAAGTCCACACTTCTATGGTTCATCACCCCTTGCTTCAATAATTTCAGATAAGTTCTTTTGTGGTCCTTAGACCGAAAAAAGTTCATCTTTTCACCACGAACATTTGCAGCAACGCCCATTCTAGGTTGAAAATTTGTGAACATCCTTTCATTGTCATCTTTCCCTTCAGGCTAATTAAAGGATCCAAATCGTGGATCACTTGAAAAATTTGCAAAAGTCCTTGCTGCCAAACCAACAGGCATAATACCCATACTTTCCATAGACCTCAAAAAGTGAGTTTCATTCTTGTACCATTTCTTGCTCAAAAAGTCATCAATGAAGGTCATTGCAGTACCATTCTCCTTTAACTTAGAGTAGAGTTTAAAGATAAATTCAGGCTTAAGAGTCTTTATAGGTTCAGCGTCTACAACGATCTCTTCTTCAGTATCTTGCTGTGGAGGAACTTGAGTCCTAGGTTGAGAAGAGTGACGCGGTTGAGAATATTGTTGTTGACTTTGTTGTTGCTGTGTAGAGTCTTCTTCCTCAATTAGATCAAAGTGCGTAGGACCCTCACGCATATGATGTAGTCCATACTTGCGATTCTTGAAGACTTTCATTGAGAAGACATTGTCACGTTTTTTGGGAGATTTCTCAAACTCGATCGTGGAAAAAGGTGAAATCTTTTCGTATTAAACTAGAAAGTGTGAGAAAATGGAGTTCTGTATTTTAGGGTTTGAGTGAGTGTAAACGAAGAAAAAGAATCTCAAAAGTATATAAAGCAGATGAAACGGGATATACAGATCGTCACAAAGGAAAAAGTAAAAACTGTCTTTTTGAAAATAAAAACTACCATAAATTCAAAAATAGAAGAAGATAATTTCTAAAAACAAAACAATCAAGTAACGATTCAAAAAATAAACGTACCTTTTCAAAATTTCTTCCTAAAATTAAATTACTTGCAAAAAGAAATTAACTTATAGTCATGACTTTGGGCAATTTGAGTCCGACTATCTTCAGACTTTAACTGATAAAGGATGTGATGTTCGGTTTGGTGTGAATAGACTCAAATAAATTTTTCTCCAGTGGCTTTGTAAATATGTCTGTCAACTGATTCTTTGAATCAATGAACTGGATCATAACTTCTCAATTCTAAACATGATCTCTAATGAAATGATGTCGGATTTCTATGTGCTTTGCTCTTGAATGAAGAATTGAATTCTTTGTAACATTAATCGCACTGGTGTTGTCGTATTTGATCTCAGTGCATGAATCTTTGATTCCAAAGTCTCTTAGTTGTTACTTTATCCACAAGATTTGAGAACAACAACTTTCAAGAGTTACATACTTTACTTTTGATGTTGAAAAAGCTACAGTACTCTGCTTCCTTGAGAACCAAGACACTAGCTTGTTGCGCAGCAGTTGACAAGTACCAAAAGTACTCTATCTATCGACTCTGCAACCTGCTAAATCTGCGTCTAAATATCCAAGGATAGTAAAGTCTCATTCTTTGGGATACCACAGACCTAGCTTTGAAGTAGTTGCAACATATTTGATAATGCGTTTTGCAGCACTTAGATGAGATTCTTTGGGATCTTATTGGAATTCAGCATAAATGCAAACATTAAACAAAATATCAAGTCTAGAAACAGTAAGATAAAGAAGTGAACCAATAATACTCCTATAGAGCTTCTGGTAAATTTTCTTTTCTCCTTCGTCTTTATCCAGCTTCGAAGAACTTGACATTGGTATCTTAGTCTTTTTGCAATTCTCCAATCCGAACTTCTTGATGAGATCTTTTGCATATTTTTCTTGGTGAATGAAAGTTCATTTCTTTAATTGTTTTACTTTTAATCCGATAAAGAAGGCTAATTCACCAATCATGCTAATCTCAAATTCATCCTGCATAGACTTAGAAAACTTATTGCACAGATTTTTATTAGGTAATCCAAAAATAATGCAATCAACATAGATTTGAATGAGTAGAAAATATTTACCTTCTTTTTTAATGAACAAAGTAGTATCCACATTTCCTTTAACAAAATCATTTTGAATTAGAAACTTACTTAACCTGTCATACCAAGCTCGAGGTACTTACTTTTAATCCATACAGGGCCTTTTTTAGTCTGAAGACTGAGTTTGGCCTTTTTGGATCTTCAAATCCATCTGGTTGTTCCACATAAACTTCTTCTTGGATAAATCCATTGAAGAATGCACTTTTGACATCCATTTAGAATAACCTGAAATTTTTATAGCAAGCAAAAGCAAGTAATAATCTAATTGTTTCTAACCTTGCCACTGGTGCATAGGTCTCATCATGGTATATTCATTCTTCTTGCATATATCCTTTGGCCACAAGTCTTGCTTTGTTTCTAACCACTTTTCTTTTCTCATCCATTTTGTTCCTAAAAACCCATTTAATTCCAATAATAGATTTACCTTTTGGTTTAGGAATTAGCTCCCAATCATCGTTGATGCTGAACTATTTGAGCTCTTCTTACATAACTTCAATCCAGCTTTCATCAGCTATGGCTTCTTCTATGCTTTTGGGTTCTATCTTAGAAATGAGTGCCGAAGTACTAGACTCTTCTCACCTTTTGGATCTTGTACAAATTCCTTTATCAATGTTGCCAATGATGAGTTCCTTGGGATGACTAGACTTATGCTTCCATTTACTAGTTAGTCTGAAGGTTTGCCGATCCTCTACTTCAGTTGAATTTACTGGTTTTTCTTCTTGTTGTTATTCAGAAGTCCAAACCACTTCAAGGGAAGTAGACTTTGTAAGATCTGGAGCAAGTTCAAATTCTTCAAGTTGAGTTTGATTCAATTGATTCTGCACAGAGTTTTGGAATTTGACATTTATAGATTCTTCCACAGATTGAGTCTTCTTGATGAATATTTTGTAGGCTTTGCTTGAGGTTGAGTGGCCAAGGAAAATTCCTTCATCCAATTTTTCCTCAAACTTACCAATTCGGTCATTTGCATTTTTCAAAATAAAACATTTACAATTAAACACATGAAAATAAGAAACATTTAGCCTTTTTTCACTTAAAAAATTTCATAAGGATTTTTCTTTAAAATAGGTCTTAAAAATACTCGGTTAATAATATAACAAGCTGTGAAAACTGTTTTAGTCAAAAATCGAGAAGAAATATTGCTTTCAATTAAAAGGGTTCTTGCCATCTCCTACAAAGATCTACTCTTTTTTTCCATAACTTCATTCTGTTCTGGTATATATGGAGAAGATAAAACATGTTGAAAACCAGATTCATCACAAAATTTAGCAAAGTCTTGGTTTTCAAACTCACCTCCATGGTCTGTTTGTATTCTTGAAATAGCATATCATTTTTCAATCTGAACTTTATTGGTAAACTTTGAAAAGTGAGAAAAAGTTTCAGACTTACTTGCTAGAAAGTAAACCCAAGTAAAATGAGAATAATCATTCACGATTACTAGGCAATATCTCTTTCCACCAATGCTTTGAGTTCTAGTTGGTCCAAAGAGATTCATATTAAAAAGTTGCAAAACTCGATTAGTAGAAACTTAATTTATAGGTTTAAAAAAACTTCTAACATGTTTTCCCAAAACACATGGCATGCATAGATCAGATTTTTGATAAGTCGGATTAGGGAGTCCACGAACAAGTTTCTTAGAAGAGATTTTGGCAATCTGCTTTGTATTAACATAGTCAAGCTTTCGATGCTAAAGATTTGCCTTGTCTTGAATGGATATTAGACACCGAGAATTTTATGGTTTTATATCCAAAAAATAAATATTTCCATGTCTTCGTCAAGTGAAAGATTGAAAAAAAAAATCTTCACTAGTTCCTAAATAAATTCCCTCTTGGAACTTGATTTTGAATCCGGTGTTGCACAGTTGACTTATACTGAGTAGATTGTAATTTAATCCTTCCACCAAGGAAATATTGTTGATTGTGAGACTTCTAATTTTCACAGTTCCACATCCAACAATTCTTCTTCTACTATTTCCACCAAAAGAAATTTTTCCACTATTTATTTGCACAAGTTTAATGAAACAACTTGAATCTCCAGTCATGTGTCTAGAATAGCCACTATCCAAATATCACTTGATATTTTTCTTGATAGTGACCTACAATTATAAAAAGAACTCGAGCTTTCTTTGGTACCCACATCTTCTTGGGTCTAGGAGAGTTAGTACTAAATACAGTTTCTGCCAATTCCTCTTAACATGTCTCCAAACCTTAGGACATTTTTCTAAAAATGCTCTAAACTATTACACTTTAAACATTTCAGAATACTTCGACCAACAGGTTTTACAAAAACTCTTTGAAAATGATTTATGTAAAATGTTTTTGTAGGTCTTTGTTTGATTCTTTCATTTATTTGTAGAAAATCAATTAGATGAATGGTTTATGGAGTCATACCCAAACCAAATTTGTTGAAATAAAGTCTTTGTACTAAAAGAATCTTCTCAAGTTTCTCAAATCCTTTTGAAAACCTTTTTGTGATATTTGAAATATCATCTTTTAAAAAAGTATTTTCATTTGAAAGAGACTATGCATTTTCTTTTAAATTAACAAAAATTTTGTCTATATTTTCAAACTTTTCTTTTCAAGAAGTTTCCTGTTGCTTCAGTTTAGAATTTTCCTTCTTCAACTCAACAATCCTTTTAAGAGATATTTTGAAGCTTAGACAAAGTTCATCTATATACTTTGAAACTTTAGCAGGAATTTTTGAATTACTAACATCGATTTTGTTGTCCGAGTTTGAATACGTTTCAAAATTTGATTCGATTCGAATTTGCTATTAGACATATATTGGCATATTCTTTATCACTTTATTCGCATTCAGTATTGCTAAATGTCTCTACTTTGAGAGTATATATGTATTTATCAATTCTTCCAATCTTTTTCTTTAACAGAGGGTAGTTAGATCTACTATGCCCATTTTTCCTATATTCAAAATTATATCTTTGTTGGTTTCATCGTCCTCAGTTGATTTATTCTGAAATCTTTGAGCGCATTGCTTCTTCCAATTAAATCTTCTTCCCTTTCTATTCAACTTTCTGAATTTCCTTATCATGAGTGCTAGTTCTTCATCGTTCATATCATCTTCTGAATCCATATCATCATAATCATCATTAAATTTTAAAGTAATTGACTTCTTACCTTTAGGATCTTCTTTCTTATTGATTTGCTCCACTTCATATGATTAAAGTGTGCCGACTAGTTCATCTACAGAAAGCAACATGTGTCACGCCCCAATCCTCGGGCACGCACTTATCCCTCACCTTGGTTGATTAAATAGCGACGTCCCAAGACGCATTGCCGACCCTTTCATTTTAATACACATGTAGAAGCATATAAAATCCCTAGAAAATAAAGCAATTGGATAGGAAAGTAGGATTTCAAATTTCAACTCTAAAAACAATCACACTTATATACATTGCAAATCACAGTGCAAATATATACAAATCGATTTGTTAAATCAAGTTCTAAACCACAAGTTCCTAAAACGAAGTCTGTAGAAAGAAATCAACTTCCATCAAAAGAGGCTTGTCCTATGACTAACTAGTCTAATAGGATCATCAATTCTTCAGGTTTCGCCTTCTACACTTCGGGCCTTTGGTCCTTCACCAATGCCATCTAAGGACGTGAAAATGGTTATTCAATAACCAGTGAGACAACGTCTCAGCAAGTTCTACCCCCTAAGACCTAATTAGGGAGCCAATACACTCTAGAGGCTATCTAAGCACAACATGAGTTAGAGGACTTACATTGGCCTCAGTTCCTTCCTACAAGTCAGTATATATATCAAATATACACGATCACATCGCATCGCATCACATCACATCAATCAAATCGAATCATCGATCAAACAACTTAGTCGATTACATGTCATCTCGACCCTTTATTCGTTGGCTCATCTCATACTATCTATAAATCCGTTCATATCAAAACTGCTCACTGCTAAGCTGATAAATAGATAGTATAGCTCGCTTCTGAGATGATCGGGTATACTACTCTCTGCTAAGCTGCTATATCACCCGTAGGCTAATATAGTATACCAACAGTGCTCAATCTAAGCTGATAAGATATACTGCTCTCTACTAAGTTGTCGTATTGCATGTAGGCTGATATAGTGTATTGACATTGCTCTGTGCAAAGCTATCATATTAGAGCCTGTAGGTTGATATAGTATACCGGTATTGTAACAACTCGAACCCCACTGTATAATATTATTTACTTTGGATACTAAGTCCTCACGGCTTTAAAATGCATCACACATATTAGAGAGACCTAAGCCTTATAAACTAGCCCAGGACTCCCCCCTAAGCGATGTGGGACAGGAGATACGCCCCCACGCTTGGGCCGTCACAGGTATACTGCTCTCTATCTAAGCTGACATAGGCCCTGTTTGGTTGGACTTTCCCAAGGGGCTTTCGGGCCCAAAAGCCCCTTGGGGAAAAAATTTTGTGTTTGGCAATCATTTTCAAATGCTACTTGGCCAAATATCGCATCCCAAATGCGAAAGCCCAATCTTGGGTAGGACTGACTTTGGGCATTGGGCATTTTAGAAATGCCGGTTTATTGTTCATAATCCTTTGTTCATCTTCTTCCCCCTTTCTTCTTCGTTCGTCTTCGTCTTCCTCGCCGGCTGAGAGTGCGGCTTCTCCGGCAGCCGCCACCGCCGCGTGGGGTCCCGCGTCCGGTGACCACCACCAGGGTGGCGAGACCGCGGGTGGCCCGAGGTCGCGCGGACCTCGGCCGGCGTCGCCGAGGTCGGGCGACCTCGGCCGGCGTCGCCCGAGGTCGGGCGACCTCGGCCGGCGTCGCCCGGGTCTCGCGAGCCAAGCAACCAGCGAGGCCAGATCTCGGCGGTCCGGCGACCAGCGACGCCGCCGAGGTCGGGCGACCTCGGCCGGCGTCGCCCGGGTCTCGCGAGCCTGTGTGACAGCGAGGCTGGGATCTCGCCGACCGGCGGTGGCGGCGGTTGGCCGGCGGTTGGCCGGCCGCCGGAATTTGATTTCAAAATTTAAAGAAAATAAAAAATACCAAAAGCTAATTACAAATGCAAAGTTTACCAAACGGCATTTATGCTAAGTTGCATTTCAATGCTAAAATTTATCAAATGGTCTAACATTTCCGAAAGCCCCTTTCTCTCAAAGATATTTGCATTCTCCAAATGGCATTTCCCAAAAGCCGAACCAAACGGGCCCATATTGCCCATAGGCTAATATAGTATACCATCCCAATCATACAATCGATTCCATATTTTTATCATTCTCGATAAAAATAGGCATGTGTGGATACACGGTCGGCCTTAACCAAAATATCATAATTTCACTTTTTTGAACGTCCCACCAGTTTCAACAGCCTATTACATATTTTAGGTGTTCTAAATCGACGCTTGGTAATTTTCCCATTAATTACCAAAATTAATTAATTTATAAATAAAATCCTAAAATCATAATTAATTCAATTCAACACAAATCAATGCTCAAATAAATAAATGGACTACACCACAATAATCAGTATAAAATTTCAGTCGTCGGTTATCCTAGCCTAATTTTCAGAATAAATAAATAATTAAATACTTATGAAAATTATTAAATAAATACAATAAATCTAACTTAGGCTCGTTATAGCTTAATTGGAAGCAGAGACGAGCTTGGAAAATTACTGAGACTCGTTCAATAAATAATAACATGATTCTACTTGCTAATGACACTAACCATTTGTCTAACATGCATTAATAAGGCTCTAAACTAATTGCTTTACTCTAATCTATCCACCTAATTGTATTTAATTAAATATAATCAACCCCTAAGCATCACTAACTAACTAATAAGGGATTAGTGAGCAAAACTCACTTGTGCAAAGCGAAGGCCGGAACACCGCAACGACGGCGCGATGGCGGCTAAACTTGGGCTCGTGACAACACCAACGGGCTTGGGCCGAGCTTAGAAGCCTTGCAAGCCCACACAAATTTATGTGCTTAGCTTCGGGCTTGGGCTGCTTTGTGCAGGCCTCAAGACTAGCCTGATCTCACTTGGGCTTTAAGGCCGCGCACGACAACTTGTTCGGGAAGAGTTTTTTTCAGAAATTGTTCTTTTCTATTTCTCGCTCCGGGAATAATTTCTTAGTAAAAGAACCCGTTTGTAACGACACAAAATTTATACTCTTGGAATAGAAAAAGAATAGAAATGCGTTTGGTAACGTAACAATTTCTTTTTTGTATTTATTCATTTTTTATTCTTGCCGACGGATCGCCGCCACCCGCTCACGGCGTGGTTGGCGAAGTCGGCGGCGGCGACCGGCGGGCGGGGGCGGCGGTAACGCGGCGGCCGGAGGACCGGGCGGGCGGCGCGGAGATGGCGGCCGCGGGCGGCGATGCCTGCGGCCGGGCCGGTGACGGCGACCGACGGCGGCGGGACGGTCGGTCCGCCTCCAACGACCGGTGGCGGCCGGCGGCGACAATGGTTGGGTTGGCGACGGCGACGGGCAAGGGGGCGCGGTCGGCGACGGCGGGTGGTGGTCAACGCGGTCAATGGCGGTTAGCAAGAGAAGAATAAAAAAAAAAATTCACTTATTTCTTAAACTTGTTCCGGGAACAAGAAACAACTTTTTTTTACTTCTCATTTCTATTCCAAAACCATTCCGGGCTAACTTTTTGTTTAACAAAAAACTAACTCGCTAGTTATCAAACAAGTTTTCATTATTCTTTTTCGTTCTGGGAAGAAAAGAATAGAAATAGTTGATTGGGATGGTTCAATCTAAGCCTAAGTGGGCTGACTTCTTGGGCCGAAGACAGAATGGATGGGCTGCAGCTTTGCTGGGCTTCACTGGAATTGCTGGGCTAGAAAAGAAGGTTGCTGGACTGGACTTGTTGCAGCTAATCCACGAGCTGAAGAAGACGCGGGCGTCTTCGAGCTGGCCAAAATCCACGAGCTACGCTGGGGGCTGCTGAAGACAAAACATGTGGAGAGGCAGTTGGATTTCATGGCTTCGGTGGGGGTAGCTGCAATGGAGAAGCCACGCGGAGAGGGAAGAATTGAGGGGAGTCAACGATGTGGATGCACTTGCAGGTTTGTTGACCGAGAGAGAGCCCTTCGTGGACGTGTGGCATGCAGCTTCGGTGGATGATGGCTTCGTGGAAATTTATGGTCAAAGATGAGGGGTTTTGGTGATGAGTGTTGACTGGTGGGTGCGTGGCCTACAGAGGAGAGTTCAGAGGGGGGTGTGGGCGTGTGTGAGTGGAGGAATTGGTGTGCCTGAGTGCTGGTGCAAGAGAAATGAAAAGAAAATGAGGGGCGGCTTGGCGAGAAGGAAACAAAGGAAAAATGAAAAGCAAGGTAGGAGCTGATAATGACGAAGTCGACAAAGGCATCCAACGGATTGAGCAACTGGTGGTGTGTTGAAGAAGATTGAGAAAGAGGCGCAAAAGTCAAGCAATAATTCAATCTAAATCATAAATTGGTCCCCCAAAGGCTCACAAGATTATCTTCTTGTCCCAATTACTTTCTTTGCTCTAATTTTCCACAAAAATATCCAAATTAAAGCCAAAAATTCTAGCCCCATGCCAAAATCCGAATTTTCTTATTTTCGGACTTCAATTTCCCAAATCGACGTCCAAATTTTCCAAAGAAAAAGCCCATGAAATTTTCTGCAAGTCCCCTTCATCATATAGCTTGGTCTAGAAGTTAGAATTCCCTTCAATTGAGCCCATCCGAATTTCTGTTATTTTTTCACAATGTCCGAATCGATTTTCCATAAAAATCTCGAAATCTCCGAAAATTCTTCAGAGAATGAGTCGACATTCCTAAAATAAGTCACGACATGATAGAACTTTCAATTTCTAAAATCATATTCGAATTCACGGTTAATTTCCATTCGGCGCGTTTTTAGCATGACCTAATTTACTGGGTAGATTTTAGGAATTTTTTGTGCAATTAATCCGTGATCGATTTATCTCGAGTCACAAAGTATATCTTCGACATATTGGCGACTCTCGGTTGTCATGAAAATTTCGAGGTTTCAAATACGAACACAGAGTACCAAAATGATAGAATAATCAATCTAGGGTTGGTCAATGAGAATTTTCCAATTTAGTGGTGTCACCCACGATTAGCCACACATCTTAATCGAACAGACCTATCTCTGATCTCAAATCGATTTTATACTGTGCCGTAATAGCCTCTAAAGATGAACACGGTTAAGAAGTCTATTCTTAGTCGAACTCTCAGGTCTATTGCATTAAAATTCCTTAATAGCTTCCATGGATAGTCTAGTTATCTCGAGAGTGATAAGCTCTGAGAACAGCCCTATAGGCGCGTCGATGAAATACCCGATTTATTTAATAGAAAACATGACTGAAAATCTGGGATGTCACGGCATGATCCTTTGGGTTTCTCTTATTGAAGTCTTTACACAATTCTAGTTTTTGGAGAGTCCACGCAGCAATTTATTGACTTTCATTGGTCTTGAGATTGGTTGTTCCTAATATGCTAGACCATTTACAATTTTTATGAAACGACTAAACATGTTAGTGATAGATTCTCCTAGCTTCATCTTAAAGGCTTCATACTGTCCAAGTAGAATATTGATTTTTGTTTCTTAAACTCGATCAGTTCCTTCATAGGTAACGTACAACCTATCCTTGACTTCTTTGGCTGTTTCACAAGATGAAATTATGTTATACTCAGTAGGAGATAAAGCACAGTATAAAGAGTGGATGGCTTTAGTATCAAGAGCTTGTCTCTTGGTTATTTCTTTTTGTGCCATTTCACTAGCATCTGCAACTTCTTTTCCTCTTTCCGAGATGGATGTAGCTTTGTGAATAATCCATTTTTCTACTATGTTCCATTCCATAGGATATTTCGATCTCAGGAATGCCTTCATCTTGTTTTTCCACACATTATATTTCTTTTCATCAAAGTAAGGCGGTCTAGTGTTGCTTTGGCCTTCAACCAAACCTAGAGCCAAAATACTAGCCATAGATCTTTAACTCAGAAGTAAAAACACTTCAATAAAATGAGCACACAGGCTCTGATACTAATTGAAATGACTAGTAAAGAGTTCAAAACACTTAGAGGAGAGTGAATGAGTGTTAAATGAAATTTTCGCAATACTTGATGAAAGTAAATTTCCTTTAGAAGATAATAGACTGAAGATGTAATCAATTATAAACAGTTGTATAAAGTTACGAATTAAAGTAAAGAGTTTAGGGAAAGAGAATAGAAACACAAAGTTTATAGTGGTTTGACTTAATTCAAGCTTACGTCCACTCTCCCGCACTGACAGCCCACTGGCTGAATTTCACTAAGAATCAAAAGAGATTTTACAGTCCCACATCCTTAACTTCATAGTGTAGAAACTCTACTACACTCTTCCAAAATCTCACAAGTGTTTGTTCTCTCTTTTGAGTACAAGTTAAGTTGTACAATTGAAATAGCAAATAACTAGAAGCTTCAAACTTTGAAAATTTTCTTTTACGCACACACTCAAACAACTTAAGAGTCTTCCTTATATACTCCTCCATGCCTCTACAACCATTGGTACTTTCCAAAGGAGTTTTTCCAATCTACGTGTTAGACATAATCAATCAAGGAGATCTCGAGTCGTTTTAGGAATGTGATAAAAGCCCATTAATCCTGCTCGCCCATACAATCAGGATCTTGGTTTCCATAAATAGAACATTCCAAGTATATTTCGATTTTTAGGAGATCTGATTATCCGATTGATTTCAATAAGAATAATTGATCATAAGATACTATATCTAACCATAAGATCTTCCATAAACCATACGAACTAAACCCTTAAAGATAAACTCGCATCTGGATAAGTCTTCATTCTTCGGTCTAGAACCTGTCAGTGAGGTCGGACTTGAGATTAAAGTCTAGCGGTTTTCAGACTTTGACAGTAGCGTTTGGAGTTCTTCAGACTATACCACTTAAGTATGCAAGTCTTTAGTCTAGATTTTTGGAAAGGTTTTGTCAGCTTCAAAACAATTAAGGAGATTTCTCTAACACAATCCTCTATGTAGGCATCTTTCATCTCTCACATGCTACAAAGAGGTAGCTTATGCTTAGTTCATGGGACTTTTTTCCGAGTCTTTTAACTTTAGTATAGCTCTAAGAGATGGAAAATGTGGCTAGTAATATTTTATGCTCTCAAAAGCCTTTAGATGTTCATCTTTATGTGGTCCACCAAAAGCTTCTAGATTCTGAAGGCTCATTCAAAGTATAGAAAAACGGAGATATAGAAAAAGAACAGTGCACTTCAAAATCACTACAACAATTTGTTCTCTATCAATCGTTTCATGAACCGTAATTAGCCAATGAGAATAGGGTCGTCATTAGCAATTCTATAAGACCAGTTTGAAGCCTTTGAGTTATCGAGTGAAAGCAATTTCTATCGGGTTTACCTAGGGGAGTTGAAGGGAATAGAAGGAAGTGGTCATAGTCATTGTTGCTGGTCCAACTTGCCAACATGCGAATCACTGGATGCTCGGTTTTCTTCCTTCACTGCCTAACTAAGACCGGTCAAAAGTATCTTCTTTGTTTCCCCAATGGCTAAAGTCTTGCCTGTGTTTCCAGTCATGATTGATCTTGACCTAAGGAAAGAATTCCATTGTCGAGATTGAGCGAAGCAAAAGCCCGCGTGATCGTGATATTGTGTTGTTACAACTTTTCAAAGTTTTAGTCACAGACATAGCTAAGTTGGCACCTTAAATAAGCTTGCCTATTTTGGGACCCAAAAATTGGTACTTTGTACCACCCCACTAATTCTTCCAATTTCCCATTCCATGGCGTGGATTTTAAGGATGCGCAAGTTCGGAATATGTTCTTCGAGGGGAAAAGTGTTAAAAAAAGTCTTAAACCTTTTGTATTTGTGCCAATTTGTTGATATCTAATTTTGGAAAAATAAAATTGCATTTTGAACAAATAAAAAGAAAAAAATGAAAATAAGGGAAGGATTAATTTGATTTGATTATGAATGGAATATGGAAATTTTGATATGAAAGAAAATTCTTAATCAAAGAAATCATATGAATAAAAAAGTAAGAAGTTTGATAAAATGGAAGGAATTGGTGCAAAATTGAGCTGATTGCGAAATCATGCTCCGATTTGCATCCTTAATTTAATGCAACGGAAGATGGAAGTTTGAAATTTGCCATAGAAAGTGGCCGTGCGGAACCATTATAAAAAAAAATTGACCTACACAAGGTTTGAGGAGGGGAGAATCCGCTAAAAAATTTTCGTGAAAAGAGTTGAGAGGATTTGTGAAAGTGAGAAAAAAAAATAAAAAGAGAGGAAACCCATTTTCTCATCCAAGAGACTTTTTCTTTTTTTCCCTTCTGACAACCTGCAGAAGAAAAGAAAGGGAAAAGTCAGCAAAGGAAAGAGAAAAAGTGCAGAGAAGTGACGTGTGGCCAGAGAAAACAAAAAAGAAAAAGCAGCAGCAACAACTATTTGTCTTCTTCGTGTGGACACCCCTACCCGTGCTCACGCCACCATGCTTCAGACACCGCTGCCTTACATTTCGAAGCCGCCACCGACGCCTGCAGCAGCTCCCTCCGCTTTGCCGCAACCCGTCGGTTCGCGATTCAGCCGATCATCGCCATGCCTCCGCGCACCAGCACCCGCAAGCCTCGCCGCACAACAACCTACAACCCGCAGCAACTCACGCACACCACCCGACGACCCCCGCGACGCTGCAGCAACCTGAGAACCCGCACCGGCCATCGCAACCTACTGTTGCCCAGCGCGACGCCGGAGCTCCAAAGCCCGCCACTCCCGACCTCGCCGCACCACCATTTCTGCATCGCTCGTTGCCGCTCGTCTCCCTCCGCCTAAGCCCACCTGTCGTCACACACCTACACCTCCGCCCGAAACACCGATGCCGCGAGCACCCAAATCCGACACCGCCTTTGTTGCTTTTGTAGCACTGCCGCTCAAAACCCGATGCCGCCGCGACCTGTTGTTGCCCGGCCCTCGCCGAAGCTCCGAAGCCCGCCGCTCCCGACCTCGCCGCACCACCGCACCGCCTCCGCATGCGATCCAATTCCCCGTCGACACCACTATCCTCTCTTGAGCCTTAGGTGGTTTATTTATTTTTTATTCATTTATTTTTTTATATTTTAAGTTTTGTTATTATTATTTAAGTTAGAACATGGTATATTAATCTTAATTATTTGTATTGTTTAGACATTATCCTTAAGGCTTTGTCCAAGATTTTTGTAATTATTAATTTGATCCGAGAGACATCGGATCATTTTTTTTAATTATATTAATTTTTGGGCTTTTTGGTAGAATTTTAATTATTAAATCATTATAATTATTAATTTGATCTATAAAACTTTGAATCATATTTTTAATTATTTTGATCTCTTTGTCGTGATAATTAGGGTTAGGATAATCGTTAATTTGACCCGTAAGACAACATGTTATTTTTTCGATTATTTTAATCATTTATTTTGTTGATAGCTTAGATTTAATATTTATTTAATAATTACTTATCTTAAAAAAAAACTAAAAAAATCAGAAAATCAGAAAAATCAAAATTCTGCATAAGCATATAGGTTTAGTAAATCAGACATATAGGTTTAGAAAATTAGAATTTTGTTAGGATTACTTTTTTAGGGTTGCATTTTTAGAAATAAGTTAGGGTTGGACCTAAATTAGTTTTAGATAATGTTCGCACATTTTAATTATCTTATTTTTCAAAAATAGTTTTCTAAGATAAGATAGGGTTTAAGTCGAATTAATCCCTAGAATAAATAAGAAAATTATCCCTTTTTAGATAGTTTAATTAGGGTTTTAATTAATTCTGAATTTCAAATAAAAATATAAAAATACAAAAATCTAGGTGCATGTTAAGTAATTTGCATAATAGGATCATTTGATTAGAATTTATTTACTAGTAAAATTAGGTCATGAGGTGCATATTAACTAGTTTGCATAATAGGATCATTTAATTTGAATTTGCTTATTAATAAGATTAAGTCATTTAGTTAAAAAAATGCATTTTTATAAAAGAATTCTAATTTCAATGAAAATCCCAAAAAAATTGTTTGTTTTGTGTGATGCAATTTATTTAGAATGCTTGAGCATATGTGTGATCACATTTTTGCATAATAGTGATTTAGGTTAAAATAAATCAAAGCTGCCTGAAAAAATATTTTTGAAATTAAAAAGAAATGGTACTGAAAGGGCATTAGAGCAATCTAGTGTAACCAAATCCCCGAACCCTTAGTCTCTGGTTCGTAGGAGTAAAATAAATCTCTATTTATTTTACTTAGGTGTCTAATCGACCTACCGTGAATCGATTAGTGGCGACTCCTAGATATTAATCATTTGCATGTTAAATACTTGAACCTTAAGTCACGAATTGATATGGGCTTGGGAGAGCCTAAGCTAAGTTAAAAACTTAGTAGTCCATTAACCTAATTTTAGGTGGTGCACCCGAAATTTAGGTCGCAACAGCTTGGTGACTCCACTGGAGACTTGTGTTAAAACACTTAGTGGACTTAGGCCAATTTTTCTTTTTCTTTTAAAAATGTTTTTGTTTGGCAGCCAGAGTCCCAGGTACGTCCCTAACATTTCTAAGGTGTTAAATGTTATTGCATATGGGAGGTATAAAGGGAGTAGTCTATGCTAACATTTGTCTTGCAGGGAGGTGTTGGGATTAATGATTTATTTTTCATGTTTAGAAGTGTTGTTTGCATTTAAACTATTGTGCATGTTTTATTGTTTTTAGCACTACACTATTGCACATACAACCTGTGGTCGGACCTGGGTTGCGATAGGATTTTTAAGATGATGTTGAGAATGATACTTCCTCCAAAGCGAGACTGCTATGTAGAGGTTGACCTTCTCTTCCCCGAAATTTCTTTCATGGTGTCGAATGTGTTTATCCATATCCGCGAGACTGCATGACTATTAGACATTCCATTCAACTGAGCCGAAGTTAGGGGGACCTGACACGTTAATGCGAGACTGCAACGGTCAGATCATCCTCTTAGCTCCACTTTGCTAAGCATGTCTAGAGTAGAAATCGAGCCTCACATCTCATGTGCATGTCTATGTGATTACTGTCGATTTTTCTTGGTGAAGTAAGTTTTCTATCCCTATACCATGCAATTTATTTTGTTGTGCTTTTAGTCTGTCCATGACAATTTAGGTCAAGCATTGATTTAACTCTTTTATCAATTAGAGATGAAATGAGAAAATTGTCATGCAATGAATCATTTTTGAAAAAAAAAAAAAAAAACTTTGGAAAATTTGTTTTCAATTCATGTCTAGGAAATTTGATCTTGCTAGGGTATCTATTTTTCTAGCCTTTATTTAGGAAATTCCTTTATTGTACGAAATTTTCATGAATAAATGAAAATGAAAAAAGAAAAAAAAATCAGATCATTGTCATGGTTGGCTATATATTTACACTCCGTGCTCATTTTGTTCATTTCTTTGAAATAGGTGACAACGGAGCCGCCACATTCATTCTTATTACACGATTAAGAGCTAGAATGGCTTATCAAGCTGAAATGCGTGATCGCATGTCCTCCGTGGAAGATCAACTCAAACAGTTAGCCACCTCAATGCAGCTTATAACAGCTCAACTTCAATCCCTCCAAGTGAATCCAAATCCTCCACTTGTTCTCCCTGAGATAGTAGTCCCGAGGAACAGGGCCCAAATGAGCGATGACGAAATGCTTGAGCTAGAAGATGACCTGGTCCTTGTTGGAAAAGCCAAGCCTAATAGCGTTCCCAAGACAGAGCAAGATGAGCACGTTGCAAAGCTGGAAGAGAAATTGAGACGGCTGCAAGAGTCACAAAGCTCACTTTCGTTTGACCTCTCAGTTTATGAGAAGGTTCACATGCCAAGCAAGTTCAAAATGCCAGAGTTTGAAAAGTACGATGGTACTTCTTAAGCAAAATCTCATTTGCTGATGTACCACGTACACATGGCCTAGCATGTCAAAAATGAGCCCCTCATGATCCAATCATTCCATGCGAGTTTGACCCTATCAATCATGGATCGATCCCGATCGAGGGCCTCGGCCGTGTGGATCGATCGATGCACCATGGGGATCGATCATGGATCGATCCTAATCGAGCGGGATCGATCGTGGTCAAGGGCCTCGGTCGTGTGGATCAATCCATGCACCGTGCGGATCGATCGCGGTCGAGCGGGATCGATCGTGGTCAAGGGCCTCGTTCGTGTGGATCGATCCATGTACCGTGCGGATCGATCATGGATCAATCCCAGTCGAGCGTTTTGGCCGTGTGGATCGATCATGGATCGATCTCGGTCGAGCAGGATCGATCGTGGTCGAGGGCCTCGGCCGTGTGGATCGATCCCGGTCGAGCGGGATCGATTGTGGTCGAGGGCCTCGGCCGTGTGGATTGATCCATGCATCGTGCGGATCGATCAACGATCGGTCCCAGTCGACCGGGATTGATCGTGGTCGAGGGCCTCGGCCATGTGGATCAATCGTGGTCGAGGGCGTCGGCCGTGTGGATTGATCCTTGCACAGTGCGGATCGATCGGTGCATGGATCGATCATGGATCGGTCCCGGTCGAGCGGGATTGATCCCTGCACCATGCGGATCCATCGTGGATCGATCCCGCTCGACCGGGATCAATCGGGGCCAACCGCCTCGGCCGTGTGGATCAATCCGATCAGTGCATGGATCGATCATGGATCAGTCTCGGTCGAGCGGGATCGATCCCTGCACCATGCGGATCGATCGTGGATCGATCCCTGCTCGACCGGGATTGATCGGGGCCAACCAACCATGGTCCGGTTGCAACTTCACCGATCATTTCTTGTCCGATTGAATCCATTCTTCTTCCTAATTTTTTTTTTGTGTCATAAAATAGCCTCCCCAATGGTTTTCCCACGTCCCAAATATTTTTTCCTAATTTTCCGGATTTTCTCAATTTTTTAAATACCAAAAATAAAAAAAAATATTTCCGGTCATCAAAATTTTTTTCTGACTTTTCCATAATTTAGATCACATTTTTCTAAGCATCTCTACAAAAAATCTCATCAAAATTCAATTTCTACAATTTTCCTTAAGGGTGGTGCCTACTCAAACATGGTGAATGTCTACTCCTGCTGGAGGCAAAAATGCTCCTAAAGCTCTTTAGGGGGGTAGTGCTGCACTAAACTGGTACGTGACAAAGAATGTCAATCTTCTCGACACTTGGAATGAAGTGACTGACGCATTCCTCAAGCAGTATAAGTTCAATATGGACATTATACCTTCCCGAGAAGATCTTGAGAGGATGGAGAAGAAGATGAGCAAATCATTTAAGGAGTATGCCGTGAGATAGCGAAATCTGGCAGCTCAAATCACTCCTGAGCCTACTGATAAAGAATTGATGAAATTGTTCATCAAGACTCTCCCGTCTGAGTTCCGTAACCGGATGGCTAGCACATACGTCGAAGACTTCGACCAACTTGTTCCTGTAGGAGAACAAATTGAGATGGGGATAAGAGAATGGTGGTTTATTGAGCCATCTAACAAAAGGTTTTCTACCAAGAAAGAGAAGGACTTTGAAGCTGAGATTAATATGAGCTATTCTCAACCAAATCGTGGTCACACCCCAGTAATTAAGGTTTCTACTAGGCAACAAGGTGGAGAACATCAGCTCCCTGGTCGACGACGTAGTGTTAGAAGACAATTCACACATCTTCCTATACCCCTATCCAAAGTTTTGTTTGTCCTCCAAAAGAAGGGATTACTCTCTACTGAACCGAAGTGACCAAATCCCGAGCATCATCCTACATATAATCCCTCTGAAAAGTGTGACTATCACATGGAAGAGGTTGGTCACTCCACTGATGATTGCTATGTTTTGAAGCATAAAGTCCAAGACCTCTTGGATGTAAAGGTGTTCTCTTTCAGCAGTAATCAGAAAAATCCTTCACCCAACCACGATGGAGGCGCAAACGTTATCACTAAGTGAAGAAGTTCTTATCTTCTAGAACTTCAAGTTTTTCAGGATTTCCTACTTTCTGAGATTTCAACTATTGCTTTTGTTTCTAGGGTTTGCTTGCTTGCATTCCAATAATGTAATTCATTTGATTATATTCAATGAAATTACAATTTTATTTTCAATTTTGAGGATATAATGAGGCAAATTAAACCAGCCTAGTGACGATATCCAGCAATGAAAAAAAAATGTAATCCAAGGAGAATTCTGAGGACTAGGCTTCTTTACGCTTCCTCATCAAAAAAAAAAAAACATTATTTTTGGAGCCATTTCCAAAAGCATGCATTAGGTTAGCTCTGTTAAATTTTCTTACTCATTTACTTCATGTTTCAGATCATTACTTTTTCGGTCTTATGATAAGGCCTTTGAAAAAGGGCACACCAAGTTGCAATTGGCCCAATTGTCAAGGACACATTTCTAAGGAATTAATGTGATAGATTGGGGGCATGACAGATTTTGGTAATGACTCGACTGAGATAAGATCTCGGCCCAAGCCAAAAATGGATATTCCATCTACTCTTACTTTGATGTTATATAGTATCATATTCATGCACGTTCTCTTGTGCAAGGGCAAAAGTGGATTTTCAGTCTTGAATGATAAGGACAATCCAAAATCATCAACTGCTGAGCCAATCCCATTGTAGAGGAATCCTTGAATGAATGCTTAAAATCATTTTGCAGTGTGGAAAACTATTTGTTTTGAAGTTGATAATTTTCATGCCTAAAATAGGATTTTGCATGATGACTCTTAGCCACCAATTTCACTAAAGAACATCAAGATGGACTAATTTAATGATGTGGAATTGATTGAGCATACTAAATGAGACAAGTCGGGATGATGAAAGGCAAACTTTATCCTATACATAGTCCCTTACACATACACTTGTGAGATGAGTGTAGGAATGTTCAAATGCACGAGGTAAAGAGTTCTCTCGCAAAAGGTACGGCAATCAAAATGATGAGAGGCAATTTATTTCTCTATTCCAAACTCTACAGGTGATCCATTGCTAAACCCATTTGAGCCGCATACACTTGTGAATTTTTTTTCAAATTACCCCTGTCAAGAATCACCCCACTTTGGGGCAAATGGGAGATAAAATGGCATCATGAGGTGAGGAAAATGAATGGAAATTTTCTTGCTCTCACTTGCATCAATCTTCAAGTTGTGCTATTGCATTGAATTCATGTGTTAACTTAAGTGCCTTAGGATGACGAAGAGCATTTCTTTCTCTATCCTACATACTTATACCATTTGCATAGCCCACTTGAGCCTACAATTTCATTTCTTTAAACCCTATTGGTGATCCTCCCCCACACTGGGGCAAGGCAAAAGGCAAATGAAGACCCTTAAAAGTTTGAATGTCATTCAGAGTGTAATTCCTTGATGCATGCACTGTGCGCAAGAATTGAAATCAAAATAGAGACATGAAAAAGCAATGTGCCTGGTAAAAGCAAGGCCAATGCCCAAAAACAAAAATCAAACACTTGTGTCGTATCCCCTACAAGGTGGTACCCAAAAAAAAAAAAAAAAACTCTCAAATGTTGTTGCAATCAATGGAGTCGTGATAAAAAATCTTCGACAGTAGAGAAGGAAAGTGGTGAAAATGTCAAGATGATCACCAACTTTAACCCCTAAACACTTTTTTGAGCCTAATAATCCTTTCATTTCACCCATGAGCCACGCCTACGTTACGTCCTTTGCAAAAGTCTCTTTAGATTAGAGCACTTGAATTAACCTAGGGGTTCACATGTTTTAAGCATCGCTCGAAGAAGTGCAAGCAATATTATTTCTTTCTCATTTTGCAGGGTTCTTAACTTGTAAACCCGGAGATAATTGCGAAGATGTTCTTTCAATAGCCTTGACTCAAAGAGTCCCTTTTTCAAGCCGTTGACCAAGCCTACAATATGGTCCCGGTTGAAGACCTCTCAGATTGGTAAGGTCTTACCGCTTGCGAGAATACTCGAATTCCTGTCGATTTGGTGAGATTGAGTGATTCTCTTCCAAATGAGAGTGAGTGAAAGTCCTTTCTAATCGAAAGTCTCTCATTTAGTATTCTTAAGAGATCCATGTCATGAGTGAAAATTATCTTGAACGGTAATTCTCTAGTGGAAATTTGGGTAATGCAAAGGTCATTATAAATGAACCCCAATTGAATTGATAAAAACTTCAATGGATTTTGAAGTGTGCATTAATTGCTTATTTCTTTGGTGAATGCATTTTTGCTCTAATTATGTCTGATAGATAATGTTTTCTCAAAGACCTAAGAGCTTCTAACGTTTAGGAGGTGAGAGGCCTCCATAGGATATCTAAGTTCCAAAGGACATATCCCCAAGAATCAGAAATATCACAAGGTAAGTATATCTCTACCCATACTTTAAATACTTGTCATTGTGCAGATATTCTCTCCCAAGTGCATCAACACTTGACTCAGTCAAGTTGTCTTCTATATTGACCCGGTGTGCTTTCGTAGCCCAGAGTTCCTTTCATCGACCCGACGTGTTTTTATAGCCCGGTGTCCTTTATATTGACCTGGCATGCTTTCGTAGCTCAAAGTCCCTTTCATCGACTCGGTGTGCTTTCATAGCCCGGTGTTCATTATATTGACTTGGCATGCTTTGGTAGCCCAAAGTCCCTTATATCGACCCGGCGTGTTTTTGTAACCCAATGTAATTTATATTGACCTGGCGTACTTTCGTAGCCTAGAGTTCCTTTCATCAATCCGGCATACTTTCATAGCCCGATGTCCTATTTATTGACCTAGCATGCTTCCATAGCCCAGTGTCCCTTGATATGATATGGCGTGCTTCTGTAGCCCAAAATCCCCCTATCAAATCGGTGTGCTTCCGTAGCCCAAAGTTCCCCTTCCTCGATATCGTGTGCTTCCGTAGCCCAGAGTCACCTCATAAATTTGTGAGACATATCTTTAAGGATCAGAGATGTCACTAGGTAAGTATATCTATATCTTAAATACTTGTCAATGTACAGGTATTTCTTTTCAAGCACTAGCACTCAATGGAGTCCCCCCCCCCCAAGAATTTTCCTAGATTCATCAGGCGACTATAGAATGGTACGGGTCCTAAAAATGAATCTCAGTTTAGGCAACCGTAGAATGGTACGGGTCCTAAGAAAGCAGTCACTTTGCGAAGTCATGTTACTATTCTGGGCGACCATAGAATGGTACGGGTCCTGGACATGTAACACCAATCTATCTTGAGTTACTCTCCCCGAAGGTAAGTAATTTCAGGTAAGTTCCTTTATCATTTGCATTAGCATTTCCATATATAAATTGCATTAACAAAGGAATTCATTTTCCAACAAAAAAGTTATTTAGTGCACGTGCATAATTAAAATTAGGTCTCAATTTGTCATTGAAGGCAACATCTAAGAGCTCACCTTCAAAAGGGGTCAGTTGTTGATACCTAATTTTGGAAAAATAAAATTGCATTTTGAACAAATAAAAAGAAAAAATGAAAATAAGGGAAGGATTAATTTGATTTGATTATGAATGGAATGTGGAAATTTTGATATGGAAGCAATTCTTAATCAAAGAAATCAGATGAATAAAAAAGTAAGAAGTTTGATAAAAATGGAAGGAATTAGTGCAAATTTGAGTTGATTGCGGAATCATGCTCCGATTTGCATCCTTGATTTAATGCAACAGAAGATGGAAGTTTGAAATTTACCGCCGTGCGGAACCATTATAAAAAGGAGTTGACCTGCAAGGTTTGAGGGGGAGAATCCGCTAAAAAATTTCCGTGAAAAGAGCTGAGAGGATTCGTGAAAGTGAGAAAAAAATAAAAAGAGAGGAAACTCATTTTCTCATCCAAGAGTCTTTTTCTTTTTTTTTCCCTTTTGACAACCTGCAGAAGAAAAGAAAGGGAAAAATCAGCAAAGGAAAGAGAAAAAGTGCAGAGAAGTGACGTGTGGCCAAAGAAAAAAAAAAAAAAAAACGTAGCAGCAACGTTCGTCTTCTTCGTGTGGACACCCCTACCCGTGCTCACGCCACCGTGCTTCGGACACCGCTGCCTTGCATTTCGAAGCCACCACCGACGCCGCCCGGCTCCCTCCGCTTTGCCTGCAACCCGTCGATTCGCGATTCAGCCGGTCGTCGCCGCACCTCCGCGCACCAGCACCCGCAAGCCTCGCCGCGCAGCAACCTGCGACCCGCAACAACTCACGCACACCACCCAACGACCCCCGCGACGCTACAGCAACCCAAGAACCCACGCCGACCATCGCGACCTATTGTTGCCTAGCGCGACGCCGGAGCTCCAAAGCCCACCGCTCCCGACCTCGCCGTGCCACCATTCTCGCATTGCCCGTCACCACTCGTCTCCCTCCGCCCGAGCCCATGTCGGTCGTGTGCGCGCACCTCCGCCCAGCAACACCGACGCCACGAGCACCCAAATCCGACACCGCCTTTGTTGCTTTTGTAGCACCACCACTCGGCCCGACGCCGCCGCGACTTGTTGCCGCCCAACCCTCGCCGAAGCTCCGAAGCCCGCCGCTCGACCTCGCCGCGCCCGCCGCACCTCCTCCGCATGCGATCCGCTTCCCCGTCCGACGACGCCACTTGTCCTCTCTTGAGCCTTAGGTGGTTTATTTATTTTTTATTCATTTATTTTTTTATATTTTAAGTTTTGTTATTATTATTTAAGTTAGAACATGGTATATTAATCTTAATTATTTGTATTGTTTAGACATTATCCTTAAGGCTTTGTCCAAGATTTTTGTAATTATTAATTTGATTCGAGAGACATCGGATCATTTTTTTAATTATATTAGTTTTTGGGCTTTTTGGTAGAATTTTAATTGTTAAATCATTATAATTATTAATTTGATCCGTAAGATTTCGAATCAGATTTTTAATTATTTTGATCTCTTTGTCGTGATAATTAAGATTAGAATAATCATTAATTTGACCCGTAAGACAACATGTTTTTTTTATTATTTTAATCATTTATTTTGTTGATAGCTTAGATTTAATATTTATTTAATAATTACTTATCTTAAAAAAAAAACTAAAAAAATCAAAAAATCAAAAAAATCAAAATTCTGTATGAGCATATAGGTTTAGTAAATCAGACATATAGGTTTAGAAAATTAGAATTTTCTTAGGATTACTTTTTTAGGGTTGCATTTTTAGAAATAGGTTAGGGTTGGACCTAAATTAGTTTTAGATAATGTTCGCACATTTTAATTATCTTATTTTTCAAAAAAGTTTTCTAAGATAAGATAGGGTTTAAGTCGAATTAATCCCTAGAATAAATTAGAAAATTATCCATTTTTAGATAGTTTAATTAGGGTTTTAATTAATTCTGAATTTCAAATAAAAATATAAAAATACAAAAATCTAGGTGCATGTTAAGTAATTTGCATAATAGGATCATTTGATTAGAATTTATATACTAGTAAAATTAGGTCGTGAAGTGCATATTAACTAGTTTGCATAATAGGATCATTTAATTAGAATTTGCTTATTAATAAGATTAAGTCATTTAGTTAAAAAAAATGCATTTTTATAAAAGAATTCTAATTTCAATGAAAATCCCAAAAAATTTGTTTGCTTTGTGTGATGCAATTTATTTATTGAATGCTTGAGCATCTGTGTGATCACATTTTTGCATAATAGTGATTTAGGTTAAAATAAATCAAAGCTGCCTGAAAAAAACATTTTTGAAATTAAAAAGAAATGGTACCGAAAGGACATTAGAGCAATATAGTGTAACCAAGTCCCCGTACCCTTAGTCTCTGGTTCATAGGAGTAAAATAAATCTCCATTTATTTTACTTAGGTGTCTAATCGACCTACCATGAATCTATTAGTGGCAACTCCTAAATATTAATCATTTGCATGTTAAATACTTGAACCTTAAGTCGCGAATTGATATGGGCTGGGGAGAGCCCAAGCTAAGTTAAAAACTTAGTAATCAATTAACCTAATTTTAGGTGATGCACCCAAAATTTAGGTCGCGACACAATTTAGTCATAAACCTTTTTTTGGTGCCAATTAAGTCCTAAACCTTTTCACGTTGTGCCAATTTAGTTCTTTTCAGCCAATTTTGGCCAAATTTTGCTGAATGGACGTAAGTCGGCTAATGTGGCCTAATCGACCGACTTGGACAGCTTTTAATAATATTTTAATTTTTTTAAAAAAATTTCTTTTACTTGTACTTTTTTTATTTTTTCCTTCTCCTCCTTCTTCCTCAAGCCGGTCATCGAATCTCGGCTTAAGAATGGCCACCTCGACCTTGCCAGCCACCTTGCTAGTGGCCGCAAGGGAGGCCTCGCAGGCGGCGAGGCTCGCCCTGCCGGCCCGGCGTGAGGCCGCCCTCGACACCCGAGCAACGAGGGCAAGCCTCGCTAGCTAGGCATGAGGCCAGCTCGAGGCCGCCCGGGCCGCGAGGGCGGCCTTGCGCCGAGCTGGCGAGGCTCACCCTCGCTAAATTCGGTGAGGGTGAGTCTCACCGCCCAGGCCTCGAGGGCGGCCACTAGTGAGGTAGCCAACGAGGTCGACCTCGACCTTGCCGATTGTCGCCTCTAGTTGGTTGCCCCGGCCACCATGGTCCAAAGAACCAGCTGGAGGAAGGAGGAGAAGGAAAAAAAATAAAAATAAAAATATTATAATATTATAATATTATAAAAAGTTGTCCACATCGCGCCAATTCGGACCACGTTGGTTGGCTGGCGTCCAATTAGCAAAATCCAGCCAAAATTGGACGAAAAGGACTGAATTTGCATAACGTAAAAAAATTTATGACTTAATTGGTACCAAAAAGAAATGTTTATGACTAAATTGTCACAAATACAAAATGTTTAGGACTTTTTTAACACTTTTCCCATTCTTCAAGTGTGGGCCCAGAGTTTGTAAATCAAACTGGCTACATCGGTTGTTTCGATCGATGTCAGAAGTGATTATGTCTAACTATTGAGATTTTGCTTAATTTGTCTTGAATCCTCGTTTCTGCATGTATCCATGATGAATTTGAACGATTCTCTCCCTTATTTTATAAGACTTTTTTTTGTTGATGGAAAATGTTCTCCCCAACCAATTCATTTTCCATGAATTGAATGCCAAAAAATTCAAAAAACATTTTCGTGGAAGTTATTTTTCATAAAAGGAGCAGAGCCTTAGTGTTAGCTAATTTTATTTTGCTATGCTGATTAAATAAGTGCAAAGTTATTATGCAATTATTTGTTGTCTTGAGGAGGATAATCACAAACATGTGCTATGCAGCGGATTCTTAAGGCAACCAAACATACACTACTATGAAATATGCAAAAGTTTTAAGACATAAGAGGAACATCTCAGTGATAAGTAAGAGGGAATTCTCAGTCAATTCATAAACTGAAAGTTTTGCGGAGCATGCTAGAGTGTAGTAGATTGTGAGTTTGATAGGATGACGATTACCTGAGAGAAAATTGATTTTACAACTCAATTGCAGCAGAATAAACTGATTATAAAAAGAAAAGTACAGGAAATGACGGGAAAAGAATCAAGAAGCCGATTCGGGTATGTTAATATTGGAGCATCGGCAACCAATAGGGAGTGAACTGTATTATGTTGGAGGAGAAAGTAGCATTAAAGGGCAAAAATTGACGCATTCCAAGTTAAACAAAATGCCTGATGGCAAAAGCTTTCGACCATTAGGATGTGGAATAGATTCGAGGAAGATCCAACATTACCGTCCTCGTTCCAGAGTAGTCGATAACACTGCACACGACTCTGGTTTGCTGGAAGAAGAAGACGTAGAAACGTCTATCCTAACTGCGAAAGCCAGTTTCTTTGGAGCTGGAAGGGTCGCTGCTTCACTACCGAGCATGAAAACTGCATCTGACATTGTGGGACGATCACTTGGGTCTTCTTGCATGCATAAAAGCGCCACGTTTATACACTTCAAAGTTTGATCTCTGTTGTAAGTTTCGTGCAGCACCCGATCCATCAAGTGCAATGCTTTATTGTCATTCCATAATTTCCATGCCTGGGCAATAGAAGTTTCAGTATGTTCAGAGAAAAGGGCGACGGGAAGTGGATAAAACCAAAGTAAGGGACAATAAATATTACATGTGTGAGAAGGCTCATTGTTCCTTGGGATTGATAAAAGCCCGTGTTACGTGTCCCACTAATAATCGCCAGTATGACGACACCAAAACTAAAAACATCAGACTTGAATGAGAAAAATCCATCCAAAGCATATTCTGGAGACATGTATCCACTGCATTGAAGCATAATAAGTCAATTAAGCAAGAGTTGGAATACTAAAGTTCTACTGCAGATGTTAAACCTGATAATGTGGTGAGTGCCTTGTGTAGTGTCCAACAAATTCTCTAACCCAATGAAAAAAAAAATGTTATGCGCATCTATAGAAACTTACTATGTTCCAATCACTCTTTGTGTGCTTGCTTCAATTTGTTTTGCCTCAAATATCCATGCCAAACCAAAGTCGGAAATTTTGGGTGTCATCTCCTCATCGAGCAAAATGTTACTTGTCTTGAGATCTCTGTGAATGATTCTCAGCCTAGAATCTTGGTGAAGGTAGAGCATTCCTCGTGCAATTCCCAATATAATCTCAAAACGCATCTCCCAGTTCAGCAACCAACACCTTGTTCGATCTTGCAAGGTTTTCGTTTTAATTTGTGTAGGTAGCAAAGTCTTTTAATATAACTCCATCAGACTAACTTAAAATCTTTATGTAGAGAGAGACTGCTAAGTGCTACAAGTTATTACAACTATGCACTGAAGAATACAAGGGAATAAGGACATGAAATAAGATGCTTACCAAATATGAACGAATCTAAGCTTTTGTTGGGCATATATTCATATAGTAACATTTTTTTCATCTCCTTTGACACAATATCCTACTAATCTGACAAGATTTCGATGTTGAAGTTTGGCAATCAAGATGACTTCGTTCTTAAACTCCTCAAAACCCTGTTCTGATCCTCTCACTAGTCTCTTCACTGCAATTTCTTGTCCTCCTGGAAAAGTAGCCTAAAACAAAGTTGAGGAATGGATTACTTCACCGTGACCTCGTTAAGAGCCCCGGATGGTAGAAGAAGAAACCATTTTATTTACCTTGTAAACAGGCCCAAACCCTCCTCTTCCAAGTTTGTTCTCATCCGAGAAATTATTTGTCGCTTTTAGAATAATTTCTAAATCAAAGAATGGCACGTCTAGGCCTTTCTTATCCTCCTCGAATTGGCATGAATCCATCCACATTTTGATTCGCTTCTCGCTGTCATATAGACGAAAGTCAGGATTTTCCTGAGTGCTTTCCGTGCTCCCTGTAGTGCCAGCTTTAGTTACTAATGGATTCGATCTTATTATCGTATTTCTAACAATGATAGATGAAAAGTATGTATTTGCTTAGGGATTGCCTAGCGTACCACCATGCTGCCTTCCCATGTAAAATAAACCACCAAAAACAAGGATGAAGATTGCAGCACCGGTAGGAACAACTATATATACAAGTCTCACTGATGATCCTCCTCGTTCAACGTTATAACCTGCCACTGCTAGAGAAGAAAAGAAAGAGTAACTACTGTATTTTAGAGAAAATTGAACGAATAATTGTAGACACGGGGACTGCCAATATGATAAAAGGACAGATGTGAGGACTTCGTAGTGCATGGTCACAATCCCTCTTATATTCTACAAAAAAGAGCAAGCTTATTTGGGGCAAGTCTAGGATTCTGTCATTACATTGCATGCATACACCATACTCGGGATGGTAACTGTATAGGCATATGCTATGACACTTTGACAGGGTGAACATATCTCGAGAATCTCGGTCCCTGGACAAATGATAGCTATATTTGTTCTGGTTTCGAGCTCTTCTGGCTGATCTATAATTCCAAATGGAAGCTGAAAATATAAATGTTGACTTTGAAAATTTTCAGTTTCTAGGAGCAGCAAATCATCCTAGCAGTGCTCTAAATGTTAGACGGAGCTGGAAAACAATCATCTGAGGGCACGAGAAAATCTACTAGTATATCAACCGGTAAAACCTAATGACTATATTTCATTCTAATCTGTTTTTTTTTTTTTTTGTTTGGTTGCTTCCTTCTAATCTGTTATTCACGAATAAAGTAGCTAAAGTTGCGTGTCAATTCGCAAGATCAACATTCTCACCTGGAGAACAACTGATGTGGAAAGAATTCCAATTGAATCCTGAGTTGCAGAGGCACCTTTCTATTCCATCAGATGCTTTCTTGCAAGTTGCATGTGGCCAATCGCAGTCGTTGGACGAATTGCAAATCGGCTCCTTTGGATTGCTCCACACAATTTTGATTTCTCTCGACCAAACCCTTCCCAAAGAGTCTCCTGCGCTGGAGCCATTCTGTTCTCCACTACACCCGCTACTCACATGAAATGGTGAGGACTGGTCAAGCTGCAGATTGATTTCCATTTGACCGATACTTGTGCAGTCCGATGCATTGACTTGGATGGTAAATGTTCAAGCTTCTGGATTGACGCTGGTGACTCTATAGCTACGTTGGGGCCGTTCAAAGTAAAGCTGCGCAGTTTCATTTTCGCAGCTAAATGCAGTGTATACCAGATCGCCACAGCTCCAATTCGTGCTTAAAGGGTAGGGGACTAAATTTGTGCCGCAAGTTTTACAACTCCTAGTAGATTCTATGAAAGTCAACATTGCATAAATATTAGCGGTGGTGAATATGCACATTCGCCTACAATTAAACTCCAATCATACATAATATTAATAGCTGAAATTGGGATAGCGTCATTTGTTTTCCATATGCTGGTTGACCAGAACGCTTGATTAGAGTGCGTTCGCAGTCAAGATAACATTTAAATGCACAAAGTATGAGCAAAGCTAATGACTTCATCAAAGAAGGTAAATCAGAAGCCACCAAAGATGGTTAATAAGACAGCACAGCTCAAGTCAAAAGGTCACAGACACAAATAATTTTGGAAAGGAAAAAAGGTTGAGCTGGAAGGAAATTAACCTATGTCTGAAAGCGGAACTCGGACATAGAGGTTGCGACCATTTGGGGCAGACTCCTGAATATTCTCGAGATCGCCCGACCAAGTATAGCAAGCCAAGTTGCCCCTCTCTGCCCTTTGGAGCAGATCCTCCTCGATCGAGTAGGCCTGGCAACTGCAGAAATCAAGGCACTTTTGCCTGCATTGCTCCTCGCTGTCCACTGAAATCTGCACGTACGGCCACCCGGCCATCATCTTCTTTAAACTCAAGAAATCATGAGCTCTATGGTCACTGTTCTTTGTGCATATCGGCGACTTCCTGCGGCACCCTGCAGAGAAGTCCCCCGAGCTCCACTTATCTTGCTGCGCCGGCTCAAAACCTGGCAAGCACCTGCACATGGTCTCGTTGCCATTCTCATCATTGCAGCTACCAAACTTGCCACATACGCTGAGCACACTGCACCGGCTCGCCGGCTCGAACCAGACTGGCTTTGACCCATTTCCTCGCCTGAAGTACTGAATCCGGCCGTTGTAGTTCATAACCAACCGGCTGTTGTTGTAGTCCTCGAATGAAGGCCGGGTTATGTTTTCGTAGGACCAAGCTGGACTAGTCCTGGCTGGCAGCGAAGTAGCAGTGGTGCTGGTGGTAAAATTGGAGAGCAAGAAAGAGATGACGTCCAACATCTGATCGGCTTGTATGAACTTACCGTAGACCCCACTTTTCCAGTAAGGAGACAGGTTTTGGATCACGTCGTAGTTGTTGTTGCCGCCTTGTTGATCCATTTGGAACGTGAAGTTCCCCCGTCTTGGGTCATCCTGTTTTGCCCAAGAAGTCAACATGAAGTTTTCAGTCATCCGCATCCCCGGAAGGAATGTGTCGGTCGGGTGATCGAAGCTCTGCCAGAGAAATTCCTCTCTCCCGTCTTCAATTAGCACCAGATTCCCTGAATCGAGAATTTTCACTAACCGGTTCGAAGAGCTTAAAAAATTGGTCAACGGGATCGGTCGTTTTTCATTCCATAGCTTTAGGTTGCCGTCCACGAGCCCAAAGGACGCGTTGGGGCCGACGAGTGGCTCGTCCCAGTTGGCGACCCAGACGATGATCTTGGGGTCCGACCTATAAAACCATATTCCGATGTACCTCCTGGAGTCGGATCTCCCATTCGGAGAGAAGAAGCCGACCTCAAACCGCTCCCCGGCGGACACGAGAGTGGTTCCTCCCGGGTATGGGATTGTGCCTACTGTTATAGTGTCTCTGCTCAAGCAAGCGGGAACGAACATCACAGACAAGAGTAAGCACGTAAAGTTATTGGAGCGTCGCATGGTGATAACTGGAGTTCCTGGAATGGGGACGAGGGTTGTTCGACTATTCACTGCGATAACACCTCGTCCTCATCCTCATCGGTCGTGAGGTTGTCTAGATTGTTTCTCTATTTTCTTTCTTCCTCAGGAATATCACGTTTCGTTGTGTTCGATGAATCAGTGAAATCACTCTCGTCCTTTCCGCCAATCGATGAAAGAGAATTCCCACGCGGAACGTTGACTAAGTCAGAAAAGAAAACCCCCGTAGACTCGTCTAAAAGAAAATGTCGTTGTGAAATTTAGTCCTTTTCATTCCGTGTGAGTGCGCGTGCGAGAGAGAGAGTGTACATTTGGGTGGCGGCACTCTACTTCTATGCCCGCACACACTCATGAAAACCGGACCGGTAACCGTGGGAACTTGAAATAAGATCAATTCCTATGACCGGTTCTGTTTGATTCCTAGTTCTACCCTTGACTCATGATCACCCCTAGTGAGGGGCTCAAGAGTGACTGAGGAGTGAGGTAGATGTAACTGATAAATTTCATCGGTTCAATCCGGTTCCTCATAACTAGGAACTGAATCAGTAATTGTTAGTTCTAAATTTGTGGAATTAGGATGAGAACCACTAGAACTGACCAGTTTAGTTCAATTCTCGGATGTAATCGGGACCAGTGCTTACCCCAGTGTATGCAAGAGAACGTAGTTTCATCTGATATTGTAACATAGGCTTGGCTGCTTTTCACTGTCTAATGAAGGATGTCTGGAGTCCTTTCTTATGCATAGGCCTCGCAAAAGACTCGTTGATCACAAACACAATGACCGAGTAACGTCAACATGGCAGCATCCACCTGGTATCAACGTTAGAGCTAGATAAGTTTAGCCGAAAATAAACAAGAGCTAGTTGTATTCACAATTGAATTTCTTAGTTGTCGTTATGAGAAAAGATACTTAGACTTGTCCTATGAAACCGATTAACAGTAACTCACACGCATGATTATATGTTGCCAACATCGCATGTGATTCGAAATTTACCAGATTGAAAAAGCAGAATACTTTCTTGAGACACGTTGGCGAAGGTGTAGTCCTCTGACGGCTGGCGAAAGAATACTAAAAGAAAAAACTCGGTTCATTTATCTAGCCTTGCCATTGAGTTGGTTAAAAGTCCAGGCTCTCTTGATTTAGCGATAAGGAAAACTTACTTGATATATCCATTTCAGATCAATATATAACCATAGGTTTAATTAAGCATGTGAAATGAGTTAATTAATTGTGACGGGGAAAAGAAAAGTAAAGTTAATTGATTCAGAGGATAAAAATGTTTTTGTCTAATTTTAGGATGAAAACGTTGCATTTGAACCACACTTTTTTATGTTTATACAAGTTAAGACTTTTCAAAGGAAAGAAAATGAAGGACCGATATTGTCCTCAAAGGTCGCCTTCGGCCTAGGTTGTCTCCTTAAAGCAACTGGTGGGTGCCCTGTCAAAAACTCAAAGAAATAGAAAGACTCTGTATGCAAGGAGTTGCATAAAAAGTCTTTTTGGGCAGAGATTTTCGGAGGGAAGAAATATAGTAAACAGAGCGATTATGTTTACAGTGGAAGTTAAACGTAGAGATATCAATTCGACCAACATAAAAAAATTGAGGGAAAAATCTCTCAATGTTCAGCTCGTGAACGCCCTAATAATTAGTGCTGATTTTCTGCTTTTTGGGATGTTAATCAATACTGCCTTCCAAACCAGTCAAACGGGGAGGAGGACCATCTCGAGTCAATGGTTTTTATTTTTGTGGAAATATAGGCAACCCGTGAGGAAGACAAGACACGGCGAGTCATAGTAGAACCGAAAGCAACTTGTCCCGGAAAAATAACAATGAATCACAATGTGATTTGTCGGAGCATGAAGAGCCGTGTTGTCCTCCTTTTTTTCCTATGGCTAGAAATAGGCGTTGCCATTTGCCTTATTCCTGTGTTCGTTCCGTTTCGTTACCCTCTTCTGTTTTTGCTAGCATAACACGGACGTAAGCATTGTTTGGAGAGACTAGACAGAGAGATGTACTAGACTTTTCAAAGTACAGCAGAAGTTCAAGACCTAGCTATTTTACCTTCTGCTGGTGATTTGATTAGTTTCCTCTTGGATGTTAACATTGATATTGATCATGTCGAAACCTCTTGTTAAGGATGTGATTGGTAATAGTGACAAGACTTTCTCATGGTGGGATCGTTGGTGTGGAGAATTTCCCAACAAGGGCAATCTATGTGATTCCTCTCTTGCTCCTAAGGCTGAAGTTGCTAAGGTAATAAGGTATGCTTAGACTCCATCGCGGTACGGGGAAAAAGAGATCCTCCACTTCTTGTTTTTTGTGTATGTTCCACAACGTGTTTTGAAGGGGGAAGGACATTAGGAGTATGAGAAGTTATTTAGTACCCAAAGAAATTTTTGAATCACTTAAGTGTCACTTTAAAGAAAAAATGATAATTTCAGTACAACTTTGATATGAATCATCGAAAATCTGACATTGTCATATTTTATTAAATTTTGCTAGTGTGCGCAATCAACATGTAACCCTTAAACGACGTCATGTAGCAGGTTAAAAAGTGATTATTTTAGTCTTAGTTGTTGATAAAAAATAATTACTCTAATGTCAATCTTAATGAAAAAACAATCATTTCAATGCAAAAAAGTATCACATTAGATAAAAATTTTAATTATAAAAGTCATGAAATCTCTATAGATGGAATTTTTTGCAGGAGGTACCTAAGTTATTAATTTTTCTACTACTTGCACTTAAGTGAAATGACAAATTTTTTTAATATTAAAGTGAGTACCATATATAACTTTTGACATTTCTAGTAATTTTGTCTCTTTAGAAGTGAGAAGACGCCAACTTTCTTAGGCGGACATCAGAAGCTGCCCCCAAAAAAGAAAGGATCAATGTGTAGGAAGGCCAATTGGGTGCCACTGCTGCATCTTATTCTTGTCCGCCCCCACCATCTTGTAGAGGACGTGGTCTTTACCCCGACGACTTTGACTTTTGTTCTGATTTTGAGGGAATGCAGGTTAGCTTATTTTGCGAAAAACACCAAAAATAAAATTGAAAAAAAATTATATAAAATAACACGTGGCAGCTGGAGGGATTGGACACATAGATCCAACCAGCGACTCGCATGTACTCTTGCAATGATTTCTACGTTGATGGTCCCCTATAACCGCCCACTGATCAGTAGTTCGTTGGCCTTATTTCGATGCTGATTCCGTTCCACTGTTCTCTTCTATTGAGCTGGCATAACATGGACCGCAATGATGTTTGGAGAGCCTAGACAGAGAAATATATTGTACTTTTCGATGTACCACACAAATTTAAGACCTCACTGGCTTGCCTTTTGCTGGTGATTTGATGGTTTTTGCTTCGTCTTTTTTTTTTTAAAGGGGATTAGAGCTCTCGTATGGAAATTTTTGCTTGTGCAACTAAGGATGAGTCGGTCCAGGATCAGCTTACCGATGGAGGAGGTTTAGGCGTTCGAAGACTTGATGAATGGAATAAAGGCTACTGTTTTGCATTCTTTGTGGCATCTCCTGTTGCAGTCCCGAATTTAGACTTATCTTTTGAAAGGATTGTAGAGCGTGCGTTGCAAAAGAAATGGTGGCGTTGAGGGATTGGATTGGTAATGGTCGCAAAGCTTTATTATGGCTGGATCACTGGCATCCTTTTGAAATTAATTCATGGAGAATTTCCCAAGGAGGGTGATTTATGATGCCTCTCTTGGTTCTAAGGCTAAAGTTATTAATATCACCAGGTACTCTTAGTGGATTTGGACTTCGATCAAGTTAGATCGTCTTGTTTCCATTCATGCCTCTTTATGTGGACTCATGCCTTGTTGTGTGGTATGTCGCCCACATCGCCTTTCCAAATTGTGACGCCTGCATTATCATTTGAAATTCACCCGAATAATAATGCCGAATACCAGAGGCATGTTAGCGAAATTGAAGTCCTCCTTGACGGCCAGCGAGAGAATATTATGAAAGGAAAAAGCTCGATATATTCAAATAGTGTTGTTGTGACCAACGAAGTTCATTAAACTGGTTAAAGTTTTCATCTCCTCGATTTAGAGACGAGGAAAACTGACTCGATATACCTGTCTCGATTAGCATACAACCATAGATCTAATTAAGCATAGGAGAAGAGTTAATTAATTGTGATGGAGGAAGGAAAGGTGAAAGTTAATCGATTCGGAGGATCACAATGTTCTTGTCCAATTTAGCAGGAAATTATGCCTTTGAACCAACAAACCTATGTCTTTTTTGGAATGTGTGTTCAAGGTAGACTTTTCAAAGGAAATAGAAAAGGGACCAATACGGGAAATATCAGGACCTTCAGACTGTATGTGTCAATAGAGTTGCTTGAAAAGTCTTTTGGGCAGAAAGTTTTGAGGCAAGGAAATAAAGTAAAAAGGTCAGTTGGGCGTCGTTTCTGCCTGTGATTTCCTTTCTTCGCACGTCCATTTTAGTTATTGACTTAATGATGCGTACATTCTCCACCGAGATTGGACCACACGGAACAGGCAGGAGATGCAAAACCGACGTGGGCGACGACGACATGAGCATGGGGCCTCTAGATGTTTTGGACATGTACGGGACGAACGACAGGAACACGAACGTGTCCGCGGGGAAAGAAATGCCATCCGAAGAGATCACCATTCGTCGTGCTCTCCCGAAATTTGAGCGTGTCCAAGGTTGGTTCTACTTAGAGGTGGCAAAATGGGTCACTTATTTTTTGAATAAGTTAGTTAAATAGATTTAACAGTTAAAGACTTAAGATAGGTGGGTCTTAAATGAGTTGGATTTAAAACCCATTTTCAACCAAAACCACACAATCTCTCTCTTCCCTCTTTAACTTTACAAAAATATTTTTTTGATAAAAATCGAAATTATAATTATTTTTAATTTTTAATTTTCTTTAATTTTTAATTTTTAATTTTTTCCTTTTTATTTTTTTTTTTTTTTCTTTCCTTTTTTTTCTTTTTCTTCCTCTTCTAGCGGCCGGCACGACAATGGCCAACGATCGGCCAGGCGAGCCTCAAGCTCGCCGATCTAGCGAGCCTTGAGCTTGTTGGCGTCGGCAAGCCGGGCGAGCTCGAGGTTTGCCTATGGCCGATTGCCAGCTGTCATCATGGTCGGCGGTCCACTAAAGAAGAAGAAGAAGAAAAAAGAAAAAAGAAAAAAAAATTATGTTATTAAAAAATAATTAAAATTCGATTTTTTAAAAATAATTATTTTAAAAATTATAAAAAATTTTCCATTAAATTTATGTTTTATAAAACCATTTTAGCAATACCATTTTTATATATATATATATATATATATATATATATATATATATATATATATATATTTCTTAGGTTTTGTTAAATAGGTCGGATATGGGTTGGTTCAGATATAAGTCAAAAATTTTGTACTACAATAAATATGTTATAAATGAGTTAAATTGGTCTATTTGGGTCAGACCATTTATGACCCGACCCAAATCCGACCTGATTCACCCATTTAACGGGTCTAGTTCCACCTCCAAGACTTCAATAAAAAGGTTTCAATGACAGGGGAGTCCACACATGAAGTGAGCAAAGGCAAGATCGAGTGACGAGAAAGCCGTAGAAGTAGATTGGCTTTGCATAAGCTATATACCCAACTCAATTAACAATCCCATAATGTTTAAACAAATTTATGACCTACTACTTTATTAGAAGTAACCAAATTATGACCCAATTAACACCAATATGGGTTAATAAACGGGCAAATGACCCATTTTGACGGGCATAGCAAGATGCATGTGAGGGCACTCATTAAAAAAATGTTTCTTTCCTTGATTATTTTTCAATAGTAAAGCGGGCAAAAAATAGAGAACATTTAAAACGATTTTTAATTAATTATGACCCTCATTCGATCACCAAAAAAAAGGAACTGCACGCACAGAGGCCCAAACCAAACTCCTAAGTGGGCTTCACGTCAAAATACACAAGAGCCCGCGATGATTCCACGAAAGCCTGGGGAAAAAGCAACCATCCTTTTCAACCCAACTCCCCCCGCCAACCACTGGGGGTTCGCCCCAGTGGCCACCCTTCCAACATGGAAGGGGAGGTGAAAGGAGTTAAATCCCCACCTCCTCAGGGGATGGGGGTAACGCGTAAGTTTCGAGAGTGGGTTGTGACGCTAACGCCATATAAGAGGCAGTGCACAAGTTTGCAAGTGAGTATAGAATAGAAATAGAGTAGGACTGACAAAAAAAAAAAATTGCAAGTGAGTATAGAATAGAAATAGAGTAGGACTGACAAAAAAAAAAAAAAAAAAAAACTCCCCCGCCAGAACAAAAATATAAAGCCTCTCCCTCTCTGTACGCACTCGGTGCTGGGGCGGTTGATTGCCATGGAGAGAGGTCTGATCTCGGCGGACCAGTGGGCGGAGGGGAGCCAGGCGTACTTCCTCGCCCACCTCCATGCCGACCACACCCAGGCCTCTCCCCCGCCTGGTCCCAGGGCCCCCTCTTCTTGCCGCACGCACTGAACGCACCGGCTGTTGTTGTAGTTCTCGTCTGAATGCTGGGTTATTTTTTTGTAGGCCGAAATCGGACTTGTTTCAGCTGGCGGCGAAGTAGTGGGGGCACCGGTGGTAAAATTGGAGAGCAAGAAAGAGATGATGACCAACATTTGATCGGCTTGTGTGGATTTTCCGTAGACCCCACTTTTCCAGTAAGGAGACACTTTTTGGATCACGTCGTAGTTGTTGTGGCTGCCTTCTTGATCCATTTGGAACGTGAAGTCCCCCTGTTTTGGGTCTTCCCGGCTTGCCCAAGAAGTCAACACAAAGTTTTCGATCATCAGCATCTCTGGGAGGAATGTGTTGGTCGGGTGATCGAAGCTCTGCCAGAGAATTCTCTCTCTTCTGTCGTCTTCAATCAGCACCGGATTCCATGAATCAAGAAGTTTCGCTTACCAGGTCGAAGAGCTTGAACCCTCGACAATGGTCAACTGGATTGCTCATCCTTCATTCCACAACTTTAGGGTGCCGTCCACGAGCCCAAAGGATGTGGTGGGGCCAACGAGCGGGTCGATCTGGTTGGCAACCCAGACGATGATATGAGGGTAATACCTGCCACTGGGAGAGAAGAAGCCGAGCTCGAATCGCTCGCCCGCGGACACAAGAGTGGTTCCTCCCGGGTACATGATTGTGCCTACTGTTATGGTGTCTCTGCTCAGGCAAGATGGAAGGAACATCACAGACGAGCAGGCACGTTAAGTTATTGGGGGCGTCGCATGGTAATAATTGGAGTTGTTGAAGTGGCGACGAGGTTAACGTTAAGTTATTCGAGCATGTCCAATGAAATAGAAGGGGAATTGAGATAACGCGTCGATCTAATTCAATTAGCTATGAAGCCGACATTGTTACTACCAGAGTTAGTACAGGCTTTCGGAGTAGAAAGGTCGGAAAATTTTCCATTATTCAACACATGTGCCATGACAGCAGCTAAACTTATGGAGCTGCGGCGTTAAATAATTGCAAGCTGGCGTGAGCTCACGGTTGTCGCTATTGAAGTTTGTTGTTCTTTCCTCCTCGTCAACCCTTTCTTTTTTTGTTCTTTTTCACTACCAATAACGGGTATCCAAGATCGCAACTCATTCAATTGGAGGGAAGAGTACTAATGTTTATTTCCTCTCTCTCTCTCTTCAAGAAATTTACAACTTATATAATAGAGCGTAGTTTCATTGGCATATACAACGAAGTATTAAAAAGTAACTTTTTTTTCTTTTTGTATGCTATTATAGCGCAGGCTTACTTTTCTCTGTATTTGTTTAAGAAAAGAAAGAGTTATTGGCTCCTCTTCTTTGTCCAGACCATTATAAAAGACTCTTGAGACCTATTTAGTAACCGGTTAATTCTTGACTATTTCTATTCTTTTATTCTCGAAACAAAAACAAAAATTAAAAATTTATTTGATAATGTCAAATAATTTTTTTATTCTTGAGAATAAATTTGAAACAAAATCAAAGAATAGAAAAAAGTTATTGCTTTAATCTCGAAAATAATTTTAGAATCAAACCAATTTCTTTTTTTTTTTCCTTCTTCCTTTTCTAGTCGATCGTCGGAGCCTCGCCCAAGCACAATGAGGCCGATCTATCTAAGCCACCATGAGGTTTAACCTCACGAAGGGTCGGTGAGGCTGGCGACGGCTAGATGAAGAAGAAGAAGAGGAAAAGGAAAAAAGGAAAAAAAAATTCTCATAAATTTATTTTAAAAATTAAAAGTAATTTTATGGCGTAAAAAAATTTGAGGGTCGTACCAATCATATTTTTGCTCTTTTTTATTTTAGAAATTAAAATTTTAAGCAGCTATCAAATGTTTTTAAATACTTAGAAACTTTTTCTAAAAACAACATTAAAAAAATTATTTCTCAATAAAAATTGTTTTTAAAAACAGAATAGTTATGTATCATACCCTTAAAATCAAGCACGATGACCTAGTCGCAATGAAGCCAACATGGAAGCATCCATGGGTTTTAATAATAGAAGTCAGCCAGTTATGTCAGCACTCGAGTTTCTTAATTGCAGTCGTAAGGGAAGACCTCTACACCTGTCCCATTAGACCCGATTGACCCTAGCACGCCTTAGTAATTGGACCTTCATTTTGACGTAATCAACTCTTCCCATCACTACGGTCAAATAATGAGACTACTTCGCAGAGGTCCCATTTCCTTACCAACGAAAAATCAAAAAATAAGGTGACATGTTTTATATTATAATACGTCGCGAACATCGCCTTCAGTGATTGTGATGCCTGCAGAACGCGTAGTCCTTTCTTCAGAGCCCTGTCAGCCAGTCAGCCAGCGAAAGAGTATTAAAAAAAAGAAAAAACTCAAGCTATTATCGTAACTAATCATGTCGTTGAGCAGTTAAGTAGCGTTTGTTTGTGTTTACGTTTTAAAAATTGTTAGGGAATGCAAATGAAAAAAGTGTTTCGTTCTAACAATTTTGAACAAAAAAGGCGTTTAGTAAACTTATTCCGGAAATAAAAAATAAAAGTAAAAACATGTTTGGTAAATTTGGATTATTTTTTTATTTCTTTTATTTTTTTTTATTTTTTTCTTATTTTTCCTTTTTTCTTTTTTCTTTTTTATTTTTTTTTTTTGGTCGCCGGCCTCGGCCATGGCCGGTGACCGGCCGGCGAGGTCGGCTCGCCATGGCTGGGCGAGCTCGAGCTCGCCCAGATCCGGCGAGGCCGACCTCGCCCGGCCGGCCGGCGAGCCTCGGCCTCGGGACGGCGAGCCTCGGCCTCGCCGGGGCCGGCGAGCCTCGCCGTGGCCGGGCGAGGCCGCCGGCCCCGTCGGCCGGCCGCCGGCCATGGCCGAGGCCGGCGACCGGCCAAAAGAAAAAAGAACAAAAAATTAAGAGAAAAAAGAAAAAAACAAAAAGTGTTTTCATTTCCGTTTCAAAAAAAAACAAGTTTTTTTTTTTTTCTTTGTTTGCTTTTTGTTTTCCTGGGAACAAAAGAAAAAAGGAACAGAAACGCACCCAAACGTTTGTTTCTTTTTGTTTAGTGAACAAAAACAGAAAAACTGTTTAAAAACAAAAAAAAAACGCAAACAAACGGGCCTTAACGCCCAGATCCTCTTGATTTAGAGACACGGGAAAAACCAGCTTGATACATCCATTCCGGATCAACATATGACCATAGGTTTTATTAAGCACATGAGATGAGTTAATTAATTGTGATAGGAAAATATAAGTTTAATTAATTGTGATAGGAAAATAAAAGTAAACTTAGGCTCCATTCGTTTCACAATGCGGTGTTTTCGTAAAATATTTTTTCAGAAAATCATTTTCCAGGAAAATGTAATTATTTTCCGATATTCTATGAATCCTAAACTTTGAGCGGAAAATATTTTTCATCGTTCGTTAACTAATTTAATTTTTTGGGAAAAATTATCAAAAAATTGAATTTTAGTATTTTTAATTGACCAAAATATTAGTTTTATTTTTTTTTATATTTTTTAAAAAAATAAATTTTTAATTATTTGTATTTTTAAAAAATCGAAATTTTTTATTTCTTTTTTCTTTATTTTTCTTTTCCTTCCTCCTCCTCCTTCCTCCTTCCTCCTTCCTTCGCTGCCGGCTGATGATGGTCGGCCGCCGGCAGCCAACCAAGACACCATCACCGATTCGACAAACTCGAGGTCGGCCCGATCTCGCCCAAGCTCTCTAGAGGTTCACTGGGCTCTGGCAAGCCGCAAGTTCGCGGATCGGCGGTGGAGCTCGAACTCGCCAACATCGGGAGCCCGAACTCCACTGCTAGATTCGACGAACCACTGGCAAGCTCAGGTGAGGCCCAAGCCCCACCCAACTCGCCGGCTCAAGTGAGCTCTGGGCCGCCAAATCGAGCCGGGCGGAGCCTCCCGGCTTGCAACAAGGCAAGTTGGCTCACAATGGCCGCCGCCCCACCGCTATGGCCGGCGATCGGCCAAGGCCAAGGAAAGAAAAGGAAAAAAATTAAAAACTCGATTTAAAAAAAAAAAAAAGAAAGCATAAAAATAAAATGAAAATGTGTTGATGAAAAGAAGTAAGGTGGAAGAAGTTATGGAAAATATTTTCCACTTTTGAAAAGTAGACGACATTTTCCTCATTTTTGAAGGTTGTTTTTTCCGATGATAGAAAACATTTTCTTTGATTAGTTCATTTTCTATTAAACGAATGTTTTCGGAAAATCCAAAAACGTTTTTTTCAAAGTCATTTTCGTAAAACGAACCGAGCCTAAAGCTCCGTTTGTTTCGCGAAAAATAATTTCCAGAAAAACGTTTTTCTAGATTTTCCGGCGTTCATTTCACGAGAAAATAGATTCCTTTGGAAAAATATTTTTCATCAAAGGAAAAAAGTTTTCTAAAGTGGAAAACATTTTCCTCACTTAATCTCTTTTATTTCACATATCTACAAATCTTCACTTCCTCCTCCCCTTTCTTCTTCTTCTTTTCTTTTTTTATTCGAATTATTTTTTTGATTTCCTTTTTAATTTTTTTTATTTTCTTTGTCTTCCATCTTCTTCTTTCTTGGCTAGTCATCAAATTAAGTGAATCTTAAGCTCATCGATCTCAAACTTGCACTCGTCGATCCGGCAAGTCTTAAGCTTGACGCTCATGCTCGCCAATCTGGTGAGCGGAAAATATTTTCCTTATTGAACATTAGAAAATATTTTCCAAAACATTTTCCAGTTTTAACCGAACATAAAAAAATATCGTCATTTTCCTGAAAAATGACTTCTAGGAAAATATTTTCCTGAAAAATGACTTCTAGGAAAATATTTTCCGAAAAATGACTCATTTTTCACTAAACGAACGGAGTCTTAATTAATTCAGAGGATCACAATATTTTTGTCCAATTTACCAATAGATTATTACGTTTGAACCACTTTTTTGTTTTTTTTTTTGTTTTTTAATGTTTGTATGTATTGGGCTTTTCAAAGGGCAAAACGGAACGATCTTTCTCTTTGGAGGTATACATATGCCTCTCGAAATATTAGGACCTTCAATCATTGCATGCTAGTTGTTGGGGGGGTGTGGGGGTAGTCGTCTCCTTAAATCAACCAGTGGGTGGATTGAGATGTATTAAAAAGGGTTGTGCCAGTATAATAATTTTTAGGTTACTATGAAAGTAATAGCATATCATGAGCCATAAATTCTTGAAGTAATGGATTCCATAATCCTCAAAAAATTCAGAATGTGTAGGTCAATATTTAAGTGTATGAGTCTTCTAACATTATAATTGAAGACAATGGGCTAAGTGGGCTGATCCTAAAATACTTATGTGAGAGTGTGCAATTATTAGGCACAATTAGCACTTGCACACTCACGATCATAAATTGGCACTAATCCTCATTTATTGTTTATTATTATTTTTTTTAATTAAGATTTAGATTTATATTTATAAAATAATGTGTCATGTTGAAACAACATAATTGCTCGCAATAAATTTATAGTTATTTTTTATTTAATTCCAAATTTTATTATTTTTGCCTAAGTGTTGTTAGGGGCACTTACAACCTTTGGAATATTGTGTTTATTCCCACAAACTTATGAACCTTTGAAATGTTGTATTTGTTCAATCGTTTTGCAGGAGCTATAAAATTTGAAATTCCAAAAAATAAAAATTATTATCATCATTTTTTCTTAATCCGAATTTTCAAGATGTCTTTTGAGAAAATATTTATTCACTTTGCAATATTTCCTGAAGGGTTGCTTTTATTCTAAAGACTAAAATATATTCGTCAACTCTTGTCTCAATTTCATATTAAGTTGTCGATTTTCCTTCTTAAATTATAGCTATTGTTTTCAATTGTTTCCTTTAAGAGTTTCTAGAAAGATACTGGAATTATTATATGGTATTATCATTTGAGACTTTGTTATATCATAAAGGATTTTTGCTATAAACCTTTAGCAATGTAGTTCAGATAATTTCTTAAATGTAGCTTTTTTTTTTTTTTTTGAAAAAGCCACCAAAAATCCCAAACTTTACTCAAAATGATAAATTTACCTCAAACTTTTTTTTGTGACATGAAAAACCAAAACTCGATAATCGTAACACATTTATCCAAAACTCTATGACTAAGGGCATTTTCGTCTTTTTCTTAGTTTTTTCTTCTTCTTTTTCTTCTTTTTTTTTTATTCTCTCTTCCATTTGTCGGCCATGGTGGAGGGAAGCCGGACTCAAGCGAGGTAGCCTCGCCTAAGTGTGCTCTCGCCATATCTAGTGAGGAGAGACCTTGCCGGATCGGCCGAGGGTGGCCTTCACCTAGGTTGGATCTAGCGAGGATAGCCCTCGCTCGATGCCGGCGCGGGCCGCCCTCACCCACGTCAGGCAAGGGTTGCCCTCGCCAAATCTGGCACTCCTCGCCTGGGCTAGTTAGGGCCGCCCTCACCAGCATCAAGAGCACCTGACGTCGACGAGGACAGCCCTATAGTTTAGGGTAAATGTACATTGATATAAGTTCAAGGTTTTTTGTGTCACAAATTTTTTTTTAGGATAAATGTGTCACGGTTAGCAAAGTTTAGGGTTTTCCATATTACCAAAAAAAAAAAAATTGGGTAAATTTATCACTTTAGGTAAAGTTTTGGGTTTTTGGTGGCTCTTTCTCTCTCTCTTTTTTTTTTTTTTTTTCATGCCTTGAAATATAATTCCATTTTTCCTTATTGATTTTCCCCAACAGGAGGTTTAGGCATTCGAAGACTGGATGAATGTAATAAGGCTACTGTTTGCATTCTTTGTGGCATCATCTGTTAGACTCCTGAGTTTAAACTTATCTTTTCAAGGATTGTAGAGAGTGGGTTGCGAAAGAAATGGAGTAGCTGAGGGATTGGATTGGTAATGTTCACATAGCTTTCTTATGGCAAGATCACCGGCTTCCTTTTGAAATTCTCACATGGAGAATTTTCCAGGAGGGGTGATTTATGATTCCTCTCCTCGTTCCAAGGCTAAAGTTGCTAATATCACAGGATTCTTGGTGGATTTGGCCTTTGACCGGGTTAGTCTTCATGCCTCTTTATAGACTCATGTTTTCTAACATGAATTGACGAGTTATGTTATTTTATTAGACTGCTGCTTAGGAATTATGAGCATTCATATTTATTTTTGTGAAGGTCTACCTTTTGCTTTGATGCGATGGTAGACCTTTACCACTCAAAACCGCTAATTTTTCTTCTTTGGTACCACTGCGTGTTAAAGGATCTTAACATTTTAGTGTAAACAGGTAAAATGGAAAAGAAAAGATTTCGACTTTTTAGAAGTATTAGAGTATCGTAAAAATCTTAGGGTTAATACCTTAAAAAATCATAAACTATTTTTTTGTCCACCAAAAATCCTAAATTGGTATAACTTTGATAAATTTACCCCAAATCGGTACATTTGTGATAAATTTACTCTTTGTTAGTTTTTGTTAAATTTTATAGTCAAATTATTAAGTTAAATAACACGTGATAGTTAACTAGTATACAAATTTGAGATTTTACTGTTTGTCACAATTTACAATTTTTGTGATATTAATCCAATTTAGCGAGGGCTATACTTGTCACAAATTTACTAGTTTGAGATTTTATGCGGTCTAATTTAGGTAAATTTGTCATAAATGTACCAGTTTATGATTTTTTATGGACGGTCGGGGTAAATTTGTCAAAAGTATACCGTTTTTGGGTTTTTCATAAAAAAAATAATTTGAGGTAAATTTGTCACAAGTATACAAGTTTTGGGTTTTTTAGGATATTAACCCAAAATCTTATTGGTGTAGAAAATGACTGCATTTGTCGACCTTCCTATCCTCGTTAACAAATTTTCACTGCATAATGAAATATAATCAATGGTCGATTTTCTTCTAAAGAAAAGTAGAACTTTTTAACTATAAAACACCGACTCTCTCCAAGAGTTTTCATGTCATATTAGATATTTCACACATGTCCGACACTTTCCGACACTCTCCAACACTCTCGGACACTTTCCAACACTCGGTCAATGTGTGTTGGAAAATCCAATACCTAATCAACTTTTTCGAAACTCTCGACTTTCAACATATGAATTTTCGACACATGATTCCAATATCGATGTCAATTTTAAAAATTTTCAATAACTGAGATGTCAAAATGTATGTGTAATAAAAAATAAAACTCAATAATAAAAATAATAAATGGAGAAAGAAGAAAAATCTAATATTTTCTTCTCTTCCATCTCCCACTTTCTGTGATACATAATTCATCCCTTAAGTTTTTTTTTCCCCTATTCTCGACACATCTAACATGTGAGTTTGAAATGTCGATTGCTTGTCTTTTCTCCAAGTTTTATGAATTACTGGAATAGAGTTGAATTTGTCAAATTAAAACAATGAATTATATTAATAAATGGCAGATTCATGTTTTTAGTATAAATTCATTCTAAGCTTTTTTAATTAATTATTTATTTGTGAATTTGAATAAAATTAATTTAATTGAAATAATCATAAAAATGATAATTTATTATGTATATATAAAAATATACATTTAATATACAACATGTCCCAACATGTCGAAATTTTCTATCTTTTTAAAAATAACTTGTCATCGTGTTGTGTCGCGTGTCACAGGTCACAAGTCGGTTCTACTTAGCTTTTTAACATGAAAGATAAGAAGGCACTATTCTACATGGCATCGATGGGATAAAGACGGTAGTACCAATTCGGTTCTAGCACTTGGAATCATGAGCACCACGGAGTTATATCATGCATGGGAGAAATAGAACTTCAAGCCTTTTTTTTTTCTTTTTTTTTTGGTCTCGATTAAGTTTCTTTTGAAGAAAGAAAAGGCCAACTTTCTTTGTGGTTGCTCGCAAAAAAATAGGCTGCCAACTCAGACTCTCCTTCTCTCTTATGGGAGGATTGAGTTCTCTGTTTGTGCTTTTTGCTGCTCCGTTCCGGACTCCGTGGACCACTTGTTCTTTCAGTGCACAACGTCTGTGACTCTTGCGTTCTTTTGGGCTTATAGATGTAACTTGCCTTGGAAGAACAGAGTTTGGAAGGACAACCTCTCTTGGGCTCTCAAATTCCTATCCGGCAAAGATTTTTTTCACAGTATTGCCCGTTTCTCTTTTGGGGCTTTATGCCATTTCATATGGAAAAAAAGGAATTCTATCATCTTTCAAGGTGATTCTTTGGCAATTCCGGCCATGAAGAATCACTTGATCAAGGTTGTCAAGGATAAGGCTCTTTGTTCTCTAATGTCCCGCCTACTCCAAGAAACAAGCGACTCCAGAGAAGTTGGGGGTTCGATCCGTCCATCTTCAGCTTGGCGTCCTCTTCCTAGCTCTCATTCATTTCTTCAATCTTTGGAGGGTGCCTGAGGGTCATTAGTCTGTTTTTTAATTGTAATTCAGCCGAGTAGTTGCTGCTTTGTTTCCTTCTCTATGTATCTTTTTGTTTCGGCACCCTCACACTCTCCCTGCCCCACAGCTAAAGCGTGAGTTACGGTGCCGAATTCTTGTTCTTTTCTTCAAAGTTTAATATTTATTCTTACCTTTTACCAAAAAAAAAAAAAAGGCCAACTTTCTCATATCAAGATCAGTACCCACCACCCAAGAAGGAAAGCCTTGGAGTGAGTAAACGTAGATCCATAGATCCAACCGGCAACTCAGCATGAGTTCTACCAAGCGCAAAGGCATCAGGCAATTCTCTATTGTTTGTAAAGTAGGCTTTCCTTCCCTTGAGGTGAATATTGACTAGCCTGTGCTGTGCAGCGGATGTTTAAGGCGACCGACCATACATCACTATGAAATGTACAGATCTTTAACACATAACAGTAACATCTGAGAACTGAGGGATTTTTCGGTCAATTCAAAACGTGAGATTTTTGTGGATCATGCTATGGTGGGGTGGATTGCAAGTTTGATAGGATGACTATAGCCCCGAAAGGGCATTGATTTTACAACTCAATTGAAGCACAAGAAACTTATTCTCAAGTAGGAACAGTGTTACAATTGACAATAATAATCTTTTAACGTGATCAAGGAGCCGATTCGCTATATTAGTACTGTACGGTCTTAGGCCGAGTACAAGCATCAGCTATCAACATAGAGTAAACTGTATTTTGCCAGAGGAGAAAGGAATATCATGGGGTAAAAATTGAGGCATTCCTAATTAAACAAATGCCTGATGGCTAAAGATTTCGGCAACTAAGATGTGGAATAGATTCGAGGAAGATCTGACATTACCGTCCTTGTTGCTGAGTAGTCGATAACACCATGCTCAACTCTGGTTTGCTGGAAGAAGCTGTTGTAGAAACGCCAATCCCAACTGCAAAAGCCGGTTTTTTCGGAACTGGAAGAGTCGCACTTTCACTACCGAGCATGAAAACTGCAGTTGACATTGTGGGGCGATCACTCGGGTCTTCTTGCACGCATAAAAGTGCCACGTTTATGTACTTCAAAACTTGACCTGTGTTGTAAGTTTCGTGCAGCACTTGATCCATCAAGTCCAATGCTTTATCGTCATTCCATAATTTCCATGCCTGCACAATTGAAGCTTTAGTACATTCAGAGAAAAGGGCAACAGGAAGTGGATAAAGCAAAAGAAAGCCACAACAAATGGACTGTATTCACATGAGTAAGAAGGCTCATTGTTCCTTCAGAATGATAAAAGCCCGTGTTACGTTTCCCGCTAACAATCTCCAATACGACAACGCCAAAGCTAAAAACATCGGACTTGAATGAGAAAAATCCATCCAAAGCATACTCTGGAGACATGTATCCACTGCATTGGAGCATGAGAACAATAAGTTAAGTAAGCTACAGTCGGAATAACAAAGTTTCACTACAAATATTGAAACGCAATAATGTGGTGAGTGCCTTGTGTAGTGTCCAACAAATTCTTTATCTAAACGAAAGTAAATGGTATGTGCATCTACAAAAACTTACTAAGTTCCAATCACCCTTTGCGTGCTTGCTTCAGTTTGTTTTGTCTCAAATATACGTGCTAGACCAAAGTCGGAAATTTTAGGAGTCATCTCCTCATCAAGCAAAACGTTGCTAGTCTTGAGATCTCTGTGAATGATTCGTAGCCTAGAATCTTGGTGAAGATAGAGCATTCCTCGTGCAATTCCCAAGATGATCTCAAAGCGTATCTCCCAGGTTAGCAAGGAACACCTTGTTCGATCTAGCAAGGTTTTCATTTTAATCGGTGAAGGTAGCAAGTCTTTTAATCTTACTTCGTCAGACTGACTTAAAATCTTTATGAAGAGAAAGAAACTTGGAGTGCCACTACCTATTACAGCTATGCCTTGAAGCATACAAGGGAACAAGAACATGAAATGAGGTGCTTACCAAATATGAAGGAATCTAAGCTTCTGTTGGGCATGTATTCATATAGCAACATTTTTTCATCTCCTTTGATGCAATATCCTACTAATCTGACGAGATTTCGATGCTGCAATTTGGCAATCAAGATGACTTCATTCTTAAATTCCTCCAAACCCTGTCCTGATCCACTCGATAGCCTCTTTATTGCAATTTCCTGTCCTCCTGGAAAAGTAGCCTAAAACAAAGTTAAGGAACATATTACTTAATCACAGTGACCTCGTTAACAGCCCCAAATGGTAAAAGAAGCAACCATTTTATTTACCTTATAAACAGGGCCGAAGCCTCCTCTTCCAAGTTTGTTCTCGTCCGAGAAGTTATTGGTCGCTTGTAAAATAATTTCTAAATCAAAAAATGGCACTTCTATGCCTTTCTTATCTTCCTCTCCGAACTGGCATGAGTCCATCCACATTTTGATCCGTCTCTCACTGTCGTGTAGACGAAAGTTGAGATTTTCCTGAGTGCTTTCCCTGCTTCCTGAAGTGCAACTCTAGTCACTAAGGCTTTGTTTGGCAACTTGCCAAACAGTAACAATTTCTTTTCTTTTATTCTCGGGAGTAAATTTGGAATATAAATTCGTTTGGTAAAATTTTTATTCCTAGAAACAAATTTCTATTTTGTTGTTCCTAGAAGTAGATTTGGAATAGATTTGAGAAGTAAAAAAAAGTTCATTCTTTGTTCCCTGGAATAATTTTAGAATCAAGCCAACCCATTTTTTCTATTTTCTCTTCTTTCTTCTTCCCTCTCTTCTATTCTTCAACCGTTGCCGCCACTGCCGCCGCCGACTAGTCCGACAAGGTATGGCGAGCTCAACAGAGGCTTGCCGGTGGCCGAGTCAACCTCGCCCGGGCCTCCCCTAACCACGAGGCTCGCGACCAGGCGAGGCCGAGCTCGCCTAGCAGCCAACGAGGCTCGACCTCACCAGGCCACCACGAGGTCAAGCATCACTCAACCAAGGCGAGGTTGACCTCACGGTGGCCCGATGAGGTCGAGCCCCACCGGCGATTGGGTGAGTTCGGCCTCGCCAGATCTAGGCTTGGCCGCTTGCCCAACCAAGGCTCGGCCGCTTGCCCAACCAAGGCTCGGCCAACGACACTCCGGCGAGGTCGTTGGTCCTCATCCGGCCGATCGTCGGTCATCCCAAGGCCAATGACCATCAACCTTGAAGAAGAAGAGGAAACGGGAAAGAAAAAAATAATAAACTTATAAAATTATTTAAAAATTAAAAGAAAATGATTTGAAGTAGAAATTTTGAGAACTGTCTCAAACGCAATTCTATTCTAAAAATTGAAATGTTGGATAGTTACTAAACGGCTTAAATGCTTAAAAATTATTCCCGGAAACAGAAGCGTTATTAAACCGCCCTAATTGTTTGCTATCTTATTATCATAGATTTGATAATGATAGATAAACAGTAGTATGTGTTTGATTTGTGATTACCTTGCGTACTACCAAGCTGCCTTCTCATGTAAAATAAGCCACCGAATACAAGGATGAAAATTGCAGCAACGGCAGGAGCAACTATATACACAGGTTTCACTTTCTGACTTCTCTGCGATGATCCTCCTCCTCCAGAGTAATTATTTACTACTGCTAGGGAAGAAAAGAAAGTGTAAGTACTGTATTTTGGACACGAGTGAACGAAAAATTGTAGACACGGGGAGTCGCTAAGGGCAGATGTGAGGAATTCATAGTGCATGGTCACACTCCCTCTTATGGTCGATGAAAAAGAGCAAGTCTAGTTGGTGCAAGTCCGGGACTCTGTCATTACATTGCGTGCATAGACCATACAAGTAACCGTAAAGGCAGATGCTATTTGACTCCTTGACAGAGTAAACATATCTCGGGAATCTTGGGCAGGAGACAAACTGTAGCTGTGTCTGTGCTGGTTTCAAGCTCTTCTGGCGTACCTATTAGAAATTCCAGAACGCTGAAAATATAGACATTCACTGTATGGAATTTGTCAGTTTGCTTCTAGGAGGAGCAAATCATCGAAGGAGCACTCTAAATGATAGACCATGGAGATAGAAAATATTGATTTGGGGGCACAACAGAATCTACTACTACGGGGACCTTTAAAACCTAATGGCTACATTTCCTTCTAATCCGTTATTCATGAATACAGTAGCTAAAGTTGCGGGTCAATTTGCAAGACCAACATTCTTACCCAGAGAACAATTGACGCTGAAATAATTCCAAGTGAATCCTGAGTCGCAGAGGCACCTTGTCATTCCACCTGATGCATCCCTGCAAGTCGCATTTGGCCAAGTACAGTCTTTGATCGCATTGCAGAGTGGCTCTTCTGGAGCGATCCACTCAATTTTCACTTCACTCAACCCAGTGCTGAAGTCTTCACACCTGCTACTCACACTAAATGGCAAGGACTGGTTAGGCTGCTGATTGATTTCCATCAGACCGCCACTTGTGCAATTGGATGAATTGACTTGGATGGTAAATGTTCGATCTTCTGGATTGATGTTAGTGACTCTGTAGTCACTTTTTTGCCATTCGAAGTAAAGCTGGTCAGTTGTGCTGTTGCAGTGAAATGCAGAGTAAAACGGATCGCCACAGTTTTGTCTAGTGCTTAAAGGGTAGGGGACTAAATTAGTACCACAAGTACCACAGCTCCTGCTACTACATCCTATAGAAGTCAACATTGAACAAATATCAGCGTCAACGCTATACACATTCACTTGCGACTGAACTTTAATCGTACATACTATTCATGGCTGAAATTGGGATAGCATCATTTGCTTGCCATATGCAGGGGACTAGAATACTTAATTGGAAGACGCTTGCAATAAAATGACATTCAAGAGCACAAGATATGAGCAAAGTTCCTAAGTTCATCAAAGAAGGCATACAAGAAACCACCAAAGATTGTTAAAATAAACAAGTAACGGCACAAGTCAGAAGGTCACAAACACAAATGATCTTGGAAAGGAAAAAATGTCAGGTCAAAAGGAAATTAACCTATGTCTGAAAGCGGGACTCGAACATAGAGGCTGTGACCATCTTGCGCAAGCTCCTGCATATTTTCTAGATCTTTTGACCATGTATAGCATGTCAACTTGCCGCTCCCTCTACGCTGATTCTCCTCGAACGAGTAAGAGTAAGCCTGGCATTTTCCGTCGTCGATGCACTTTTGCCTGCATCGCTCCTTGCGGTCTGCCGGGAAATGACTGTCTGGATTCCCAGTCTTCATCATCTTCAGACTCAAGAAATCACTGGTCCGCTCAAACATCTGTGATTTCCTAAGGCACTCCCCAGAACGCAGCTCGAACCCCGGCAAGCACTTGCACATGGTCTTATCGCCATTCTTATCGTTGCAGCTCTGGAACTTGTGGCACGCATTGAACACGCTACACCGGCTCGCCGGCTGGAACCAAAACGGCTTCGATTCGTTTACCTGCTTGAAGTACTGAATCTGGCCGTCATAGTTCATGACCAACCGATAGTTTTCGGCCAAACCCTTATTATCCGTGGTGCTTTTAGAGAGCAAGGAAGAGATGACTTGAAACATCCGATCGGGTGGTATGAAGTTCCCATAGACCCCACTTTTCCAGTGAGGAGTCACGCCCTGAATCACGTCGTAGTTGCTGGTGTCGCCTTCTTGATCCCGCCGGAAGGTGAAGTTGCCCTCTTTCGGGTCATCCTGGCTTGCCCAAGAAGTCAACTTGAAGTCGTCGGTCATCCGCATCCCAGGAAGGAACGTGTTGGTCGGCTGATCAAAGCTCTGCCACAGAGAGCTATTGCTTCCGTCATCTTCCGTCAGCACTAGATTCCCTGTATCATGAAGCTTTGCAAACCGGGTCGAAGAGCTTGAACTCGTGGCATTGGTCGACCAGATCAGTTGTCCGTCGTTCCACAGCTGCAGGTCGCCGTTCAGGAGGCCAAATGATGCTGTGCCGCCAACAACCGGGGCACTACGGTTGGCCACCCAGACGACGATCAGAGGGTCCGACCTGTAACACCATATTCCGACGTACCTCCTCGAGTTGGAGCTCCTGTTCGGAGAGAAGAAGCCGAGCTCGAACCGCTTGCCGGCGGACACGAGTGTGTTTGTTCCTGGGTACGTGATCCTGCTTACCGTGCTTCCTAGGGTGTCGGTGCTGGAGCAAAACGGAAGGACTATCATAAACAAGAGCAAGCGCTTGAAATTATTGGAGCATCGCATGGTAAATTAATGGAGTTCTAGGAATGGCGATGAGGTTTAATGTCTCTTTGATGCCGGGTCACCATTGTCAGACCATTCACAGCAACACCTCCTCCTCATCCTCATTCACTGGAAGGATGTCTGCAAGCGCGTGAAGTTAACGAAATCTCGCCCCCCCCCCCCCCCCCCCGCCTTCATCTTCTAGGTTGCTAGGAATAGGCGTTGGCATCCAACTGGCCGCCACTTTTGCTGCTGCTGCTCCGCTCTCTTTAGTTCAATATTAGGAAACCCCCTCCAAAAAAAAAATCATCGCATTTGAAGGCCAGTTGGATGCCACTTTTGCTGCTGCTTCTCGTCCACCACCATCATTTTGGAGTGGACTGGACGCGGTAGCTGAAGGGATGCAGACCCATAAATAGAAAAAATATTCAAAATATCCTAAAATTATTATATTTATTTCAATCTAATTCTAAATCTTTTGATTTTATCCATTAATTCTTTATGGATAATTTTAATCAAAAATCATCAATGCAGACATCAACTGTACGATTAATAGTAACATTAACAATTTTTAATAATATATATTTTTCAATTTTTGATTTTCTTTTCCATCTCTACTATATTCATTTTTTCTTTTTTTTTTTCTTTTCTCTTTTCCCATTTTTTTCTTTGTCAACCATCACTGGGTCCCGCCAATGGTTGGCATACAAGGCTTGCCCTCTTCGACCTTGAGCGAGGGACACCCAACCGTAGGCTAATGAGGGCAACACTCTCTGAAACCCTCGCCCATTGCTGCTGTAAGGCGTGGCTATGGTTGGTGGAGAGAAAAAAAATGAAGAAAAAGAGAATAAAAGATAAAAGGAAAATAAAAATAAATTCAAAAAGAAGCAGAGGGCCAACAAGCCCTCACCAGAGGCAAGAGAGGATGACGAGCTAGCAACCCTCACTCAGCACCCCTAGACCTAGGGTGAGATCCGAGACCACTGGACGAGAGCCATTAGTGCTTGCGCGAGGGTCGGCGACCCTCACCTAGGTCGAGGTGAGGGCAGGCAACCCTCACCTAGATTTGGGAGAGGGTCACCCCCCTCTCCTACCTTGGGTGAGGGCCTCACCTTCTATTAGCGAGGTTGCCGACCTTTGCGCAAGTGTCGGCAACCCTTGCTAACCACCATCACCACCCCCATCGACTATGGGGCGATGGCCACAAGTAGGAGGAGCCCTCCCTCTTGTCTCTATCTATTCTTTTTTCAATAATTTTTTTAGTTTTTTTATGGAAAAAATAGAAAAAAAAATTAAAAGACGAAATTGCCTTTATGAAATAGTGACTTGAGGCTATTCTTTATTATTAATATGGCAATTTTAGACCATTATTTAAAACAAGATAAATTTCAAATTTTTATTTAAAAAAATGATGGTACTTGAGATTCTTATTTGAGAAAATATTTATTTCAAATTCTTATTTAAAAAAATTAGTGCATTTTATGCCCTCTTTTGGAATTTTTCCATAAGGAATTGCAAATTCAAAACTTTTGAATTTATAGAGGTAGGACGTTAAATCATTGAAAGCTGGCGTGAGCCTCATGGCTGTCGCTATTAGCTAGAGGGAAGCATATTTTGTCCGTATATGTCTCTCTCCCTCTCTCCTCCTCCTCAAAAGAAATTTCTCTCACTAGACTGATTAATCTTTATTGTATGATATTATATTGCGGGCTTCCTTTTGGTTCTGTCTTGTTCTTTTGAAAAGAAAAAGAATTATTGGCTCCTTTTCTCTGTCGAGTTCTGTTCTTGCATAGGCCTATGAAAAGACTCATCAAGTAGGTACACAGTGACCTAAATTTCATTCACGTCAACGCGGAAGCATCCACAGGCTATTAAGGCAAGAGCTAGTTTTATTCATTGCCCTTGTGAGAAAAGATACTTAGATTCGTTCTATTAAACCCAGTTAATTAAAACACGGGTCACCCATAATTTAATTGGACATTCATTTTCAATCCAACCGAAGAAAATTTGTCAAATATATTCTTATCACATGATTAATTCATCCAATGATTCTAGCCATAGAATGAAATTGCTTTGAAAAGGTCTCATCAACCTACTGAGTTTATGTGAAGATGAGATAAAAAAATTGTGATGGGAAAAAGAAAAGTAGAGTTCAGGGGATCAAAATGTTTTTCTGTCCAATTTACCAGAAAACTATTCAATTTGAACCACGCTCTCTATATCTACACAAGTTAGACTTTTCAAAGGGACAAAAAAAAAAGGGCCTGATGTTGCTCTAATAATCATTAGGACATTCAATCGTGGGATGCAACCGGTGGGTGACCTGTCAAAAGTCGGAGAAATACAAAGACTATGGGCTGCATGTTTTCACTTCTCAGAAGTGTTTATAAACACTTTTTCTGTTTTTTTGTTTCAGGGAACAAAAAAAGAACAGAAACACGTTTATTTGCGTTTCTGTTCTTTTTTTTTTTTTGTTTCTAACTCAAAAAGAATAGAAACGAGAAACAAAAAAAGTTGTTTTCTCGTTCCAGAAACAATTTTGAAGAAACAATTTTTTGTTTCTTGTTTCTTCTTCTCTCTCTTCTCTTCTCTTCCTCTTTTCTTCTTCTTTCTCTTTAGCCGGTTGCCGGCCTCGGTCTCGGCCACGGCCATGGCCGGTCGCCGCCTCGGCCTCGGCCATGGCCGGCCGTCGGGCTGGCGGGCCGGCCCCCGGCGAGGCTCGGCTTCTGCCGGTGCGGGCGAGCGCGGCCTCGCTGGGGCCGGCGAGCCTCGCCGTCGCGGGCGAGGCCGCCAAAAGAAAAAATGAAAAATAAAGGAAAAAATTAAAAATTAAAATTAAAAATTAAAAAATTGAAAGAAACAAAAAAAGAACAAAGATTTACCAAACGTATTTCTATTCATTTTTTATTCCCGGAACAAATTTACCAAATGCATCTTTTTGTTCAAAAAGTGTTCCCCGGAAATGTAAACACTTTTTTTTTTTTTCGTTGGAACAAAAAAAGAACGTAAACGTTACCAAACAGGCCATAAAGATGCTTCAAAAATCTTTGGGGAGAAATTTTGTAGGAAGAAATAGAGTAAAAATAGATAATTGAGTCAATAGAATAAACACCCGACGCACTCTATCGGCATTTCTGTTTCATACTATACAAATAGAGCGATACAACCTCTTGTACGTCCAGTTGAAAATAAAACAAAAACATAATAGTCCAATCTATGTTAAGTGAAAAAAATTCAAAATGCTCCATTCAAAGATGCTCCTCTTAATACGTTCTCTTCATGCAAATTCATAGAATATTCCGCACTATAATTTTGTGTTGGTTTTTCTGCTAATCGGATGTTACTTTAGTATTGCCCTTCAAACCAGTCAATGGGAACTAGGGAGGACCATCTCAAGGTAATGGTTCTGCGATAATATTTGCGAATCATGAGGATCACAGCGAGTCACAATAGTATCGAGAGTAACTTGTTCCAAACAGATAAAAGATCCCGATGTGATTTATTTGAGCATGAAAATATTAGGAAACCCCCCTTCTCCAATAACAATAATAATAATAAGGGTTAATACCTTGAAAAACTCCAAACTAGTACATCTGTGACAAATTTACCCTAAACTATTTTTTTGACCATGAAAAATCTCAAACCGGTACACTTGTGACAAATTTACCCCGACGACCATTAAAACCATAAACTGGTACATCTATGACAAATTTACCCAAAACTAATTTATTTGACCACAAAAGCCCCAAACTGATAAATTTGTATCAAATATACTATTTGCTAAATTGGATTAATACTACAAAAAAATCACAAAAATTGTAAACTATGACAAATGGATCATAAAATCCCAAATTGATATACCAATTAATTGTCACGTGTCATTTAACTTAATAATTTGACAATAAAATTTAATGAAAACTAATAGAGGGTAAATTTGTCACAATTATACCAGTTTGGGGTAAATTTGTCAAAAGTAATACCAGTTTGGGGTTTTTGGTGGTCAAAAAAATAGTTTGGGATACATTTGTCATTACGAATTTGGGGTTTTTTTAGGGTATTAGCCATTATAATAATAATAATAATAATAATAATAATAATAATAATAATCACGTGTGAAGGCCAGTTGGATACCACTTTTGGCCAATTCCATAAAAAAGCACAAACTTTAGGGTTTGGGACAAATCTAGCCCGAACTTTATTTTGTCTCGAAAAAATGCACCAACTTTTATTCGTGTCCCAAATCTGGCCTACCGTTAACTCTCCTACACGATCATTCGACCTGGCATTTCCACGTCAGCTATCTAACAAGGCAAAATTGTTCTGGGCTTTCTCTTCTTTCTCTTCTTCTCTGAACGCACGGCTCATGGGTTTGGGGAAAAAATTTTCTAGGGTTTCTGTTGACACCAAAATTTCACCATTTTATTTAGGACTTAATCGCATACAAAACTAGGAATTAGTTGCTAAAAAAAATCCAAAAAAATTGCCATAAAAAAACAAAAAAAAAAACAACGAAACAAAAAAAATGCTTAAGGGGGTCAAGTTGGGCCTAATCTGGCCTAGGCCCGGCCCAGCTTCCTTTCCCCTCCAGCCCATGCCTGGCTGTCTTCCTCCTTCGCATGCAGACCTGCAAAACAGAACAGAAACAGGGGCAGCAGGGGAGTGGCAGGAGGACAGTGAACAGAGGGGCATCGGAGACCGGGGAAAAGGAAAAAAGGAAGACGGTGAATAGAGAAAGGAGGGGGGATGGACACAAAAAAAAAAAAAAAAAGGGAGAGTCCGAGGGGAGGGAGGAACCGGAGGGAGAGAGAGAGAAATCAGGTCGGGGAAGAACCCGAGAAGGGAGGCCTCGTCGCCTCAACTCGAGGTCGTCCGAGCCGCCGCTCCTAGTCCCCTCGCCGTGCCGCCATCGCTCCTGCAACCGGCTTCGTCGCTGACACCGCAGCGACCACTAGCAACTCGAAGCCGTGACGCCGTTGCAGCACCTGCAGCTGCGAAGACCACCGCGCTAGCAGTCGGAGCCCTCCTCCGTCGGACATCGCCGCTCTGAGCCTCCCTCGCCCGTGTCGCTCCCTCGAGCCGCGCCACCACCGTCGCCGACAAGCCACCCAATCGACGCCGTTCGCCACCATCTTCCCCAGAATCCAGATCTGAAGCAAGGAAAAAAAAAGCGGCAAGGGAAGAGAGGAGAGCGGAGAGGGAAACCAGAGAGGAAGCTCGAGAGACCGGAGGGGGAGCAAGTGAGACTGAGAGAGCGTTTTGGCATTTCATGAGATCTGTCCATTGCGCATCATCCAAACCGGGTAAGCTTTCCGAACCGTAGGTGCCCCATCTTAGGAGGTGTCGGACCGGAGCTCGCGACCAACCAGTTCGCGCGAGCTTCAGTCCCGCTAGTCCTTTGTTGATCTTGTTGTGTGTTTTGGTATTTTCGATAAGAACTTAGGGCTGTGTTCGAGTCTCGACCGCGCACGGAAACTTCTCGTGCGAGTCGCGCACGCCAACTGTTTGCAGGGATGCTTGAATGAAGCCCAAGTATCTTAGTTGGTCTTGACCGAGCCTTATCGTCCTTGAGTTCATACCTATGTTAAACTTGATGCGATCTGTCTTTGAGTTGATCTGGAATGTTTGTGTGTCGATGATCATTGCTTGGTCCAAACAATAGCCCCAGCTTGGTTCCTTCTTTTAGCTGGTGCATTCTATGCGTCTGATGAAATGTCAAAATGAGATTTGGAAATGATTTTTGCGAGGTTCGTTGCTGTGATATTGTCTTCGTTCGAGTTTGAATCCTTCCATCGTGTTATTTGCTCATGCCGGTGTTAGCCCTCGAATCGACGGATTTTTTTTTTTAACTCTTGTTCGGAGCTGCGTTGTTGTTTGGCTGAGTCGCAATGAAGCCATGTTTTGGGGATGGGAAGCTTCGGGCGTGCAATGGGCAAGCACGAAGGAAAAGAAGACCAAAAGCAAAAAAAAAATGAAAGAGAAAACGAAAGAAAAAGAAAAATAATAGAAAAAGTAAAAAGTAAAACAAAATATAGAAAAAGAAAGCAAAAATTTGCTTCGGGAAGGAGGAATGCAGAGAAAGGAGTGCAGCACAAAAAGACAAAACCGAAAAGGACAAAAAAAAGAGAAAAGAATTAAAAGAAAATAAAAAAAATGTGAAAAGTGCGCTAGGGTTTTCTGTTGTGGGCTGGGCTCATTTCGAATGTGAGCCGGAAAAAGAGTTAAAAAATTCATGGGCTTTTATAATTAATTCCGAGCAGCCTTTTAGGGTTAATGTTTTTAGTTTAATGCAGTACAATATGGTTCGGGTCTGTTTAGTTGGGTCGGGTCCCATGACCCGCTTCGCCCCCTTTTAAATTAAAAATTATTTTTAAAAATTAAATTAAATTTTATTTTAAAAAAATAAAAAACAAAAAAAAAACAAAAAAAAAATTTAAATTTTTTTTTAAAAATTTCGAAAATTAAAAAATGATGGAGTTTAGTTAGGACTTGCCATATATTGCCTTTTAGTGTAATTAGACATCTATTTGCTCGCATATTGATTATGTCGTATGTTTAATTTGCATATTCAATTATGTTTGATTGCATGTGTTTAATCTTATTACAATTAGGATCTTGGTAGTTATGATTATTACTTTAATGATTGCGCGTAGGGGTGAGCAGTGGTCTAGGGTCGACCCTGGACCGACCTTGGACCGGCCCAACCACTGGTCGGTCCGGGTCCGGTTCCCGAGGGACCGGGTCGGTCCTTGGTCTCCGAAATTAAGGACCAACATTTTATGCGCGGGTTGGTCCTCGGTCCTAAGAGTTTTGGGTTGGTCCAACCCTAGACCAACCCTGTATATTATATTATATTATTTATAATTCTTTTATATATTCAAACCTAAGTAAAATGTCTGTTATATTATATTATATTGAGATGTTCTATCAATAGTACTAATAGTAATTTCAATTTAAAACTTTTGTTGAGTATTAATTATGTGTCGTTTGTTTTGTTTTCAAGTGTTTAGAAATTCAAGTGAATTAACAAGATGTGAAGTTATATATTCATGGTTTATATTAAGTATTTTGAATTTTTTATGATTTAATTGTATTAGTAATGAATTTTAGCTGTACTTTGCTTTTCAATTTGTGTCAAATGGTAGAAGTTTTTGAATAATAGAGTAATCTTTACGAGTTACTACGGTGATTTGCCAGTCAAGTGGTGTGAAACTCATTTTTTGGTTGAGTGGATTCTACATGATCAAATGTAGGAAAACACTTTTGCATATGGTGTTATGAATATTAAAGATAGATGGTTACAAAAACTTTCCATCTTGTCCCATATCTCAATGAGCGGTTAGCGGTACACGAAATTCCTATTATTATGTCATCTTAAATTTGCTAAATATGTATTGGTACTTATAGTTTAGTTGCACAATGCCGCATTATCGATGGATGTGTAATTTGAATTTGTAGGTTTGCTTTTTTAGGGAGTATAAAAAATAAGACGAAAAAATTTATCGATCGGTCCCGGGTTGACCCTGGAACCGGACCAAACCCATTGGGTCGGTCCGGTCCTTGGTCCCAAGCTCAATAGGGTCGGTCCTCGGTCCTAAAAATTGAGGACCGACACTGTACGGGTTGGTCCTAGGGTTAGGGGGTGGCCCGGACCAACCCGGACCATGCTCACCCCTAATTGCGCGCCTGCATGATCATCTCACATGTTAGTGGATAAATATGAAATCAATCCAAATTGCCTGCCAAAAATCATTTTGTTAAAATGAACAAAATTAGGTACCGAAAGGGCACTAATTGGTTAATTAGTGTAATTAAGTCCCCGAACCTAAATTCTCTAGTTGCGTAGGAAGTGAGGCACGCTCCCATGCCTCACTTGGTTTCTAGCCGACCCCAATAGGCTAGTGGCGACTCCTTTTATGCAAAATTTCTTAAGAATATCCCAACGTCACGCGGGGTATGGGCTTGGGAGAGCTCGCGCCTAATCATGGGCCTTAGGCCCGTCTTTTAGGCAATACCCCTAAACCTGTTCTCTCCCCCCGAGGGTAGGTCGTGACAGCTTGGCGACTCCGCTGGGGACTCGATTTTAGACCTTAGAGGACTTAGGCCAAAATTAATCTTGTTCAAAAATATTTTTGTTTGGCAGCGAGGATTCTAGGTACGTCTCTAACATTAAAGGTGTTAAATGTTTTTTGCAGAATGGGAGGTATAAGGGGAAGTGTTTGCTCACTTTTGTTTTGCAGTGAGGCGTAGGAATGTATGGTTTATTTTTTATGTATGAAGTGTTGATTGCTTATAAATTGTTATGCCTGCGTTTCTTGCATTGCACTACACCACAGCACACACAACCTGCCGCCAGACCCGGGCCGCATAGGATCACTTAGGATGGTGTTGAGGTGGATACCACTCCGACTACAACCACGTAGTACGAGTCGCCCACCTCTACTCCGAAATTTCTTTCTTCACGTCAAATGTACCCACCCCGGTCTGCGAACATGCGAAACGGGTCGGTCCTTTGACGAAGCCGGAGTCATGGGTAACCCGACCCAGCCACGACCTTGTTGGTTCAGTCCAGTAATCCTATGGCTTCATTTTGAGCCGTATAAAGTAGAAATCGAACCACATTTCATGTGCATGTCTATGCAATTAAAAAAAAGAAAAAAAGAAACAGAGACAGAGGTTGGCATCCATTGTAAGTATCATTTTCCTTTTTATTTGCCCACTTTGTATTGCGTTTTCATCTTGAAATTCGTGGAAATCAATCGAATGCCCTCGGCGATATAGGCTTATGATTAAAAAAAAAAAAATTGACAGTCACTTTTGATAAGTGAACATTGAGGGTAAGTTCTAAACACTTTGATTTGGCCCTGTTGAACACGTGGTTTTGTTTAAATTTCTAATTATGGGCTCGAAATCATTTTAAAAAAAAAAATTCAAGTTGTGATTTTATATTGGGGCACAAAAATTGAAATTGCAGTTTTTATCAAAATTTCTCATTCTCATGTTTTGGGACTATAATGCAAATCATTTTGTGTACAAATTCCTCGAAATAGAAATCACTTCATTTTTCTAGGAGTAAAATGACAAATCAATCTCTCAAAAATCAATGACACTTTTGCATACGAAACTTTTGGAATAAAAGTGGACATTCGATTGGTGGCCGTGGATTGATAATTTTAATGATGTCTTCTCTATAAAATCTTGGCGAAATACTAAAATCCCGTAATAAAGATTGTGGGGCATGTATCGTCACCTTGATTTTATTGTAAGAAGTGACCTCATTAAAATATCATTTTTTGTCATTCACGTACTAACATTGTCGTCTTTTTGCAGGTTATGCGCAATGCTCTTTGACATTAGGACAAGAGTTGACTTTTACTCTTATCTATACAAGAGCTTCTTGTATTTTATCTATGTTCTTATTCATGTTAAGAACCATGTTTTCCATTTTGAGTTTTGATTGCGTATCCAGTTGTTGCTTTTGCAAATCGTGCGACTCACATTTTTAATGATGGAATTCAGTTTCATGAAAATCAGCATTATTTTTTATTAGAAAAAAAAAAAACAAAGCAAAACAGAAAAAATTCAAAAAAATCAGAAGTGTTTTAGGCGAACCTTTACATCTACATTCCAAAATGAATTTCAAGAAAACTTTGCTTAAGGCCCTCTCTTCATGTAGTCGTTTTCTTGGGCTCATGGAACTTGAGGAGTAAGCATGCATCAAGGCATCGTTGATGCCAATTTCCCATAGAGGTGGAACGAAGTTGCATTCCGTTCTAGGAAGTTTCATTATTCGCGAATGCCTTGGGTGCCAAAATAGCCTATCGATCTCGTTCACTTTGCATGATGAGACAACTGAAGGGAGTTGCCAAATATCCAAAAGGGCGAATTCAAAGGAAGAGTAAACCGTATCGATTCCAATTATCCATTTTTGATACCGTGTCTGACATGATTTTCTTTTCATTGTCAAGGAGACATCAATATTACCAAGTTTTGTAACGTTCCAACAAACACGATGGAGCATTATTGAGTCTCGTTCATCTTAAACAAAGAAAGATTCAAATGATGAAACAGAGGGGCAATATTATCCCTTCCTCCATTAGAGATACCTTGGGATGTTGATCGTCCGACTTTGAAATGGATGTATCTCGTTCCTAGAATTGATTCTCTTCAGCATAAAAAATGACATATCCTTTTCTTTGATACAGGACGGATTTGAACAGAACAAAGGGTGATGAATGGGAAAAATGTTGCACCTTGACCGTAGAAGCAGTGCCTTCCATCAAGGCAATAAGCGGGCAAAGCATCTAAAGAACAATATCCTCAGATGTGGAAACAAGGAGCACCCACTTTCCTTTCAAAGCAAAATCTTGAAAAACACATCTCATGATCCATATATAAAATTTTCAAGCTCCTTGTTGGCTAAACATATCTTCAAAAAGAGCATCTAAAAAAAAAAAAAAACAAAACATGAATCAAACTTTGTGAATTGTTGTGTACAATAAATAAGTGCTTTTTATGGATAAAATCAGGGCCACATAGCCCATTTTCAATCAATTCTAGCAACTTCAAGCAAAGTTCATACTTGAAGAACGAAAACACATGAAGGGTAAATGGTGTCGATTCCAATTGCTCATTTTGGATAGCATCTCTAACATGATTCTTTCTTTCCTTTGATAGGAAGACATCAAATGCTTAAGGGCAAATGTAAGTGAAAGGTAATGCCAAGTTATCAAATATCCACGAGGGTGAATCCAAGACATGTTAGCCCTCAAAGGATAAAAGCGAGTGAAGGGTAATAATGTATCGTTTCCAACATTTCAATCCCTAAAGATCTTTGCGCTAACATATTCTTTTACATTCTTTACGGGGTTCTTTGGGTCGCCATGCCGCAGGTAAGTACCCTTCTTCTCAATCCTTTTTTTTTTTTAAGTAAAAAAAAAAATGAAAAATTTCCATTACAAAAAAAAAAAACCTTTGGCGCTTTTTTAGAGACAAGCACAAAAATGAGAAAAGAAAAAATTTCTGCAAACTTTTTGAGTATTCTTTTATCTCAAAATTGTTTTCTCGTCTTGTGGATTATTCATTTAAAATCAAATTTCCCTATGGAGATTAATCTACTCAGACGATCTCGGCAGAGTGAAATGGAGACGTTAACCATGCCAAACAAGAAGTGCTTAGGATGAAGAAAGGCAAGCCCATTTCCAAACACATCTTTTAAACACTTTTGAGAGTTGAGTGAAAGTCGACATTCTCTTAGGACAGAAGATTCATTCGCATTGAGCGCAAATATCGAAATGATAAAGGCATTTCCTTCATCAATCCTAAAGCACCGAGCTGACATCTTGCTACCCTTTGGGCCAAATAAACATGATCCTTCAAAGTACCCTTGTCGAGGACAACCTTACATTGGGGCAGTACAAGGAGTTATGATCATGTTGTAGAGCGAAAGATTGAGAAAGATTCTATTACTTTCACTTGCATCAATCTTCTGGTGATAGCTTCAAAGGAATTCTCATTAGAGCTTGACTCATCCCAAGGTGAAGAAGAGCATTTCCTTCTCTACCCAAACACTGATACCTATTGCTTTAACCAATTTGGGCCTGATTATTCATTTCTAAACCCCGAGCGGTGATCATCTCCCTTCACTAGGGCAAGGCATAAGAATTGACTAAATACAATTGACAATCATGAGAAAATGTGAAAAGCATCTCGAAAGTCATAAGAGCTACAAAAGTTCAGAGAGCAAAAAGTTCGACAAATTAGGGGGCATGAAAAAGCAGTGTGTCTAGTAAAAGTAAGGCCAATACCCGTCAAGAAAAAGAAAGCCAAAAGGCTGCATCTTATGTGAAAAAAATTATCAAAGTCCAAGTGCCTGAGTAAAAAAATCATCACAAGTGCAAAGGAAATTAGAGAGGAGCAAACCTCCATATAGAAATGGTTAATCAAGGGACTTTCGAGATGCGCTCTATTTCAAAAGCCAAGTGACTTCGAAAGATTGAATGACACGGTCATGATGCTATGATGATCACTGACTCTTAAAAACCTCCCTGAGAATTTTAAGCCTTTCAAGCCTTTCTCGAGCCAACATTACAACCCTCTTCCGAAGTCTCTTCTAATTGGGATGGTTCGAGTGAAAATGAGAATGCCACGAAGAAGCTATTGCTTGAAGAAGTGGAAGTAATCCTATCTTGTCTTATCTTTCAAGTTCTCGACTTGTAAACCCGACGAAGATAGCAACAAGTGTTCCCCTATTAGCCTCAAAGCAATAATTCATTTGTGTAAGCCCTACCCGAGCCTGTATTGCGGTCCTTTCAAAAGACCTTTTTGACCTATCAGATTGTGCTCATCGTGAATGTTTCTGAAAGCCTTTGACACGGATTATGTGAGATACCCTCAGCAATAAGTTATTTCCAACGCGAATGGATGGGATTAAACAGCCATTTTATCGAGAGTGTGTGAGAAGCCCTTTCTGACTAAGAAGCTCTAGTTTAGCATGCTTAATGAGCCTTTTTCACGAGTCGTAACCGTTCTGATAAGAATTTGACTCTTAGAAAATTTGATGATTAATGATATATCCCCGAGCAAGATGACAGTTTTGCGCCATATAATGCTGATTGACATCGTATGTTTTTCTAAAGCAGTCGGATTTAGCTTGATTAGCTTGTTCAATTAATGCTGTAATATTGCCAATACGCCTCTTAATGACGTCTCTAACGACATTTGCTCAAGTTGAGTTTGACAGGATTCCTCAGTGAAGCCATGCAGTTTTCATGGGGTTAGTGGGTGCTTCCTTAAAAACCAAAGGTTCATGGCCAGCCTTAAACCATGTCATTTACAAGGTTGGTGGGTTTATCCTTAAACCACGGGGTTGGTGTCTTTTCCTAAACCACATGGTCGAAACCCGTTTTTACACGGTGAGACCATCATTCGGTCAAAACCCGTTTGTACACGGTGAGACCTTCCCTCCAGTCGAAACCCGTTTTTACACGGTGAGACTATCATCCATTCGAAACCCGTTTTTACACGGTAAGACTATCATCAAGTCAAAACCCGTTTTTACACGGTAAGACCATCACATCAAGTCAAAACCCGTTTTTTACACGGTGAGACCTCTTTTTTTTTTTTTTCCAGTCTAAACCACATGGTTCGTGGATCTATCCTTAAACCACATGGTTGGTGGGTTTATCTTTAAACCACGGGGTTGGTGCCTTTCCAAACCACACGGTTCGTGGGTCTATCCTTAAACCACAAGGTTCGTGGGTCTATCCTTAAACCACATGGTTAGTGGGTTTATCCTTAAACCACGGGGTTGGTGGCTTTCCTAAACCACACGGTTCGTGGGACTATCCTTAAACCACAAGGTTCATGGTCAACCTTAAACCATGTCATCTTCTTATGACCCGGTGGGTTTTCCGTAGCCCGGAGTCCTTCAATCCCATTCTTATGACCCGGTGGGTTTTCCGTAACCCGGAGTCCTTCAATCTCCTTCTTATGACCCGGTGGGCTTTCCGTAGCCCGGAGTCCTTCAACCCCCTCCTTATGACCCGGTGGGCTTTCCGTAGCCTGGAGTCCTTCAACCCCCTCCTTATGACCCGGTGGGCTTTCCGTAGCCCGGAGTCCTTCAACCCCATTCTTATGACCCGATGGGCTTTCCGTAGCCCGGAGTCCTTCAACCCCCTTCTTATGACCCGGTGGGCTTTCCGTAGCCGAGAGTCTTTCAATCCCCTTCTCATGACCCGGTGGGCTTTCCGTAGCCCGGAGTCTTTCAACCCCATTCTCATGACTCGGTGGGCTTTCAGTAGCTCGGAGTCATTCAATCCCCTTCTTATAACCCGGTGGGCTTTCCGTAACCCGGAGTCCTTCAACCCCCTTCTTATGACTCGATGGGCTTTCCATAGCTCCGAGTCCCTCTCTTTCTTCTTATGACCCGGTGGGCTTCTGTAGCTCGAAGTCTTTCTTCCTTTTATTGATAAGACGCACTTTCATAGTTATGAGTCCTTTCCGTTGACCTGACGCGTGCCTATGCACCCAGGGTCTCTCTATCACCCAAATAATTTAGGTGTCTTCTGTCTTTGAATGCAACCTCTTCGAGCTCCCATTCAAAGAGGGGCAGCTGTTGACACCTAAATTTCACCATTTTATTTAGGACTTAATCGCATACAAAACTAGGAATTAGTTGCTAAAAAAAAAAAAAATCCAAAAAAATTGCCATAAAAAAAAAAAAAAAAAAAACAACGAAACAAAAAAAATGCTTAAGGGGTCAAGTTGGGCCTAATCGGCCTAGGCCGCCCAGCTTCCTTTCCCCTCCAGCCCATGCTCGGCTGTCTTCCTCCTTCGCATGCGGACGTAAAAACGTAACGAAACAGGGGCAGCGGGGGGAGTGGCGGGAGGACGGTGAACGAGAGGGCATCGGAGACCGGGGAAAAGGAAAAAAGGAAGACGGTGAATAGAGAAAGGAGGGGGATGGACACAAAAAAAAAAGAAAAAGGGAGAGTCCGAGGAGGGAGGAACCGGAGGGGAGAGAGAGAAATCAGGTCGGGGAAGAACCCGAGAAGGGAGGCCTCGTCGCCTCAACTCGAGGTCGTCCGAGCCGCCGCTCCTAGTCCCCTCGCCGTGCCGCCATCGCTCCGCAGCCGCCGTCGCCGACGCCGCAGCCGACCACTAGCGGCTCGAAGCCGTGACGCCGTTGCAGCACTGCGGCACTGCGAAGACCACCGCGCTAGCGATCGGAGCCCTCCTCCGCCGGACATCGCCGCTCCGAGCCTCCCTCGCCCGTGTCGCTCCCTCGAGCCGCGCCACCACCGTCGCCGACGAGCCACCCAATCGACGCCGTTGGCTGCCATCTTCCGCAGAATCCAGATCTGAAGCAAGGGGGAAAAAAAAAGAAAAGCGGCGAGGGAAGAGAGGAGAGCGGAGAGGGAAACCAGAGAGGAAGCTCGAGAGAATGGAGGGGGAGCGAGTGAGACTGAGAGAACGTTTCGGCATTTCTTGAGATCTGCCCGTTGCGCATCATCCAAACCGGGTAAGCTTTCCGAACCGTAGGTGCCCCATTTTAGGAGGTGTCGGACCGGAGCTCGCGACCAACCAGTTCGCGCGAGCTTCGGTCCCGCTAGTCCTTCGTTGATCTTGTTGTGTGTTTTGGTATGTTTCAATAAGAACTTAGGGCTGTGTTCGAGTCTCGACCACGTCGGAAACTTCTCGTGCGAGTCGCGCACGCCAACTGTTTGCAGAGATGTTTGAATGAAGTCCGAGTATCTTAGTTGGTCTTGACCGAGCCTTCTCGTCTTTGAGTTCATACCTATGTTAAATTTGATGCGATTTGTCTCTAAGTTGATCTGGAATGTTGTTTGTGTGCCGATGATCGTTGCTTGGTCCAAACAATAGCCCCAGGCGAACTTGGTTCCTTCCTTTAGCTGGTGCATTATATGCGTATGATGAAATGTCAAAATGAGATTTGGAAGTGGTTTTTGCGAGGTTCGTTGCTGTGATATTGTCTTTGATTGAGTTTGAGTCCTTCCATCGTGCTATTTGCTCATGCCGGTGTTAGTACTCGACTCGACAGATTTTTTTTTAACTCTTGTTCTGAGCTGCGGTGTTGTTTGGCTGAGTTGCGATGAGGCCATGTCTTGGGGAAGGGAAGCTTCGGGCGTGCAGTGGGCAAGCGAAGGAGAAGAAGACCAAAAGAAAAAGAAAAATAATAGAAAAAGTAAAAAGTAAAACAAAATATAGAAAAAGAAAGCAAAAATTTGCTTCGGGAAGGAGGAATGCAGAGAAAGGAATGCAGCACAAAAAGACAAAACCAAAGAGGACAAAAAAAGAGAGAAAAGAATTAAAAGAAATTAAAAAAAAATGTGAAAAGTGCGCTAGGGGTGTTCTATTGTGGGCTGGGCTCATTTCGATTGTGAGCCGAAAAAAGAGTTAAAAAAATTCATGGGCTTTTATAATTAATTCCGAGCGGCCTTTTAGGGTTAATGTTTTTAGTTTAACGCGATACAATATGGTTCGGGTCTGTTTAGTTGGGTCGGGTCCATGACCCATCTCGCCCCTTTTAAATTAAAAATTATTTTTAAAAATTAAATTAAATTAAAAAATTAATTATTTAAAAAAAATAAAAACAAAAAAAAAACAAAAAAATTAAAAAAATTTCGAAATTTAAAAAATGATGGAGTTTAGTTAGGACTTGCCATATATTGCCTTTTAGTGTAATTAGACATCTATTTGCTCGCATATTGATTATGTCGTATGTTTAATTTGTATATTCAATTATGTTTGATTGCATGTGTTTAATCTTATTGCAATTAGGATCTTGGTAGTTATGATTATTACTTTAATGATTGCGCGCCTGCATGATCATCTCACATGTTAGTGGATAAATATGAAATCAATCCAAATTGCCTGCCAAAAATCATTTTGTTAAAATGAACAAAATTAGGTATTCGAAATGGCACTAATTGGTTAATTAGTGTAATTAAGTCCCGAACCTAAATTCTCTGGTTGCGTAGGAAGTGAGGCACGCTCCCATGCCTCACTTGGTTTCTAGCCGACCCCAATAGGCTAGTGGCGACTCCTTTTATGCAAAATTTCTTAAGAATATCCCAACGTCACGCGGGGTATGGGCTTGAGAGAGCTCGCGCCTAATTATGGGCCTTAGGCCCATCTTTTAGGCAATACCCCTAAACCTGTTCTCTCCCCCCGAGGGTAGGTCGTGACAGTTTCATTTCGTCGGTGAGTTCGGGCGCGGGAGTCTTCAATCCGTTGGAAGATCTCGCGCACTAGCTTGCTCGCTCATTCTCTCACACGGAGACGCTCGCTCTTGTACATACACACGTTTGATCGCTCGAAGACGTCCTTTCCGTCGGAAGTTTTGGCCTCGAAAGATTTATGCTTCCTTAAGGTCGAAGGACAGAGCATCAAAAGGTATTCTTCTCCTCCTCCTCCTCCTCCTCCTCCTCCTCCTTCTGTCTACGGTTTCCTTTCTTTAGCGAATAAGTGTGTGGGCAAATCTTCAATCCGTTGGAAGATCTCGCGCCCTGACTTGCTTGCTCATTCTCTCACACGGAAACTGTCACTCTCGCACATATTCACACTCGTTCGCTCGGAGACATCGTTTCCCTCGAAAATTTTAGGCTTGAAGGATCTGTGCTTTCTTAAGGGTTGAAGTCGACAAAGCGTTGAGAGCGTTGAAGGCATTCAACTCTTTGCTATTGGACATATTAAATTACGGTCACCATGTGCTCGATGGTTTGTCTAGAAGTGATCTACCTCACAGGAACTGAAGTTGAAATTTTCTAGGCTTAATGAACTTGTGAATTTGCTAGGTCTTTAGAATCTTATGGCTTGGAATGAATTTGATCATGGCCATAGGTGGATATGTCATGACTTGGAAGTCTTGGACTTTGTTGATACTTTCACGCCTATCGGGTAATTTGTCTTCTGTTGTCTACGGGGGCATATGAAGAATGGGTGATAAAATTTGGAAAAACAAGACTTGTCCATCCTAATGGAAGTGTAAAAGTGCAGCGTGCTAAGGTGAAGTGTCGTGTTTGTGGGGAAGAGAAACAGAAGAGGATTGATAATGCTTGTAGAGCTCTACGACTTCTTCGGACGGCTTGCGTAGTTTGGCCAAATTCAGCCACGGAGGTGCTTTTAGTTGGGTCATTTGATGGTTGAGCCACCCAGGTTAGTTCTCATCATTGGGTTTCTATGTAGTTCATGGTAAACTTTGGAGTAGTTGTGATTTTCTGTTGTGAACTGTTTGGTTGCACCATATATTTGCTTTGAGCAGTTTAGCTACTGGAGTTATAAAAATCGAAAATTCTTTATGAAGATATGAATGAAAGTTACTGAATCGAGTAGGCAAACATCATCTATGAGCTAATTATTGAACTTATATGCAAATTTTATGTCATGTTTAAAAATATTTTTTCGAGGCATTTCAGAGAAGTGGAACATTTTGTTAGGATAATGACTCGATTGACAAAACCACGAGACACTTAAGTTTTCTAGGAGAATTGCCTCGTAAACATTTAAAAGTATCGGGAAGGACACTTGGGCATTTAGTACATCATGATTTTTCTAATTAGTTTGTAGATCAAGACAATCAATCTGAGCCACTGGGAATTTATTATGCTTAATTGGACAGCTTGGGTGTTTTATTAGAACATCAAACTATGCATGTAAATTGTCAAAAATGAGACTTACAGAGCAGATTGAGAAACGAGGGAAGTTTGGTACTTTGCAAGTATCGCTTCACCAATTAAGTTACATGTTACATGATAGTATACTTTCCCCCTAACATCATGCTGGTTATTTATAGTTATCTGCAATGTGCAAAAAAATGAAACAGGAAATGCTGAAGCTAATATTTTTAGCCATAAATATAGTATAAAATTTGATTTGCCCACTTTCTTTGGTCTATTTGCTAATTCCACAGTATCTCGGTCCAGCTCAAACCTAGCCTTTTGCACTTCACCACATTCATCTTATGGAAGATTTAAAAGGAGCCGAATGCCTAAGAGCTTGTGGTACAAATCCTAAGCACAAAATGTCCCATAAACAGTATACAATTCACTTTGTAAACAGAGTAGCCTGGCTGCAATCAACTCTTCATTCATTGTCATGTCTACGATCATATTTTTTGGGAAGCTCAAATTCCCTTACTCCTATTTTATCATTTTGGATTAGTTCAAATAGTTATGTATTTCAAATGGGTTGTCATGTGTTTAGATATTGGGAGCCAGAACTTATTCTTTTCTTTAGAGCTTTTGATCAATAAGCTATTGTTGTGTGAAATGCTTCTTCACAATGTGAAGTGTGCCGTCACTTTTTATTATGCCTTACAAATAGTAGAGTTATTGCTGTCTTACTAGGAATTTGATTAGCATGATAAGTCCGACATTGAACTTTAAATGTCTAATTTTTTGCTCTACCTCTGTTTTATAGGATTGGGCTGGTTAGGATTCTAGGTCGATTGTCGTTTTATTTGTGGAGAATTGAAGTGTTGCAAGTTGAATAAGAAGTAATGGTGAGTTCATTCAATTGTTCACCCTTTACGTTTGAATATTGTTTTTAGTTTCCAGCGTATGACTTTGTGTTTTTTACATAGAATGAAAGTGATAGTGACGAGGGTTCATTAGACTTATGTGATAATGAACTATATATATCCGATGATGAAGAGATCAATACAAGGGAGATGAGGAAAGAATTTAGGAAGCAATAATAGAGGAGGTGGATGATAGTAGAGACTTACCTGAAGGTTCCATCGATATAAGAATGGAGGAGGAGGTTGGTGCTATTCCACACAATAGGGGGGATGATGATGAAGATGCAATATTGGATGATGAATTTCTAAGTGGTCCCGATATTGATGATTTTGAAGAAACTAATAGCACAATTGGACAAATGGTTAATAGGTATGATCCTATGTGTGACCATAATGAGAATATGTTTAGTCTAGGCATGAGATTTGAATCTCATGAACAGTTCAAGAATGCTGTGCGAAAATATGCTGTGATTAATGGATTTGACATTTTTTGGCCAAGGAGTCAAAAGAAAAGAATGGAAGCAAAGTGTGCAAGTGGTTGTGGTTGGAGGTTGTATGGTAGTTGGGTTCAAGCTGAGAAAACTTTTGTAATAAAGAGAGTTGGAAGTTTGCATAGCTACAATAGAAGCCTCACAAACAGGCAAGCCACTTCTACATGGCTTGCTCGAGAGTACATGCCTAAGATTAGAGCCAGACTCACTTATTCAGCTACTGAAATGCAAACAGATGCAAGAGAAAGGTTTGCCCTGATCCTTAACAAAAAAAAAAATGCTATAGAGCCATATGGACAGCCCTTAGTCATATAAGAGGGCCTATAGGAAAGCAACTAAGATCTTATTTGGAGGAGCTCAAGAGAGTTAGCAAAAATGGAATATTCATGATGGAGGTCAACCTAGCAACCAAAGTATTTGAGAGGTTTTATGTAGGCTTTGATGAGTTGAAAAATGGGTTTTTAGCAGGATGTAGGCGTGTCATAGGCTTGGATGGGTGCTTCCTTAAGACTGGATTGAAATGTATGTTATTATGTGCTATTGGACGAGATGGAAACAATCAAATGTTTCCAATAGCTTGGGCAGTTGTGGAAGTTGAGTCCGAGGCATCATAGACTTGGTTTCTCACTCAGTTATTTATTGACTTGAATGTGGGCACAGGTGAAGGTTGGACTTTTATCAGTGATAAGCAAAAGGTGATATCTCACTTTTTTTTATTTTATTACCATTACACTATACTAGTACAATCATTGCTGTGACATATTTCTTTTTCATTAGTTGATTTTGGTTGCAGGGATTAATTAATGCAGTTTCATGGCTATCGCCACAAGCAGAACATCGAAATTGTGCAAGACATATATATGCTAATTGGAAAAAACAGCATAAAGGGGATGCTTTGAAGAATCTCTTCTGGAGGGCTGTGAGGTGTACTTTTAAAGCTGATTTTGACCTGGTAATGGCAGATTTGAAGATGGAGTGCCCTAAAGGTTATGAAGACTTCATGAGACAAGACCCTAAGCACTTCTGCAGGGCTTTCATTAGGACAGGTAATAAGTGTGATGTAGTTGAAAATAAATTAAGTGAGACTTTTAACGGATACATTTGCAATGTTAAATGTTCTAAAGTAAGTTTTTCCAAAGGGTAAATAAGGGGAAGAGGAGCATTTTCATCTTGCATGGAAATAGCGTGGGAAGGACTCCTGTCGCGTAGAATTGATCAAATTCATGCGGTCCGTTTCCCTCGTTTGAGGATAGAAATGTGTGGGTTCTCTTTTAACTGTTATTATGACGAAGCATGATGAAATCCGAGCGGCAGCTCCATGGTCTGTTTGAGGGGATGGACCATAACGGATGGTGGCGTTTCCATTTTTCCCACAACTCTTATGTAAAATTGCTGTAACGCACAAAATGGTAAAGCTTTACAATTAACGGACAATATTTATTTCTTTTTTCCTTTTTTTTTCCTATTCGATTGGTCATCGAGGAGTTGGGATCGATCACCCAACATCCGAGACGAAGATTCAGACAGCAGAGGCTAAAATAGAGAATAGCCTCTTTCTCTCGTCTGCTAATCCGAGAATGACAGTGAAACAAAAACGTGCAATGAGCAAAACGTGCGATGAGCAAAGGAAGGTGAATGTGTCCCATAGTCAGTTCATGTGGCACGATAAGGGTTGAAGATTCTAATATACACATAATATTACCTCAACAGGACAATCTGGTGGACCAAGCAAATATCGAGTAAACGAGACAGGGATGCCAGATAGATCAAACAACGTCCACGCCTTCGTGGCTGTCAATGAAAGATTCAAAGGTGGAGGCTAGTAATGTACAACCAAAAACCGAAAAAGACTAGAATGCGAATCTTGGACTTGTCGATTGTTATCAAAATTGAACATCTCAATGGCTTCCACGGAAGGAATGTAAGAGGATAAAGAAGATAAAGCCCCTCGTCACCGCAAAACGCCCAAATAACCAGTGTCCTTTCCCCCCACGATTTGAAGTATTATCGTCTAGCATTAAAGTAGTTCAGACCTTTGCAAGTCCACTTTAGATGGCGACAATTATATGCAAGTTGGGTACTTAACATTTATCTATTGATCCCCGAAGTTTCATATGCCTGAGTGACAGCCGAATTTTGATGGCAACACCTGATATACTATCACATCCCATAAAAATGACAGAATACATGTCCAATTTACTTGCAAGCTGTATGGAATCCATGACATTGTTAGTTATGGTCTAAGTTTCAGTAGCTGTTGGTGAATGTGCCCCCATTGATTCAAAGGCCTAAAATTTGTTGAAAAGATGCCAATCAATGTGGTATATACATATCAAAAGCCTGGCATAAGTTTACAATTGTGTAAAAGAAAAGAGCAGAAGGATCTATGTAATCATCCTCCATCGGTTATAAGACAACGAATCTTCTTGTGTAAATGTTTGTGTCAGCTCTCTCTTTCGGATGGCTTTGTGATAATGAGCAAGTTATTCTCATATCCATTGTTATGAACAATTGGCCGCAATGGATCAATCCTCCATGTTCCATCGACTATGAACTTTATACGCATCGGAAGACCACGGAGGTTATGAAGCTCATCCGCAGACAGCAATCGCTTGTAATTTTAGACCGCCTTAGACTAAATTTAGAGAAGACCTACCTCATATCTTCCGGGATACAACCGGAGGCACATGGAGAAAACTCCGGTGCTCGACTTCTCCATCTTTCCCCGCAATGAAGCACATTACTCTCATCGAGCATCATTTAGAGAAAGCTACTCGTATGTATGAACCACGTAACATAAATCTAAAAGCATGAAGTCCGAAGAACTTCTCGACTCATATAAAGCGGATCCCGACCCCTTTCTTTTAACCAAAGTGCACATGATGGGATAATATGCACATTGGTGAGGATTAATTGAGTTGCTATGTTTAGATCCAGTGTTAATACAAAAATGAAACTTTCACAAAGACAAAAAGAAGAAACGTTATTAAGTTAAATTTGTTAAGACGTCAAAGGCTTGAGAATCACCGATGCTTCAAACAAAAGGTTGACTGCCTGATTTTTGAAGGCAAGATGGACTAGACATGCATTGACCGCACAGATAATAACATCCTACAAAAATGCTTTGCGCTCCTACTCGGCATGGATGAAACAACAATTTAATAAACTTGAAAATTATGAGTAAAGATCGATTCATGTGCCTGATTCACTCGATATCATCCAATCTAGGTACAAAAGATATGAAGCCATGAGGCATTTTCATAGTCAGGGTACCAAACTTCCACGAGCAAAACTGAAATGTAAAACTCATATGTACGCCACAACTAGAGCTCCACGGGCATTATACCATGCTATTGCAGGTAGATTCTAATTTGACTGCCTATCACATCTACAATGATTTGAATACCAGTCCATACTAGCTAAACTGCTCAAAGCAAATATATGGTGCAACCAAACGGTTCACAACAGAAAATCACAACTACTCCAAAGTTTACCATGAACTACGTAGAACCCAATGATGAGAACTAACCTGGGTGGCTCAACCATCAAATGACCCAGCTAAAAGCACCTCCGTGGCTGAATTTGGCCAAACTACGCAAGCCGTCCGAAGAAGTCGTAGAGCTCTACAAGCATTATCAATCCTCCTCTGTTTCTCTTCCCCACAAACACGACACTTCACCTTAGCACGCTGCACTTTTACACTTCCATTAGGATGGACAAGTCTTGTTTTTCCAAATTTTATCACCCATTCTTCATATGCCCCTGTAGACAACAGAAGACAAATTACCCGATAGGCGTGAAAGTATCAACAAAGTCCAAGACTCCCAAGTCATGACATATCCACCTATGGTCATGATCAAATTCATTCCAAGCCATAAGATTCTAAAGACCTAGCAAATTCACAAGTTCATTAAGCCTAGAAAATTTCAACTTCGGTTCGTGAGGTAGATCACTTCTAGACAAACCATCGAGCACATGGTGACCGTAATTTAATATGTCCAATAGCAAAGAGTTGAATGCCTTCAACGCTCTCAACGCTTTGTCAACTTCAACCCTTAAGCAAGCACAGATCCTTCAAGCCTAAAATTTTCGAGGGAGACGATGTCTCCGAGCGAACGAGTGTGAATATGTGCGAGAGTGACAGTTTCCGTGTGAGAGAATGAGCGAGCAAGTCAAGGCACGAGATCTTCCAACAGATTGAAGATTACCCGCGCACTTATTCGCTGAAGAAAGGAAACCGTAACAGAAGGAGGAGGAGGAGGAGCAGAAGAAGAATACCTTTTGATGCTCTGTCCTTCGACCTTAAGGAAGCATAAATCCTTCGAGGCCAAAACTTCCCACGGAAAGGACATCTTCGAGCGATAGAACGTGTATATGTACAAGAGCGAGCGTCTTCGTGTGAGAGAATGAGCGAGCAAGCTAGTGCGCGAGATCTTCCAATGGATTGAAGACTCCCGCGCCTGAACTCACCGACGAAATGAAACCCTAGAAAATTTTTTCCCCAAACTCATGAGCCGTGCGTTCAGAGAAGAAGAGAAAGCCCAGAACAATTTTGCCTTGTTAAATTATCTCGACGTGGAAATGCCAGTCGGATGATCGTGAAGGAGAGTTAACGGCGGGCGAGGCCCGGATTTGGGACACGAGTGAAAGTTGGTGCTTTTTTCGAGACAAAATAAAGTTCGGGCGATTTGTCCCAAACCTTAAAGTTCGTGCTTTTTTATAGAATTAGCCCCCACTTTTGCTGCTGCTCAACTTTCTTTAGGTCAACCATCGGGGTTCGCCCGTGGCCACCCTTCTAACATGGAAGGGGGAGGTGAGGGGTTCAAATCCCCACATCTTCGGGGGATGGGGGTAGGGACGCGTAAGTTTCGAGAGTGGGTTGCGACTCACGCCTTTATGACCGAAGCAGAAAGACAAGTCTGCAAGTGAGTGTAGAGTAGGAATAGAGTAGGACCGACAAAAAAAAAAAAACTTTCTTTAGGTCAATATCAGGCAACCCCCACCTCCCAGAAAGAAAAAAAAAAAACAATCATCACTTCGAAAAGCCAGTTGGATGCCACTTTTGCTGCCGCTTCTTATCCACCGCCATCATTTTGGAGTGGACTGGACGTGGTAGCTGAAGGGATGCAGACCCATAAATCAAAAAAATTATTCAAAATATCCTAAAATTATTACATCTTTTTAAACCCAATTTGAAGTCTTTAGATTTTATTAATTGATTCTTTATTTTAAACGAAAATCATCAATGCAGACGTCAATTATCCGATGTGACATGATCGATAGTAACATAAATAACTTTTAATAATATATTTTTATATATTTTATTTTATTTTCCTTCTTTATTATTTTCTTTTTTTCTCTTTATTATTTCTCTTTTTTCCCGTTTCCCTCTGTCAACCATCACTAAGTCTTGCCAATGGTTGGCGTATGAGGCCTGCCCTCTTGGCCTTGAGTGAGGGACACCCAATTATAAGCTGATGAGGGCAACCCTTGCTGAAACCCTCGCCCTTTGCTGCTAGGCTTGGCTATGGTTGGCGGAGAGAAAAAAATAAGGAAAAGAGAATAAAATAAAAAAATAAATTTAAAAAGTATTAAAATATTATTGAAAATTATTCACATTAATGTTGTAGCATAAGGCGACCAACATTTATGTTGACTATTTCAAGTTAAAATTAACCAGGATGAAATAAATTGGCAAAACTTGAAGGAGTTGGACTTAAATGGCAAAATAGAAAAGTCTAAAACTGAATCAATGAAAGTGCAATAAATTTAGGAGTCCAATCATTTTACAAAAAATATCATGTTTCCAAAAAATATTTGTTAGAAAGCCATTTTCCATGACTAGATTTTTCAGTGTTTAGCTGAAATCTAGAAATGGAGTGAAAAATCATTTTCATTATTCGTTATTTAATTTGATTTTTTAGGAAAAATTACCAAAAAAATTGAATTTTAATTTTATATATTTTTTAAAAATTGAAATTTAATGATATTTATTATTTAAACATAGAATTTTTATTATTTTTAATTTCTCTTTTTTCCTTTTTCTTTTCGTTCCTCCTTCCTTCCTCGCCGCCACATGCCTCGACGATGGCCAATTGCTTGATGACCGATCAAGACATAGATTGCCATATTTTACGAGCTAGAGCCTCGCCCTTGCTAGATCTAGCCTCGGTCGAGGTTGGAGTTAGCCTATGGCCAGTCACTAGTCACCACAGTGGCTAGTGCAACTGCTCAAGGAAGAAAGAAAAAAAAAGGAGGAAAAAAAAGATAAAAAAAAAAAACTCAATTTAAAAAAATTAAAATAAAAAAGAACACATAAAAATAAAAGGAAATTGTGTTTGGTGAAAAAATGGGAGGTGGAAGAAATTATGAAAAATGTTTTTCCAAGTAGCGAAAAACATTTTTCTTAACTAGTTCATTTTTAATGAAATGAATGCGGAAAATTTGGAAAACATTTTTTCAAAAATTATTTTTGCGAAACGAACGGAACCCAAGACTTTTTGGATAATCTTTTCCTATAGATTGAACCGCAACTCACACATACTCACTCTTGCAAAAAATTTTCGTCATACTCTCTCGGAATTTAAGCATGTCAAACCTAGGAAAAAAGGTCCCAATGACAGTCTGTGTGTCTTAGGAGTGAGTATAGTTTTAAGATAGAATTAGGAACTTGAAAATTAGTATGATTCATATTCCAGGATATGTAGGATATATTCCATGTTCAACAAGCAAGTTCCTTATTCTAGATAGAACAAGTTCTTGTTTTTTTTTCTTCTATATTTTCACACGATCATATATCATTCCATAATGTCCAATAATAAGTGTGCAGTCCAAAACCATTAGTCTAAGTTTCTATTTCTAACAATATTCATAACCGAGACTTTTACTTTATTTATATTTCGTAATTTTTGTTTGTTTAAATACGAGTTGTGTAGTAAATTATAATCATTAGAGGCGAGGTTCATTGCAATAATTCAATTAAGAGTATAAGTAAAATTTGGGTAAACCTTGGAACTTGTAATTGGGTAAATTTCAAATTTCTAGATATGCATGGTAGGTTTCAATAGGGAGATTCTAAATTTTAGGTGAAATTTAGATGGAACCTAGAACTGGTTGTCTTTATATGTGCCTCCCTTGCCTTTTACTTTCTCCAATGAATTACCTGAGCCCCGATTCAATCATCGACAGAAGGCCTCATGTCCCTTCAAAAGGTACTCGAAAACTCATAACGAATCCCGATGTGTTTAATTTTGCGGTGTCTTTGTTGACTTTCGATATTTTCTGAAAAGGAAAATCTGCACGATGGCACTCGTTACTATAATGTTTTATATTTCGATAACAATGAGGGCAAATTAGAGAAAATCTTGGAAAGAATTTTCATAAATTAAGACACGCGTTCGATCACAAAAAGAAGATTCGTTGTGGGCACGCACGAGTCAGGCCCAAACCTGAGTCTGAAGTGGGCTTCACGTCGAAACACAAAAGCCCGCGATGATTCCACGAAGCTTAAAAAACAACCATCCTTTTCAATTCAATTCCCCCGCCAAAACGAAAATATATAAAACCTCTCCCTCTCTGCGCGCGCTCGGTGCTGGGGCGGTTGATGCCATGGAGAGAGGTCTGATCTCGGTGGACCGGTGGGCGGAAGGGAGCCAGGCGTACTTCCTCACCCACCTCCACGCCGACCACACCCGTGGCCTCTCCCCCGCCTGGTCCCGGGGCCCCCTCTTCTGCTCCCGCCTCTCCGCCAACCTCCTCCCCTTCAAGCTCCCCGGCTTCGACCTCTCCCTCCTCCGCGTCCTCGACGTCGGCGCCTGGCACTCCCTCTCCCTCCTCTCCCCTTCCTCCGCCTCCGAGACCCTCGTCCGCGTAATGCCCCTCGACGCCCACCACTGCCCTGGTAACCTCGCTCGAGCCCCGTCTCCCTCCTCGCACCTGCTCGATTTAATTCCTCAATCGGGCCGTCGAGGCTCGATCGACTCGTGCGCTGATTGATGAATTGCGTTTTGGTCGATTGGTTTCTTTTGGGTAGGTGCGGTCATGTACTTGTTTAGCGGCGACTTCGGGAGCTTGCTTTACACCGGAGATTTCCGCTGGGAGCCAACGAGCGAGAAGGCGAGCAGGTCGCGGGACATGCTCGTTAAGGCTCTCAATGGAAGCAGAGTGCACACTGTGTATCTGGACAATACCTATTGCAATCCTTCCTATTCTTTTCCTTCTCGTAGAGATGCTGCTCAGCAGGTGCTCCGGCTTTGTTCTTGAACGGATTTCCATATCTTTCCCTCGTTTCTTGTGATGCTATCTGCAATGGATTGCAATAACCAAGAGTAGCTTCCCTGTTTCTTTCCAGCCTGTGCATTTAGTTGGTTGGTTAACATGGTTTTCATCGCTGCCCCATCCTTAGGGAAGCTTCTCAAAGTATCATTTTCTGGAATCTCTTGTGTAGGGATTATCTGATTATTCAGATACTGGCTATAGTTGAGCTTCTGCACATAAATATATGATCCTCTTGGGTTCTCGGAGGATGGGGATTGTTTGTTTAGGAGAGAAACGATGATGAAGTGCATGAGCTTTTTAAACAGCTCGTGTCTGTCTGCTTTTTCGTGTCCTTCCATTAAAATGTTAGTCCTCAGAATAATTTCGAGTCTCAAGAAATTCCACTTCAGTGCTCATATCCATGGGGAACCTGTAAGATGTATATTTCTTTTAAACCGCCTGTGTGCAAGGTTCACTGTTATGGTATTGAGAGGTCATGACTTATTATTTATTGATACTTTTAGAATAGTTTTCTCATAGCTTTGAATTCGTCAAAACCTGGTTGCAGGTTGTTGATATCATTGCTTCTCATCCTAAGCACCATGTGATCATTGGGATAGACATGTTGGGCAAAGAAGATCTTCTGGTTCACATTGCTCGCGTGCTTAAAATAAAGGTATGTCAAAGACGCTCTCTTTTGAGCACACCTTTGTAAAATAACTTGATTTTACTTTGGAAAGCCGTTAAATTGAATAAATGACGCTGACCATCAAATTTGTTACACTTTATTGCTTCCAAATGCATTGAGTGAACTGATTCGCCTGATATGCATGTGGTGGAGTACTGAGCACATGAAAGATGATTTACCAGTGCATTATGCCTTTTGGATGCTTATCGGATACACTATCACATTAAGTTACTTCATCTGCTGCATAAAATTTTGGTCTTAGTGTATAATCAAATTTGACACATTGCTGTATGTAGAGAGAAGCACAGAAAGCATTTCTTAATATGTCTGGCCTAATATTCTAGGAAGAGTTATTCAGTGCCCTTTTGATGAATAATTAATTGTCATAATAGACATGACATATATAACTTACATATGATCAAGTAAATAGCTATTGTTATAACAGATAGTAGGCAAATTAGATCCTTCTTATAAAAGAAAGAAAGTTACTGGATCGTTCTTTGACGTGCTTTGCTTACTCTGATCTCCTGAATTTTTTCCTTAAAGATTTGGGTGTGGCCAGAACGGTTGCAAACGATGCATATTCTTGGTTTTGATGGAATATTCACAACTAAAACTTCTCTCGCCAGAGTCCGAGCTGTTCCTCGCTATAGCTTTACCTTGGATACTTTGGAGGGATTAAATAAGATGCATCCAACCATAGGAATCATGCCTTCTGGTCTTCCTTGGGCCTCAAAGCCACTCGATAGAAATGAGAATTTCTTTGATTCCCTAGCAAGGTCATACTACAATAAGAAAGCAAATGCGGATGCTTCCAAGGAAGAAAGGTTGCATCCAGAAATTTATACTGTTCCATATTCCGATCACTCTTGTTTCATGGAGCTTCATGAATTTGTACAACTTGTCCAACCTATTAACATGAGGGGCATTGTTTTATCGTCATCCTGCTACATTGATCCCTTGCACTATTTTGGCCACTGCAATGGAGTATGCCAAACATTCCAGAGAGTACAGCATAAACGCAAAGAAAGTGGGAAGGAACATGTAAGGGTTGTTCGGGCAGAATCCTCTGTCAAAGTCAATGATTCTAAGAGAAAAGGACGAAAATGTGGTACTGTTGGAGTTTCTGGTGTTTATATGAGTAGAGCGAGTGCATCAAGACGAAGACGGCGTGGTGCAAAAATTATGGAGGATAACCATGCTGATTGATCTTGCGGCACTTTCTGTGAACATGCTTATTTAGCAGATGCTGCTTCAGCAAGTTGGACTTGAAAACTTACTTGTGAAGTTGTATATCCAAATCTAAATTGTAGTCAAAAGCAATCCTTCCAACTTGGATCATTCTCACTGCTGTTAAGATCGAAATGGCTCAGCATTCCTGATCAAATGGTGTAAATATTGCCTCCCTTAAATATGCATTCGCATTCATGGAAGAGATCATTCATCTTGTCTGAGTCCACCATTTGGAAGCCGCATCCTAGTAGCAACTGACTGCCACTTGGGTCGCTATGCAGTTCTCTGTCCGGGCATCTTTCATCTTTCACATGCTAAGAAGGGGTGGCTTCTGCTTAGTTCCTGGGACATTTTTCGGAGTCTTTAACTCTAGTATAGCTTTAAGAGATGGAAAATGTGGCTAGTAATATTTTATGCTCTCAAAAGTCTTTAGATGTTCATCTTTATGTGGTCCATTGAAAGCTTCTAGATTCTGAAGGCTCATTCAAAGTACAGAAACCGGAGATATAGAAACAGAACGGTGCGCTTCAAATTCGCTACACCAGTTTGTCCTCTATCAATTGTTTCATGAACTGCAATTAGCCAGTGAGAACAGGGTCGTCATTAACAATTCTGTAAGACGGGTTTTAAGCCTTTGCATTATCGTGTGAAAGCAGTTTCGATTGGGTTTACCTAGGGGAGCTGAAGGAAATAGAAGGAAATGGTCATGGTAAGGCGATGAATGGAGTAGCATCATAGTCAATGTCGCTGGTCCGGTTTTCCAGCATGCGAATGACCGGATGCTCGGTTTTCGTCCTCCACTGTTTGACTAAAGACCGGTCAAAGGTATCTTCTTCGTTTCATGAATGGCCGAAGTCTTGCCTATGTTCCCAGTCGTGCTTGATCTTGACCTGAGGAAAGGATTCCATTGTCGAGACTGAGCGAAGCAAAAGCCCGTATGATCGTGAGACTGGGTCGTGACGACTTTTCGACGTTTCAGTGACAGAGATAGCTAGGCTGGCACCTTAAATAAGCCTGCCTGTTTTGGGACCCAAAAATTGGTACTTTGTACCGCTCAACCGATTCTTTCAATTTCTCATTTCACGGTACAAAATTTAGGGATGCGCAAGTTCAGCATACGTTCTTCTAGTGCGGTCCCGGAGTTTGCAAATCGCACAATCAAGTACTTGGGTCTCTCCTTTCCTAATTTTAACAAATTGAACTGGTTGCGTCGATCGTTGCCGATCTGAAAGGCTAATGTCAGAAGTAATTATGTCTAGCTATCGAGATTTTGTTTAATTTATGTCTTGAATTCTCGTTTCTACAGATGGGTCCACGATAAATCTGAACGATTCTCTCTCCGTTTTCTTCAAGCCGCGCCACTCCAATAATGTCTCTTGCTCTTTGAGCGCTACCAATGATTACTCATCCACATATGTTGGCTATATATGCGCCTGCACGTCATCCTTTTGGACTTGTATACCCCTCAGTTTAAAAAGTGTCACACTCGCATGTTTTCTAATGAAATCCATGTATTTTTTGCTTGTCTAATCTAATCCTTTTTATAATCACAAATCTTCTACTCTCAATCCCTTCATTACTAAATCCTGACCAAATACAATTGACGCAGATCTTGTGGTGCAACATTGATTAAAAGAATTTCAATATACATACTTGTATTGGTTAAATATTGCTTGCATCGTATTTTGATATTGTTTGCATTGACTAAATTTTCTCATCACCGCATCCATTTGTTGTGTGTTGTGTGTGTTGGTCAAATTTTATTCACACCACATATTGTCGGCGAAGGAAGCGGTGTTAGCTGAATTTAGTTTGATTTAATATTGGAGGGATTTGTTTATAAAATTTGTAAATGTAAAGGCACTTGATTAGATAAATTATAATTGCATAATCCTGATTAAACAATGCATTGAAAGCATAGAGACATAAGATAGGATTTTTCATTTTTCCAAATAAAGGCAGCTGCGAGTCGTGGTAATTCATGATTGGCGGCATTGATGGCTTCTATCTGTCACCGAGCGAGCCCCACTTGCTTCTCAACCAGCCAAGCGCGTCTCCGTCGTTGGGTGGACCGAAAACGACGTCTGTAAACAAGGAAAAAAATGGACCAGACGGCGACCCGCGAGAGCTGACTTTTCAACAGCAAGAGAATAGGCTTTCTTTCCGATACACGTTCTCGATTTGATTATGCCCCTCCCTCCACGAAAGCAAGGCGTCCGAAGTCGGGCATCGATCTGCCTCGGACTGTTCAATCTATCTTTCCCCTTTGGTCACGGTGAAAAGGTGGGAACGACTCGAACGCGGGTCCAGTTCATTGAACACGACGACTCGGGTTGGTGGTCACTGCCAACTGCGAGATTCAGTGTGGAGCACGCGAGAAGTCGGCATCAATATGTGTTCCGATCGCAGTCACTATCTTTGTTCTAAGGATACAAGGAAAGAAAAGCACCGCGCTTGAAGGGCGCGCACCATATTTGATTGCGGACAGGCGGCATTAGAAAAGTATACAAAAAAAATATGGGTGGTGGTTCGTGTGGCGAGATCAACCTCCGACGACTCGAAGCGGAAGGTGTTGGTGCAACGTGGGATATGATGGTTTGACCTGGTCACAAGTGGCCGCGGCCATCAAAACGTATGCCCTGAATCTTATGAAAATCTTTCTTTCACATTCCGAGTATCCGAGTGGGCGGAGGTTCGGGTTCCTTTCTTGACTTTTCTTGCAGGGAGAAAGAGAGAGAGAGGTGAGAACCGAACAGGGTCCCCTATTTTCTTGATTTGCGGCGATCGGCTTGTTGTATTTTCCGAGCGCGTTTTCTTGATCTTTGACCCATTCTTCATCCCCCTCTCTCTCTGTCTGGGGACACGACTCCAGCAGAACCATTCAATTCTGGGATATGTTTGTCACTTCCAACACAATCTGAAAGCCTGTCCGGAGAAACTTGCAGCAGCCATGGATAGGAAAAGGAGCAGTCCGTGGCCGTTTGCGTTCCCGAGCTTCTTGCTCTGCTTATCCCTCTGCACCACACACCTCTGTCTCGGCTCCGGCTCTGACACCATCTCCGCCAACCAATCCATCTCCGGCAACCAGACCTTACTCTCCACCGGGGGCAACTTCATACTCGGCTTCTTCTCGCCGGGTAACTCCACGTACTCCTACATAGGCATCTGGTACAACAAAGTCCGCGGGCGAACCGTCGTCTGGGTCGCCAACAGAGAGGACCCTGTCACCGACAGATTCGCCACTGAGCTGAAGATCTCGGGGGGCAATCTTGTGATGGTCAACGACTCCGCAGTCCCCGTTTGGTCCACGAATCTGGCTGCTTCTTCATCTGGGTCGAGCTCCGCGGTGGCGGTTCTCGGGGACGACGGCAACCTCGCCTTCAAAGACGGGCCGAATTCTTCGGTGACTCTGTGGCAGAGCTTCGACCACCCGACGAACACGTGGCTTCCCGGCGCGAAAATCGCGATCGACAAGCGCAGGAACACGAGTCAGCGCTTGACATCATGGAAGAACGCCGAGGATCCTTCGACAGGTTTGTTCTCTCTCCAGCTCCAGCCATCCAGTGCGTACTTCATATGGTGGAATATATCAAAGAATTACTGGACCAGTGGGCCCTGGGACAATCAGTCGCAAATTTTCTCTTTGGTCCCTGAAATGAGATTGAACTATATTTACGATTTCAAATATGTGGACAATGAGAACGAGAGCTACTTCACCTATTCAGTCAAAAGCTCCGCCGACACCATATCAACGTTTATAATGGATCTTTCTGGGCAGATCAAGATGGTGTCCTGGTTGTCTTCTTCCCAGGCGTGGAACTTGTTCTGGTCTCAGCCCAGGCAACAATGCGAGGTGTATAGACTTTGCGGGCCTTTCGGTGTTTGCAGCGAGAGTACTGCCGATTTCTGCAGCTGCTTGCCCGGGTTTAGCATCAGCTCTCTAAGGGATTGGAATCTGAGCGATTGGTCTGCCGGTTGCAAGAGGACTTCGGACTTGAATTGTGTGGCAAATGCTTCAAATGCGGAGAGAGACCGTTTCTCGCTTAGTCCTAACATGAAATTGCCTGAATATCCCCAATCTTTAGACTTCGGAAGCGATATGGAATGCCGAGCTGCTTGTTTGAGCAATTGCTCTTGCACGGCTTATGCTTTCGAGGATAATGCCTGCTCAATCTGGATTGGGGATCTCTTCAATGTGCAACAGCTCTCACAAAGTGACACCAATGGAAAAAGCTTCTATCTCAGGCGTGCCGCTTCTGACGTTCAGGATGCGAGCAATAAGAGCAATCTAATTGCGATAGTTGCAGGGTCTGTTAGCTCCGCAGTAGCGATATTAGCCATTGTCTCGTTTGGCGTTTGGAGATGGAAAAGAAGGGCAACCGTAAAAGCAACGACAGTGGAGGGTTCACTGATAGCTTTTGCATACCGGGACTTGCAAGTAGCAACAAAGAATTTCTCAGAGAAGTTGGGTGGGGGCGGGTTTGGTTCAGTTTTCAAAGGAACATTACCTGATTCAAGTCACATAGCAGTCAAGAAGCTTGAAGGCATAAGCCAAGGAGAGAAGCAATTCCGAACAGAAGTACAGACAATCGGCACCATCCAGCATGTGAATCTTGTTAGGCTCCGCGGGTTCTGCTCAGAGGGTGACAAAAGGCTGTTGGCCTACGATTTCATGCCAAATGGTTCCTTAGACTATCATCTCTTTCATAGAAAGGACTCGAAGACCTTGGATTGGAAAACGAGGTACCAAATTGCTTTGGGAACGGCTCGAGGTCTGGCTTATCTCCATGAGAAGTGTAGAGACTGCATCATACATTGCGACATCAAGCCAGAGAACATCCTTCTAGATGCTGAATTCTGTCCAAAAGTGGCAGATTTTGGCCTGGCAAAGCTTGTTGGCCGAGAATTCAGCAGGGTATTGACGACCATGAGAGGCACAAGAGGGTATCTTGCGCCGGAGTGGATCTCTGGGGTGGCCATAACAGCAAAAGCTGATGTTTATAGCTATGGAATGATGCTTTTTGAGTTTGTGTCGGGAAGGAGGAACGCAGAGCTATCGGAAAATGGGGCGGTCAAGTTCTTCCCAACATCGGCTGCTAGTAAATTAGCCGAAGGAGGTGACCTGCTTGATCTTTTGGACCCAAACTTGGAGGCAAATGCCGATACTGAGGAGCTAACCAGGCTTTGCAGAGTTGCTTGTTGGTGTGTCCAAGACGAGGAAATCCACCGGCCATCAATGGGGCAGGTCGTTCAAATACTCGAGGGGGTGTTGGATGTGAACCTGCCCAGGATACCGAGAGCCCTTCAACTGTTTCTTGATAATCAGGAGCAAGTAGTTTTTTTCACTGAGTCGTCATCGTCAAACCAGAGTTCCCAGACGAAGAGTAATACCTCAGCTGCTTCCTTGCAGAAGCAAAATAGTTCATCTTCAAAATAGTCCAAGTCTTGAGGATGATAAGATAAATGCCTAGTACGAGAAGTGCTTCAGTGAGTGCATATGCTCTTCTGCTTTTTCTGTAGTCGAGTAAGAATCTCAGCATTTGGGTATTGGCTTTCTTGGGGCTTTTCCCCCTATTTTTGTTACATATAAATACAAGCAAGCTTGGAATAAGCGCCAGGCCAGACCAGTTGTAAAGAACCTTCATTCTATATATTGATCTGTTCTCTGCTTTTTGAGATCCAAGGTGATTTTGGTAATTAGCATCGAAAAATTTATAATAATTTTGGCACTGGAATTGGGATCTAACATATTGGTACCTCCTAGCTCGGATTTCAGCGGGTGTCTCTCAATCGGCCCCGGTTGCATGCAAAGCAGGCTATAAGGCTTGGCATTTCTCAGCATAAACTCCTCTTGCTACTTGCTTTGTTTAGGTAACGAGTCATGGTACGAAAACCGCCCTTGAAACTACGACTCGTATTACCAGCAGATCCTTTTATTGGAGCCGTAGGATGTTAATGTCCGCCCCATTTTTCGCGTGGTACTTCATCTTTTCTAAAGTTGAATTCCTATGGATTGCCTTCTCACTCTTATGTTTCAAATATGAGTAATGCTAGAGATTACTCGAACCTTTTAGCAAAACTGATTTGTAAATTGATAGATGGGACTTCTCTTGGGTGCTTGCATTAATTTGTTTATTACTTACTCACTAATATTTGTGACATTGCTTACAAGTTTTGTAAAACCAAATTCAATATCTTGACGTTACTTGTTAAAAATCTCCATCGTTTGTTTTGGACGGAAATTGATTGAGTTCTTATTTCATTCAGAAGGATCCAAATAGTATTTTCCATTGTAGCGGGGACTAATTACAAGTCCAAGTCCACTTCAATGTATCTTAAATGAGCCTGTTTTTGAAGGCCTAGCTTTAATTTTCAGATGGGAAAAGTACCAAAAAAATCCTAAACATTTCAATTAAATCAAATTAGTTCTAAACATTTCATATTAGTATCAATTACATTCATCCGACAAATTTATGTCCGAAAATGTTGACATAGATGTAGGTCATTCTATGTGGCACGATCAATGAACGATCAATGCTGTGGCATGATCAATGTTGATGTGAACATTTTTATATAGTATTTAATTATTTTTGGATTTTTCTTTCTTTTTTCCTTCTCTTTTCCTTCTCTCTCTTTTTTTTCCCCTTTCTTTTTATTTTCCTTCATCAGCCTCCAGCGATGGTTGTTGTGATCCAATCGAAAACTTTAATATTGAGTTGATACCAATATAATAGATTTAGAAATTTTTTTTTTTGTATTTTTCCATTTTCAGTTTATAATCTATTCATAGTAAGGTTAGTCCATTTGGGCCTTCGCAGTACCGTAATCCCCTCACCTTTTCCAAGCTTCTTCTCATTCGTCTTTACTTTCTACCCTTACCACCTTTTTCTTTTCCATTTCCCTATACCCAATTCATTAAATACTATAGATCTAATTTATTGTTTCACTTTTCTTGCTGTACTTATTTTCTCAGTACCATCTCGATCGTTTATCCTGCACAGGTGTGAGAGGTGCTATTATAAAGTGTAAATTGCTTCAGCAATCAAAAAATCTAAATCGCCCCCTTCAGTAAGAAAGGTGTAATCTCCTACTGTCATTATCTGGTTGTGCTATTGTAAAGTCAGCACTCTCCGTGATCATTCAAACGATCAAGCTTTTAATCACCATGATATAAAATACGGATTTAATAACCGTTGGTCTCTTTCTTGCTCAAAAATCAAAATCATCCCTTTAATTTTTTTTTTTTTTTTTTTAAATCCGAAACCATTCTTGCACTTTTAGAAAGTGCCATCGGTCGTCCCTTTGTCGGTCCAACGATGATATTTGTAGTTTGGCAATAACACTGTTAGCTATATTCTGACGTGGTCTTCTTCTTTTTTTTTTTTCAAAGGAGGACTCTTTCTGTCTCTCCCTTTTTACTTCAGGCTCTTTCTCTTCTTCAAATGTTTCCCTAAAAAAAAAGAAAAAAACCCACAAAATCTAATGCCCATCACAATACAAAAACTATTATTCGTACCCACTCATAGATTACTAAGTGGCTATTGCCGCGAACTTCAAGGCTCATAACTCAAGCGAACAAAGCCGCTGCAAGTGCAAAGCTCATGTCGCCATCCTGTAAGCTCAAAGATCAAGTGGCCAGGGCTCAAGTTTAGTGGTTTGAATAGATCTCTCGGCCATGGCCATCCACAGACTTGAGCTTGAATGGCCATGGCCACCGCTAGCTTCGAGTTGGAGCTCGCAGTTATAGTGGCCATAATGGAGCCCTCTCTCGATTGAGTTTTTCTTTCTTTTTAAGGTTCACATTGTCTAAAGTAGCACCTATTTTCCCTAAAATAATTATGTGGGCAGAGTACAACACAACACAGGCGTTCCGACATGATTCACAGTCACAAACAAAAGAAATGGAAAGACTTCTATTGGAATCCCTATCTAAATTCATAATTCATATCCTACTTCTAAATAGTAGAGAGGCTTTAAAAAATGTAGAGGGGGATTTTGATTTTCAGGCAAAAATATAAGGGCCACCAGTGAATCTAATCCCATAAAGAAAGTGGCATATGTATAGGAATTGATAAAAACGGTAAAAGATTATAATGGACACAATGCCAAGTACCAATCGCTCCAAGTCCAACCAGAGAGGTCTCTTCATGCCATCATCTATGGCCAGGACACAGTCTATGAGGATTTTCGAGTGAAGGCACACAAGCATGATGTTACGTATATATGAATTGGGAGAATAAATCAATGCGTTGATCTAGAGCTTAGTCCCTCGACGGATAGATCAATTCAACATGTGTGAAACAAGCACATTTTGTTGAAGATACTTACCTCAGGACTAAACTAGACAAAAGTAGGGACCATAATAATTTTGGACCGTGCTTCATGAAAATCAAATCTTGTTGGTCCAGCTTCTCGATGTATCAATGACTTTGACACTTGGTTCTCTTCCTTGTTGACTGGAGCTGGTAAAACTGTGCTCTTACTTCATCAATGTCCTGGGCCACCTATGTTTAAAGTCCTGCTTGATCACTCAAATGTCTGATGTTGAGTTTGACTATTCACTGCTCAGATTCATTGCATGTTATTCCAGTGTATGATGAGGACATGTCCAAGTTGCACCACTAGCGTCTTCTTCACTCTGGGATATGCCCATCCTTGTCCATTGGTATGATGCCTGCTTAAATGCTTCTATCTACTTACTCCGTGACAACGCGCTAGTCTCAGTTGAAGTTTCCACGCGACACTTTGCGTGTTTATTGACCTGTTCTTCTTTGAGATCTCTTACCTCGCCCTCGCTCTGAGCACAAACGGGTATATATACTTTTCCCTGTGAATCTTGTTTCTACACCTGTCCGCTCGAACCCTATATGGTCCAGCCATGGATAGCAAAAACAGTAGTCCGTGGTCGTTCATACTCCCAATTTTCTTGCTTTGCTCATCTCTGTACACCCACCTCTGTCTTGGCACAGACAAGATCGATGCGAATCAATCTATATCTGGTGATCAAACCTTAACCTCCTTGGGTGGCAACTTTACGCTTGGCTTCTTCTCGCCGGGTAACTCCATGTACTCCTACATAGGCATCTGGTACAACAAAATCAGCGTGCAAACCGTCGTCTGGGTCGCCAACCGAGACAACCCTGTCACTGACAGGCACTCCACTGGACTGAAGGTCTCCGGTGGCAATCTTGTGATTGTTAACAACTCCGAAGTCCCCGTTTGGTCCACGAATCTGACTGCTTCTTCATCTGGATCGAGCTCCATGGTGGCGGTTCTTGAGGACGACGGCAACTTTGCTCTCAAAGCGGCGCCGAATTCTTCTGTGACTCTGTGGCAGAGCTTTGATAACCCGACGCACACGTGGCTTCCCGGCGCCAAATTAGGGATCGACAAGCGCAAAAACACGAGTCAGCGCTTGACATCATGGAAGAATGCCGAGGACCCTTCGACAGGTTTGTTCTTTCTCCATCTCCAGCCATTTAGTGACGGTGAGTACTACATATGGTGGAATGAGTCTTACCATTACTGGACTGGTGGGAAGTGGGACAATCAAACGAAAATTTTCTCTGGTGTCCCTGAAATGAGAGCGAACTATATTTACGAGTTCAAATATGTGGACAATGAGAACGAGAGCTACTTCACCTATTCAATCAAAAGCTCCTTCAACACCATATCAAGGTTTGTGATGGACCTTTCTGGGCAGATCAAGCAGGAGTCCTGGTTGCCTTCCCAGGCGTGGACCATGTTCTGGTCTAAGCCCTCGCAACAATGCGAGGTGTATAGACTTTGTGGGCCTTTCAGTGTTTGCAGCGAGCAGAGCGAAGTTTTGTGTAGCTGCTTGCCGCGATTTAGCATAAGCTCTCCAATGGATTGGAATCGGAGTGATTGGTCTGGTGGTTGCAAGAGGAATTCAAACTTAAATTGTGCAGCGGATGGGGAGAAAGACCGTTTCTGGCCTATGTCTAACATGAAATTGCATGATGATCCTCAATCTTTAGTTGCAGGGAGCGATCAGGAATGCCGAACTGCTTGTTTGAGCAATTGCTCTTGCACGGCTTATGCTTTCGAGGATAATAACTGCTCAATCTGGATCGGGGATCTCTTCAATGTGGAATGGCTCAAACAAGGCACTACCCCTGGAAGGAGTTTCTATGTCCGGCTTGCTGCCTCCGAAATTAAGGATCCCAGCAAGAAGAGTAATGTAATTGCAACAGTGACAGGGTCTGTTGGTGCCGCGGTAGCGATATTAGCCATTGTCTTGTTTGCCGTTTGGAGATGGAGGAGAGGGGCAACTGTAACAACAAAAATAGTGGAGGGTTCACTGATAGCCTTTGCATACCGGGACTTGCAAGTAGCAACAAAGAATTTCTCAGAGAAGTTGGGTGGGGGTGGGTTCGGTTCAGTTTTCAAAGGAACATTACCTGATTCAAGTCACATAGCGGTTAAGAAGCTTGAAAGCAAAAGCCAAGGTGAGAAGCAATTCCGAATGGAAGTAAGCACAATCGGCACCATCCAGCATGTGAATCTTGTCAGGCTTCGCGGATTCTGCTCTGAAGGTGACAAGAGGCTGTTGGTCTACGATTTCATGCCAAATGGTTCCTTAGACTATCATCTCTTTCATAGAAAGGAATCGAAGACCTTGGATTGGAAAATGAGATACCAAATTGCTTTGGGAACGGCTCGAGGTCTGGCTTATCTCCATGAGAAGTGCAGAGATTGCATCATACATTGTGACATCAAGCCAGAGAACATCCTTCTAGATGCTGAATTCTGTCCAGAAGTGGCAGATTTTGGCCTGGCAAAGCTTGTTGGCCGAGATTTCAGCAGGGTGTTGACAACCATGAGAGGCACAAGAGGGTATCTTGCGCCGGAGTGGATCTCTGGAGTGGCCATAACAGTAAAAGCTGATGTTTATAGCTATGGGATGATGCTTTTTGAGTTTGTGTCGGGAAGGAGGAACTTAGAGCTATCGGAAAATGGGGCCATCGAGTTCTTCCCAACATGGGCTGCCAGCAAGATAGCTAAAGGTGGTGATCTGCTTGATCTTTTGGACCCAGACTTGGAGAAAAACGCTGATACTGAAGAGCTAAATAGGATATGCAGAGTTGCTTGCTGGTGTGTCCAAGACGAGGAAACTCACAGGCCATCGATGGGGCTGGTTGTTCAAGTACTCGAGGGGTTGTTGGATGTGAACCTGCCCAGGATACCGAGAGCCCTTCAACTGCTTGATAATCAGGAGCATGTAGTTTTCTTCACTGAGTCGTCATCATCGAACCAGAATTCCCAGACGAATAGTAATACCTCAACTTCTTCCTTGCAGAACCCAAATAGTTCATCTTCAACGAAGTCTGAGTCTTGAGGATGATAAGATAAATGCTTTAGTACAAGAAGTGCTTCAGTTAGATAGTGCATATGCTCCTCTGTTTTTTCTGTAGTCGAACGAATCTCAGCATTTGGGGATTGGCTTTCTTGGGGCTTTTACCCCGAGCTATTTATGTTGCACGTAGATACAAGCAAGCTTGGAATAAGTGCGCGGCCAGACCAGTTGTAAAGATTCTTAATTCTATATAATGATCTGTTGTCTGCTTTTTGAGATCCCAGGTGAGATCGGTAGTTAGCATCGAAAACTGTCATCTCCATGAGCCCGAGAGGGAGAGAGTGTGATGTAGCTAGTATGAGTACCTAGAGGGGGGTGAATAGGTATACAAAGATTTTTCTTGATAATTTCTGTATACTTGCGCAATACTTAGACAGTTCAAGGATTAGCGAAAGATAACAATCAATGTAAGACTGAGTAAGGAAAAGAGAATTAAACACGCGGTTTATAGTGGTTCGAACTTGATCCAAGCCTACGTCCACTTTTTCGATTTGACATGCCAATTTGGCTGGATTCCACTATGAACAAAGAGATGTTACAGTGTTGTTCTTCCTTGATATCTCGATGTAGATGATCTACTACACTCGCTCAAGGTGTCACCAAGTATAAACACTCTCTGTGTATACAATTTTGCTCGAAGCTGTATCGATTAACAATTAAGGTTCTTGACTCTACGGAATTTTTCTATCGATCACTACTTAAAACAACTAGACGCGTCTTCCTTTTATACTCCTTTATGCCATCATAGCGTTGGCACTTACCAAAGGAATTCCTCCAATCTAAGTTGACGGAATCAATCAAGAAGATCATCAAATTTATTTAAGGAATCGATGATAGTCCATCAATCTGTTCGCCCATACTGATCAGGATCTTGGTTTCCAAGAATAGAACATTCCAAGAATATTTCGTCGACCATCGGATCTTCAATCGATCTTAGATAAGAATCAAAGAATCCGAAATGATTATCCAACCAAAGAATCTTTTCTAGAGGATAGGATCGAATCCTCAACCATATACTTGAACTTTGGATTTCTTCGTCATTTTGGATTAGAAAGACTGTCGGTGAGAATATAAATTCTTAAGTCTTAAGTCTTAAGTCTTGAGTCATGAGTCTTGAGTTTCGAGTCTTGAGTCTTGAGTATACAAAGTCTTCAGACTTTAAACTGTCGGTCTCCGAACATCCAGACTTAGACTGATAGAAACGTTTTGTCAACTTCAAAATATTCTGGAAAGATTTCTCCAACAATCTCCCCCTTTTTTATGGTGACAAAAATTTCTTGTAGATTTGAACAACTTTGACCTGCAAAAACATTTCTCAAGCAATATGGCTAACTCATAAAGATTAATAAAACAACCAGACTCTGCATCCACAGAAAATTGGTTAGTCTTTCATGAGTAACACCATATAACAACAATTGAAATAAATGCAACCAGTCAAGCATCACAATCCACAGCCAATTCAGTCAAATTCACACCCAAGTTCAAGTTCTCAAGTCATACTCAAAAATAAACATAACCACTAAAATTTTTTAAAAGATATTGAAAAAGTTGTTGGTTCAAATTGGTTCTCCCCCTTTTTGTCATCATTAAAAAGGGTGAGAAAGAAGTCATGTCTGCTTGGGAATGCGCACGATTTGGAAATCCCCAATGGACTGGATTACTCCTTCTAGCTTCTTCAGATCTTCCCTCAGTTGAGCTACCTCTTCTCCCTTAGCATTGGCTTGAAGTTGCAGAGCGAGGTCTTTGAATTTATCCTCCAGAGAGACTGAAGATGCTTGTCCAGCATTCTTCATGGCTTGGATTTCACAGTCCAGAGCATATATCTGGCCACGCATTTCCAGAAGAATATCCATGATACGACGAAAATCTGCAGAATCTTCCGTCTGTGTACTGGCATTGGCTTTCTCTGAAGGTGTGTATGCAGACGATGGCGCTTTTGTTAAGTCTTGCAGATTTGGTTCTGATGTATCGTGACATTCCTCAGGTAATTGAGAGACCTGAACTTCTTCTGGGTCTTCTGGAGATTGTCTTAGATCTTCACTGACAGCAGCATGAGGTGTAGACCTCTCTTGCTCGCCAACTCCCCCTGTCTCTAGGACATCGAAAGAGGAAGAGTGATGATCATGCTCTTGATTTTCCTTCTCTCCAGATTCATCAGCAGACTTTTCTTTTTCTCCTTCTCCTTCTTCTTCAACTTCTTTCTCCTTCTCTCTCTGTTCTTCTTCTTCTCTGTTCTGCTCTTCTTCTTCTCTGCTCTGCTGAAGTTCTGTCGGTTGAGACACAGAACGTCTGGTTCTTGTCAGTGGTTGGATAGTGGGATCTTCATCATCTTCATCTTCATCTTCATCCTCCAGGATGAGAGTTCTTTTCTTCTTTTTCGATGGAGCACCAATGGCCTCCTTTCCTTTTCTCTTTGAGGCAGACTGAACTGGAGATTTCACTTTGAATTTCTCCATTGCCTTGGAGAGTTCTTGCAGACGCATCTTCATTAACATTTTCAACCCTACCACCATCTTATCACACGGTCGAACACAAAATGTATGTGGCGGTTCAATGTTCATGTGTTTGAAGATCTTGGTCACCGAGACCAGGATAAGGCAATTGTCCTTTGTCTTTTGACATTGCTCTGTACATATGGAAGAGAATAGTGTGCGGAGAGAAAACTTCCGTCCGAGTTGATCGCGTACATCAACTTTGCTTCGAAAGAGACACGAAGTCTTTGACGTAGACTCGGTGCGAGACAGTTGATCACAATCTTATGAAGCATGATGTTGATGGCCTTCATCCTCGAGTAGGTAATTTTCTTCTCTGTGTCCATATCTTTGACAAGATCCAGAGTAGTACGAGCATGTGAGACTTTGATTGGAATATAACGTCCTCGTTCAACTCCAACTATGTCCGCCAACATATTCACATCTACCACGTAGACTTTGTCTTGAACACTGAATGAAATTCTATTCGCATCCAAAAAGCTAAGATTTGAATAGAAATAAGCGGTCAGTTGAGCATACCCGTTCGTAGAGTCAGAGCAAAAAGTCTCAAGTTGAAGCAAATTCAACTTCTCTCTTAAGTTCATGTTGATGGTGTCCAGGAAGTCAAAATCAACACTTCTAGAGTTTATCACCCCTCTTTTCAACAGCCTAAAATACACTTTTTCTTGATCCTTGGATTTAAACAAATCCATTCGATTTCCTTTCACCTTTGCTGCCACACCCATTCTAGGTTTAAATTCAAGAAACATTTTGTCATCATCGTTCCGTTCAATCAGATTTTGTCCTGGCAAACGAGGGTCACTGGGAATGTTCGCAAGAGCCTCCTCTGCCCTTCCTTTAGGAGCAACTCCCAATTCCTCCATTTTCCGCAGAAAAAGATACTCATTCCCATAATTTTTGTCCTTAAGGAAGTCATCTATATATTTTAATGGAGAACCGGAGCTTTTCAACGCACGATAAAGCTTATAGATAAAGGAGGGTCTTTGGACTCTTACTGGGTCAGCTTCCTCGATTATCTCTTCTTCCAGATGTTGACTTGCATCTTGTGGGGCAGGAGGTGTTGAATGACGTGGAGGAGAGCGAATCGGACTTTGTCGCTGACTTGATAAGTCTTCTTCCTCAGTAAGATCGAAGTGAGTCGGTCCCTTCTCCATTCTTTGTGGTCCCCTGCTTGCTATTCTTGATGATTTCCTCGAAGACGACATTTTCTTTGTCTATTGGAAGATTCCTTCACTTGCTTTTCCCAAGAAAAATGACCACTTTCTCGACGACGAACAAGAAGTAGAAACAGTATCGGGAGGAGAGTGTCTTTTAGGGTTTTGAAAATTGGGCGAAGAAAAACTGTATATATATATATACCTCGGATTTGAAAAGAGAAGTTTAATCGGTACAAGGAAAGTGTACGAACACTTCTTTTCAACATCAATAACTGCCAAAATTAATTCTTTTAAAAAGACAAGTTTTCGAATTTTCACACAGATTATTACCAAATAAAAGATCGTACCTTTTCAAATTTAGATAAAATAACTAAACGAGAATTCGTACCTTTTCGAATAGCAACTTACGGTCTTTAGCCATGAATGTTTGAGTCTCATGATTTAAAGTCGAGAGATCGAGTCTCGAGTTGGTGAGTCTCGAGTTGGTGAGTCTCTAGACTTTAACTTCTTCAAGCTTCAAAATGTTGAGTCTTGCACGGATAAAGTCGAATTGATTTTTCTCCAAAGGCTTTGTGAATATATCCGCTAGTTGACTCTTTGAATCAACAAATTGAATCGAGATTTCTCCATTTTGAATATGATCTCTAATGAAGTGATGTCGAATCTCAATATGCTTTGCTCTTGAATGAAGGATTGGATTTTTGGTGTGATCGTCTTTGGTGTTGTCACATCTGATTTACGTGCATGAGTCTTCAATGCCAAAGTCTTGTAGCTGTTGTTTTATCCATAGAATTTGCGAACAGCAGCTTCCAAGAGCTACATACTCGCTTCGTTGTTGAGAGAGCTACGAGTGCTTTGCTTCCTTGAAAACCAAGACACATCCTGTTTCCAAGCGTTGACAAGTTCCGAAGTGCTCTTTCTATCGACTCAGCAACCGCCAGATCGCATCGAGTATCCTAGAAGATTAAAGTCTCCCCTCTTTGGATACCAAAGACCGATGCTTGAAGATGAGGCAACGTATTTGATAATACGTTTCACGGCAATGAGATGTGATTCTCTAGGATCGATTGAAACCTAGCACAGATGCAAACACTCAACAAAATATCGGGTCTAGAAGCGGTAAGATAAAGAAGTGAACCGATCATGCTCTGTACAGCTTTTGATCTACTTTCTTCCCTTCTTCATCCTTGTCTATCTTCGAGAACATAACATTGGTATGTCGGTCTTTTTGCACTTTCCCAATCCAAACCTTTTGACAAGATCATTCGCATATTTTTCTTGATGAATGAAAGTTCCTTCATTCATTTGTTTTACTTGGAGTCCAAGAAAGAATGTTAACTCTCCCATCATACTCATTTCAAACTCATCTGCATAGACTTAGAAAATTTCTTGCATAGACTTTCATTAGGTGAACCAAAAATAATATCGTCCACATATATTTGAACAAGTAAAAAGCTTTTGTTTTCCCTTTTGATAAACAAAGTAGTATCTACTTTACCTTTGACAAAACCATTATGTAATAAAAACTTACTTAGTACGTCGTACCAAGCTCGAGGTGCTTGCTTTAAACCATACGGGGCTTTTTCGGTCAAGAGGCGAGTTTGGCTTCTTTGGGTCTTCAAACCCAGGTGGTTGTTCCACATAAACTTCCTCATGGATAAATCCATTTAGGAATGCACTTTTGACGTCCATTTGGAATAACCTGAAATTTTTATAACAAGCAAACGCAAGTAATAGACGAATAGCTTCTAACCTTGCTACCGGTGCGTAAGTCTCGTCATAGTCTATTCCTTCTTCTTGCGTGTATCCTTTGGCCACGAGTCTTGCCTTGTTTCGTACGACTTTTCCTTCTTCATTCATCTTATTCCCGAATACCCATTTTGCTCCAATGACAGTTTTACCTTTTGGTTTAGATGTCAATTCCCGGACATCATTAATGTTGAACTGTCGAGTTCTTCTTGCATAAGCTTCGATCCAACTTTCATCAGATAAAGCTTCTTCTATGCTTTTTGGTTAAATTTCAGAAATGAGAGCCCAAAGCACTAGATTCTTCATGCCTTTTTGATCGGTGCGGATTCCTTCATTGATTTCGCCAATAATGAGATCTTTGGGATATTTGGATTTGTGTTTTCAGTTACTAGTTGATTTGCCTGGTTGATGATCTCTTTCTTTATTTGATTCTTCATGAGTATCTTGATGTTGGACTTCAGTCGAGATGCTTCTTGAGTTGAAGACATTGGAAGGTCTAGAGCGGGTTCAGACTCTTCATGCGAGTCGGTTGGATTCATCTTGCGTTGAGTCTTGGAATTTGACATTCATTGATTCCTCCACAGATGGCTTTTCTTGTTATAAACTCGTAGGCTTTGCTTGATGTAGAATATCCAAGGAAGATGCCTTCATCGATATTTCTTCAAACTTACCAACTCGATCATTTGCATTTTTCAAAATAAAGCATTTGCAACCAAACACATGAAAGTATGAAACAATAGGCTTTTTACCTTTGAACAATTCATAGGGGGTTTTCTCAAGAATAGGTCTTAGGAAGACTCTATTTATGATATAGCATGCTATTGAAACGACTTGACCCAAAATCGTGAAGAGATTTTACTTTCAATTAAAAGTGATCTAGCCATTTCTTGAAGAGATCTATTCTTTCTTTCCACGACTCCATTTTGTTCGGAGTATACGGAGAGGAAAACATGTGATTAAAACCAGATTTATCACAAAATTTCGTAAAATCTTGATTTTCAAATTCACTTCCATGATCTGTTCTTATACTTGAAATAGCACATCCTTTTTCATTTTGAACCTTTTTAGCAAACTTCTCAAAGAACGAAAAGGTTTTTGACTTACTTGCAAGAAAATATACCCAGGTAAAGCGAGAGTAATCATCTACAATTACTAGACAATACTTCTTACCTCCAATGCTTTGGGTTCTTGTTGGTCCGAAGGGATCCATATGAAGCAACTGTAGTACATGATTAGTAGAGACATGATTTATTGACTTAAATGAATTTCTTACCTGCTTTCCCAGAATGCATGGAGTACATAAGTCAGACTTTTGATATGGCACTTTAGGTAGTCCTCGAACAATCTTCTTTGATGAGATTTTGGCTAATTGCTTCATGTTGATATGGCCAAGCTTTACGTGCCATAAGACTGCTTCATCTTGAATTGAGATTAGGCATTGTGCTTCATTTGGTTTTACATCAAGGAGGTAGATGTTTCCATGCCTTCGACCCATGAAAGACTCGAGTCGAATCTTTACTAATTCCAGAACATATGCCTTCTTGAAAGGAGATCTTGAAACCGGTATCACACAATTGGCTAATTTGAGAAGATTGTAATTGAGTCCATCCACTAGAGAGACATTGCTTATTGTGAGATTTCCAATTTTCACAGTTCGAATCCCACAATGCTTCCTTTGCTATTTCCTCCAAATGAAACTTTTCCACCATTTACTTGAATAAGCTTTGTGAAACAATTTGAGTCTCTGTCATGTGTCTTGAGCATCCACTTTGTCAAGATACCACTTTACCTTCTTTTGTGAGAGACACGCATTCAAAAGAGAGTCTCAAGCTTTCTTTGGTACCCAAATTTTCTTGGGTCCTTTGGTGTTAGTAGGATAAGCATTATTGGGCCATACTTTCTTAACAGGCTTCCAAACCATAGGACACTCTTTTTCAAAATGATCTTGATCTGTTACACTTTGAACATCTTAGAGCGTTTCGACCTACGAGACTTTACAAAGACTTTCTTGAAATGATTTTTGTAAGCCTCTTTTGACGGTCTTTTCTTAATTCTTTCTTTTACTTTTGGAAAATCAATCAAGGGGATTGTTTCTGCTGTCATACCTAGACAGACTTATTAAAGTAAGGTCTTTGGACTGAAAGAACTTTTTCAAGTTTTTCCGACCCTATTGAAAATTTCTTTGAAATATTTGATAAATCAGTTTTTAAGAAAGCATTTTCTTTTGAAAGTTTATCTTCATTCTCTTTAAAAGTAGAAACATTCAAGTTTAAACTTTTCACTTTTTCTTCTAAAATGTTTTCCTTTTGTTTTAAAACTGAGTTTTCCTTTTTAAGTTCGGAAATCTTTTTGAGAGAAGTCTTAAGGCGAAGCATAGTTCATCAATATATTTAGAGACTTTGACAGGGATTTTAAAATCACTTACCTCAAATTCACTGTCTCGAGTCGATCCAGACCGAGTGCGAGTCGAATGTGCCATTAGACACGGGTTGGCATATTCCTCGTCACTTTCTTCACACTCTGTATCGCTCCAGGTTTCGGCTTTGAGAGCTTTTCGAGACTTTTCAGCTTTTCCTCTCTTCTTCTTTAGGAGAGGACAATTGGGTCTTATGTGTCCCTTTTTCTTACATTCGAAGCAAACTACTTCTTTGCTTGGTTCCTCATTATCAACAAACTTGGTTTGCTGTTTCTGAAAACTTTGTTTCTTTGAGTTGAACCTTCTTCCTTTTCTATTCAGCTTTATGAACCTTCTAATCATAAGAGCAAGCTCCTCATCATCCAGATCTTCTTCAGAATCTGTATCATCAGAATCATCATTAGATCTTAATGTAATGGATTTCTTACCTCTTGGATCTTCGTATTCATTAATTCGTTCCACTTCATAAGACTGAAGAGTTCCAATCAGCTCGTCTACAGATAATGGCATAATTCTTTGCGTCTCTCTTATTGAAGTCTTTATATGATTCCAATCCTTGGAGAGTCCACGCAGTAGCTTGTTCACCTTCATAGGATCAGAAATTTTCTGTCCTTGATTCTCAAGACCATTGACAATATCGTAAAACGGCTAAACATGTCGTTATAGATTCTCCTGGTTTCATTTTGAAGGCTTCATATTGACCAAGGAGAATGTTAATTCTGGTCTCCTTCACTCGGTCTGTCCCTTCATAAGTGATATGTAATCTATCCCGAGACTTCTTTTCTTTGTAACACAAGAAGATATTCTGTTATATTCAGTTGGTGACAAAGCACAATATAAAGAATAAATTGCTTTAGCATCGAGTGCTTGTCTCTTGTTTATCTCTTCTTGAGACATTCCGCTGGCTTCAACAGTTTCTTTCCCTCTTTCAGAGATTGATGCAGAAGTAGGAGTGATTCCTCTTTCCACAACGTCCCATTCCGAGAGGATCCTTGGATCGTAGGAAGGTTTTCATCTTGTTCTTCCAGATGTTGTAATCATTCCCATCAAAGTAGGGTGGTCTTGTATTGCTTTGCCCTTCCATCAGCCCTGGTGCTAGCATACCAGCCATGGATCTTTTACTATGAAGTAAAACACTTCAAACAAAGTAAGAACACGGGCTCTGATACCAATTGATGTAGCTAGTATGAGTACCTAGAGGGGGGTGAATAGGTATACAAAGATTTTTCTTGATAATTTCTGTATACTTGCGCAATACTTAGACGAGTTCAAGGATTAGCGAAAGATAACAATCAATGTAAGACTGAGTAAGGAAAGAGAGAATTAAACACGCGGTTTATAGTGGTTCGGCTTGATCCAAGCCTACGTCCACTCTTCTGCACTAACAGCCAATTTGGCTAGATTGCAAAGAGATGTTACAGTGTTGTTCTTCCTTGATATCTCGATGTAGATGATCTACTACACTCGCTCAAGGTGTCACCAAGTATAAACACTCTCTGTGTATACAATTTTGCTCGAAGCGTATCGACTAACAATCAAGGTTCTTCGAGACTCGGAATTTTTCTATCGATCACTACTTAAAACAACTAGAACGTCTTCCTTTTATACTCCTTTATGCTATCATAGCCGTTGGCACTTACCAAAGGAATTCCTCCAATCTACCCGTTGGACGGAATCAATCAAGAAGATCATCCGAGCTATTTAAGGAATCTGATGATAGCCCATTAATCCTGTTCGCCCATACAATCAGGATCTTGGTTTCCAAGAATAGAACATTCCAAGAATATTTCGTCGACCATCGGATCTTCAATCGATCTTAGATAAGAATCAAAGAATCCGAAATGATTATCCAACCAAAGAATCTTTTCCGAGAGGATAGGATCGAATCCTCAACCATATACTTCGGCTTTGGATTTCCTTCGTCACTGGATTAGAAAGACTGTCAGTGAGAATAGACTTAAATTCTTAAGTCTTGAGTCTTGAGTCATGAGTCTTGAGTCATGAGTCTTGAGTCTCGAGTCTTGAGTCTTGAGTATACAAAGTCTTCAGACTTTAAACTGTCGGTCTCCGAACATCCAGACTTAGACTGATAGAAACGTTTTGTCAACTTCAAAATATTCTGGAAAGATTTCTCCAACAGAGTGCGAGCGAGAGAGGGGGAGAAGGCACCCAGATCCGCGAGTTGTAGGGAGAAAAAAGGCTCGGACACTGTCGACGGCCCACCGAACCACCCACCCGACGCTGCATCCCCTGCTACGGTGAGCTAGGGTTGTCCGCCTTTTTTTGTTTGTTTGTTTGTGCGTGCTGGGGTTGTCGGGCCACGACTCGCAGCCGCCGACTTCACGCGAGTTCCGGCCCCCGACCGTCCGTAGTCTACCTCCCCATCGGTCCCCGTTGTTTGCCTGTTCGGAGCCCTGTCGCAATCCCGAGCCCGAAGGGCTCCGCCTTGTCCTCCTCAACCGATGCCCGCCAGGCGTTCGATGGAAATCCCAGGCGAGCGCCGAATTTGCAGTGACCGGCAGTGACGGGTGGCGACAAGCGACGGGATCGGCTGCAACGGCCAGCCGAACGGAGGTCAAGGCAGTGCTGGCAGAGACCCGAGCTCGGACCAAGACGAGCTCGGCCACCTCGGCCTCGGATCATCAGATCTCGAGGGCGCCAGCGGCGAGGAGAAGGCGGGTCGAAGTCGGGCGGAACCAGGTCGTCAATCGGGTAGGTTTTTTAGGATTCGAGTGTCGGCCACTGAGTCGGGTCGAACCCGAGTCGTCGTTCGGGTAAGGTTTCGCCTGGGTTGGGTTTGTACGCGTGGGCCGAGTAGCCTTTAGGCTGTAGTTTTTTTCGGGAAAAAGCCACAAAAAATCCTAAACTTTGCCCAAACCGACACATTTACCCAAAACTTTTTTTTGTGACGTAAAAAACTCCAAACTTTCCAAACCGTGACACATTTACCCCATCAAGGACATTTTTGTCTTTTTTTTCTTTTTTTCTTCTTCTTCCCTCTGCCGACCATGGCAGAGCCGGCGGAGGGAAGTTGGCGTCCGGTGACCTCGCCGGCGTCGCGTGAGGGTAGGGACACCCTCACCCGACGCAGGCGAGGGCAGGGACACCCTCGTCCAACGCAGGCGAGGGCGGCCCTCGCCGGCAACGGGCAAGGACGGCCCTCGCCAAATCTAGCAAGGGCAGGACACCCTCGCCCGATGCAGGTGAGGGCGGCCCTCGCCGGCGTTGGGCAAGGACGGCCCGGCCGGATCCGGCGAGGGCACCCCTTGCTCGATGCAGGCGAGGGCGGCCCTTGTCGGTGACGGGCGAGGGCAGGGACACCCACGCCCGACGCAGCCCTCGCCGGCGTCAAGCGAGGACGGCCCTTGCCCGATCTGGCGAGGGCGGCCCTCGCCCGACGCAGGTGAGGGCCACCCTCGCTCGACGTCGGCGAGGACCGCCCTAGCCCGAGGTCGGCGAGGGTGACCCTCGCCGACGCCGGTGAGGGCAGCCCTCGCCGGACGCCGGCTTCCCCACCGCCGCCCGCTGGTGGAGGGAAGAGGGAAAAAAAAGAATTAAAAAAATTTTAAAAAGTAAAAAAGTTAAATTAAATTTTAAAAAATGAAAAGACCAAAATGCCCTCTAATTTTGGGGTAAATGTGTCACATAATGAAAATTCGAGATTTTTCACGTCACAAAAAAAATTTTTTTTGGGTAAATGTGTCACGGTTGGCAAAATTCGGGGTTTTTCATTTTACAAAAAAAAGTTTGGGGTAAATGGGTCACTTTAGGTAAAGTTTAAGGTTTTTCGTGGCTTTTTCCCTCTTTTTTTTTTTATATGAAAACGGGCCAAATCGTTTGGGCTTTTATGTTTTAAGAAAAGAAAAGATCCCGGGCCGGGCCTGCGTTGCAGGCCATCCGGGTCTTGGGTGGACGACCCGGGTCAGACCCAACCCGGGGATCCGACCCGGGTCGTTTCTTAATACATTATTATAATAATGTTTTAATAAAATAAATTATTATTATTATTTTCAGAAAATAAAAAAAAATCCCAAAATATCCTATGTTTTACACAATTTTCCAAAAAAAAAAATCAAAAAAAGCCAAAAAATGATTTATATCTTCAAAAAAGACCAAAAAATCCAATAATCCCTTTTATGTTCAAAAAATAGAAAAAGACCAATGTTTTTCCTCCACACATGGAAAATCCCTCGAGAATTCAAAAAGTCTTAGAGTTTAAACAGGATTAGGTATTGAAATGGCATTAGTGATTAACTAGTGTAATCAACCCGAACTTAGTTTCTCTAGTGTGAATATTCCTCCCAATATTTCGCTTGGGTTTCTAATCGACCCACCCTAAATTGATTAGTGGCGACTACATTTTAAAATTAACTTATAGGCAAAAAATATCAAACCATTAAGTGAGCTTGGGAAAGCCCAACCTAATAGACTTAACTAAACCATTAGCCTTCGCAAGCACCCGCGCATAATCAGACGTCGAAAAAAGAGGTTGCGATAGTGCTTCCATTCATTTGTTTTTTGCTTACCCTTTAATATTTGTGACATTGCTTTAAAAGTTTTGTAAAACCAAATTCATTATCTCAACGTTGCTCGTTAAAAATCTCCACTTTGTTCAGGTGGGAAATTTATTGAATTCTCATTTCAATCAAGTTGATCCAAACGGTATTTTCCATTGCAACGGGAAATTGTTTTGGAAGACCTAGCTTTTATTTTCAGTTCATAATCCATCCATATCAAGGCTAATCCAGTGGACCTTTGCAGTACCATAATCCCCTCAGTTCTTCCAAGCTTCCCCTCATTTGTTTTTCCTTTCTACCATTGCCACTTTTTCCTGTACACAATTCTTAAATACTTTTCGATCTGACACATTGTTTCACTTTTCTTTTGCTGCAGTTATTTTACTCTAATCATGGATCCTTCTCTGGTGCTAGAGGTGCTATTATGATGTCTTGACTTCCTTCAGCAATAAAAAAGGGTGCAATTTGCTTATATCTTTATTTAGTGGTGTTTTTAAAAAAGGGTAGGCAAATATCTTTGGGAAATGCAAATACGTTTAGGTTAAAGGAGTCTTTCGAAATGTAAATAATATTTATTTTAAAGTGTATTGCAAAACAACTTTAACTTAAATGCAATTTGGTAAAAACTACATTTTGCATATGACTTTTATTGATTTTTTTTTTTTTAATCAAGCCACCGGTGGCTTTATCTAGCTGCCACCGACCTCGCCTGAGGTTGTGCAACCTCAGGCAACACCTAGGGTTTGTGACCTAGGTGGCCGTCTGGGTCGTGACGCCTAGGTTTGCGCAGCCCAAACGGCTGCCTAGGTCACGAACTCCAAGCAATCATCGCTTGGGTCATGCGAACCCAAGCGATCGTCACCTGGTTCACGTGAACCGAGGAGACCACCTCCTGAGGTCGCATGACCTCAAACGGTTGCCACGACCCTCAAGCAACAGGTTGCTATGGTCGAACGACCCCTCAAGCAACGGTAGCTAGCGCAGGTAACTCCTTGACCGGCGGTCGTCGGCCTTTATTTGTTTCCCCAGGGAAGATAAATAGTTCCCGTGGGACTTGCATTCCAAAGATGCAACTTCCCAAAGTACCTCCGAAACTACTTTGGTTAAAAGCCCTTAGAACCATATGGAGCAATTGTATCTTGCTAAAGTCATCCAAAAAATTAAACCAAACACGTTTACATTTGGCTAAACCCCTTTAGAGTCCAAAAGCCCCTTCCAAATACCGAACCAAACGGGCCCATAGACTATCCCACCCTCCCTCCCTCCTATAGGTTCTTCTTCATTTTATTATGAAAACAAAGACCCACAAAAACTATTATTCGTACTGACTCATGACTAGCAATTGAGTAGTTATGGTCAATGAGCTCTGTGGCTCATGACTTGAGCGAATGAAAACGCTACAAGATTAAAGCTCATGCGGCAATGCGGCATGCTCAAAGATCAAGTAGCCATGGCTCAAGCTTTGCAGCTCAAATAGATATCATGGCTATGGCCATCCGTGAGCTTGAGCATGAATGGCCATGGCCAATGCTAACTTAGAGTTGGAGCCCACGATAATGGCAGGTCATAATGGAGCTCTCTCTCAATTGTCATTTGTTCTTTTTATGTTTATGTTGTCTAATTTAGCACCTATGTGGTGTCATGCTATGTAAGCATAATATAGCACGATACATGTGTTCCAACATTCATGTTAGTAAAATTTGATTGGTAAGAGAAAAAGTACAGCAGATAGATTAACCGTGACACTTTCTATGTAATATATGAGCATTGAGAAAAAAAGAAAAAAAAAAGAAGAGGGTTTGAAAAGTCAACAAAAGAAGTTCAAGGAGAGGAGTGGAAGCTTCCGTTGTTTTTAAAGAGAAGAGGGAGGGAGGGCTTGGGCATAAACGAAACAGGGGAAAGGAAGAAAAAAAAAGGGAGGATAGAAAAGAAGACAAAGGAGAAAGAAGAAAGGAGGAAGGGAAAATTTTTGGCGCGCTCACAACCCGGAAGCCTCACCAAGCCGACTTAACCCCGTTTTGCAACGCCGGTAGGTGATCGAAGTCTATAATCATTTATTCGAACAAATCGTCGCAATTATGGCTCAAGATTCGAATTTCTTGGAGATTTGTGCGGCGAAATCCGATTTTTGAGTTATTGAACTGCGTATTTTGATAGAAATGATAGTTTAGAGTGTTGTGAAGTTATAACATTTTACGAATTGTAATTTGAGCCTACAGTTTGCCCATAATGGAATTTTCAATTTTGGCACGCATTTTGGAACAATACTGAGTAGTAGCTTTGGCTTTGAATTTTAGCCGTTTTCGGTGAGGTTTTGGGACGGCTAAGTTGGGGTTGTTGTAGCATATCAAGAAAACTATAAGATGGCTCGAAATGGAATATTGTAGAGGAAGTTATGGCACAACAAAATTTAGCGTACGAGCTATGCTTAGCAGACAACAATAGGTTTCTGCTAAATACGAGCTTTCGTTGGCACGTAGTGTCGTTTTATCAACAAATAGGCTTAGTATAAGCAAGTCATTATAAGAATTTTTTTTTTTTTTTACTTGGCCTTTTGATATTGTTTTTCGATTAATTGTTAGGGATCCAGGTGAGTGACACTATTTCTTCTTTGTGTTTTAAACTCATGTTTTGAATATGCTATGAGTGAATAAATAGCATCTTTTGTTATATAAAACAGGATCGAGCTTTCACTGCCATTTTGTCGTTGAAAGAGATAATTATCCTTTGAATTGGGTTTGAATGATTGTCTGAAAATGGTTTGTGAAACCCTTTTATGAAAGAATTTCCAAACATTTGTGGTTCTTTAAGAACGCTTTAAAATTTATATATCAAATGCCTGAGTTATGGGATGACTCTCATTCTGATGTTGGATTACTAGATATTTGTGATTAGTGATTGATTCTCAATGTCTCTGTAGACCCTAAGCGGTGTATAGGTATACACATACTAATCTAGGATATCCTTGTGAGCTAAGCTACCAGCTAATAATATGTGGAGACCTAACTAGGAAGAATCTTGGTTGTCTTGTCACAGGTGTTATGCATGACCATGAATAGACATTTGAGCATTAGTTGGTCAATGGAGTGGACCATTGACAGGTGGTTTGAGTTTGGTCGATGGAATGGATCATCGACGTATGTTTTGATGAGATTAATCAATGGAATAGACCATCGATACAGGTTTTTATGAGATTGACCTAGACCATTGGTGTCTTCCGTATTTATGTTATGAATATATATTATTTTAGAATGAGTTATGATTGCGTTTTAAATGTGCATAGTGATTTCTCAATCCGCTTGAAAGAAATGTGTTGCTTGCTGAGTCATGATAGCTCACTCCTCTCATCTACTTGTTTTTTTTTTTTTTTTTTTCGTTAGGTTCTTCAGCAAGGCGCAAGAAGGCCTAAGCATTCGTTATTAGGCAGGACTTTTTGTGGTAGGGACTTTTTGATATGAGTCATATATAGTTGATAAGTTTGTGAGTAAGCTTTTGGTGGAGGTGTATATATTAATTTGGTGGTTTATAGAAAACTATGATATTATAACCAAATGCCTTTTTTATCGTGTGCGTGTGCTTGTGCGTGTGCGTGTGCGTGTGCGTGTGTTGACTTTTGGCTGAATTTTGGTTATGTTGAGGTTGCATCCTTTGGTGAAAGGACGGCAGTGTCATGTCCTTATTCTATTGAATCATGGTGTGACATTTGTTGGTATCAGAATTTAGGCTATGATCTACTTGGGTAGATATTTCAAGATGTGGTGAGATTGTGTGATAGTCTCTAACGCGTTAATCTTTTAAGTATTAGTGGTGGACATAAATGGGAGGATCCTCTAGTGAGACGCAAAGCATTTTGAGTTTATATTGTCTCAAAAGCATTTTGAGTTTACAAAGAGATCCTCTTACTAAAGCAGTTCAAGACAAAAACGACGTGCGGACCCCTCAAGTGCCACAACTTTGGCCAAAGGGACGCTTAGGTGCCATAACTTACGAAAGGTACACTTAAGTGCCAAAATCGGAGTAAAATGGATCACTTGAGTGCCACTCCGGCCAAAACGCCACGTGGCGTTTTTCCGGCAAAGCGTGCCCAAAACGATGCCGTTTGGCACGCTGATGTGGTCAAAACGGCGTCGTTTTTTGGATTGACGTGAAAAAATAAATAAATAATAAATTAAATTAAAATTAAAATTAAAATTAGTTAAAATATTTAAAAAAATAATTTTAAAATTAAATTTAGTCAAAATATTAAAAAATTTTAAAAAAGTTTAAAAAAAATTTTTAAAAAAAAAAGCAACGTGGGGGAGGCAGCTGTGGGATCAGCCCTTAGCCGCCGCCGCCGTTGCCCCGCGCCGCCGGAAGGAAGGGCCGGCGACGGCAGGGGAGGGTCGGCCGCCGCTGGATCGGGGCAAGGGCCGCGAGCCCTTGCCGCCGGATCTGAGGGGGCTCGCGGCCCCGCCGCTGGATTTGGGGGCTCGCGGCCCTCGCCCGGATTCAGCGAGGGCTCGCGAGCCCTCCCCGCCCGATCGGCCGGGTCGCCGGCCCCCGGCTAGGGCCCGGTGACCTTGTTCGACCCTCCCCCGCCGTTGCCGGCCCTTCCGGGCGGCGGCGGCGGGCCGAGGGCTCTCGGCCGCCTCCCCTCGTTCCCTTTTTTTTTTTTTTTAATTTTTTAATTTTTTTCAAATTTTTTAAAGTTTTAAATTATTATTTTTAAAAATATTTTAACTAAATTTAATTAATATTTTAATTTTTTTTACCACGTCAGCCCAAAACGATGCCGTTTTGGCCACGTCAGCGTCCAAAACGACGTCGTTTTGGGCTCGCTTCGCCGGAAAAACGCCACGTTGGCATTTTGGTCGGATTTTGGCCGGAGTGACACTCAAGTGATCCGTTTTTCTTCGAATGTGGCACTTAAGTGTACCTTTCGTAAGTTATGGCACCTAAGTGTTCCTTTGGCCAAAGTTATGGCACTTGAAGCGTTCTTTTGCCAAACAAAAACATAGGTGTAGTTTATGGAAATTATGACTATGGTTTTGACATATCGAGAACTTCAGCACTAGGAGCTCAATGACGAGCTTGAGATGAAGATTAATGAGTTAAAAAAAAGAAGAAGAAAAAAAAAAGCTCTTTACAAAACACAAGCTTCGCCTTTCCATAGATCAATCCAGCTTTGCTCAAAGGAGTAAACCTACTGATTCCCAAATAGAACCAGTGGTGTTGCAGCACCAGAAATCAATGGTCCAAGAGATAGCTCCTGTTAAACTGCATGAAAAGAACTTTGCAATTGACTTAAGAGGGAACTCAAATAAGGTGATGGGTTTCCATACTCATCCATCAATGAAGGTGTTTGATAATCAGGATGCCAATTCTCTCAGAAGGAACTTCTCTAACCTTAGTTTCACTGATGATTCTAGGGGAAAGTTTATATGAAAATTACATGTTGAAAGGAGATGCAAAGTTGAGGGAAGGGTGGGGATTCGAGAGAGCATAAAGGAGGCGAAACTGAAAGCCATGCAGGAGTGACTTGAGTGAAGTTGAACTGAAATGAGGACCAACTTTCCTAATGCAGCAGAGAGACGTTAATAACTCTTTAGTACTTGATGGATTTTTTCTTTATTGATGGGCCTGAGTTGGCCCGTCCGCCCAAGTTGGGCCCAAAAAGCTTGGCCCACGGGAATAGGGCCCGTGGATGGGGGAAGGTATAAAAGGGAGGAAAGAGAGGGAGAAGGCACCCTTTGGCCATTCCAACGTACGCTTCTCACTCTCTCTTTCCCTCCAAACGCTTAAGGCACGTTGTTTCCCTTTTTAAGGCAAATTGACATCATCAAATCAGAATTTCTTCCTCGATCTTCGGCATTGGTGTTTAATCTGTGGCTAACAAGGTACGCTCGAATCCGTGGTGTGCTTTACGATCGGTGATACGTGATTTTCCCGGGCTTCGCTTCCGCATTGATTTAGGGGTTCGATTTAGTGTCGAATCCGGTTTTTCGGGGATCAGTCATTCCCAACATTGGTATCAGATCCCTAGTTCACGTTTTCCCAATCAATTTGATGTTTTTTGATTGACTTTTCGCGAAAAATTTTCAGCCGTACGGATCGGGCCGAGAAATCTCGACACCCGAGTGTTGTTCGGCCATTTTTCTGAGTTTTCGTAAGTCGAAATCGTTTTCTGAACACATGGGTAGAAAGGCGACGTCGAGACTAGTCCGGCGACATGTCGCACGCCGCCGGGAGACACCGCACGCGCCTACACGCGTGGCCAGAAGCCGCTGCGCGTGGGCGCGACGCGCCCGAAGCGCTGGCAATGGCTAGCGCATGCGCCACACGCGCCGGTGACGAACCGGCACATGTGCGCCAGCGACCGGCGAAACGGTACGCGCCGGTCGACGAACCGACGCATGCTGACGTCACCCAACGGTCGATAACCGTCGAGATGACGTCATTGATGACATCAGCGCCAACAACGGTTGGCCGGCCGGCGACCCGACTCGAACCGCGACGCCCGGCACCTGTGTGACGTTTGCCCGCGCAAGCGCGCGGCACGTGCGTTCGGTTAGCCCGAACTTGCCTGACCGGCACGACCAGTTCCACTGGTCCGACGTCCGATGACCGTTGACTGTTGACCACCGTTGACCGTTGACTTTGACCGTTGACCCGGAAAAAAAAAAGTAATTTGTTTCTTTTTCAATTATGTCTGTGTGGGTTAGAGGTAATCCATTTTTTTTATTCTGCATTTGTTGCATGAATCATGGAAAATTATGTATCTTCTATTTTGTTTATTGTGGATTAAAAGTGATCCATTTTAGTTCTGCATTTGTTGCAAGAACTATGATGCGTTATGCACGGATACCTGCAATCCCGAGAACGGACGAAGGAAGAGCTAGACTGAAAAGGCTGATGAAAGAGTTAGCTGATTATCGGTGGCTTGATGGTGATTTAGTATCACACATGGTCAATGTCAATCAGATGATATAGGAAATTATCTGGAATGGTTATCTTATGCCGGATTTTGAGAAGGTGCCGGCTTTGATGAACACTCTTCCACTTGAATGGCAAGCAGTGTTAGGTTGGCTATGGGAGGTCAACGTGGTCCCGGGTTATAGGATGCTAGTGGAAGCTTTTGTAAGAGAGTACTATAGGATTGAGTTGGCCAAAACTTCAACCCTTAGATTGAGCGCCACATGGCGCAGAGTGAATGCGCCTTGGTAGCGACATGAGAGCTCTCCAAAAGTTTTTCCATGGTTGGCAAATGTGCCTTCAGTTTTCTCAGATACTTTGACTAATAGATTAGAAGGGACATTCCATATTTATTTCTATGATTAATTATGTAATGTTTACTGCTTGATTGTTGTTGATGTAGCAACCGACATTTTAGTTGTATCATGTGAAAGCATTGTTATTTTATTGGATGTTAAGATTTTATTTGCTTTCTGCTATTGCTGGTTGCTGTGGGTAATTAGCTGTTGGTAGTTTTAAAAGCTTTTGTAGCTTCATAGAATTGATTTTGCATAAAACAATTATATTAACGATAATTTTAAGTTAGGATTTTTGGAGGATGATTGGAAACATAGTGACCTTTTGATTCTGAAGCCTTACTTGAAATTATTCATTAATATGATGGGTCTATGCAAATAGGGATGCATAAATGATATGCATTAATTATTCGTGCATGTATGTTTGATGTGTTCAGAACGATGTTTCAGCAATTAAGAACGTAATTGCTGATATGAACGGCAACAATTGTGAAATATTGAATATGAAGATTCAATATGTGCTAGAAAAGCTAAAAGCACTAGAAGCTCTTGACCATATTATGGAAGATCTAGAGGATGATGTGCGCCACCTTGAGCTAGTAGAGGACCGCTTAACGGCATTTGAGCCGAAAATAGATATTTTCAATGCTGGTTCTAGCTCAGAAAGGGCTTTGTGCTCTAAGCGCAAGCGTATTGATTCGGTCAATATGTGAGAATGTAAATGATCAAGTTCTTGTTGCAAGAAATCAAGAGTTAACCAACACAAGAGAGGAAAACGTCCTCAAGTAAAGAAAATGTCAAGGGTGAGGTGTTACAATTGTGACAAGAAGGGTCACTATGCTCGCAACTGTTGTGAGCCGAAAAAGGTCAACACCTCTTGTACATTTAAGAACTTTGCTTATGTGTCAAGTTCTGCATTTATGGCCGAATCCAATCCTTTGTGGACTGTAGATTCAGGATTGACAGACCATGTACCGAAGGATAGAGAATCATTCGTGGAATTTCGACGATACCAACTAGAACTAAGTGGATCTATGTGGGAAATAACTCCAAAGCTGAAGTTAAAGAGGTTGGCACCTGCCAATTGAACATGTATGGTGGACGCACCTTGATGTTCTAAATGCTCCGGAGATTCGTCGAAATTTTGTGTTTGTTTTGGTGTTGGTTAAGCTTGGTTTTAATGTGAACTTCCATAATAAAGGTGTAGATTTGTGTTTAGATACAAACTACTATGGTTATGGTCACTTACTGAATGGTTTTATTATACTATATGTTGACTGTGATGATGTCAATATGTTATTCCATTGTTTCACGTCTTCTACCTTATATGATAATGATGTGAATATGGTGGCATGCTAGACTTGGTCATATGGGCCAACAACATATGAATAGACTAGCCAAAGAGGGCTTGTTGGGCAATATTGAAAAAGCTGATTTGTCCATAAGTGAGCATTGCCTAGTAGGGAAAATGATAAGGAAACCATTTGGAAAAGGTAAGAGAGCTGAATTTCCTATGCATTTAATCCATTTGGGCGTCTATGGTTCAATGAATGTGAGAGGAAGGCAATGGGCTGTTTATTTCATCACTTTTTTCTATAGATGATTATACTCGAGTCGGATATGTCTATTTGATTTCTCATAAATCTGAAGCATAAGTTGTTTCAGAAAGTTTATGAACCTGACAGAAAATCAATTAGACAAGAAAAATAAAGGTATTTAGATCCGATCGAGGTTGAGAATATTTATCTAATAAGTTCAGAAAATTATGTGATAAAAAAGGAATAGAAAGATAGTTGTCTATTCCATATACTCCTCAACAAAATGGTGTTGCGAGAGAATAAAAGAACCCTACTTTGGAATGGTTAGGTCCAAGATGGCGCATGCTAACTTACTTATCACTTTTTGGAGTGATGCGTTGTTAACTGCTGCCAATATACTTAACCGAATGCCTTCCAAATCAGTTATTTCCACTTCATATGAGTTATAGACAGTTAGAAAACCGGACTTAAGTTTTCTTAAGCCATGGAGTTGTGCTGCCTATATTCATGAGTCCTCTCACAAGTTTGGGAAATTGGGTCCCAAAGAAAATAAGAATATTTTCATGAGATACTGCGAACACTCAAAAGGGTATGTGTTCATAGGTGAGCAGGAAAGTGAGAGTATAACTGAATTTGAATCACGGGATGTCACATTCTTAGTGGATGAATTTCCTAAGAAGGGCGAAATAGGGGAAGATCACTCCCTATTTGAAACATTGGATCAAGATAATGATATTAGTGGAGTTTGTTCAAGTGGGAGTAATATGAGAAGTGATGAATTGAATTCAACTCATTCTCAATTACAACTACATGATGAGACAACATCATCATTATCTAATCCAAGTGGGAGCATAATGGGGAATGATGTGCTAAGTGTACATCTCCCATACGGTGAACAAGTAGCCAAAGTATTCCCCTTCGATGTTTTGACATTGAAAGGGGAAACTTTTATGATTGCTCCTCAAGATAAGGATGAGCCAAGAAATATTAATGTGGCTCTGAATTGCCCTAGTAAGGAAAAATGGATTCATGCAATGGAAGAGGAAATTGAGTCAATGAAATCGAAAACCAAGTCTGGGAACTGGTTGATCTTCCTAAAGGACACAAAGCTATTGGGAACAAGTGGGTTCTCAAAATAAAGCGAAAGGCTGATGGCTCGATAGAAAGGCATAAGGCTCGCCTTGTGGCAAATGGGTATAATCAACATGAAGGAATTGATTATGAAGATACGTTTTCTCCTGTAGTAAGATTTACCTCGATTCGCATTATTCTGGCAATAATGGCTAGTCTGGATCTTGAATTACATCAAATGGATGTAAAGACTGCTTTCCTCAATGGAGAATTAGAGGAAGAAATATATATGGAACAATCTGCTGGTTTCATAGTAAAAGGCCAAGAAGGAAAGGTATGTCGACTTTGGGGGTCGATATATGGCCTTAAGCAGTCGTCAAGAAAATGGTATATGCGTTTTCATAATGCCATAATGGCATATGATTTTAAAATGATTGATGAGGATCATTGTGTATATATCAAAAGATCCAATGATCAATTTGTGATCATATCATTATATGTTGATGATATCGATTGCCGGAAGCAATATGGAGTTGGTTAATCTTGTCAAGAGATGGTTGTCTTCTAACTTTGAGATGAAGGATATGGGTGAGGCTGCATACATTCTTGGAGTTAAGATTTCGAGAGATCGTTGTCTCTTTCGCAAGAAACCTATATAAATAAGGTTCTTGAATGATTTCGTATGCAAGACTGTAAACCCATAGACACTCCTATTGCAAAAGGTGAAGGATTGAGCCACAAACTGTATCCAAGGACTCCACAAGAGAAGGAACAAATGAAACATGTTCCTTATGCTAGTGCTGTTGGAAGCTTGATGTACATTATGATGTGTACAAGACCTGACATATGTTTTGCAGTTGGAATGGTGAGCAGATACTAATCAAATCCAGGTCAAGCACATTGGAAAGCCGTTAAGAGAATACTAAGGTATCTAAAGGGGATTGCTTATACGTTGAGTTATTAAGGAAATGATCTGCAACTCAAAGGCTATTGTGATACTGATTGGGGAGGAGATTTAGATGAAAGAAAATCTACCTCCGGGTTTGTTTTCTTACCGAATAATGGCACCATATGTTGGAACAGTAAGAAACAAAAGTGTATAGCCTTGTCCACGATGGAAGTTGAGTTCGTGGCATTATCGGCAGCAGTATAAGAAAGTGTTTGGCTTAAGAGATTTTTTGGATCATTTAGGTGTTATAGGAAGTGCTGCAAATTCATTGTTGGTTAACTGTGGTAGCCAAGCAGCAAAAGAGTACACCAAAGATCCAAAATATCATGGCAAGACCAAACCTATAGATATCAAGTATAATTTTGTTATGAATATGGTTGCACGAAAAGAAGTGAACTCAGAGTACATACTACGCATAGTGTGGTAGCAGATCCTATGACAAAGCCAATACCTAGAGATGTGTTTTTGTGACCATATGAAATCTCAAGGATTGCGTGGAGGCTGATGTACTGAATATTGTAATTTCCCTAAGTGTTCACATTTGATGAATTTGTGTTTTCATCATTAATGTTTATGAATCTTTGTTTGATCTTTATGCATCTTAATGCTCAGTGCATTATTTTAAGTTGAGAAAGTATGTCGGACAGATATAAGATTAGCCCACTCACACGGGTAATCACCTATGTTTACTGTGTGATAAATAGAGATGAGACTGTTTTTAAGCTTATTATCTAGGTGATAATCGAGAGCTCAAGTTTAAAACAAGTATGTCGCCTTAACTGAGTGTTAAGATGATGACATAATACTAAAGATGTCCGAAAGTAAAATACCCCACATATTTTACTTTATCTGTCTAAGATGCCAGATGTGAGTTCTGATGAAATTTTGTGAATGAGTAGATACGTGAACTCAAGTTAGACATTGGGTATGTCTGAACTATCATCTGTACGGTATTGAAGGTGTAGACATACGCTACATGTGAAAGGAGTTAATACCGTAATACGTATTTCATACTACGTATGCATGAGATGACCAATAAAAGTGGCAAAAGTTTGATCTCAACTTTTATGTCGTGTGAGACTCTTGAGGAATAGAGTTCCTCAATTTTTTAGTCCCCTCATGACTCTTACTTATTCTCAATATTTCTATTTAGTGTTTGCTATCTTAGGATGTTGCCAATGGTCATGAGTAATTCGATCTAATTGGACATTTCTAGAAAAGCAAGCTGAACTGAAATTGAGAGTTTGAAGGAAAGAGGAAATCGATTTTGGAGAATCACATTGTAGTTTTGTATTCACCGGTTAACCATTTATGACTGTCTTTATGATAATCATAATTGTGAATACGATATATATATCATTGTTTAAAAGAGATCAAGAGAGATATAAATGTGATCAATCGATCTAGGGTACTGCATATTAAATCTACTCAGGATGTGATACTTATTATGAGCTGCTATATATTCCTAACAGATGTATGGCAACGAGCTCTCAAAGTATGCTGGTCGCACGGATTATTCACCGGTATGAATGTTAAAGAGAGAAAAAGAGGATTCTGTTCGACCCACCATGTTAAGTGAGAGTCTATGATGGATTTTTCTCTGATGGGGCTGAGTAGGAAATGTCCGCCCATGTTGGTTTTGGACCACCATGTGCGAGTGGGAGATGATGGATTTTTTCTTTATTGATGGGCCTGAGTTGGCCCGTCCGCTCAAGTTGGGCCCAAAAAGCTTGGCCCACGGGAATAGGGCCCGTGGATGGGGGAAGGTATAAAAGGGAGGAGAGAGAGGGAGAATGCACCCTTTGGCCATTCCAATGTACGCTTCTCACTCTCTCTTTCCCTCCAAACGCTTAAGGCACGTTGTTTCCCTTTTTAAGGCAAATTGACATCATCAAATCAGAATTTCTTCCTCGATCTTCGGCATTGGTGTTTAATCTGTGGCTAACAAGGTACGCTCGAATCCGTGGTGTGCTTTACGATCGGTGATACGTGATTTTCCCGAGCTTCGCTTTCGCATTGATTTAGGGGTTCGATTTAGTGTCGAATCCGGTTTTCGGGGATCAGTCATTCCCAACAGTACTTGTCAACGTACTGAGAGGCTGAGATCACTCAATATGCGGCCAAAAGTGAAGGAGAAGTAAACTGATCTTGTTCAAAGTGAAGAGGAGGAAGTTGAAGCATATCCAAATGATGGTGTTCTAGGAGCTACCAGATGAAGAAGCCTTTTCTTAATCGTAAGTTGTCTTCGTCAACTCCTCTCAATTCAGTAGCAGTGGCTTCAAGGTCTTCGACCAGAGCTTCCAACTCTTTTCAGGTAGACGAAGGGCGCCATTAGAAAACCCTCTTGCGTAGTTCGTCCCCTGACTTCTTTGATTTAAAGAAAAAAAAAACACTAAGCCCTCCCCCGACATCAGCAAAGCATCAAATCATTCACAAGCGAGAAGCTATGCTTGAAGCAAGAGTAATGGTGAAGATTTGCCTCTTGTCAAGGAAGAGAGAACTCGACGATTTGAGTCTTTTGGGAAAAGTTCTGCTGGTCCTATAGTATTTAAGGACATGTGGCAATTGGCTATTTTGGTTTCACTGGAATTTGATCATGGACAGATGGATCATAGTGTTCAAGACAATTCAAAAAAAAAATGGTAATTTATGGAGTTGTTCCTGGTGTAAGATCTAGCATTGCAAGGAAGGCTTAAATGACATCTGAAAATTTGATGAATGATCACGATTTTGATGACTCAGATTTTGCGGCTGATGATTTGGGGGACATGCTATAAGAGGAAGAGGATGACAATTCACTGAGATCGATTTCCCAAGTTGACCCTGTTTCTGTTAGTGAATTTGCTGCCTCCAAGCCATCAAAATTCCATCCGACAAGTTCTCTAAAGGATTCACCCTATGAAAGCCAGTCTCATGGAATTTACGCGTCCAAAATTTGGTTTCCTGCCCACACGAGACTTCAGATTTTGATGCTTCCATCAATTCTCCAATTGGAAGCCCTGCATCATGGAACTCTATACCTTGGGCCAAGCAGGGGTTGATGTTGTATGAATGAGAAAGAAATGGGGGAGTGGGCCGGAACCTTTTATTGTTGGCGATCAACAATCCTTGGTTCACTTTCCCTCCTTGGGCTGGATGACAAGTGTAGATGGGTTAATATTGACAGTGCAGTAATCTCAAGAAGAACTGGTTCTGGAAAGGCTGTATTATTTACTAAACTGCCCAAATGGACAGTTGAGTCTGAATGAATCAAATCGGGCTCAATAAATACTCAAGAAATGGAATCTTGAAATAGTCCGTTCATCTGCCACTCTTTCTTTAGCAATTCCCTAAAAGCAATGTTCATGAAGAAAATATCAATGCTCCTCTTCAAAGAGGTATCGTGCGCATTTTTCAGCAACTTGGAGTAGAAACCCCCAGTGATGAAGATGACTTCATTGAGGTGAGGTCAAAGATGAAAATGCTAAATGATAAGCGTGAGCAAAGAGAGAAAGAGATCAAGACAAAGTACTATGTCGCAAACGTGCCAAGGAAGTCTTGTCCATTGCAAAGTACTAACCTCCCCAGTAGCTCGAAGAGGATCTTTTCTTTGAGAAGTGGAGAAATTGTGACCATGGTTACACTAACTTTGCCACTGCAGATGGACGTAATTTGGCAAATATCTAAATATCAATTAGGAAAAATTCCAAATAAGGACCCAAAATAAATTTATTTTCTCAAATAAAGACCCAAAGTGAACTTTGTGTCAAATAAGGACCCGAAGTAGACCTATTGTTTCAAAGAAGGACTTGAAGTGAATTTTATGTCAAATAAAGACTCGAAGTGATCAACTTAATCTCTATTAAGGACCTTAACTCACCGGTAGACATTTTCCATCGATTAAAATAGGAGCAATTTTGTCAGAAATTTGTGATTGGAAAAAAAAATGAAAAATTCTAAATTAATTAAGTTTAGGTTATTCATTTAGATGTTTATGTTTTCTTCTTTCTTCTCTCTCGCTATTCCTCAACCAAATCGCTACTCGGTCATCGTCGTGACTCAATTCTTGTTGCTCCTTGCCTTGCTCGACCGACAGAGAATTTGGGTCTCCGCAAATAAAGAAAGAAGCATATGGTTTTTTTTCTTGTTTTTTAATTCGTGCCTCAATTGGCAGAGAATTTGGGTCTCTGCAAACAAAGAAAGAAGCATATGATTTTCTTCTTGTTTTTTTTTTAATTCGTACCTCAACCAGTGGAAAATTTGGGTCTTCAACTTTGCGGAGAATGAGTACAAGGAATGGGGAGAACTTCGGTCTTTGACTTTGTAGAGGACGGGTACAAGGAACGGGGAGACAGTAGAAAACCTAGGTTTTTTCTTTTCTTCTTTTTTGGGATTCGTTAATTTTCCTTATATATTTTTTTTGGACAAAATTGCCCAAACTCCAATTGTCAGAAATGTCACATGCTTGATAGTTGGCGAATATTTGGCTGACCAACAAGCTCAAGTTCTTATTTGGAATTGATTCAACCACTTCGGGTCCTTATTTGAGACAATGGGTCCACTTTAGGTCTTTATCTGACATAAAGCTAATTTCGGGTCCTTATTTGAGAAAATTGGTCCACTTCGGATCCTTATTTAGAATTTTCACTATCAATTAGCTTCAAGGCCTCCATAGTGTCGCAACCATTGAGTCCAACTGGGACACTTGCAGCTAAAACAGAAGCTCAGGTTGATTTGTTTCCCCAAAAGATTGTGTCCTTTCCAGCTAACATTGGAAAGAATCTTGGGCCAGGCTCAATATTTTAGAGCAAGAATAAGGTTATGCTTTTGACATAAATGGAATCGTATTACTATGGAAAATAACGAAATTGTTTGACAATGGATTGAAGTGTTTTGAAGCCTTAGATGCTATCATAGATGTTTTACACTGTAAAACATATGTCAAGCTGTTTTATAGTACAAACAGATATTCAAACAACATGAATAGCCTAGGGTAAGGGGAGGGGCATTGCATGGCGGTGCTGAGTATTCAGAGAGATACTTCCATCTAATATCTTTTGCAACATATCTTGAAAGGAGATACAAGTAATTGGGAAGATAGTGAAATTATACTTAAAAGGATTACTACTCCAACATCTTCTAATTCTTCTACTTTCAATACAACATTTGACATGGGCAGCAGGCCAAACATTTCTCGGAATAGTTCAATATCAATGGAAAGAGGGAAACCTTCTACTTCATGGAGAAGGGACGCTTTGAGACAGGGAGCAGCTCAACCTTTAGTCTCATAGAACAAGAGGGTGGTTATCATGGCCCTAGATGAGATGCATGACATGGAGAAAGAACATAATAGATGAAAGAGTTCATCGCAGCTGGATATGTCTTATAGGAGTTGCAATAAAAGAGGGATGTCAGAGCCTCAGATGGAAGATTTCCCTCACATAAGAGGGCACAAGAGGAATCTTGTTGATGGAGATGCTGATAATAGGAATCCTAAGCTTGATCTTGAGTTTCATGAGAATTTTAGTGAGAGTTTTGCAGGTGAGGTTGGGTGGGGGCATAGTTCGTCTCGTAACTATTCTTGTCCACTATCTTTTGTACAATTTTTATCAGAATTCTTGAGGCTGATGGCTCTTATTCTTTTGGGAGGTTAAGGTATTCCATGAGGCACCCTCGTGTTCCCCATCCTCCTTAATTATCTGCCATGCATAAAGGTACACATGGAGGTGAAATTGAACATCCAGGATCCTCATCTTTTTGATAGCGAGGTGCATCGTACAGGTTTTGTAAGAAGTTAATCTTCTCTGAAGGTGGATCATGGGGTGGGTAATATAAAAAAAGATGTCGTTCATGAATTAGTTGTATCAAGGAAAAGAGCACTGATGAGAAGAAATTAGATCCATAGATTCCACCCAGGTGTGACTTCCAATCCTCTCTCAATGTCTCAAGCCCCCAATTCTCCCATTCATTTTTCTTATGATGATTTGGAGAAATCTGGGGACTATTTTGTGAAGTTGGTAGCTGGATAGGATGGAGATTTTCATCCCCCCCCCCCCCCAAAAAAAAAAAAAAAAAAAAAAAAACAAAGAAAGAAAGAAAAGGAAACTATTGTCTTATTGACTAAAGTCCTGCTTGATCACTCAAATGTTTGATGTCGAGTTTGATTGTTCACTGCTCAGATTCATTGCATGTTATTCTAGTGTATGACAAGGACATGTCCAAGTTGCACCACTAGTGTCTTCTTCACTCCAAGATATGCACATCCTTGTCCACTGGTATGATACCTGCTTAAATGCTTCTATCTACATACTTGATGACAATGCACTAGTCTCAGTTGAAGTTTCCACACGAGACTTTGCGCATTCCTTTTGACCCGTTCTTCTTTGAGATCTCTTACCTCGCCCTCGTTCTGAGCACAAATGAGTATATATACTTTTCCCTGTGAATCTTGTTTCTACACATGTCCACTCGAACCCTATATGGTACAGCCATTACACATTTTTTCTTTTCCTTTCTCCTATACACAATTCTTTAAATACTTTCGATATGATGTGTTGTTTCACTTTTCTTGCGGCAATTATTTTACTCTTATCGTTGATCCTTCTTAGGTGGGGAAAAATACCAAACAAGTCATAAATATATTGCATCGGTACCAATTTAATGTCAAATTTTTTCACATTAGTATTAATTCAGTTAATTCGGCCAATTTTGGCCGGCCAATGTTGATGTGCACACCGGCCAAAATTGGGCTGATAGACTGAATTAGTACCAATGTAAAAAAAGTTTAGGATTGAATTGGTCTAATTGAAAGTCTTATAACTGAATTGGTATCAATGCAATATGTTTATGACTTTTTTGATATTTTTTCCTTCTCAGGTGTTAGATGTGCTATTATAATATCTTAACTTCCTTTAGCAATAAAAAGACAGTGTAATATGCTTAAATCTTTATTTAGTTGTGCTTCTACAAAAATCAACCCTCTCTATGATTATTTATGTTAAAATTATATTTTGAATTTAAATTCGTGAAAGAAATCCGACTAGAGATGAATGGTAAGAAACTAGGTCAATTAAGGAAAATCCTAAAGCCGAATATTTCTGGACGTCGGTAATGGAAATCTAGATTTCATATTTGGCGTCAGAGTCCAAAGTGAAGATTTGGACCTTAAGCTGCCGATTCGCTAACTCCAACAAAAGGCCAGAATTTGTGGATTACGAAAATCAATTTCCACATGGGAGTTGGTCAACACAACAATCGAACAAGAAAGATCGGAGTTGGACCGGGTTTCCTTCTTCAATCGGTCAACTTGGCTATATTATATACGCAATAACACCTTGAAAAATCCAAAATTGACATTTTTATAACAAATTTACCAAAATTTAAAATTTTTGATCATAAAAAATCCAAATTTGTACACCTATGATAAATTCACTTTAAAGAAATTTTTAACCATACAAAATCTCAAACTAGCACATCCGTTACAAATAGAAAGTAAAATCCCAAATTGATACAACATTAATTGCCAAATGTCATTCAATTCAATAATTTGATGACAAAATTTGAAGGAAGTTAATGGAGGCTAAATTTGTTATGAGTATATCAAAGTTTTAGATAAATTTATTACAAGTGTATTGGTTCATGATTTATTATGAAATTACCCTAAATATAAATATACAATTGTGGATTGCTCATTGGTTATGAAGAACTATTAAAGTGTAGTTTTTGGTGAATGTCAAGGGAAGTTCTATATTTGTTAGTGACAGCCAATTGGCACTGGAGGTTTGGTAGTGGATTCTTCATGGAATAACATTAATAGCTTATGTATTGGACTCAATTAAATCTTGTGAGGATTTATTTAATTCATTTTTGAGATTGAGGGATCATTTCGTGAGGATTTGTAAGACTAAATGCTGTATGAATTATTGAGTATAATTGGAGGTTGGAAAACATGAGAGTGTTTGAGTAACTTGAGTATGGTTGTAATTTTTATTGGATTGCTTGATCTAGAGTGGAATTCTTTACTGCTCTCCTTATGGACATATGTCACATCAACATAATCATTTAAATTTGGTGTCCAATTTATTTTCTTATTTTGTCTATTTTATTGTTTGATCAGTTAGATTCCACAATAATTTAAAAGATCAAGGCATCAATAAATGGTCTCTCTACTTTTGCTCAACAATCAAAGTCATTCTTTTAATTTCTTTTAAGGAAAAAAATCACAAAAACTCCAAATTTTGTCGACTGTGGTACATTTATTCTAAACCATTTTTAGTGACACCAAAAACTCTAAATTTATACATGTATGACACATTTACCCTAAATTCTTTTTTCTATAACACCAAATTTTTTGGGGTTAATATGTCACATCATACAAATTTGAAGTTTTAGGTGGCACATTATATAAGATTAGAGTACATATGCAAAATAAGTATGAATTTGGAGTTTTTGGTGTCATAAAATAAGTTTGGGATAAATATATTATAGTAAATATAATTTAGAGTTTTCGGTGATTTTACATTTCTTTTTATTCGAAACCGTTCTTGCACTTAAGTGCCATTGGTCGTCCTTGTGTTGGAACACTATTAGCTATTTTCTAACGTGAATTTGTATTTTATTTGTTGGGGATTTTTCTTTCTTTCTCCAAATGTAGATTCTCTCTCTCTCCTTTTTAGGTTCTTCAGTTTACGAAACCAAAAACCCACAACCTTACCAAAAAAAAAAAAAAAAACCAAAAATCCACAAAATATATTGCCTATACTAATGCAAAAACACTATTATTTGTATTGACTCACGACAAGCAATTGAGTAGCTATGGGTCCATGAGCTCTATGGCTCATGACATGAGCAAATATGACTACTACAAGATCAAAGCTCATGCGGCAATGCCACGAACTCAAAGATCAAGTAGCCATGGATAAAGCTTTTTGACTCAAATAGACATCGTGGCCATGGCCATTTGTGAGCTTGAGCTTGAATAGCCATGGCCAATGCTATAGAGTTGGAGCTCATGGTAATGGTGGGTCATAATGGAGCTCTCTCGTAATTGTGCCCATTTTTTTTTTTTTAATGTTTATGTTGCCTAATTTAGCATCTGTTTTTCCTAAAATAATTATATGAACAGAGTACCACATAATAGGTATGCTGGCATCTTGTTCATAAAAATCAAATGGCAAGAGGAAAAAGTATAACGGAATGATTAATGGTGATACTTCTAAGGGAAAAAGCCACAAAAAAAATCTTAAACTTTATCAATTGTGACACATTTATTTCAAATTTTTTTTTAACATCAAAAATCTCAAACTTGTATACATGTAGTAATATATTTGCCCAAAAAAAAAAATTTACACCAAAAAACCCAAACTTATACTTTTGTGATAGCGAAATCCTAAACTTTTGTTTTGTAACACCAAAAACCTCAGACTTATAGTTAAGTCACACATCTACCCCAAATTTGGTGTCATAGAAAAATGTTTTAGGTATTTTGTGTCACAAAAGAAAAGTTTGGGGTTTTTTATGTCATAAAAAAAGTTTGGAATAAATGTGTGACACTACAACATTTTGAGATAAATGTGTCACGTAGGTAAAAGTTTAGGATTTTTGATATTACAAAAAAAAAAGTTTGGGATAAATATTTCACAATGGTCATAATTTAAGGTTTTTTGGTGGCTTTTTCCATACTTTTAAATAGTAGAGAGATGCTTTAAAAAAAGTAGAGGGGATTTTGATTTTCTGGCAAAAATATAAGGGCCACCGGTAAATCTAATCCCATAAAGAAAGTGGCATATGTATAGGAATTGATAAAATAGTAAAAAAATTATAATGGACACAGTGCCAAGTCCAATCGCTCCAAGTCCAACCAGAGAGGTCTCTTCACACCAACATCTATGGCCAGGACAAAGTCTATAAGGCTTTTCCAGTAAAGGCAGCAACCATGATGTTATGTATATATGAATTGGGGGAATGAATCAACGCATCGCTCTAGAGTTTAGTCCCTCGACGAACAGGTCAACTTAGAATGCGTGGAACGAGCACATTTTGTTGAAGATACTGACCTTAAGTCTACCTTTGACAAGAGTAGGGACCACAAGAATAATGGACAATGCTACATGAAAATCAAATCTTATCGGTTCAGCTTTTCAAATATATGAATGACTTTGACACTTGGATTTGTTCCTTTGTTTTTGACTAATGCTTTTAAGTCCTGCTTGATCATTCAAATGTTTGATGTCAAGTTTGAGTGTTCAGATTCATTGCATGTTATTCCAGCGTATGATGAGGACATGTCTAAGTTGCACCACTAACGTCTTCTTCACTTTGGGATATGCCCATTCTTGTCCACTCCACTGGTATGATGCTTGCTTAGATGCTTCTATCTATGTACTCGATGACAATGCGCTAGTCTCAGTTAAAGTTTCCACACGATACTTTACGCATTTATTGACCCATTCTTCTTTGAGATCTCTTACCTCGCCCTCGCTCCGAGCACAAATGGGTATATATACTTTTCCCTGTAAATTTTGTTTCTACACCTGTCCACTCGAACCCTATACGGTACAGCCATGGATAGCAAAAACAGTAGTCCGTGGTCGTTCATACTCCCAATTTTCTTGCTTTGCTCATCTCTGTACACCCACCTCTGTCTTGGCACAGACAAGCTCGATGCGAATCGATCTATATCTGGTGATCAAACCTTAACTTCCTTGGGTGGCCACTTTACGCTTGGCTTCTTCTCGCCGGGTAACTCCATGTACTCCTACATAGGCATCTGGTACAACAATATCAGCGTTCCAACCGTTGTCTGGGTCGCCAACCGAGACAACCCTATCACTGACAGGCACTCCACTGAACTGAAGGTGTCGGGTGGCAATCTTGTGATTGTTAACAACTCCAAAGTCCCCGTTTGGTCCACGAATCTGACTGCTTCTTCATCTGGATCGAGATCCATGGTGGCGGTTCTTGAGGACGACGGCAACTTCGCTCTCAAAGCAGCGCCGAATTCTTCCGTGACTCTGTGGCAGAGCTTTGATTACCCAACGCACACATGGCTTCCCGGTGCCAAATTAGGGATCGACAAGCGCAAAAACACAAGTCAGATCTTGACATCATGGAAGAACGACGAGGACCCTTCGACAGGTTTGTTCTCTCTCCGTATCCATTCATCCAGTGACGGTGAGTACTACATATGGTGGAATGGGTCTAACCATTACTGGACTAGTGGGACGTGGGACAATCAGACGAAAATTTTCTCTTTGCTCCCTGAAATGACAGCGAACTATATTTACGAGTTCAAATATGTGGACAATGAGAACGAGAGCTACTTCACCTATTCAATCAAAATCTCCTCCAACACCACATCAAGGCTTGTGATGGACCTTTCTGGGCAGATCAAGCAGGAATCTTGGTTGCCTTCCCAGGCGTGGACCTTGTTCTGGTCTAAGCCCTCGCAACAATGCGACGTGTATAGACTTTGTGGGCCTTTCAGTGTTTGCAGCGAGCAGAGCGAAGATTCGTGCAAGTGCTTGCCAGGATTTAGCATAAGCTCTCCAATGGATTGGAATCGGAGGGATTGGTCTGGTGGTTGCAAGAGGAATTCGAACTTAAATTGTGCAGCGAATGCGGAGAAAGACCGTTTTTGGCCTATGTCTAACATGAAATTGCGTGATGCTCCTCAATCTTTAGTTGCAGGGAGCAATCAGGAATGCCGAACTGCTTGTTTGAGCAATTGCTCTTGCACGGCTTATGCTTTGGAGGATAATGCCTGCTCAATCTGGATTGGGGATCTCTTCAATGTGGAACAGCTCAAACAAGGCACTACCCCTGGAAGGAGTTTCTATGTCCGGCTTGCTGCCTCTGAAATTAAGGATCCCAGCAAGAAGAGTAATGTAACTGCAACAGTGGCAGGGTCTGTTGGTGCCGCGGTAGCGATATTAGCCATTGTCTCGTTTGCCGTTTGGAGATGGAGGAGAGGGGCAACTGTAACAACAAAAATAGTGGAGGGTTCACGGATAGCCTTTGCATACCGGGAGTTGCAAGTAGCAACAAAGAATTTTTCAGAGAAGTTGGGTGGGGGTGGGTTCGGTTCAGTTTTCAAAGGAACATTACCTGATTCAAGTCACATAGCGGTCAAGAAGCTTGAAAGCATAAGCCAAGGTGAGAAGCAATTCCGAACGGAAGTAAGCACAATCGGCACTATCCAGCATGTGAATCTTGTCAGGCTTCGCGGATTCTGCGCTGAAGGTGACAAGAGGCTGTTGGTCTACGATTTCATGCCAAATGGTTCCTTAGGCTATCATCTCTTTCATAGAAAGGACTCGAAGACCTTGGATTGGAAAACGAGGTACCAAATTGCTTTGGGAATAGCTCGAGCTCTGGCTTATCTCCATGAGAAGTGCAGAGATTGCATCATACATTGTGACATCAAGCCAGAGAACATCCTTCTAGATGCTGAATTCTGTCCAAAAGTGGCAGATTTTGGCCTGGCAAAGCTTGTTGGCCGAGATTTCAGCAGGGTGTTGACAACCATGAGAGGCACAAGAGGGTATCTTGCGCCGGAGTGGATCTCTGGAGTGGCCATAACAGTAAAAGCTGATGTTTATAGCTATGGGATGATGCTTTTTGAGTTTGTGTCGGGAAGGAGGAACTTAGAGCTATCGGAGAATGGGACCATCGAGTTCTTCCCAACATGGGCTGCTAGCAAGACAGCTGAAGGAGGTGACCTGCTTGATCTCTTGGACCCAGACTTGGAGAAAAACGCTAATACTGAAGAGCTAAATAGGATATGCAGAGTTGCTTGCTGGTGTGTCCAAGATGAGGAAACTCACAGGCCATCGATGGGGCTGGTTGTTCAAGTACTCGAGGGGTTGTTGGATGTGAACCTGCCCAGGATACCGAGAGCCCTTCAACTGCTTCTTGATAATCAGGAGCATGTAGTTTTCTTCACTGAGTCGTCATCATCGAACCAGAACTCCCAGACAAAGAGTAATACCTCAACTTCTTCCTTGCAGAACCCAAATAGTTCATCTTCGACGAAGTCCGAGTCTTGAGGATGATAAGATAAATGCTTAGTACAAGAAGTGCTTCAGTTAGATAGTGCATATGCTCCTCTGTTTTTTCTGTAGTCAAGAGCGAATCTCAGCATTTGGGGATGGGCTTTCTTGGGGCTTTTCCCCCTAGCTATTTATGTTGCACGTAGATACAAGCAAGCTTGGAATAAGTGCGCGGCCAGACCAGTTGTAAGGATTCTTAATTCTATATAATGATCTGTTGTCTGCTTTTTGAGATCCCAGGTGAGATCGGTAGTTAGCATCGAAAACTGTCATCTCCATGAGCGTGCTGGGCTTTTCCGCCTTTTTTTGTTTGTTTGTTTGTGCGTGCTGGGGTCGTCGGGCCGCGACTCGCAACCGCCGGCTTCACGCGAGTTCCGGCCCCTGACCGTCCGTAGTCTGCCTCCCCGCCGGTCCCCGTTGTTCGCCTGTTCAGAGCCCTGTCGCGATCCCGAGCCCGAAGGGCTCCGCCTTGTCCTCCTCAACCGGTGCCCGCCAGGCGTTCGATGGAAATCCCAAGCGAGCGTCGTATCTGCAGTGACCGGCGGTGACGGGTGGCGACAGGCGACGGGATCGGCTGCAACGGCCGGCCGGACGGAGGTCAAGGCGGTGCGGGCGGAGGCCCAAGCTCGGACCGAGACGAGCTCGGCCGCCTCCGCCGCGGATCGTCAGATCTCGAGGGCTCCAGCGGCGAGGGAGAAGACGCGTCGAACTCGGGCGGAACCGGGTCGTCGATCGGGTAGGTTTTTTAGGATTCGAGTGTCGGTTACTGAGTCGGGTCGGACCCAAGTCGTCGTTCGGGTAGGGTTCCGCCTGGGTTGGGTTTGTAGGCGTGGGCCGGGTAGCCTTTAGGCTGTAGTTCTTTTTTTTTATATGAAAACGGGCCAAATCGTTTGGGCTTTTATGTTTTAAGAAAAGAAAAAATCCCGGGCCGGGCCTGCGTTGCAGGCCGTCCGGGTCTTGGGTGGACGACCCGAGTTGGACCAACTTGGGGATCCGACCAGGTTGTTTCTTAATATATTATTATAGTAATATTTTAAAAAATAAATTATTATTATTATTTCAAAAAATAAAAAAAAATCCAAAATATCCTATGTTTTACACAATTTTCCAAAAAAAATCAGAAAAAGTCAAAAAATGATTTATATCTTCAAAAAAGACCAAAAAATCCAATAATCACTTTTATGTTCAAAAAATAGAAAAAGACCAATGTTTTTCCTCCACACATGAAAATCCCTCAAGAATCCAAAAACCCTTAGGGTTTAAACAAGATTAGGTATTAAAATAGCATTAGTGATTAACTAGTGTAATCGAATCCCCGAACTTAGTTTCTCTCGTGTGCCTCCCAATATTTTGCTTGAGTTTCTAATCGATCCAGCCTAAATTGATTAGTGGCGACTACATTTTAAAATTAACTTATAAGCAAAAAATATCAAACCATTAAGTGAGCTTGGGAGAGCCAAAGCTAAGCCTAATACACTTAGCCAAACCATTAGCCTCCGAAAGCACTTGCGCATAATCGGGCACCGAAAAAAGAGGTTGCGATAGTGCTTCCATTCATTTGTTTTTTGCTTACCCTTTAATATTTGTGACATTGCTTTAAAAGTTTTGTAAAACCAAATTCATTATCTCGACATTGCTCGTTAAAAATCTCCACTTTGTTTAGGTGGGAAATTTATTGAATTCTCATTTCAATCAGGTTGATCCAAACAGTATTTTCCATTGCAACGGGAAATTGTTTTAGAAGGCCTAGCTTTTATTTTTAATTCATAATCCATCCATATCAAAGCTAATCCAGTGGACCTTTGCAGTAACATAATCCCCTCAGTTCTTCCAAGCTTCCCCTCATTTGTTTTTCCTTTCTACCATTGCCAACTTTTCTTTTCCTTTTCCTTTTTCCTATACACGATTCTTAAATACTTTTCGATCTGACGCATTGTTTCACTTTTTTTGTTGTTGCAGTTATTTTACTCTAATCGTGGATCCTTCTCTGGTGCTAGAGGTGCTATTATGATGTCTTGACTTCCTTCAGCAATAAAAAAAAAAAAAGGGTGCAATCTGCTTATATCTTTATTTAGTGGTGTTTCTAAAAAAGGGTAGGCAAATATCTTTAGGATAATGCAAATACCTTTAGGTTAAAGGAGTCTTTTGAAATGCAAATAATATTTGGTAAGTTATAATTTTAAAGTGTATTGCAAAACAACTTTAACTTAAATGTAATTTGGTAAAAACTACATTTTGCATATGACTTTTATTGATTTTTTTTAATCTAGCCACCGGTGGCTTTATCTAGCCGTCACCAGCCTTGCCTGAGGTTGTGCAACCTCAAGCAACACCTGGGGTTCGCAACCTAGGTGGCCGTCTGGGTCGTAACGCCTAGGTTTGCACGGCCTAAACGGTTGCCTAGGTCACGAACTCCAAGCAATCATCGCTTGGGTCATGCGAACCCAAGTGATCGTCACCTGGTTCACGTGAACCGAGGAGACCACCTCCTGAGGTCGCATGATCTCAAATGGTGGCCGCGACCCTCAAGCAGCGGGTTGCTAGGGTCGAATGATCCCTCAAGCAATAGTTGCTAGCGCAAGCAACTCCTTGACTGACGGTCGTTGGCCTCTGTTTGTTTCCCCAGAGAAGATAAACGGTTCCATGGGACTTGCATTCCAAAGATGCAACTTCCCAAAGTACCTCTAAAACTACTTTGGTTAAAAGCCCTTAGAGCCATCTGGAGCAATTGTATCTTGCTAAAGTTGTCCAAAAAATTGAACCAATCACGTTTACATTTGGCCAAACCCCTTTGGAGTCCAAAAGCCCTTTCCAAATACCGAACCAAACGGGCCCATAGACTATCCCTCCCTCCCTCCCTCCTGTAGGTTCCTCTTCATTTTATTATGAAAACAAAAATCCACAAAAACTATTATTCGTACCGACTCATGACTAGCAATTGAGTAGTTATGGTTTATGAGATCCGTGGCTCATGACTCAAGCGAATGAAAATGCTGCAAGATTAAAGCTCATGCGGCAACACCGCATGCTCAAAGATCAAGTAGCCATGGCTCAAGCTTTGCAGCTCCAAAAGATATCATGGCTATGGCCATCCGTGAGCTTGAGCATGAATAGCCATGGCCAATGCTAACTTAGAGTTGGAGCCCACGGTAATGGCGGGTCATAATGGAGCTCTCTCTCAATTGTCATTTGTTCTTTTTTATGTTTATGTTGCCTAATTTAGCACCTATGTGGTGTCATGCTATGTAAGCATAATTTAGCACCTATGTGTTCCAACATCCATGTTAGTAAAATTTGATTGGTAAGAGAAAAAGTACAGCAGATAGATTAACCGTGACACTTTCTATGTAATATATGAGCTTTGAGAAAAAAAAAAAAAAAAAGAAATAAAAGAAGAGGGTTTGAAAAGTCAACAAAAGAAGATGAAGGAGAGGAGTGAAAGCTTCTGCTGTTTTTAAAGAGAAGAGAGAGGGAGGGCTTGGGCATAAACAAAATGGGGGAAAGGAAGAAAAAAGGGAGGATAGAAAAGAAGAGAAAGGAGGAAGAAGAAAGGAGGAAGGGAAAATTTTTGGCGTGCTCACAACCCGGAAGCCTCACCAAGCCGCTTAACCCCGTTTTGCAATGCCGGTAGGTGATCGAAGCCTATAATCGTTTATTCGAACAAATCATCGCAATTAGGGCTCGAAATTCGAATTTCTTGGAGATTTGTGTGACGAAATCCGATTTTTGAGTTATTGAACTGCGTATTTTGATAGAAATGATAGTTTAGAGTGTTGTGAAGCTATAACATTTTACGAATTGTAATTTGAGCCTACAGTTTGCCCAAAACGGAATTTTCAATTTTGGCACACATTCTAGAACAATACTAAACAATACCGAACAATAGCTTTGGCTTTGAATTTTAGCCATTTTTGGTGAGGTTTTGGGACGGCTAAGTTGGGGTTGTTGTAGCGTATCAAGAAAACTATAAGATGGCTCAAAATGGAATATTGTAGAGGAAGTTATGGCGCAACGAAATTTAGCATGCGAGCTATGCCTAGCAAACAAAATAGGCTTAGTATAAGCGAGTTATTATAAGAATTTCTTTTTTTTACTTGGCCTTTTGATATTTTTTTTCAGTTAATTATTAGGGATCCAGGTGAGTGATACTATTTCTTCTTTGTGTTTTAAACTCATGTTTTGAAAAGAAAAAACATTGGATTATATATGCTATGAGTGAATAAATAACATCTTTTGTTGTATAAAATAGGATTAGGCTTTCACTACCATTTTGTCATTGAAAGAGATAATTATCCTTTGAATTAGGTTTGAATGATTGTTTGAAAATGGTTTGTGAAACCCTTTTATGAAAGAATTTCCAAACATTTGTGGTTCTTTAAGAATGCTTTACAATTTATATATCAAATGCCTGAGTTATGAGATGACTCTCATTTTGATGTTGGATTACTAGATATTTGTGATTAGTGATTAATTCTCAATGTTTCTGTAGACCCTAAGTGGTGTATAGGTATACACATACTTGTCTAGGATATCCTTGTGGGCTAAGCTACCAGCTAATAATATGTGAAGACCTAACTAGGGAGAATCTTGGTCGTATTGTCACAGGTGTTACGCATGACCATGAATAGACATTTGAGCATTAGTTGGTCAATGGAGTGGACCATTGACATGTGGTTTGAGTTTGGTCGATGGAATGGATCATCGACGTATTTTTGATGAGATTAATCAATGGAATAGACCATCGATACAGGTTTTTATGAGATTGACCTGGACCATTGGTGTTTCCCGTATTTATGTTATGAATATATATTATTTTAGAATGAGTTATGGTTGCGTTTTAAATGCACATAGTGATTTCTCAATCCACTTGAAAGAAATGTGTTACTTGCTGGGTTGTGATATCTCATTCTTATCATCTACTTGTTTTTTTTAGGTTATTTAGCAAGGCGCAAGTAGGCCTAAGCATTTGTTATTAGGCAGGACTTTTTGTGGTAGGGACTTTTTGATATGAGTCATATATAGTTGATGAGTTTATGAGTAAGCTTTTGGTGGAGGTGTATATATTAATTTGGTGGTTTATAGAAAACTCTGATATTATAACCAAATGCATTTTTTGTCGTGTGCGTGTGCGTGTGCGTGTTGATTTTTGGCTGAATTTTGGTTATGTTGAGGTTGCATCCTTTGGTGAAAGGACGGCAGTGTCATGCCCTTATTTTGTTGAATCGGGGTGTGACATTTGTTGATATCAGAGTTTAGGCTATGATCTATTTGGGTAGATTTTCAAGACGTGGTGAGATTGTGTGATAGTCTCTAACGTGTCAATCTTTTAAGTATTAGTGGTGGACATAAATGGGAGGATCCTCTAGTGAGACGCAAAGCATTTTGAGTTTATATTGTCTCAAAAGCATTTTGAGTTGACATAGAGATCCTCTTACTAAAGCAGTTCAAGACAAAAACATAGGTGTAGTTTATGGAAATTATGACTATGGTTTTGACATATCGAGAACTTCAGCACTAGGAGCTCAATAACGAGCTTGAGATGAAGATTAATGAGTTAAAAAAAAGAAAAAAAAAGAAGAAAGAAGCTCTTTACAAAACACAAGCTTCACCTTTCCATAGATCAGTCCAGCTTTGCTCAAAGGAGTAAACCTGCTGATTCCCGAATAGGACCAGTGGTGTTGCAGCACCAGAAATCAATGGTCCAAGAGATAGCTCCTGTTAAACTGCATGAGAAGAACTTTGCAATTGACTTAAGAGGGAACTCAGATAAGGTGATGGGTTTCCATACTCATCCATCAATGAAGGTGTTTGATAATCAGGATGCCAATTCTCTCAGAAGGAACTTCTCCGACCTTAGTTTCTCTGATGATTCTAGAGGAAAGTTTCTATGAAAATTAAATGTTGAAAGGGGATGCAAAGTTGAGGGAAGGGTGGGGATTCGAGAGAGCAGAAAGGAGGCGAAACTGAAAGCCATGCAGGAGTGACTTGAGTGAAGTTGAGCTGAAATGAAGGCCAACTTTCCTAATGCAGTAGAGAGACGTTAATAACTCTTTAGTACTTGTCAACGTACTAAGAGGATGAGATCACTCAATATGCGGCCAAATGTGAAGGAGAAGTAAACTGATCTTGTTCAAAGTGAAGAGGAGGAAGTTGAAGCATATCCAAATGATGGTGTTCTAGGAGCTACCAAATGAAGAAGCCTTTTCTTAATCGTAAGTTGTCTTCGTCAACTCCTCTCAATTCAGTAGCAGTGACTTCAAGGTCTTCGACCAGAGCTTCCAACTCTTTTCAGGTAGACGAAGGGCGCCATTAGAAAACCCTCTTGCATAGTTCGTCCCCTGACTTCTTTGATTTAAAGAAAAAAAAACACTAAGCCCTCCCCCGACATCAGCAAAGCATCAAATCGTTCACAAGCGAGAAGCTATGCTTGAAGCAAGAGTAATGGTGAAGATTTGCCTCTTGTCAAGGAAGAGAGAACTCGGCGATCTGAGTCTTTTGGGAAAAGTTCTGCTGGTCCTATAGTATTTAAGGACATGTTGGATTTGCATGGCAATTGGCTATTTTGGTTTCACTGGAATTTGATCAAGGACGGATGGATCATAGTGTTCAAGACAATTCAAAAAAAAAAAAAAAAAATGGTAATTTATGGAGTTGTTCCTGGTGTAAGATCTAGCATTGCAAGGAAGGCTTAAATGACATCTGAAAATTTGATGAATGATCACAATTTTGATGACTCAAATTTTGTGGCTGATGATTTGGGGGACATGCAAAAAGAGGAAGAGGATGATGATTCACTGAGATCGATTTCCCAAGTTGACCCTGTTTCTGTTAGTGAATTTGCTACCTGCAAGCCATCAAAATTCCATCCGACAAGTTCTCTACAGGATACACCCTGTGAAAGCCAGTCTCATGGAATTTACGCGTCCAAAATTTGGTTTCCTGCGCACATGCGACTTCAGATTTTGATGCTTCCATCAATTCTCCAATTGGAAGCCCTGCATCATGGAACTCTATACCTTGGGCCAAGCAAGGGTTGATGTTGCATGAATGAGAAAGAAATGGGGGAGTGGGCCGGAACCTTTTATTGTTGGCGATCAACAATCCTTGGTTCACTTTCCCTCCTTGGGCTGGATGATAAGTGTAGATGGGTTAATATTGACAGTGCAGTAATCTCAAGAAGAACTAGTTCTGGAAAGACTGCATTATTTACTAAACTGCCCAAATGGACATTTGAGTCTGAATGAATCAGATCGGGCTCAATAAATACTTAAGAAATGGAATCTTGAAATAGTCCCTTCATCTGCCACTCTTTCTTTAGCAATTCCCTAAAAGCAATGTTCATGAAGAAAATATCAATGCTCCTCTTCAAAGAGGTATCGTGTGCATTTTTCAGCAACTTGGAGTAGAAACCCCCAGTGATGAAGATGACTTCACTGAGGTGAGGTCAAAGATGAAAATGCTAAATGATAAACGTGAGCAAAGAGAGAAAGAGATCAAGACAAAGTACTATGTCGCAAACGTGCCAAGGAAGTCTTGTCCATTGCAAAGTACTAACCTCCCCAGTAGCTCTAAGAGGATCTTTTCTTTGAGAAGTGGAGAAATTGTGACCATGGTTACACTAACTTTGCCACTGCAGATGGACGTGATTTGGCAAATATCTAAATATCAATTGGCTTCACGGCCTCCATAGTGTCGCAACCATTGGGTCCAACTGGGACACTTGCAGCTAAAACAGAAGCTCAGGTTGATTTGTTTCCCCAAAAGATTGTGTCCTTTCCAGCTGACATTGGAAAGAATCTTGGGCCAGGCTCAATATTTTAGAGCAAGAATAAGGTTGAGCTTTTGACATAAATGGAATCGTATTACTATGGAAAATAACGAAATTGTTTGACAATGGATTGAAGTGTTTTGAAGCCTTAGATGCTATCATAGATGTTTTACACTGTAAAACATATGTCAAGCTGTTTTATAGTACAAAAAGATATTCAAACAACATGAATAGCCTAGGGTAAGGGGAGGGGCATTGCATGGCGGTGCTGAGTATTCAGAGAGATACTTCCATCTAATATCTTTTGCAACATATCTTGAAAGTAGGTACAAGTAATTGGGAAGATAGTGAAATTATAGTTAAAAGGATTACTACTCCAACATCTTCTGATTCTTCTACTTTCAATACAACAATTGACATGGGCAGCAGGCCAAACATTTCTCGGAATAGTTCAATATCAATGGAAAGAGGGAAACCTTCTACTTCATGGAGAAGGGACCCTTTGAGACAGGGAGCAGCTCAACCTTTAGTCTCGTAGAACAAGAGGGTGGTTATCATGGCCCTAGATGAGATGCATGACATGGAGAAAGAACATAATAGATGAAAGAGTTCATCGCAGCTGGATATGCCTTATAGGAGTTGCAATAAAAGAGGGATGTCAGAGCCTCAGATGGAAGATTTCCCTCACATAAGAGGGCACAAGAGGAATCTTGCTGATGGAGATGCTGATAATAGGAATCCTAAGCTTGATCATGAGTTTCATGAGAATTTTAGTGAGAGGTTTGCTGGTGAGGTTGGGTGGGGGCATAGTTCGTCTCGTAACTATTCTTGTCCACTATCTTTTGTAAAAATTTTATCAGAATTCTGAGGCTGATGGCTCTTATTCTTTTGGGAGGTTAAGGTATTCCATGAGGCAACCTCGTGTTCCCCATCCTCCTTAATTATCTGCCATGCATAAAGGTACACATGGAGGTGAAATTGAACATCCAGGATCCTCATCTTTTTGATAGCAAGGTACGTCATACAGGTTTTGGAAGAAGTGAATCTTCTCTGAATGTGGATCATGGGGTGGGTAATCAAAAAGATGTGGTTCATGAATTAGTTGGTATCAAGCAAAATAGCACTGATGAGAAGAAATTAGATCCATAGATTCCACCCAGGTGTGACTTCCAATCCTCTCTCAATGTCTCAAGCCCCCAATTCTCCCATTCATTTTTCTTATGATGATTTGGAGAAATATGGGGACTATTCTGTGAAGTCGGTAGCTGGATAGAATGGAGATTTTCATCCAAAAAAAAAAAAAAAAAACAAACAAACAAACAAACAAAGAAAAGGAAACTATTGTCTTATTGACTAAAGTCCTGCTTGATCCCTCAAATGTCTGATGTCAAGTTTGATTATTCACTACTCAAATTCATTGCATGTTATTCCAGTGTATGACAAGGACATGTTCAAGTTGCACCATTAGCGTCTTCTTCACTCCAGGATATGGACATCCTTGTCCACTGGTATGGTGCCTGCTTAAATGCTTCTATCTACATACTCGATGACAATGAGCTAGTCTCAGTTGAAGTTTCCACACGAGACTTTGTGGGTTTCTTGACCCGTTCTTCTATGAGATCTCTTACCTCGCCCTTGTTCCGAGCACAAACGGGTATATATACTTTTCCATGTGAATCTTGTTTCTACACTTGTCCGCTCGAACCCTATATGGTACAGCCATTACACCTTTTTCTTTTCCTTTCTCCTATACACAATTCTTTAAATACTTTCGATATGATGTGTTGTTTCACTTTTCTTGCAGCAATTATTTTACTCTTATCGTTGATCCTTCTTAGGTGGGGAAAAATACCAAAAAATTCATAAATATATTGCATTGGTACCAATTTAATGTCAAACTTTTTCACATTAGTATTAATTCAGTTAATCCGGCCAATTTTGGCCGGCTAATGTTGATGTGCACACCGGCCAAAATTGGACTGATAGACTAAATTAGTACCAATGTAAAAAAATTTAGGATTAAATTGGTCTAATTGAAAGATTTATAACTGAATTGATACCAATGCAATAAGTTTATGATTTTTTAAATATTTTTCCCTTCTCAGGTGTTAGAGGTGCTATTATAATATCTTAACTTCCTTTAGCAATAAAAAGACGGTGTAATCTGCTTAAATCTTTATTTAGTTGTGCTTCTACAAAAATCAACCCTCTCTATGATTATTTATGTTAAAATTATATCTCGAATTTAAATTCGTGAAAGAAATTTGACTAGAGATGAATTGTAAAAACTAGGTCAACCATTCGTTCCAAAAATAGTTTTGGAACAGAAATAGATTTTTATATTTTAGAATAGTTTAAGCAAAAATAACCGATAGTTTTGATAACGATCAAAATTTCTATCTAAAAATAGAAATTCGTTTGATAACGATACAAAATTTCTTTATTTCGGATGGTGGCGGTGATGACCGACTGACCTTTAATATAAAAAATAAAAATGATTTAGTAACAAAAAAATAAAGAATAAAATAAAATAAAATAAAATAAATCATAAAAAATAAAATAAAAATATCATTTTATTTTAAAATAAAAATATCCTTACAAATAAATTTATTTTATTTATTCTATTTTATTTTATTTTACGAATAAACTTATTTTAAAATGAATAAAAGTTAAAAATAAAAATAAATTTATTTGGCAAAACACTCAAGGCAAATAAAAATAAATTATTTTTATTTATCATTAATAAGTTATTTTTAATAAATTTATTTTTAATAAACTAAAAATAAAATGATAAATAAAAATAATTTATTTATTTTAATAAATTTATTTGTATTTTTAATAAAATGAGGAGAGGCGGAGGAGGTGGAGGAGGAGGCAGAGATGTAGAGGAGATGAGGGAGGACTCACCGAAATTAGGATTTAGTGGGTGAAATTATTTCGATTTCTCTTCCAAAAATCATAAGTAGAAAATTTATTTTCGATTTCTCTTCAAATCAATTTACGGAATGAAATCTATTGTAAATAAAAACCTGAGAGGTTTATCAAACGGGTTTCTATTAGAAAAATAAGTGCGGAATAGAAAAATTATTTTTAAGGAAAATCCTAAAGCCGAATATTTCTGGACGTCGGTAATGGAAATCTAGATTTCATATTTGGCGTCAAGAGTCCAAAATGCAAATTTGGCCCTTAAGCTGCTGATTCGCTAACTCCAACAAAAGGCCAGAACTTGTGGATTACGAAAATCAATTTCCGCATGGGAGTTGGTCAACACAACAACCGAACAAGAAAGATCAGAGTTGGACTGGGTTTCCTTCTTCAATCGGTCAACTTGGCTATATTATATACCGAATAACACCTTGAAAAATCCAAAATTGACATATTTATAACAAATTTACCAATATCTAATTTTTTTTTTACGATAAAAAATCCAAATTTGTACACCTATGATAAATTCACTTTAAAGAAATTTTTTAATCAGACAAAATCTCAAACTAGCACATCCGTTACAAATAGAGAATAAAACCTCAAACTCAACATTAATTGCCAAATGTCATTCAATTTAATAATTTGATGACAAACTTTGAAGGAAATTAATGGAGGCTAAATTTGTTATGAGTATATCAAAGTTTTAGATAAATTTATCACTAGTGTATCAGTTCATGATTTATTATGAAATTACCCTAAATATAAATATACAATTGTGGATTGCTCGTTGGTTATGAAGACCTATTAAAGTGTAGTTTTTGGTGAATGTTAAGGGAAGTTCTATATTTGTTAGTGACAGCCAATTGGCATTGGAGGTTTGGTAGTGGATTCTTCATGGAATAACATTAATCGCTTATTTGTTGGACTCAATTAAATCTTGTGAGGATTTATTTAATTCATTTTTGAGATTGAGAGATTATTTCGTGAGGAATTGTAAGACTAAATACTACATGAATTATTGAGTATAATTGGAACTTGGCAAACATGAGTGTTTTAAGTAACTTGAGTATGGTGGTAATTTTCATTAGATTGCTTGATCTAGAGTGGAGCAATCCCATGGACATATGTCACATCGACAAAATCATTTAAATTTGGTGTCCAATTTTTTTTCTTATTTTGTTTATTTTATTGTTCGATCAGTTAGATTCCACAATAATTTAAAAGATCAAGGCATTGATAAACGGTCTCTCTACTTTGGCTCAACAATCAAAGTCATTCTTTTAATTTCTTTTAAGTAAAAAAATCACAAAAACTCCAAATTTTGTCGACTATGATACATTTACTCTAAACTATTTTTGGTGACATCAAAAACTCTAAATTAATACCTATGTGACACATTTACCATAATTTTTTTCTATAACATCAAATTTTTGGAGTTAATATGTCACATCATACAAATTTGAAGTTTTAGGTGGCACATTATATAAGTTTAGAGTAAATATGCAAAATAAGTATGAATTTGGAGTTTTTGATTTCATAAAATAAGTTTGGGATAAATATATCACAGTAAATATAATTTAGAGTTTTTGTTGATTTTACATTTCTTTTTATTCAAAACCGTTCTTGCACTTAAGTGCCATTGGTGTCCCTGTGTTGGAACACTATTAGCTATTTTCTGATGTGAATTTTTATTTATTTGTTGAGGATTTTTCTTTTTTTCTCCAAATGTAGGCTCTCTCTCTCCTTTTTAGGTTCTTCATTTTATGAAAACAAAAGCCCACAAAAAAATAATGCCTATACTAATGCAAAAACACTATTATTTGTATCGACTCGCGACAAGCAATTGAGTAACTATGGACCGTGAGCTCTGTGGTTCATGACTTGAGCAAATATGACTGCTACAAGATCAAAGCTCATACGGCAACGCCATGAGTTCAAAGATCAAGTAGCCATGGCTCAAGCTTTGTGACTCAAATAGACATCATGGCCATGGCCATATGCGAGCTTGAGCTTGAATAATTATGGCCAATGCTAACTTAGAGTTGGAGCTCATGGTAATGGTGGGTCATAATGGAGCTCTCTCGTAATTGTGCCCATCCATTCCTCTGTGTAAATAACCTAATATTGATTCACAATCAATAACATCTTCACCATCTAGAGTAAGGATTTTTTTAATGTTTATGTTGCCTAATTTAGCACCTGTTTTTCCTAAAATAATTATATGAGCGGAGTACCACACAATAGGTATGCTGGCATCTTGTTCATAAAAATTGAATGGCAAGAGAAAAAAGTATAACGGAATGATTAGTGGTGATACTTCTAAGGGAAAAAGCCACAAAAAAATCTCAAATTTTATCAACTGTGACACATTTATTTCAAATTCTTTTTTGTAACATCAAAAATTCCAAACTTGTACACATGTAGTAATACATTTCCCCAAAACTTTTTTTTTCGACACCAAAAAACCCAAACTTATACTTTTGTGACATCAAAACCCTAAACTTTTGTTTGCAACACCAAGAACCCCAGACTACACACATCTACCCCAAAAATTTGGTGTCATAGAAAAAAGTTTGAGGTATTTGATGTCACAAAAAAAAGGTTTGGGGTTTTTTATGTCACAAGAGTAAATGTGTGACACTGCAACATTTTGAGATAAATGTGTCACGTAGGTAAAAGTTTCGGATTTTTTATATTACAAAAAAAAAAAAGTTTTGGGTAAATATTTCACTGGCTGTGGTGGCTCCGCTGGGTAGGCTTTAGTCCTTTGAGGGAAGGTCAGGAGTTCGAAGCCCTTGCAACGCAAGTTGCAAGGAGGCTAGCGGGCTATTAAGTGATTGACGTGTGGCGCCGGGGCGACACCTAAGAGTTTACGTGGCGGATGTCGGCCAAAATGGTTCTTCCAGCACCAAAAAAAAAAAAAAGTTTAGGGTAAATATTTCATAATAGTCATAGTTTAAGGTTTTTGGTGGCTTTTACCATACTTTTAAATTATAGAGAGATGCTTTAAAAAAAGTAGAGGGGATTTTGATTTTGGGCAAAAATATAAGAGGCACCGGTAAATCTGATCCCATAAAGAAAGTGGCATATGTAAAGGAATTGATAAAACAGTAAAAGATTATAAAGGACATGGCGCCAATTACCAATCGCTCCAAGTCCAACCAGAGAGGTCTCTTCACGCCAACATCAATGGCCAGGACAAAGTCTATAAGGTTTTTCTAGTAAAAGCACACAACCATGATGTTACATATATATGAATTGGGGAAAAAAATCGACTCGTTGCTCTAGAGTTTAGTCCCTCGACGAACAGGTCAGCTCAGCATGCTTGGAACGAGCACATTTTGTTGAAGATACTGACCTCAAGTCTACCTTAGACAAGAGTAGGGACCATAAGAATATTGGACAATGCTACATGAAAATCAAATCTTGTCGGTCCAGCTTTTCAAATATATGAATGACTTTGACACTTGGATTTGTTCCTTTGTTGTTGACTGATGCCGGTAAAACTATGTTTAAAGTCCTGCTTGATCACTCAAATGTCTGATGTCGAGTTTGATTGTTCTCATTGCATGTTATTCCAGTGTATGACGAAGACATGTCCAAGTTGCACCACTAGCGTCTTCTTCACTCCGGGATATCATCCTTGTCCATTGGTATGATGCCTGCTTCAATGCTTCTATCTATGTACTCCACGACAATGCGCTAGTCTCAGTTGAAGTTTCCACACGATACTTTGCGCGTTTCTTGACCCGTTCTTTGAGATCTCTTTCCTTGCCCTCGCTCCAAGCACAAACGAGTATATATACTTTTACCTGTGAATCTTGTTTCTACACTTGTCCGCTCGAACCTTATATGGTACAGCCATGGATAGCAAAAACAGTAGTCCATGGTCGTTCATACTCCCAATCTTCTTGCTTTGCTCATCTCTGTACACCCACCTCTGTCTTGGCACAGACAAGCTCGATGCGAATCGATCTATATCTGGTAATCAAACCTTAACCTCCTCGGGTGGCAACTTTACGCTTGGCTTCTTCTCGCTGGGTAACTCCACGTACTCCTACATAGGCATCTGGTACAAAAAAATCAGCGTGCAAACCGTCGTCTGGGTCGCCAACCGAGACAACCCTATCACTGACAGGCAATCCACTGAGCTGAAGGTCTCGGGTGGCAATCTTGTGATTGTTAACAGCTCCGAAATCCCCATTTGGTCCACGAATCTGACTGCTTCTTCATCTGGATCGAGCTCCATGGTGGCGGTTCTTGAGGACGACGGCAACTTCGCTCTCAAAGCGGCTCCGACTTCTTCCGTGACTCTGTGGCAGAGCTTTGATTACCCAACGCACACGTGGCTTCCCGGTGCCAAATTAGGGATCGACAAGCGCAAAAACACGAGTCGGCTCTTGACATCATGGAAGAACGCTGAGGACCCTTCAACAGGTTTGTTCTCTCTTGGTCTCCAGCCATCCAGTGACGGTGAGTACTACGTAAGGTGGAATGGGTCTGAGCATTACTGGACTAGTGGGGCGTGGGACAATCAGACAAAAGTTTTCTCTTTGATCCCCGAAATGAGTGCGAACTATATTTACGATTTCAAATATGTGGACAATGAGAACGAGAGCTACTTCACCTATTCAGTCAAAATCTCCTTGAACACCATATCAAGGCTTGTGATGGACCTTTCTGGGCAGATCAAGCAGGAGTCCTGGTTGCCTTCTTTCCAGTTGTGGAACTTGTTCTGGTCTCAGCCCCGGCAACAATGTGAGGTGTATAGACTTTGTGGGCCTTTCAGTGTTTGCAGCGAGCAGAGCGAAGTTTCGTGCAGCTGCTTGCCGGGATTTAGCATAAGCTCTCCAATGGATTGGAATCGGAGTGATTGGTCTGGTGGTTGCAAGAGGAATTCAAACTTAAATTGTGCAGCGAACGCAGAGAAAGACCGTTTCTGGCCTATGTCTAACATGAAATTGCATGATGATCCTCAATCTTTAGTTGCAGGGAGCAATCAGGAATGCCGAACTGCTTGTTTGAGCAATTGCTCTTGCACAGCTTATGCTTTCGAGGATAATGCCTGCTCAATCTGGATCGGGGATCTCTTCAATGTGGAACATCTCAAACAAGGCACTACCCCTGGAAGGAGTTTCTACGTCCGGCTTGCTGCCTCCGAAATTAAGGATCCCAGCAAGAAGAGTAATGTAACTGCAACAGTGGCAGGGTCTGTTGGTGCCGCGGTAGCGATATTAGCCATTGTCTCATTTGCCGTTTGGAGATGGAGGAGAGGGGCAACTGTAACAACAAAAATAGTGGAGGGTTCACTGATAGCCTTTGCATACCGGGAGTTGCAAGTAGCAACAAAGAATTTCTCAGAGAAGTTGGGTGGGGGTGGGTTCGGTTCAGTTTTCAAAGGAACATTACCTGATTCAAGTCACATAGCGGTCAAGAAGCTTGAAAGCATAAGCCAAGGAGAGAAGCAATTCCGAACGGAAGTAAGCACAATCGGCACTATCCAGCATGTGAATCTTGTCAGGCTTCGCGGATTCTGCTCTGAAGGTGACAAGAGGCTGTTGGTCTACGATTTCATGCCAAATGGTTCCTTAGGCTATCATCTCTTTCATAGAAAGGACTCGAAGATCTTGGATTGGAAAACGAGGTACCAAATTGCTGTGGGAATAGCTCGAGGTCTGGCTTATCTCCATGAGAAGTGCAGAGATTGCATCATACATTGTGACATCAAGCCAGAGAACATCCTTCTAGATGCTGAATTCTGTCCAAAAGTGGCAGATTTTGGTCTGGCAAAGCTTGTTGGCCGAGATTTCAGCAGGGTGTTGACAACCATGAGAGGCACAAGAGGGTATCTTGCGCCGGAGTGGATCTCTGGAGTGGCCATAACAGTAAAAGCTGATGTTTATAGCTATGGGATGATGCTTTTTGAGTTTGTGTCGGGAAGGAGGAACTTAGAGCTATCGGAAAATGGGGCCATCCAGTTCTTCCCAACATGGGCTGCTAGCAAGATAGCTGAAGGAGGTGACCTGCTTGATCTTTTGGACCCAGACTTGGAGAAAAATGCTGATACTGAAGAGCTAAATAGGATATGCAGAGTTGCTTGCTGGTGTGTCCAAGATGAGGAAACTCACAGGCCATCGATGGGGCTGGTTGTTCAAGTACTCGAGGGGTTGTTGGATGTGAACCTGCCCAGGATACCGAGAGCCCTTCAACTGCTTCTTGATAATCAGGAGCATGTAGTTTTCTTCACCGAGTCGTCATCATCGAACCGGAATTCCCAGACGAATAGTACTACATCAACTTCTTCCTTGCAGAACCCAAATAGTTCATCTTCGACGAAGTCCAAGTCTTGAGGATGATAAGATAAATGCTTAGTACAAGAAGTGCTTCAGTTATATAGTGCATATGCTCCTCTGCTTTTTCTGTAGTCAAGAGCAAATCTCAGCATTTGGGGATTGGCTTTCTTGGGGCTTTTTCCCCTAGCTATTTATGTTGCACCGCTTGGAATAAGTGCGTGGCCAGACCAGTTGTAAAGACCCTTCATTCTAAATAATGATCTGTTGTCTGCTTTTTGAGATCCCAGGTGACATTGGTAGTTAGCATCTAAAACTGTCATCTCCACTTTCAAATGATTTTGGCACTGGAATCTGGATCTAACGTATCAGTAACTCCTAGCTTGGATTCCGGCTGGTGTCTCATCGTTCTCGAACGTGCCCTCATTGGATGCAAAGTAGGCTATAAGGCTCGGCGTTTCTCAGTATAAATTCCTCTTGCTAGCTACTTTGTTTATTTAACGAGTCACGGTATGAAAATCGCCCTTAAAACTATGACTTGCTAGGACAGGGATATATATGCGGATAATTTCCAGCTAGCAGATCCTTTTGTTGGAGCTGTAGGATGTTAATGTCCGCTCCATTTTTCACATGACATTCATATCTCTTCTAAAGTCGAGTTTTCATGAATCGCCCCATTGCTTTATGCTTCGAATATGAGTTATGCTAGAGATTACTCGAACCTTTTAGCAAAACTAATTTTAAAGTGATGTATGAGACTTCTGTCAGGTGCTTCCATTCATTTGCTTATTGCTTACCCTTTAATATTTGTGACATTGCTTTACAAGTTTTGTAAAACCAAATTCATTTTCTCAATGTTGCTCGTTAAAAATCTCCACTGTTTATTTAGGTGGCAAATTTATTGAGTTCTCATTTCAATCAGGTTGATCCAAACAGTATTTTCCATTGCAGTGGAAAATTGTTTTGGAAGGCCTAGCTTTGATTTTCAGTTCATAATCCATCCATATCAAGGCTAATCCAGTGGGCCTTTGCAGTACCTTAATCCCCTCAGTTTTTCCAAGCTTCCCCTCATTTGTTTTTCCTTTCTACCATTGCCACTTTTTATTTTCCTTTTTCCTTTACACAATTCTTAAATACTTTCGATCTGACTATCGTTTCACTTTTCTTGCTGCACTTATTTTACTCCGATCGTGGATCCTTCTCTGGTGCTAGAGGTGCTATTAAGATGTCTTAACTTCCTTCAGCAATAAAAAAAAGGGTGTAATCTGCTTATATCTTTATTTAGTGGTGTTTCTACAAAGTCAGCGCTATCTATGATCATTTATTTATTCGAATTTGAGTTAGTGAAACAAATCCGACTTAGATGAATTGTAAGAGACTAAGTCAATTAAGGAAATTCCTAAAGCCGGATATTTGTGGAAGTCGGGAATGGAAATTTAGATTTCATATTTGGCGTCGGAGTCCAATGTGCATATTTGGACCTTAAGTTGCCGATTTGATAATCAAAAGACCAGAACTTGTAGATTACGAAAATCAATTTCTGCATGGGAGTCGGTCAACACAACAACAGAATAAGAAAGTTCGGAGTTGGACTTAGTTTCCTTTTTCAATCAGTCAATTTGGCTATTATAAACGGAATAATACTACAAAAAATTTAAAATTGATATACTTATGACAATTTTATCTAAATCTAATTTTTTTTACCACAAAAAAAAATCAAATTTGTACATCTATCATAAATTTATCTAATTATTTCATAAAAAAACTAAATTATTTTGACCATAAGGTAAAAAAAATTTTCCTAAACTAGTACATTTGTAACAAAGGCCGAACAACAAAGGGAAGAACTAAGACCTACAACCCTCTATTACAAGAAAATAGAAGGAAAGTCCCAAAATTGATATCCACCACATGAATGTCATTGCTTTGTCTTTGACGGCCTTGCAACATCCGTCAATTATTATGTGTCATCCAATTCAACAATTTGATAGTAACATTTCAAGGAAACTAACGGGAAGTAAATTTGTTACAGGTGTACCAATTTGAGATTTTTGGCTATCAAAAAATTAGTCTTTGTTAAATTTATCACAAATATATAAGTTTAGGATTTATTGTGATAATAATCCTATAAATAATTTCGAGTTGTGGGTTACTTTGTTGGTTATGAAGAAATATTGAAGCGCAGTTTTGAGTGAGTGTCGCAGGAGTGAAATATTTGTGAGTGACGTCCCATTGGTATTAGGGGCTTGGCAACGGGCTCTTTGGGGAATTACTTCAGTAGTTTATATGTTGACTCAGTTAAATCTTGTGATAAAATTTGTTTGATATTTTGGTGAGATTGAGAGATTATTTTGTGAGAAATTGTGAGACTAAATACTATGTGAAATATTAGGTGTAATTGTAGTTTGGAAAACATTAGAGTATTTAAGTAACTCGAGTGTAAGTGTAATTTACGTAGTATGGCTTGATCTATCATGGAATTCTTTACTACTCTCCCACAAATGCAAGTGACATCGATCAAACCATAAAATCCGATATTTGTTATTTTCTTGTTTGTCTATTTTATTGTTCGATCACTTAGATTCCACAATCATTTAAGAGATCAAGGCATTGATAAATGATCTCTCAACTTTTGCTCAACAATCAAAGTCATTCCTTTAATTTTTATAAAGGGAAAAACTCACAAAAAACTCCAAATTTTGTCCACTATGGCATATTTACCTGAACTACTTTTTGTGACACTAAAAATCCTAAATTTGTACCTGTGTGACACATTTAGCTTAATTTTTTCAATAATTGTAAAAATCTCAAACTTATATTTGTGTGACACAAGTACTCCAAACTTTTATTGTGACACGAAAAACCACAATTTCTTCTACGACACAAAATTTTGGGGATAAATGTGTGATAGTGGATATAGTTTAAGGGTTTTGGTGATTTTACCCTTTTTATTTTATATGAAACCGTTCTTGCATAGAGTGCCATTGATCATCCTTTTGTTGAAACACTTCTAGCTATTTTCTGACGTGAATTTTTAATTTATTTGTTGATGTGGACTTTTTTTTTTTCATTTTTACAAATGTCGAGCTCATTTGGTTCAATTTTGGGCAAATGTCTTTGGAAAATGCAAATACCTTTAGGCTAAAAGGGTCTTTCAAAATGCAAAGAATGTTTGGTAAATTATAATTTTAAAGTGTATTGCAAAACAACTTTAACTTGAATGCAGTTTGGTAAAAACTACATTTTGCATACGACTCTTTATTAATTTTTCTTTTTAATCTAGCCATCGGCGACTAGATCTGGCCACCACTAGCCTCACTTGAGATCGTGCAACCTCAAGCAACACCTGGGGTTCGCAACCTAGGTGGCCGTTTGGGTCCTGACGCATAGGTTTGCACGACCCAAACGGCTGCCTAGGTCGTAAACTCCAGGCAACCATCGCCTAGGTCACGCGAACCTAGGCGACTATCAACTGGGTCACGCGAACTGAGGCTGTGGCATCCGCATTTTTGCCAACCTTAGAAAAATGACGATACATTGCGGACTGACGAAATTGTCATCGGAATTTGTCATCGCAAATTTCGGCATCTTCATGCGGCAATTGGAAGCCACAGAGTCAACCGAAGAAGCCCATTTGACCCATGCCAACCGATCGAGTGCCCCTTCTCCGTGCAAGAATTCGGCCACACGCATGTACATGTGCAGTCAACTAAAGGAAATTAGTTGACCCCCCCCCCCCCATGAAGACCCGTGGCTTTTCTCGGTGGCCAGCAGAAAATAAAACTTGGACAGCTGCCATCGATCGTGTCTTCAAGCGGCCAGAGGAAATTGCCACGTTTCCTCCACCTGTCCTCACCCTCCTTCTGCTACCGAAAACCCCCTCTTATGTTGACTGGTTTTTAGCAAAACCAGTCTCGTACATGCGAGCAAGAGAGAGAGAGACTAACCGAGCAGAAATTCGAGCGAGAGAGAGGTTAAGCGAGAGAATTTGAGTGTGAGCAGCGAGCAAGCGTGAGGGTTAAGGAAGAAGATCACCCCTCTGCCATACTTGTGTGCTGCCGCCGTCGACACCGCCCGTCTTTGCCACCGTTGAGCTGCACCACCGCACCGAACCCCTCACCGTTAGCACCGTAGCACTTGAGGCAAGTTGAAGTCTCCTAAACTATATAGTGTAATGCTGTTGCTGTCTTAGGAAATTTATTGATAGGCTGGATTTGTTGGTATTCTGATGTTGAGTGATGGTTTATTGAGCAACCGAGATTGTTGTGAGGTTGAAGGATTGATGAAATGTTTGGATTTCTCGGGCATGCGTTTGATTTCTTTGAATCTCAACCAAAACAGATTTTGGCAACTAAAAAATCTTGGAGCATTCGGCTATTGTTTTGGATTTGGAAAGGAAAAACCTCCTGACTTGTGTTTTGAAACTCTATTTACTATGGCACTGGCTTCAAGTGTTTTAAAAATTACACGGTGCTTTCCAAATTTTCGAATTGTGTATCAAGTTGTCCAAACCAGTGAAGGTCGGGTTGATATCTCGGTTTACCACATGAGTTTTTGAAATTGGTTATCGTCTTTTGAACGAAATCTGACTATAAACTGATTTGGAAAAACCTCCCGACCCTTGCTGAAATTTCTATATACTGAGGCGCCGTGCATCAACGTTCCAAAAAGAAAAGAAAAAGGTCTTTGGTGCTCTCGAAATCTCGAACTTTGATGTGAACTAATTTTTATAAACCACTAAGTCGGGAGTGAGGTTTAGACTTGCCAATGAGCCGAATTCTAATTACTTGTTTTGACAACTCTTTTCAATTTTAGTCACGAATTTCAAGCACGGTCTGTGAGATTTCACGTGATTTTTGAAATGCATTGGAAGGTTAGCTGTAGGAATGGACCTACGGGCTTGATATTTTATTGCTGAATTTTTGTTCATTGGTTTTATTAACATAGAAATGGCATATGATTTCAAAGCCTGCCGTGGTTGCATTGAAAGTGTTTTGGTGTTGAAATAATTTAAGATGTTAATGTTGCCGTTGGACCCTCAGGTCAATGATGCCCTAGGAGTCGGGAAGCCCAAAGGCTCAAATGAGTCGATGTCCTTCGGATGCCTAGGGTCCATAGTGCCCCAGAGGTTTTCCCCGGAAGCATCGGGATGCTCGGTTGTTTGCTTGTCGGTACATAAATCCGAAGGGTAGGGGTAAACATTTTCATGGCGCGCCCCGGAGATTCCTCGTGATGCCAAGTGGGGTGCGAGATGCCTGGAGGTGTGACGTAACATGCTCTGGATGCCCGGTGGCCTAATGGCTAAATGCCGGAGGCTTTCGCGACGCTAGGTTGGGTGCGAATGCTCGGAGAGACGCAAACATTGGTCCTCTGGGAGGTGAAACCTTTTGAATATTAAAACCGATGGCTCTACTAAGTGTGTGTGTGGTCTGGTTATAAGACTAAATTGTTTGGCATGGAATGGGACGTGTCATAACAGTTTGATCCTATAATCGGGACTTGTGTGACTGAAATGATACATTCTGGTGTTGAAACTGCATTGCCATTGCTTTTCAAAAGTTTTATCGACTTGATGTATACTCATTCCTTGATTACCTGTTTTATCTATATTGCATGGACTTGGATTGCGATGGCTTGCATTGTATAGTTTGGTAGATCTTCAACTGCTGGGTGGTTGTACTCATCCATTTTTGGGGACTAACATTTCAGACTAGACGAGATGCCTATGTTGCATGTAGCTCCCGAAACATTTTATGGAGTTTCGATTGACCTGCAATGCGAAAGGTTAGAGCATCGCCATCCCAAGGTGCGAGGGTTGTCCTTTATACGAGTGCGGGTGTTGATAGTGTTTGATATTGGTCCTCCCATCGGCCCTGTGCTTCAAGAGTATCTGGCCGTTTTTGTTCGCTGAGATGGACGCACACTGGGGCCGCTACTGCCGCCGCTAGCAAACGGACCGGACGGATGGGTGTGACCGAGAGCTAGAGTCAGCAGAGGTAGCATTTTTGGATGCCGACACTACTTCATGGACTTATGTATATACTATTGGAGAAGTCGGGTATCTTTTGATATGTAGCTAGGTATAGAAAATCACGGCATTTTTGGTGTACCAATTGAATGATGTCCATTAGGTTTATGTAAATAAAAGTGTCTGGCTTTTACCTATAAAAATGTTTAGTTGGTGTGCATTGTTTTTAAATAAGGAAGGGAGTTGTTGGATACGCTTCTGCCATGTTTCTGCACAGGGACCTATGGAAAGGATATAAACCCCCAGGATTCATAGACTTATTAAATTTCTATGGTATCAGAGTAACAGACTATCAGGTCAAGAGAAAGTAAAGGCATCTATGGCGACCCTAATGGATCGGGGGCCGTTCAGGGGGTGCCACAAAGGCGACCACCTCCGAGGTTACATGACCTTAGACGGTGGCCACAACCCTCAAGCGGCGGTTGCCAGGGTCGAGAGACCCCTCAGGCAATAGTCGCCAGTGTGGGCAACTCCATTTTAAAATTAACTTATAGGCAAAAAATATCAAATCATTAAGTTGTAAATTTGTGAGCTTGGGAAAGCCCGGGCTAAGCCTAATAGACATAGCCAAACCATTAGCCTCCACAGGCACCTGTGCATAACCGGGCGCCGAAACAAGAGGTCACGACAGTGCTTTCATTCATTTGTTTATTGCTTACCCTTTAATATTCATTGCATTGCTTTAAAGAAATTTTTAAAACCAAATCCATTATCTCAACGTTGCTCATTAAAAATCTCCACTATGTTTAGGTGGGAAATTTCTTGAATTTTCATTTCAATTAGGTTGATCCAAATAGCATTTTCCATTGCAACGAGAAATTGTTTTGGAAGGCCTAGCTTTGGATTTCAGTTCATAATCCATCCATATCAAGGCTAATCCAGTGGGCCTTTGCGGTACCATAATCCCCACAGTTTTTCCAAGCTTCCCCTCATTTGTTTTTCCTTTCTACCATTGCCACTTTTTCTTTTCTTTTTTCTTGTACACAATTCTTAAATACTTTCGATCTGACGTATCTTTCACTTTTCTTTTGTTGCAGTTATTTTACTCTGATCGTGGATCCTTCTCTAGTGCTAGAGGTGCTATTAAGATGTCTTAACTTCCTTCGGCAATAAAAAAGGGTGCAATCTTCTTATATCTTTTTTTTTTTTTTTTATAACTCAGGGAACCCCGTAAGCCGACAATCGGCGAGCAAACCTTGGGGGAGCGACTGCAGAACCCACCACCACAGTACTCCAAGTAAGAATCCCTAACGACGCCTCTAGGATTCAAACTCCTTCCCTTCGTGCGGGGAAGAGAGCCCAAGCCAGCTGTGCCGCTAAGGGCGGTGGTATCTTCTTATATCTTATTTAGTGGTGTTTCTAAAAAAGCGTGGGCAAATATCTTTGGGAAAAATACAAATACCTTTATATTAAAGGGGTCTTTCGAAATGCAAATAGTATTTGGTAAATTATAATTTTAAAGTGTATTGCAAAACAACTTTAACTTATATGCAATTTGGTAAAAACTACATTTTGCATACGACTTTTATTGATTTTTTTTTTAATCTAGCTACCCATGGCTTTATCTAGCCGCCACCAGCCTTGCCTGAGGTTGTGCAACCTCAAGCAACACCTGGGGTTCTTAACCTAGGTGGTCATCTGGGTTGTGACACCAAGGTTTGGGTGGCCCAAACGGCTGCCTAGGTCACGAACTCCAGGCAATCATCACCTGGGTCATGCGAACCCAGGCGACCATCACCTAGTTCACGCGAACCAAGGTGACCACCTCCTGAGTGACCACCTCCTGAGGTCACATGACCTCATACGGTGGCCGCGACCCTCAAGTAGAGGGTTGCCAAGGTTGAATGACCCCTCATGCAATGGTTGCCAACGCGGGCAACTCCTTGGCTGGCAATCATCGGCCTCCATTTGTTTCCCCATAGAAGATGAACAGTACCCGTGGGACTTGCATTCCAAAGATGCAACTTCTCAAAGTACCTCCAAAACTACTTTGGTTAAAGTCCCATAGAGCCATCTGGAGATGTAATTGTATCTTGCCAAAGTCGTCCAAAAAATTGAACCAAACACGTTTACATTTGGCCAAACCCCTTTAAAGTCCAAAAGCCCCTTCCAAATACCAAACCAAACGGGCCCATAGAGTATCTCTCCCTCCCTCCCTTCCTCCCTCCCTGCTGTAGGTTCTTCTTCATTTTATTATGAAAACAAAAACCAACAAAAACTATTATTCGTACCGACTCACGACTAGCAATTGAGTAGTTATGGGCTATGAGCTCCGTGGCTCATGACTCGAGCAAATGAAAACGCTGCAAGATTAAAGCTCATGCAGCAACGCCACAAGCTCAAAGATCAAGTAGCCATGGCTCAAGCTTTGCAGCTCAAATAGACATCATGGCTATGGCCATCCGTGAGCTTGAGCATGAATGGCCATGGCCAATGCTAACTTAGAGTTGGAGCCCACGGTAATGGTGGGTCATAATGGAGCTCTCTCTCAATTGTCATTTTTTCTTTTTCTGTTTATGTTGTCTAATTCAGCACCTATATGGTGTCATGCTATGTAAACATAATATAGCACGATACATGTGTTCCAACATCCATGTTAGTAAAATTTGATTGGTAAGAGAAAAAAGTACAGCATAAAGATTAACCGTGACACATTCTATGTAATATATGAGCTCTGAGAAAAAAAAAAGAAATAAAAGAAGAGGGTTTGAAAAGTCAAAAAAGAAGCTGAAGAAGAAGAGTGGAAGCTTTGGCTGTTTTTAAAGAGAGAGAGAGGGAGGGCTTGGGCAGAAACGAAATAGGGAAAAGGAAGAAAAAAGGGAGGATAGAAAAGAAGAGAAAAGAGAAAGAAGAAAGGAGGAAGGGAAAATTTTTGGCGAACTCACAACCCGGAAGCCCACCAAGCCGACTTAACCCCATTTTGCAATGCTAGTAAGTGATTGAAGCCTATAATCGTCTATTCAAACAAATTGTTGCAATTAGGGCTCGAAATTCGGAATTCTTGGAAATTTGTGTGGCGAAATCCGATCTTTGAGTTATTGAACTGTGTATTTGGATAGAAATGATAGTTTAGAGTGTTGTGAAGCTATAGCATTTTACGATTTGTAATTTGAGCTTATAGTTTGCTCAGAACGGAATTTTCAATTTTGGCGCGCATTCTGGAACAGTACTAAACAGTACCGAACAATAGCTTTGGCTCTGAATTTTAGCCGTTTTCGGTGAGGTTTTGGGACGGCTAAGTTGGGGTTGTTGTAGCATATAAAGAGAACTATAAGATGGCACGAAATAGAATATTCTAGAGGAAGTTATGGTGCGACGAAATTTAGCATGCGAGCTATGCCTAGCAAACAACAATAGGTTTCTGCTAAATACAAGCTTTCGTTGGCACGTAGGTGTCGTTTTATCAACAAAAAGGCTTAGTATAGGCGATTCATAATAAGATTTTTTTTTTTTTACTCAGCCTTTTGATATTGTTTTTCGGTTAATTGTTAGGGATCTGAGTGCATCAATTCGAGTAAGCGTCGCAGTTGGTTTTTGGGCTTTTCCAAGGTGAGGGACACTATTTCTTTTTTGTGTTTTAAACTCATGTTTTGAAAAGAAAAAAACATTATGGATTATATATGCTATGAGTGGATAAATAGCATCTTTTGTTGCATAAAACAGGTTCGAGCTTTTACTGCTATTTTGTTGTGAATGATTGTTTGAAAATGGTTTGTGAAACCCTTCATGAAAGAATTTCAAAACGTTTGTGGTTCTTTAAGAACACTTTGATATTTATATATCTATTGCTTGAGTTATGAGATGACTCTCATTCTAATGTTGGATTACTGGATATTTGTGATTAGTGATTAATACTCAATGTCTCTGTAGACCCTAAGCGGTGTATAGGTATGCACATACTAGTCTAGGATATCTTTGTGGGCTAAGCCACCGGCTAAAAATAGGTGAAGACCTAACCAGGGAGAATCTTGGTCGTCTTGTCACGGGTGTTACGCATGACCATGGATAGACATTTGAGCATGAGTTGGTCAATTGAGTGGACCATTGATAGGTGATTTGAGTTTGTCAATGGAATGGACCATCGACGTATGTTTTGATAAGATTAATCAATGGAATAGACCATCAATATAGGTTTTTATGAGATTGACCTGGACCATTGGTGTCTTCAGTATTTATGTTATGAATATATATTATTTCAAAATGAGTTATGGTTGCATTTTAAATGTGCATAGTGATTTCTCGATCCGCTTGGAAGAAATGTGTTACTCACTGAGCCGTGATAGCTCACTCCTCTTATCTACTTGTTTTTTATTAGGTTCTTCAGCGAGGCACAAGTGGGCATAAGCGTTTGTTATTAGGGAGGACTTTTTGTGGTGGGGACTTTTTGATATGAGTCATATATAGTTGATAAGTTGTGAGTTAGCTTTTGGTGAAGGTGTATATGTTAATTTGGTGGTTTATAGAAAACTTTGATATTATAACCAAATGTCTTTTTTGTCATGTGTGTGTGTGTGTGGTTATGTTGACGTTGCATCCTTTGGTGAAAGGACAGCAATGTCATGCCCTTATTCTGTTGAATCGGGGTGTCACATTTGTTGGTATAAGAGTTTAGGCTATGATCTATTTTGGTAGATCTTTTAGGACATGGTGAGATTGTGTGATAGTCTCTAACGCGTTAATCTTTTAAGTATCAGTGGTGGACACAAATGGGAGGATCCTCTCTTGAGACGCAAAGCATTTTGAGTTTACATTGTCTCAAAAGCATTTTGAGTTTACATAGAGATCCTCTTACTAAAGTAGTTCAAGACAAAAACATAGGTGTAGTTTATGGAAATTATGACTATGGTTTTGACATATCGAGAAGTTCAGCACAAGGAGCTCAATGACGAGCTTGAGATGAAGATTAATGAGTTAAAAAATGAAAAAAAAAAAAAAAGCTCTTTACAAAACACAAGCTTCACCTTTCCATAGATCAGTCCAGCTCTGCTCAAAGGAGTAAACCTGCTGATTCCCGAATAGAACCAGTGGTGTTGCAGCACCAGAATTCAACGGTCCAAGAGATAGAACTGCATGAGAAGAACTTTGCAATTGACTTAAGAGGGAACTCAGATTAGGTGATGGGTTTCCATACTCATCCATCAATGAAGGTGTTTGATAATCAGGATGCCAATTCTCTTAGAAAGAACTTCACCGACCTTAGTTTCTCTAATGATTATAGAGGAAAGTTTCTATGAAAATTGCATGTTGAAAGGAGATGCAAAGTTGAGAGAATGGTGGGGATTCGAGAGAGCAGAGAAGGAGGCGAAACTGAAAGCCATGCAGGAGTGACTTGAGTGAAGTTAGAGCTGAAATGAAGGTGTTAAAGCTCATAAAAACACCAACCAAAACAAAAAGATTTCTGTTTTTGAGAGAGAGAAAAGATTAAAAAAAAAAAAAAACAGAGCACTTCATACGTCTTGTGCTTAAAAAAAACTGTCGAGTACAATCCCTAAATACAAAACAAAAACTGCTCACGTACGTGCAACACATAACTGCACACAAACGTGCTATTAACTTCCTAGAAAATAGCAAAAACACTAAATACGTAAACAAATGAACTTGGCTGTTTTTTAATAATAATAAAAACAGAGTAAAACAGAGCATAAAACAGCAGAAAACAGAGTAAAAAAAAACAAAATAGAAAACAGCAACTGAGACATTATAATCCAATAAACTCCTCCTTGGATCAGTTGCTGCTGCATACTCCAATTTTCTTTCTTAATACTTCAAATCTTCCAGCTTGAAGTGGTTTTGTGAACATATCGCAAGCTGATCTTCAGATCTGCAATAGACCAATTTAACTTCGCCACTTTGTTGCACCTCACGCAGAAAGAAAAATTTGACTTTAAAATGCTTGGTTTTGCCATCAAAAACTGGATTCTGAGATATTGCTAACGCGGCCTGATTATCTACATTAACTTCAATGCAATCACTAGAATTCAACCACAGATCATTCATTATCTTTTTCAGCTAAAAGCTTGATTTGCAGCTACAGTAGCTACTATAAACTCGGCCTCTGCAGTAGACTGAGCTACAATCTCTTGCTTTTTAGAACACCAGGAGAAACAAGTAGAACCAAGATTGAAACAATACCCAGACGTACTTTTCATGTCATCCACTGAACCAGCCCAGTCACTATCAGAAAATCCTTGCAAATTAAACTTCTGACCTTTCTTAAACTTCACACCAAAGAACAATGTTCCTTTGAGATATCTCAATATCCTTTTTGCTGCAATCAAATGTAACTGACTAGGACTAGTCATAAATCTGGATAAAACACTCACATCAAATAAAATATCTGGTCTGGTTGTTGTAAGATACATGAGACACCCAATCAGACTTCTATACATAGAAGCATCTACTGCATCTGTTCCATCATTCTTCTGCAGCTTTTCTTTAGCAGCCATAGGAGTGCTTACACTTCGACAATCTTCCATCTAAAACTTCTTTAGAATTTCCTTCATGTATTTTTTCTGACAGATGAAGATCTCATATGAAGCCTGTTTGATTTCCAGACCCAGAAAATAAGACATCTTTCCCAAGTCTGACATTTCAAAAACTGCAAATAAATCTTGCTTCACCTTCTCTATCAATTCCATATCATTCCCCGTCACTAAAAGATCATCTACATAAAGTGACATAATTACAACACTGTGATTCACCTTCTTGACATAAAGAGTGAACTCACTTAAGCTTTTTACGAAGCCAAAATCCTGCAAATATCGATCTATCTTTCCATACCAAGCTCTTGGAGCCTGCTTCAGTCCATATAGAGCTTTCTTCAACCTGTATACACTCTCTTCTTGCCCTTTGATACTAAAGCCTTCAGGTTGTTCAACAAAAATCTCCTCCTCAAGCTCTCCATTCAGAAATGCAGACTTGACATCTAACTGAAGGCCACCCCTTCTCTGCTGCAATAGCTAACAGTAACCTTATTGTATCAAGTCGTGCAACATGAGCAAATGTTTCAGAATAGTCTACTCCCCATATTTGTGCATAGCCTTTCACCACCAGTCTAGCTTTGTATTTATTAACAGAACCATCAGGATTAAGTTTTGTTCTAAACACCCACTTAACCCCAATCACATTCTTATCGGATGGTCTCGTCAACAAGCTCCCATGTGTGATTTTTCTGGATCATTGAAATCTCCTCCGCATTGCGTAATCCACCTCGATCCTCCTTAGCTTCCACAAAGTTAGATGGTTCGAGCATTGCCACATTGCTTCTTTCATAGATTTCAGCAAGTGACCTTGTGCCTCTCACCGGTAAATCATCCACACTTGTCTTCCAATCCATCTATAACTTCATCAACCTCTACATCATTGCAGGTTGTTTTTTGAACTCATTGTTGTTTCGCACTCTTTCCTTCCATCCAATTCCACTCATCTTCCTCTAGAAAAACAACATCTCTGCTTACAGTCACCTTTCCTGTCATAGGGTGAAAAATCCTATAAGCCTTTGATTGAAGACTATACCCGATGAAGATTCCAAGCTCAGCTCTTTTATCCAACTTGTCCCTCTTGACCTGAGGAACATGAGTGTAACACAAACACCCAAAAACCTTCAAATTTTTCACAGAAGGTTTAACACCATACCGAGACTTCAAAAGGTGTTGACCTCTCTAAGGCCTTTGTGGGCAATCTGTTCAACAAGAATACTTGCAAAGATTAGCGCCTCACCCCGAACTTCTTAGGCAACATCTTCTCCGCATCATACATCTAGCCATCTCCATAATACTTCTATTTTTCCTCTCACCGACCCCATTTCGTTGAGGTGAATAGGAGAGTGAACCGCTGCACAATTCCCGCTTGCTCACAATTCAACTTAAACTTGTGAGCGGTATACTCAGAACCATTATCAGACCTGAGCATTTTAATTTTCTTCCCACTCTGATTCTCAACTAAGGCTTTAAACTTCACAAACACATTAGCAACTTCAGACTTGGCTCGCAGAAAATAAATCAAACTCATCCTAGTCATATCATCAGTGAAGGTAATGAAATACCTGCTACCATTGAGAGAAGACTTAGACATAGGTCCACATAAATCTGTGTGAACTAATTGCAGCTTCTCACATGCTCTCCAGCCTCCTCCTTTGAAGGAAATCTAGCTTGCTTGCCAAGAAGACAAGTTTTGCACTGTGGAAATTCCTCCTCCAAACTTGGCAAGTCATCTGCCAAGCTATTTCTCTGCATAAACAACATGCTCTTCCTGTGAACATGCCCAAGTCTTTTATGCCATATCTCTACATTTTCTTCTTTGCACTTTAAAGCCATTTGTTGCATCTCTTGTGGCTTGAACATGAAACTCTTGTCCTCCATTGGAATTCTTAGCACTTCTTTGCTATATGCATTATTAATAAGACATTCATTCCCTTCGAACTTCACTTTATATCCTTTCTCAACTAATTGACCAACATTCAACAGATTATGGTCAATATTTGGCACAAAGAGAACATCATTGATCAGCTTCACCTCCTGATTTCCTTCAATAGCCACTGTACCCTTCCTTGCACTTCGATATATTGTCCATTGCCAATTCTAACTCTGGACCTGACTGACCTGTCTAGAATCCTAAACAGCTTCGAATTGCCAGTCATATGATTGGTACAGCCACTATCCACCAGCCATGCATCATTCCCAACAAAAGATTCAGAAAAGGAAGCTACAAACAAGTGCTCTTCCTCAGTTTCATTCACTGCTACCTGGGCTTTTCCTGCTTGCTGGTAATTTTTTTCTTTGCAAATAGCTTCCATGTGACCCAACTTGTGACATCTTCTGCATCTAGCATCAAGCTTTCTCCAACATCTAAAAAACTGATGATTAGTTCCACCACAGTATTGACAAGGCTTTTTGTTCATCTTCCATTTGCTAGACCCACCAGAATTTCCTTCTTTTGCTACAAACTTGGAGTCACCGGCATTTTCTCTGGACTGAATCCATTTCTTCCCTTTGCCTCCATCATTTGATTTCACTCTAGCTTGTAGCGCACCCTCTACAAACTCTTCTTTTCTCATCAGTCTTCTATGCTCCTGTGCTTGCAAAGCATTCAACAATTTTGCAAGCTTTATATCAGGTAAGTCTCTTGTATTTTCCAGAGACGCTATGGTGGTTCGAACTTTCTCGGAAGAGACACAGAATCTTCGAACAAGCCTTTCATCCTTCAAGTCAGTCCCTAAAACTCTGATTTTTTCAACTATCCCAACCAACCTATCAGAGTACTCCTTCACTGACTCTTAATCCTTCATCTGCTATCTCTCAAACTCCCTCAAGAGATTCAGCACCTTCACGCCTCTTATCTTCTCATCTCCCTCGTATTCATCCTTCAAGAAATCCCATATTGCCTTTGCGGAATCACATCTCATGATCCTTGTGAAGATAGTGGGTGAAACAACAGCGTACATGCATGACTTTGCCTTGGCCTTCCTTGTGATTCTCTCTTTATGGTACTTTATCTGATTCAAGGTTGGATTGTCTGGAAGTGGAGCAACCTCATAATCATCCTCCACAGCCTCCCATAAATCATGACCCTCCAAGAATGCCATCATCGTGACAGCCCAAGCTTGATAATTTTCCCCAGTAAATACTGGAGAAGCCATCGCGGAGAGAAACCACTCGACCCTTTGTCTCCATCACCCTTTAACTTCTTTACACTTCGATACTTGCTTCACTTCACAGTCCCTCAAGATCAATCACGCTCTGATACCAATGTTAAAACTCATAAAAACACCAATCAAAACAGAAAGATTTCTGTTTTTGAGAGAGAGAAAAGATAAAAAAAAAAAAAAAAAAAACAGAGCACTTCATACATCTTGTGCTTAAAAAAAAAACTGTCGAGTACAACCCCTAAATACAAAACAAAAACTGCTCACGTACGTGCAACACATAACTGCACACAAACGTGCTATTAACTTCCTAGAAAATAGCAAAAACACTAAATACGTAAACAAAGGAACTTGGCTGTTTTTTAATACTAAAAAAAACAGAGTAAAACAGAGAATAAAACAGCAGAAAACAGAGTAAAAAAAAACAAAACAGAAAACAGCAACTGAGACATTATAATCCAACAGAAGGCCAACTTTCCTAATGCAGCAGAGAGACGTCAATAACTCTTTAGTACTTGTCAACGTACTGAGAGGCTGAGATCACTCAATATGCGGCCAAATATGAAGGAGAAGCAAACTGATCTTGTTCAAAGTGAAGAGGAGGAAGTTGAAGCATATCCAAATGATGGTGTTCTAGGAGCTACCAGATGAAGAAGCCTTTTCTTAATCGTAAGTTGTCTTCGTCAACTCCTCTCAATTCAGTAGCAATGGCTTCAAGGTCTTCGACCAGAGCTTCCAACTCTTTTTGGGTAGACGAAGGGCGCCATTAGAAAACCCTCTTGCGTAGTTCGTCCCCTAACTTCTTTAATTTTAGGAAAGAAAACACTAAACCCTCCCCCGACATCAGCAAAGCACCAAATCGTTCACAAGCGAGAAGCTATGCTTGCAGCAAGAGTAATGGCGAAGATTTGCCTCTTGTCAAGGAAGAGAGAACTCGACGATCCAAGTCTTTGGGGAAAAGTTCTGCATGGCAATTGGCTATTTTAGTTTCATTGGAATTTGATCAAGGACATATGGATCATAGTCTTCAAGACAATTAAAAAAAAAAAAAATTTGGTAATTTGTGGAGTTGTTCCTGGTGTAAGATCTAGCATTGCAAGGAAGGCTTAAATGACATCTGAAAATTTGATGAATGATCACGATTTTGATGACTCAGATTTTGTGAATGATGATTTGGGGGACATGCCAAAAGAGGAAGAGGATGATGATTCACTGAGATCGATTTCCCAAGTTGACCCTGCTTCTGTTACTGAATTTGTTGCCTCCAGGCCATCAAAATTCCATCCGACAAGTTCTCTAAAGGATTCACCCTATGAAAGCCAGTCTCATGGAATTTACGCGTCCAAAATTTGGTTTCCTGCCCACACGAGACTTCAGATTTTGATGCTTCCATCAATTCTCCAATTGGAAGACCTGCATCATGGAACTCCGGGGGTTGATGCTGCATGAATTGGGCCAACCTTTTATTGTTGGTGATCGACAATCCTTGGGTTGGATGACAAGTGTAGATGCATGAATTTGAGATGTTAAGAAAATCGCGAGAAGAACAAAAGGGAAAAGAGATACTGGGCCGAGAGGAAGCAAGACATACACGAGTGATAAAGAGAAAACATATGTAGAAGAAGAAGATATACATGCTGCCGAGAAGAATAAGAAGAAGACTCGGTTATGAACATTCTGCGCATAAAGCTGTTAGTCTTGATTTGTCTCGGCTAGTTAATCTAGAATAGTTCGGTACTGGAAGTTAGTCAAAGTTTGCTTCAGTTAGTTACTTCTTCTTCAACTGAAATCATAAGCGTAAAACAGAATTTTCAGAGTTAGTCATTGTATATAAAAGGCTAAGCTCTCATTTGTACGATATCAAGGAAAACAGAATAAAAAGAAAAGCTCTTCATCTCAAGATCTCTCTCTGATTCTTCATCTTGTTCTTATCTCGTGCATAAACTTCTTCATGGTATCGAGCAGTCGCATCCGAAGAAATCATCTTGATGCTGAACAAATAGAGAAGATCTGCACGAGATCAAGGTTTGATCCAAAGCTTCTTTGATCTCGAAGATATCTGAAATTGTCCAACAAAGATCCGTAAGTCGGCATTCTTCATCCACATATAAATCAGCAAGATTCTTGTTTGCATCCTACGCAAATCAAGTAGATCCGTGTCCGCAACTAGAGTTGATCTAAGATCGGGAAGAATAGAATGGCAGCAAGAAGTTTGAGATATCCATTTCCTATTCATGTAAATATCTCGAATTTCGTTACCATCAAATTAGCTGAGGACAATTTCCTCCTATGGCAAGCTCAATTCTATAGGTTCTTGAGAAGCCAAGATCTATTCGGTTTTGTGAATGGGGAAATTTCACCACCTGCAAAGACAGTACAGGTTGAAGAAGAAGGTCAAGTTTCTGAGATCTCTAATCCTGATTATAATGATTGGATAAAAACCGATCAACTTGTATCCTCTTGGATTAGTGGTGCGGTATCAGAAAATATACTCAGTTTGATAATTGGATTAAACACTGCTTATGAAGTTTGGCAAGTTCTGTTAAACCGGTTCACACAAAAATCAGTAGCTAAGGAGTTTGAGCTAAGAGGAAAATTGCGGGCTTTAAACGTGAACAAACACTATCAGCATATCTTAGGGAATACAAGTCAATATGTGATCAATTGAATGCCATAGGGAAACCAGTGGATGAAATCACAAAATTATTTGGAATTCTGGAAGGCTTGGGACCTGAGTACGAAAGTTTTAAAACTACAATCTACTGTTTGAAGCCCCAACCAGAATATGATGAAGTAATCTCACACTTAGAAAGATTCGAAGCCAGGTTGCAGACTTATTCTTTAAATCAGTTCAGACCTAACCTGGCTTACTATGGACAAAGGAAAACTGAAACTATACAAAATGAAGAGGCTGACAGAGAATATATACAATCAAATGTTATTCCTAGAGGATCGAGAATAAGTAATCGTGGAGGAAGAGGTTATGGAAGAGGAAGAACATATAATACCAGGTATAGAAACTTTGGTTATCCTGGAAGAAATATGAGTTACGGGAATAGTAACTCGAACTATGAACAAGAAAATCAGCAGTTCAAACAAATCAGTACCTCCTCGGCTTAGGTTCTGCTCAAGGGTTTAGACCATACAATGTAGCACAAAGGTATTTCGATATCGGTCATATCCTACATCAAATTCAAAGATACAATTAGAGAAACCCCGTGAGAACAAAAGCGACTTGAGTGTCAAATCTGTAAAAGGCCCGGTCATGATGCTTTACATTGTTGGTATCGGTTTGATAACTCCTACCAAGGCGAGGATATACCAACGGCTCTAGCAGCACTACATATCGAGGAGACAAGTGATCAAGAATGGTATCCGACATATTGGCTCATATCACTTCCAATGCTTGGTATACTTCACAGTCTTTCTAAAAATGACAATGCTGAAACAGTTATGATAGGCAAGTTTACCTGTCAAATACATTGGTAATGCAATATTAAATGCTGCAATTGCTGCCTTGCCTCTAAATGATGTCTTTGATAGTTCCCGAGATTAAGAAAAATCTTTTATCGTATCAAAATTCACGATGATTACCCTGTTCCTTTATTTTTGACAAAACTGGTGTGTATCTCAAGGACAGCACAACCAACACAACCATGAAGCTAGGAAGGAAGGTTAGAGGGTTATACGAGTAGACCCTTAAGCTTATTTCACACAAAGACAAAGGATTGTTGCAGAAAGTATCTGGCATCAACGTCTGGCTCACACAAATCAGAGTATCTTGAAGCAATTGAAGGCTCAAAATTTGATTCAGTATAACAAAGAATCACACTCTGTATGTAGGAGTTGCCAAATAGCTAAAAAAGTCTTTTTGCTCTACCTTTTCCATTGTCGAATTTTACAGCCACAAACCTCTACAAGAGATCCCTTGTGACATCGGGGACCTTCTCCAGTTAAATCTTTCCAGAGTTTCAAGTATTATGTCATTTTTGTTGACAATTTCTCTCGGTTCAGTTGGATATACCCTTTAAAGCTGAAGTCAGAGTTCTATAGTATCTTCCTCATGTTTCAAAAATTAGTAGAAAATCAGCATATTTGTAAGATCCGGACCTTTCGGTGTGATGGTGGAGGAGAGTTTATTAGCCAAAAATTCAGAACTCACTTACGAATTGTGGCATTCAACAGCATATATCTTGTCCATATACACCGAATGAATGGGATACCCGAAAGGAAGCATCGGCATATAGTCGAACTTGGTCTCGGCTATGCTATATCATGCGAAAATTCCACTAAAATTTTGGGTAGATGCATTTGTAACTGCAAATTATATTGTTAACATTCTCCCTACTCAAAAACTACAGATGCGTCTCCCTTGAGCAAGTTATATCAAAGCATAATCCAAGATATGATCATCTCGTAACTTTTGGTGTGCTTGCTATCCGTGTCTTCGACCATATGCGAGAATAAGCTTGATCCACGGTCTCTAACATGTGTCTTTCTTGGATACAGTGATCACTATAAGGGATATCGATGCCTTCTCCCTACTACTGGTCATGTTTACATTAGTCGACATGTAGTATTTGATGAGAATTTTTTCCCATTCTCTCAAAAATTAGCAATGATCTATCCATCCTATACACACTTATATAAACCGTGGATAGAAGAAGAGCAGTTCTTAGCTTCCTCAACTACAAATCACACCACTCCTTCAACTTCTCAGTATATAGATTGGGAAAAAGAAGCCACAATGAATCACACAAATGGAGGGATCTCACCGAATACGAACAAGCAGTTTCTATATCACCAGCTGAAACTACTGTGGAACGAGTATCCATCACTGCTCAAGATAGCCCTCAACAAATTGAAGTACCTAGTTCCATAACTGAGATATCAGATGAATCAAATCAGGAACAAAACACCTCAAATAATCAGACAGCTTCTCAAGGTACATTACCTACTCACCCTATGAAGACTAGGTCTAAGTCTGGTATTGTTAAGGTCAATCCTCGGTATGCATGTCTTGCTACATATGAAGTACCTCCTGAGCCAAAAACAATTAAAACAGCATTAGCACATAAAGGCTGGTACAAAGCAATGACAGAAGAAATAGATGCACTTCACCAGAATCGAACTTGGGAATTAATCCCTCGAACTAATCAAATGAATATAATTGGCTGCAAGTGGGTATTTAAAACGAAGCTCACAGCTGATGGTAGTCTTGATAGACTTAAAGCTCGGCTAGTTGCTAAGGGATTTCATCAAGAAGAAGGCATTGACTTTACGAAACTTTTAGTCCGGTCATTAAGCATGCAACAATTCGCATAGTTCGTCGGTAGCCATGATGAAACACTTTGGACAATTCATCAACTAGATGTCAAAAATGCATTCTTACATGGTACTTCGAATGAGGTAGTCTACATGGAGCAGCCTCCTGGATTTCAAGATCCCAAGAAACCACACCATGTATGCCTTCTCGGGAAGTCACTCTATGGACTTCGACAAGCCCCTCGAGCACGGTTCGACAAGTTCAGCAACTTTCGCTTGAATATGGGTTCTTTTGCAGCTCAACTGACCCATCTTTATTCATCTATCATACTGATATAGACACTATTCTTTTACTTCTCTATGTGGATGATATTGTACTGACTGGAAGCTCCTCTCAGTCTCTTTCCAACCTTATTCATTCACTCAGTCTTCAGTTCCATATGAAAGATCTTGGACCATTACACTACTTTCTTGGCATTGAAGTTAAAAACACGTCGATCATCTTGTTTCTATGCCGACTAAATATGCCAAGGATCTTCTTACTCGAGCTCATATGCTTGAGTGTAAACCAATCACCACTCCCGTATCATTGAAGCCCATTGTTCGATAAATGATTCGAGCTACTCTTCAATCCTTTCGAATATCGAAGCCTAGTAGGAGGCCTTCGCACTCGACTTTAACAAGACCCGATGTTGCATATGCTACAAATCAACTATGTCGAAATTACAAAAACCAACTATAGCAGACCTACATAAACTCAAGAGAGTTTTAAGATATGTAAAAGGAACTCGAATCTTGGAGTCTTCATTCACTCTCGAAGCTCTCTTCACCTATATGGATTCTCAGATTCAGATTGGGCAGGATGTGTTGAGACAAGAAGATCAACAACAGGTTTTTGTACATACCTTGGCTCCAATCTCATATCTTGGGCTGCCAAGAAACAATCCACGTTAGTCGATCCTCTACGTATGCGAGTATCGTGCACTTGCTTCCACATCTCGCAGAACTTACCGGATCAGCTTTGTTCTTCGTGATATAGGATGCTCATTGACTTGTCCAACACAGCTCTTCCGTGACAATAAATCTGCTATCTCTCTCACTATTAATCCTGTTCTTCATGCTCGCACCAAACATATTGAGATAGACTTTCATTTTGTCGAGAAAAGTCTCATCGGGGTCATTACAAGTTAAATACGTTCCCGGTAGCTGTCAAATTGCTGATATATTTACTAAACCCCTCTCTCGTACTACACATTACCAGCTACGAATCAAATTAGGAATCGGGTGTTCACCCATTTCCAATTTGAGGGGGCTGTTAAGAAAAGTCAGCGAAGAACAAAAGCAAGGGAAAAGAGATACTAGGAAGAACAGAGGAAGCTGAGAACAGAGGAAGCAAGACATACACGAGTGATAAAGAGAAAACATATGTAGAAGAAGAAGATATACATGCTGCCGAGAAGAATAAGAAGAAGACTGGTTATGAACATTCTGCATAAAGCTGTTAGTCTTGATTTGTCTCAGCTAGTTAATCTAGAATAGTTCGTGCACTTGGAAGTTAGTCAAAGTTTGCTTCAGTTAGTTACTTCTTCTTCAACTGAAATCATAACTGTAAAACAGAATTTTCAGAGTTAGTCATTGTATATAAAAGGCTAAGCTCTCATTTGTACGATATCAAGGAAAACAGAATAAAAAGAAAAGCTCTTCATCTCAAGATCTCTCTACAGATTCTTCATCTTGTTCTTATCTCTGTGCATAAACTTCTTCACTGGAAAGGCTGTATTATTTACTAAACTGCCCAAATGGACATTTGAGTCTGAATGAATCAGATCGGGCTCGATAAATACTCAAGAAATGGAATCTCGAAATAGTCCGTTCATCTGCCACTCTTTCTTTAGCAATTCCCTAAAAGCAATGTTCATGAAGAAAATATCAATGCTCCTCTTCAAAGAAGTATCATGCGCATTTTTCAGCAACTTGGAGTAGAAACCCCCATTGATGAAGATGACTTCATTGAGGTGAGGTCAAATATGAAAATGCTAAATGATAGGCATGAGCAAAGAGAGAGAGAGATCAAGACAAAGTACTATGTCACAAACGTGCCAAGGAAGTCTTGTCCATTGCAAAGTACTAACTTCCCCACTAGCTCCAAGAGGATCTTTTCTTTGAGAAGTGCAGAAATTGTGACCATGGTTTACACTAACTTTGCCACTGCAGATGGACGTGATTTGGCAAATATCGAAGTATCAATTGGCTTCAGAGCCTCCATAGTGTCGCAACCATTGGGTCCAACTGGGACACTTGCAGCTAAAACAGAAGCTCAGGTTGATTTGTTTCCCCAAAAGATTCTGTCCTTTCTAGCTGACATTGGAAAGAATCTTGGGCCAGGCTCAATATTTTAGAGCAAGAATAAGGTTGTGCTTTTTACATAAATGGAATCGTATTACTATGGAAAATAACAAAATTGTTTGACAATGGTTTGAAGTGTTTTGAAGCCTTGGATGCTATCATAGATGTTTCACACTGTAAAACATATGTCAAGCTGTTTTATAGTACAAAAAGATATTCAAACAACACGAATAGCCTAGGGTAAAGGGAGGGGCACTGCATTGCGGTGCTGAGTATTTGGAGAGATACTTCCATCTAATTGCTTTTGCAACATATCGTGAAAGTAGATACAAGTAATTGGGAAGATAGTGAAAATATAGTTAAAAGGATTACTACTCCAACATCTTCTGATTCTTCAACTTTCAATACAACATTTGACATGGGCAGCAGGCCAAACATTTCTCGGAATAGTTCAATATCAATGGAAAGAGGGAAACCTTCTACTTCATGGAGAAGGGACCCTTTGAGACAGGGTGCAGCTCAACCTTTAGTCTCGTAGAACAAGAGGGTGGTTATTATGTTCATTGGAGCTGGATATGCCTTATAGGAGTTGCAATAAAAGAGGGATGTCAGAGCCTCAGATGGAAGATTTCCCTCACATAAGAGGGCACAAGAGGAATCTTGTTGATGGAGATGCTGATAATAGGAATCCTAAGCTTGATCCTGCGTTTCATGAGAATTTTAGTGAGAGGTTTGCTGGTGAGGTTGGGTGGGGGCATAGTTGGTCTCGTAACTATTCTTGTCCACTATCTTTTGTACAATTTTTATCAAAATTCTGAGGCTGATGGCTCTTATTCTTTTGGGAGGTTAAGGTATTCCATGAGGCACCCTCGTGTTCCCCATCCTCCTTAATTATCTGCCATGCATAAAGGTACACATGGAGGTGAAATTGAACATCGAGGATCCTCATCTTTTTGATAGCGAGGTGCGTCATACAAGTTTTGTAAGAAGTGAATCTACTTTGAATGTTGATCATGGGGTGGGTAATCAAAAAGATGTGGTTCATGAATTAGTTGGTATCAAGCAAAAGAGCACTGATGTGAAGAAATTAGATCCATAGATTCCACCAAGGTGTGACTTCCAATCCTCTCTCTCTGTCTCAAGCCCCCAATTCTCCCATTCATTTTTCTTATGATGATTTGGAGAAATCTGGGGACTATTCTGTGAAGTCAGTAGCTGGATAGGATGGAGATTTTCATCCCAAAAAAAAAAACAAACAAACGAAAGGAAACTGTTGTCTTATCCACTAAAGTCCTGCTTGATCACTCAAATGTCTGATGTCGAGTTTGAGTGTTCATTGCGCAAATTCATTGCATGTTATTCCAGTGTATGACAGGACATGTCCAAGTTGCACCACTAGCGTCTTCTTCACTCTGGGATATGCCCATCCTTGTCCACTGGTATGATGCCTGCTTAAATGCCTCTATCTATGTACTCCATGACAATGCGCTAGTCTCAGTTAAAGTTTCCCCACGGCACTTTGCGCGTTTCTTGACCCGTTCTTCTTTGAGATCTCTTTCCTCACCCTCGCTCCGAGCACAAACGAGTATATATATACTTTTCCCTGTGAATCTTGTTTCTACACATGTCCCCTCGAACCCTATATGGTACAGCCATGGATAGCAAAAACAGTAGTCCGTGGTCGTTCATACTCCCAATTTTCTTGCTTTGCTCATCTCTGTACACCCACCTCTGTCTTGGCACTGACAAGCTCGATGCGAATCGATCTATATCTGGTAATCAAACCTTAACCTCATCGGGTGGCAACTTTACGCTTGGCTTCTTCTCGCCAGGTAACTCCACGTACTCCTACATAGGCATCTGGTACAACAAAAACAAAATCAGCGTGCAAACCGTCGTCTGGGTCGCCAACCGAGACAACCCTATCACTGACAGGCAATCCACTGAGCTGAAGGTCTCGGGTGGCAATCTTGTGATTGTTAACAACTCCGAAGTCCCCGTTTGGTCCACGAATCTGACTGCTTCTTCATCTGGATCGAGCTCCATGGTGGCGGTTCTTGAGGACGACGGCAACTTCGCTCTCAAAGCGGCTCCGACTTCTTCCGTGACTCTGTGGCAGAGCTTTGATTACCCAACGCACACGTGGCTTCCCGGTGCCAAATTAGGGATCGACAAGCGCAAAAACAGGAGTCAGCTCTTGACATCATGGAAGAACGCTGAGGACCCTTCGACAGGTTTGTTCTCTCTCGGTCTCCAGCCATCCAGTGAGTACTACGTAAGGTGGAATAAGTCTGAGCATTACTGGAGCAGTGGGGCGTGGGACAATCAGACGAAAAGTTTCTCTTGGGTCCCTGAAATGAGATTGAACTATATTTATGATTTCAAGTATGTGGACAATGAGAACGAGAGCTACTTCACCTATTCAATCAAAAGCTCCTTCAACACCATATCAAGGTGTGTGATGGACCTTTCTGGGCAGGTCAAGATGGTGTCCTGGTTGCCTTCCCAGGTGTGGACCTTGTTCTGGTCTCAGCCCCCGCAACAATGCAAGGTGTATAGACTTTGTGGGCCTTTCAGTGTTTGCAGCGAGCAGAGCGAAGATTCGTGCAGCTGCTTGCAGGGATTTAGCATAAGCTCTCCAATGGATTGGAATCGGAGTGATTGGTCTGGTGGTTGCAAGAGGAATTCGAACTTAAATTGTGCAGCGAATGCGGAGAAAGACTGTTTCTGGCCTATGTCTAACATGGAATTGCATGATGCTCCCCAATCTTTAGTTGCAGGGAGCGATCAGGAATGTCGAACTGCTTGTTTGAGCAATTGCTCTTGCACGGCTTATGCTTTTGAGGATAATGCCTGCTCAATCTGGATTGGGGATCTCTTCAATGTGGAACAGCTCAAACAAAGCACTACCCCAGGAAGGAGTTTCTATGTCCGGCTTGCTGCCTCCGAAATTAAGGATCCCAGCAAGAAGAGTAACGTTACTGCAACAGTGATAGGGTCTGTTGGTGCCACGGTAGTGACATTAGCCATTGTCTCGTTTGCCGTTTGGAGATGGAGGAGAGGGGCAACTGTAACAACAAAAATAGTGGAGGGTTCACGGATAGCCTTTGCATACCAGGAGTTGCAAGCAGCAACAAAGAACTTCTCAGAGAAGTTGGGTGGGGGTGGGTTCGGTTCAGTTTTCAAAGGAACATTGCCTGATTCAAGTCACATAGCGGTCAAGAAGCTTGAAAGCATAAGCCAAGGTGAGAAGCAATTCCGAACGGAAGTAAGCACAATCGGCACTATCCAGCATGTGAATCTTGTCAGGCTTCGCGGATTCTGCTCTGAAGGTGACAAGAGGCTGTTGGTCTACGATTTCATGCCAAATGGTTCCTTAGGCTATCATCTCTTTCATAGAAAGGACTCGAAGACCTTGGATTGGAAAACGAGGTACGAAATTGCTTTGGGAACAGCTCGAGGTCTGGCTTATCTCCATGAGAAGTGCAGAGATTGCATCATACATTGTGACATCAAGCCAGAGAACATCCTTCTAGATGCTGAATTCTGTCCAAAAGTGGCAGATTTTGGCCTGGCAAAGCTTGTTGGCCGAGATTTCAGCAGGGTGTTGACAACCATGAGAGGCACAAGAGGGTATCTTGCGCCGGAGTGGATCTCTGGAGTAGCCATAACAGTAAAAGCCGATGTTTATAGCTATGGGATGATGCTTTTTGAGTTTGTGTCGGGAAGGAGGAACTTAGAGCTATCAGAAAATGGAGCCATCAAGTTCTTCCCAACATGGGCTGCTAGCAAGATAACTGAAGGAGGTGACCTGCTTGATCTTTTGGACCCAGACTTGGAGAAAAACGCTGATACTGAAGAGCTAAATAGGATATGCAGAGTTGCTTGCTGGTGTGTCCAAGATGAGGAAACTCACAGGCCATCGATGGGGCTGGTTGTTCAAGTACTCGAGGGGTTGTTGGATGTGAACCTGCCCAGGATACCGAGAGCCCTTCAACTGCTTCTTGATAATCAGGAGCATGTAGTTTTCTTCACTGAGTCGTCATCATCGAACCAGAATTCCCAGACGAAGAGTAATACCTCAACTGCTTCCTTGCAGAACCCAAATAGTTCATCTTCGACGAAGTCCGAGTCTTGAGGATGATAAGATAAATGCTTAGTACAAGAAGTGCTTCAGTTATATAGTGCATATGCTCCTCTGCTTTTTCTGTAGTCAAGAGCGAATCTCAGCATTTGGGGATTGGCTTTTTTGGGGCTTTTTCCCCTAGCTATTTATGTTGCACATAGATACAAGCAAGCTTGGAATAAGTGCGCGGCCAAACCAGTTGTAAAGATTCTTCATTCTATATAATGATCTGTTGTCTGCTTTTTGAGATCCCACGTGAGATTGGTAGTTAGCATCAAAAACTGTCATCTCCACGAGCCCAAGAGGGAGAGAGTGCGAGCGAGAGAGGGGGAGAAGGCACCCAGATCCGCGAGTTGCAAGGAGAAAACAGGCTCAAACGCCGTCGACAGCCCACCAGACCACCCACCCGACGCTGCATCCCCTGTTGCGGTGAGCTAGGGTTGTCCGCCTTTTTTTGTTTGTTTGTTTGTGCGTGCTGGGGTCATCAGGCCGGGACTCGCAGCCGCCGACTTCACGCGAGTTCCGGCCCCCGACCGTCCGTAGTCTGCTTCCCCGCGGGTCCCTGCTGTTCACCTGTTCGGAGCCCTGTCGTGATCCCGAGCCCGAAGGGCTCCGCCTTGTCCTCCTCAACCGGTGCCCGCCAGGCATTCGATGGAAATCGGGCCGAATCGGTTTAGGCTTTTTTGTTTTAAGATAAGAAAAATCTCGGGCCATTGGGTGGACGACCCGGGTTGGACCCAACCCGGGGATCCGACCCAGGTCGTTTCTTAATATATTATTATAATAATATTTTAATAAAATAATGAAAAAAATAAAATAATAAATTATTTTCAGAAAATAAAAAAAAATCAAAATATCCTATGTTTTCACAATATTCCAAAAAAATCTGAAAAAGCCAAAAATGATTTATATCTTCAAAAAAAAAACCCAAAAAAATCCAAAAGTCCCTTTTGTGTTCAAAAAATAGAGAAAGACCAACAATATGCTTTTCCTCCACAAATTGCATAGAAAAAATTTCTCAAAAATCCAAAAAAACCTTAGGGTTTATATAAAATTAGATATCGGAAGTGCATTAGTGATTAATTAGTCTAATCAAGTCTTCAAAGCTAGTTTCTCTGGTTGCGCAAGGGCGAATATTCCTCTCGATATTTCGTTTGGATTTCTAATCAACCCACCCCATATTTATTATAGACGAATCCATTTTAAAATTAACTTATAGGCAAAAAATATCAAACCATTAAGTCATGATTTGGTAGGTTTGGAAGAACCTGGGCTAAGCCTAATAGACCTAGCTAAACCATTAGTCTCTGTAGGCACCCGCGCATAACCGGACGCCAAAAAAAGAGGCTGCAACGATGCTTCCATTCTTACCCTTTATTATTTGTGACATTACTTTTAAAAGTTTTGTAAAACCAAATTTATTATCTCAACATTGCTCGTTAAAAATCTCCACTTTGTTCAGGTGGGAAATTTATTGAGTTCTCATTTCAATTAGGTTGATCCAAACAGTATTTTCCATTGCAATGGGAAATTTTTTTGGAAGGCCTAGCTTTGATTTTCAGTTCATAATTCATCCATATCAAGGCTAATCCAGTGGGCCTTTGCAGTACCATAATCCCCTCAGTTTTTCCAAGCTTCCCCTCATTTGTTTTTCCTTTCTACCATTGCCACTTTTTCTTTTCCTTTTTCCTATACACACTTCTTAAATACTTTCGATTTGATGTCTTGAATACTTTCGATTTGACGTATTGTTTCACTTTTCTTTTGCTGCAGTTATTTTACTCTGATCGTGGATGCTTATCTAGTGCTAGAGGTGCTATTAAGATGTCTTAACTTCCTTTAGCAATAAAAAAGGGTGTAATTTGCTTATATCTTTATTTAGTGGTGTTTCTCAAAAAGGGTGGGCAAATATTTTTGGGAAAAAGCAAAATACCTTTGGGTTGAAAGGGTTTTTTGAAATACAAATAGTTTTTGGTAAATTATAATTTTAAAGTGTATTGCAAAACAACTTTAACTTAAATGCAATTTGATAAAAACTACATTTTGCATACGACTTTTATTGATTTTTTTTTTTAATCTAGCCACCAGTGGCTAGATCTAGCCGCCACCAGCCTCGCCTGAGGTCGTGTAACCTTAGGCAACACTTGGGATTCGTGACCTAGGTGGTCGTCTAGGTCATGATGTCTAGGTTTGCACAGCTCAAATAGCTGCCTAGGTCGCAAACTCCAAGCAACCATCGCCTAGGTCACGTGAACCTAGGGGATCGTCACCTAGTTCACGCAAATCGACGCGCAATCACCTCCTAAGGTCGCATGACCTCAAACGGTGGCCACAACCCTCAAGTAGCAGTTGCCAGGGTCGAGCTACTCCTTAGGCAATGATCGCCAGCACGAGCAACTCCTTGGCCAGCGATCATCAACCTCCATTTGTTTCCTCGGAGAAGATGAACAGTACTCGTGGGACTTGCATTCCAAAGATGCAACTTCCCAAAGTACCTTCGAAGCTACTTTGGTTAAAGGTCCTTAGAGCCATCTAGAAATGCAATTATATCTTGCCAAAGTCGTCCAAAAAATTAAACCAAACACGTTTACATTTGACCAAACCTCTTTAGAGTCCAAAAGCTCATTCCAAATACTCAACCAAACGGTCCCATAGACTATCCCTCCCTCCCTCCTGTAGGTTCTTCTTCATTTTATTATGAAAACAAAAACCCACAAAAACTATTATTCGTAGTGACTCACGACTAGCAATTGAGTAGTTATGGGCTATGAGCTCCGTGGCTCATTGTAACAGCCTGAATTTTCAGATTTCGTTTTCGATTAAATAAATTGGGCCTTTCGTTAACGCCTCTATAGTGCTATTCTCTGAGCCGATCAGTCATGAGATAACTAGACTATCTGTGGAAAACATTAAGGGATTTTAATGCAATAAACTTGAGAATTCGGCCAGGAATTGACTGCTCGATCGTGTTGATTTACAAGGGTCATTATGGCACAGTAAAAAAAAATCGATCAGAGATCGAAGATAGGTCGATTCAATGAAGATATGCGATTAGTGCATGGGTGATTCCACCTAATTGCAAAATTCTCGTCGAATGGCAGTAGACTAATTTTTCTGTCATTTTTGTACTTGGTGTCCGTATTTGAAATCTCGAAATTTTCACGATAATCGAGAGTCGCTAATGTGTCGAAGATGTACGTTGTGACTCGAAAATAATCAACCACGAGTTAATTGCACTAAAAATTCCGGAAACAACCCGGTAGACTAGGTCATGCTAAAGCCGCGTCAGATTAAAATTAACCGCGAATTTGAACCCGATTTCAGAAATTGAAAGTTTTGTCATGTCACGATCTATTTTAGTAACATCGACTCATCCTCCGAATGATTTTCGTAGATTCCGAGATTTTTACGAAAAATCGTTTCAGACGTTGCGGAAATTAACGGAAATTCGAACGGGCCGAATTGAAGTGAAATTTGGACTTCCAAGCTGAGCCTTTGAGTGTTGGGAACTTGCAGAAAATTGTACGGGATTTTTCTTCATTGAAATTGGACCTCAATTTGGGAATTGAGTGAAGAAATTGAACCTAAAGTTGTGAAATTCGATTTTGTCAAGGGGCTGGAATTTTTTGCTTCAATTTGGATTTAATTGTGGATATGTGTCAAGAAAGTATTAAGGGGGACCAAGGGGGATAAGATTGGAGACAAGCATTTAATTGAAGAGATAAAATGTTGACTTTGGCCCCTTCACCCGTGGCTTCTCCAACAAGATGACCAGCTGCTATCCATCTTCGTGCACCCTCTCCTTCGGCTCTTCTCCCTCGACCCCCTCTGCTTTTGTCTTCAGTTTCATTTTTCCTCGTGTCTCTCCCTTTCTCCTGCAATTCGCCAACACCTGCCCACGCCGTGTCTTCTTCCACCACTCGCTGCTCCACCAATTTTCCTTGGTCAAACTTCAGCAAAATTCTTTAAGCTGCTCCCAGGTGTTGACTCCACGAAGCCCACAACCCATCGAAGCCTCGCCCACGTGCCTCCCAGCTGTTTCCATCCGTTTGCCCCACTCACTGAAGTCCAGCCATGAAATCCAGCTACCCCGAGACATTTGCTTCCCATCGAGTTCTCCTTTGCTGCCACCAATCCAGCATAGTTTCACTCCAGCAGCCGTGCCACGCCTGAGTCTTCATTCGGCTCAAGTCAGCGCTGCCAGCGCCACCGAGCTCCTCTTCTTCGCTGCCAGCTCGCATTTCCTTCGCTCCCTCAACCCGCAGTTGCTCCTTCACCGTTGATCTTCACGAAGCGGCCCACGATCAGCCAGCCCTGTCTTCGGCCCAGCAGCTCCATTGAGCTCAAGCAGCAGCCCAGCGAATCCTTCTCGTTCAGCCGCTGCAGCCCACGTTTTCCTTCTGCCCGCCAATTGAAGTCCACGAGCCCAGCGAAGCCAGCAATTCGGCCCAAAGATTTAGCAATTCTGCCCACTTGAAGTTAGCCCGTTAGCCCGCAGAGCAAGCCCAGCCCAATTTAGTAAAAAATCTCAATTTGGGCTGAGATTTGTTAGGCCAGTTTTAGGCCCGGTCCAAGCCTGTTGACGCCACCGCAAACCCGAGTTTCGGCCGCTGTAACGGTGAATTGGTTCTCGCAAAAAAACCGGTGAGTTTATGCACTAAACTCTTCTTAGTAGGCTAATGATATTTAAGGGTGTTTAGTTAAGTTAATTAGAGATTAGGTGGTTAGTTAGATCAAATTATCAATTTAATTATTCAATTATGTAAGTTAGGTGGTTAGATTAAATTAGTTGAGGCCTAGATAAATCGTATTATTTATCTAGAGCGGTTCGGGAATTTTCCCGGCCCGTTTAGGCGGTTAATTTAGTGATTTTGGCAAAGGGTGGTATTTTTAGTATTTAAATTGATTTATTTATTTAATTTTGATAATTATTTAATTATTAAATATTTTTCCGGAAATTAGACCGGGATGGCTGGTGACCGGAATTTCGTGTTGATTGTAATGGTATGGTTAATTTCTGCAATTGAGTGTTAAATTGTGCTAATTGAGTGCTAATTGGAGATTTGAGTATTTAATTCTAGAATTTATGAAATTCCAATATTTATTCAGAAAATCCCAAGTGTTGGATTTTAACATCGAAAATGGTTTTATATACTATATAAAATAATGAGATTTTAAATTGGAAGATATCACTTTTTCTTGGTCGAGTTAACCGTATATCCACACACGACTATTTTCACGAGTATTTTTAATATGAAGAAAAAGGTCAGGTCCACCATTTTAATGGAGATATTTGAGTGCAATGCACGATGCCCTAAGCCATGTTTGAGTGATTATGTGTTGGTTAAGAGAACTCGTCTCGAGCTGTTAAGCTGGACGTTACCCCTATATGGGACGCCCCTAGACAACGGGATGCAGGTCCTAGTAGATTCTGGACCTATGCTCATTCAAGAAACTGTCTAGAAAAGACGTTGCAGTGCTTAATGATATGAGATAATGCATGATAATGTCAGAGGACCGCCAAACAGAAAGTAGGCCATATTATATGTCGAGAGCAAAACTAGGAACGCGTGATTAATTGAGTTGAATGCACGGGATTATGAGACAAAATTGTGTGGCACGATATGGGACATATCATAACGATTTGACCATATAATCAGGACCCCTGTGCTGGTTTGAGAATTGAGTGTGGCGTTCCAATTGTTGGAGCTTATTTACTACTCATGCTTTTGTGACTACCTGTGATATGAATTATGCTGACCTGCAAAGTAGATCTGAGACGAGGTAAGTCCTTATGATTGTGTGATTATGTGGTTAAGACGCTTTTGGGCGTATTTCCCTCCTAATCGGGGTTTAGAGCGTGAACTTGCTGAGATTTATATCTCACCCTGTCGTGGGCTAAATTTTCAGGGTCGTTGAGTAGAGGACCTAGAGCCGAGAGGAGGTGATCTAAAGTTTAGGTCAGTTAGGACCACTTCTTTTTGGAAAGCCAGTCTTTGTAGTCTTTTGGTCATAGACCTTATACGTGACTCAGTGTGAATATAAAGGCATGTTTGTTTGTGAATCTGTTGTCCTTCTTTTCTATCCCGAGATGGTTACTGTTAGGGGATTTATTATTCGCTTCCGCATGTACAATAAAAGGAAAGGGTCGGCGACTCGTCCTAGGAAGTCCCAAAATTTTATCAACCAGAGGGGGATGGGCATGCGCTCGAAGATCGGGGTGTGACACTCATGACTCGAGCGAATGAAAATGCTGCAAGATTAAAGCTCATGCAGCAACACCACAAGCTCAAAGATCAAGTAGCCATGCCTCAAGCTTTGTAGCTCATATAGACATCATGGCTATGCCCATCCGTGAGCTTGAGCATGAATGGTCATGGCCAATGCTCATGACTCGAGTGAATGAAAACACTGCAAGATTAAAGCTCATATGGCAACGCCACAAGCTCAAAGATCAAGTAGCCATGGCTCAAGCTTTGTAGCTCAAATAGACATCATGGCTATGCCCATCCGTGAGCTTGAGCATGAATGGCCATCCCCAATGCTAACTTAGAGTTGGAGCCCACGGTAATGGTGGGTCATAATGGAGCTCTCTCTCAATTCTCATTTTTTCTTTTTCTATTTATGTTGTCTAAGTCAGCAACTATGTGGTGTCATGCTATGTAAGCATAATATAGCATGATACACGTGTTCCAACATCTATGTTAGTAAAATTTAATTGGTAAGAGAAAAAAGTATAGCATAGAGATTAATCGTGACACTTTCTATGTAATAAATGAGCTTTGAGAAAAAAAAAAGGAAAGAAATAAAAGAAGAGGGTTTGAAAAGGCAACAAAAGAAGCTGAAGGAGAAAAGTGGAAGCTTCGGCTGTTTTTAAAGAGAAGAGAGAGGGAGGGCTTGGGCAAAAACGAAATAGGAGAAAGGAAGAAAAAAAGGGAGGATAGAAAAGAAGAGAAAGGAGGAAGGGAAAATTTTTGGTACGCTCACAATCCGGAAGCCTCACCAAGCCGACTTAACCCCATTTTGCAACGCCGGTAAGTGATTGAAGCCTATGATCGTCTATTCGAACAAATCGTTGCAATTATGGCTCGAAATTCAGATTTCTTTGAGATTTGTGCAGCGAAATCCGATTTTTCCGTTATTGAACTGTCTATTTTGATAGAAATAATAGTTTAGAGTGTTGTGAAGTTATAACATTTTACGAATTGTAATTTGAGCTAACAATTTGCCCAGAATGGAATTTTCAATTTTGGCGCGTATTCTTGAACAGTACTGAACAATAGCTTTGGCTCTGAATTTTAGCCGTTTTCGGTGAGGTTTTGGGACGCTAAGTTGGGGTTGTTGTAGTGTATCAAGAGAACTATAAGATGGCTCGAAACGGAATATTGTAGAGGAAGTTATGGCGTGACGAAATTTCGCACACGAGCTATGCCTAGCAAACAACACTAGGTTTTTGCTAAATACGAGCTTTCGTTGGCACATAGGTGTTGTTTTATCAACAAGTATGCTTAGTATAGGCGAGTCTTATAAGAATTTTTTTTTAATCGGCCTTTTAATATTGTTTTTCGGTTAATTGTTAGGGATCCGAGTGCGTCAGTTCGAGTAAGCGTTGTAGTCGGTTTTTGGGCTTTTCCCAGGTGAGTGACACTATTTCTTTTTTGTGTCTTAAACTCATGTTTTGAAAAGAAAAAACATTATGGATTATATATGCTATGAGTGGATAAAAAGCATATTTTGTTGCATAAAATAGGATCGAGCTTTCACTGCCATTTTGTTGTTGAAAGAGATAATTATCCTTTGAATTGGGTTTGAATGATTGTCTAAAAATGGTTTGTGAAACCCTTTATGAAAGAATTTTGAGATGTTTATGGTTCTTTAAGAATGCTTTGATATTTATATATCAAATGCCTGACTTTTATTCTGATGTTAGGATTACTAGATATTTGTGATTGGTGATTGATACTCGATGTCTCTGTAGACCCTAAGCAGTGTATGGGTATGCACATACTAGTCTAGAATATCATTGTGGGCTAAGCCACCAACTAATAATAGGTGGAGACCTAACTCGGCAAAATCTTGGTCGTCTTGTCACGGGCGTTACGCATGACCATTGATAGGCATTTGAGCATGAGTTGGTCAATGGAGTGGACCATTGACAAGTGATTTGAGTTTGGTCGATGGAATGGACCATCGACGTATGTTTTGATGAGATTGATCAATGGAATAGACCATCAATACAGGTTTTTATGAGATTGACCTGGACCATTGGTGTCTTCAGTATTTATGTTAATGAATATATATTATTTTAGAATGAGTTATGGTTGCGTTTTAAATGTGCATAGTGATTTCTCGATTCGCTTGGAAAAAATGTGTTACTCATTGAGCCGTGATAGCTCACTCCTCTCATCTACTTGTTTATTTTAGGTTCTTTAGCGAGGCACAAGTAGGCCTAAGCATTCGTTATTAGGGAGGACTTTTTGTGGTAGAGACTTTTTGATATGAGTTATATATAGTTGATAAGTTTGTAAGTTAGCTTTTGGTGGAGGTGTATATATTAATTTGGTGGTTTATAGAAAACTCTGATATTATAACCAATGCTTTTTTTTGTCATATATATATAAATGTATATATGTTGACCTTTGGCTGAATTTTGGTTATGTTGAGGTTGCATCATTTGGTGAAAAGCCGGTAGTGTCATGCCCTTATTATGATGAATCGGGGTGTGTCATTTGTTGGTATCAGAGTTTAGGCTATGATCTATTTGGGTAGATCTTTCAAGACATGGTGAGATTGTGTGATAGTCTCTAATGCATTAAGCTTTTAAGTATTAGTGGTGGACATAAATGGGAGGATCCTCTAGTGAGACGCAAAGCATTTTGAGTTTACATAGAGATCCTCTTACTAAACATGTTCAAGACAAAAACATAGGTGTAGTTTATGGAAATTATGACTAAGGTTTTGACATATTGAGAAGTTCAGCACTAGGAGCTTAATGACGAGCTTGAGATGAAGATTAATGAGTTAAAAAAAAAAAAAAAAAAAAGCTCTTTACAAAACACAAGCTTCGCCTTTCCATAGATCAGTCCAACTCTGCTCAAAGGAGTAAACCTGCTGATTCCCGAATAGAACCAGTGATGTTGCAGAATCAGAAATCAACAGTCCAAGAGATAGCTCCTATTAAACCACATGAGAAGAACTTTGCAATTGACTTAAGAGGGAACTCAGATAAGGTGATGGGTTTCCATACTCATCCATCAATGAAGGTGTTTGATAATCAAGATGCCAATTCTCTCATAGGGAACTTCTCCGACCTTAGTTTCTCTGATGATTCTAGAGGAAAGTTTCTATGAAAATTACATGTTGAAAGGAGATGCATGTTAGATTGAATATAAACAAACTTGCAGATCCCGATTTACTCGTCACAGGTAAATTCATACAGAATTCGGGATCGAATAGCGGAAACATAAATACCAACATACCTCCAGCCATTGATGAAATCTACAAGTGGGAAACCTCAATATCTTAGATGGATCAACACAGCACGAGCGATCTGCAATATTGAAAAAAAAAAAGCACGTCCTATTCTACTGGTCAATCCCCTTCCAAAACTTGATGGTGTGTTTTTTCTGTATCATTGAGGTTTGAACCAGATGACCTGACGATTTTATTCCGTTGGTTACGCTACCGGTATCTCCCATCAAGACCATTATGGTAATGTAATAACGGACAAATATCACTTAATACACTTGGGTAATAAATTGGACAATAATTGGAATTAATATAGGGAATTTATTGAGAATATAATATTGGAATCATATTTAGAATAATAAAATATATTAAATATTTTAACATTCTTCCACTTGATCCAAATATTCCTTCAAATGAATTATTAACCCAAAACCCACAAAACTTCATACTGAAATAAAACACATGAATCACAGCGATGAGTCCTCTTAAAGCGAGTATTGTCTTCCGTGTATCACAATGTATTTCATCAGCCTATATATGATTAAATAACTTAAAGAATAAACCTTATGTTTACTCCAGGTCAAACGTAATTATTTTTCTCATAATAACAGAATGTATACAACTGTATTGAGAAAAACATTATAAATGAATAAAAGTCTTATAAATTCTTCCATATAAAGAAAAATTTACATAATTGGACCAATACCCATTCTAGAAACATGATCCTTATAACTCATTAGCGGCATGCCTTTAGTTAAAAAATCAGCTATCATCAATCAAGTGCTTATGTGTTCTATGACCACTTTCTTCTCTTTAACACGTTCTCTAATGGCTAAATACTTGATGTCGATATGCTTGCTTCGACTACCACTTTTGTGGTTCTTAGCCATAAAAACTGCAGCTGAATTGTCGCAAAATATTCTTAATGGCCTAGCAATAGAATCCATAACTCTAAGCCCCGATATGAAACCTTTCAACCACACACCATGTGAGGTGGCCTCAAAACAGGAAACAAACTCTGCCACCATAGTGGAAGTGGCAACTAAGGTTTGTTTTGCACTCCTCCAGGATACAGCTCCACCAGCGAACATAAAAATATATCCCGATGTTGATTTACGGGAATCAATGCAGCTAGCAAAGTCTGAGTCCAAGTAAGCAACTACCTCCAAGTTGTCCGTCCGTCTGTACATAAGCATGTATCCCTTTGTTCCTTGAAGATACCTCATCACCTTCTTTGCAGCTCTCCAGTGGTCCATACCTAGATTACTTTGGTATCTTCCCAACATTCTCACAGCAAAGGCTATGTCAGGTCGAGTGCAAACTTGAGCATACATCAAGCTTCCAACAGCAGAAGCATATGGGATGTTCTTCATTTGTTCCCTTTCAAAATCATTCCTCGGGCATTGGTTTAAATTGAACCTATCACCCTTCACTATGGGTGTTATACTTGGTGAACAATCTTTCATCCGAAACCTCTCTAAGACCTTATTGATATAGGTTTCTTGAGATAGTCATAGTATACCTCGAGGTCTATCTCTATGGATCTTAATGCCAATGACATAAGATGCTTCACTCATATCTTTCATATCAAAACTCTTAGAGAGAAATTGTTTCACTTCATATAACAACCCATTATCATTGGTTGCAAGTAAAATATCATCTACATATAACACAAGGAAACAAATTTTGCTTCCACTAACCTTCTGGTATATACATTGATCCATGATATTCTCTTTAAAACCGAATGAAGAGATGACTTCATGGAATCTTAAGTACCATTGGTGGGATGATTGTTTCAAGCCATATATAGACCTTTTAAGCTTGCATACCAAATGCTCACCAGCATTAGAGAATAATCATTATGGTTGTTTCATGTAAACCACTTCTTCTAATTTTCCATTGAGGAACGCCGTTTTCACATCCATTTGATGTAACTCCATATCAAAATGAGCAACCAATGCCAAAATAATACGAAGAGAATCTTTCTTGGATATAGGAGAAAACGTCTCTGTGTAATCGATTCCCTCCTTCTGAGTAAATCCCTTGGCAACGAGTCTGGCTTTGTATCTCTCTATATTGCCTGATGAATCCTTCTTAGTTTTGAAGACCCATTTACAACCAATGGCCTTTGTACCATCAGGCAACTCAACTAAATCCCAGACTTCGTTTGATGCCATAGAATTCATATCTTCCTTCATGGCATTGTACCATAAATTAGACTTATCACAACTCATGGCTTGTGAAAATGACTCAGGATCACTTTCAGCTCCAACATTATAGTCAGATTCTTGTAGATACACAATATAGTCATTAGGAATTGCTGATTTCTTCATTCTAGTAAACCTTCTTAATGTCGCATCAACATTCTCCTGAGGAGTATGCTGTTCTACTGGATGTTCAACAGTATCTAGTAATTGTTGAACAGTTTGGTCTACCGGATCAATATCAGCATGTTGTGGATCTTCAATGATTGGTTGCTCAGCGACCGGTTGAACTGAAGGGGCGTTGTAAGCAACAACCAATCTAGTATCTGATGTGGAATGTTGGATATCTGAATGATCTTCTTCGGGAACAAAGTCCTTGAATTGATCGCTCCCACTAATCAGATCATTTTCAAGAAATTTAGCATTTCTTGATTCCACAAACCTAGTGGTGTGAGATGGACAATAAAATCTGTATCATTTGGACTTTTCGGCATATCCAATGAAGTACCCACTTATAGTCCTTGGATCTAACTTCTTTTCTTATGGATTGTAGACTTTTACCTCAGATGGGCATCCCTAAACACATACATGTCGCAAACTCGGTTTCCAACCTTTGAATAATTCAAAACGCGTCCTTGGAACAACCTTGGTTGAAACTCAGTTTAATATGTACACAGCCGTTTTAAGAGCCTCAGTCCACAAAAACTTAGGAAGTTTAGAGTTGCTAAGCAAAATCCGCACCATGTCCAATAATGTTCGGTTTCTTCTTTCTGCAACACCATTTTGGTCCGGTGAACCAGGCATAGTGTATTGGGCAATAATCCCATGCTCTTCAAGAAACTTCACAAATGGACCAGGTGCTTGTCCATCTTTAGTGTATCTACCATAGTATTCTCCACCTCTATCCGATCTCACGATTTTAATTTACTTGTCGCATTGTTTCTCTACTTCGGTTTTAAATACCTTAAAGGCATCCAATGCTTCGTGCTTATTACAAAGCAAGTAGAGATACATGAATCGTGAATAATCGTCTATGAAAGAAATGAAGTATCTCTGAATATTTGAGTCTATATCTAGACTACAAATATCTGTATGTATGATTTCTAATATTTCTGTACTCCTCTTAGCACCTTTCTTTGACTCGTTGGTCTGTTTTCCCTTTATACAGTCCACACAAGTGTCATAATCGGTAAAATATAGAGTATTAAGTACTCCATCATTTACTAGTCTCTTAATTATATCCATGGAGATATGTCCCAACCTCCGGTGCCACAACATAGAGAAATTCTCATTCACAATACATCGTTTTATCCCAGCATTATCATGAACGTGCATCGCATTATTAACGGTATTGTCTTGGAAATTAATTCGAAAGAGACTGTCAAACAAAATATCACTCCCAACAATTTCAAATTTATACGATAAATTGAATATTAAATCTGAAAATTCAAAGGAGTATCCCAAATGTACAAGTCTTGATAATGAAATTAAATTCCTAGAAAAACTAGGAATATAAAAGGTCTTTTCCAAAATTAAAACAAAACCACTACTAAAAACTAATCTACATGTCCCAATAGCTTCCACACGCGAGCGCATCTTGTTTCCTGAATAGATGCCTTGTTCACTTCCCACTGGTTTCCGCTGGTTCTGAAAACCCTGCAAGGAATTCGAAATGTGGATTGTAGAACCAGAATCAATCCACCAAGTGTTGTGACTCACATCAACCATATTAGTTTCATAACATACACATGTGAGTTGGTTACCTTTCTTTTGGAGCCATGCCTTAAATTTGGCGCAATCCTTCTTCATGTGCCCCTTCTTTTTACAGAAGAAGCACTTGGATTCCTTCTTAATGCTAGCTTGGGGAGGTAAATGCATCTTACCCTTTCCCTTTTGCTTGCTTTGCCCTTTATACTTATCACGTGTTGCCATATGAGCACTTTCTCCTTTCTTCATTAGTAGCCTCTCTTCCTCTTGAACACACATGGTCATGAGTTCATTAATTGACCATTTAGTGTTATGTGTGTTGTAAGAGATCTTGAAGGGAGCATACTCTTTTGGGAGAGTATTTAGAATATAGTATACAAGAAAGGATTCTAATATCCCAATCTCAAGATTCTTCAGCTAAGCAGCAATGTCCCTCATCTTCATGATGTGCTCACGCACACCTCTTACACTGGTAAGCTTCAATGATGAGAACTTCATAATTAGGGTCATGGCATGCGCCTTCTCTGAAGACTCAAATTGAGCATCAATAGCCTTCAGCAATTCCTTGGCATTATTATGCTGAATGACTGAACCACGAATGTTAGCAGAGAGTTTTGTCTTTATGTACATCACACTAAGACGGTTGGATCGCTCCCATTGAGCATAATGAGTATGCTCAGTATGAGTACTATTCTCAGTAGGTTCAGGTGGTTCGTTTGACCTAAGAACATAATCAAGATCCATGAACCCCAATTGAAGAAGAACTAATTCTCTCCATTCTTTAAAGTTATTTCCATTTATCTCGGGAACAATTATACCAGAACTAATCGTAGGCGGTAAAACTGCATCATAATCAAAGGAAACTTATGTATCAATATATTTGAGGCAATAAACTTAAATCATATTTTACCAATGTAAAACATGTTTTAAAATATGAATCATATAACATCAAAACTACCGTGGGTTAAGTTTCTAATTTAAATTGATTCATAATTACTTCATGATGAAACTATCAAATTATATTCCCTTCCTTAATCCCTGTGGGTAAATTAAGAAAGATAAAATAATATTTCATCCTAATTAATCACATCAATATATTGAAAATTCATGTGGGATAAAATTCATAATATTAATGTGAATAGTTACAATTATTGTCTTTAACTATATGTGATCCAAAGGCTCTTAATGTATATAATTTAATATAATCAAAGATGCTGTGGCTAATCCTTAATTAATTAAATATATACGGATCACTAGACATTTAATTTTATTCATAGAATTGCACCTTAGGGTAGAATAGTAAAATCATGTGCAAAAGGAGTAAAACTGGAATTTTGCACGCAAGGCCAGAATTGGAATTTTACTTTTAAGGGGTAAAACAGGAATTTCATGCCAAAAAGGGTAAAATCGTAAGTTTACACACCCCAGTGGGGCAAAATCGGAATTTTGCGCGGGCAAGGGCAGAATCGCAATTTTCATAAAGGCGGGGGGCAAAATTGAGAATTTTGTGGGCAAGGGCAGAATTGCAATTTTCCTAAAGGCAAAGGGGCAAAATTGAGAAACCATAGGCACGCGTTGCACGCGCCCGCTTCAGCCTCTCGAGCGTGTGCGTTACACGCGCCCGCTGCAGCCTCTCGACACGCGCCCGCTGCAGCCCTTCAGACGCGTGCGTTGCACGCGCCTGCTGCTGCGCTCACACACCCGAGGTCTTCTTTCGAGCTCTCTTCCGCCGCTTCTTCCACCGCGACCGCCTCTGTTTCGCCTTCTGGGTCTCCTCCCACAGCCCATGTCTGACCAAATTGGTTGATGGGTTTCGAAGAGAACGCCGGGACGAATGAATAGATTCGAGATCTGGCAAAAACAACCATGTATGGACTAGAATTAAGCCAAAAAAAAAAAAAACAATATGCCCTATCAAACCCTAATCACCAAAATTCACCGCTCGATTAACCTTCAACGATCAGTAATATGTCGAAAAAATTTATGGGTTTCTCTTCCTAATGGCGGTGTGATCATTCATATCCATTATCTCATGGTGGGTAGCCCGAATTTGGTCGGAATTCTCAATTCCGATCCAAGTCATATACAAATCCGAAATTTATCCACATATAATTCAATAAAATAAATTCCAAAAGGTTTCACCAAGGTAGAGATTGCAAATAAGGGCTCTGATACCAACTGTTAGATTGAATATAAACAAACTTAGAGATCCCGATTTACTCGTCACAGGTAAATTCATACAGAATTCGGGATCGAATAGCGGAAACATAAATACCAACATACCTCCAGCCATTGATGAAATCTACAAGTGGGAAACCTCAATATCTTAGATGGATCCACACAACACGAGCGATCTGCAATATTGAAAAAAAAAAAAAAAAACGCACGTCCTGTTCTACTAGTCAATCCCCTTCCAAAACTTGATGGTGTGTTTTTTCTATATCGTTGAGGTTTGAACCAAACGACCTGACGATTTTATTCCATTGGTTACGCTACCGGTATCTCCCATCAAGACCATTATGGTAATGTAATAATGGACAAATATCACTTAATACACGTGGGTAATAAATTGGGCAATAATTGGAATTAATATAGGGAATTTATTGGGAATTTATTGAGAATATAATATTGGAATCATATTTAGAATAATAAAATATATTAAATATTTTAACATGCAAACTTGAGGGAAGGGTGGGGATTCGAGAGAGTAGAAAGGAGGCGAATTTGAAAGCCACGCAGCAGTGACTTGAGTGAAGTTGAGCTGAAATGAAGGCCAACTTTCCTAATGCAGAAGAGAGACGTCAATAACTCTTTAGTACTTGTCAACGTACTGAGAGGCTGAGATCACTCAATATGCGGCCAAATGTGAAGGAGAAGCAAACTGATCTTGTTCAAAGTGAAGAGGAGGAAGTTGAAGCATATCCAAATGATGGTGTTCTAGGAGCTACCAGATGAAGAAGCCTTTTCTTAATCGTAAGTTGTCTTCGTCAACTCCTCTCAATTCAGTAGCAATGGCTTCAGGGTCTTCGACCAGAGCTTCCAACTCTTTTTGGGTAGACGAAGGGTGCCATTAGAAAACCCTCTTGCATAGCTCGTCCCCTGACTTCTTTGATTTTAGGAAAGAAAACACTAAGCCCTCCCCCGACATCAGCAAAGCACCAAATCGTTCACAAGCGCGAAGCTATGCTTGAAGCAAGAGTAGTGGCGAAGATTTGCCTTTTGTCAAGGAAGAGAGAACTCGACGATCTGAGTCTTTTGGGAAAAGTTCTGCCTATCCTAAAGTATTTAAGGACATGTTGGATTTGCATGGCAATTGTCTATTTTGGTTTCGCTGGAATTTGATCAAGGACAAATGGATCATAGTGTTCAAGACAATTCTATAAAAAAAAAATGGTAATTTATGGAGTTGTTCCTGGTGTAAGATCTAGCATTGTAAGGAAGGCTTAAATGACATCTGAAAATTTGATGAATGATCACGATTTTGATGACTCAGATTTTGTGGCTAATGATTTGGGGGACACGCCAAAAGAGGAAGAGGATAATGATTCACTGAGATCGATTTCCCAAGTTGACCCTGCTTCTGTTACTGAATTTGTTGCCTCCAGGCCATCAAAATTCCATCCGACAAGTTCTCTAAAGGATTCACCCTGTGAAAGCTAGTCTCATGGAATTTACGCGTCCAAAATTTGGTTTCCTGCCCACACGAGACTTCAGATTTTGATGCTTCCATCAATTCTCCAATTGGATGCCCTACATCATGGAACTCCTGTACCTTGGGCCAAGCAGGGGTTGATGCTGCATGAATGAGAAAGAAATGGGGGAGTGGGCCCGAACCTTTTATTGTTGGTGATCGACAATCCTTGGTTCACTTTCCCTCCTCGGGCTGGATGACAAGTGTAGATGGGTTAATATTGGCAGTGCAGTAATCTCAAGAAGAAATGGTTCTGGAAAGGCTGTATTATTTACTAAACTGCCCAAATGGACATTTGAGCATGAATGAATCAGATCGGGCTCAATAAATACTCAAAAAATGGAATCTCGAAATAGTCCGTTCATTGCCACTCTTCTTTAGCAATTATCAATGCTCCTCTTCAAAGAGGTATCGTGCGCATTTTTCAGCAACTTGGAGTAGAAACCCCCAGTGATGAAGATGACTTCATTGAGGTGAGGTCAAAGATGAAAATGCTAAATGATAAGTGTGAGCAAAGAGAGAAAGAGATCAAGACAAAGTACTATGTCGCAAACGTGCCAAGGAAGTCTTGTCCATTGCAAAGTACTAACTTCCCCACTAGCTCCAAGAGGATCTTTTCTTTGAGAAGTGGAGAGATTATGACCATGGTTTACATTAACTTTGCCACTGCAGATGGACGTGATTTGGAAAATATCGAAGTATCAATTGGCTTCAGGGCCTCCATAGTGTCGCAACCGTTGGGTCCAACTGGGACACTTGCAGCTAAAACTGAAGCTCAGGTTGATTTGTTTCCCCAAAAGATTCTGTCCTTTCCAGCTGACATTGGAAAGAATCTTGGGCCAGGCTCAATATTTGAGGGCAAGAATAAGGTTGTGCTTTTTACATAAATGGAATCGTATTACTACGAAAAATAACGAAATTGTTTGACAATGGTTTGAAGTGTTTTGAAGCCTTAGATGCTATCATAGATGTTTTACACTGTAAAATATATGTCAAGTTGTTTTATAGTACAAAAAGATATTCAAAAAACATGAATAGCCTAGGGTAAGGGGAGGGGCATTGCATCACGGTGTTGAGTATTCAGAGAGATACTTCCATCTAATTGCTTTTGCAACATATCTTGGGAGTAGATACGAGTAGTTGGGAAGATAGTGAAAATATAGTTAAAAGGATTACTACTCCAACATCTTCTGATTATTCTACTTTCAATACAACATTTGACATGGGCAACAGGCCAAACATTTCTCGGAATAGTTCAATATCAATGGAAAGAGGGAAACCTTCTACTTCGTGGAGAAGGGACCCTTTGAGCCAGGGAGCAGCTCAACCTTTAGTCTCATAGAACAAGAGGGTGGTTATTATGTTCTTAGACGAGATGCATGACATGGAGAAAAAACATAATAGATGAAAGAGTTCATTGGAGCTGGATATGCCTTATAGGAGTTGCAATAAAAGAGGGATGTCAGAGCCTCAGATGGAAGATTTCCCTCACATAAGAGGGCACAAGAGGAATCTTGTTGATGGAGATGCTGATAATAGGAATCCTAAGCTTGATCCTGCGTTTCATGAGAATTTTAGTGAGAGGTTTGCTGGTGAGGTTGGGTGGGGGCATAGTTGGCTCGTAACTATTCTTGTCCACTATCTTTTGTACAATTTTTATTAAAATTCTAAGGCTGATGGCTCTTATTCTTTTGGGAGGTTAAGGTATTCCATGAGGCACCCTCGTGTTCCCCATCCTCCTTAATTATCTACCATGCATAAAGGTACACATGGAGGTGAAATTGAACATCGAGGATCCTCATCTTTTTGATAGCGAGGTGCGTCATACAGGTTTTGGAAGAAGTGAATCTACTCTGAATGTGGATCATGGGGTGGGTAATCAAGAAGATGTGGTTCATGAATTAGTTGGTATCAAGCAAAAGAGCACTGGTGAGAAGAAATTAGATCCATAGATTCCACCGAGGTGTGACTTCCAATCCTCTCTTTGTCTCAAGCCCCCAATTCTCCCATTCATTTTTCTTATGATGATTTGGAGAAATCTGGGGACTATTCTATGAAGTCGGAAGCTAAATAGGATGGAGATTTTCATCCCCCACCCATAAAAAAAAAAAAGGAAACTGTCGTCTTATCGACTAAAGCTGGGTAGGTTGTAAATGTTCCCAGATCTATTCCTAGCAAGGATGAAGGAGAATGGACTGAGGAGAACAATGAACTGTTGTAGGAGCAAGAAGAGTGATGGAGATGAAAATGGATACTAGGAAGAAGATGAAGTACGAGAAGTAGATGATGAGATTGGATGTAGACAACGGGAATTGTGATTGTGTGCCTTCTAAAACTGAGAATCAATTATGGTACATGAATTAAAATCCTCTTTGGCGACGTGAAGTAGGAAGAGGTGGATGATGGCACCTCAAGCAGTGAGGAAAATGGTCGTAAGGGCGCTGCCTCTACTTCTTGAGTGTCTTTAGAGAAAATAGGCAATTAACTAAAAGCTTTTGAAACTAGAGTAGAGGATTGTCATGCCCCAATCTTCCGAGCATGTGTCCATCCCTTTGTGGTCGATTAAATAGTGACTTCCCAGGACGCATCGCTGACCCATTCATTTTATATGCACATGCGGAAGCGAATAAATAATTCACAGACAACAACAATATGGGATAGGAAAGTAGGGCCATAATTATTATTTAAAAAAAAAAAAACAAACCACACTTATATTATATATATATACATACACAATAACCCATGTCATATATAATACAAGTTGATATATAGATACAAGGTCTACAAAACAAGGGGGGGTTTTCAAACAGCTACTAGTCTTCCTCCTACCCCACATGCTCACTAACATTGGAGCCTGTAGCCGAGTACACCGGACTTCAGGGGTCTTCAAGATCTAGGTCTACCGCATCTACGATCAAGCCTTCAGGATGATCTGCTGTGCCTTTCCCAAAAGCAACCTCCAGCACATACAGAGGTATCTTAAATTCCGATATGCCATTCTGAGCCTGGCGGTACCATGTTTAGTATCGGTGGGGTACCTTTTTGGGTAGACCTGCATTGACCTAGACTACGGACCTTACCAACTCATAGGTCCAGACCCTAGGGCTCCCATGCAGTGGAATGTAAGACCTCTGTTTTGTGACCTTCTTCGACTGTCTAAAATGCTCATAAGGAGCTGCCATCTATGGGCCTTCAATATTATCCCACCATGGGGTGAGACGGATCTCAGCAAGTTCAACACCCTAATACTCGATTAGGAAGAAAATACACCACAAGGCTACTTAAACACAAACATGAGTCAGAGGACTTACCTTGGCCTAAGTTTCTTCCTGCAAATCGATATTATTCAAATAACTATCCCGTCACTTCAACCAATCAAATCGAATCATCGGTCAATCGACTCAGTTGTTTCCATAACAACAAGAACATTCTCCGGTCATCTTAATTAATACTATCTATAAAGTATTATCATAATCAGGACTGCTCACTCTAAACTAATAATAGATAGTATAGCTCACACTAAACTGATAATAGTATACTGCTCGCTCTAAGCTAACATATCGTCCGCAGGTTGATATAGTATACAAACACTGCTTACTCTAAGTTGATAAATAATATAGCTCGCTCTAAACTGATAAGGTATACTGCTCGCGCTAAACTGACATATCGAACCCGTAGGCTGATATAGTATACCATACTGCTCGCGCTAAGCTGACATATTAGAGTCCGTAAGTTCATATAGTATATTATCCTAACCATCTAATCAATTGATCCTTTTTATCATTCTCGATAAAAAATAAAAATAAAATCGTATGTGGATATACGGTCGGCCTTAACCAAAATACAATATTTTCACTTTTTAAAATCCCACTAATTTCAACAGTCCACAAATCCATTTTTGATATTATAAACTGACGCCTGGTGATTTTCTAATTAATTATTGAAATTATTAAATTTTGGGATAAATACCTAAAATTACAAATCACACTCAATCAGCACCAAATAATAGTCAATTAAATAAATAGATCACACCACTACAATCAACATAAAATTCCAGTCACCAGCTATCGCGATCTATTTTTAGAAAAAATAAATAAATAAATAATTATGAAAATTAATTATTAATTGCTAATAAATACAACTTAGGTCGGAAAAGCCTAATTAAAAGTCGAGACGGGCTTGGAAAATTTCCAAACCACTCTAGATAAATACTAGAGCTTGTCTAGGCTCTAATTACACTACTCTAATCTCCTAACATGCAATAACGGTTAATTAAATTGCTAATATATTCTGACTATCCACCTAATCCATATTTAGTCTAAATTAATCAACTCTCAAACGTCATTAACTTACTAAGCAAAGATTAGGATGGCAGCAGAGGAGGCTTGCACAGTGGCCTGAGCTGGCCTGGTGACCTCTTGGACAAGCGAGAGAGGGCTGACAGCATGATTGGGATGGCAACGACCCATGACGAGCAAGTGAGCACATGGGGGCGCAACGGCAACACGACGGTGGCTCTGGCTTTGGCGGGCGGCTACAACGGCAAAGGGGGTGAGCTCGGTCAGTTCTCTACAAGGTTGGAGTTCTTTAGAGCTGGAATGGAGGAGAAGATGGCGTCGACGACAGAAAGAGAGAGGAAGGAGGGGAAAGGGGGACCGGCTACCAAAGGGGGACCACCTTTGGTCTCTTCCTCATCTTCTTTGGTCCCCTTGGTGTGTCCCACCACCAAGCTGTCTGCCTTAGCCAAATTCCAATAGCCTAACTTCCTTCTAGAAGCCTTGAAGTAGTCCAAAGGGTTGGATCCATGGGGGCATACGAAATTTGGTGCATTTTGCTCAAATTGGACTTCAATCCTCACTTGAATCAACTCAAGTCGGCCCCTAAAAACTCAACCGTCAAGTTCTCGATCAAATTTGTATTTTTTTTCTCGCCAATTGATCCTAGTTGCATCCCACATTCGTGATAAAAAACGGTCCCTGAAATTTCCCGGTCGAAAACGGCCCTATGTTGACTTTTTCTGCCAAAATCTTGGTTTGCAGAAAAATCTTCGGAAACTGAGTCGATGTTCCTAAAATGACTCGTGACATGACAGAACTTTCAATTTCTGAAATCGGATTCAAATTCACAATTAACTTCAATCTGGCGCGATTTTAGCGTGACTTAGGCCACCGAGTAGCTTCCAGAAATTTTTAGTGCAAATAACCCGTGATCGATTTTCTTCGAGCCACAATGAACCTCTTTGACTCATTGGCAACTCTCGATGGTCGTGAAAATCTCAAGATTTCAAATACGAACACAGGGTACCAAAACGATAGAAAAATTAGTCTAGTACCGGCCAACGATAATTTTGTAATTTAGTGGAATTACACACATTTAACCACACATCTCTATCGAACTGAACTATCTCTGATCTCTAATCGACTTTTAACTGTATCATAATAATCTTTGCAGATGAGCATGGTCGAGTAATCAATTCATGGTCGAATTCCCAAGTCTATTGCGTTAAAATGTCTTAATGACTTCCCCAGATAGTCTAATTATCTCAAGAGTGATCATCTTTGAGAACAGCACTGTAGGCGTGTCGATAAAAGGCCCAATTAATTTAATTGAAAGCAAAACTGAAAAATTCAGGATGTCACAAGGATTGCCAAGAGGCAAGCTGAATCAGTGAGAGGTAGTAGCAACACTTTAATTGCATATGAGAGGTAAGCAGGGCTATTGAAAGAGAAACGTTTCAAGGGGAGGCAAGACATACCCCTGCTTGTTTGATGATTGAATTGTGTTTTAATTTCGAGGACGAATTTTTTTTTAAGGATGGGAGAATGTAATATATGAGCTTTGAGACAAAAAAAGAAAGAAATAAAATAAGAGAGTTTGAAGAGTCAACAAAAGAAGCTGAAGGAGAACAGTGGAGCTTCAGCTATTTTTAGAGAGAAAAGAGAGGGAGGGCTTGGGCAGAAACGAAACAAACAGGGGAAAGGAAGAAAAAAATGGAGGATAGAAAAGAAGAGAAAGGAGAAAGAAGAAATGAGGAAAGTAAAATTTTGGGCGCGCTCATGATGCAGACACCTCACCAAGCTGACTTTAACTATGTTTTGCAATGCCAGTAAGTGATTGAAGCCTATAATCATCTATTCGAATAAACCGTCGCAATTATGGCTCGAAATTCGGATTTTTTGGAGATTTGTGCAACGAAATCCGAATTTTGAGTTGTTGAGCTGAGTATTTTTTTTTTTATTTATAGAAATGATAGTTTAGGGTGTTGTGAAACTATAGCATTTTACGGATTGCAATTTGAGCTTACGGTTTGCCCAAAATAGAATTTTCAATTTTGGCACGCATTCTGGAACAGTACCGAATAGTAGCTTTGAGTTAAGATTGTTGTAGTGCATCAAGAAAAATTTTTAAGGACTGTAAGATGGCTTGAAACGGAATATTGTAGAGGAAGTTATAGCATGACGTAATTTAGCACGCGAGACATACCTAGCAGACAACAATAGGTTTCTACTAAATACAAACTTTCATTAGCATGTAGCTGTTGTTTTATTAATAAACAGGTTTAGTATAGGCGAGTCATTATAAGAACTTTTTTTTGAACCCCGCCTTTTGATATTGTTTTTCGGTTAATTGTTAAGGATTCAAGTACGTTGATTCGAGTAAGCATCATAATTGGTTTTGGGCTTTTCCCAGGTAAGTGACACTATTTCTTCTTTGTGTTTTCAACTCATGTTTTGGAAAAAAAAAAAAAAAAAACATTATGGATTATATATGTTATGAGTTGATAAATAAAATCTTTTGTTGCATAAAACAGGATCGAGCTTTCACTGCCATTTTGTTGTTGAAAGAGATAATTATCCTTTGAATTGGGTTTGAATGATTGTCTGAAAATGGTTTGTGAAATCATTTTATGAAAGAATTTCGAAATGTTTGTGGTTCTTTAAGAATGCTTTAATATTTATATATTAAATGCTTGAATTATGAGATGACTCTCATTCTAAAATTGGATTACTGGATATTTGTGATTGATGGTTGATGCTCAATGTCTCTATGGACCCTAAGGAGTGTATGGGTATATACATACTAATCTAAGATATCACTGTGAACCGAGCCACCGGCTAATAATAGATGGAGAGCTAATCAAGGGGGGAATCTTGGTCGTCTTTTCACGGGTTACGCGTGACCATGGATAGACATTTGAGCATGAGTTGATCAATGGAGTGAACCATTGATAGGTGATCTGAGTTTGGTCAATGGAATGGACCATCGACATATGGTTTGATGAGATTAATCAATGAAACAAACCATTGGTACAAGTTTTTATGAGATTGACCAATGGACTGGACCATTGGTGTCTTCAGTATTTGTGTTATGAATATATATTATTCTAAAATGAGTTAAGGTTATGTTTTAAATGTGTATAGTGATTTCTCGATCCACTTGGAAGAAATGCGTTACTCATTGAGCCGTGGTAGCTCACTTCTCTCATCTACTTGTTTTTTTTTTTTTTTTTTAAGGTTCTTTAGCAAGGCGCAAGTAGGCCTGAGGGTTCGTTATTAGGGAGGACTTTTTATGGTGGGGATTTTTTGGTATGAGTTATATATAATTGATAAGTTTGTGAATTAGCTTTTGGTGGAGGTGTATATATTAATTTGGTGGCTTATAGAAAACTCTGATATTGTAACCAAATGCCCTCTTTGTCATATATAAACATGTTGATGTATATATGTTGACCTTAGGCTGAATTTTGGTTTTATTGAGGCTACGTCCTTTGGTGAAAGGACGGCGGTGTCATGCTCTTATTCTGTTAAATCGGGGTGTGACAATCTAAATATAAAGAGATGCTTTATAAAAGATAGAGGGAGATCTTTATTTTTGGGTGAACATATAAGGATTGTGGGGACTCTATTCCTGAAAAAAGTTGCATATGGATGGAAATTGATAAAAATAGTAAAAGATTATAATGGAGCTCCAATACCAATCACTTTCAACCAAAAAAAAATAAGTATCAATTGCTTCAAGTCTAGGCGGAGGTCTCTTCAGGCCATCTAGGCAGAGGTCACCCATCAAGACTAACTTAGACAAGAACAGGGACAACAAGAGTATTGGAACATGAATCATGAGATTCAAATCTTGTTGGTCCAACTTTCCAACTTATGAATGGCTTTGACACTTGGTTTTCTTCCTCTATTGTTCACTATAACTGGTAAAATTGTCTTCTTGTTTTGCCCATGTCCGAGTCTGCCTGTGTTTTAGTCTTACTTGACCACTCAAATGCCCAATTTTGAGTGCTCAAATTCATTGCATGCTATTCCAATGGTTGACGAGGACATCTCCAAGTTGCACCTCTAGCGTCTTCTTCACTCTAGGATATGCCCGTCCTTGTCCACTGGTTTCAGCATTCAAGCTTAAACGCGACCCCGCGGATGATGCCAATGAAAATGCACAAGTCCCAGTTGAAGTTTCCACATATTACTCTGCGCGTTTCTTGACCCTTTCTTCTTTGAGATCTCTTACCTCACCCTCACTCTTGAGCACAAACAGGCATATATACTTCCTCCTGTGCATTATGTTTCTAAACCTGTCCGCTCGAACCTCGTTTGGTACAGCCATAGATAGCAACAAAAGCAGTCCATGGTCGTTCATCCTCCCAAGTTTCTTGCTTTGCTTATCTCTATGCATCCACATCTGTCTTGGCACAGACAAGCTCGATGCAAATCAGTCTCTATCTGGTAATCAAACCTTAACCTCCTCGGGTGGCGACTTTGTGCTTGGCTTCTTCACACCAGGCAAGTCGTCTTACTCCTACATAGGCATCTGGTACAACAAAGTTCGCGAGCCAACCATCGTCTGGGTCGCCAACGGAGACAACCCTGTCACCGACAGGTACTCCACTGAACTGAAGATCTCGGATGGCAATCTTATAATTGTCAACGGCTCCCAAGTCCCTGTTTGGTCCACGAATCTGCGTACTTCTTCATCTGGGTCGAGCTCCATGGTGGCGGTTCTTGGGGACGACAGCAACTTCGCTCTCAAAGATGGGCCAAATTCTTCCGTGACCCTCTGGCAGAGCTTTGATCACATGACACACACGTGGCTTCCTGGTGCGAAATTAGAGATCAACAAGCGCAAAAACACGGTCTTGACATCATGGAAGAACGCCGAGGATCCTTCGACAGGTTTGTTCTCTCTCCAGCTGCAGCCATCCAATGAGTACTTAATATTGTGGAACGTGTCGTTTCGTTATTATACCACTGGGAAGTGGGATAGTAAGAATAAAGTGTATGAAAACGTGCCTGAGTTGAAAGCGAACACTATTTTCGATTTCATCTTTGTGGACAATGAAAATGAGAGCTACTTCACTTATAGAAGGAAAGATGGCAGCACTACCCCCATCAAGATTCGTGATGGATCTTTCTGGACAAATGCAGATGCTTTCCTGGTTGCCCTCACAGCAGTGGAACATGTTCTGGTCCCAGCCCCCGAAAAAATGTCAAGTCCGCAATTTTTGTGGGCCTTTTGGTGTTTGCAGCGAGAGCACGGATAACTTTTGCAGTTGCTTGCCAGGGTTTAGTATAACCTCACTAAGAGATTGGAATCTGAGTGATATGTCTAGTGGTTGTAAGAGGAATTCCAGATTGAGTTGTGCTTTGAGCACTTTGGATGGGGAGAAGGACCAATTCTTGCTGAGTCCTAACATGAAATTGCTGACGGATTCCCAATCTTTACCTGTAAGAGACGCCAACGAATGTCACCTCTCTTGTTTGAACAATTGCTCTTGCACGGCTTATGCTTTCAAGGATGATGCCTGCTCAATTTGGTTTGGGCATCTTTTCAATGCACAACAGCTCGCAAAAGGTGATTCCACTGGAAGTAGCTTCTATCTCCGGCTTGCTGCTTCCGACGTTGAGGATCCAAGCAAGAAGAGCAATGTAACTGCGATAGTTGCAGGGTCTTTTAGCTCTGCAGTGGCAATATTGGCCATTGTCTTGTTTGGCGTCTGGAGATGGAGGAGAAGGGCAACTGTAACAACAAAGACAGTGGAGGGTTCACTGATAGCCTTTGCATACCAGGACTTACAAGTAGCAACAAAGAATTTCTCAGAGAAGTTGGGTGGGGGTGGGTTCGGTTCAGTTTTCAAAGGAACATTACCTGATTCAATTCACATAGCGGTCAAGAAGCTTGAAAGCACAAGCCAAGGAGAGAAGCAATTCCGAACAGAAGTAAGCACAATCAGCACCATCCAGCATGTGAATCTTGCCAGGCTTCGCGGGTTTTGCTCTGAAGGTGACAAAAGGCTTTTGGTCTACGATTTCATGCCAAATGGTTCCTTAGACATCATCTCTTTCATAGAAAGGACTCGAAGACCCTGGATTGGAAAATGAGGTACCAAGTTGCTTTGGGAACGGCTCGAGGTCTGGCTTATCTCCATGAGAAGTGTAGAGACTGCATCATACATTGCGACATCAAGCCAGAGAACATCCTTCTAGATGCTGAATTCTGTCCAACAGTGGTAGATTTTGGCCTGGCAAAGCTTGTTGGCCGAGATTTCAGCAGGGTGTCGACAACTATTAGAGGCACAAGAGGGTATCTTGCACCGGTGTGGATCTCTGGAGTGGCCATAACAGCAAAAGCTGATGTTTATAGCTATGGAATGATGCTCTTTGAATTTGTATCAGGACGGAGGAACTCAGAGCTATTGGAAAATGGGGCTATCAAGTTCTTCCCAACATGGGCTGCTAGGAAGGTATCTGAAGGAGGTGACCTGCTCGATCTTCTGGACCCAAACTTGGAGGCAAATGCCGATACTGAAGAGCTAACTAGGATTTGCAGAGTTGCTTGCTGGTGTATCCAAGATGCAGAATCTCACAGGCCATCGATGGGGCAGGTTGTTCCAATACTTGAGGGGTTTTGGATGTGAACCTGCCCCAGATACCAAGAGCCCTTCAAATGATTCATGATAATCAGGAGCCCGTAGTTTTCTTCACTAAGTCATCATCATCTAACCAGAGTTCCCAGATGGAGAAAAACACATTAACTGACCACCCGCTGGGGTGGCTCTGCTGGGTAGGCGCTCCTTCTCCCAGTGAGAGGTCGAGCGTTCGAAGCCCCTGCGAAGTAGGGAGGCTGGCTGAGTCACTAGGAGACTTACCTGGTGGCATGTGTGTGGTGGCTAGCACGTGTCGCCTAGGGGATTTACGGCATGCTGTCGGCGCAAGCCGATTCCTCCTGTGCACAAAAAAAAAAAAAAAAAAAAAAAAAAAAGCACATTAACTACATCCATGCAGAACCAAAATAGTACACCTTCAACAAATTCCAAGTCTTGAGGATGATAAGATAAATGCCTCTGTACAAGTAGTGCTTCACTTAGATACTGCATATTGTTCTCCCGCTTTTTCTTTAGTCAAGAAAGAGTCAGCATTTGGGGATTGGCTTTCTTGGGGCTTTTTTCCCTAGCTATTTTTGTTATATGGATAAAAGCTAAGCTTGGACAAGTGCCAGGCCAACCCATTCGTAAAGACCCTTCAGTCTATATAATGATCTAGTCTGCTTTATGAGATCCAATGTGACATTAGTAATTATTTTCAAAAACTGTCATCTCCACTTTCTTATAATTTTTGCACTGGAATTGGGATCTACGTCGTCAAACATGGGATTTCTCATGGGGTCCACGTCTTCAAACATGGGTTTCCTCAATGTGGGTGCAGAAAACCTTTTATCTGCTTTTAACAGATTTTAGTCAACACTCACCAGGTTTTTGATCCACCACACTCAGAGAATTAAGCTTCAGCCTTTAGGTTAGAACCCATGATGAAAAACTGATGTATGCTTCGTTGCTTGGATATACTTTTCTAGTGCAGAATTTGCAACTAGATTCCAGGTGAAATGTTCTGATGTCTCGTCCTTGTTCAGACGAATATCATTTTGACCTTGTTATTCTCCATAAGATGGAATCACTTAGTTTGATTTTGACGAGTGCATCACAGGCTAACTGACTGCAGCATTCTTGTTCGTGGTTTGCTTCATGTAGGCTCTCCCATTCCCAGTTGATGTGCCGTGATTTCCCCAACTTAATCCTAGCTTACTCTCACATTCTTCTTCCACACTTCACGCTATGGTAAATAACATTGTCTCGCTTTTCTTAATTACAGTAATTTTCATCAGCCAGATGTTGGCATCTCCCAGCAATGTTTAGTTCAGAGAACTTTCATCTTGGATTTCAGCTGGTGTCTCACATTGTTCTCAAATCTGCCCCCACTGCATACAAAGCAGGCTATAAGGCTTGGCATTTCCCAGTATCAACTCCACTTACTACTTGCTTTGTTTATAATGATTCATGGCACCAAAACCGCCCTTATAACTACGACTTGCTGGGACCAGGAAGTATATCATGAAGATTACCAGGTGATCTATGCCCGCCCCTTTATGTCATGGCATTTACATCTCTTCTAAAGTTGAATTTTTGTGGATTGCTCACTCGCTCTATGTTTTTAGTGAGTAATGCCAGAGATTACTTGACCATTTTGCAAAACTGACGTGTAAAGTGATGAAGTGAGACTTCCATTGGGGTCGATGTCACCGTTGGTCTCTCTATTTTCACTTGGAAATCAAGTTATCAACATGCTACTGTCTCACATGGTTCTCGGATCTGCCGCTTCTCCTAGCCATTGCAGTGCCACAATCTCACTAACTTTTCCAAGTTTTTCCATCGTCAGTTTTTTCTTTACACTATGACTACATTTTTTTCTCCTTTTTCCTATCAATGCAGTATGATAAATTCAGATCTAATATCGTTTCACTTCTCTTTCTGTAATTGTTTTCTCAGTACCATCTGATTGTTGATGCTTCTCTGGTGCCAGAGGTGCTGTTATAAAGTCTAACCTGCTTCTATCAATATTATGTCGTGCTACAGCAAAGTCAGATCCCTCTCTTAGATGAAGCAACCTTGACTAGAGCTGGATTTGCTATGATCATTTAAAACTTCAAGCATTCCACCCGGACTAGGTAAAATATGGAATAAACAGAAAATTGAACTGCTCCAAACAAAAGATAAAAAGAAAGTTGCATGTGTAAGGGAATCGATAAAAAAGAAAAAGGTTATAGTGGATGCAACCTCGAATACCAATCACCCCAAGTCCATGCAAGGGACTCTTCAAAACTTCATCTGTCCATGTCCACACAGTCTAGATGATTTTCTTGTAGAAATTACATAGAAACTAACCATGGATATTACAAATAGATGAAGTGGAGGAATAGCAAATCGCAGTAATCTAGAGCCTAGACCCTTGGGATTATTATCGGATGAGCTCGCTGCATTGAATGCTCATTCAAAGTACAGAACAGAAACCGAAGATCAGAGAAAAGAATATGCACAAGATGTTGTAGATTGTTCTCTATCAATTGTTTCACAATGATCTCCGTGAGGGACAACAAACTTTTAAAAAGCATGTAAGCATTTGTCATATCTCATGAGCCTGACCTAATGACTTCAACAAGATACTCTCCTTCCATGGGTTCTGAAGATCAGAGCAAAGAATATGCACATGAAAAATTGATGTTTTGACCCTTTCTCTATCAATTGTTTTGTGATGATTTCTGTGAGGGAAAACCGCAATTGGATAATAAAAACAGTGTCACTGTGATTCGCAGGGATTTGCATTCCAGTAGCTTGTGAAGGTAGTTTTTCCATCAGATTTGTGAGAGTAGTTGAACTTAGGTACGAAAGGAGACTATATCTGTAGAGGAAAGCGAAGGGCATCAGAGTAACGCATAGAGCTGTAACAAAGGAAGTTGGACCGTGCATCATGAATATCAAATCGTGTTGGTCCTGCTTCTGGATGTGCGGTTAGCGTCGACACTCGGTTGTCTTCTTTTACTGTTGACGAGATCTGGTAAAACTATCTTTCTTGATTTGCTAATGACCGGTCTGCCTATGGTTTAGTTGCGCCTGATCATTCTAACGGATGATGTCGTGTTCAAGCGATGGATTTCATTGCAAAGTTCTCTTCTCGGTTGTGACCGAAAGTCATCTTCAAGCCTCACCACTAAGGTCATCTTCACTCTTGGATATGCCCCTTTTTGGACGTTGGTTCTGGCATCCATCACGCAGCATGCAAAGACAAAATGTCTTTGCTAGCATAACAGTCGAGCTACCGTAAAAATAACAGTTTATTGTGAGCCACAAATTATTGATGAAGTGGACCCTACAAATATTTATGATTTTTTGTTATTTTATTTTTTGTGGTCTATAATAATTTGTTGTTTTTATAGTATGGCTTTTGTCATACACATTCAATGTATAGATGATATAATGTGGCAAAAAAGAAAAAAAAATCTCCATAGGATAAAATATATGAACGAAATTTGCACATACTATTAGTCAACATAGTATATATTCTCATCATTTATGAATTAACATTACTAGAGAGGTTACAAGATAGGAACATTAACTAAAATTTGTTCTCAAAGAAGCAATAAAACCTAGGATAGGTATTTTCTTTCTTTGTATATCAATTATGTGGTTTGTTCAGACCACTTTTGGAACACCACAATTGATTCACCTCTACAATAGATTTTAAGGGAACCTCCTTTATTAGGAAAAAGTACCAAAAAAGTTATAAACATATTACATTGGTACTAATTCAGTTCTAAACCTTTCAATTGGAGCAATTTAATTCTAGAACTTTTCACAATGGTACCAATTCAATTCATCCGGCTAATTTTGGCCGACCGGCACTAACGTGGACACCAGTTGGTGGCTAGACACTAACATGGCAATTTTTAAAGTTTAGAATTAAATTGATCTAATTGAAAATGTTATGACTGAATTTGTATCAATGTAATAGATTTATGACTTTTTTGGTACTTTTGCCTCATTATTTCAATCCGATTCGTTCAGGATTTTAATGTGAAGAGCTCTGAAAAATAGTCAAACCGGAGTCCCACACCACAGGGAATTGAGCAAACTTATTTGTCATCTAAACCAACATCTTATTGGTTGCCATTTGTATTTAAAAAATGCTTGACTCACTAAGACAGATTTATACTATCGGTTTATTAAGTGATGTGCTAAACCGTTATTAATTCTTAAACACGACCCACTTTTTTTAAAAAGCTTATCCACAATCTCACCCATTATTTAGTTTTTTTAATTCGCTATTAAAAAGTCCAGCACTGTTATTTGTATTTCAAAGGCCTATCCAATTTGCGAAAGAATTCCATTTCAAATCTAAGCACTCATGCCAATCTTACGACATTCTTATTACCCTAACATTTCCCCTTTTCTATTGATACCAACCTGACTTCGAATTCAAAATGAATATATATACAAACCATAATTTGCCAGAACGAAATTCTCGTCGCCAAAAGTCTACTAACTAGCTAGATGCTAATCTCGATCTATCACGCAAGACAGCATTTTCACGTAAAAGATTTAATGCAACAGCGGCCCTCTCTTCATTTTTTGGGACGGTTCCTTTCACGCATCCTCCCTAGCACATCCATAATTAACTGCGCTACAGTCTTTCTTCTCTTCTTCTCATCTGTCTCTGCCTGCGAAACCTTCACTTTCTCCTGTCTTCCTGTCCTCACATCATCGTCACTGTCAGTGACGCTCCAGCAAAGCCGGCGAGTCACCACAAGAAGCCACGTCAATGCAAAGACTATTTCATAAGCTCTGTCACACAACACTGTCCCCATCAGACTAATGAACAACAGATATGCCATATCAAGTTTGGCTCGTTTCGTTTGTGACTGATCTTGATGATCTGGGCTTTGCTCTTGCTTCATTGATGAGCCATTGTACAAGAATCCACCGTGAGATCACTGTTTGGACATACAGTCCACGTATTCTAATGCCGAACTCGAACATGAAGAAAGAGAGGTAGAAGAAAAATGATTTGCCTGATCATCGATAAGCTTCTGATCGTTATTATCACGTAACGACCCCCTTGGTTCGGCATCCATTGAAGGACAGTGTTTCGTCAACAATGAGTTTCAAACTGAACTATTTCTTTTCCGGCAGATAGTCCGAGCCTGTGAAAAAAAAATGGAGAAAAATGAGTACATATGGAAACCACTAAAATGTCTCACGTAGTTCTCAGACCTTAAGTGACATTTTCACGATAATAATAGTTTCTTCCACAACATAATATGTAATCCTCGTTGGACATTTCTTTAATGGCACAAACTAGAAAAACGAAAAAAGTGGGATAACAAACCAAAGCGGTGTAGAAGAGAGCGGACTTCAACATGCGCGAAAAGCTATGCTTTCTCGATCGAGCATACGGTGGTTTCACGCTTGCTCTCTCATTGTCGTCCTCATCGATCAAAAGATGCATGAGCTGGTTCCGCCTACGCCTGGGCTCGAGCATCATGTCCTCGATGACGGCCGTCTAAAGCAATGCAAGAACTTGATCCTCGACACATTCTTCATGGTCTCTCTCTGACGTTTCATGCGTTGCAGATCGCAACCCGCGTTTCGGACTCAATGGAGAAAAGAAACGACGCAGGAAAAGATGGGGAGGCCACACGTTATTTTTGGATGGCTTCGAGTCGAAAGGCCATAGATTTAGTGTAGTTTTGGATCACTTGTTTTCTTTTCCTTTGTGTTGACACCTAATTTTTTGCCCAAATTATTGCATATAGATTAATTAATTAAAAAAAAAAAGAGAAAAAAATGATTAAAAAAAAGAAAAAAGTTAAAAAAAAAAAAGTTGTGGCCAATGATCTAAATGTGACTAGCCAAGCCCAGGAGGTCAGATTAGAATTAAAATGGCAAATTGGGGCAAAAATGCAATTTTCAAAAGTTGAGGACCAATTCGCAATTTTGCAAAATTTCACCCAAGCCCTTAAATCATCATCTTAACCCCCAATTAAGTTGAAATTGAACTTGGGTCAAGTCTAATTAATCGAATCGGGCAAAAAGGACCTAATTGCATTGAATTTGACATTTTCGGGCAAGAAAATGGCCAACTTTGAGGGACTCTCTTGCAAAATTGGGTGGAGACAATTACAAAAAATGGTCAAGATCTTAAACTACTATACATGAGGTTGCTAATTGATCAGAAACCACGGCCAAATTGATGGATTAAAGCACACAAACTAGCTACCTAAACCCAGCCCATGGTTAGGTCTTAATTCGGAGCTGATAAGTAGGCATATTGGTGGCCCCACCATATCTCACTCAGCCACCCATATAGCTCGATATTTGCACGTGATGGAAGACCATATATATCAGTGCAAGTGGACGGAAATTGGCCAAGGATAAGCTCCTGACAGCACCGGAAAATCGCAGCAAAACCTGCACACTCAACAGCTGCAGAATTAAAAAATTTGGCTAAGTCAGGAGAGTGGGTGGACTAGCTCAGTTGGCAGGCTTGGTAGGGGGCCAAAAAGCTGACCAAAAATCCCTCAATTCATGGGATAAGATCACTTAAGCAAGGTCTTTCAAGGGATGAAACAAAAAGAGACGAGAGAGATAGGAGAGAGCTCGGAATCGTACCCCAAACACACCTTCAGAAGCAACTCCAGAGAAGAAAAACCCAGAAATTCCAGACCGACCTAGAGAGAGAAAAGTGAGATTTTCACACACCTGCAGCCAAAATTAGCCAAAACCTTCAACTAGAGAGTGAAAGCTAATTCAAATATCTTTCCAACCATAGGTCGCATGCCCCAAATGGAGATCGGAAAGGCCTCCTAAATCCCCCGAAACAGTGCCCTCCTGGCTGGCCCAGAAAGTTCGAAAATTTTTCTAAGTGTTGAGCCTGCTTGGTCACGAGTGAGGAAAAGCGAGTGCTTTTGAGAAACTTGAGAGACAAATGAGGAAAGCCATGACTTACAAGCCAAACTATAATACATATAGTTTGGGTTGATTTGAACTTGGCCAACAAGGAAGGTTTGGAAGTCTAATTTTGGAAGTCAACGAAAAGCTTCGTTGTCACTTTTTCTTCTGCAGATCTCACTTTCAGCTTGAAGGAACCAACTTCCACGTGCTTTCAGAGGACAATTTCGTGGTTTCCTTGGCCAAGAGTCACTTGAAAAAGAAACTAGGAAGCAAGGTAAGCATCCTAGATGTATTTTTGTTCGAGTTTGAACATGTTTTGATCATGAAAATCGAGAAGGAAACTAGTCCGAAGAACTGATTTCTGAAGCTAAAATTTTTCTAAGTGTTTAAAACCTATTCAATGCCCCTACATGCTTGACTTCTTACTCCCCTTTGCATGCTTTTTTTCGTCGTTGTGACTTTGATGAATGTTACATGGGAGTACAAATGATGCATAGAACAACCCGGTTTAGTCTTTAAATCTCCTTGTGAACCATGAAACCATCTATAAGATGAGCCAAAAACCACATTGAGACATGGTTGGCCAACATCGATCATGCATGAATGCTTCTTGGAGAGTTCACTTTGATGCGTTCGGTTGATCGTTTTCGGTGATGTTTGTTGCATTTGAAAGTAAGTGTTACCTATTTTCATCTAGATGGAGTAATATTTCATATAGATATAGCATGTGATGGTTGTCGGAGCTTCAATATGAGCATTTGGCATGGCTGTTTGACTTGGGTTCATCACCAATTTTTGCAAAACAGCTCCAACCCGCATGTTGGAGGCCGTTTTCAGTTCGGTTTTTGCATGTTCTAGGCTGTGATTTCTAGTTAAACTTGTTCCTTGCATGTAGTAGTATAATCTTGATACTTTATCTCCGCATGAGATTGCTTATGTGTCGAGATTGAAGGCCACGAACATGACCCGATGAAGACGTTTGAGGTGATTTAATGCAAGCCAAGTATTCGATAAAATGTTGGAACCAAGTTTCAACCTTGAAACGGTCGATTTAAGCTCTATTATTGTAATATTTATGTGCTGTGTTGTTCAATGTTAACGTATATCGGTTTAGGAAATTATTATTATTATTATTTAAAAAAAAAAAAAAAAATCCAAAAAAATTCAAAAAAAATTCAAAAAAAATATATAAGTGATAAATGGCATCAAATTAAGGAAAAATGACATATACGAAATTTTATTAATTTTATAAGGTCGTTTTTCCTAATTTAATGTCATTTTGATATTTTATAATCATTTTTTGCAAATACTCTATTTTCCATAGATTCAAATTATTTAGAGTAGTTTCGTGTATTTAGGGTAATATCATGCATATTTAAATTCTCATTTTGCTCACGGGGGTCCTGTCCCGGGCGTGATAACAAGGCCATGTAATATTATTTGCCCGACTTGTATCGGGTCTTTCTTTTCCGCATTACTTTCAAGTTATTTCAATTTCTTGGATGTTTATTTACCGCACCGCTTTTCAATAATTTGAGTGTAAATTTCTTTTCTAAATTATGTTAGGATTAGTTTAGACAAAAAAAAAAACCTACAAAAACATTTGCATGGACACTTAGAGGTTTCATAAAGATTATAATTGGTAATCAAGATGGTGTGGCCATTTAGATAAACAACCTTCCAAGTTAGTGGTACCGCAAGGGCGCTAATAGAAACATTGGCGTAAACAAGTCCCCGTTCTAGAAATCTCTGATTACGTAAAAATCGAGGCAACACTCCGTGTCTCGGTTGGTTTCTAGCCGACCTCAATAGGCTAGTGGCGACTCCTAGAACTACATAGGTTGTTAAGAATTAAAATTCAAAATCCAATGTTGCGCGAGGTATGGGCTTGGGAGAGCCCACGCCTAATTTAGGGCCGTTGGTCCGCTTCTTTAGGCAAATACCCATAAACCTTCTTCTTTTTCCCCGGACGGAAAAAAAGAGGTCGTGACACTTTGGCGCAAGTGTAAGTACATGAAGACATCTCTCTTTATATAAATATTTCTATTTCCAGAGTGAGAATTACTATCGGGTGGTTAAGGATTTAAATGCTTGAATGAGAAGGTCGAGAGAAAAGGGCAAAAGCGGATAATGGCTTACTGCCGCCGATGGACAGACAGGTAGGAGGAGAGGGTATGACTACGCACGTCTTGGCTTATGGTTTTAGTGAAGGAAATGACTTTAAATTTAATGTTCCTTATGATCGTCAAAACATCTCTAGATAATTAATCTCTGAGTGGGGTTAACTGTGATAGTTTTTTAGGTAAATTTTTTTTTTTTTTTTTTTTTTTTTGATAAAGAAACTGTGATAGTTGTCCTCCAAAAAATTCTAAACTTATTCCTTTTTTTTAGGAGTATCCAAAAAAATCAACAGTTGCCCAGAATCGGACCAAACCCACCTAGAACCAACGGTTCTAATGGGAACCGGTCCGATTCCAAGGATGGAACCATCCACTTGAACTGGACCGGTTTATATATACCGGTCAAGTTTTCTATCAATTCTAAAGTCCTTAGCCATGGACTTGCTTCTTTGATATCTTAATGAGGACATTGATGCTCTCTTCTTACTGTCCAAATTGAGACCCATCTCAACTATTGTCATCATCCTCCCTTCTATATCTTTTCCTTCATTAGGATCACATGCTAGTTTGGTGTCCATACAACACACATTAGAAACATTTTGGCTTTATTCCTTCCTCTAGAAGACGGGTTCCAAGGACCACCCAAGAACCAAATTGGTAACCAATAGATGGTTCTTGGTTCTAGGGGGGAATAGCCGACTGCCCATCTTGGAACCAATCACCCTTGCATTCAATTCGAGAAATGTGTTGCTTCTTCAAAAATCCCAGGGGTGCCTTGCAAATGCTTGTGCTAATAAGCATTTTGCTTGCATGCTAGCTACAAGCCAAAAGTTCCACCTACTTACACAATCACAAGAAATCGAATCATGCCGTTTCAGTGGGTGAATAAATGCAATGGTGGTTTGTGGCCATTCGAGTAGAGAAACTATTGTCTGCTTTGGACACTAAGTCCTCATGGTTTTGTTCAAAAATGTGTATGTACAGTTAACGCGCCCTCGTTGTGGCCCCACACACTGCGAGAGTTGGCTCTGATACCACCTATTGTCTGCTTTAGACACTAAGTCTTCACGGTTTTGTTCAAAAACGCGTATGTACAGTTAATGCACCCTCGTTGTGGCCCTACACGCTGCGGGAGTTGGCTTTGATACCACTTGTAAGGACTTGGGCCTCCATTGTACATATATTGTCCGCTTCGGACACTAAGTCCTCACGGTTTTGTTCTTCTCAAGGCAACCCATACTACCCAAAAAAAAAAAAAAAACGCGTATGTACAGTTAGAGGAACCCAAGCCTTATAAGCTAGCCCAAGACTCCCCCCCTAAGCGATGTGGAACGAGAGACATGCCATTAGCCTCGCCCGCGTACTACTAAGGCGATCTTAGTCCGTCCATCCGTACTTCCCCGGGTCTTAGTCCCCGTACTGCCCCAAGTTTGGAAGATGATAAGGCTGAACAGGTTGAGATTGTTATCAGGCCCTGACCTAGTAAAGCATATGCTTATGGAGCTAATGACTCAGGGATGAAAAGAAGCCTAGTGCGAAGTGTGGAAGAGAGGAAAGAGGAATATGATAGAGGACGTGCTTGTATCTTCAGTAGCCCAAGTGGTTCTGATTCAGATGATACATTTTCTCAGACCTCAACTGACCAAAGGAATATATCTTTGAACAGAGATGATAATGAAGTGTGTAGGATTCCCACAGTGGACGTTGATAAGAATACAGGCATTAGAGATGGCAGCACACAATCTAGGGTAACCATTCTTAGAGACAGAAAAAGATCGTTCTGACCCAGATTATGATCGGAGTTATGAAAGGTAAGGTCTTTTTTGTTCCACTGGTATTCTTCTTTTTGAGCGTGAGATCAATGTGACTGGAGTTCATCTCAGCCTCGATTTAATCCTTTGATCAACTGTTTTACTTCTCATTCAAAACAATTTATCATAAGAAGCACAGCAAAAGTGGTGACATATTTTAGTATTTATCACTTTGTTGTGAAAAGCTATTGATAAAGTTATTTACAAGCATATTCTGTCAAGTTGTTGTGTAACTATTACAATGACACTTGTTTTGCTTAGCCTTCTCCCTTATCCCAAAAATATGTTTTTGTGTAACTGCAACATGGCATTATGCAATGCCATCTCAATATTGGCGTTTTGTTTGATGAATTAAATCTTTGGAGCAGTACGTTAGGAATGTCCCTACTTTGGTCAAAGTTTTGGTTTGGTGCCCTTCAACATGCAAAAGATTCAACATCCTTTTGGGCATTTTGATGCTGGATTTACTCCACTTGGTCAGATGCCGAGGCCTCAAGCTTCACTTAACTATATACCTCCTTCTGGTGCTGTCATGAACTCTTTTGGAGTGATAGGATTGAATCAAAATACAAGTGATGCTGGGTACATGCAATGGCCTACTGCTACAATGATGTATGCACACTCATATGATCAACTCCGGCATGGTGTTTTCCAGGTAAAAATATCCTGTTAATCTATCGATTTTAGTAGCCATGTGAAAGGAAGCTTAGACTGTCACACCCCGAACCCTGAAACACGTGAACAACCCGCAATGGTCATGTGAATGCGACATTCCCAGGTAGTGTCGACATTCCCAGGTAGTGTCGTCGACCCCAATTTTTGACATTTTTATGCGCATACAGAACGTGCTAATAAACCCCTGACAAAAACATACGGGATAGGACAGCAGGAAAAATCAATTCAAAATCAAACATACTTTCATACATCATTATCAATCCAGGGTTTACATACACCAACAGGATCCAGAGACTATATGCACCAAAAATGGGTCAGAGTTTATGTGCATCAAAAAGGGGTCAGTCTACATAACATGGATCCGTCCGCCAAAAAGAGGGACAGTCCTAAGACTACTAGTCAGCCCCGTTCGACGATCCCACATCCTCAAGATCTGTCACCCAAGAGGCTAGGGGTGAGGCGTTGATCACTCCACCGCCAGGAAGATCCGCCACGCCTTCACCCGAAATGGCGTTTATCACAGCCAGCGGAATATCCATGCTATCCAGAGGGCCAACCCTAACGCCATCGACTCCGGAACGAAACCAAGCCCTAAACATGTACGGTACTCTGTCATCCACGTTCACCTAGACCCAAATGAGGGTCCTAACTAACTGATAGACCCAAGGACTCCCAGGGTCAGGAGCACTCTCTGTCGTCTAGTCAATCTCCGTCGGCGGGCCACTCATCTACGGGGGTACCGCCATCTACGGCCCTGAAATATTTTTCCCCAAACCGGGATGAGACATTATCTCAGCAAGTTCACCCCTCCTAAACCCCTATCAGAAAAAAAATACGCCCCAAAGCGGTTTAGCCACATAGCACAGAAAACTTACCTCGCCTTCTTGCCTTCCTGCAGGTTAGTACAATTCATATTACTCAATCGCAAGTAATGACAAAAATGTAAAGCATCGAAACACAATCAATTTCACTCAATTTTACAGTCACAGCAAGCATTCCAAATCATCATTATCCACTGCCACATAAGGGCATAGCCTACTCGCAATTCGGCTATCTACTGACATATAGCCAGGCATCGCCTCCTCACCATGGAGCGCGGCTTCGTCAGTACATCAACGGCGTTCCCGAAGGAGCATGAGTCTAGTTGGCCTAGCCTCTACTGCGACCCAAGCCACGTCACTCTATTGACGGCATTTCTAGAAGGATAAAGGTCCAGTTGGTCTAGTCATTACTGCGACCGAGTCTTTCAACTAGCACACAACAATTCAAAAATCGATCCCTAGATACTTTACATTGCACTCACATACTCCAATTACAATATTAACCCTCCAAAATTCGATTCCGATGTCAAGCCCAACACGTGGGAAATTCCGGATAAAATCTCTATTTTTCACAATTAACACTCAATTCACCACAACCAATCATCAATTTCAAATTCTACATGCACAGCAGCGATCGGCACGAAATTCTGAGTAACCGGGTTGAAAATAATTTTTTTCGTTTTTTTTTTAATTTTCGGATTAAATATAATATTATATTATCCAAAATTTCGAAGCATTTAAATAATTTAAAAATAAAATCCTATTATGTCCCATCAAGTCTTAACATTAGATAACTTCTTTTAGCCTTAATTTAAACACACCTTAACATAAACAAAGCTCTTAATCCAATTTATAATTAAATACACTAATCTATCCACCTAAACTTACTTAATTTAAAATAAACATACTTAGAGCGTTATTAACACTCTAATTAGGGTTTAGTGAGGTAACTCACTTGATTAACTCGCCGCTTGGACCAAAACAACGAGGGCGACGCCGGGATCGACTTTTCCAAAAGCGGGCCTAGCTTCCGGGGCCGGGAAGATGGTCAAAACGGGCCTAGAAGGGGCTGAGATACCCACAAATGGAGCAACTGAACCGGGACGGAAGGAGGCGCGACGGGGAGGTGCGGGCGTGCGAAACGGGCGGAGGAAGAGGTGGCGGCTTGGCTGGCTCAATGACGACAATGAAGGAGGCTTCGGCAAGGTCGAACGGCGGCTGGGGTGGCTAGGCCGACGGGATGGAGAGGCAGCGTCGACGGAGCACGGGCACGCGGGCGCGGCGCGGCGCGACACGCGGTCACACGGGACGGCGACGACGGCGCTGCACGACAGCGACGAACAGCGGAGGAGCGGCGACCAAGCGGCAAAGGCGGAGCGGCTGCCTGGTCTGAATGGGCGAGCTCCTCCTTGCCAATTCTCTCTCCTCCAAGTTCAAAATGAAGAAGATGATGTTGATGGGTGTGGGGCAAATCTTGGCCCTCCACTTGTCAAGATCTCCTTCATTTTGGCCACCCACCATGACATCATCCAATTACATCATTTCCCACTATCTCCTCTCCCACAACATCCTTCAATGGGTGCAATATCATTTCCGCCGGGGTCCAAATCTTTGTACATCCAATTTCTACAATTTTTCTTTCAATCCTCTTCTAATTGAATCCAATTAAAATCCATAAAACTTATCCTATGCTCCTAATAAGATGTGTGACATAACCAGACTTCCAACTTCTAAATTCAATTCCAATTTTTACGGTTGAATTCAATCTGGTGCGATTTGGCGCCTAATCCACCGAGTAACTTTTGGGGAAATTTTCTTGCATCCGACCCGAGGGTAATCAATCCCCAAGTCTGACGGTAAAATTCCTTAATCACTTCACTTAATAGACTAGTTCCCTCGTGAGTGGCCAACTCTGAGAGACGAACTACGTGCACAGATGAATTGCCCGACTCAATTGACTGAAAATAAAATTGAGAAAAATCGGGATGTCACATAAACTGCAATGAATTTACTGTTTCTTAGTCATATAATCAGATTGAGTTTGTTTTTCAGAGCTTTATCTTTATTTTTTTGGGTTCTCTTGGCAATTCTTTCATTTCCTACATTGATGCCTTGTAAGGACCCGGACCGGACCTCCACTACACACATATTGTCTGCTTTAGACACTAAGTGCGTATGTACAGTTAGAGGGACCCAAGCCTTATAAGCTAGCCCAGGACTTCTCCCTAAGCGATATGGGACAAGAGACATGCCCTTAGCCTCGCCCGCATACTGCGCCCTCGTTGTGGCCCCACATGCTGCGAGAGTCGACTCCGATACCACCTGTAAGGACCTGAGCCTCCACTGTACACATATTGTCCGCTTTGGACACTAAGTCCTCACAGTTTTGTTCTTCTCATGGCAGCCCATACTACCCCAAGAAAACTCATATGTACAGTTAGAGGGACCTAAGCCTTATAAGCTAGCCCAAGACTCCCCCCCTAAGCAATGTGGGATGGGAGACATTCCCTTAGCCTCGCCCGCATACTGCCGAAGCGATCTTAGTCCGTCCCTCCATACTGCCTCGGGTCTAGGTCGTTACAAAATCTAACGATTTTGCATATGTAACATCTGCCTTTCCTATCTACACGTCAAACAAACCTCTTGTGTCCGAAATTTATGCATCACCCTTTGAGCATTATCATTAGAGTCTTCTAAAGAAATAAGTCGGCTAAGCCTGTTAAATGAGTGGGTTGAATTGAGTCGAAAAAAATGTCTGACCCACTTAACCCTCATTAACCCATTTTTATGCTATACAATTTTAGAGTTCCATACCCAACCCAATTAACACCTAACATATAACCGATACAATCCATATTACTAAAAAAATCCATAACTAACCCAATTTATGCAAGCCCGTACCCATTCGCTCAAACAACTTTAAGCCTTTCATATGAATCTATCATTTAGATAAAATTTTATATCAATTTAAAAAATAATAAACCAAATAAAAAGTCGCCTCTCGTTGTCGCTTGCCTAACCAACTCAGCTAACGTTGTCTCTCCTCCGTCCAAGCCCCACGCCGCTGCTGTGGAGACCCCAAACATAGTCGCCTCTTTCTCGCGCGCGCGATATCGAATAAGATGTCGTGAACCTATGTCTAACTTCACTGATCGTTGTGGTTGTGGCATCGCCATGACCCAAGCCCATCTATATAATTTCTAATTTGAATGCAATAACAAAGTAACCAATGACATTACTCGGTCATCATCATAGCCATTGTCAGCACAATCACATTAATGCTGTTGGAAACTTTTGTAAATTAAAATTTTGAATCTTAAGGTAAACATTAAATTAAGAAAAGATCTAAATTGTTTCCGCCAAACGATCTCCAAAGGTTGATAAAAATAAAAATAAAAGTAAATTATATTAAAGTCGCGCTCCAACTTCTCTTTAGATGTGCAACAAATCTATGTAAATCACTGCAGATATGTACCGTGGGCCACAAGGGAGTACAATGTGCTTGTTGTTCATATTTATTTGTTTCAGTTTTTGAATAAAAGCGATTCAACCGAATATATTAACAAATTTGGACTTGCACTTTATTCTCAGCCTGGTCTTTGGGCTTTTTCATACAGAGAATGAAGATGCATTATATTCAGTGAAATATTGTTTGATGCAGTGCATATTTGATTCGGACCTGGAAAAATGATAATTATCCCGTCAAATTTCATTATTACTATTGAAAATCAGCCCATACACTAGACATTTTTTAGATACAAACCAAATATCCTCCCAAGCGTACATTTCTCCCATCAATTTTATGAAAAACTTACAATATTTCCCATCGTAGTTCATCTCTCCAAGAGCTGTGCGTTTTGTAGATTTTCCTTTCCAGTTTTCCTTTGAGTTAAGTCCCCAGGCCTGTTTTAGTCTTGGAAGTCCAAGCGAGTTGAAATATAGATCGTTTAAGCGACCCATCATGACCCATTTTACTAAGTCTTAACCCATTTTGCCCCACCGACCAAAAAAAAAAAAAAAAAAACCCATTTTGCCCCGACTTTGTTGCCAAACAACTTACCCATTCTACAAGGGGCCATTAAATATGGGTTGCAAAATCAGTTTGTGATTCATTTTACCAGCTTTAGTGACCACACGGATAATTCTGATCTATGACCAAAGATTTCGATTTATGGGTTTATCAATATAGCTTCCTTTAAGACGCAAAATAAAGCAATTTAACACGTAGTCACTTTTACGGTTTCCTAACTAGTAAGCTGAAGACCATTTTTCTGATTTTATTTGTATCACCTTTTCTAATGTATAAAATAAGTGACAGAATCATGTAATCTTGTGCTGAAGCCAATGTTTTGCTATCAGGCTCAATGTTATATGATCCGACAGTGCCTATATCATTGGGCCTCGCTTGGATTCTGATTAATTTAATACATTGGCCCATAGCCCTAAATGGATCCAACCATCGTCAAAGGACGGAGCAATAAGTGTTTATTCCCATGGATTAATGAGATTTAAACAACGAATTTTGGAACGGGCCAGCAACGACAGCCATATTTCTTTATGACCGATATCTATTGTTCAATAAATAAATAAATAAAAATTGAAACCTTTCAAAATATCCAAACATTGAAAATATAGAATCATATGGAATCTTTTCAAAATATTTTCGCATTTAAAGTAATTTGTTTTCAGTTTGAAAGTATAGAAGTAGGGTCACGAAGACAAGTTAGAAGTAGGTGAATAACACCACCGAATAGCCCCTGCCTTCATGATACAAAACTTAAATATTGCTAGACTTTCATCAAAGGTCACTGCAATTTCCATCTTGATAAACCAGATTGAAAATGAAATCGAAGCCGAGCTGCAATTCTAGTGGTCCACTTGAAAGTGAGGATATATGATGTCAAGGATGATGTGAAGTACTTTCTCCAAGATAAAAATACCTTAAATTAAAAAAAAAAAAAAGAAATTCAGACGCAAGGGTTAGGACAAAAACAGAAAATAGGAACTTGCAAAGCATATCAGGTTCACCTGTCTGGTCTTCAATTTCCATTCGGAAAGAACAAAAAGGAAAGAGATTTTCCACAAATATAGGGTCAAATTAACCTAAATCTATCATTAGCACCAACCAAAATTGATAGTCAAGTGTAGCGATGAAGCCACCACAGTAATGTTCCAAGCACCAAGAGGACTACATTGACACTAATCCTGCAGAGAAAGTTACATATGTACGGAAATTGATAAAACCGTCAAAGCCTATAATGGACGCTACGCCAAGTACCAATAGCTCCAAATCCGGGAGGAGGTCTCTTCAAACCATCACCCGTAGCCAAGGGCCTAGGACCCACTGACACAGTTGATAAGGCTTTTTTGATAAAGACATACAACTGATGTGATTCGTATATATAGGAAATAAGTCAACTCGGTAATCTAGAGCTTAGTCCCTTGACTAACAAGTCGGTTCAGCATCTGTGTGGAATGAGGGCATTTTGTTGAAGACACTAACTTCAAGATTAGCTTAGACAAGAGTAGGAATATCAAGAAAATTGGACCAAGCATCGTGAAAATAAAATCTTGTTGGTTCAGCTTTCCAATGTATGAATGACTTTGACACTTGGTTTCTTCCTTTGTTGTTGAATAGAGCAGTTAAAACTGTGTTCTTGCTTTACCAATGTCCAGTCCGCCTATGTTTCAAGTCTAGCTTGATCACTCAACGTACGATCTTGAGTTTGAGTGCTCACTGCTCAGATTCATCGCATGTTATTTAGTTGGACCAGTAGAGTCTTCTTCACTCTAGGGTATGCCCGTACTCGTCCATTGGTCTCGGCATTCGAACTTAAATAAGACCTCTTGTATGATGCCGGCCTAAATGCTTCTATCTGTGTATTCCATGAAAATGCCCTGGTCTCAGTAAGTTTCCACATATTACTCTGCGCGTTTTTTGACTCCTTCTTTGAGATCTCTTGCCTCACCCTCACTCCAAGCACACACAGATATATACTTCCCCTGTGAATTATGTTTCTAAACCTGTCCGCTCGAACCTTGTTTGGTACAGCCATGGATAGCAACAACGGTAGTCCATGATCGTTCACACGCCCAATTTTCTTGCTTTGCTTATCTCTCTGCACCACCCATCTCTGTCTTGGCTCCAACACCATCTCCACCAACCAGTCCCTCTCCGGCAACCAAACCTTAATCTCCTCTGGCGGCAACTTCAAGCTCGGCTTCTTCACACCAGGTAACTCCTCGTACTCCTACATAGGCATCTGGTACAACAGAATCAGCGTGCAAACGGTCGTCTGGGTCTCCAACAGAGACAACCCTGTCACTGACAGGTACTCCACTGAACTTAAGATCTCGGGTGGCAATCTTGTAATGGTCAACGACTCTGAAGTCCCCGTTTGGTCCACGAATCTGACTCCTTCATCTGGGTCGAGCTCCACGGTGGCAGTTCTTGGGGATGATGGCAACTTCGCTCTCAAAGACGGGCTGAATTCTTCCGTGACTCTGTGGCGAGCTTCGATCACCTGACGCACACGTGGCTTCGGGGTGCGAAAATGGGAATCGACAAGCGCACGAGCACGAGTCAGCTATTGACATCATAGAAGAACGCCGAGGATCCTTCGACAGGTTTGTTCTCTTTCCAGCTCGAGCCATCTAGTGAGTACTACATATGGTGGAATAGGAATGAGCATTACTGGACCACTGGGTTGTGGGACGAAAATTTTCTCTTTGGTCCCTGAAATGAGATTGAACTATATTTACGATTTCAAAGTTGTGGACAACGAGAACGAGAGCTACTTCACCTATTCAGTGTACACCAATGCCAACACCATATCAAGGTTTGTGATGGATCTTTCTGGGCAGAACAAGATGGTGTCCTGGTTGCCTTCTTCACAAGCGTGGAACTTGTTCTGGTCTCAGCCCCAGCAACAATGCGAGGTGTACAGACTTTGCGGGCCTTTTAATGTTTGCAGCGAGGGTACTGACAATTTCTGCAGCTGCTTGCCAGGGTTTAGCATCAGCTCCCTGAGTGATTGGTCTGGCAGCTGCAAGAGGGATTCGGACGTGAATTGTGCGGCAAATGCTTCAAATGCGGAGAAAGACCGTTTCTTGCTAAGGTCGAACATGAAATTGCCTGATGATCCCCAATCTTTGGTTGTCGGGAGCAATCAGGAATGCCGAGCTGCTTGTTTGAGCAATTGCTCTTGCACGGCTTATGCTTTCAAGGATAATGCCTGCTCAATTTGGGTTGGGGATCTCTTCAATGCACAACAGCTCGCACAAGAGTAGCTCCTATCTCAGGCTTGTCGCCCCCACCGTTGAGGATCCAAGCAAGAAGAGCAATGTGAGTGCCGTGGTTGCTGGGTCTGTTAGCACCACGGTAGCCATATTAGCCATTGTCTTGTTCGGCGTTTGGAGATGGAGGAGAAGGGCAATTGTAACAACAAAGACAGTGGAGGGTTCACTGATAGCTTTTGCATACAGGGACTTGCAAGTAGCAACAAAGAATTTCTCAGAGAAGTTGGGTGGTGGCAGGTTCGGTTCAGATTTTAAAGGAACATTCCCAATTCAATTCACATAGTGGTCAAGAAGCTTGAAAGCATAAGCCAAGGAGAGAAGCAATTCCAAACAGAAGTAAGCACAATTGGCACCATCCAGCATGTGAATCTTGTCAGGCTTCGTGGGTTCTGCTCTGAAAGTTACACAAGGCTGTTGGTCTACGATTTCATGCCAAATGGTTCTTTAGACTATCATCTCTTTCATAGAAAGGGCTCGAAGACCTTGGATTGGAAACGAGGTACCAAATTGCTTTGGGAACGGCTTGAGGTCTGGCTTATCTCCATGAAAAGTGCAGAGACTGCATCATACATTGTGACATCAAGCCAGAGAACATCCTTCTAGATGCTGAATTATGTCCAAAAGTGGCAGATTTTTGGCCTGGCTAAGCTTGTTGGCCGAGATTTCAGCAGGGTGTTGACAACCATGAGAGGCACAAGAGGGTATCTTGCACCGGAGTGGATCTATGGAGTGGCCATAACAGTAAAAGCTGATGTTTATAGCTATGGGATGATGCTTTTTGAGTTTGTGTCGGGAAGGAGGGACTTAGAGCTATCGGAAAATGGGGCCATCGAGTTCTTCCCAACATGGGCTGCTAGTAAATTAGCCGAAGGAGGTGACCTGCTTAATCTTTTGGACCCAAACTTGACGGCAAATGCCAATACTGAAGAGCTAACTAGGATTAGCAGAGTTGCTTGTCGGTGTGTCCAAGATGAGGAAACTCACAGGCCATCGATGGGGCAGGTTGTTCAAATACTCGAGGGGGTGTTGGATGTGAAACCTGCCCAGGATACCGAGAGTCCTTTAACTGTTTCTTAATAATCAGGAGCATGTAGTTTTTATCACCGAGTCATCATCGTCGAACCAGAGTTCCCAGATGAGGAGTAACAACCTAAAATGCTTCCTTGCAGAAGCAAAATAGTTCATCTTCAACAAAGTCCAAGTCTTGAGGATGATAAGATAAGAGCTTAGTACAAGAAGTGCTTCAGTTAGTGCATATACTCTTCTGCTTTTTCTGTAGTCAACAAAGAATCTCAGCATTTGGGGATTGGCTTTCTTGGGGCTTTTTTCCCTAGCTATTTTTGTTACATGTAAATACAAGCAAGCTTGGATGACCGGTTGTAAAGACCCTTCACTCTGTGTAATGATCTGTTCTCTGCTTTTTGAGATCCAAGGTGATATTGGTAATTAGCATCGAAAACTTTCTGATAATTTTGGCACTGGAATTGGGATCTAACGTATTGGTATCTCCTAGCTTGGATCCCAGCTGGTGTCTCACATGGTTCTCAAATCTGCCCCCATCGCATGCAAAGCAAGCTGTAAGGCTTGGCATTTCTAAGTAATAACTCCTTTTGCTACTTGCTTGGTTTATATAATGAGTCATGGTATGAAAATCACCCTTGAAACTACGGCTTGCTAGGACAGGAATATTAGATCATGATAATTTCCAACTGATCTATGTATTACTAGCAGATCCTATTGTTGGAGCTGTAGGATGTTAATGCCCGCTCCATTTTTCACATAGCATTTATATCTATTCTAATGTTAGTTTTTTTTAATCACCTCATCACTTTATGTTTTGAAAATGAGTACTCGAACCTTTTAGCAAAACTGACTTATAAAGTGATGGATGAGACTTCTGTTGGGTGCTCTTACCCGCTTTATAAGTTCTGTAAAACCAAATTCAGTATCTCAATGTTACTAGTTAAAAATCTCAATTGTTTGTTCTGGTGGGAAATTGGTTGAGTTTCTCATTTCAATCAGGTTGATCCAAACAGTATTTTCCATTGCAGTGGGGATTAAATGCAAGTCCAAATCCACTTTAATTTATCGTTGAAGAAGCCTGTTTTGGAAGGCCTAGTTTTTGTTTTCAGTTCATAATCTATTCATATCAAGGCTAATCTTGTTTGGCCTTCGCAGTACCGTAGTCCCCTCACTTTTTCCAAGCTTGCCCAAATTTGCTTTTTCTTTTTGCCATTACACATTTTTCTTTTCCTTTCTCCTATACACAATTCTTTAAATACTTTCGATATGATGTGTTGTTTCACTTTTCTTGTGGCAGTTATGTTACTCTTATTGTTGATCCTTCTCAGGTGTGGAAAAATACCAAAAACGTTATAAATCTATTGCATTAGTATCAATTTAATGTTAAAATTTTTCACATGAGTACTAATTTAGTCCATCGGCCAAGTCTGGCCGGCCAGTGTTGATGTGTACAACGGCCAAAATTGAGCTAATGGACTGAATTAATACCAATGTAAAAAAATATAGGATTGAATTGGTCTAATTGAAAGATTTAGAACTGAATTGGTATCAATGCTGATAAGTTTATGACTTTTTTGATACTTTTCCATTCTCAAGTGCTAGAGGTGTTATTATAATGTTTAACTTCCTTTAGCAATAAAAAGATGGTGTAATCAGCTTAAATCTTTATTTAGTTGTGATTTTAATTATTTATGTTAAAATTATATCTCGAATTTGAATTCATGAAAGAAATCTGACTAGAGATGAATTGTAAGAAACTAGGTCAATTAAGGAAAATCCTAAAGCCGAATATTTAAGGACGTCGGTAATGGAAATCTAGATTTCATATTTGGCGTGAGAGTCCAAAATGCAGATTTGGACCCTAAGTTGCCGATTTGCTAACTCCAACAAAAGGCCAGAACTCGTAGATTGCGAAAATCGATTTCCGCATGGGAGTCGGTCAACACAACAACCGAACAAGAAAGATCGGAGTTGGACTGGGTTTCCTTCTTCAATCGGTCAACTTGGCTATTATATACGGAATAACACCTTGAAAAATCCAAAATTGACATATATATATATAACAAATTTTAAATTTTTTACCATCAAAAATTTAAATTTGTACACCTATGATAAATTTACCAAAAAAAAAAATTTCAACCATAAAAAATCCCAAACTAGTGCGTCCTTCGCAAATGAGTAAAACCCAAAGTCCGATACAACATTAATTGACAAATGTCATTCAATTTAATAATTTGATGATAAAATTTGAAGGAAATTAATAGAGGTAAATTTGTTATAAGTATATCAAAGTTTTAGATAAATTTATTACAAGTGAACCGGTTCATGATTTATTATGAAATTACCCTATATATAAATATACAATTATGGATTGCGCGTTGGTTTTGAAGAAATATTAAAGTGTAGTTTTTAGTGAATGTCAAAGGAAGTTCTATATTTGTTAGTGACGGCCAATTGGCACCAGAGGTTTGGTAGTGGGTTCTTCATGGAATAACATTAATAGCTTATACCACCGCATGCGGTAGTCCAGTTGGATAAGGCTCCCATGATCCTTTGCGAGGAAGAGAGGAGTTCGAATCCTACTAGTCGCACGGGATCTTAAGTGTGACGTCGGGGTGGTGAGTCATCTGCTAGCGTCACCTCGGGTTTACCTCGCTGGTTGCTAGCTGTACGGGGTTCTAGGGTCATCAAAAAAAAAAAAAAACATTAATAGCTTATGTGTTGGACTCAATTAAATCTTGTGAGGATTTATTTAATTCCTTTTTGAGATTGAGAAATTATTTCGTGAGAAATTATAAAACTAAATACTACATGAATTATTGAGCATAATTGGAGCTTGGAAAACATGAGTGTTTGAGTAACTTTGAGTCTGGTTGTAATTTTCATTAAATTGCTTGATCTAGAGTGGAATTCTTTGCTGCTCTCTCCATGGACATATGTCACATCGACAAAATTATTTAAATTTGGCGTCCAATTTATTTTCTTATTTTGTTTATTTTATTGTTCGATTAGTTAGATTCCACAATAATTTAAAAGATCAAGGCATTGATAAACGGTCTCTCTACTTTTGCTCAACAATCAAAGTCATTCTTTTAATTTCTTTTAAGGGAAAAAATCACAAAAACTCCAAATTTTGTCGACTATGATACATTTATTATAAACTATTTTTAGTGACACCAAAAACTCTAAATTTATACCTGTGTGACACATTTACCATAATTTTTTTCTATAATACCAAATTTTTTGGGGTTAATATGTCACATCATACGAGATGTGAAGTTTTAGGTGGCACATTATATAAGTTTAGAGTAAATATGCAAAATAAGTATGAATTTGGAGTTTTTGGTGTCACAAAATAAGTTTGGAATAATTATATCACAATAAATATAATTTAGAGTTTTCGGTGATTTTACATTTCTTTTTATTCGAAACCGTTCTTGCACTTAAGTGCCATTGGTTGTCGTTGTGTTGGAACACTATTAGCTATTTTCTGACGTGAATTTTTATTTTATTTGTTGAGGATTTTTCTTTCTTCCTCCAAATGTAGGCTGTCTCTCTCCTTTTAAGGTTCTTTCATTCTACGAAAACAAAAACCCACAAAATATATTGCCTATACTAATGCAAAAACACTACTATTTGTATCGACTCACGACAAACAATTGAGTAGCTATGGGCCGTGAGCTGGCTCATGACTTGAGCAAAATTGACTGCTACAAGATCACGAGCTCAAAGATTAAGTAACCATGGCTCAAGCTTTATGACTTAAATAGACATCGTGGCCATGGCCATCTGCGAGCTTGAGCTTGAATAGCCAACCAAAGAGGTCTCTTCACGCCAACATCTATGGCCACGACAAAGTCTATAAGGTTTTTCCAGTAAAGGCACACAACCATGATGTTACATATATATGAATTGGGGGAATAAATCAATGCGTCGCCCTAGAGTTTAGTCCCTCGACGAACAAGTCAGCTCAGCATGCGTGGAACGAGCACAGTTTGTTGAAGATACTGACCTCGAGTCTACCTTAGACAAGAGTAGGGACCATAAGAATATTGGACAATGCTACATGAAAATATCTTATCGGTCCAGCTTTTCAAATATATGAATGACTTTGACACTTGGATTTGTTCCTTTGTTGTTGACTGATGCTGATAAAACTATGTTTAAAGTCCTGCTTGATCACTCAAATGTCTGATGTCGAGTTTGAGTGTTCTCATTGCATGTTATTCCAGTGTATGACGAGGACATGTCCAAGTTGTACCACTAGCGTCTTCTTCGCTCCAGGATATGACCATCCTTGTCCACTGGTATGATGCCTGCTTAGATGCTTCTATCTATGTACTCCATGACAATGCGCTAGTCTCAGTTGAAGTTTCCACACAGTACTTTGCGCGTTTCTTGACCCGTTCTTCTTTGAGATCTCTTTCCTCGCCCTCGCTCCGAGCACAAACGAGTATATATACTTTTCCCTGTGAATCTTGTTTCTACACCTGTCAGCTCGAACCCTATATGGTACAGCCATGGATAGCAAAAACAGTAGTCTGTGGTCGTTCATACTCCCAATTTTCTTGCTTTGCTCATCTTTGTACACCCACCTCTGTCTTGGCACAGACAAGCTCGATGCGAATCGATCTATATCTGGTAATCAAACCTTAACCTCCTCAGGTGGCAACTTTAGGCTTGGCTTCTTCTCGCCGGGTAACTCCACGTACTCCTACATAGGCATCTGGTACAACAAAATCAGCGTGCAAACCGTCGTCTGGGTCGCCAACCGAGACAATCCTATCACTGACAGGCAATCCACTGAGCTGAAGGTCTCGGGTGGCAATCTTGTGATTGTTAACAACTCCGAAGTCCCCGTTTGGTCCACGAATCTGACTGCTTCTTCATCTGGATCGAGCTCCATGGTGGCGGTTCTTGAGGACGACGGCAACTTCGCTCTCAAAGCGGCTCCGACTTCTTCCGTGACTCTGTGGCAGAGCTTTGATTACCCAACGCACACGTGCCTTCCCAGTGCCAAATTAGGGATTGACAAGCGCAAAAACACGAGTCAGCTCTTGACATCATGGAAGAACGCTGAGGACCCTTCGACAGGTTTGTTCTCCTACGGTCTCCAGCCATCCAGTGAGTACTACATAAGGTGGAATAAGTCTGAGCATTACTGTAGCACTGGGGCGTGGGACAATCAGACGAAAAGTTTCTCTTGGGTCCCAGAAATGAGTTTGAAATATATTTATGATTTCAAGTATGTGGACAATGAGAACGAGAGCTACTTCACCTATTCAATCAAAAGCCCCTTCAACACCATATCAAGGCATGTGATGGACCTTTCTGGGCAGATCAAGCAGGAGTCCTGGTTGCCTTCTTCCCAGGCGTGGACCGTGTTCTGGTCTCAGCCCCGGCTACAATGTGAGGTGTATAGACTTTGTGGGCCTTTCAGTGTTTGCAGCGAGCAGAGCGAAGATTGGTGCAGCTGCTTGCAGGGATTTAGCATAAGCTCTCCAATGGATTGGAATCGGAGTGATTGGTCTGGTGGTTGCAAGAGGAATTCGAACTTAAATTGTGCAGCGGATGAGGAGAAAGACCGTTTCTGGCCTATGTCTAACATGAAATTGCATGATGCTCCTCAATCTTTAGTTGCAGGGAGCGATCAGGAATGCCAAACTGCTTGTTTGAGCAATTGCTCTTGCACGGCTTATGCTTTCAAGGATAGTGCCTGCTCAATCTGGATCGGGGATCTCTTCAATGTGGAAGAGCTCAAACAAGACACTACCCCTGGAAGGAGTTTCTACGTCCGGCTTGCTGCCTCCGAAATTAAGGATCCCAGCAAGAAGAGTAATGTAACTGCAACAGTGGCAGGGTCTGTTGGTGGCGCGGTAGCGATATTAGCCATTGTCTCGTTTGCCGTTTGGAGATGGAGGAGAGGGGCAACTGTAACAACAAAAATAGTGGAGGGTTCACTGATAGTTTTTGCATACCGGGAGTTGCAAGTAGCAACAAAGAATTTCTCAGAGAAGTTGGGTGGGGGTGGGTTCGGTTCAGTTTTCAAAGGAACATTACCTGATTCAAGTCACATAGCAGTCAAGAAGCTTGAAAGCATAAGCCAAGGTGAGAAGCAATTCCGAACGGAAGTAAGCACAATCGGCACTATCCAGCATGTGAATCTTGTCAGGCTTCGCGGATTCTGCTCTGAAGGTGACAAGAAGCTGTTGGTCTACGATTTCATGCCAAATGGTTCCTTAGGCTATCATCTCTTTCATAGAAAGGACTCGAAGACCTTGGATTGGAAAACGAGGTATCAAATTGCTTTGGGAATAGCTCGAGGTCTGGCTTATCTTCATGAGAAGTGCAGAGATTGCATCATACATTGTGACATCAAACCAGAGAACATCCTTCTAGATGCTAAATTCTGTCCAAAAGTGGCAGATTTTGGCCTGGCAAAGCTTGTTGGCCGAGATTTCAGCAGGGTGTTGACAACCATGAGAGGCACAAGAGGGTATCTTGCGCCGGAGTGGATCTCTGGAGTGGCCATAACAGTAAAAGCTGATGTTTATAGCTATGGGATGGTGCTTTTTGAGTTTGTGTCGGGAAGGAGGAACTTAGAGCTATCGGAAAATGGGGCCATCGAGTTCTTCCCAACATGGGCTGCTAGCAAGATAGCTGAAGGAGGTGACCTGCTTGATCTTTTGGACCCAGACTTGGAGAAAAACGCTGATACTGAAGAGCTAAATAGGATATGCAGAGTTGCTTGCTGGTGTGTCCAAGATGAGGAAACTCACAGGCCATCAATGGGGCTGGTTGTTCAAGTACTCGAGGGGTTGTTGGATGTGAACCTGCCCAGGATACCGAGAGCCCTTCAACTGCTTCTTGATAATCAGGAGCATGTAGTTTTCTTCACTAAGTCGTCATCATCGAACCAGAATTCCCAGACGAAGAGTAATACCTCAACTGCTTCCTTGCAGAACCCAAATAGTTCATCTTCGACGAAGTCCGAGTCTTGAGGATGATAAGATAAATGCTTAGTACAAGAAGTGCTTCAGTTAGTGCATATGCTCCTCTGCTTTTTCTGTAGTCCAGAGCGAATCTCAGCATTTGGGGATTGGCTTTCTTGGGGTTTTCTCCCCTAGCTATTTATGTTGCACATAGATACAAGCAAGCTTGGAATAAGTGCGTGGCCAGACTAGTTGTAAAGACCCTTCATTCTATATAATGATATGTTGTCTGCTTTTTGAGATCCCAGGTGACATTGGTAGTTAGCATCGAAAACTATCATCTCCACGAGCCCGAGAGGCTCGAACGCCGTCGACAGCCCACCGAACCACCCACTCGACGCTGCATCCCCTGTTGTGGTGAGCTAGGGTTGTTCGCCTTTTGTTTGTTTGTTTGTTTGTGCATGGTGGGGTCGTCGGGCTTGGACTCGCAGCCGTCGGCTTCATGCGAGTTTCGGCCCCCGACTGTCCGTAGTCTGCCTCCTCGCCGATCCCCTCTGTTCACCTGTTCGGTGCCCTGTTGTAATTCCGAGCCCAAAGTGTCACACCCTAAAACTACAAAGAATGGGGATGACACGACCGTCCTTTCATGCGAAGGACGCAGCCTCAAACACAACCAATAACCTGATATCAACTTATATATATACATACATATAAGGTAAACCAACAGATTATTTGCAACATCAAAGTTTCTATAATCCACCAAAAAGAAATTTACATTTGGAACTCAACTAGTCCAACCAATAGCAAGGATTAGTGCACCACTTCCTTAAACCATACCCAAAAATCTAACTCCCAAAAGTTTCATAGCAGTGCTCTCGTCCTACTAGTTGCTAATTTTTGGACCTGAAAACATGAAAGATGAATGGAATGAGCAACCACAGCTTAGTGAGTAGTACATATCATAAGAGTATATCAAACTTCCACATTACATATTTAAAACTCAAGACATGGCTCATTATCACCAAACAAAAATATAATAACTAGCTTGAACAAAATGCTTTATATATTACCTCAACCTAGCTATATCAAATAGCAAAATTTCTCAGTCATCCATAATAACAAAACAATCATCATCAATTTGATTCTACAATCAGACTCATCATATCTTATATTGATGGTTCATTCCACGCTTAATATCCAAACTCAAGGCCCTAGAGATGGCTCCCACGAAATTATGTTATCATGTAGCACTTAGCCCTTGACCACTTATAGCAATAGTACAAGACCCTAGAGATAGCTCCCACGAAATTACGTTATCGTATAGCACTTAGCTCTTTACTATGCATGTTAATAATGCAAAGCCCTAGAGGTGGCTCCCATGTGACTTGAGTCACCATGTAGCACTTAGTCCTTGACTACAAGGCCCTAGAGGTGACTCACACGAAATTCCATTGTCGTGTAGCACTTAGTCCTTTACCTATTCACGACACATTTGATTTCCTCAACACAACACATATCATGTTTCAATAGTCATCACAAATGTGACATTTGGATTTTTCAAATCTGATTTCAATTGAATAAATCGGGCATTTCATCAACGCATCTATGGTGCTATTCTCTGAGCCGATCACTCATGAAATAACTAGACAATCTGGAAAAGTTATTAAGGGATTTTAACGCAAAAGACTTGAAAATTCGATCTAGAATCATTTGACTTGTCTAATTTGTAAAAATTCATTCGGCATGATTAAAAATCGATCAGAGATCAGAGATAGGTCGATTCGATTGAGATAGGTGATCAAAATATGGGTGATTCCACGATTGCAAAATTCCATTTATCGGCACTAAATTGATTCTATCGTTTTGGGTACTCTATGTACGTATTTGAAACCTTGAGATTTTCCGACAATGAGAGTCGCCATTGTGTCGAAGATGTACATTGTGACTGGAGATAATTCGATTACGGGTCATTTGCACTAAAAATTCCTAAAAATTACCTGGTAGGCCAAGTCACACTAAAAGCGCTATTTTGGAGTAAAATTAACCATGAATTTGAACCCGATTTCAGAAATTGAAAGTTACGTGGTGTCACGATCTATTTTAGAAACGTCGACTTCATCCTAGAAGATTTTTCAGAGATTCGAGATTTTTTATGAAAAATCGGTTCGGATGTTGCGGAAAGTTAGTAGAGATTTAGATGAAATTTAAATTGATGGAAATTGAGACTTCTAAACTTAGCCTATGAGTGTCGAGGATTTATAGAAAATTGTTCGGGATTTTTCTTCACCAAAAATTGAACCTCAAATTGAGAAATTGAGTGAGGAAATTAAAGATAAAATGTGAAATTCGGATTTGGAAAAGGGTAGCAATTTTGGGCTTCCAAATTTGGTTTATTTGTGAAAATAATGCAAGAAATTATTAAGAGACAAGATGATAATCTTGGGGGCTTTAGAGGGGACCAACAATTAATGGAAGAGACCACCAGCCGTGGTGACTCTGCTGGGTAGGCTCCAAACCTTTGAAGGGAGAGGTCGGGAGTTCGAAGCCCCTGCGACGCAAATTGCAGGGAGGCTGGTGGGCCATTAGGTGATTGACGCGTGGCGCCGGGGTGGTGGTCTTCCCGCTAGCGACACCTAGGGGTTTACGTGGTGGCTGTCGGCCAAGGCGATTCCTCCAGCATAAAAAAAAAAAAAAAAAAAAAAACAAAAACAATTAATGGAAGAGATAACTCATTGACTTTCTTGCATCTCTCTTCTCCTCCTTTCCGATCGTGCGAGCCATCCCCTTCGCTGCCTCTATTTTCTTTTCAATCTCTTTCCACTCTCTCTCTCTCTCTCTCTCTCTCTCTCGGCCATAGAAATCCACATCCCACCGAAGCACCAATTCCCCACCATCTTTTGTTCTTGGGCCAAGTTGTGGAGTTTTTTCTTCAACATTAGCAGCACCGATTGAAACAACCCACACGACTGCCCATTTCATCCACACGAAGCCATCATCCACCGAAGCTGCATGCTACATGCCCACAGTTTGCTTCTCCTTAGTCAAAACCAGCAAAGTCTTCAACAAAAACCACCAACACCTGCCCATCTCTCGCACCGAACAACCCCACTCAAGGAGTCAACACCAGCATCCAGCAAAGGCAGTTTGTTGACCCCATCTTCACCGAACAATCCAACGAAGCTACTTCCATCCTTCGGTCTTGGTTTTGCTTGGAAAAACCCAACAAATTCTCTAGCTGGATTGTTGATCGAACTAGAAGCCACCCGTTCGAAGCAGCTTGAAGACCTAGCGAAGTTGCTCTATTCTATGTGGTCTTCTCTTGCAACTCACAATTGTCCAGCGAAGCTCGGAAGTCCAGCCCAAATTTTGGTCCATCTCAACCTAAGTGAAACCAGCAGTTGGCCATTGGAAGCCCACGAAAATTTGCAGCAGTCCAGCCCAGTGAAGCAATTACTCAGCCCATTAAATAAGTCCAACAGTCCAAGTCTTGGCCCAGCAGCAAGCCCATGTCTTTCAGAAGCCCAACAGAATTAGAAGCCCGCAAAGTCAGCCCACTTCAGGCCCGGTCCAATTCAAAAGCAAATCTCAGATTGGACTGAGATTTTTTGGGCCCATTTGAGGCCCGCCCAAGTCGCCGACGCCGCCCGAAAATTGATTTCGCCACCTGTCAAGTCTTGCCGTCGCTTTGAACCGGTTTCATAATTAACCGGTGAATTTTTGCACTAAACCCTTCTTAGTAGGCTAATGACATCTAAGAGGTGTTTAGATTTATTTAATTAGGAATTAGGTGGTTAGTTATATTAAATTAGAAATTTTATTATTTAATTGAGGATGTTAGGTGGTTAGCATGGTTTAGCTAAGGCCTAAATAAATTGTACTATTTATCTAGAAGGGTTCGGGAGTTTTCCGAGTCTGTATTGGTATTTAATTTAATAATTTTGGCCTAGGTTAGTATTTTTAGAAATTAAATTGAATTAATTAATTAAATTTCGAAATTAATTATTTATTATTTATTTTTCCGGAAATTAGGCGGGATAGCCGGTGACCGAAATTTTGTCTTGATTGCAATGGTGTGATTAATTTCTATAATTGAGTATTAAATTATGAAAATTGAGTGCTTATTGGATTTTTTGTATTTAATTTCAAAATTTGTGAATTTTCAATATTTATTCAGAAAATCCCGGTGTCGGGTTTTGACACCGAAAATAGTTTTTAGTACTATATGAAATAGTGAGATTTCAAAAAATAAAGAATATCAATTTTTAAGGTGAGTTGACCGTGTACCCACCCACGAGTAATTTCATGTGAATTTCTAATACGAAGAAAAATGCCAAGCTCACCACCCATGGTGGTGGCGTAGTGGTTGAGTGCAGGTTCCTTTCGGGAGAGGTCTTGAGTTCGAATCGCTACGTCGTCTGCCTTGCGAGAAAGGAACCCACGACTTACCCGGGGCAACAAGGGTGGTGGTGACTCTACTGTTCCTCCAGGGTTTACTTGCCGTGAAGCAACGCACGGAGGTTCCCTGGATACCAAAAAAAAGAAAAAAAGAAAAAGGCCAAACTCACCATTTTAATTGAAGCATTTGAGTGCAATGCACGGTGCCTTGGCCATATTTGAGTGATCGTGTGATGGTTAAGAGAAATCGTCCCGGGCTGTTAAGCTAGACATTATCCCTAATTGGGATACCCCGGGACAACAGGAAGCTGGTCACAGTAGATTCTGGACCCTATGCTCCTTCAAGAAAGCCGTCTGATAAAAAGATGTGCCGTGCTCAATGGGGTGAGACTATGCGTAGCAATGCCAGAAGACCGCCAAACAGAGAGTAGACCGTGCTATATGCCGAGATCAAAACTAGGAACCCATGATTAATTGAGTGTGGCGTTCCAGTTGTTGGAGCTTATTTGTTGCTCATGTTTTCATGCCATCTGAGTTATAAATTGTACTGACCTGCAGAGTGGATCTGAGACGAGATAAGTCTCCTTTGATTGTGTGATTGTATGATTAGGACGTTTTTGGGCGTATTTCCCTCCTAATCGGGGTTTAGCGTGCGAACTCACTGAGATTATATCTCACCCCGTTGTGGGACAACATTTTCAATGTCGTCGAGTGGAGGACCTGGAGCTGAGAAGAGGTGATCGGAAGTGTAGGTCAGCTAGGACCGCTTATTTTTGGAAGGCTAGTCTTTTGTAGTCTTTTGGCCATAGACTTTTGTACATGACTCGGTGTGAATATAAAAGCATGTTTGTGTGTGAATCTATTGTCTTGCTTTTCTATCCCAAGATGATTATTGTCAAGGGATTTATAATCCGCTTCCGCATGTGCAAAAAACAAATAAAAGGTCGGCGACTAGTCCTGGGAAGTCGCAAATTTTATCGACCAGAGAGGGATGGGCACGCGCTCAGGGTTCGGGGCATGACAACATAACCACATAAATCAATTGTACCAAAACAACATGCATAACCCTTCAAAAGAGGTTTGTCAAATCATCCTACAATAACTCAAAATTACTGAGCACTATATCCATAAATATATAACAAATAGGTCCTCACTTCCTCACAAGTATATGTCAATTAATCTTACCTTAGTACATGAGTTTCACAAAACCAAAGAAGACATTAGTACTACTCACCTGGGATGCCCCAAAATCAAATAACTTGTGTTATTTGATCCTTCGATCTCGCGATCCGGGTGCTGCGTTATAAAGCTAAGTCAGCTTGGCAAGGCATCTGTGGCATGCACGTGCCAAAACCCCTTTCCTTTTTTCCCCCTTCTTCTTCTTCTTCTTCTCCCCTTTTTGGTCGAGGGAGCTCTCAACTGCTCTTTTTAGCCAAACCCCCCCTCCCCTCTCCTTTTTACTTTTTTGACTTTTCAACTTATCTTTCTTTTTCTTCTTTTGGGCCCCACCAGCCAAATATTACACGAAGGGCTCCGCCTTGTCCTCCTCAACTAGTGCTTGCCAGGCATTCAATGGAAATCCCAGGCAAGTGCCGGATCTGCAATGACCGACGGTGACGAGTGGCGACAGGCGACAAGATCGACTGCAACGGCAGGCCGGACGGAGATCAAGGCAACGCCGACAAAGGCCCAAGCTCGGCCGCCTCGCCGTGGATCGTCGGATCTCGAGGGCTCCAACGACAAGGGAGAAGACGGGTTGAAGTCGGGCGAATCCGAGTCGTCGATTGGGTAGATTTTTTAGGATTTGGGTCGCGGAAGCGATTTAGGTCGAACCTAGGTCATCATTCAAGTAGGGTTCCACCTGGGTTGGGTTTGTACACATGGGCCGGGTAGTCTTTAGGCAATAGTTTTTCTTTTAATGAAAACGGGCCAAATCAGTTTGGGCTTTTATGTTTTAAGAAAAGAAAAAATTGCCCGACCGGGAACTACGCATTGCAGTTTGTTCGAGTCTTGGGTGGACGATTATTATAATAATTCGGACCCAACTCCGGGGATCCGACCCAGTCGTTTCTTCATATATTATTATAATAATATTTTAATAAAATAATAATAAAATAATAAATTATCTTCTGAAAATCCAAAAAAAAATCCAAAATATCCTATGTTTTAGACAATTTCCCAAAAAAATCAGAAAAAGCCAAAAAATGATTTATATCTTCAAAAAGACCAAAAAATCCAATAATCCCTTTTATGTTCAAAAAATAGAAAAGACCAACAATGTGTTTTTTCTCCACACATGGAAAATCCCTCGAGAATCCAAAAAGTCGTAGGGTTTAAATAAGATTAAATATCGGAATGACATTAGTGATTAATTAGTGTAATCAAGTCCCCGAACCTAATTTCTCCGGTTGCATAGGAGCGAATATTCCTCCAAATATTTTGCTTGGGTTTCTAATCGACCTATCCCAAATTGATTAGTGGCGACTATATTTTAAAATTAACTTATAGGTAAAACATATCAAACCATTAAGTTGTGAATTGGTGAGCTTGGGAGAGCCCAGGCTAAGCCTAATAGACCTAGCCAAACCATTAGCCTCCGCAGGCATCGTGGATAACTGGACGCCAAAAAAAGAGGTCAAGACAGTGCTTCCATTCATTTGTTTATTGCTTACCCTTTAATATTTGTGACATTGCTTTAAAAGTTTTGTAAAACCAAATTCATTATCTCAACGTTGCTCGTTAAAAATCTCCACTTTGTTCGGGTGGGAAATTTATTGAATTCTCATTTCAATTAGGTTGATCCAAACCGTATTTTCCATTGCAACGGGAAATTGTTTTGGAAGGCCTAGCTTTGATTTTCAGTTCATAATCCATCCATATCAAGGCTAATCCAGTGGGCCTTTGCGGTACCATAATCCCCTCAGTTTTTCCAAGCTTCCCCTCATTTGTTTTTCCTTCCTACCACTACCACTTTCTCTTTTCCTTTTTCTTGCACACAATTCTTAAATACTGTCGATCTGACCTATTGTTTCACTTTTTTTTTTGCTGCAGTTATTTTACTCTGATCGTGGATTATTCTCTGGTGCTAGAGGTGCTCTTAAGATGTCTTAACTTCGTTTAGCGATTAAAAAAAAAAAAAAAAGAGGGTGCAATATGCTTATATCTTTATTTAGCAGTGTTTCTAAAAAAGGGTGGGCAAATATCTTTGGGAAAATGCAAATACCTTTAGGTTAAAGGGGTCTTTCGAAATGCAAACAATATTTGGTATATTATAATTATAAAGTGTATTGCAAAACAACTTTAACTTAAATGCAATTTGGTAAAAACTACATTTTGCATACAACTTTTATTGATTTTTTATTGTTAATCTAGCTACCGGTGGCTTTATCTAGCCACCACCAGCCTCGCCCGAGGTTGTGTAACCTCAGGCAACACCTGGGGTTCGTGACCTAGGTGGCCGTCTAGGTCGTGACGCCTAGGTTTGTGCGATCCAAATGGCTGCCTAGGTTGCGAACTCCAAGCAATCATCGCTTAGGTCATGCGAACCCAGGTGACCATCACCCGGTTCATGCGAACCAAGGCGACCACCTCTTGAGGTCTCCTGACCTCAGACGGTGGCTGCGACCTTCAAGCAGCGGGTTGCCAAGGTCGAATGACCCCTCAGGCAATGATTGCCAATGCGAGAAACTCCTTGGCTAGCGGTCGTTGGCCTCCATTTGTTTCCCCGGAGAAGATGAATAGTACCTGTGGGACTTGCATTCCAAAGATGCAACTTCCCAAAGCACCTCCGAAACTACTTTGGTTAAAGGCCCTTAGAGCCATCTGGAGATGCAATTGTATCTTACTAAAGTCATCCAAAAAATTAAACCAAACACGTTTACATTTGGCCAAACACCTTTAGAGTCCAAAAGCCCCTTCCAAATACCGAACCAAACGGCCCATAGACTATCCCTCCCTCCCTCCTGAAGGTTCTTCTTCATTTTATTATGAAAACAAAAACCAACAAAAACTATTATTGGTACCGACTCACGACTAGCAATTGAGTAGTTATGGGCTATGAGCTCCGTGGCTCATGACTCGAGCGAATGAAAATGCTGCAAGATTAAAGCTCATGCGCCAACGCCACAAGCTCAAAGATCAAGTAGCCATGGCTCAAGCTTCGCAGCTCAAATAGATGGGTCATAATGGTGCTCTCTCTCAATTGTCATTTTTTTTCTTTTTATGTTTTTGTTGTCTAATTCAGCACCTATGTGGTGTCATGCTATGTAAGCATAATATAGCACGATACATGTGTTCCAACATCCATGTTAGTAAAATTTGATTGGTAAGAGAAAAAAGTACAGCAGAAAGATTAACCGTGACACTTTCTATGTAATATATGAGCTTTGAGAAAAAGAACAAAGAAAGAAATAAAAGAAGAGGGTTTGAAAAGTCAACAAAAGAAGCTGAAGGAGAAGAGTGGAAGCTTCGGTTGTTTTTAAAGAGAAGAGAGAGGGAGGGCTTGGGCAGAAACGAAATAGGGAAAAGGAAGAAAAAAAGGGAGGATAGAAAAGAAGAGAAAGGAGGAAGGGAAAAAATTTTGCGTGCTCATGACCCAAAAGCCTCATCAAGCCGACCTAACCCTATTTTGCAACGCCGGTAAGTGATCAAAGCCTATAATCATTTATTCGAACAAATCGTCACAATTAGGGATCAAAATTCGGAATTCTTGGAGATTTGTGTGGCGAAATTCAATTTTTGAGTTATTGAACTGCGTATTTTGATAGAAATGATAGTTTAAAGTATTGTGAAGCTATAGCATTTTACAAGTTGTAATTTGAGCTTACAGTTTTCCTAGAACAGAATTTTCAATTTTGGCGCGCATTTTGGAACAGTACTGAACAATAGCTTTGCCTCTGAATTTTAGCCGTTTTCGGTGAGGTTTTGGGACAGCTAAGTTGGGATTGTTGTAGCGTATCAAGAGAACTATAAGATGGCTCGAAATGGAATATTGTAGAGGAAGTTATGGCGCGACGAAATTTAGCACGCGAGCTATGCCTAGTAGACAACAATAGGTTTCTACTAAATACGAGCTTTCGTTGGCTCTTAGGTGTCGTTTTATCAACAAAAAAGCTTAGTATAGGCAAGTTGTTATAATAATTTTTATTTTATTTTTTTACTCGGCATTTTGATATTGTTTTTCGGTTAATTGTTAGGGATTCAACTGTGTCAGTTCGAGTAAGCATCGTAGTTGGTTTTTGGGATTTTCCCAAGTGAGTGAGACTATTTCTTCTTTGTGTTTTAAACTCATGTTTTGAAAAGAAAAAACATTATGAATTATATATGCTATGAGTGGATAAATAGCATCTTTTGTTGCATAAAACATGATTAAGCTTTCACTACCATTTTGTTGTTGAAAGAGATAATTATCTTTTGAATTGGGTTTGAATGATTGTTTGAAAATGGTTTGTGAAACCCTTTTATGAAAGAATTTCAAAAGGTTTGTGGTTCTTTAAGAACGCTTTGATATTTACATATCAAATGCCTGAGTTATGAGATGACTCTCATTCGGATGTTGGATTACTAGATATTTGTTATTAGTGATTGATACCCAATGTCTCTGTAGACCCTAAGCGGTGTATGGGTATGTACATATTAGTCTAGGATATCCTTGTGGGCTAAGCCACCGGCTAATAATAGGTAGAGACCTAATCAGGGAGAATCTTGGTCATCTTGTCACAGGCGTTACGCATGACCATGGATAGACATTTGAGTATGAGTTGGTCAATTGAGTGGACCATTGACAGGTGATTTAAGTTTGGTCGATTTTTGATGAGATTAATCAATGGAATAGATCATCGATACAGGTTTTTATGAGATTGACCTGGACCATTAGTGTCTTCGTATTTATGTTATGAATATATATATATATATATATATATATATATATATATTATTTTAGAATGAGTTATGTTTGCATTTTAAATGTGCATAGTGATTTCTCAATCCACTTGGAAGAAATGTGTTACTCATTGAGCTGTGATAGCTCACTCCTCTCATATACTAGTTTTTTTAGGTTCTTCAGCGAGGCGCAAGTAGGCCTAAGTGTTCGTTATTAAGGAGGACTTTTTATCGTCCGGACTTTTTGATAGGAGTCATATATAGTTGATAAGTTTGTGAGTTAACTTTTGGCGGAGGTGTCTATATTAATTTGGTAGTTTATAGAAAACTCTGATATTATAACCAAATGCCTTTTTTGTAGCGCGCGCGCGCACGCGTGTGTGTGGATGTACATATGTTGACATTTGGCTGAATTTTGGTTATGTTGAGGTTGCATCCTTTGGTGAAAAGATGGCAGTGTCATGCCCTTATTCTGTTGAATTGGGGTGTGACATTTGTTGGTATCAGAGTTTAGGTTATGATCTATTTGGGTAGATCTTTCGGGATGTGGTGAGATTGTGTGATAGTCTCTAATGCGTTAATCTTTTAAGTATTGGTGGTGGACATAAATGGGAGGATCCTCTAGTGAGACGCAAAGCATTTTGAGTTTACATAAAGATCCTCTTACTAAAGCAGTTCAAGACAACAACATAGGTTTTGTTTATGGAAATTATGACTATGGTTTTGACATATCGAGAAGTTCAGCACTAGGAGCTCAATGACGAGCTTGAGATGAAGATTAATGAGTTAAAAAATGAAAAAAAAAAAAAAAAAAAAAAAAAAAAAAAAAAAAAAAAAAAAAAAGCTCTTTACAAAACACAAGCTTCACCTTTCCATAGATCAGTCCAGCTCTGCTCAAAGGAGTAAACCTGCTGATTCCCGAATAGAATCAGTGGTGTTGCAGCACCAGAAATCAACGATCCAAGAGATAGCTCCTATTAAACTGCATGAGAAGAACTTTGCAATTGACTTAAGAGGGAACTCAGATAAGGTGATGGGTTTCCATACTCATCCATCAATGAAGGTGTTTAATAATCAGGATGCCAATTCTCTCAGAAGGAACTTCTCCAACCTTAGCTTCTCTGATGATTCTAGAGGAAAGTTTCTATGAAAATTACATGTTGAAAGGAGATGCAAAGTTGAGGGAAGGGTGGGGATTCGAGAGAGCAGAGAAGGAGGCGAAACTAAAAGCCATGCAAGAGTGACTTGAGTGAAGTTGAGCTGAAATGAAGACCAACTTTCCTAATGCAGCAGAGGGACGTCAATAACTCTTTAGTACTTGTCAACGTACCGAGAGGCTGAGATCACTCAATATGTGGCCAAATGTGAAGGAGAAGCAAACTGATCTTGTTCAAAGTGAAAAGGAGGAAGTTGAAGCATATCCAAATGATGGTGTTCTAGGAGCTACCAGATGAAGAAGCCTTTTCTTAATCGTAAGTTGTCTTCGTCAACTCCTCTCTATTCAGTAGCAATGGCTTCAAGGTCTTCGGCCAGAGCTTCCAACTCTTTTCGGGTAGACGAAGGGCGCCATTAGAAAACCCTCTTGCATAGTTCGTCCCCTGACTTCTTTGATTTTAGGAAAGAAAACACTAAGCCCTCCGCCGACATCAGCAAAGCACCAAATCGTTCACAAGCGAGAAGCTATGCTTGAAGCAAGAGTAATGGTGAAGATTTGCCTCTTGTCAAGGAAGAGAGAACTCAACGATCTGAGTCTTTTGGGAAAAGTTCTACTGGTCCTATAGTATTTAAGGACATGTTGGATTTGCATGGCAATTGGCTATTTTGGTTTCATTTGAATTTGATCAAGGACAGATGGATCATAGTGTTCAAGACAATTAAAAAAAAAATCGTAATTTATGGAGTTGTTCTTGGTGTAAGATCTAGCATTGCAAGGAAGGTTTAAATGACATCTGAAAATTTGATGAATGATCACGATTTTGATGACTTAGATTTTGTGGCTGATGATTTGGGGGACATGCCAAAAGAGGAAGAGGATGATGATTCACTGAGATCGATTTCCCAAGTTGACCCTATTTCTGTTAGTGAATTTGCTGCCTCCAGGCCATCAAAATTCCATCCGACAAGTTCTCTAAATGATTCACCTTGTGAAAGCCAGTCTCATGGAATTTACGCGTCCAAAATTTGGTTTCCTGCCCGCAGGAGACTTCAGATTTTGATGCTTCTATCAATTCTCCAATTGGAAGCCCTGCATCATGGAACTCTATACCTTGGGCCAAGTAGGGGTTGATGTTGCATGAATGAGAAAGAAATGGGGGAGTGGGCCGGAACCTTTTATTGTTGGCGATCAACAATCCTTGGTTCACTTTCCCTCTTTGGGCTGGATGACAAGTGTAGATGGGTTAATATTGGCAGTGCAGTAATCTCAAGAACTGGTTCTGGAAAGGCTGTATTATTTACTAAACTGCCCAAATGGACATTTGAGTCTGAATGAATCAGATCGGGCTCAATAAATACTCAAGAAATGGAATCTCGAAATAGTTCGTTCATCCGCCACTCTTTCTTTAGCAATTCCCTAAAAGCAATGTTCATGAAGAAAATATCAATGCTCCTCTTCAAAGAGGTATCGTGCGCATTTTTCAGCAACTTGGAGTAGAAACCCCCAGTGATGAAGATGACTTCATTGAGGTGAGGTCAAAGATGAAAATGCTAAATGATAAGCGTGAGCAAAGAGAGAAAGAGATCAAGACAAAGTACTATGTCGCAAACATGCCAAGGAAGTCTTGTCCATTGCAAAGTACTAACTTCCCCAGTAGCTCCAAGAGGATATTTTCTTTGAGAAGTGGAGAAATTGTGACCATGGTTTACACTAACTTTGCCATTGCAGATGGACGTGATTTGGCAAATATCGAAGTATCAATTGGCTTCAGGGCCTCCATAGTGTCGCAACCATTGGGTCCAGTTGGGACACTTACAGCTAAAACTAAAGCTCAGGTTGATTTGTTTCCCCAAAAGATTGTGTCCTTTCCAGCTGACATTGGAAAGAATCTTGGGCCAGGCTCAATATTTGAGAGCAAGAATAAGGTTGTGCTTTTGACATAAATGGAATCATATTACTATGGAAAATAACGAAATTGTTTGACAATGGTTTGAAGTGTTTTGAAGCCTTAGATGCTATCATAGATGTTTTACACTGTAAAACATATGTCAAGCTGTTTTATAGTACAAAAAGATATTCAAACAACATGAATAGCCTAGGGTAAGGGGAGGGGCACTGCATCACTGTGCTGAGTATTCAGAGAGATACTTCCATCTAATTGCTTTTGCAACATATCTTGAGAGTAGATACAAGTAATTGGGAAGATAGTGAAAATATAGTTAAAAGAATTACTACTCCAACATCTTCTGATTCTTCTACTTTCAATACAACATTTGACATGGGCAGCAGGCCAAAAATTTCTCATAATAGTTCAATATCAAATGAAAGAGGGAAACCTTCTACGTCATGGAGAAGGGACCCTTTGAGACGAGGAGCAGCTCAACCTTTAGTCTCGTAGAACAAGAGGGTGGTTATTATGGCCCTAGACGAGATGCATGACATGGAGAAAGAACTTAATAGATTAAAGAGTTCAATGGAGCTGGATATGCCATATAGGAGTTGCAATAAAAGAGGGATGTTATAGCCTCAGATGGAAGATTTCCCTCACATAAGAGGACACAAGAGGAATCTTGTTGAAGGAGATACTAATAATAGGAATCCTAAGCTTGATCCTGAGTTTCATGAGAATTTTAGTGAGAGGTTTGCTGGTGAGGTTGGCTGGGGGGCATAGTTGGTCTTGTAACTATTCTTGTCCAATATCTTTTGTACAGTTTTTATCAGAATTCTGAGGCTGATGGCTCTTATTCTTTTGGGAGGTTAAGGTATTCCATGAGGCATCCTCGTGTTCCCCATCCTCCTTAATTATCTGCCATGCATAAAGGTATACATGGAGGTGAAATTGAACATCCAAGATCCTCATCTTTCTTATAGCGAGGTGTGTCATACAGGTTTTGTAAGAATGAATCTACTCTGAATGTGGATCAGGGGGTGGGTAATCAAGAAGATGTGGTTCATGAATTAGTTGGTATCAAGCAAAAGAGCACTAATGAGAAGAAATTTGATCCATTGATTCCACCAAGGTGTGACTTCCAATCCTCTCTCTCTATCTCAAGCCCCCAATTCTCCCATTCATTTTTCTTATGATGATTTGGAGAAATCTTGGACTATTCTGTGAAGTCGGTAGCTGGATAGGATGGAGATTTTCATCCCTAAAAGACAAAAACAAAGAAAGAAAAGGAAACTGTTGTCTTATCGACTAAAGCAGGGCAGGTTGTAAATGTTCCCATATCTATTCCCAGCAAGGATGGAGGAGAATGGACTGAGCAGAACAATGAACTGTTGTAGGAGCAAGAAGAGTGATGGAGATGAAAAGGGATACTAGGAAGAAGATGAAGTACGAGAAGTAGATGATGAGATTGGATGTAGACAACAGGAACTGTGATTGCGTGCCTTCTAAAACTGAGAATCAATTATGGTACGTGAATTAAAATCCTGTTTGACGACGTGAAGTAGGAAGAGGTGGATGATGGCACCTCAAGCAGTGAGGAAAAGGTCGTAAGGGTGCCGCCTCTACTTCTTGAGTGTCTTTAGAGAAAATAGGCAATTAACTAAAAGCTTTTGAAAATGGAGGAAAGGATTGCGAAGAGGCAAGCTGAAACAGTGAGAGATAGTAGCAACACTTTAATTGCATATGAGAGGTGAGCAGGGCTACTGAAAGAGAAATGCTTCAAGGGGAGGCAAGACATACCCTTACTTGTTTGATGATTGAAGTATGTTTAAATTTTGATGATGAAATTTTTTTTTAAGCACTTGAGACAAAAAAAAAAAAGAAATAAAAGAAGAGAGTTTGAAAAGTCAACAAAAGAAGTTGAAGGAGAACAGTGGAAGTTTTAGCTGTCTTTAAAGAGAAGAGAGAGGGAGGGCTTAGGCAGAAGTGAAACAAGGGAAAGGAAGAAAAAATGGGAGGAGAGAAAAGAAAAGAAATGAGAAAGAAGAAAGGAGGAAGGGAAAAAAATTTACGCGCTCACGACCCGGACACCTTACCAAGCAGACTTAACTCCTTTTTGCAACACCAGTAAGTGATCGAAGCCTATAATCGTCTATTCAAATAAATCGTCACAATTATGGCTCAAAATTCTGATTTCTTGGAGATTTGTGCGGCAAAGTCCGATTTTTGAGTTGTTGCGTTGCGTATTTTTATAAAAATGATAGTTTAGGGTGTTGTGAAACTATAGTATTTTACAGTTCATGATTTGAGCTTACGGTTTGCCCAAAATGGAATTTTCAATTTTGGCACTCATTCTGGAATAGTACCAAACAGTAGCTTTGGCTCTGAATTTTAGCCATTTTTAGTGAGGTTTTGGGGCGGCTAAGTTGAGGTTATTGTAGTACATCAAGAGAACTTTCTAAGGACTGTAAGATGGCTCGAAACGGAATATTGTAGAGGAAGTTATGGCGCGACGAAATTTAGCACGCGAGACATGCCTAGCAGACAACAATTAGTTTATGCTAAATACGAACTTTAGTTGGCATGTAGGTGTCATTTTATTAACAAATAGACTTAGTATAGGCGAGTCATTATAAGAATTTTTTTTTTTTACTCAGCCTTTTACTATTGTTTTTCGATTAATTGTTAGGGATTCGAGTGTGTCGGTTCGAGCAACTATCATAGTTGGTTTTTGGGCTTTTCCCAATTGAGTGACACTATTTATTCTATGTTTTAAACTCATGTTTTGAAAAAAGAAAACATTATGGATTATATATGTTATGAGTTAATAAATAGCATCTTTTGTTGTATAAATTGGGATCGAGCTTTCACTACCATTTTGTTGTTGAAAGAGATAATTATCCTTTTAATTGGGTTTGAATGATTTTCTGAAAATGGTTTGTGAAACCCTTTTAAGAAAGAATTTCAAAATGTCTATGGTTCTTTAAGAACACTTTGATATTTATATATCAAATGCCGGAATTGTGAGATGACTCTCATTCTAACGTTGGATTACTGGATATTTGTGATTGATAGTTGATGCTTAATGTCTCTATTTGGACCCTAAGGGATGTATGGGTATGTGCATACTAATTTAGGATATCCTTGTGAGTCAAGCCACCGGCTAATAATAGATGAAGAGCTAATCAAGGGGGGAATCTTGGTCGTCCTTTCACAGGCGTTACCCGTGACGATGGATAGATATTTAAGCATGAGTTGATCAAATGGAGTGGACCATTGATAGATGATTTGAGTTTGGTCGATGGAATGGACTTTCAACGTATGGTTTGATGAGATTAACCAATAAAATAGACCATCGATACAAGTTTTTATGAGATTGACCAATGGATTGGACCATTGATGTCTTCAGTATTTGTGTTATGAATATATATTATTTTAAAGTGAGTTATGGTTGCGTTTTAAATGTGCATAGTAATTTCTCAATCCACTTGGAAGAAATATGTTACTCACTTAGCCGTGGTAGCTCACTCCTCTCATCTACTTATTTTTTTAGGTTCTTCAGTGAGGCGCAAGTAGGCCTAAGCGTTCATTATTAGGGAGGACTTTTTGTTGTGGGGACTTTTTGGTATGAGTTATATATAGTTGATAAGTTTGTGAATTAGCTTTTGATGGAGGTGGACTTTTTTGTGGTGGGGATTTTTTTATATGAGTTATATAGTCGATAAGTTTGTGAATTAGCTTTTGGTGGAGGTGTATATATGAATTTGGTGGTTTATAGAAAACTTTGATATTTTAACCAAATGTCCTATTTGTCACATATATATATGGTGTATATATGTTGACCTTAGGCTGAATTTTGGTTATGTTGAGATTGTGTCCTTTAGTGAAAGGACGGCGGTGTCATGCTCTTATTCTATTGAATCGGAATGTAACATTCTAAAATATAAGGAGATGCTTTAAGAAAGATAGAGCGAGATTTTTATTTTTGGGCGAACATATAAGGATTGTGGAGACTCTATTCCTGAAAAAAGTTGCATATGGATGAAAATTGATAAAATAGTAAAAGATTGTAATGGACCTCCGGTGCCAATCACTTTCAACCCAAAAAAAAAAAAAAAAGGTATCAATCGCTTCAAGTCCAAGCAGAGGTCTCTTCAGGCCATCTAGGCAGAGGTCTTTTCACCCATCAGGATTAGCTTAGACAAGAACAGGGACAACAAGAATATTGGAACATGAATCACGAAATTCAAATCTTGTTGATCCAGCTTTCCAACTTATGAATGGCTTTGACACTTGGTTTTCTTCCTCTTTTGTTCACTAGAACCGGTAAAATTGTCTTCTTGCTTTACCCATGTCCGAGTCTGCCTGTGTTTTAGTCTTGCTTGATCACTCGAATGCCCAATTTTGAGTGCTCAGATTCATTGCATGTTATTCCAATGGTTGACAAGGACATCGCCAAGTTGCACCACTAGCATCTGGTAAGACAAAGTTTGCGAGCCGACCATCGTCTGGGTCGCCAACAGAGACAACCCTGTCACTAGAGGTGTTAAAATGGGTCGCTTGTTTATAACAAAAGATAGTTAAATGGGTTTCACAATTAAAGGTTTAAGATATGTGAGTCTTAAGTGGGTTTTTAAATGGGTTGGGTTGAAAACTCATCTTTAGACTTTAACAAAAACATTATAATTCCTCCTTCTCTCTTCAACTTTATAAAAATTGAAATTATAATTTTTTTATTTTTATTTTCTCTTTTCTTTTTCTTCCTTTTTACCTTTCTTCTTTTTTTTTTTTTTTTTTTCTCCTTCCTTCTTCCGGTCCACCGGCACCGGCGATCGGCCGGCGAGCCTCGAGCTCACGGCGTCGGGCGAGCTCGAGCTCGCCGGATCTGGAGAGCCGGAGGCCTCGCCGATGCCCGGCCCGCCTCGCCGTGCCCGGTGAGGCTCGAGCCTCGCCGGTTCCGGCGAGGGGCGAGCCCGAGCTCACGGATCGGCGAGCGGAGGCCTCCGGCATCGGCGAGCTAAGGCTCGCCGAGATCCGGCGAGACTCGAGCTCGCACAGCGTCGGGCAAGCTCGAGCTCGCCGGATCTGCGAGACTCGAGCTCGCCGCCGGATCTGGCGAGACTCGAGCTCGCATAGCGTCGGGCAAGATCGAGCTCGGCCGGTGTCGGAGGAGGCTCGAGCCTCGCGGTTCCGGCGAGGGCGAGCTCGAGCTCGCCGACACCGGCGAGCCTCGAGCTCGTCCCGGATCCGGCGAGGCGGAGGCCTCGCCGGCGTCGGTGAGCGAGGCTCCCAGATCGCGACTCGTGCTCGCTGGCGTCGGGCGAGGCTCGAGCCGCGCCGATCTAGCGAGCCTCGAGCTTCGCCGACGCCGGTGAGCTCGAGGCTCGCTTTGTGGCCGTCGCCGGCCGTCGTCGTGGCGCGGCCAGCCAAAGAAGAAGAAGAAGGAGAAGAAAAAAGAGAAAAAGAAAAAGAAAATTATATTTTAAAAATAAAATAAAAATAATTAAAAATTTAATTTTAAAAAAATAATTAAATTTCGATTTTTTAAATAATTATTTTAAAATTTATAAAAATTGTCCATTAAATTTATATTGTATAAAACTATTTTAGCAATACAATTTTTAAAAAAATAATATATATATATAAAAGCTTGGAAGTATTTTAATAATATAATCTTTAAAAAAAACATAGGAATAAGTTTTTCTAAATTTGTTAAATATGAAAATATTTTATTAATATGAGTTGGGTCGGGTAGGGTATGGGTTGGGTATGGGTCGGGTCGGGTTTGGGTCAAAAAAATTTACATTAAACATAAATTGGTCGTAAATGGGTTAATGGGTCGATTTGGGTCGGACCATTAACGACCCGGCCCAAACCCGACCCGACCACCGTTTAACGGCTCTACCTGTCACCGACAGGTACTCCACTGAACTGAAGATCTCGGATGGCAATCTTATAATTGTCAACGGCTTCCAAGTCCCTGTTTGGTCCACGAATCTGCGTACTTCTTCATCTGGGTCGAGCTCCATGATGGCGGTTCTTGGGGACGACGGCAACTTCGCTCTCAAAGACGGGCCAAATTCTTCCGTGACCCTCTGGCAGAGCTTTGATCACATGACACACACGTGGCTTCCCGGTGCGAAATTAGGGATCAACAAGCGCAAAAACACGGTCTTGACATCATGGACGACAGGTTTGTTCTATCTCCAGCTGCAGCCATCCAATGAGTACTTCATATTGTGGAACATGTCGTTTCGTTATTATACCACCGGGAAGTGCGATAGTAAGAATAAAGTGCATGACAACGTGCCTGAGTTGAAAGCCAACACTATTTTCGATTTCATCTTTGTGGACAATGAAAATGAGAGATACTTCACTTATAGAAGGAAATATTGTAGCACTACCCCATCAAGATTCGTGATGGATCTTTCTGGGCAAATGCAGATGCTTTCCTGGTTGCCCTCACAGCAGTGGAACATCTTCTGGTCCCAGCCCCCGAAACAATGGCAAGTCCGCAATTTTTGTGGGCCTTTTGGTGTTTGCAGCGAGAGCATGGATAACTTTTGCAGTTGCTTGCCAGGGTTTAGTATAACCTCACTAAGAGATTGGAATCTGAGTGATATGTCTAGTGGTTGTAAGAGGAATTCCAGATTGAGTTGTGCTTTGAGCACTTTGGATGGGGAGAAGGACCAATTCTTGCTTAGTTCTAAAATGAAATTGCCAACGGATTCCTGATCTTTACCTGTAAGAGACGCCAACGAATGTCACCTCTTGTTTGAACAATTGCTCTTGCACGGCTTATGCTTTCAAGGATAATGCCTGCTCAATTTGGTTTGGGCATCTCTTCAATGCACAACAGCTCGCACAAGGTGATTCCACTGGAAGTAGCTTCTATCTCCGGCTTGCCGCTTCCAAGATTGAGGATCCGAGCAAGAAGAGCAATGTAACTGCGATAGTTGCAGGGTCTTTTAGCTCTGCAGTGGCAATATTGGCCATTGTCTTGTTTGGCGTCTGGAGATGGAGGAGAAGGGCAACTGTAGCTACAAAGACAGTGGAGGGTTCACTGATAGCCTTTGCATACCAGGACTTACAAGTAGCAACAAAGAATTTCTCAGAGAAGTTGGGTGGGGGTGGGTTCGGTTCAGTTTTCAAAGGAACATTACCTGATTCAATTCACATAGCGGTCAAGAAGCTTGAAAGCACAAGCCAAGGAGAGAAGCAATTCCGAACAGAAGTAAGCACAATCAGCACCATCCAGCATGTGAATCTTGCCAGGCTTCGCGGGTTTTGCTCTGAAGGTGACAAAAGGCTTTTGGTCTACGATTTCATGCCAAATGGTTCCTTAGACATCATCTCTTTCATAGAAAGGACTCGAAGACCCTGGATTGGAAAATGAGGTACCAAGTTGCTTTGGGAACGGCTCGAGGTCTGGCTTATCTCCATGAGAAGTGTAGAGACTGCATCATACATTGCGACATCAAGCCAGAGAACATCCTTCTAGATGCTGAATTCTGTCCAACAGTGGTAGATTTTGGCCTGGCAAAGCTTGTTGGCCGAGATTTCAGCAGGGTGTCGACAACTATTAGAGGCACAAGAGGGTATCTTGCACCGGTGTGGATCTCTGGAGTGGCCATAACAGCAAAAGCTGATGTTTATAGCTATGGAATGATGCTCTTTGAATTTGTATCAGGACGGAGGAACTCAGAGCTATTGGAAAATGGGGCTATCAAGTTCTTCCCAACATGGGCTGCTAGGAAGGTATCTGAAGGAGGTGACCTGCTCGATCTTCTGGACCCAAACTTGGAGGCAAATGCCGATACTGAAGAGCTAACTAGGATTTGCAGAGTTGCTTGCTGGTGTATCCAAGATGCAGAATCTCACAGGCCATCGATGGGGCAGGTTGTTCCAATACTTGAGGGGGTTTTGGATGTGAACCTGCCCCAGATACCAAGAGCCCTTCAAATGATTCATGATAATCAGGAGCCCGTAGTTTTCTTCACTAAGTCATCATCATCTAACCAGAGTTCCCAGATGGAGAAAAACACATTAACTGACCACCCGCTGGGGTGGCTCTGCTGGGTAGGCGCTCCTTCTCCCAGTGAGAGGTCGAGTGTTCGAAGCCCCTGTGAAGCAAAGAGGCTGGCGGAGACACTAGGTGACTTACCTGGTGGCACGTGTGTGGTGGCTAGCATGTGTCGCCCAGAGGGTTTACGGCATGCTGTCGGCGCAAGCCGGTTCCTCCTGTCCAAAAAAAAAAAAAAGCACATTAACTACATCCATGCAGAACCAAAATAGTACACCTTCAACAAATTCCAAGTCTTGAGGATGATAAGATAAATGCCTCTGTACAAGTAGTGCTTCACTTAGATACTGCATATTGTTCTCCCGCTTTTTCTTTAGTCAAGAAAGAGTCAGCATTTGGGGATTGGCTTTCTTGGGGCTTTTTTCCCTAGCTATTTTTGTTATATGGATAAAAGCTAAGCTTGGACAAGTGCCAGGCCAACCCATTCGTAAAGACCCTTCAGTCTATATAATGATCTAGTCTGCTTTATGAGATCCAATGTGACATTAGTAATTATTTTCAAAACTGTCATCTCCACTTTCTTATAATTTTTGCACTGGAATTGGGATCTACGTCGTCAAACATGGGATTTCTCATGGGGTCCACGTCTTCAAACATGGGTTTCCTCAATGTGGGTGCAGAAAACCTTTTATCTGCTTTTAACAGATTTTAGTCAACACTCACCAGGTTTTTGATCCACCACACTCAGAGAATTAAGCTTCAGCCTTTAGGTTAGAACCCATGATGAAAAACTGATGTATGCTTCGTTGCTTGGATATACTTTTCTAGTGCAGAATTTGCAACTAGATTCCAGGTGAAATGTTCTGATGTCTCGTCCTTGTTCAGACGAATATCATTTTGACCTTGTTATTCTCCATAAGATGGAATCACTTAGTTTGATTTTGACGAGTGCATCACAGGCTAACTGACTGCAGCATTCTTGTTCGTGGTTTGCTTCATGTAGGCTCTCCCATTCCCAGTTGATGTGCCGTGATTTCCCCAACTTAATCCTAGCTTACTCTCACATTCTTCTTCCACACTTCACGCTATGGTAAATAACATTGTCTCGCTTTTCTTAATTACAGTAATTTTCATCAGCCAGATGTTGGCATCTCCCAGCAATGTTTAGTTCAGAGAACTTTCATCTTGGATTTCAGCTGGTGTCTCACATTGTTCTCAAATCTGCCCCCACTGCATACAAAGCAGGCTATAAGGCTTGGCATTTCCCAGTATCAACTCCACTTACTACTTGCTTTGTTTATAATGATTCATGGCACCAAAACCGCCCTTATAACTACGACTTGCTGGGACCAGGAAGTATATCATGAAGATTACCAGGTGATCTATGCCCGCCCCCTTTATGTCATGGCATTTACATCTCTTCTAAAGTTGAATTTTTGTGGATTGCTCACTCGCTCTATGTTTTTAGTGAGTAATGCCAGAGATTACTTGACCATTTTGCAAAACTGACGTGTAAAGTGATGAAGTGAGACTTCCATTGGGGTCGATGTCACCGTTGGTCTCTCTATTTTCACTTGGAAATCAAGTTATCAACATGCTACTGTCTCACATGGTTCTCGGATCTGCCGCTTCTCCTAGCCATTGCAGTGCCACAATCTCACTAACTTTTCCAAGTTTTTCCATCGTCAGTTTTTTCTTTACACTATGACTACATTTTTTCTCCTTTTTCCTATCAATGCAGTATGATAAATTCAGATCTAATATCGTTTCACTTCTCTTTCTGTAATTGTTTTCTCAGTACCATCTGATTGTTGATGCTTCTCTGGTGCCAGAGGTGCTGTTATAAAGTCTAACCTGCTTCTATCAATATTATGTCGTGCTACAGCAAAGTCAGATCCTCTCTTAGATGAAGCAACCTTGACTAGAGCTGGATTTGCTATGATCATTTAAAACTTCAAGCATTCCACCCGGACTAGGTAAAATATGGAATAAACAGAAAATTGAACTGCTCCAAACAAAAGATAAAAAGAAAGTTGCATGTGTAAGGGAATCGATAAAAAAGAAAAAGGTTATAGTGGATGCAACCTCGAATACCAATCACCCCAAGTCCATGCAAGGGACTCTTCAAAACTTCATCTGTCCATGTCCACACAGTCTAGATGATTTTCTTGTAGAAATTACATAGAAACTAACCATGGATATTACAAATAGATGAAGTGGAGGAATAGCAAATCGCAGTAATCTAGAGCCTAGACCCTTGGGATTATTATCGGATGAGCTCGCTGCATTGAATGCTCATTCAAAGTACAGAACAGAAACCGAAGATCAGAGAAAAGAATATGCACAAGATGTTGTAGATTGTTCTCTATCAATTGTTTCACAATGATCTCCGTGAGGGACAACAAACTTTTTAAAAGCATGTAAGCATTTGTCATATCTCATGAGCCTGACCTAATGACTTCAACAAGATACTCTCCTTCCATGGGTTCTGAAGATCAGAGCAAAGAATATGCACATGAAAAATCGATGTTTTGATCCGTTCTCTATCATTTGTTTTGTGATGATTTCTGTGAGGGAAAACTGCAATTGGAAAATAAAAACAGTGTCACTGTGATTCGCAGGGATTTGCATTCCAGTAGCTTGTGAAGGTAGTTTTTCCATCAGATTTGGGAGAGTAGTTGAACTTGGGTATGAAAGGAGTCTATATCTGTAGAGGAAAGCGAAGGGTATCAGAGTAACGCATAGAGCTGTAACAAAGGAAGTGGACCGTGCATCATGAATATCAAATCGTGGTGGTCCTGCTTCTGGATGTGCGATTAGCGTCGACACTCGGTTGTCTTCTTTTACTGTTGACAAGATCTGGTAAAACTATCTTTCTTGATTTGCTAATGACCGGTCTGCTATGGTTTAGTTGCGCCTGATCATTCTAACGGATGATGTCGTGTTCAAGCGATGGATTTCATTGCAAAGTTCTCTTCTTGGTTGTGACCGAAAGTCATCTTCAAGCCTCACCACTAAGGTCATCTTCACTCTTGGATATGCCCCTTTTTGTACGTTGGTTCTGGCATCCATCACGCAGCATGCAAAAACAAAATGTCTTTCCTAGCATAACAGTCGAGCTACCGTAAAAATAACAGCTTATTGCTAGCCACAAATTATTGATGAAATGGACCCCACAAATATTTATGATTTTTTGTGATTTGATTTTTTGTGGTCTTTAATAATTTGTTGTTTTTACAGTATGGCTTTTGTCATACACATTCAATGTATAGATGATATATGTGGCAAAAGAAAAAAAAAATCTCCATAGCATAAAATATATGAACGAAATTTGCACATACTATGTGGCATCCCAAAATTCATAATGACCTCTAGTTACATTAAGGTCTATGAATAGGTGATGGGAGTACCATCAAGATGTATTGTAGCCATTTAGTCCATAATTTGCAATAAGATTCATGGCCAAGCTTTTAATAGATAATTATTTGATAGAACAATTCTAGTTTTGGCCATGTGGGATTATGGATTGGAATTTATTAAGATAGGTCACAAAGTTTTGTGATTTATAAATTTCAATTAGGTGTTTATAAAATTTAGGTTTGAGGAGGATTATTAGAATGAGATATGGGCCAAAGTATTAGCTTAAAACCAGCCCATGACCTCACCCCATTTTCGGCCATTTGGGCCTAGTTGCGGAGCCCAAAGGAGGAGGAGAAATCGCCGGCCCATTGCTGGCCCAAGCCCAGCCGAAGATGGAGGCCCATCTTGCATGAAGGAGGCCATGTGTTTCCTCCGAGCTGCCAAGTGGCATGGAGGTTTCGCAAGGTGTGGCTACCCCCATTGGCCATCTTAGGCGGCCACATGCAGCTGCAATGATTAAGTTTAGGGGGGACTAAAAGGAAGAGGAGAGAGAGAGAGGGTGGCTGATTGGTGCTATTCGGCCAAGAGAGAGAGAGAATCGCGAGAGAGAAGAGGCCGAGAGGGAGGAGGAGTCGCCCGTCGCCGCCCGTTCATCCGCCGTGTGCCGCCGTGATTGCCGCCGTGTGCCGTCGTCCATCCGGTCTAGAGGCAAGTTGGAGTCCTTTTGCTGCTCTTGCATGTGTGTGTATTGCATGTATGTCAAATTTTGGGTGAGTAGGAGAGGAAAACCGAAGCTTGGATGACTTGTTTTTTAGTAAGGTTGCTGTTTTCGTTTGAATCCGCTTGAGTCAGAACTTTGTGTGAGCTTGCATGCATATTTTGAGTTCGATTTTGACTTTGATCTCTTCATGAAAATTGTAGCTAACATCTTAAACTACAACATACTAAAATTTGGTGGAAAATGATGGATATTTAAGGGGTTAAACTCTCATTCTACGGAGACTTCAGATCTGGAACGATTTCACTGGCATCCTATTGGATTTGTGGTTGCATGTTGATTTGCGCTAAGAATCTCTCTTTGATTTTTTCATGAAATTTGTAGGGGACATCTTAAACTACAACATACTCAAATTTTAAGTGAAATGAACAAGTATAACCTAGTAAATCGACTAAATCTTGGAGACGGTAATTCTGGAGATGTATTACAGGATACCCGAGATTTCATGGACCTAAATGATGACTATACTCTGGTTATTTGACTTAGATCTCTCATGAAACTTGTAGAGAACATCTTGATGTAGAACATATCCAAATTTCAGAGAAAACAAAGAATAATAGGTAGGTGAAAACTCAGTATTTCGGAGAAGCATGTACTGGACGAATCGGTGTTGGATCCAGAAGCTTCGTGAGACTGTAGAAAATAATCTAAAAAGAATCTGACTTAGAAGTCTTCATGAAAAATGTACTTTAATGTCTTGACTATAACTCGATAAAATTTCGAAATTTTTGGAGACCGTATGGATATTTTAATCGAATTTCTTCGGAGACTGTGCATTCTGGTTTCATTCGAAAATCATATGCTATTTTGTGTGAATTATGGATGTGTGTGGAATTCTCATTGGCCGTGTATTTTGCATGAAATCATTATCCTATTGTGTTATTTATTATTTGCCTTAATTTTATGATTTTTGAGATTATATAAATAATTAAATTTAATATTTTTGAAATGGCACAAACTGGAATTTAAATAAATGTAAAAATGGCATGATAAATGGACTATTTTAATTGGCATAAATTTCATGAATTTTATTTTATAAATAAATGCACCATGTAGTATGAATGATAAGGTCTTGATGTATGCATGACAATGAATTGAGATGCATGTGGGAATTCAAATGCTGAACATGATTGATGATTGCCAATACATCATATGCCATGTTAAATTAAGATCGAAACTGGTAAACATGAATAATGTTAAATGAGGAGATGGTTGTGGCGGATGATGATGCCCGGAATGTATAGAGATACATTGCCGGATGGCCCTAGGAGATTCAGGATGCTCGGAATGTGGGGAGCCGGAAGCCCTGTCGGAGGTTTTTGCCCAAGGGGAATGCCTCGCGATGCCAGGATTGGGGTGTGGGATGCCCGGCCAGGGAGTGTAAATGCTGGAAGCCCTGTCGGAGGTCTTTACCCTAGGGGAATGCCTCGTGATGCCAGTTGGGATGCGAGATGCCCGGAATGTGGGGGGCCGGATGCCCGGTGGCCTGGAATGGCTAAATGCCGGAGGTTTTTCTCGCATGGGATGCGAGTATAAAATATGAGATGAAATTGATGATCCGAGGAAGGGTGATGTGATGATCAAATTGAAAGTTAAAAAGTGGAAATTAAACCATGCATGATATGATATGACATGATGATGATCACCCAGGCATGATGACATGCATGATATAATATGACATAATGATGATCACCCATGGCACAATGATATGCATTTTATGATGATGATGTATGATATGGCATGATGACATGAATATATGTTGTGATATGATGATGTCATGATGATGATGACATGTGTGATATGATGATGTCATGATGATGATGACATGTGTATGGTATGATGGTGTCATGTATATGATGAGGATGACATATGTGTGATATAATAATGTCATGATGACGATGATATGAGTATGACATGATGATACACATGTATGTGTTATGATTGTGGTGATGATGCATGATAGTATATGCATAGCTTCAAGGTAAGTAATGCCTACAATGCATGTATGACTTGTATGATGCATTGAATGGTTATTGGATTCCTTTACCTGCTGAGTGGTTGTACTCACCCCTTTTGGGGAATAACATTTCAGACTAGATAAGATACCTCTGCTACCACTGCTACCAGTAGATGAATCAAGTGGTTGGTTATGATTTCAAAGGAGAAGGATAGCAAAGGGAGGAACTTTTGGACGCCGACACTGGTTGGTGAACCTTAAGCATACGATTGTGGGAGGGGAAGTCGGTCATCTTTTAAAGTATAGCTTAGTATAGAAGACTACGGCATTTTGATGTACCAACTAAAGATGTCCATCTGCTCTATGTAAATAAACGTGTTCGGTTTTAACTTATGTAAGATGTTTAGTAGGTGTGCATCGTTTTCTGAATATAGGGAATGGAGTTGTTGGATGTGCTTCCGTATTTAAATTGCGCAAGGGACCGATCTAAAAGATGTAAACCCCCAAGTTGTATGGACCCGCTGCAATTGAAATGGTATCAGAGTGACATGTTATTAGGCAAAGTGAATGGTAAGCGAACTGTGGCGACCCTAATCGAATCGGGGGCCGTCGAGGGGTGCCACATACTATTAGTCAACATAGTATATATTCTCATCATTTATGAATGAATATTACTAGAGAGATTATAAGATAGGAACATTAACTAAAATTTGTTCTCATAGAAGCAACAAAACCTAGGATAGGTATTTTCTTTCTTTATATATCGATTATGTGGTTTGTTCGACCACTTTGAACACCACAATTGATTCACCTCTCCGATAGATTTTAAGAGCACCTTAGTTCCAAAAAAGTCATAAACATATTATATTGGTACTAATTCGATTTTAAACCTTTCAATTGGAGCAATTTAATCCTAAAACTTTTTACATTTGTACCAATTCAGTTCATTTGGTCAATTTTAGCCGGCCGGCGCTGACGTGGACACCAGCCGGTGGCCAAACACTAACGTGGCAATTTTTAAAGTTTAGAATTAAATTGATCTAATTGAAAATGTTATGACTAAATTATATCAATGTAATAGATTTACGACTTTTTTGGTACTTTTCCTCTTTATTTCAATCCAATTCGTTCAGGATTTTAATATGAAGTGCTCTGAAAAATAGTCGAACCGCAGTCCCACACCACAGGGAATTGAGCAAACTTATTTGTCATCTAAACCAACATCTTATTGGTTGCCATTTGTATTTAAAAAATGCTTGACTTACTAAGACTGATTTATACTATCGGTTTATTAAGTGATGTGCTAAACCGTTATTAATTCTTAAACACGACCCACTTTTTTTTAAAAGCTTATACACAATCTCACGCATTATTTAGTTTTTTTTTTTTTAATTCGCTATTAAAAAGTTCAGCACTGTTATTTGTATTTCAAAAGCCTATCCAATTTGCGAAAGAATTCCATTTCAGATCTAAACACTCATGCCAATCTTATGACATTCTTATTACCCTAACATTTTCCCTTTTCTATTGATACCAACCTGACTTCGAATTCAAAATGAATATTTATACAAACCATAATTTGCCAGAACGAAATTCTCGTCGCCAAAAGTCTACTAACTAGCTTGATGCTAATCTCGATCTATTACGCAAGACAGCATTTTCACGTAAAAGATTTATTGCAACAGCGGCCCTCTCTTCATTTTTTGGGACGGTTCCTGTCATGCCTCGATTCTCTGAGCGCGTGCTCATCCCTCGACAGTCAATAAAAATTTGTAACTTCCTAGGACTAGTCACCGACCCTTTCATTTTTATTGCACATGCGGAAGCAAATAAATATCCCCTAACAGTAAACAGCTTGGGATATAAAAACAGGAAAATAGATTCACAAACAAAATATGTTTTTATATATTCATTGAGTCATGTACAATGGTCACTAACCAAAAGTCTACAAAAAGCAGTCCTTCAAAAAGAAGTTGTCCTAACTGACCTACTCCTCAAGTCCCCTCAGTTCGGCATCAGATCCTTCACTCTACGGCCCTGAAAAGAATGAGCCTACGACGGGGTGAGATATAAATCTCAGCAAGTTCATGCTCTAAACCCCGATTAGGAGGATAATACGCCTAGAGGCGTCCCAACCACATAATCATACAACCACAGAGACTTACCTCATCTCAAACCCTCCCTGCAGATCAGCACAGTTCATATCACCGATGCATATAGCAAATACACACATCACTTGGAACGTCTCACACAATCTCAACCAAACACACGTCCCAATTTTATCGGATCACGGCCCAAGGGGGCACGGCCTGCTTGATGCTCGGTAGTCTTCTGGCATAGCCAGGCGTTGTATTTTAATCACGGCCAAATGGACACAGCTTACTCGAAGTTCGGCAGTTAACCACGGCCCCATGGACACGGCCTACTAGAAGTTTGGTGGTTAATCACAGCCCCATGGGCACAGCCTATTAGAAGTTCGGCGGTTTTCTTGACCCATCCCATATCGTCGCACACAACATACGTCACCTCATCTTTCAATAGTCATCTTACCGTGACTATAAACCATCACACGATTATTCCTCAACGGCCAAGGACATTGTGCTTCGCACTTAAATTTCTCAATTAAAATAATGTCTTGGCCCATTTTCTTCACATTAAAAATACCCGATAAAAATAATCGTGTGTAGGTACACAGTTGACCTAAGCCAAAAATATAATATCTTTATTTCATAAAATCCCACTAATTATATAGTCTATCAAAACATTTTTGGCATTGTAAACCAACGCCCGGAAATTTTATAATTAAATACTAAAATTAATAAATTTTGGGGTAAATACTCAAAATTGCAATTATCACTCAAATTGCACAAATTAGTACCTAGATATTTAAAAAAAAAAAAAAATTCACCATTGCAATCAACATGAAATTCCGATCACCGGCTATCTCGATCTAATTTCCATAAAATAATAATTAATTAAATAATTGCCAAAAATAATTAATAAATACCAATAAATGCAACTTAGGCTGGAAAAACCTAATTAAAAGTCGAGACGGGCCCGGAAAATTTTTGAAACTATCTAGATAAATAATAGAGCTTATCTACTTGCTAATTGCACTATTCTAACCACCTAACATGCATAATTAAACGATTAAACCACTAATCTAATTTAACTAATCACCTAATCCCTAATTAACCTAAACTAAACACCCCTTAATCGTCATTAGCCTGCTAAGTAGAGTTAAGTACATAAACTCACTGGTTTAGCATGAAAACCGGTTCATCGCGACAGCAGCCGAAACTCAGGCCTACGGCGTCGCCAAGGGGAGCTTGGGCCAGGGCAAACAAGCCTTGCAAGCCCACAGCAACTACTGGGCTCGAAAGTTGGGCTGAAAAGCGAGCTACTGGGCTGAAATTCACGAGCTGGACTAAGCTTAATAAGGTTGAAGTTTATGGCTTCGAGTGGGTCGCGATGTATGGGCTAGAAAGGGGCCGGGCCTAACTTCAATCAACAGGCTGACTTCGCTAGAGATGCTAGAGCAGAAATGGGCCGAAAGAACGTCTGGTTGAGCTACTTCGATGGAGGGAGAGACGGGCATTGGCGTGCAGATGAGCTGGGCTTCGACTAGGGAGAAGAATCAGTGGGAGCTGTTGGGGTGGAGATCGAAGGAAACGATGCTAAGGACGCGTGGGTTGAAGTTGGGAAATCGGTGGATGGTGGGTCGGTGTGTTGATGGTTGACGAGCAAGATGAAGACTTCGCTAGAGGAGTGAACGAATGGCAACTAGATTGAAGCAATTCGGTGGGGCAGAAAGCTTCGGTAGTGGCGTGCGGGCAGGAACGAGCGAAGGAAGGAAACAGCTGGATTTCGCTTGGCTTCTGGGGAGACACGAAGCAGTGGAGCAGCTGCAGATTCGAAGGAAAAATGAAAGCAAAGCAAGAGTAGAAGACCGAAGGAGCTACACGATTCTTCAAAGGAAATGAGATAGGGACAGAGGCGGTGAAGGAGAGAGACAGCGACAGGAGGGCAGCTGGCTTTACTTGATCAAGAAGATTGGAAAAAGAGGGGCAAGGTCCACAAATTATCCACTTAATTGATTGCTTTGTCCACTAATTCTTTCTTGCAAAGTAAATATCCAAATAACTCCATTTTAATGCCAAAAAATGCAGCCCCCTTCAAAGCTCCGAATTTCACAAATTTGGACTCTAATTTCTTCACCAAATTCTCCAATTGATGTCTAATTTTTGCTGCGGAGGAAGCCTACACAATTTTTACAATTTTCCATCACCAAGTAGCTCGATTTTAAAGTCAAAAACCCCTTCAATTTGGCCAATCTGAATTTACATTCATTTTTCGAATCATCCGAATTCATTTTCCATAAAAATCTCGGAATCGCCGAAAATTCTTCGGAGAATGAGTCAACGTTCCTAAAATAAATCATGACATGATGGAACTTTCAATTTCTGAAATAGGGTTCAAATTCGCATTTAATTTCAATCTAGCGTGATTTTAGCGTGACCTAACCTATCGGGTAGCTTTTAGGAATTTTAGTGCAATTGACCCATGGTCGATTATTTTCAAGCCACATTGTATATCTTTGACACATTGGTGACTCTCAATTATCGTGAAAATCTCGAGATTTCAAATATGGGTATAGGGTACAGAAATGACGAAAAAATCTATGACATCCTGAATTTTTCAATGCTACTTTCAATTAAATTAATAAGGCATTTCATCAATGCGTCTATAGGGTTGTTCTCAGAGCTAATACTCTTGAGATAAATAGACTATCTGGGAAAGCCATTAAGGAATTTTAACACAATAAACCTGAGAATTCGACCATGAATCGACTACTCGACCGTACTCATCTGCATAGATCATTACAGCACAAAGAACGATCGATTAGAAATCAGAAATAGGTTGATTCGACTGAGATATGTGGTCATTTGAAAAATTCTCGTCGATTGGCATTAGTTTGATTTTTCTGTAGTTTTGGTACCCTGTGTCCGTATTTAAATTCTGGAGATTTTCAAGACAACCGAGAGTCGTCAATGTGTCGAAGAGATTCATTGTGGTTTGAAAAAAATTGACCACAGGTCATTTGCACTAAAAATTTCTAAAAACTAGCTAATAGCCTAGGTCACACTAAAATCATGCCAAATTGAAATTAACCACGAATTTGAATCCGATTTTAGAAATTGAAAGTTATGTCATGTCACGAGTCATTTTAGGAACGTCGACTCAATTTCCAAAGATTTTTCTACAAACCGAGATTTTGGCGGAAAAAGTTAAGCTAGGGCCGTTTGTCGAGAAAATCAAATGACTGTTTTTTATCATGAAATTGGGAAGCAAGTAAGATCAATTGGTGAGGAAAAATACCACTTTAATCGAGGACTCAATGGTTGAATTTATAGGAGCCAATTTGAGTTGATTCAAGTGAGAATTGAAGTCCAATTTGAGCCAACCCCTTTGCAAATTCGTATGCCCCCATCACCTATGACATTTGAACCTCCTCAAGCCTTCTAGAAGGGGTAGCATGGTCTGGACAATGGTTTTGCAAGCCATCCATGCAAGGTGGAGCCCTCCTAGGGGATAAAGGGATAAGAGAGAAGGCAATGGTGGCCCCCCTTAGCCAAACTCGTTCCCTCCTCCTTCCTCTCTCTTCCCTATCCATCGACCACCATTTCCCCCTCCTTCTTGTTGCTTGGAGCTTAGCAAACGCAGAGAAGACTAACTGAAGCCGCCAGAGCAGCCCAGCCCCCATCGGACCGCCGGAGCAGCCCAGCCCCCGTTGGACCGCCACTCGCCATCATCACGCTTGTCACGCCTCACGCCAGCCTCGCTCGTGTCTTTGCCTTCCCTGGCCATCCTCCTGCTTCAATCGCGAGCCCAAGCCACCTCCGAAGCTGTTCGAGCTTGCCTCGCCGTCGCTGGAGCTGCTGGGACGCCCGCTTACCACCGTGAAGAGCTACTGTAGCCATCCGCCCTTCCATTCGTCGTCTCCGCCTCAGCCAGCCAACCGAGCCTCCTTTCTTGGCCAAGTCCAGTACCAAACAAAGGCTGAAACCAGTGGATCTCTAAGCCACTGTTTGGCTCGCTTTGGCCCGCTTCCAGACCTCGAAAGGCGGTCCCACTTGGAGTATCTCGAGTCTTGCCTCGTCCCCGTCGTTTTGATCCGAGCAGATTATTAAACAAGTGAGTTTAACTCACTAATCATTACTTAGTAAGTTAATGACGTTTAAGGGTTGTTTAGTTTAGACTAAGTATGGATTATGTGGATAATTAGATTAGATTAGCAATTTAATTTATCGTTATTGCATGTTAGGTGGTTAGAGTAATGTAATTAGAACCTAGATAAGCTCTAGTATTTATCTAGAGTGGTTCGGAAATATTTCGGGCCCGTCTCGGTATTTAATTAGGCTTTACGGGCCTAAGTATGCATTTTTGCTATTTATTGGCATTTATCAATTAATTTTCGTGATTATTTAATTAATTATTTATTTTTCGGAAATTAGATCGAGATAGCCGGTGACCGGAATTTTATGCTGATTACGGTGGTGTGATCTATTTATTTAATTGACTGTTATTTCATGCAAATTGAATGTGATTTGTGAATTTGAGATTTTATTCCAAATTTAGTTAATTTCAATAATTAATTAGAAAATCACCGGGGGTCAGTTTATAGCACCAAAAATGTTTTTATTAACTATATAAGTGGTGGGAATTTTGAAAGTAAAGATAGTATATTTTGGCCGAGGCCGACCGTTTACCCACACACGATTATTTTATCGGGTACCCTTAATAAGAGGGAATTATGCCAAGATGATTTGTTAATTGAAGGATTCAAGAGTGGAATGCCATGTCATTGGCCGTAGGTAATTATTTGTGTGATAGTTATAGTCTTGATAAGATGGCTATTGAAAGTTGTTGGGCATATTATTGTGAGTGAGATCAAATCTACCGCCAAAGTATGGATGTGCCCATTGGGCCATAATCTACCGCCAAAGTATAGCCATGTCCACTGGGCCGTAATCTACCATCGAACTTGGAATCGGTTGTGCCCACTGAGCCGTAATCCACCGTCGAAGATTTAGTAGGCTGTGTCCACTGAGCCGTAATTTACCACCGAATTTGGAATCAATTGTGCCCACCGAGCCGTAATTCACCGCCGAAGATTTAGTAGGTTTTGCCCACCGGACCGTAATCCATTGCCGAAGATTTAGTAGGCCATGTCCATTGAGCCGTAATTCAGTGTTGGAGATGAGTGATTGAAATGACCGTGTGATGGTCCTGTTGTCTTGGAATCGACTAGGTCGATTGATCGATGATTCGATCTAAATTCTTGATTTGATGTGATGACGTGATTCGATGGTTATATGAATTGAATTGACTTGCAAGAAGGAACTGAGGTCAAGGTAAGTCCTCTGACTCGTGATTGTGCTTAGGCAGCCTTTGGAGCGTATTTTCTTCCTAGTCGGGTCTTTAGAGGGTTAAACTTGCTAAGATATCATCTCACCCCATTGTGGGATATCATATTCAAGTCCCTAGTTGACAGCGATGGAAAACTTGAAGCCCGGAGTTTAGGAGGTGAAGCTTGAAGAATCAGCGAACTTGTCCGACTAGTTAGTCATAGGACAATTCTCTTTTGTTGAAAGTTGATCCTTTTTTAAAGGTTTCTGTGTATAAACTTATGTGTTTATAAAAATGTATTTTGTGAAAAATTGGCCCTACTTTCCTATCCCATATTGTTGTTGTCTGGGGATTATATATTTGTTTCCGCGTGTGCATATTAAAATGAATGGGTTGGCGATGCGTCCTGGGACGTCGCTATTAATCGACCACAGAGGGATGGGAACTTGCTCAGAAGATCGGGGCATGACAAAATTGATCTAGTGCCGTTCGACAGAAAATTTTCAATTAGATGGAATCACCCACACACTAATCACATATCTCTTTCGAATCAACCTTTCTCCAGTCTTTGATCGATTTTTGACTGTGCCGTAATGACCCTTGCAGATCAACACGGTCGAGCAGTTGATTCCTGATCAAATTCTCAAGTCTATTGTGCTAAAATCCCTTAATGGCTTCCTCAGATAATCTAGTTATCTCATGTGTGATCAGCTCATAAAATAGCACTATAGGTGCATTGATGAAAGGTACGATTCATTTAATTGAAAACAGAACTGAAATTCCAAAATGTCACAACTCTTCCCCTCTTATAAAAATTTCATCCTCGAAATTTAAACCATTACAAATCTTAAACAAAAATGTGGGGGTATACTAGTCTCATCAATTCTTCACTTTCCCAAGTTGCTCCTTCAATACCATGGTGTTGCCAGATCACTTTGACCAACGGAATGGTCTTGGTACACAGAATCTCTTATTTTCGATCCACAATCTGAACCGGACTTTCCACATACGGCACTCTATCGTCCACATCTAACTC